>CM035843.1:132624614-134114991 GCA_020510985.1 Pholidichthys leucotaenia
AAGGAATTTCCAGTTAACCCTGTCAAATGCTTTTTCTGCGTCTAAACTCATTATTACTGCGCTTTTCTTTTCTTTATGTATTTGGTTAATTATATGTATTGTTCTCCTGATATTGTCATGTGTTTGGCGTCCCTCTATGAATCCAGTTTGATCATCTTCTATCAATTCCGTCAAGAATGTCTTTATTCGTTTACATATAATTGTTGTGTATATTTTATAATCTACATTTAATAAAGAGATTGGTCTATAGTTTCCGCATTGTTCTTTATCTTTCCCTGGTTTTAAAATAACTGAAATGATTGCTTCGTTCCATGATGGAGGTATTTTGTTGTTGTTCAGCGTCCAATTAAATGACTTTAGGAGTTGTGGCGTGAGTTCTTCTATAAACAGTTTATAAAACTCAGATGGGTATCCATCACTACCTGGTGATTTACCGTTTTTAAGTGACTTAATCACATCTCTGATCTCTTGTGTTGTTATTTCTGCTGTTAGTTTTTCATTTTGTTGATTTCCTATTGATGGCAAGTCCAATGTGTCTAGAAATTTTTTGATATCTTTAGTATTTGTTTCTTCAGGTTGCGAGTATAGTTCTTGGTAGAAATTATGGAAAATTTCTTCGATGTTTTCTGGGTTAACTGTGGTTTTATTTGTGGTGGGGTCTTTAATCTTGTATACATTATTCATTGTTTGTTGTTTTCTTAACCGTTTTGCCAGCAGTTTTGTGGCTTTTGGCCCCGTTTCATAATATTTTTGCTTTAGATATCTATTTTTCCTTTCAGTTTCATCCATTTGTGTTTCTTTTATCTTTGTTTTTTCTTCTTTAATTTCTTGATATATTTTTGGGTCATTTGTGCTTTGGATGTTTATGTTCTAGTTCCCTCAGTCTCTCACATCTTTGTTCATACGCTTCCAGTTTAGTCTTATTTGCTTTTCCTGTTTCAACAATTAATTTACCCCTTAACACGGCTTTTAGTGTGTCCCATAGTATTGTTGGGTCCACTTCTTCATTGTCATTCTCTTGGATATATTCGTTTATGTTTATTTTTATTCTTTCTTTCATTTTCTCATCATTTAACAGTCCTACGTTAAGTTTCCATGTTGTTTGTCGTTTTCTATTGTTCAAATATATTTCCATGTATATAGGATTATGATCTGATATTTCTGCCCCTCCAATCCAACAATTTCTCACCCTGTGTCTGTCACCTTCATTCATAAGGAAGTAATCTATTCTAGAGTGTACTTTATGGACTGCTGAATAATGTGTATAGTCTTTTTCGAGTGGGTGCAGGTCCCTCCATATGTCTACCATACCCATTTCTGCCAGTGAGGTTCTTATGAACTTTGTTACATGTTTTTTTGTCTTCTTAACACTTGTTGTGTCAACTTCATGATCCATGACAGCATTTAAGTCTCCTCCACAAATTAGGACTCCTTCACTGTGTGTTGCTATGAGATCAAACAGATGTTGCAAAAAAACCCTTGTCACTTTCTGGTGGGGCATAGATGTTCACTAATGTAATCTGCATACCATCTATTCTTCCCTTTATTATTACATACCTGCCTTCTTTATCCTGGATTTCCTGTTCACTTTCAAATTGTATTTTGTTTGAGATTAGTATCATAACCCCCCTTTTTGCTCCTCCCTTAAATGAACTGTAGTAGGAGTTCTTATAGCCAAATCTCTTTAGTTTCACATGTTCTGTCTTGCTCAAATGTGTCTCTTGCATAAATATAATTTCAGCTTTTTCCTTCTTGAATTTTCTTATTATTCTTTCCCTTTTAACAGGTGAGTTCAGACCATTCACGTTTAATGTCATTATCTTAAGATTTTTACCCATATTCATGTTTTTCCATTTTTTTAACTTGTGCTCCTAGCCCCTTTAACAACAAAAATAACACATATTTATATAAAAACACATTAAAAAATCTCGACCTCCGTACTTTGGGCCTTTCTTCTGCCCACTGGTCCCTGTTGGTGGGTGGGGGGTTTGTCTTCACAGAGTGAAGGGCCCTCCCTAGACTTCTAATTACTATCAAAGTAATAGTCATAAGTCTAGAAATGTCCAACAAATATCACTTAAACCTCTCCTAGCCGTCTGTTTCTCTTTTACCTTGTCTTCTTGGCCTTCATTTCTTCTGTGCCTTTCTTAATCTTTGTTATGATCTAGGCTTTCAGTTGAAAGCCTTGTAGCTTGTCCTGGGCCCGCTGCTCTACGTCTCTCCCCCTTCTTCCGCCGTTCACTCGTCTCCACTCCGTCTGTCGTGGTGCGTTCAGGGCCGCCGCTGCTCCAGCCGTCTCCTTCGGCACGCTCACCTCAAGGCCCCGCTCCATCATATCCCGCGCTGCCTCTTCGGCCGTGTTGTAGGTTCTTGTGCCTTCCTCCCAATGAATCCTCATTTTCGTTAGCGGCGTTTGGAATCTAATTTTTTTCTCTTTCAGCGTTTTTTTAATATTGGCATATTTCTTCCGCTGCTGCACGATTTCTGTCGGGTAGTCATGGTCAAAAAATACCTGTTTGTCGCCGATTCGTATCGTTTTTTTCCATGCTTGCGTCAGGATTCTTTCCTTTATGTCATATTTCACAAAGTTTACCACAACTGACCTGGGTGGAGAGTTTGTTTTCGGGTTCTGTGCCGGTGCTCTGTGCGCCCGTTGAATCTGCAGATCCGTTTCTCCGGGTATTTCCAGTTCTTTTTTTAAGAACTGATCCATGAATTTTGGCATCGAGTTGCCTTCAATGCCCTCCGGAATTCCAAAGATGCGCATATTGCTTCGTCGGGATCTGCTCTCCAAGTCGTTTATTTTCTCCTGCATCCTCTGCGTTTGCGTCGTCAGGGTTTGTAGTTGTTCGTTTGCCTCGCTTTTCCAATCTTCTAGTTCCGAAATTCGGGTCTGCGCTTCTGTCATACACGCCCGCTGGGAGCGCAGCTCCTCCATGTTTTCCGTTAATTTACGCTCCATTTCTCTTCGGAGGTCCATGATTTCCTCCTTAATTTCTTTTTTCAGTTCCTCCTTAAGAGCCGCTAAATCCTGTTGTAGCTGTCGCTTGAATTCTCTTAACTCTTCACCCAAACTGGCGATGCCAGCGTTCATGTTGTCGAGTCTGGTGTCTTCCATTTTCTCTGCTGTAGACACCTCGTTTTTTTGGGCTTTGCGTACAGCGGTTTTTCCTGCGTTGTTGGAGAGGAATTCTTCAATTTTACCCTGTTTTTGTCCTTGTGCCCGGTTCCTTCGTGTTTTCATCCCTTAGTTTATTGATTCGTTTATGTCGAGTTGGCCATTTACCGATGATTTTTAATCCGGCTAGGGAGAGCTCTTTGTTTAAGTGTTATGTCTCTCCGCCATCTTCCCGGAAGTCTATCAGACAGACGTTTTTTAACACAAACCCAGCACTTCGTACACGTGGTCAGGATGGAGACGTGGGGAGACATCCACCGGAAGGCCGGGGGAGACGGAGGAAGAGACGATGTGGCAAACCTCGCGGGTGAGTGTTTTTTTAAAATCACATACACTGCTTTTTGCTGATGTGTTCCGTTAATACTCTCTGTAACCACGGAAGTGAGCATGGTGCAACGACACATTTGATTGGGTAAACTGAGCATTTAAGCGCATCATCATCATCATCATAGTAGTCTGTCATGGGCGACAATGACCGTTTCATTTAGGTCTGATCAGATTCCTCCACACAGCTCTGTCCTTAGCCTTCCACTGCCAGGAACTCCCGTCTATGTCCAACTTCTTCAAGTCTCTTTTTACAGTGTCTTTAAATCTGGGCCTTGGTCTACCCTGATCGCATTTGCCCTCGCATAACTGTGAGTAGAGTAACTGCCGAGAGAGATGCTGGTAGTCCATCCTCTCAACATGTCCGAGCCATCTCAGGTTCATCTGTATTAGCATGTCCTCCATTGATGGTAGACCAGCTTGTTTCAACACTTCTATGTTGGTTATCTTGTCTTTCCATGAGATGTTCATTATGGCTCGAAGGTGTCTCATCATGTACGTGTGGAGTTTCTTCACCTGCACTCTGCAGACAGTCCAAGTTTCAGCACCATACAATAGAGTAGCCAGTACTGTCGCTCTGTACACTTTGCATTTCACACGGATAGACACATGTCGATTGTTCCACAGTCTCTCCCTCAAGTTTCCAAACACAGTGCTCGCTCTTCCCATTCTGAGAGATAGTTCATCCTCCAGCCTAGCATTCTTTGAAACAGTACTCCCTAGGTACTTGAAAGTCTTGCACTTGACTAGTGGCTCTGTACCAATGCTGATCTCTTCTGGTAGTGATGTTAACTGGAACTTTGGTGGTTGATAAAGGCACTCTGTCTTCTTGATGTTGATTTGGAGGCTGAATTGGCTAGCTGCTCTTGCAAATTTCTCCACTAAAGATTGCATATCTTCCACGCTGTGTGCAACTAGAGCACTGTCGTCAGCAAAGAGCATTTCTCTTACTACCTTTATCGAAACAAGGAAAGTCTGCTTCTTTCCTTGTTTGAATGCATACTCCTTCTGAAGTATCTTTGAAGGCCACCTCAAGCATGGCTGCCAGATATAGCGAGAAGAGTGTAGGTGCCAGCACACACCCTTGTTTCACCCCGTTGCTTACTGAAAAGTCTATAGATACTGAACCACTCTTTGCCACGTTTGCTTGCATACCTGTATGGAGTGCCTCGATCAGGCCGACAAACTTCTCTGTACAACCATATTTCTTGAGTACCTGCCAAAGTCCTTGTCGCGAAACAGTCTCGAAGGCTTTACTGAAGTCTGTGAAGACTACATAAAGCGGCATATTCTGTTCGATAGACTTTTCTTGAACCTGTTTCAAGCAGAAACTCATGTCCACTGTGCTTCTTCCACTTCTAACGGCGCACTGGGTTTCCGGTAGTACATTCTGCGAGATGTGTTCACTGAGTCTGTTAAGTAGTACACGTGAGAGAATCTTACCAACAGTGGCTAGCAGTGATATACCTCGGTAATTTCCCCAATCTTTCCTGTCACCTTTCTTGAACAAAGGCACAATGCTTGCATCCTTCCAGTCTTGAGGTACTTTCTGGGCATCCCATATCTCTTGGATGAGCTTGTGCAGGCAGTTGGTCAGCTGAACACCACCAAATTTCCACACTTCTGCTGGAATTCCATCCCTTCCTGGAGCTTTACAATCCTGTGTTGTCCTGATAGCTGCCATTAGTTCATCAAAATTTGGTGGTTCATCCAGACTTGATACAGCTGGTTGCTGCACTAGATCTTCTTTAGCCTTTTCAGTGAGATCTCCAGGGTTGTTTAGTAGTTGGTCAAAGTGGTCTGCAAATCTGTCCAGGATCTTGTCTTTCTCCTGCAAAACCGTTTCACCATCCATGGCCTTTAGTTGGATCAATCCTCTTGGTTTAGGGCCGTAGATTTCTCTCAAACCTGTGAAGAATGTTTTCATGTCCTTCCTGTCTGCTGCAGTTTGAAGTTTCTCTGCTTTTTCATCCCACCAGTTGGACTTCATCTCTCTGGTGTACTTCTGTAGCTCACTCTGAGCCTTTGAGTATTTCATCTTCTTCGACCTTGTGGTACACTGTAGGTTTTCCTGCCTAGCTGTATTCCTCGCTTCTAGTAGTTTCTTCAGGTGTTCATCATGCTCATCAAACCAATCTTGATGTTTCCACTCAGGGTAGCCTAATACATCACTTGCAGTCTGATACACCGTATCCTTCAGTGTTGCCCATTTCTCTTCTATGTCATTCTCTGAGTTGTTGCTGTCCCAGTCTTTCAAGTTTTCATCCATTTCCTGTGTAAATTCTTTCTGCTTCTTTTGGCCTTTCAGTACACTAGTGTTTAGCTTCCGTGGTGGCTTCGCATCTGTCCTGCAGTGCTGTTTTCATCTGCAAATCCTTAATCTAGATCTCAGCATAACATGATCAGTACCACAGTCCGTGCCTCTCATTGCTCTGGTGTCCAATACATCCCTTATGTCTCTCTGCCTGACTATGATGTAGTCTAATAAGTGCCAGTGCTTGGATCTTGGGTGCATCCATGTCTTCTTGTGTGTGTCCTTGTGCTTAAATAGAGTCTGAACATAGTGCAAGTAGAAGTTCTCCATTAGCATTGCACTTGCCTACTCCATGACTGCCTAGCACTCCTTTCCACTTCTCAGTGTCTGAACCAACTCTGGCATTAAAATCTCCAACGAGTATCAGCCTGTCATCAGTCGGTACACGCTTGATAGTCTCACGTAAATCACTGTAGAACTCTTCCTTCACCTCCTCTGTGTTGGTCATTGTTGGGGCATATACACTGATGAGTGTGACATACATCTTCCGCTGTAGTGGGAGTCTCATAGTCATTATCCTGTCGTTGATTGGCACCGGTTCCTCATCAAGCATTGCTGATATCTCCTTTCTAACTGCAAAGCCCACTCCTGTTTCTCTCCTTTCTTGAGTTGAACTCCCACTCCAAAAGAAGATGTACCCATGGTCTTCCAAGCTGTCATATCCAGGCAATCTTGTTTCACTAAGTGCAGCTATGTCTACATTGTACCTGTTCATTTCCAGGGCCACAAGTGCGATCTGTCTTTCTGGGCGCTGTGATGTTGTTCTGTCCAACAGAGTGCGTACATTCCATTCTGCTACACACAAGGCTGCTGTTTTCCTCTTTTGTCTTCCTGCTCCTAGCTTACTTTTCGCTGCCTGTCAGAGAGTGAGCAGATCAGCGCAGACCTTGTAAGCCAGGGCAACGTCCAAGCCAGTATGAGTTGCTTTCTGATTGACCATTTCATGAAACTGCTTGCAAAGTATTTGAGTACTGCTAGCTTTTGCTGGACTAGCAGCACATTCTTGGCAGATAAAGGTATTATCAGTGGCAAGGACAAGCCAAGACAAACTGACTCCAGTATCTGTTGCAGTGACTGACCAGATGATAGGTTCGTTTATCTCTGCTCTTTGTGTAATGCATATCACAATGCACCGACTGGCACAGTCCACCACAGACCTTACAACAGATGTGCTTATCTGCCAGGATGTCCAGTCTCACCCTGTGTAACTGGGAGTGGTCCATCACAGACCTGTGGCAGATGTTGTTTTTAGTTCTGCCAGGATGCCCTGTTTCACCCTCCACGCCCTCAGAAGGGTGGGGATGCCGGTTGAGTCGCTGACGGCCCAACCCATGAGACAGGTAGTACCGGTTTTCATGGTTATCTGGTAGCAAGCAAGCCAATGCCTGACCTGACACACACAAAAAAAATAAATTAAAAAAAAGTAAGTCTCAGTTAAAAGCTGCCAATTTCTGACCAAAAAAGTGGAATTTTATGGGTAAGAAGCTGCAACTTTTGCAAAAAGACAAAAGAAGGTGTAAATTTCCAACTGTTTACAACCTAAAACGCTGCAGATATAAGATTTGAGTAAAATGCTGCAAGTTTAAGCTTTTTTTTAAAACTACAAATTCAAGAGTAAGAAAAGTTCTAAATTCATGAGGAAAAAGCTGCAAAATTATGAATAATAAAAAGCTGCAAATTTTCAAGTAAGAAGCTGCACATTTCTGAGTAGAATGGCTCTAACTCTGCAGGAAAATCCTGCAAATTTATGAAAAAATCCTCATGTTTACAAAAGAATGTTTCTAATTTACATGTGTTACACCCAGGAGGGGCGAAGAGGGAGGAAGGATGATATAGCCAAGCTGTTTAGACTTTGCAGCGACCGTTTATTCACTTTACCAGCTCACACGGCACGGCCCACAATTACATAGCACATCACTTGACACCATCTTGTCATAACACTCTCTACACTCTGTCTACACTCTGTGGAACACACTCACTAGAGCGCATACACTCTTCTTCTATGGTGTTCTCTAACACTACACAGTGTCTTAACATTACTGGGCGCCACCTCTGGCGTAGAAACGCTACTACTTCCATTGACAGCTCATATCTAGACAGTGCATATTCAGTACTTTAATACATTCCCTATAAATGCTCCCATTTACTATTAATCATTAAATTATAGTCTCTTAGGTACATTTATTAAGAATATTCACATTTGCCATTAGCATCTCATCCACACTGTTTCTGAGGGTTCACTAGAGGTTATCCAAAATTAACGCTTTCCTACACTCACCCCTCAAAAAGTTAATGTCGTCCCGACATTACACCTTTCTGAAAACAGTAGTTTTTTTTTCGCTTTTCTTCTGTCAATTCACATTTGGTAATCATGCATTACATGTTAAGTAGGGTATCACTACACAGGAGTCAGAGTTCATTAAAGTCTATAAAGATGCCACTGGTGATTGTCCATAGTACAGCATGTATCTCCTATTCCATGCAATACATTTGCAGAAGAGGTCTTTGTGCACGATAACCTTCAACCGCTCCATCCATCATGGTGGGTATCTGCATCTTTCCTGAGAGTAAGGATACTCAATCTAGTCATAGCCTACCAAATAAACCTTTGTGTGATGCCTGTGCCTTCGTAACATACTGCAAGTCTCTTTTTGTGTTTTTAAAAATTTTTTTTGTTCTTTTTCAATTTTTTTATCAACCATCACAGTAACTACCAAGTTACTTTTCAAGACATTTATGTCTGACCAATGGTTATCTTTAGCTTCTACACCTTTGTTCTAGACAGATGAAATGCAATGAAGTGCTAGGTTGGCCTAACTTATTGTGACGTTTGCAGGGTTCACACAAAGAAAATGGAGCAAATGGCTGTGATCAACCGGATTTATTTTTCACACCCCGACCCCCAACCTGCTTCTGAGCACAGAGAGGAGGGGAGGTCATTCTCCCAGACCTCCGTTTCAATCATGGTTACACACACATGATACATCTTGCCCTAATCCTGCTAAACACTGCTGGGTCATTATAATGCAGTTATAATGACACAGCAGTATAACTCAGAAATAACACATTTAACACACACACAGTAACGGTTCAAACTAGCAAAGCATGCTGGGAAATCCCTGGCCCCCTTAAAATGGCCCCGACGTTACACTGCCCCCCCCCCGGACTGGTTTCTGTCCCCAGAAAATTCAAAGTCCACTTTCAGAAATCCAACGCGAGTCAGCCCGGTGCCGGGGCGGCATGCACGGGCCATCTGAGTCTCGGTCAGAGCATCTGGTTGGGGTAGGGTTCCGGTTTGGCCATCAGCGGGCGGATGGACACATCTGACAGCCTCTGTAGGACCACGCACAGTCCCTTCCCTGGCAGCGGGAGTCCCAAGCCCGCTCCGGCCGACTCCCACCGCTGCCAGGTCTCCCAGGCGGCCGCTGGCCCGCGTCCATGCATCCAGCTCTTGCTGCGCCTGGAAAATGGCCGCATCTTCGTCCTGCTCGCTCCACTGCGTCGCTCCTGCGCCGAGGGCCTCCGTGACGTCACCGAAAGGAAAAGCATCGGGTGGCGGTAGGACATGCACAGTTCCTCCTCTGGCAGCGGGAGTCCCATGACTCCCACCGCCGCCAGGACCTCCCAGGCGGCCGCTGGCCCGCGTCCCGGCGTCCAGCCCCTGCCGAGCCCGGGAAAAGACCGGATCTGTCCTGCTCGCTCCACTGCTGCTGCGCTCCAAAGGCCTCTGTGACGTCACCTGCCGGGGGAAGCATCTGCAGGAGGCGGCTTTTTCCCCGTCCATGCCACCTCGCTCTAATTTAACGTCGGCGAGGGGCCAGTTTGTCGTGCGCTGTGTGCGGGGCAGTACCATGCCATGTACCCTGGCTCTGTGCAGCGGAAGCCGTCCTTCCTCGCGTCGCCACGGCTGTTTCCTTCGTGCACGCGCTGCTGTGATCTGCCGTAGCTCCTCCTCCACTCGCTCTCAGCACGGTGGTTTCCTCCGATGATCAGCGCGGCAGCCAACTCGACCTGGGCCAGGCGGTCATCCAACAGGTTCTCACCGTTGTAGCGGGGAATCTTGGCCCGCTGCTGGATGGATGGGACGGTCATCTCCAGGTCGATTGCCGCTCCTAATCGCTCTGAAATCGCCAGCCCGTCCTGCCCTGAAAAGGGCGGGAAACGGGGCTGGTTTGCTCTGCTCCGTCCATCGCGGCGAAGCTCTCCAGGGGCCGGCGTCTCAGCTCTACACTCCATTCCCGGCTGAGTGATGAATCGTTCTGGCCGCTGGACCTCCGCCTGGATCCTCATCTTGCTCCATATCCCACTCCTGACACCAGTGTGACGTTTGCAGGGTTCACACAAAGAAAATGGAGCAAATGGCTGTGATCAACCAGATTTATTTTTCACACCCCGACCCCCAACCTGCTTCTGAGCACAGAGAGGAGGGGAGGTCATTCTCCCAGACCTCCGTTTCAATCATGGTTACACACACATGATACATCTTGCCCTAATCCTGCTAAACACTGCTGGGTCATTATAAAGCAGTTATAATGACACAGCAGTATAACTCAGAAATAACACATTTAACACACACACAGTAACGGTTCAAACTGGCAAAGCATGCTGGGAAATCCCTGGCCCCCTTAAAATGGCCCCGACGTTACATTATCATGAGTCAGTCTCAATGGCTGTTTTCTTATTCTTGAAGGATACGTTTTAACAGGAATCTCGTCAGGTCCCTCCTGGTCACTGGAACTGGACTCCGACACCTCATCACTCTGGTCCTCGTCTGCCTCAGCTGGATCTGGAACCACCGGATCATCGACCTCTGGTGCCAGCTGCACCTGCGTGACGTCATCTGGGTCCTGGTCCTCATCCTCCGGAGTAGTGTCATCATGCGGGTAGAACTCCGGTGCATTGGCTCTCAGTGGACGCTGCTCTTGATCCTTCCCAGCTCGTAATCCGATTATGGCATTCCAACCCTCTTCATCTTCATCATCCGTGTTGCTTTGTCTGTCCACATGCCTTTGTCTTTTAGAGTCTCTTTCTCTCATTTTCTTAGAGGCATGTTTCACTGTTTCCATGGGAAGAAAGTCACATGGTAACAAAAGGTTTCTGTGTATGACCCGAGTGCGTCCCTTGCCAGTTTCAGGTCTGATTTCATATACTGGACTGTCTGGGTACTTCTTTTGGATCATGACATACACCTTGTCTTCCCAGTATGATCTTAATTTTCCTGGCCCACCTTTTCCGGTCAAGTTTCGAACCAATACTCTGGATCCAGGGAGTAACTCAGCACCGTGAACCTTTTTATCATAAAGTGCTTTACTTCTCATCCCTTCTTTGTTTGCTGTTTTAGAAGCGAGTTTGTAAGCTTCAATCATTGTAGTTCTCCACTTTTCAGCATAGTCTTGCTGAGAAACACTCTGCTCTCTTGTTGTGAGGCCAAACATCAGATCAATAGGCAACTTTGGACTATGACCAAACAACAGAAAATATGGTGCATACCCCGTAGCTTCACTACGCGTACAATTATAGGCATGAACCACTTTTGCCAGAGAGGACTTCCAGTCTTCCTTAGCTGCTTCGGGCAAATTTCTGAGCATTGCCAACAGTGTACGATTAAATCGTTCCACCTGCCCATTCCCTTGGGGATGGTAGGGCGTTGTTCGGGACCCCTGCACACCACTGTACTCTTGGAGTTTTGCAAAAAGTTTATTTTGGAACTCTCTTCCCTGATCATGATGGAGTCGTGTGAGGAAGCCAAACTTAAGGGCAAAATCTCCAAAGATCTTCTCAGTAGCGGTGTGGGCAGCTTTGTTACGACATGGGTAAGCCTGGGCAAAACGAGTAAAATGGTCCATTACAACCAGGATATACTCATATCCTCCTTTGCACTTCTCCAAATGCAGGAAATCCACTGACACTAATTCAAATGGGTACGTGGTGACAATGTTAGTCAGTGGTGCCCTTGTTATCTTATTGGGACGTTTGTTTTTTAAACAACTGCAAACTCTCGTGATGTAGTGCTCCACATCTCTTTGCATGTGAGCCCAATAAAAACGCTCTCTTATCAAGTTCATCACTCTCTCTACCCCTAAATGACCCATGTTTTCATGGAGCTCTTTGAACACGAGTTTGTGAAATTTCTGGGGTAGGAGTAGCTGGTCATGTGTTGCCGTTCTCCTGTAAAGCAGTCCATCATCTTCCAAGTATAGCTTGTGTTTTTGCCTGACTAGAGCTGCAATTTTACTGTTGTGCTGCTTTACACTTCTTGGCCATTGTTTTGACAACACGTAGCGCAACACCTCTCCAATCACGGAGTCTTCTTCTTGAGCTCTTTTTAGATCAGTCTTTGATATTTCAGCTATAGAGCTGGCTTCTTGGTCTGCTTCACTGATGAGAGTAGAAATGGTGACTGGGCAGAGCCATGGTTCATTTTCTTGTGACTTCACCCTGACTGCCTGTGTCACACAATTCATCACATCAGGATCAACATTCTGTGTGCATTTGTTCATGTACTGCTCCATATCTAGGGGCATACGTGAAAGTCCGTCTGCATCTCTGTTTGCTTTTCCAGGGCGATACTTAATCACAAACTGGAAATCAGCTAGTTCTGCTACCCATCTCTGTGTGGTTGCATTTAACTTTGCGGTGGTGAGCACATACGTTAGGGGATTATTGTCCGTATAGACAGTGAATGGTGGAGAATAGTACAGATAATCCCGAAACCTCTCACAGATGGCCCACTTCATGGCGAGAAACTCCAGCTTCCCTGAATGAAGGTGGTAGTTCTTCTCTGAATTTGACAGTGTCCGGGAGCCATATGCTATCACCACCAGTTTGTCTTGTTGTCGCTGGTATAACACTGCTCCAAGCCCCTCCTGTGAAGCGTCACAGTGTAAAATGAAGGGTTCTTCAAAGTTCGGGTAACCTAACACTGGGGGTTGGGTAAGAAGGTCAACAAGCTGACAAACTACTGCTTGATGCTCTGGGCGCCACCTGATCACATGAGATGAGGGTAAGTGGCCTCCATCGTTCTTTTTGACATGTTTCTTTGAGTTTTTCTTTGCTTTGTCTGTGTGATCTTTAGCAAGAAGGTCGTAAAGAGGCTTTGCTATACGAGAGAAGTTTGGAATATAGTTGCGGTAATATGAAATAAAACCTAGCAATTTCCTTAGCTCTCCAACAGTGGAAGGTTGCTGCTGTTTGAGTGTCTGCACTGGGGCAATGTCCGCAGGGTCCATGGTATAACCCTGTCCTGTTACCATTTTACCAAGAAAACGTACCTGCTGCTTGAATAACTCACATTTCCGGGGAGTCAACTTCACTCCATGACTTTGATAGCGGTGCAGGACGCTTTTCAGGTCTCGCAAGTGATCTTCAAAAATCTGTGAATGAACAAGGTTATCATCGAGGTAAGGCAGACAAACATCATCTCTCAACCCCCACAAGCACTCCTCCATAGATCTTTGGAATGCTGCTGGTGCTGAGGACAAACCAAATGGAATCCTTACCCACTCGAACAAACCCCAGGGAGTGATAAATGCAGTAAGGGGCCTACTTGACTCTTCCAGGAAACCCTGATGATACGCCTTCCCTTGGTCGAGGACTGAAAACCACACACTCCCACTTAGACTGTTCAGCATATCCTGTATGCGGGGAATCGGGTGTCTGTCTGGGATAGACTTCTTGTTCAATTCTCTAAAGTCACAACACAAACGCAGACCTCCATCTTTCTTTCGCACACAGACGACTGGACTGGAATATGATGACTTGGATTTGGTGATCCAGCCCCTGTTAAGCAGGTCTTCTATATACTCCTTTACTTCTTTATGAAGTGGTTTGGGAACAGAAACATAAGTCTTTTTGACAGGATCGTGATCTTTGAGTCTGATCTTCAACTGTAAAGAGGGAATTGTCCCTACATCATACTCATCACGGGAAAACGCTTGCCGTTCCTCCCGTAGTAGCTGTTTTACTTGCTCTTGCTGTATGGGCGAGAGATGATCAAGGGGAACTGGAGGGTCCCACATGTCCATAATCTCTTTGACAGCACAGTTCATCTCAGTCTCTTTGTTTCTTCCTGTCTCACTCGTCGTTGGGTCGACGGTCGCTTGGTTTACAGCAGGGGGTCTAATATCTGCCGGATAAGCAGTTTTAACTCTCTGCGTTTCCCCCAAAATGGTCTTAGCGGGCAGCTGGATATCACGGGACGTACTGTTTGTTATCGGTATTTTGAACATAGATCGCTTCCCTTTCCATAACTGCACCAACCCACTTTGCATCTGCAAACCCTCTGGTAATTGGGTGTACTGACTCGGCTCAAATAAGACATCTTGTGTGTCTGGAAGTGAGCCTGCCCTGACACAACCTTTGACTGTTTTGGTTTGGCCAGCAGGGATGGTAACCAACTCACTGCCAACTTTTACCATTCCTTCCCCCAGCCTATCCTCCTCACTTTGCATCACTTTCAAAAACACCTCTGTTTTCTTACAGTCAAATGAGAAGGCTGCGCTAACAGCTTCACTGATAGCACAAGGGGATTTAATGCCCATCTTCAGGACATAGTCAATCACGTTGAACCCAATGATAGGCGGCTCTGCCACTCCATCCTCCTTCACCACTAGCACAGGAACTAAGAGTTCCACCGGTGGGCGACTAACTGTCGGCAGCTTAAATGTGACTTCGACCCACCCTGAGAACGGAATCGGTGTCTGGTTCACTGCCCTCCCATTCAGGATATTTGGACCCACCAATTCGGCTAAGTCTCTGACGGTGGTGTGTGGCAGATGCTCCTGTCTCCAGGTGTCATTCATTAAACAAACCTGTGACCCTGTGTCCCACAATGCTTGTGTCTCCTTGTCATCGAGGAAGCAGGTGATGACATATTTTTTTCCAACCAAATTGAGTAACTGTAATTGGCGATTAGGGGACAGTAGATTAACACGGACCGTTTCTACAGCAGGTACCTCGGCCTGAGCTACCAGCCTTGCTTCTAACCTCCGAATACTGTCAGTAACGAGCTCATACAGTTCTTGTGTGTTAGCTTGTTCTGATGTAGTTGCGACAGTATTGGCCGCCATGTCTACTTGCCCTGTTCCTCTTCCGAGTCTCCTCCCTATCCAACATTCCCTTGACATGTGGCCGCTGACTCCACACCTGAAGCAGTGGTTACATTGGTCGCCATTGCTGGTGGACTGACATCTCTTGCAGCCACGTGTCCTCCTGGCTCTTTGAGCGCGAGGTGCTCTGGGAGACTCACGTATGGCCTTTTTGATCTCCTCCATGTCACTCTTCAGCTGCGTGACTATGTTCAGGAGCTCAGATTCCGTACGGGTCACTGTGTTTTGGGATTTAAGGATTTTTCCTTTTGTCGATGGTAGGGGGCGCTCTTGGCCATCCACTTCTCTCTCGGTTGCATACTGACCCGTCAGATCTTCCACTCTGCATTCTCGAACCTTTAGTTCTTTTGTGTGCCTTTTAGATTTCTGATGCCGTTCCCATTCAAGACTGGCTGCTGCATTCATCTTTAAAATCAGTAGCTCGTCGGTGACGGCAGGATCCTCCATATAACGCTTCAGTTGATATTTCACATCAACACTGATCAGTCCTGTTTCCACCGCCCTCAGAAACTTCCTCTGAATAAAATCAGAACTAAACTGCTCTTCAGTGCCAGGCTCTCTGGATGCTGCTAAAAGTCTTTCCTTTAGCTCAATGGCACGAAACAGGAAGTTCTGAGGTGACTCATTACTGTCTTGTGTGAGATTTATCAGACGATGATACAAGTCAGTGGAACTATCTTCTTTATAATGTCCTCGCAGGATTATGCGCAGCTGTGGCAGTGTGAGATCTGACTTAATCTCCAGCATAGCGCGCAAACTCAATCCAGGACTCACTGCTTTGACAATAGCCTCAATTATCTCAGCCTCACTGTGCTTTTTCTTTAAGCCCATATTAATCTGGTGAGTGAGATTGGAATAAGACAACTTGTCTTTTTGGCCCCTCTCCCCTATCTGCCCATTTATCTTAAACTCCTGTTTAATGATCACTTCTGGCGGTAGGGGTGCTGTGGGGACCGCGGGCTGTATCACAAAATGGCGGCTCGGTGGCGCGGCCTCGGGCTGTGTCCCAAAATGGCGGCCCGGTGGCGGCGCGACCTTATCATCCGTCAGCCTTATTATTTCTTCTTCAACCCGTTTAGTTGAGTCAATAATACTTTCATGCAGAGCGGCATACTGGCTCTGTAAACTGGCGAGTGCCTCCGCCTCGCGGCTCGTGCCTGCCGTTGTTGCTGCCTGCGTCAACGGTTCACTTAGCTTAGCTTCGTTAGCACATGCTATTAGCCTTAGTAGAAACTCGCGGACAACATCCTCCTCTTCGCGTTCAATGGCTTTCTCCACCTCCTCGATTAACAGTCGTATCAGCGTGTACTTCTTAGACGGTTCGGCTGGGCTTATCTTTGCAAATAAACAGACCTCATTTAGCTGTTCGGCCCGTAACGGCACCAAGGCCTCAGTTAGCTTAGCTTGTAGCTGCTCCAGCTCCATTGTTACGGCCTTTTTTTCCCCCCTTTTTTTATTTGCTCACTCACCGTCTGAGACACACTGAACCATCCTCTGCTACCAAGTTTTGTTACACCCAGGAGGGGCGAAGAGGGAGGAAGGATGATATAGCCAAGCTGTTTAGACTTTGCAGCGACCGTTTATTCACTTTACCAGCTCATACGGCACGGCCCACAATTACATAGCACATCACTAGACACCATCTTGTCATAACACTCTCTACACTCTGTGGAACACACTCACTAGAGCGCATACACTCTTCTTCTATGGTGTTCTCTAACACTACACAGTGTCTTAACATTACTGAGCGCCACCTCTGGCGTAGAAACGCTACTACTTCCATTGACAGCTCATATCTAGACAGTGCATATTCAGTACTTTAATACATTCCCTATAAATGCTCCCATTTACTATTAATCATTAAATTATAGTCTCTTAGGTACATTTATTAAGAATATTCACATTTGCCATTAGCATCTCATCCACACTGTTTCTGAGGGTTCACTAGAGGTTATCCAAAATTAACGCTTTCCTACACATGGAAAAAGGTTGTGATATGTCGATGCGCACTGGCAGCATATGTCGATGCGCACCGGCAGTGCGCTCTTGCCCAGCCAAATGTTGCCCACGTGCTATTCTGGACCTTTTTCGCTCTGCGACCACGGTTTGGCAAAGCAGAACAATCTGCAGATGAGGCTCCTGTGCCACTTTGGGCATGGCTGGACACAGAAAACGCAGCTTCAGCGTCGCGCACAAGATGTCCATCTCCACTTTTGCAAGAACTGCTTGCACCATTGTCCAAAGGCACATAATCAGAGCTGGACTCTAACTCAGATGACAAACTAGGGCTAAGCTCTTCTTCTAACCCAGGAGCGATGAATACCAGTCCTAATACCTCTTCAGCTGAGAGCATTTTTTTCGCCATCCTGTTTCCTCCTGTCAAACAGCAGCATTATCTTATCTTATCTTATCTTATGAAAGGGGGCGGGCTTCAAACGCTGATTTGACTTACTTATTGCATTGGACCATTTCCAGTTCTCACGGTAAATGAAAAGGCACACCTCTCGGCTACCAAGTGGTGTTAAAAGGTTTGTACATTTCACACTCTATACAGCTGTACAGGCTTTGTTTAGACTGATCAGCTGACAGGTGCAGAAGTGCGCCATACACACTCAAAGGATTAACACCTCCGAACATCACCGCTTAGTTCCTCCTCACGGCTGTCTTTTAAAAAAATGGCCAACACACGCCAATTTATCACATTTAAGAGCAACTCAGGGATAAATTTGATTAGCGAAACTGGCGGAAGTTGACGAGGATTGGCCAAAATTGCGGGAAAGTTGTGGTGATTGGACAAAGTAGCAAGGTCACGCAAAAGACGCAGCCAATCACTGATTTTGCGTGAACTGACACGATCGCTACATTGCAAAATCCTGCACATGTACACAGAAACACACACATTGCTACGCACATACCAACATAAAGACACATCTCTGGGTTAAAACTTAAGTGGGAGAGAAGGGGGAATTGTGACAGTGCCATCTGGTGGAAATGGTGTTTTTTATGCCATATGCTGAATATGGGCAAAATGGTGCCATCTGGTGGAGAGTAGTAAAAATGATCAATTCCAAAGTAAAGCCCAGCTTGACACCCAGAAATAATAAAATGCATGTATTGTGCTTTAATGGAAGTGAGATCAAAAATTGTTGTTTAACCGGGTTTCAGTGGCATGTTTTTTTGCTCTTAACAGCATGAGTGTAACATTTGCTTGTACAAAATGTTGTGTGTAGAGAGTGTGTGTGACCTTTAGGGCTTGCAGTAGCCCCCCTGTGGGGTGTGACATCAAGCGGGCTACGGCACCACTGTATATAGTTCTGTGTTCTCTTAATAAGGTGTGAGTTCGCTGCATGGCATAAGACAGACTCCAGACTCTGATTATCGACATAAAATTTTGATGACGAGAATAAACCATGGAGGCATATGGGCTACCTTCACCTCTGCTGTCGTTTCTGGAGTGTCTGGGAGAGCCAGCGATCCTGTGGCCGGACTAGATGGCCATGCTTGGGGGATACATCGCTGGGCTGGGCCTGGGTAGACTTGACGGAGACTGAGGATGGGCGCTCCTGGTCCATCGCCTCGGCGTGGAGGGTCGGCGAATTCTCCGCATGTTGGGAGAGACGGAGCTTTATGCGGATGCTATTGGGCGGCTGGCTGAAGACTTTGCTGAACGTACGAGGGACAAGAAGCTGTGACTGTGGGTAGTGAAACTGTTGGCGCCAAGAGGAGCTAAGCTAGTTAACTCAGAGGAGCTAACGGCTCAGTCTGTAGCAACGGTAGGGTTAGCCATGAAGCTAGGTGCGTGCCAAAACCAAGCTACAAGAAACCAGCTGGGTATCCAGGGGGACTGGAGTCCCTGGTCACCAGGGGCAGCAAGCCAGCCGAGGAGCTCAGCACAGTGCGTGACCGTAGCACTGGGGGTGATGATGCGTGGTGAGCAGCTGCAGCAAGAAGGGAGAGCAGCGACCGGACTCAACTGAGTCTTCCCTGCAGCTGGAGTCCAGGCAGCGGGAGAGCGGGAGCAAGCATGCTGAAGGTCCCAGGAAGCAGCAGCGACAGCTGGGAGCAGAGGCAGCACAGCGGAGCACCTCAGATGACAGTGAGGAGGTGCCAGGTGCCACGGAGGTTGGGCAAGACCTCAGTGGCAGAGCTCAAAGTGCCTTGGATGAGGGTGCTGGGCATTACGGCGAGGTGCCCGAGTCGATGGGTGATGCCGACGAGCGAGCTTCGGTTTTCCCTGGAACTCGGCCACAGGAAGCCGGAGTGTCTGGAGATACAACGGCAGCAGCTGCAGCAGTTTTGAAGGCGGTCAGGAACAGACCAACAGGCACAGAGGACCTGCAGTGCTGCTGCCCAGCAAGCAGTTCCTCTGCGCCTGCCGCTCCTAACCACCTCTCACCACTGACCGAAGAGAGAAGCGGTCAGTGGTGAGAGGGGACATTCTTACCAGGGAGGTCAGCTTCGATCTCAGGGGCAGGTGGCTGCCAGAGCCATGCATGCCGTGGGGCTGCCCTGGGCCCCCAAGCTGGCTTTATCTTTGGCTGCCCATGGACTGTGGTATAACCTAATAATTTTATTGTAAATATGCTCATATGTACATATGTTGTTTTTTTTTTTTTAAATGTGTTTGATGTGAACTTAGTGTACATATGAATGTGTGTTATTTGGGGATTATTTTGGTATAGAGACATGGTCCATTCTTAGTTATTTTTTTATGTGAGTGTGTTAGGCCATTATAGTTCACTGTTCCCTGTTGTTTTCCTTAGTGCATGTTTCAGGTCCTAAATTGGGGTGGGTCTGAATTGTGTATATCTGTTTTGAACTTTTGTAAGGGGGAGGGGAATGTTGTGTGTAGAGTGTGTGTGTGTGGCCCTTAGGACTTGCCGTAGCCGCCCTGTGTGGTGTGACGTCAGGCGGGCTATGGCATCACTGTGTATAGTTCTGTGTTCTCTTAATAATAAAGTGTGAGTTTGCTGCATGGCATAAGCCAGACTCCAGACCCTGATCACCGACATAACACAAACTGTGTTTTAGACTGACTGCAGTAGCCGAGTGAGAAATAATAAGATCAAAGAAAAATATACAATCTTGCCAAAATTCATACCATATGTATGAACACAGTCAAAATTATTTAAAAAAAAAACATGTAAAATGTGCCCAAAAGTCCCCAAGGGTAAAATGATTCTGCCCATATTTTTTTTTCACTTTTTCATACATCATGATGTAAAACTCAAACTCCCTTTTGTTGTCTAAACTTCTTGTCTAATTTTCAACATGGCTGACATATTTACATTTTTTTGCACTACTTATTTTTCTAATTTTTACTTATTTTTATTCAACCTTTATTTATACAGGGGAGTTCCACTGAGAGGCAGCCTCTCTTTTTCAAGGATGCCCTGTTTACATTCACACAGTTACACATTCACACCTGCAAGTGGCCCAGTACAACCACACGCTGACCTGTGGCCACTGGAGGAGTTGGGGTTAAGGGCCTTGCTCAAGGGCATTACAGTGGGGTTAAGGAGGGTGGGGCAAACGCTGCTCTGTTATCTGTCCCAGCGCCGTATAATATGAGAGTTGCGACACTCTTTGACCTCTCCACGGCCCAGTCACGTGGTTCAACAACGGCCTTTCTATATTGGCGTGTGATGGCAGCTGTGACAATCTGCGGTATAAAGAGCATTTTTTAGCCATATTATGGCTTCAGTGGACTGATTACTGAATTATCAACTTTTAAATACAATGGGTTATTTTGCAAGACTAGACAGAACTACCTGAATTGAAAATATGTAGTAAGAAAAACTGCTTTCAGTAAGTTTAATGTGATTTAGCTAAGTTACTAGGGGTTGTGCACTTTACTCCTGAACTTTTCAAGTTAGGAAAGATTTTCTGTGTGTGAATGTAAATATAACACATTAGTGCCTCTCAGTAAATTTGAATATTATGAAAAAGTTTTTTTTTTTAAATATAATTAAAAAAATAAACTTTCATATCTTCAATATTCATTACAGGCAAAAGGAAATATTTCAGGCCTTTTTTAAATTAAATTTTAACTATAGTTTTTCAAATTAAAATGCAAATCATGATATTCTTTTTATTGAGATGTACTAGTACATGTGTATTTAAATTACACTGTACTCTGAAAACTAGTGACTAAGCAGGGTGGAAAATATTAAGTAAAAGAGAGGCCTTTGTAACAGTGTAGTCATGGTGCAACAGTCTGATATGTGAAAATATTCTATTTATTCCAAATGCCATGAAATTGTATTTTTTTAAAAATAAAAATTATTAAAAATGCAAAGACATGCTCTCATTTTCTCATTATTCACTCTCTGAACTTCTGCC
Organism: Pholidichthys leucotaenia; assembly: GCA_020510985.1. Taxonomy (NCBI): domain Eukaryota; kingdom Metazoa; phylum Chordata; class Actinopteri; order Cichliformes; family Pholidichthyidae; genus Pholidichthys; species Pholidichthys leucotaenia. The sequence continues at coordinate 132,645,880 of CM035843.1, forward strand.
TGACAATTTACTGTCAGCTAATACCAGTGAGCAGCATGTTGGCACCATTGCCTCCTCTTCCAGGTGGTGACTGGGGTTATATAATTACATGTATTAAATAGATAGTAACAGCACCAGTGATTAAAAAAAAAAGCAAATCTTTTTTCTATTTTTTTATTCATCCATATTGTGACATCACATAATTGTAGAAAATGAATATTTTCCTTCAATGTTAGAGGAGGGTTTGACTTCAAACTGTATTTTAATGCAAAAAACAATAAAATCCTAAAATGTTCACAGATCAGGTTCTCAGCATGATTTTCTGTGCAGCTTATAGATGCACAAATCAAGCTGAGAACGTGATCCAGCTGTTTGGGTTCCCAGCAGACCCAGAAAGGAGAAAAAATGTCTGAGACAAGTTAGCAGAAACAGCATTACTTGAATGAAAGAATACAACAGAAAACTTTATGCAATACGTTTATTTCTACAAAACATTTCCATTTTCAAGGTCAAACATGTAATAATGTGATTTTTATGACTGCACATAAATTGTGATTTTTTTACTTATGTTGAAGTAAAACAATGATATTAATTTGGAAATTAAACTGAATCAATGTGCAGGCCCATTCTAAGAGGGAGAAATTCACAAGAACCAAAACTGACAAACCCAGAACAAGGACTGATGCTGTCCTCCCAAACACAAAACCAGGAAGAGTCCAACAGTAACCATGGTTACATGGACATGAATAAACTGGTTATGATTGGATTTCTGGAGCTATCTGATTATCCAAGTGACCATGTAACTACGGTCATTAACAAGTTTTTAATCCTTCAATAATCCATTTATTCAGTGCATGTAAACACAACAAAACTGATTATTGCATTTTACTCTGACAGCTTTAATCATCATCAAACACAGCTCCTTCATCATTCCACTGTTCCAGCTGCCCCACAAACCCTTACTGTGATATCACTGCTCACAGTAGTGAAGACTACACCAGCCCCGATGGCTACTGCTCCAGTTTCTAACAACCCTCTATCAGCTGCAGAGAAATGACAGGAAAAAAAAACATGTCACTGTGACTTAATACTTAATGATTCTTGCCCATATAGGAAGGTTTTTCTCATGAATGTCACGATCTGAGCACGGGTGGATTTCACCGTGCTCTGTTTCTTTGCTTTTTGTTTTTCCTTATTTGTATAATGTATTCTGAGGTCTTGGCCTGTAATGTTATTTCCGGTTTGTTTTCACATATTCTGTATTACTTCTTTGTATGATTTATTCTTCCTGTTTACGTTCAGTATAGTGTTGTTGTTATTTGCTTCCACTTTATTTTTGCCTGTGTCTTTTCTTTTCTTTCTCTCTTTGGAGTTGCAGTTGTCAGGAACGCTTCTGGGTTTTTCCCTGATGGTGGCCAGTGCTCCTGTCAAACTGTTAGCTCCGTCTCCCCTCCTCATGACTCACGGCTGATTGTCATTTTCTTCCCAGCCCACTCATGTGATTTGCACCTGTCATCATTTGTTTTGTTTTTGTTAGGTTGTATTTAAGGACTGTTATTTTCATTTCTTGTCACCAGAGTCTTAAGTTCTCTACCCTCTTCTCCGCCAGAACCAGCCCTTCTTCTGGTGTGATGAATTGTAAGTTTTCTTTGTTTGTCTGTTGGATTTAGTTTTGAGCACGCATTTGATGTTGTGTTTTTTGTAATAAATTCACAAACTGCAGTCCTGCGTGTGGGTCTCTCCTCTCTGCCCTGAGGGGCAATTCATGACAGAAGACTCCAGCCAGTTTGAGACCCAGCGGCTGCAGTTTGTGTTAATTTTTTGTTCCACTTCAGCGGCAGCGAAGGCTCGTAGGTTTCTCCTATTTTTTCCCAGTTTTGTTTTTTGCACCCGGGGTTTATCATGTCTGTCACCCCAGATTTTTCATCCCTGGATCTGAGTGAAGCAGAGCAGTGGTGTGTGTGTGTGTCCTGGAGAACATTCTTCACCGGGATCACCCGGAGCTCACAGACCTACTTCCTCTCCATATTTCTCCCACAACCTACGAGTCATGGGCTGGGGGAATCCACTCAGATGTCCGTGCCTTTGTCAACAAAGAGCAAGCACCTGCGGACTCCAGCCTCTTGCCGCTTTCCGGCGGCAGCTATGCCTCCTCCTCCCGATGATTGGCCCGCTCCATCAGCCGAGGAGCAGGAGAAGCGCAGGCAGGCCATATTAGTGGAGACATAGCTCATCCTAGAATATAAGTCATGGCTTCTCCCGGATCTCGCCCATCAGCTGAAGGAGGTTCCACCGGAACCTCTTCCACCTCTCCAGGAGCCGACGTCTTGGCCCCCCATCTCCCGCCATCGCTTAAGGAAATCCCACTGAAAGAACGCCTCTACCTCTCAGTCGGCAGTCTCTCCCACGTCGAGTCAGACAACTCCTGCAGCAGTTTCCTCCTCATGTTTCTTCTCACTGGCTGTCCCGTCAGCCCACTCATCTTCCTTTGCTGCTGCAACTCCCGTCTCCTCGACATCTCCTCCCACTGCTGAGAGTCTGGCTGTATTCTCCCCGGCTCCGTCCGTCACCGTGTCAGCAGGTGCGGCTCCTCCACGTTCCAATGAGGGGTGTACAACCACTGAAGTCATGGGGGGGGGGGCTGATTTCCAACCAGCTACAGCAGATGACATCGCATCCCGGGAACCCAGGCAAGTGTTTTTCACTTTCATTCACCTACACATGAATTATCTTGCCTGATTCCCGGTGGTGAGGCTCAGACTATAAAGTCCTCTGAGTCCTCACCGTCTGCTGCAGCTTTAAACTGTTCACCTGCTCTCTCCGTGTCTCCTCTCCCCCTCCCCCGAGTGTCCGTCGGCCCCCAAATTGTGGTGGAGGAGCCTGCGGCCCCGGAGGACCTGGTCCCAGTTCCGCAGCCACAGTCTGGATGGAGGGAAAGCGCTGCGACCAAGTTGAGGCCTGTGCCAATGATGGAGCGTCCCCTGGCCTCAGCAGAACAGGATACAGTGCCAGCAGGAAGCCGACCTCCTATGTCCACGTTGGGCGAGCCACCTGCGTGGGCCACTTCGTTGGGGGTCTTGGGACTGCATCCACCACCATGCCTGCTGCTGGGGCCACCACAGCAGAGTCTGATCTGGACCTCCAGAGGGCCGGGCCTGAGGCGTCATTGTCTGGATTGACGGGAGTCCTGGACAGCGGAGGAGCTTGAGCCCAGGCAAGTGCTCTCTTTTGTTTCTGTTGTTTCTATATTGGAGTTATCTTGTCTGGCTCTTGGTGGGGAGAGCCAGGTGCAGTCGTCAGCTGCACCTATGCTCACCTTGCTGGGCTCCACTGCCGCCGGTGAGCCTGACCCTGTTTCTCTGTCTCTTCCATCTGAGCTTTTCCTCAGGGTCACCGAGGATTGTCCAGCTTCACCAGAAGTCTCCATGGGTCCAGCCTCACTGCCCGAGATCATGGTGGGTTCAGCTCCTCCTGTTGAGGTCATTGCGGGTGCTCCGTCCCCGCCCAGGACCTCTGTGGGTGCTGCTCCCCCTCTGGCTGAGATCTTTGTGGGTCTTGCTCCCCCTCTGGTAAAGGTCTTCGTGGGTGTTCTGTCCCAGTCTGGGGCCTCCAAGGGTGTTGCTTCCCCATTAGTTGAGGTCATTGCGGGTGCTCCGTCCCATCCCAGGGGACAAGTGCAGCTTTGGCCCAGTCCTGGTCCTCTGAGGATGCTGCATCCCTTCCTGCTGAGGTCGTCGTGGGTGCTCCATCCCAGGCTGGGGCCTCTGGGGGTGCAGCTCTGGCCCAGTCTGGGTCCACTGAGGGTGCAGCTCTGGCCCAGTACGGGTCCACCAAGGATGCTGCTTTCCCATCAGTTGAGGTGATCGCAGGTGCTCCGTCCCAGCCTGGCGCCTCCGTGGGTGCAGCTTTGCTCCAGCCCTGAGCCACCACGGGTGCAGCTTTGCTCCAGCCCGGAGCCATCGTGGGTGCGGCTTTGCTCCAGCCCAGAGCCACCGCAGGTGCAGCTTTGTCCTAGCCCGGAGCCACTGTGGGTGCAGCTCTGTCCCAGTCTGGGACCACCACGGGTCCAGCTCTGTCCCATTCCAGGACCACTGTGGGTGCTGCAGAGCAATCTGAAAGCCTTGTGGTCCCCTCTCCTCTACCAGATGCCATTGTGGTCCCCTCTCCTCTGCTAGACACCATCGTGGTCCCCTCTCCTCTGCCAGACATTGCCGTTGTTCCCCCTCCTCCGCCCATTATGGTTGTAGTTTCCCCTACTCCACTGTCCTTTTCATCATTGGGCCTCCCTGTGGGGGAACCGCCTTATAGGCCACCCCTTCTGTTTAGGTGGCTAAAAACTCTGGTCGACCGCCTGACGGACTGTGCTGTTGGGTTGGGTGGCCCATATTCTCCGGCAGGCCACCCGACTCTAACCACCTTGCCATCTGCCAGGCCTGGGACTTCGGCCAGCCACCGGAACTGCCTAGCTCCTTGGTCTTGGGGGCCTAGGTCCCTGATTTTTTGTGTGGTGTGGATCCTGAGCGGGGTTTTTGGTCCTTTTTGTTTTCTCCTAGCTTGGGTTTTACTAAGGTGAGAGTCATGGGAGTCCTTATTATTTTCTCTGGTTTGTTTCAGTCCCTTCGTGCCTGGGTCCCCCTCCTCCCACCCGAGGTGGGGCTGTTTCTTGTCTTTTTGTGGGGTGGGTTCTTAGTGTGGGTGGGCCTTTGTTTTTCCTGTTGATGTTGCCCGGGATATCTGGTTCCACCCCTGAGGGGGGGGGGCCTCTGTCACGATCTGTGCACATGTGTTTCTTTGCTTTTTGTTTTTCCTTATTTGTATAATGTATTCTGAGGTCTTGGCCTGTAATGTTATTTCTGGTTTGTTTTCACGTATTCTGTATTGCTTCTTTGTTTGATTTATTTTTCCTGTTTACGTTCAGTGTAGTGTTGTTCTTATTTGCTTCCACTTTATTTTTGCCTGTCTTTTCTTTTCTTTCTCTCTTTGGAGTTGCAGTTGTCAGGAGCACTTCCGGGTTTTTCCCTGATGGTGGGCGGTGCTCCTGTCAAATTGTCAGCTCTGTCTCCCCTCCTCATGACTCACAGCTGATTGTCATTTTCTTCCCAGCAGGCTCATGTGATTTGCACCTATCATCATTTGTTTCATTTGTATTCAGTTGTATTTAAGGACTGTTATTTTCATTTCTTGTCACCAAAATCTTAAGTTCTCTACCCTCTTCTCTGCCAGAACCAGCCCTTCTTCTGGTGTGGTTAATTGTAAATTTTCTTTGTCTGTTGGATATAGTTTTGAGCATGGGTTTGATGTTGTGTTTGTTTTTTGTAATAAATTCACAAACTGCAGTCCTGCATGTGGGCCTCTCCTCTCTGCCCCAAGGGGCAATTCATGACAACGAATCTGTGTCTTTTCTCTTTTAATTCTTCTGCTTTTATTTATTTCTCCTAAATTTAAATAATTTTTGCATAAATTTGCTACTTTTGAGACGGTTTTTATATTGAAATAACAAAAATGTTTTAAAATAACTCATTACTTTTTTCTTACATTTTTTTTATTAAATTTGCAACTTTTTCATGCACATTTTTAGTTTTTATGCATACATTAGAGAACTATTTGGAAAACTTTAGATTCTTCTCTTAAATGTGTTCACATGAGGAAAAAAAAATATCTACATGTAGCGTTTCATACAATTCAAATTTACATAAAAAGTAAACATTCAAAATTAACCATTTGCTGGATTACAATAAAAGAAATTAGAAAAGAAAGAAACCAGATATTCTTCCTCAGTGTTAATAGTTCAGTCACAGTTAGTTTTTAAAATTAATTTCAAGTGAGCTATTTGATACTGACATAACGCACGGCTCAGGAGACACGCACACACAGGCTTAGAGTAGTTCAAAGAGTTTATTAACAGCAGGGGTGAATGAGTGTGTGTCTGCGGGATGCAGATGTGTTGGTGGTGGCGTCTGCTTCAGGCACAGAGGCAGATGACCGTTCGGCCGAGCAACCCTATGGAGAGAGCACAGGGAGAGGGTGACGGGCATACACCAACACAGGATGAATTATGGCAAGAGAAGATCTTACTTGAGTTGTCAGGATAGCTGGCACAGCAAGGGGAACGTAGCCCGGGAGACAGCCACCTGGAGAGCTCCGTGCAGCAGCGAAGGATGGGTGATGGAACGGAGATGTCCGCCGCCGGGGAATCCACCTGTGCACAGGGGAGCAGACTGGGAAAGGAGGTAAGGGTTCTTACCCAGAATAGCGATGCTGAAGAAAGGTATGCTCACGGCGGGGAGGGAACGAAGTCTGACGGCTTCAGGCCGAGGCTCCGGGCGAGGCGGCTTTTATCCCTCGCCGCTGATGAGGATCAGGTGTGTGAGCAGGTGGCGCCGCTGATGAACGGCGCGGCGTGACAGTACTCCCCCCTCTAGCAGCGCCTCCTGGCGATGGCTTATCCGGGTGCGCTCGGTGGAAGTCCGCGATGAGCGATGGGTCCAACACAAACGACGGGGGCACCCATTGTCGATGCTCGGGCCCATAGCCCTCCCAGTCCACCAAGTATTGCAACCCACGACCCCGGTGCCGGGAGTCCAGGATGGAGGAGACGGACCAGGCCGGGTGGCCACCAATCATCCGGGGCGCGGGTTGCGCTGCAGGAGGAGGGCAAAGGGGGTCGGTGACTGCCAGCTTCACCTTTGATACGTGGAAGGTGGGATGGATGCGGAGGGAGGGGGGAATAGCCACGCGCACAGCCACCGGGTTGATGATCCGGGTGATGGGGAAGGGACCCATGAAGCGCTGTGCCAGCTTCCTCCTCTCGCCTTTTAGGGTGACGTCCTGGGTGGAAACGTAGACAAGTTGCCCAACTCTGTACGCCGGGGCAGGTCTTCTACGCCGGTCCGCCACGGTCTTGTTGCGCTCCGCTGTGCGTAAAAGCGCATGACGCGCGGCGGCCCAGGTGGAGCGGAACTGCCTCACGTGCGCCCTAACTGACGGAACAGTTACCTCGCTCTCCTGCGCTGGAAGCAGCGGGGGGTCGTAACCCAGGGACGCCTTGAAGGGGGACATCCCCGTTGCAGAAGAGCGGGCGGTGTTGTGGGCGTACTCCACCCAGGCGAGATGGTTGCTCCATGACGTCGGCTTGGATCTTGCAACACAGCGGAGCGCAGCCTCCAGCTCCTGATTGGTCCTCTCACACTGCCCGTTAGACTGGGGGTGATGGCCGGAGGAGAGGCTCACCTTGGCTCCGATGGCGTTGCAAAAGGATTTCCAAACCTCGGATGAAAATTGGGGGCCCCGGTCCGAAACCACGTCCACCGGGATCCCATGCAGCCTGACCACGTGTTGGACGAGGAAGCCCGCCGTCTCCAGGGCGGTAGGGAGACCTCGCAGGGGGATGAAGTGTGCCGCCTTGGAGAAACGGTCCACGACGGTCAGGATGGTGTCGAATGAGTTGGAAGCTGGGAGCCCGGTGACGAAATCCAGTGCGATGTGCGACCATGGCCTGCCAGGGACGGGCAGAGGCTGGAGCAGACCCGCTGGAGGGGCGTTTCCCGACTTGCTGGTGGCACAAATTGGACAAGCCCGGGCGTAGCGGGCTGCATCCCTCCGCAGGCCCAGCCACCAAAAGGACCGTTGGAGGAGGCTGATCATCCGAGAGGTGCCGGGATGACAGGTGAGCCGGGAGGTGTGGAGCCAGTGGATGACCTCTCCTCGGACCGTAGACGGAACGAACAGTCTTCCCTCCGGTCCGCCGCCAGGATCAGGTTCCACCTCCTGTGCCTTCCGGATCTTGTCCACAATGTCCCAAGAGATAGCTCCCACGACGCACGACCTGGGCAGGATAGTGTGGGGCGTCTCCTCAGCCCCCACGGGGGTGAACTGTCTAGAGAGGGCGTCAGGCAGGCCGTTCTTGGAGCCTGGCCTGAAGGTGATAGAGAACCGGAACCTGGCGAAGAACAGAGACCAGCGCGCCTGGCGGGCATTCAGGCGCTTGGCAGATCGTAGGTACTCTAAATTCTTATGGTCCGTCAAGACCACAAACGGCAGGTCCGCCCCCTCTAGCCAGTGGCGCCACTCCTGTAGGGCGAGTTTAATGGCCAGGAGCTCTCTGTCCCCCACATCATAGTTCCTCTCCGCCGGGGACAGGCGCCGGGAGAAGAAGGCGCACGGTCGCTTGGCGCCATCGTCCGGTGATTGTTGGGATAACACTGCTCCCACTCCCGTGTCCGATGCATCCACCTCCACAATGCACTGCAGCGCGGGGTCGACCTGGCGAAGGACCCGGGGGGAGGAGAACTCCGCCTTCAGCGCCTTAAAGGCAGTATCGACCTCTTCGGTCCACCGGAACGGAACCTTCGGGGACGTGAGGCGGGTCAGTGGTCCGACGATCCAGCTGAAATTCGGGACAAAACGGCGGTAAAAATTGGCGAAGCCAACAAACTGTTGCACCTGCTTCCGAGATGCGGGAGTAGGCCACTCCACCACCGCCTTCACCTTCTCTGGGTCCGGGAGCACCTGGTCTTGGGCGATGATGAATCCCAGGAAGGATGTGGTCCTAGCGTAAAACTCGCACTTCTCAGCCTTCACGTACAAACGATTCTCCAGCAGTCTTTGAAGGACCCGCCTCACATGGACCCGGTGCTCGTCTCTGGACTGAGAGAAGATCAGAATGTCGTCCAGGTAGACGAACACGAAGAGGCCGATGAAATCCCGGAGGACGTCATTGATGAGGCGCTGAAAGACGGCAGGAGCGTTGGTCAGCCCGAACGGCATGACGAGATACTCAAAGTGGCCGTTCGGGGTACGGAAGGCTGTTTTCCATTCATCTCCCTCCCGGATCCGGACGAGGTGGTAAGCGCTGCGGAGATCCAGCTTGGTAAACCAGGTCGCCCCCTGGAGGGAGTGGAAGGCAGTGTCCATGAGGGGCAGGGTGTAACGGTCCCTCTCAGTGATGTCATTAAGAGCTCGGTAGTCAATACAGGGACGGAGGGAACCGTCCTTCTTCCCTACAAAGAAAAACCCCGCCCCCACGGGTGATGACGATGGGCGGATAATCCCAGCGCTCAGTGATTCCTTCAGGTACGTATTCATAGTCTCCTTCTCCGGCGCCGACAGGCTGTAGAGCCGACCAGATGGCAGGGGGGCCCCCTGGCGGAGATTGATGGCACAGTCATATGGTCGATGCGGGGGAAGAGACATAGCTTTCGACTTGCTGAATACCATACCCAGGTCGTGAAAATCTGGGGGCACCAGTGACAGGTCCGGGGGTGCTGTATCCGCCACAGGAGGAGCCGCGGACGGGGAGCAGGCAGCGGACTGAAGGCAGGTGCCCATGCAGAAGGTGCTCCACGCCGACACCCCAGCTGACCTCCAGTCCAGGACAGGATTGTGGAGGCGTAGCCAGGGATACCCCAGGATGACGGGCGACACAGAGTTGGGCAGGACGTAGAAAAACCATTTCCTCCCGGTGGTTCCCTGAGATGATGACTGGGACAGGAATGGTTTGATGGGTAACTCTCCCAAGGGAGGCACGGGAGAGATGGACCAGGGAGATGGGGTGTTTGAGCGCCTGACAGCGGATGCCCAATCGGGTTGCCAGGCCTTGTAAAATGAAGCTGCCCTCTGCGCCCGAATCCACCAGTGCATGGGTGAGGTGCCCAGTGGGATTGTGGCAAAAACGGATGGGCAGCTTTAATTGAGTGAGGGGACTTTGCCGATTGACGTCCGCGAGGCCCCCTACAGTGACTCGCGGACCCCACCGTTTGGCTTTTGTGGGCAAAGCTCTACCGTGTGTTGATTGTCTCCGCAATACATGCAGAGACCCAACTCACGGCGGCGCTGTCTCTCTGCCAAGGAGAGCTTTGCCCAGCCCGTCACCAACGGCTCCGACTCCTCGGGGCACGATGGTGGCGGCGTCGCCAGGGGGCGAGCTTGGGACAGGCGTAGCGGGACTCCTCGAGGGCGAGAAGCAGACGGCTTCCGTCCTGAGGAGCGCTCGCGCAGCCTGTTGTCCAAGCTGATTGCTAATGAGGTTAGCTCCGCTAACGTTCCGGGAATATCCCGTCCAGCCAGTTCATCCCTCAGATCACTATTGAGGCTGCGGAGAAACAGGCCGCAGAGGGAGCGCTCCTCCCAGCCCAGTTCCTCCGCCGCTACCCGGTATTCGATGGCATAATCCGCGGCCGACCGGCTTCCCTGCTGGAGAGCGAGAAGCCGATCGACCTGGACCGCCTCGGAACGGGAGTGATCGAACACCTCCAGGAAGCGCCTCACGAACTCGGCATAGGTGAGGGTGGCATAACTGGGTCTCGCCATAATAGCGTAGGCCCAAGTTAAAGCACGCCCCTCCAGGAGGTTCCCTATGTAGCCGATCCGGCTGTGATCTGAGGGAAAGTCTCCGGGCACACGGTCAAACACGGACTCGCACTGCATCACAAACCCCCGCGCTCCGCCGAGCTTTCCGCTAAAGCGGGCGGGGGTCGGAATTGGTGTGAGTCGGGCCGGTGCCACTGGAGCTGGCTGGACGGCCACCGGAACAGCAGGAGCTGCGCCACCCTGAGGAGCCGGGGGGAACGGCTGCTGGGGGTCCAGGCGGTCCAATCGGCCAGTGATAGTTATCAATTGATTCAGGATCACCTGCTGTTGATAAGCTATTTGATCCACTCTAGCCTCGAGAGTGGTAAGCCGGTGTGCGAGCCCGCCGTCCGCCGAGCCGCTCTGCTGAAGCCGTACTGACATAACGCACGGCTCAGGAGACACGCACACACAGGCTTAGAGTAGTTCAAAGAGTTTATTAACAGCAGGGGTGAATGAGTGTGTGTCTGCGGGATGCAGATGTGTTGGTGGTGGCGTCTGCTTCAGGCACAGAGGCAGATGACCGTTCGGCCGAGCAACCCTATGGAGAGAGCACAGGGAGAGGGTGACGGGCATACACCAACACAGGATGAATTATGGCAAGAGAAGATCTTACTTGAGTTGTCAGGATAGCTGGCACAGCAAGGGGAACGTAGCCCGGGAGACAGCCACCTGGAGAGCTCCGTGCAGCAGCGAAGGATGGGCGATGGAACGGAGATGTCCGCCGCCGGGGAATCCACCTGTGCACAGGGGAGCAGACTGGGAAAGGAGGTAAGGGTTCTTACCCAGAATAGCGATGCTGAAGAAAGGTATGCTCACGGCGGGGAGGGAACGAAGTCTGACGGCTTCAGGCCGAGGCTCCGGGCGAGGCGGCTTTTATCCCTCGCCGCTGATGAGGATCAGGTGTGTGAGCAGGTGGCGCCGCTGATGAACGGCGCGGCGTGACAGATACAAAAGAACACTGTATTTTACATTTATATACTGTATATGCCATTTGTTTTCAGAATATTTTTGATTGGTTTTAGCATTCACTTCTTAATTTACTGTTAAAATAAACACACATCATTAACACAACTTCCATTACTTCCATTCCATTAAGTTGTGAAGATTTGAATTGTTTCCACTTGTTTTACAACAGCATTAAATAATTAATCCTGAGTACCTTTCTTATCATGTTTCTCACAACAGTTTGTTCAAATAAGTACAGATTATTTCATCAGAATCATAAAATATTAATAGTGCTAATTTAAGGATGTTAAAATAACATTGCCATTATCAGGGTTAACACTGATGAGGACTTTAGAGGATGTAAAGAACTGTATTTAGTAATTTCCTACCTTGTTTCATGTTTCCTCCTTGTAGAAAGCAGGTTTGCTGGTAAACATGTCAGCCTCTCATGCGTTCATGTTTTCCTCTATAAAAAAGTAGAACGATTTCATATTTGTAAGCCATTTTTTAAATACAACACCATAGACCTGTTATGCTGCTAATACTATGACAATACTATGAAGAAATTAATAAGTCACATATGCTCTGTCACAGGTTTTCATGTCATGTCCCATCATATAATGCTACTACCAATCTCTAATGTCTCTCCAAAACTGTGTCTTCACTCAATAACTGTACAACAGATTTTTGAAATAAGGGCTAACCCAGCTACCTTGTTGAGCTACCACAGGCTAATAACAACTGCAAGTTTATGAGCTTTAACTGCACATAAACAAGAAAAAAAGCTGACAAAATAAAAGAAGATCATAGACTACAGAATCTACCTGTTAAGTGGTAAAATGACCAAAACAATGGCCATTCACTAACTTACCCAGGATTATTAAGCAGACACGCCGTGAAATGAATGGTGATCTATGGAGAAAGATCCAGTGTTTGGATCTATTCGCCGCTCCATGACTCATGTGACTTCCGCCTTTCACAGTTTCTATAGAAGTCTACCGGAGTGACACAACTCTCATATTATATGGCGCTGATCTGTCCCACCCAGATCTGATCCTGCCGAGAATTGCTTGCTTGCCGAGAATTGCATCCCATCCGCCAAAACTATAAAATATAACACTACAGCCAGGCTTGTAACCATTTGGGTATTTTTAGAAGTACCTATTATACATTTTTAGAAGTAAAAATTGCTATTACCTCTTGTAAATTATGTTTATTTTCCAGACATTTTAGTGTTTTAAAGAGGGTTAGAAATCATAGTGATCCAACTCCACATTTTACAATCTTCAAAGTGAGATTTTGCAGTTATGCATTGTCGGTGAAAAGGGTAATCACTTTTTCAAACTGTATTGACTTTCATTAAACACCTGCTTGTGATGATGGGATGTAATTCTCAATATAGTTGTATTGACAGTATGGGATGCAGTTCTTGGCAAGTGAGCAATTCTTGGCATAACACCGGCTCAGGGACTGAACCGGTGACATTCCGCTCACCACTCTACATCCTTAACCATTAGGCCACCACAGCCCTAGATAAATGTGTACATTCTTTACTTGTAAATTAGTAACTTTTTCCTAATAAATTTGCCATTTTTTCTCATTAATTTGTATTTTTTTATGTAAATTAGCATTTTTCTTGTAAATTACTAGGAAGTTTTTCTTATAAATTTGTGACATTTTTCCACATGAATTTGCATTTTTTCTCATAATGCACAGCTTTTTTCTTGTAAATTTACAACTTTTTTCAGGATTTATACATTTTTTTTCTCAGAATTTGCAACTCTTTTCTCATAAATTCACTTTTTTCTCCTAACTTAGAAACTCTTCTTGTAAATTTGCAACCCTTTTCTCATAAATTTCCTGCTTTTTTATTGTAATATGCATCTTTTTTCTCACCCTGTGTGTTTCTTTCTCATAAATTACCAACTTTTTCTTGAACAATTTGTGACTTTTTGTAAAAAAAAAAAAAAAAAAAATCTTGGAATGTTTTCTCATGAATTTGCATTTTTTTTCCTCACAAATTAGCAACTCTTTTCCCACAAATTAGTAACTCTTTCATGCAAATTTGTGAGTATCAGGTATTTTCAAAGGTGTCAGCATGTAGCTATAGTGATAAACCTGGAAAGTTTACATGCACTTAATAATTGGATTGTTGTGCAATAAAGCAGCTGTGTTTATTTGATTTCTTGTATTCTGATAATGGCCTTTATCTAATAAAGTAAATCAGATTATTCTGTTGGCAAGACTACTTAAATCAGGTAAATCCAGGAATCTGATTGATTGGTTTATTAGTGTGCATGTAAACATGGTCATTGGCTATCCCTGTTCCCACCTGGTTCACTAATCCTGTGTTTTATAACCAGGGGTCCTAGGACCCCTCAGGTTCCTTGAGAGAACATTCAGGGGACCTTGGAAATTGTCTAATTTCACTTCTTAATTCCAAAAAATTGCAAATAATTTGCTGTTTTTATGCATGGGTGCCTGTAGTGGCTATTCCATGTCAGTAGGTGGCAGTATGAATGCAATGGCTATCATCGTCTGCTTTTTCTTCCTCTTCATGTGTTTTACGGAGGTTAATGACCTTCTTAAGACATGCTAAAGGTTGCCGTTACTAGATGAAAAACAGTAATGGATAAATATCTGAAGAATAAAGATTCAGACTCTGAACTGGGCCTTCAACAAAATTCTAACCCAGATGAAGGGCGAAGAGTTTATCAAAAGAAAACAGATGGTGAGCTCAAGGCAATACAGCACAAACTATCTTTTGTTTGGATTTACTTTCACCAGGGATCCAGCTGCACAGAGTCCATCATGCTTGATGGTCCCATGCAAGCTTAAACATCATTTCAAAATGAAACACTCATCTGACCTTGTTCAGTTTCTACCAGAATATCAGCTTTGTGTTCATCTAAACAGGCCCAAATTTCACACTGAGTATAAACTAATTTCAAAACTAGTCATTTTTTAAAAATAATTTTTAGTTTATTTTAGATATTTTTTGCAGTGATTTTATTATTATCAGTATTATGTTGTTTGTGGCGGCGCCTTGCCCCGTCTGATTCTATCTGTGATTAACATTGTAGATAGGAGAAATGTAATTACGTTCTACTGTACATGATTGGCTGCATGGATTGAATGACAATAAAGTTGGCTTCTTCTTCTTAATTCATTTTTATTGGTTTTATCTTGTTTTTAACCATGCTGTGTTTTTATTTTTTGCTTTATTTTCCAATTGTCATTTTCATTTCTTATTTTACTATATTTTGATACATATTGTTGTTATTTGACTCCATTTCCTTCACATGCTCTACCTTTCTGTCACTTTGTCAGTCATCTGTGAAGCACTTTGAATTGCATTAACTTGTACGAAAGGTGCTATATAAACTAGAAAAGCACTCGGAGAGCGCAGACCTCCGCCAAGCGCCACAGTTCCCCCCATACAGTGTTTGTGTGTACGTTTTCAGATTCCTTGACCATGAAAACATATGACTAGCAATTGGATTCACAATGATAGGATTAGTGGTTCAGTAGTTATTGACGAAAATGGCATTTTCCGTAATGGCGGTTTAGCGCCACAGTTCCCCCCATACAGTGTTTGTGTGTACGTTTTCCGATTCCTTGACCATGAAAACATATGACTAGCAATTGGATTCACAATGATAGGATTAGTGGTTCAGTAGTTTTTGACGAAAATGGCATTTTCCGTAATGGCGGTTTAGCGCCACAGTTCCCCCCACACAGTCTTCAGATTCCTTGACCATGAAAACATATGACAAGCAATTGGATTGACAATGATAGGATTAGTGGTTTAGTAGTTATTCACGAAAATGGCATTTTGCATAATGGCGGTTTTCTTGTGGACGGTGATCCGGATGACCACCAAAATGTAATCATCTGTAGGATACCCCATTTCTGACAATCTGTGAAAATTTCATGAAAATCCGTCCATAACTTTTTGAGTTATCTTGCTAACAAACAAACAAACAAACAGACAAACAAACAAACAGACAGACAGACAGACAAACCAACGCCGATGATCACATAACCTCCCCCTTTGGTGGAGGTAATAAAACTTGATTGAATTTGATTGATTGATATGTTGTAATAGGATACAATGTGTAATTTTGTAACATTTTTGGTTGGTGGGGTGCCACAAGATTTTTTTCAATGTAATGGATCACAGTCTTGTAGATCTTTCCTTTGAGGTGCACTGGTATCTCAGAGGACCCCAGTCACCTGCTGCTATTTGGCCCTGGCAGCGCTAACTCGGGCGCTGGCATCAGGGAGTGTGTCGCCATCACTGCTAAGTATCGAGCCAAGGTATTTCAAGTGTGCACTATCCTTTAAGGGGGTGCCTTTATACCGACTGTTTCATCAGTGTAGTATCCAAATTCATCCAGGTCGTGTTTTGTATGATTGGTCCATTTTTTTTAGTCAATCAGAAAAAGTTGGACAGTTTTCCTGAATTAAACCATTTTTTCGGCACACCTGGGGTCCCAACACTTGACTATATGTATTCTTAGCTGTATTTTTATTCAAACAGTGCTTTTTAAATGTTCAGTACAATAGGACTAGCACTGGTTTCAAATTGTTCCAGATATTAACAACCACTGTGCCAAATGTCAAACTTAAATAGGATAAATTTGGGCCAAATCCTGTGGACTAAACAGCCCAATTATGGGACTATTTTTTGGTTATTATGGTAGATAGATAGATAGATAGATAGATAGATAGTTTATTTCGAACACAAAAAATATAACAAAAAACAAGCAAATAGCAAATGCAATAAAGTTACAGTATACACTGTTCGAAAAGGAGAAGGAAGAAGTGAACACTTATTAATTCCAACTCCTCTTTTCCATCGATACACCCATGTGAATTTTATACAAATTACTACCTTTAATACCCCAAGTAAACAATTTACTGTATTTTTTTCAGATCAACATTAACACCTGTCCATTCTAACATACAATGAAGTCTATATTTCAAAACCAGTCTCAAACGACACAGACACACACAGTGCTGTCACACCCACCATTCCATAGTGTCCCATAATGTCCCAGAGTGAACATAATGAATCGTACATATAAATTCTACCCTTTTAACATATATCCTTTCAACAAATGGTGCTTATACCTCTTTTTAAATTGATTTCTGTTTGTACATAGTTTCAGTTCCGGCTCCAGACTGTTCCACAAATCCACCCCACAGACAGATATGCACATACTTTTCTTGGTTGTACGTATCTTGGGTTTTGTGAAGTTTAAGTCTCCTCTCAAATTATGATCATTGTCTCTTTTTTTAAATATTTTTTGTATATTAGTTGGGAGTTGATTGTTAATTGCCCTGTACATTACTTGTGCTGTCTTAAATTTAACTAAATCGATGAACTTTATGACATGTGACTTCAAGAACAACGAATTGGTATGGTCTCTATATCCTGCATTGTTTATTATCCTTATAGCTCTTTTTTGTAATGTGCATATTGTTTGTAGGTTGGTCTTGTAGGTGTTTCCCCAGACTTCTACACAGTAGTTAAGATAAGGTAAAAACAGTGAATTGTACAATAAGACCAATGATTTATAGTCCACGATGTGTCTTGTCTTCCCCAGTATGCCTATACATTTTGCTAATTTAGCCCGGATGTGAGTGATGTGAGGTTTCCAGCAGATTTTACTGTCTAGCGTCACCCCCAGAAACTTATTTTCCTGTACTGTTTGTATTCTGGTATCATCTATCGTTATCATTATTTCATGATTTATTTTATAATTTCCAAACAACATAATCTTTGTTTTTTTTAGATTTAGAGATAATTTATTTTTGTTGAACCACTGCGTTAATTTTTCCATTTCAGTTGTGACCACCTCTAAAACCTGCTGCAAATTCTCACCAGTGCAAAGGATATTTGTGTCATCCGCAAACAAAATAAATTTCAGAATTTTTGATACTTGGCATATGTCATTTATATACAAGATAAAGAGTTTGGGTCCCAAAACTGACCCCTGGGGCACACCACAAGTGATGTCCATGCAGGGTGATTTGTGCTCTCCAATTTGTACAAATTGTTGTCTGTTACTTAAATAACTTTCCACCCAACTCAGTCCTACCCCTCTTATCCCATACCTTTCCAGTTTCCTTAGAAGTATTCTGTGGTCAATGGTGTCAAAAGCTTTCTTTAAGTCTATAAATACTCCTACAGCAACCTTTTTTTTGTCTATACAACTAGTAATTTCTTCTATAAGTTCGATCAGTGCCAAAGATGTAGATTTATCTGCTCTAAAACCATACTGGCTATCTGTAAGGAGGTTGTGTTTTTCAATGAAATCATCCAGTCTCTTAGTGAATATTTTTTCAAGTATTTTGGAGAATTGTGAGAGTAAAGAGACTGGCCTGTAATTTGTGAAACAATGACTGTCTCCTGTTTTGTAAAGAGGTGTTACTTTTGCTATTTTCATTTTGTCTGGAAATGTACCAGTTTGAAATGACAGGTTACAGATGTGGGTGAGTGGCTTAAACAATTCCCTCAATTACTTTTTTCACTATTGTCATGTCAATTTCATTCCAGTCCGTTGATTTTTTGTTCTTAAATTTACTCACAGTCTCGATAATTTCCTTTTCAGTAACTGCACCCAAAAAGATTGTGTTTGGGTTTCTATCCTCTATTTCATTCACAGACCCACTGTGGTTTGTTTCTGGAGTCACTATTGATTTTGCTAATTCAGGACCAACGTTTACAAAAAATTTATTGAAACCACTGACCACATCTTCCATATTATTAATCAAACTGTCGTTTTCGATAAAATATTCTGGATAATTTGCATACTTAGGACGATTACTAATAATCCCCTTGAGTACTTGCCATATTCCTCTTATGTTATTTTTGTTATCCTCTAGTATTCTGTTGTAATATTCTTTCTTACAGGTCCTCATTATAGTGGTAAGCTTATTTTTATATCTTTTATATTTGATCTCAGCTTCCACAGTTCTGCATTTAATGAATTGTTTATATAATGTATTCTTCTTTTTACATGCATTTATTAACCCCTTGGTGATCCAAGGAATATTTTTTTGTTGTTGTCTGTCACTGTATTGTTTTATAGGACAGTATTTATTGTACAATGATTGAAATATTTGTAAAAATTTATCATATGCTTCATTTATGTCATTTTCATCATAAACTATCTTCCAATCTTGTATTAATAATTCCTTTGTCAGTAAATACATTGATTCTTCGGTTCTTATTCTTTTATATTTAATATTTTTGGTATACTTTTTCTTCCTATAATCACATTGATAGACAACAAAAATCGGCAGGTGGTCGCTGATATCACTCAATAAAAGCCCACTCCTGATATTATTTTCCATAATGTTTGTGAATATATTATCTATTAGTGTGGCACTGTGCGACGTGATTCTGCTAGGTCCTGTAATTGTTGGATGTAAGCCCATGCTGTACATTGTGTTGATAAATTCTTCTGTCAAACTATGTTGTTTTGAGTTCATCAGATCTATATTTAAATCACCTAAATCACCTAAATCATCAATCATGGTCAGGCACAGCCCAATGTTCAACAATTACTTTCTGGTTAAATATGGTATATACTAGACAGACTAAACACAGCCCGATTTTTAACATCTATTTTTTGGCTGAATTAAGGCTTGGACCTGACTGAGCCCAAAACACAACATTACTGCTTATGCTGGACCGGGGATGGTGGGGGGGAGGTCCTTCTGATATATGCATTTCTAATCCTCCCTCCTAGTCACTCCCAGTGAGAATCTTAACATCTTCAACTCTGCCACCTCCAGCTCTGCCTCCTGTCTTTTTTGTCAGTGCCACTGTCTTCAAACTATACATCATAACAGGTCTCACCAGAGTCTTGTAAATCTTCCCTTTCACTCTAGCTGCTGTTCTTCTGTCACAAAACAGCCCTGACACTTGTCTCCACCCACTCCACCCTGCCTGCACTCTCTTCTTCACCTCTCCTGTACACTGTCCATTGCTTTGGATGGTTGACCCCAGGTATTTAAAGTCATCTGCTTGGATCTTTTACTATAGTTTATTATACTAAATGGCCCCCCAGTAAGCTTAAATTGGATACCTCTGATGTGCACCCATCATACGTACATGACACTAATGGAAAGTAGTTGAAAGAGGCCTAACTGAGCTCAATGTGAAAGAAAAGGCTAAAATGCACTTCAGTGCTGTGGAACTTGGTGATAATCACAGATGACTGCCCCCCCCCACATTCCCACACACTCATCTGATTTAAGAAAACAATGATTAGCGAAGCTTTAAGTCCATTTGAGCTGCACTGTTCGAGATTAGATTTTGAAAGCAGATTGTTTGTGTCACAATAGTTGGCAGGCAGTGTGCTAATATTTTCTTTAGATGCTTTAGAAGGGACTGTATTAGCTGTGTACACATCTCCTTAAACAGCCTGTCACCAGGGATTGTCTGTGATGTGTGATTCACTCTATCCAACCCCGAGAAATGCGCTGGTAGCACATCACACATAGGCATATCATTGCAGTGTTGCTTAATGATACATCCTCTTTGCCGTTTTTTTCAGCTTTTGGAGTGTTAAGTCTTGCCCCCTGGCTGAGTCTAAAGCAAAGGTTGTTCCATTTTTCAAGAGCAGAGTAAACCCTACCTTCCCACTAGGAGGCTTTAGGAAAAGTGCTGCATGTAGAATACATCATCCTTTATCTGCAGGAATCCGTTTATCTGGTGTTTGTTTGTCTTTTTTTTTTTTTTTGTTATATTCACAGTTTGATGGTAGAGTCCCCAAATTAAACTCACACTTGCTGTAATATTTTTAGTCTCTTATTTGACTTGAGGTACAAAACCAGAGAAAACTGCTCTAATACTGTTGTACTTTCCCACTCTGGGATCAATAAAGTACTGTCACGATTTATTACTAGACAGCTCATGTGCAGAATGCAGCAACAAAGGAACACACAGGACACAAAACCCACGTTTGCCAATTTATTAAATTTCAAGATTAATGGAGCACAGCTACAGAAAACGTCACTCGCCAGAGGAAGTGGCCTGTGGGAGGAGAAACGAGAGCTGTTAGAAGAGGAATGGAGACAGGGAAATGGAATACACAAACTGCCACTTACTTGGGCCAAACAGGCGATCCAACCGGGAACCCAGCGGGGAGAGACGAACCAGCAGGATGAAGCTGGCTGTGTAATGATGAAGGACCGGGTTGGTGGTGCCTAACCGGGTGGAGAAGATTGCAGCTGAGTGTGGATGATGGGGCAGGTGAGCGCACACAGTCCCCGGAGACGCACCCACATAGGAGGCAGCAACCTGAGAAGAAGAGAAGGAGAGAGAAGGTGAGTGGAGGAACTTCACCAACGAAATAAGGTTATACTTGCATCGTTTGATTGCGGAAATGTACCCAAACAAGCCAGCACTGAGGCACTGAAGAGCAGATCCTTATAAGCGCTGGCTGATCAGAGGCAGCAGGTACATCTCATCTCCCAGGTGAGTTGATTACCTGAGGAGAAAACGGGAAGGAGGGGGCGCGCGCTCACCAGGACATGACAGTACCCCCACCCCCACCCCAAGGAGCGCCTCCTGGCAGTCCACTAGGCTTTTTGGGATGGGCTCGATGGTAGGCCCGGACCATCCCCTTGTCATGAAAATGCGACCTGGGGATCCATGATCGTTCTTCCGGGCCATAACCCTCCCAGTGGACCAGGTACTGCAGGCCTCGACCCCGACAGCGAACATCCAGGATCCGTTGGACAGTGAAGGTGGTGTGGTCGTCGAGTATCCGAGGAGGAAGAGGTGGCTTCAGTGGAGGGCAAAGGGGGCTCATGGAGACAATCTTGATGTGTGACACATGGAAGGTTGGGTGCACTTGTAGGGTCTTTGGGGGCTTCAACCAGACCGAAGCGTCGTTGACGATCTGGGTAATGGGGTAGGGTCCCAAGAAACGGGGGGACAACTTCCTTGAGTCCATCTTCAGAGAGATCTGATCCGCTGCCAGCCAGACTTGCTGCCCCAGGGTGTACTTGGGGGCGGGGGTCCGCTTCCGATCGGCCACCTGACGATTACGCTCAGCAGAGCAGGAGAGGGCGGCACGGATGGATCTCCAGATACGGCGGCAGCGGTGGGCATGGGCCCCCATGGATGTCACCGCAATCTCCCTCTCAGCTATAGGTAAGAGAGGGGGGTGTATCCCATTGAGGCTTCAAAGGAGGTGAGCCTCATGGTGGTGGAGACGGCCGAGTTGTGGGCATACTCCACCCAGGCCATGTGTGTGCTCCAGTTGATGGATTCTCGGCTGCTACACACCTGAGAGTGGCCTCCAAGGACTGGTTGGTGCACTCGGCCTGCCCATTGCTCTGCGGGTGGTTCCCAGATATGAGGCTGACAGAAGTGCCCAGCGTGTGGCAGAAGGACTTCCAGACTTTAACATACTCAAATCAAATCAAATCAAATCAAATCAAATCAAATCAAACTTTATTGTCATATTGCTGTACATACGGGCTGCACGGTGGCGCAGTGGTTTAGCACTGTGGCAGCACAGTTTTACCCTCGGCCGGGGGACCGCGGGGATCATGAGATCGTGGGTTCGATCCCAGCCCCCGACCAACAGTGAGCTGTGTGGAGTTTGCATGTTCTCCCCGTGTTGCGCGGGTTTACTCCGGGATTTCTCCGGTTTCCTCCCGCATACCAAAAATATGTAGGTTTAGGGCGCTCGCGCACGCAGCGACCAGCAGCCGGTGGCTTGTCACCAGACTGCAAACCAAGTCTACCTACGGGTACAAATAAGTAACAAAAAAAAAAAAAAAAAAAATACAACTGTAGTGCAGGCAAGATGAAATTGCGTTTCTCTCGGCATCCATATAAATAGAAGCAGCATGATTTAAGACACACTCACACATAGCTTCACCCCCACCCCCACCCCCCATCCATTCACACATCCCTGAGACATACTTGGGGAAACCCCCCCCCCCCAAAAAAAACAAAAAAAAAACAAAAAACCAACTAACTAACTATAATATACAAATAATATACAAAATGTCCGTAGGTGCAGTAGTGTGTATGAGAGATTCCGGGTCAACTGTTCAGCATCCTGACAGCTTGTGGAAGGAAGCTGTTGATCAGTCTGGTGGTTCTGCCTCTGATGCTCCGGAATCGTTTACCAGATGGAAGAAGTTCAAAGTGTTTATGCAGAGGGTGAGAACGGTCCTTGACAATGTTCAGTGCCCTGCTCCTACAACGGTTCTGAAAAAGTTCTTGGACAGAGGGGAGGGAGACTCCAATTACCCTATCAGCCCCCTTGACTATCCTCTGCAGGGCTTTTTTGTCTGACATACCGCAGCTGGAGTACCATGTAGCAATGCAGTACGTCAGAACACTCTCCACCACACCTCTGTAGAAGGTCCTGAGGATGTAGATGGGGAGAGAGGGCTGTTTGAGTTTCCTCAAGAAGTGCAGTCTCTGCTGAGCCCGCTTCCTGATCCTCAAGGAATTCTTGCTCCAGGTCAGGTCCTGCGAGATCTGCACTCCGAGGAACTTGATGTTCTCCACTCTCTCCACTAAACGGCTGCCGATGCTGAGGGGGACGTGCTCAGGCTGTGACCGCCGGAAGTCGATAATCATCTCCTTCGTTTTGTCCACGTTGAGCACCAGATTGTTCTCCCTGCATCAGCCCTCCAGGTCTCTCACTTCTTCCCTGTACATTGATTCCTCATCCCTCTGAATAAGTCCCACCACCATGGTGTCGTCTGCAAACTTAATAATCTGGTTCCCCTCATGTCTGGATACACAGTCATGTGTTAGAAGTGTAAACAACAGTGGACTGAGTACACAGCCTTGAGGGGATCCGGTGCTCAGCGTGACAGAGTTGGAGATGTTGTTTCCAACCCGGACAGACTGAGGTCTGTCAGTCAGGAAATCCAGAATCCAGAGACATGTGGCGGTGTTCAGACCGAGAAGGAGTAATTTCTCCATCAGTCTCTGGGGAATAATGGTGTTGAATGCTGAACTGAAATCAATGTACAGGAGTCTGGCGTAGGTGTCTTTCTGGTCCAGGTGGGTGATGACAGAGTGTAGGGTGGTGATTATAGCATCCTCCGTGGAGCGGTTTGAACGATATGCAAACTGGAGCGGGTCGTGTGATGCAGGGAGGCAGGCTGTAATGTGTGGTTTGACAAGCCGTTCAAAACACTTCATCACAATTGGTGTCAGTGCAACAGGACGATAGTCATTCAAACAGGACACAACTGGTTTCTTTGCCACCGGTACAATGATAGAGGTCTTGAAGCATCTGGGAACGATGGCCTGACTCAGGGAGATGTTATAAATGTCAGTCAGGACATCCGCCAACTCGCTCGCGCAGTCTTGGAGCACATGTCCCGGGATGTTGTTCGGACCTGCAGCTTTGCGTGGGTTGACTCTGGTTAGGGTCCTCCGTGTGTCCGCTGTGTTGATGGTAAAAGCTGGTCCGACCGATGGTGGGGGTGGGCCAGCCCTCCCTCTGATTGTCGAGTTTGATGCTTCAAAACGTGCAAAGAAGTCGTTAAGCCTGTCTGGAAGCGAAGCGTTGTCATCATTGACCCCCTGCCTAGACTTATAGCCCGTCAGTGTCTGAACTCCCTGCCACATCTGCTTGGTGTTCCTTGTGTCACAGAGGTGTCCCTGGATTTTCTCCACATAGGCGCGCTTTGCCGCCTTAATTCCCTTTGAGAGCGCAGACCTGGCTGAGCGAAGGGCGATCCTGTCCTTCGCTCTGAAGGCTGCATCTCTGGCTGTAAGCAGCGAGCGCACCTCTGCAGTCATCCAGGGCTTATGGTTACCCCGCATAGTGATGGGCTTCACTGTAGTGGCATCCTCTGTGCACTTCGCGATGTAGCTGGTGACTGTATCAGCATACTCCTCCACATCTGTCTTGTCTTCCTGGGAGGCTGCTATTTTGAAGACCTCCCAGTCTGTGTGCAGAAAACAGTCTTTCAGTGCAGAGGCTGCACACTCTGGCCATATTCTAATTTGTTTCACTGCTGGCCTGCTGAGCTTCAATAAAGGTTTGTAGGCAGGCAGCAGCATCATGGACATGTGATCAGAAAGGCCGAGATGGGGGCGGGGTATCGCCTTATATGCATCTGTGTTTGTGTACACTAAGTCCAACATATTCTCTCCTCTGGTCTTAAAGTCTACACATTGTTTAAACTTGGGGAGCACAGTCTTTAGGCTGGTGTGGTTAAAATCCCCCGCAACCACCACAAAACTGTCCGGGTGTGAAGTTTGGATTTCACTAATCGCATTGTGCAGTACCCCGAGTGCCTTCTTAGCATTAGCTTTAGCATTAGGGCTCGGCGCTATGTAAACACCAGCTACATACACGTTGCTGAATTCCCTCGGCAAATAATGTGGCCGACAATTTACAATAAGGAACTCCGCCAACGGAGAGCAGTGTTTAGACACTAACGTGGCATTGACGCACCAGTTCTTGTTAACATAGATGCATAGCCCACCCCCCGGCTCTTACCGGAGCTCACCGTTTCCCTGTCGGCACGGAACATCGCCATATTTTCCAGTTGAATGGCCTCGTCAGGAATGTTGACGTGGAGCCATGTCTCCGTGAAAACAAACACACAGCAGTCTCTCCACTCTCTCCGGGTTTCTCTCAGCAGACGCAGCTCGTCCAGCTTGTTTTCGAGGGAGCGGACGTTAGAGAGAAGCGACGGTACCGCTGGTCTGGAGGGGTTAGCCTTTAGCCTAGCATGGATCCCGGCCCTTTTTCCACGCTTTTGCTTGCGTTCACTCCGCTTACGCCTCCTCCTCTCTCGGGTAGCTTCCAGCGGGGACTCCGCCAGAATTCCATGCTGGCGTAGAATGTCCAAATCACAACCGATCGCCGCGATTCTTGCAGCGTGCAGTACCTTGATGTTTAATAAGGTCTCACGGTTGTAAGTTTTACAGAATGTACGTCTGGGAAGATCAAAACACTCAAAACTCTCACACTCGCTGATGCCAAGAGGGGCCGCTGCATCCGTGCGTGCTGCTGCCATCTTATATACTCCTGCACGTCCCACTGCAGCGTGGGCCACCAAAACACCCGCCGGACTAGGTTGATGGTATGGGAGATCCCAGGGTGACAGGCAAAGCGACTGGTGTGGCTCCAATGAATAACATTGCTGCGGAGAGCAGCAGGAACAAACAGTCAATTGTGGGGGCATCCCACTGGTTTGCGCTCCCGGGACTGGGCCTGTCGGACCCTCAATTCAATTCAATTCAATTCAATTCAACTTTATTTATATAGCGCCATTTCACAACAACAGTCATCTCATAGCACTATCAACTGTAGGGGGGACCCCCACAGTTGCAGAAAGACCCCAGCAATCAGGCGATCCCCTGTGAGCAAGCACTTGGCGATGGTGGAGAGGAAAAACTCCCTTTTAACAGGAAGAAACCTCCAGCAGAACCAGGCTCAGGGAGGGGCAGTCATCTGCTGCGACTGGCTGGGGGGTGAGGGGATAGAGAAGAAGAAAAGAACAGACATGTAGAGAGCAAACAGCACGATGGGGACTCAATCTATGGGAGAGAACAAACAAATGTTAATGACCAGCAAAAAAAAAAAAAAAAAAATATTTCATAGAGAGTGAGGAAAGGAGTGAGGCCCAGTGCATTACTGGAGGTCCCCCGGCTGACTAAACCTATTAGCAGCATAACTAAGGGAGGGTTCAGAAACACATGATCCCTCCCTAATTGTAGGCTATATCAAAAAGGTAGGTTTTAGCCCTATTCTTAAAAACAGAGATCGAGTCTGACTCCCGAATCCAGATTGGCAGCTGATTCCACAGGAGAGGAGCTTGATAACTGAAGGCTCTGCCTCCCATTGTACTTTTGGAGATTCTAGGTATTACAAGTAATCCTGCATTTTGGGAGCGTAGTGCTCTGTTAGGATGATACGGTAGTATCAGATCTTTTAAATAAAAAGGAGCCTGATTGTTTAGAGCTTTGTAAGTAAGAAGAAGGATTTTAAACTTAATTCTAAACTCTATGGGAAGCCAATGAAGGGAGGCCAGAACCGGAGAGATATGATCTCTCTTTCTAGTACCTGTTAAAACTCTTGCTGCAGCATTTTGGATCAGCTGAAGACTTTTTAAGACTCCGCTCAATGTCCCAAGTAAGGGCTCCAAGTACACAGGAGGTTGGGACAATGGGCTGGGGAAGGGACGGGGGGGCTACCTGCTCGGAATCAAACTGGTGGGAGAGCGCATCCGGTTTGGTGTTCTGAGAGCCAGGCCTATAGGTGATAGTATAGTTAAACCTATGGAAAAATAAGGCCCAGCGGGCCTGCCTGGCATTAAGTCAGCGGGCCGACCGCAGACACTCTAGGTTCTTGTGGTCAGACCACACGACTAGCCTGGAGAGGGTGAACAGCCCCTTCCAGCCAATGCCTCCAATGCCAATGCCTCCACTCCTCCAATGCCAACTTAATGGATAAGAGCTCTCTATCCCTGCTGACGTAATTCCTCTCGCCTGGCGTGAGCCGCTGAGAGAAAAATGCGCATGGGTGGAGCTTCTGGTTGGAGCTTCTGATTGGAGGATGAGCGCTGTGAAAGGACAGCGCCCACTCCTGAATCAGAAGCTTCCACCATCCATCCATCCATCTTCTACCGCTTAATCCTTTACGGGTTGCGGGGGGGCTGGAGCCTATCCCAGCATCTTTGGGCGAGAGGCAGGGTACACCCTGGACAGATCGCCAGTCCGTCGCGGGGCCAACACAGAGAGACAGACAACCATTCACTCTCACAGTCATACCTAAGGACAATTTAGAATCCCCAGTTTTGATGCCAATTAACCTCACCTGCATGTCTTTGGCCTGTGGGAGGAAACCGGAGTACCCGGAGTAAACCCACGCAGACACGGGGAGAACATGCAAACTCCACACAGAAGTGTCACCGATGGTCTGGGGGTGGGATCAAACCCACGATGGTCAAGGGTGGAATCGATCCCATGACCTTCTTGCTGTGCTGCCACTGTGCTAACCACTGCGCCACCGTGCTGCCCAGAAGCTTCCACCTCGAGGATAAATTGGAGCTGAGGGTCGACCCGTGCCAAGATGGGTGTTTCAGAGAACAGGCCTTTTAATTTAGAAAAGGCCTGTTCAGCTGCCTCGGACCAACAAAATGGTACCTTAATGAAGGTCAGCTGCATAAGAGGCTGTGCTACCCCACTGTAGTTCTGGATGAACCTGCGATAAAAATTCGTAAACTCAAGGAAGCGCTGGAGCTCCCTATGGGAGTGGGGTGTGGGCCAATCAAGCACAGCCTTCACCTTGGCCAGGTCAGCTATCAGCTCCCCCTCTGCCACAATAAAGCCCAGAAAGGAGGTGGAATTAGTGGAGAACTCACACTTCTCAGCTTTAACATAGAATTGGTTCTCTAAGAGCCGTTGTAACACAGCTCTCACATGGACTTCATGTTCCTCTGGCGAGCGTGGAAAAATTAATATATCATTAAAATATCATCTAGATAGAAGAAAACAAACTGATTAATCATATCGCTCATTTATGAGCCGCTGGAAGACGGCGGGGGCGTTAGTGAGCCCAAACGGCATGACTAAATACTCAAATTGCCCCATGTGAGTTTTAAAGGCTGTCTTCCACTCATTTCCTTCGCGAATATGGATTAAATGTTAGGCATTGTGAAGATCTAATTTAGTGAATATTCGCGTGCACTGAAGGAGCTCAAACGCGGAATTGATCAGGGGCAGAGGATATTTATCTTTCACAGTGATCGCATTGAGCTCCCGGTAGTCAATGCACGGGCGCAATGACCTGTCCTTCTTTCCAACAACAACAACAAAAAAAAAAACGCCCCAAGAGGAGCCGAAGATGGCTGAATAAGGCCGGCATTCAGAAAGTCCTTAATGTATCTCTCCATAGCCTCTCTCTCCGGACCGAAAATGCTATAGAGTCAGCTAGACGGCAGTCGTGCCAGCAAGAGGAGCTCCACAGCACAGTCATAAGAGCGGTGAGGAGGAAGTGACAACACTCTAGACTTGCTGAAGACCTCCCCCAGGTCGTGATAGACCTTGGGGACAAGGCTGAGGTTCGGTGGCTTGGCTGGGGGAGAGGAAACGGGGAGAGACGCGAACACTCGGCCGAACTCAAACAGGAGGCCAAACAATACGGACTCCAGGAGGAAATAGAGTTTTGAGCCCAATTAATAATGGGGTTATGCCTCCGGAGCCACGGGTAGCCAAGGACCATTGGAGAGGATGAATTTGGGAAAATATAGAACGAAAGTTCCTCCTGATGGTTCCCGGAAAGAAGGATAGTGACGGGTGCGTTCAATGACTGGCGTGATCCTTTGGCCAGATATGGTGGTGACGTTCTGGGGTCTGGGCAATTGTTGAGTGGGAATACCAATCTCCCGAACGAACTGGGAGGAGATGAAATTCTGCTCCGCCCCTGAATCCACTAACGCCAAGGCCCTCCTCTTGGTCCCCGGTAATTGAACGAGGGCCGAAATACAGAAATTACAGGGGGGATTATGCTCAGTCCCACCCGTCAGACCCCCCACGGCTACTGACGGGCCATGTCTTTTTGGCACCAGGGGACGCTCATGCCTCATGTGCTTCAAGGAACCACAGTACATGCACGCGCCGGCCTTTCTCCTCCGCTGACGCTCATTGTCGGTTAAATGTGACCGACTGAGCGCCATTGGCTCGGAGAAAGAAGCAGCTTCCCCTGTGTCAGTAGACGTGGTGGATGCCCACACTGCGAGCAGGCGAGAGGAGGACTGATGCTCCTTTGCGCGCTCGCAGAAACGGTTGTCTAAACCAACAGCCTGATCCATTAGGCCGTCCAGTGAGTCGGGGACCGCATGAACCACCAGGTTGTCACGGAGGTGTGGGTTTAAACCGTTACGCGCTGCGTAAGGCAACCTCGTTCCACCCCGAGTCCGCCGCTTCGACCCGAAATTCCACCGAGAACTCGGCCACCGATCGAGTCCTCTGGTGGAGAGACAACAGGAGGCTCATGATGTTCCCCTGGCTCTCCGTACGGTCAAATGTGCGGGTGAAATCGACCACAAATTGCTCAAATGTGTAATCAACCCCCTCTAGGCTGTCAAAAATGGACTGTGCCCAACTGAGGGCCTGGTCCCGAAGCAGAAGAGTCATAAATTGAATTTTAGCGGTGTCATCCGGGTCCCCCCCCCCCCCCCGCCCCAGATACAGCCATACCTGACATAAAAATTCTCTACATTTCCCCATCTCCCCCATGTACATGGCAGGAGCGGGAACGGAGGTGGTACGGAGAACGGTAGTATGAACAATGGGAGCAGGAGGAGCAGGAGGGCCCGGAGTAGCTGGTTTAGCCAAATGCTCAATGATCTTGCCCAGCATCTGCGTAATTGCAGCTGCTGGGCAAGCACAGCCACCTGCCTCTCAGTCACATCTAAGCGGTCGAGAGCTGAATGTTCTGAGGTTGCTGCATTCGCTGAGCCAAAGTTCTGGCTTGCTCGTTCTGTCATGATTTATTACTAGACAGCTCACGTGCAGAATGCAGCAACAAAGGAACACACAGGACGGAAACCCCACGTTTGTCAATTTATTAAATTTCAAGATTAACGGAGCACAGCTACAGAAAACGTCACTCGCCAGAGGAAGTGGCCTGTGGGAGGAGAGACGAGAGCTGTTAGAAGAGGAATGGAGACAGGGAAGTGGAATACACAACCTGCCACTTACTTGGGCCAAACAGGCGATCCAACCGGGAACCCAGCGGGGAGAGACGAACCAGCAGGATGAAGCTGGCTGTATAATGATGAAGGACTGGGTTGGTGGTGCCTAACCGGGTGGAGAAGATTGCAGCTGAGTGTGGATGATGGGGCAGGTAAGCGCACGCAGTCCCCGGAGACGCACTCACATAGGAGGCAGCAACCTGAGAAGAAGAGAAGGAGAGAGAAGGTGAGTGGAGGAACTTCACCAACGAAATAAGGTTATACTTGCGGCGTTTGATTGCGAGAGTGTACCCAAATGAGTCAGCGCTGAGGCACTGAAGAGCAGATCTTTATAAGTGCTGGCTGACCAGAGGCAGCAGGTGCGTCTCATCTCCCAGGTGAGTTGATTACCTGAGGAGAAAACGGGAAGGAGGGGGCGCACGCTCACCAGGACATGACAGTGCCGCCCCCCCCCAAGGAGCGCCTCCTGGTGGTCCACTAGGCTTTTCAGGATGGGCTCAATGGTAGGCCCGAACCATCTATAGACCAGAGTACGCGAGTGGTACGGCCCCTCTCAGCCACTAGGGTGCCAGATATCCAAGATACAACTTTTTTTGTGGGAAGAATTAAAATTACTTTCAACTTTTTGTCCTTGTCAATTTTCCTCTTTTTTTTGCAACTTTTTTGTGTAAATTTGTAGTGTTTTTTGGCTGTAAATTTGCAAGTTTTTGCACAAATTCACAACTTTTTCTTTTAAATTTACACCCTTTTTTAAAAATAAACCTTTAATGGTTTTCTCAAAAAACTGCCTTATTAACTGTAATTTTTCTTCTTCTAAATTTGTAATTATTTATATTGTAAATTTGTATTTTTTTTTTACAGTAAATATGCAACTTTTTTCTTGCAAATTTGCTTTTCTTATCTTGCACATTTGCTGGGTTTTTGCTGTAGATTTGAAACTTTTTCTTGTATATTTGCAATTTTTATGTTGTAAATTTGCAGCATTCTCCAAGACTACCTGGGTGCAGCGGCAATATGGTTTCCGCGTCATCTGTGGACCGGATCTGGGGACCGGATGTGACACAAAGTTCCGTGGAAAGGACGCCCTGTGGGAGCTGGAGACAGGAAGTTGCCCATGTAGCAGCCAAGAAAACAAAATGTAACATTATAATTGGCTAAAAAACATTAAAATACAGCATTTCAAAATGACTTGAAAAGTTTTTATAAATGTATTGCTAACACAGAAAAAAGAAATGCCTTAAAACTTTCAGATGTTCTCGTCATAAACATAAATTAAGCCCCATAGAGTAACCTTTTTTTTTAACGTATTTATTTATTTTTTTATTTATTTATTTTACATTTCTTTCTTTTTCTTTGCTCCTTCTTTTTATATGCTGCTTAGATTGTTGATGGATACCTGTTTATTGACAAGCAGTGCTTGTTTATTGTAATTTGGTAATATGTGGTCAATAAAGTTGGGAAAAAAACAACATAAAAATATGACTACATTACAGCTATAAATTAAAATAATGCAAAAGACGTTTTTGTACAATAAATCAAAGGGTCCAAAACAAGACTACTTTATACAGTATATTTGTCAGGAAATGTATCAGCAGAAATGAAAAATTTCATCCACACTTTATAGTATTAACACCAATAGATGTCTACCATTTTCTATTCAGAATATTCTTCTTTCTGCTTCTTTTCATTCAGGAGATGGGAATTTCTAAATGTAGTCATCATTCTGAGACAGACACATTGGAAAACTTTCAAACTGTAATTATTAATAACCTAGCAGGGTTATCAATTATGCAACTTTATTTTCAATCAAGTCAGGGATTTTACAATTCTTGGTCTTTGCTGGCATGCATGTTTCCCAGTTTCCCTACCTTTTATCTTATATTGAAATTAACCCTTCTTACCCTGTATGTGCGGAACATTGGGTCAGAAATAAATTTATTCATTCATTCATTCATTCATCTTCTTCTGCTTAATCCTTTTCGGGTCGCGGGGGTGCTGGAGCCTATCCCAGCATCTTTGGGCGAGAGGCAGGGTACACCCTGGACAGATGGTCAGTCCATCGCAGGGCCAACACAGAGAGACAGACAACCATTCACTCTCACAGTCATGCCTAAGGACAATTTAGAATCCCCAGTTTGATGCCAGTTAACCTAACTTGCATGTTTTTGGCATGTGGGAGGAAACCGGAGAAATCCCGGCGTAAACCCACGCAGACACGGGGAGAACATGCAAACTCCACACAGATCACTGTTGGTCAGGGGCTGGGATCGAACCCAGGATCCCCCGGCCAAGGGTGAGTTGCTGTGCTGCCGCAGTGCTAACCACTCCACCACCGCGCTAAAGCAGAAACGAACTTTAAAGAGCAGGTATGGCGCGCATTTAGGGCGCATATATAGTATGCATGTATGGTATGCATTTTCCCTCACATATATTTAGTAGGCATGACGGTGCATACTCTGGAAGCTTCACGTCTAAACGGCCAAGAAGACCTGACCCGGCGGAGACCTCGGGAGGTGTGAAGTGGTTTCTTGAGAGACGGGAAGTCAGAGAGAATGTCCCAGCAGGAGCCCCCGAGGCTGAGGAGTTGAGAGACAATAGAGACGCCAAGGAGCCTCGGAGGCTATATGTTTACTGAAGGACTGTGGGTTGGGGATGTGATATTTGATGTTGGGGGTTTTGTGTCTCTGGAGAGTATAAGAGCTGTGATGAATGATTGTTCTGCCTCTTTGCTGAGATACTTTGCTTGATAGAGGATGTAGACTCTCAATAAACCTTTCCTGAGAAATAAACTCAGTCTCGTTTGTGAAAGTCATCCTCTACACAGGATAAGTTTAGTAGGCCTTTTTTCAACTTTATTGAACACATATTTCCAAATTACAATAAACAAGCACTGCTTGTCAATAAACAGGTATCCATCAACAATCTAAGCGGCATATAAAAAAAGAAGGCGCAAAGAAAAAGAGAGAGAGAAAAGTAAAATAAATAAATACATAAAAAAGATTACTCTGCGGGGCTTAATTCATGTATATGGTGAGAACATCTTAAAGTTTTAAGGTATTTCTTTTTTCTGTCTTGGCAATAGATTTATAAAAACTTTTCAAGTCATTTTTAAATGCTGTATTTTAATGTTTTTTTTAGCCAATTATAATGTTACATTTTTGTTTTTATGGCTGCTATGTGGGCAACTTCCTGTCTCCAGCTCACACAAGGGTGTCCTTTCCAAGGAACTTGTGTCATTTCTGGTCCCCAGATCCAGTACACAGATGACTCAGCGGCCAGGTTGCCGCTGTATCCAGATGGGCCTCGCATTTTGCTGTAAATTTGTAACTTTTTTCTTGTAAATTAGCAACTTTTCATCTTGTAAATTTGCAGGTTTTTGCTGTTTTATTTTTTTATCTTGTAAATTTGTATTTTTTCATGCAAATTTGCAACTTTTTTTTTTAATTTGCACCCTTTTTCACAAACTTACATGAATGAATGAATGAATGAATGAATGAATCTTTATTTCAGATAGATTAAAAGTACAGGTTAAAAGAAACTGAATAATATAACAAAGGGGGAAAGAAAATCCAACAAGGTCAAATTAGACAATAACTCCTCTGATTATACAGTTCAACATAATTTATCCGAAATGTGTGATGGCTGAAGCCGCAGCTTATATTGCCCACCCATATTCCATCCAAGAATTCAAAAGAAAAAACAAAACAAGAGCGGCAAACAACATCTTTTTCTCATAAATAAATTTGCCTCTTTTTCCTGCAACATTTTTGTAAATTTACATTTTTTATAATGGAAGTTTATAGCTTTTGCAGTAAATTTGCAGGGTTTTTTTTGTAAATTCAGTTTTTTTTATATCGTAAATTTGCAGTTGATTGCTGTAAATTTGCACCTTTTTTCATACAAAAAGTGCAACTTTTTCCTCATAAATTTGCTCCCTTTTTCTTGTAAATCTGCAACTTTTTTCCTCAAATTTGCTAGTTATCTCTTGTATAGTTGCACCTTTTTCTCCCAAACTGCCAGTTTTTTGCTGTAAATTGCAAATTTACAACTTTTTTCTTTTAAATTTGCACCCTTTCTTCATGAACTTTCAACTTTCTTCATAAATTTGCCTCTTTTTCTAGCAACTTTTTTTGTGAATTTGCTGGTTTTTTTGCTGTACATTTGCAACTTTTCTTACAAATAAATGCAAATTTTTTCTCCTAAATTTGCACCCTTTTTTCTTTTAAATTTGAAATTTTTTCCTTAAATTTGCTATTTTCTTTTTTGTAAATTTGAAACTTTTTCTCTCACAAATTTGCCTATTTTTTCAGTCAATTACAGTAGCAAGTTTTTTCTAGTAAATTTGTGACTTTCATGAAAATTTGCAGTATTTGCATGGATGCTGGTTAAATTTGTATTTTTTGTAATGGTTTAATTTTTTTTGTTGTAGTTGTTGTTCAGCTCGACCAGGGGTCTCCAACCTGGGGCCCCTGGAACGTTCACACTTCTGTGCAAATTTTTTAAATTTCACTTCTTAATTGGTCCAAAAAATTGCAAATAATTTAGTGTTGTTGTGCATGTGTTCTGTAGGAACCCTTGCACCCATGCACCACAGCAGCAAATTATTTTAGCAAATTTTTCCCACAGAAACCTGAACATACCAGGGGCCCCAGGGTGGAGACTCCTCTAGACAATGATCCAGGGGTGGGGAGAAACGGTCACCAGCTACATCGCGAAGTGCACAGAGGATGTCACTACAGTGAAGACCATCACTATGCGGGGTAACCATAAGCCCTGGATGACTGCAGAGGTGCGCTCGCTGCTTACAGCCAGGGATGCAGCCTTCAGAGCGAAGGACAGGTTCGCCCTCCGCTCAGCCAGGTCTGCGCTCTCAAAGAGAATTAAGGCGGCAAAGCGCGCCTATGCGGAGAAAATCCAGGGACACCTTTGTGACACTAGGAACACCAAGCAGATGTGGCAGGGAGTTCAGACACTGACGGGCTATAAGTCTAGGCAGGGGGTCGATGATGACGACGCTTCGCTTCCAGACAGGCTTAACAACTTCTTTGCACGTTTTGAAGCATCAAACTCGACAATCAGAGAGAGGGCTGGCCCACCCCCACCATCGGTCGGACAGGCCTCTCTCCCCATCTGCATCCTCAGGACCTTCTACAGAGGTGTGGTGGAGAGTGTTCTGACGTACTGCATTGCTACATGGTAGTCCAGCTGCAGTATGTCAGACAAAAAAAGCCCTGCAGAGGATAGTCAAGGGGGCTGAGAGGGTAATTGGAGTCTCCCTCCCCTCTGTCCAAGAACTTTTTCAGAACCATTGTAGGAGCAGGGCACTGAACATTGTCAAGGACCGTTCTCACCCTCTGCATAAACACTTTGAACTTCTTCCATCTGATAAACGATTCTGGAGCATCAGAGGCAGAACCACCAGACTGATCAACAGCTTCCTTCCACAAGCTGTCAGGATGCTGAACAGTTGACCCGGAATCTCTCATACACACTACTGCACCTACGGACATTTTGTATATTATTTGTATATTATAGTTAGTTAGTTTTTTTCCCAAGTATGTCTCAGGGATGTGTGAATGGATGGGGGGTGGGGATGGGAGGGTGAGGCTATGTGTGAGTGTGTCTTAAATCATGCTGCTTCTATTTATATGGATGCCGAGAGAAACGCAGTTTCATCTTGCCTGCACTACAGTTGTATGTACAGCAATATGACAATAAAGTTTGATTTGATTTGATATTTTTCCTCCCATTTTAAAGGGTTTAAGCTCTTCATTCATCCATCCATCCATCCATCCATCCATCCATCCATCCATCCATCCATCCATCCATCCATCTTCTACCACTTATCTGGGGGTCTGTGTCATGGGGGGAGCAGTCCAAGCAGAGAAACCCAGACTGCCACCCAGTTCACATACTGTATCACCATGAGCCACATGATCTCTCCTTGCAGATGTTGAGCCCACTGGAGGGCAGACCTGTCTGGGTCACTCAGGCGCTGCCCAGCTGGGTACTTGCTCTCAAGCCTCTTTAACCCCAAAATGTGTGGGATAGATTGGATTCTTGTAACTTCTGCATAAAGATCAACAGTACCACTCTTGGTCTGGCCCTTCACCCAGGACAAATTTACCTCGGGAGACCCTTCTGGGGGAAAATTGCCCCCAACAACATAGCTCCTGGGATTATTAGGGCACACAAATCCCTCCACCATCGTATGGTGGGTAAACTCGTCTCCATATTACAAAAACAGAGCCCCTCAAACACAATCTTGCACAGAGCTCCCAAAAAGCAAGAAACGCCTCTGCAAACAACAAATATTACTATTGCACTGACCCATCCAAACCTGCCAGTGGCCATCAGCGAGCAAATTTTCCTCTCCCTCAGTAGTGACTAATTATGTTCCATCTTGTCTCCAAGGTGAACAGAAGCACACACAAAGGTGATTCCCATAATCCTTCCTGGTCTGCACATCTGTCCAGAATAGTCTCTCGTCTGTTATTAACAATGCAGAAATCAATGCTGGTATACACGGGCTGGATCAATTGACTTCACGGCCCGAAGGATGGATGAATAATTTGGCTACCAGTGGAGCTGACACAATGAATGAAAGCCAATCTGTGTGTGTGTTTAGATTAAATATGTGTGTGAGAGTCAGAGAAACAGGAAGCCCATCGGTCTAACTGACTGCAGCAGAGGTGTTGTCTGCAGAGTGCTTATCAGGGACACCAGGAGGAGAAGGAGGCATGAGAGGAATGGCTAATGGTGCATTTACCTTTAACAAAAAGTTCAACAAGAAAAACATAGTTTCAAAACTTTGCACGTCCCATGATACAGTCACTTAGACTGCAGCGCTCAAAAGATAAAAACAAAACACAAGCGTTTTTATCTACTGAGCTACATTCATGATTACAATGTGCTGCTGGTACCTGGTCCTGAAGTAACATGAGTTCAAACCCTTAAAAACAAAAACATAAAAACTTGAGCCATTGTCTAGATGAGCAAAGAAAATGTAATCAATTACACAGAATAAAAAAAAAAAATCAACCATCCATATGAATGTTGCAAATTTAGAAGAAAAAAGTCTCAAATTTACAAGAGAAAAGATGCAGATTTATGACAAAAAAATAATGAATTTATAAGGAAAAAAGAATAGAAAATTCTTGAGCAAAAAACTTGCAAATTTACCAGAAAAAACTGCAGATTTACCAGAAAAAAGTTGCAAATTTGTGAGAAAATTTTTTTTCAACTTTATCAGTAAAAAGTCACAAATTTACAACAAAAATTGCAAATTTACAAGAAAAACATTGCAAATTTACAATAAAAATTGCAAATTTATGGGAAAAAGTTGCAAATTTACCAGAAAAAACTTGCAAATATATGAAAAAAGTTGCCCATTTACAAGAAAAGTTGTAGATTTAAAAGGAAAAAGCCGCAAATTTCAAAGAATAAATAGCAAATTTACAATAAAAAGCTACAAATTTATGAGAAAAAAACTTTTAAATTTGTAAGAAAAATTTGCAGATTTTCAAGAAAAAAGAAACGCATTTAAAAGAAAATAGTTGTAATTTAAAATTAAAAAAAGTTGCATATTTGCAAGAAAAATGTCAGATTTAAAATTGGTGCTTCAGATGCATTTTATTCTGTTATGCAACATGATAAAGGTTTATGATGAACTGGGGAGGGGGGATTCTCTGTTTTTTCCAGACCCCCCCCCCCCCCCAAAAAAAAGCCAGAATGACAAATATATTATCAACTGTGGATTCACTAGTGAACAAGGTGGGAGCAGAGATGGCTACAGGGTGACTGAAATCTAAAGAAAATAACAATATAGTACAGTACCACTATTAGCTCAAAGGCTAACACCTTTGGCTTCCTGCCCATCTACATGGCAGACAGTTAGGCTGGCCAATAATAGAGCAGTGGGCGGGTATCAAGACGTACGACATTTACCTTTTAGTGACGTTTCCCAATTTCTTTACACTTAAGAAAATCCCAAGAAGAGTCAAAATGGCTTCTTGGAGCGGAAAAACGAGATAAAGGCTGTTTTTTTCAAGAGAAGTGATTGTTTTGATGTTTTTTCGATAATCACGTGACCAATAGATGTATGGCTAAAACCTACAAAAATAAAGCTTTTCAGTCAATGACCCCTTTATGTTTATAATACTTCTCACTTACAAATCTCTAAATGATCGGGCCCCTTGTTGCCTTAAAGATCTTGTAGTACCTTATCATAGTAAGAGGACTGCGCTCCCAAAACGTAGGATTACTTGTAAGATCTAGAATCTCTAAAAGTACAATAGGAGGAGGAGCTTTAAGTTATCAAGCTCCTTTCCTATGAAATCAGTTGCCAGTTTGGTTCAGAAGACAGTGTCACAGTCTGGGCATGATCTTTACGTTTTTCTCATCCTCGCTGTGATTATTTATAATTTGCATTGTGTGTCTCCTGAGTTTCCCCTGCACCTCTGTCTCATCCCTTGTTTGGTTCTGGGTCTGTATGTGTATCCATTTACCTATTGTTCCAGGTCCTCATGTTTTCCGTACCCCTAGCCACTGCCCTCTCTGTATTACTCCTGTATTGTTGTCCTGTATACTCATTGTTAGGTTTTATGTACATCCCCTGTCTGTCTGTACAGCCCCGCCCATCCTGTTTTTTATAGTTGCTGCCCCATTGTCTCCTAATTTGTCCCAGCTGTCTTATGATAAGTCAATTATCTGTTCCCACCTGTCCTGTGCTATCTTGATTACCCTTGTCTATATATATACCGGTGTCAGTCTGTGTCCAGTGTGGCATCACTGATGTTTCTGCCTGTGTCCTGTACAGTTCCAGCCTTGATTCATGTCCCTGTCTTGTGAGTTCTCTTTGCCTGGATTAAGTTCTGTTTTTCAGCCCATGTGCTGTTATTTATTTGTTCCAGTTTTTTGTTAATAAAATTATTGTTTTTGCACCATACTCCTGCCTGTGCCTGAGTCCTTTCCACCACCCAACCATGACAGACAGGCTATGCTTTTGATAAAGCTTATTATTAATTAAATCAAGGATTGGACCCCCATAGTCTCCACCTTCGACTGCCACCCAATCCACATAGTGTTGCACCCCCATAGACCTTCCTACAGGTGGCAAACCCATTGGAGTGCAGACCCATGTGGCTAATTCAAGCTGGCTCTTGAATGGTAAATGGCGTTCACTTATATAGCACTTTTTTCACCTCTAGATGACCAAAGTGCTTTGGTCCTGCTATCCACCCATTCACACACACATTCGGCCACCGGAGTGGTGGCCTAGCCAATACAGCATCCGCCCCACAACTGGGAGGTTGGCGGTTCAAATCCCAGCCAGATCATACTAAAGACCATATAAAAATGGTGCTTTCTTCCTCCCTTCTAGCTTGGTGCTCAGCGTAATAGAATGGGGGAAGGAGAAGTTGTTTGTGGCGGTACCTTGCATGGCAGCAACCCCTCTGATTCTACATGTGATTAACATTGTAGATAGGAGAAATGTAATTTGGTTCGACTGTACATGATTGGCTGTATGGACTGAATGACAACAGAGATGGCTTCTTCTTCTTCACACACTGATGGCGGCGGAGCACCACCATCAGGATCAACTGGGGTTTCAGTGTCTTGCTCAAGGACACTTCGACATGCAGACTGCAGACATCGAACCTCGGACCCTCCGATCAGTAGTTGGCCACACTACACCTGTGCCACAGCCGCCCCAAGTGGGGCCCGGTAACCCCTCACTGGGCGGGGTACACTGGATAAGTGGTAGATGATGGTTAAATTTTTATTCTTTGTAATAGTTCTTTTTTCTGTTCATCTAGACAATGACCCAAGTTTATTTTTTATGTTCATGGGTTTTTATTTTCATTTTAAGGGGTTTGAACTCTTCCCGATTCCAAAAGTACCCTCCTCCCCTAACACAATCTGCATTGGGCCCCCAGAAAGCTACAAATTTATGAAAAAATCTCTTTGCAATGTTTGTGTTTCATGAGTCTGTGTCTTCTGCGGTGACTGCCAAATGGATGTTTTGCGTTGAAGAATAGCTCCTTCGTGGTTTGCTCGATTTCCTGTGCCCCACGGTATTTTGGCCCCAGACAGATGAGTTGAAAGACATGCTGTGGGAATGAAATGGACACATTTTAATGGCTTGTTGCTCTGCCGGCAGAGAGCAAGGAGGGGAAAACACAATCATTCACTCTGTTCTTCTGTGAAGACACACATCTGTGGAGGAGAGCAGTTGGGGGGGTTTAACTGTGAGGATGGTTGCTGTCATTGGGTTTTATTTGGTTATTATGAACGATGATTTTGATAATGTAGAGACTCTTCCTTTGGGATTCATTAAAGGCACTGCCGTCCTGGTCCACTTTAAGTTGCCACATCTCTTTCCATTTTTCAAATAAACTTTTTAATTAATCAACAGTCTGCATAGCACTGTTGCTGTCATGTTTTGGGGGTCTTTGACACCTCTAGGGCCCCTGCAAGATTCATCTTTTTATACTATGGCATAACTCGGATGTCTGTAAGGACTTATAAGGTTGTGGTCCAGCTGGATTGAGGTTCTGATGTACTCTTGTAGGAATCAAGGTGTCTGGAGTAGTTACCGACAGAAAAACTGTGAAAAAAATGAGATCCTATTACTTAGTACTGTAGTGTCTCAGGTTTGTGCTCACTTTTCCCCCTGCTGATTACATGATGTTGTCCAGCTGTTCTAATTAACCACCTGTGTCTCGTCAGCTGGAGCCTTTTCTCACTATGGGAATGTAAGATTCCCATGCCAGCAATGTGGTGTGCTCACTACTCCTGTGTGCCAACCTGAAGTGCTCTCATACCTTTCTCCTCACTATGATCCAAAGACTAAAGCCCAGTGAAAGCAATGGAAGCATTATGACTCACCACCTCCGAAGAAGGCACATGGCCAACCCTCAGCAGGCAAGGTCATGCTCACGGTCTTTTGGGACCAGCATGGAGTATTGATCTCTTCACTTCCGCCCTCCAAAGAGAGCAGTCGCATTTTTTCTCTGCTCCCGCTCCCTGTCTCTCCCTCCCTAACTGACTGGATCCCAGCTTGCTATTGTCTGTGTCTGCATGTCTCTCTACTGCTGATTCATCCAACGAAATTATGGATTTAATAAGCTGGGCTTTGAACGCAATCGACACTGTGTTTTCAACGAGGAAATCAGGTCCGGGGGAGCCTATTTGTCCCGCAGGGACTGCTGCTGCGGGTTACATTAAGGATACAAGCAATTGGAAACTCCTGTGTCTGTGTGATCTTTCTATTGAAGATATTGAAGATATATATCTATTCGGAGCAATGGTCACCGGAATTCTACTGATCGGCCTTGGGATTGTCCTGGTGCACCGCAAATTGAAGAAGATGGACAGAGCTTATTAAAAAGCGGACCCGGCGAAGCTCTCTCATCAATTCGACCAACTGGGCAGGACTCTGACAGCGGCCAATGGAGAACTGTACAGGAAGATGGAATACATCACGATCACGCTGAGAGCTGTTCACGACTCGATTTCAAAGCCTGGCATTGATGGATCTGGAGCACTGAATCCGTAAGAGAATGGAAAGTTTTTTCTCTGAAGTCAGTGCTATTCGACCTGTTTTTCGGCACCCTCAGCACTCAGTCCTCCTGATGATCAACAGTATAATTGTTTTCATAACATTGGCGGACAGTATTTGACTCTCAAGGACAGCTGTCTGGCTCAGACTATTCCATCTGCCGTGCTCAAGGACACGTGCCTTTGCCTTAGACACTAGTCATAACATCTGCTGAGAGAGAGACTATTGCTGTTCACCCACTGATTGCCACTGATTGCATCCAACACACACACATACTGACCCATTTATACTGACGAAGACATATTCATTCACTGCTCTCTCTGTGTCATTGTGTGGATTCTATTGTCTGCTAATTGTGCATTGAGAGTTTTTTTTCTTGTAATCACAATATCATATAAATGAACTTTATTTTGATCAACAATGCTTTTTTCTCTCTCCTATTGTGTCCCCCCCCCCCGCCTTCTATTCCCCTCCTGCTGACAGGCGCCTCCATGGCTTGCCGCGTCATTGGGAATGTCATCTATGACGTTTCCAATGTCAAGTCAAATTCCTCGTATATTTACCTGTTTATTTACTTGTAAATGTGCTTGGCAATAAACTTATTCTGATTCTGATTCTGATTCTGATGATGGATTTTCTCACAAGTGTACCACAATTACCGGGACCTACTACACTTCACTGCTGCAGGAATCACAAAAGGCCATCTGGGAGGTGTGGAATACTGACCAAAGGTGTCCGCCTCCTGCAAGACAATGCTCAGGTTCAGAACCTACAAGTTGCCAAGACAGAAGCACAATCCTGCAGCTATAAAATCCTTCCTCTCCCAACCACACACCATCTGACTTCTACCTCTTTCCAATCATGAAGTCATTTTTGAAGGGCAAGCACTTCCAAGATCAATGAAATTTCCAAGGTCAAGTCATGGCTTCTGACGCAACCCGCAGGCTTCTACAGGTGAGGTCTCCACAGCTGCATAAAGTGATGGGAGACTGTGTGACCCTAGAGAAAGACTAATGAGTTAAGGATTCCCAAGTATGGTTCCTCTCAGTCCATGGGAAATAGCCAGGGGAAATCTTTAATGAACAGCCCTTCTACTGTAATTGGGAAGCGACAACATAGGTAGTATTGATATAAAATCAATATAAGCACTGCAAATCAACATCATTACTGTTTGTCGGAGGTTGGAGCCAGAGGAGGAGACCAGTTGTGAAGCTGAACACACATTTATTGAACCAGGGCAGTGCAACCTAACCACACCAAACCACGAGCAGAGGAAACGGCCAAGAGACCGCCCTCCTACCTGCAGCCCTTCTTCTGGCCATGAGGTTGGCGGAACCGGAAGGTGGAGCCACCACCGTGTGCCACACAAATAAAAAGCTCCAAACAAATGTACAACATATGAACTATATAAATGGCTATATCACCCCCACCCCCCGTAGAAATGTCCAAAACACACATACAATCAAACAAAACCCACCCCAATTTGGAACCCAAATCATCCACTAAACAAACTAAACTGAAATCACAAAAAAGGGGCCTAACACGTTCACACAAAACAACTAAAATTAGGGGTGACGGGTGGATTGCTGTCCTACCCCCCACATGGCAAAGTGAATTATTCTGCCGCCTGTGCTGAATAAAAGTCCATTTATAAACTAAAAACAAAAGCTGCTGCCGTGTCTCCTAATCTAGACAGAACACAAAACAATCCCCAGAACTATAAACACATATATATACACCAAAACACTAAAACATATACTGAACAAATAACGTATATACATACGGTTTGGGGAAGATGACCCTGTGGGCCCCGGCCCGTCCTTTACTCAGTCTGAAGGAGCCACACTGGAGGTGGCTCACCTCTCGGGCCACAGCTGGTCGTCTCAACCTTGGTGCGCCTCCTCCTCCACACAGCCGGATGCTCCACTCGTTCGGGGCCACGTCTCACTGTCTTCCCCGGGGCACGTCGTAGCTCATTCAGGTGCCGCCATGAGCCATTCAACAGCTGGAGATAAGCATAGCTCCGCTCGGCCACCACCCGCAGCTGACCCTGGTGCTCCCCCATCTGTTGTTTAGCCCATACCCGCCGGGACCTCATCTCCGCTCGAGCCCGAACCTAGTCTGCGACTCCCAGCGGGGCTCTGCTCGGCTTGCAGGGTCTCTGCCTGGCACTTGTCCTCCCAGTGCCAATCGGCCTTGCCCCGACCTCTTCTAAACCCACTGCGGGCCTTGCTGATGTGGCCCCGTGTCCACCGGCCCACTTCAGCCGAGCTTGGGGAACACCTGGGACCATCCCTTCAGGATCGCTTGTTGGTGCAGGCGCTCCCCTGTGCCGCCCAGTACCCTCGTCCAGGGTGATTCGGGCTCTGA
This sequence comes from Pholidichthys leucotaenia, assembly GCA_020510985.1. NCBI lineage: Eukaryota > Metazoa > Chordata > Actinopteri > Cichliformes > Pholidichthyidae > Pholidichthys > Pholidichthys leucotaenia. Next base: position 132,689,804 of record CM035843.1, read on the forward strand.
CACTGGGGCCCTCCTGCGGTGACCCTGAGCAAGACGAGGCCTGTCCACTCTCCGGGATGCCGATCAACCTTTCATCCTACACAGCATCATCCTGTACTCTCGGAACCGGTCGGCCCCACAATCTGCAGCCCAACCACTCTTCCCCAGCGTTGCCCTAAATGGTGAAGCTGAGGCCACAGAAGAGGTTGCAGCCCATGATGTTTGTGCCACGGGCCGTCATGACGAACTCCACCTCAGCCATTTCTGCCAACTCATACCGAGCTGTCAGTCTGATGGTTCCCACCGTGGCCAACCATCCTCCTCCATAGCCGCAAAGCGGCGCTGGATCACCTCCAACTCTGTAGTGGGGAAAAAATTGCCTCACTGTAGCCCAGTTCAGCAAGGAACTCTTCGCCCCTGTATCGATCAGCACCCCTCCCGCCCTGAACTACTTTGCGGGCTTCCTTGTTTGTCTAACTGGCACACCCTTGCATAGTGGTGAAGACGGCCACACCTACTGCAGTGCTTCCCTCTTGCCACACACTCCCTGGCTCTGTAGCAGTGCTTCGTGGACCCACAGCCTATACATCTGGGCTTCCTCGGGGCAGACCTCATCCTTACAGCATTAGCATCTCCCGTGTCATCCTCAACGCTCCCATTGCTGTCTGGGTCCACTACTTGTGTAGCCATGGGGGATCCTAACTCTCACAGTGACAGACGCTCACTCAGTTCCAGAGTTAGCTTATCTGCTGCCTCCAGCTGGAGAGCCAACTCGACGGCCTTGGACAGCGGCAATTCACCCAGAAATATGAGCAAATTTGACCGGACCGCAGAGTTGGTATGCTCTGCCAACTGATTGTGATCTCCAACAGTCTGAACCGACACTCGGCAGCCAGCAGCCTCAAGTCCGACATGAATCGTTGGATGGACTCGCCTACCTGTTGGTGGTGCTGTCGAAATTTGATACTCCAGACGATGATGTTGTCCGGTGCTCTGAAATGGCGTGCCATTAGCTCAACCACCTCTTCATAATCATCCCCATCACTAAGTGTGCCCAAAATCCATTGTCCCTCCATTCCCAGGTTATGCACAAGCAACGCATGTGCCCTTAATTTCTCCATCCTTCCTAGGTCCAGCGCCACCATATACGTCTTAAAGGTATCGTACCACCTAGGCCATGGAACAGGTGGCTCACCTGGGGGCTCCAAAAACGACCAAATTGGTGCACCACATGCTTCCATACCATCAATTTTATCCGCTTTCGTCCTTGTTGCCAAATGTTATGTTGGAGGTTGGAGCCAAAGGAGTAGACCAGTTGTGGAGCTGAACACACGTTTATTGAACCAGGGCAGTGCAACCTAACCACACCAAACCGCTGGCAGAAGAAACAGCCAAGAGACTGCCCTCCTACCTGCAGCCCTTCTTCTAGCCACAGGGTTGGCGGAACCATAAGGTGGAGCCACCACCCCGTGCCACACAAATAAAAGCTCCAAATAAATGTACAACATATGAACTATATAAATGGCTATATCACAGTTACCTCTGTATTAAGTCCTAGTTGAATGAAAGTTTAACCTTAAACGTAGCTTTTTCTTCAAATTGAAAATAAAACTCATAATAATGTGTCTGGAGTCAACTCCAGCTGTCATAGGGCAACAGACATTACACCAGGACAGATCACCAATTCATTAATATAATTACTGTTCATATGATTAAAATAATGTGTTGTGGATACAGAGAAGAAACTGAAAACGATTTACACTCGTCAGCGTCAGCTTTGATGACAATAATATAAAGGGTCAGCAAGTCCAAGGCTTTATCATTATATTGTCAAAATAATAGGTTTTTAAATTACTTCTAGCCACTAAAACTAATAAAATGATGCAAAACTCAACACTGAGAACGTGTTGGAATAAATGAATGATAATGCTATTTTCTAGAGAACTGATTGGCCAGAGGGCGGCTGTTTTGTCTGTGCTGATCTTCTCAGCTGGGTGTATGTTGTCGTTTAATCAGCATCACTGGACTAATGGACGTGGTGTCCTCCTGCATGGGACCCACAGACTGACCTGCTGCTGTTCTATCTTTCAGATGGATGCTATAAGTTGTGCTGAGTAAACACTTTGGGATATAACAAAAATAGTATCTGTTTTCATTTCAAGCTGCAAAACAAAAAAATGTGATTATTTTGAAGGTGGAGGGGTTCTTTTCAAAGCACTGTAATCAGACATTCAATAAATAAACATGCGTATGATTAAGGCAAAGCAAGTTTATTTGTATAGCATATTTCGTGTACAAGAAAATTCAAAGTGCTTTACATAAAAACATTAAAGCATTACAGCAAGGTGCAAAAGGAATCTACACATTAGAAGGCCTTGAACCTCATTAACTTCCTAACTGTATTCAAATTTAGTATATTGATGTATTCACCATTCATTATAAGCTAAAGTTTGCAGTATTGCACAGTTAGCAGATAAGCGTAAATCAAGGGGGGACATTTTAGATTAGATTAGATTAGATTCAACTTTATTGTCATTACACATGTATGAACACAAGGTAACGAAACACAGTTTAGCATCCAATCAGAAGTGCAAAGGACAGCAGTGCAGTATATACGGTAATTAACAGTATGTGCAATTTAAGCAAATATATGCAAATATATGCAGCAGTGCAGAAACTTAAGAGTACTGTTATGTGCAAATAATGTGCAATAAGTTAGATGTAGTTATGTAGTTATGCAGTTATGTACAGGTGAGGATGGTAAGAGATGATGGTAAGAGAGTCAGCGGGGAACTAAGTTCAATAACGTGACAGCTGTTGGAAAGAAACTGTTCCTAAACCTGCTGGTTCTAGTCCAAAGGCTTCTGAAACGTCTTCTGGAGGGGAGAAGCTGGAACAGTCCATGAGCAGGATGGCTGGAGTCCCTAAGAATGCTGCGTGCCCGGCGCAGACATCTTTTCCTGTAGACGTCCTCTATAACTGGAAGTGGAGTCCCTGTGATGCGTTGGGCGGTTTTCACCACCCGCTGCAGCGCCTTGCGGTCAGCGACAGAGCAGCTCCCATACCAGACTGTGATACAGTTGGTCAGGGTGCTCTCTATCACGCAGCGGTAGAAGTTGCCCAGGATGTCAGTTGACAGATGGTTCTTCTTCAGTGTCCTCAAGAAGAAGAGGCGCTGATGGGCCTTCTTGATCAGGCTGGTGGTGTTAACTGACCAGGACAGGTCCTCCGAGATGTGGGTCCCCAGGAATTTGAAGCTGGGGACACGTTCAACAGCTATGCCATTGATATGGATGGGGTCATGTGTCTCTTCCCTCTCCTTCCTGTAGTCCACTATGAGCTCCTTGGTTTTGCTGGTGTTAAGGAGCAGGTTATTGTCAGCGCACCAAGTAGCCAAGTGCTCAACCTCTGCCCTGTAATCTGACTTGTCGTTGTCCCTGATGAGTCCAATCACCGTGGTGTCATCTGCGAACTTTATGATGGAATTGGATCCATACATAGGCCTGCAGTCATGGGTGTAGAGGGAGTAGAGGAATGGGCTGAGCACACAGCCCTGTGGTACACCAGTGTTGAGTGTGATGACGGAAGAACGGTTGGGGCCTGACCTAACATGCTGGGGTCTGTTGGTCAGAAAATCCATGATCCAGTTGCAGGTGGAGGTACTGATTCCCAGGTCCCCAAGTTTAGTGAGCAACTTGGAGGGGATAACTGTGTTGAATGCTGAGCTGAAGTCAACAAACAGCATTCTTGCGTAGGTGTTCTTGTCATCCAGGTGTGAGAGTACATAAGTGCAGTGCTGTAGAAACCGCATCCTCTGTACTCCTGTTGCTCCGGTAGGCGAACTGATGAGGGTCCAGTGTAGGGGGCAGGCCTTTTTTGAGCTGTGCCAAGACCAGTCGCTCAAAGCACTTCATGACTATGGGCGTCAGTGCCACAGGGCAATAGTCATTTAGGCACGATGGTGTTGAATGTTTCGGCACTGGTACTATTGAAGTGGTCTTGAAGCACGCTGGTACCACGGCCTGGGCCAGGGACAGATTGAAGATGTCTGTGAAGACCCCTGCCAGCTGCTTAGCGCATGCCCTCAGCACACGCCCAGGAATGCCATCAGGACCAGCAGCCTTACGTACGTTGACATGACTCAGTGCGTTACGGACGTCGGTGTGGGTGAGTGTGAGGTGGTGGAGGTCATCAGAGGGTGGGAAATTGATGTTCTTTTCGTTGTTGTCCTTGTCAAAACGAGCATAGAAGTCATTTAGCTCATTGAGAAAGGGCACAGTCATGGCTATAGGTATGGAGTTGCTGGGCTTATAATCAGAGATAGCTTGAATGCCCTGCCACATACGTCGGGGGTCAGAGTCCCCAAAATGTTCCTCCACCTTCAGCTTGTAGCTGTGCTTGGCCTTCTTGATGCCCCTCTTCAGATCTGCCCTGGATGAACTGTAGGCCTGTGCATCACCAGATCTAAAGGCATTGTTACGTGCTTTTAGCAGAAGCCGCACTTCTCTGTTCATCCACGGCTTCTGATTTGGGTACGTGGTGATCTGTCTTTCCGTGGTGACACTGTCAATAGTGGTGTTGATATGGTCCAGGACTGAGTGGGTGTAAGAGTTGATGTTTATGTGGGAGCCACAGGTAGCCTGAGAGGTGAACATACTCCAGTCTGTGTTCCTAAACTTCTCCTGGAGTACAGAGTCAACCCCCTCTGGCCACACTTTGATGGTCCTCACTGATGGCTTCACCCGGTTGATGAGCGGTACATACTTGGGGGTAAGGAACAAGGATAAGTGATCAGACTGACCTAGGTGGGGGAGGGGAGTTGCTGTGTAGGCTCCCACAATATTGGTGTAAACATGGTCCAATGTTTTGTCCCCTCTTGTGTGACAGGAGACATGCTGGTAGAATTTAGGAAGCACTGTCTTGAGGTTAGAGTGGTTAAAATCACCCGCCACAATAAATGCTGCCTCTGGGTGTGCAGTTTGTTGTTTGCTAATAGCTGCATGCAGTTCTTTCATAGCAAGCTTAGCATTAGCATCCGGAGAAATGTAAGCGGCTGTTATGATGGTACAAGTGAACTCGCGTGGCAGATAGAAAGGTCTACATTTAACCATGAGAAACTCCAGGTTAGCTGAGCAGTGTCTCTCAACAGTGACAGAGTTCGTGCACCAAGCCTTGTTAATATAAATGCACACTCCCCCCCCCCTTGTCTTACCGGAGTCAACTGCTGCTCTGTCTGCCCGGAGCGTGTGTAGGCCGGCTAGCTCGATAGCATTGTCGGGTATTCCACTGTGAAGCCATGTTTCCGTAAAAATCATGATATTGCAGTTCATAAGTTTCTTATTGTTGGTGATCCGAAGCCGTAGTTCACTCATTTTGCTCACCAGAGACCGTACATTAGCAAGGAAAATACTGGGTAGCGATAGCCGGTGCAATGTTAGCTTTAGCTTAGCTCTTAGCCCACTGCGCTTACCCCTCCTTTGTTTACGATCTTTACGCCGCCTGCGAGCACTTTCGGTCGGCCGGGAAGCCTGCCGAGCGTCGGGAGTTCTCCAGAGCTCCGGGATGAGACGTAGATTCAGACGTAGGTTGCTGATAAAAAGGTCATTATCGTTGCTTTGTAATCCAATATTCAAAAGCTCATCTCGGGTGTAAGATGTAAAAGCAGAGCTGTTCTGAACGAACATACCCGAAATGAGCAGAAATAACACTGCTAGTCCCCAGAATCTGGTAGGACGCTGAGCCTTGCGTTGTGCACGCGCCGCCATCTTGCGCCAATGCGACATGCCCCCCCATCTGAAAAAAAAACAGGACCGCCCCCACATCATCATAAACCTTTAATATCATGTTACATAAGACTGAAGCACCAATGCTAAATGCAAAAAAAAGCTTGCAAATTTGGAACATTTCTTGTAAATTTGCAACTTTACTTCTTTTAAATCGCTACGTTTGTAATGACGTGTTAGTTTTTGACAGCTCACACGCACGATGCCAAACACAGGGTGAACCACACAGAGGGGCACGTTTGACAGTTTTATTAGTCTCAAAACACAGCGCTGCACAGCTACAGAAACAGTCACTCGCCAGAGGAAATAGACCTGCGGACAGAAGACCAGAGCCGTGAGCTGAGGAGTGGAGTAAGAGAAAAATGGGCGAGCCAAATTGCCACTTACTTGGGAAATCCAGGGATGACCGGCAGGACCCAGTGGGGAATAGACGAACCAGTAGGGTGGGGGGGGGGGGGTAGTGAAGCTGATGGTGCCTGACCGGGGAGAAGTTACTGATAGATTGTGAGGTGGAGCAGGAGAGCACGAGCAGTTCCGAGAACACACCTACACGGTGGCAGCAACCTGAAAGAAAGGAGAACAAGGAGGTTAACGATGTGTTAACGATTCCGGTTAATAGCTAGTCTGTAGGATGGGCAGTATACCCAGACGAGCCAGCGTAGACTGCGCGGAGGGAACCTCCTTAAGTACGCTGGCTGATGAGTGGGCGCAGGTGTGTCTTCTGCCTCAGGTGCCGTGATGAGCTGAAGGAGATGGGACAGGAAGGGAGGGGCGCGCTCCCGCTGCTCATGACAGGGCCCCTTCTTCTAGGGACGCCTCCTGGCGGACTGGAGGGCTTGTCTGGGTGGGCACGGTGAAAAGTCCAGAGCATCTCTTTGTCCAGTACCCGTGCCGAGGGAGTCCAGGATTGCTCCTCCGGCTCGTAACCCTCCCAGTCGATGAGATACTGCAGGCCCCGCCCCCGGCAGCGAACATCCCGGATCCGCTGAACAGTGTGGCCAGGGGAACCGTCGATGACACGGGGAGGGGGAGGCAGTAGGGGAGGGGGGCAGAGGGGGCTGGTCGAGAGGGGTTTTATGTTGCTGATGTGGAAGGTAGAATTCACCCGTGGGGACGAGGGCAATTTAAGCTAAACCGACGCGTCGCTGACCACCCTGACGATGGTGAATGGCCCAAGGAAGTGGGGAAACAGTTTCTTGGATTTGCCCTTGAGGGGAATCTGGCTAGATGCCAGCCAGACCTGCTGTCCATCCGACATACTTGGGGGCTGGCACCCGCTTATGATCAGCAGCTGCCCAGGTGCGTTCGGTGGTGCGGGTCAGGGTGGCCTGAGTGGATCTCCAGACACGCTGGCAGCGCCGTGCATGTGCCCCTATGGATGGCACGAAAACCTCCCTCTCGGCCGTAGGAAGAAGAGGCGGCGTGTACCCCAATGACGCCTCAAAGGGGGTCATTCTGGTGGCGGAGGATACCACAAAGTTCATAGAATATTCAACCCACGTCAGGTGCGTGCTCCAGGACGAGGGGTTATCGCCTGCTACGCACCGCAAGGCAGCCTCCAGAGACTGGTTGGCATGCTCCGCTTGCCCATTACTTTGAGGATGATTTCCTGATGAGAGGCTCACAGTCGTTCCCTGCGTCCGACAAAAGGCCCTCCAAACCTGGGATGTGAATTGGGGCCCCTGGTCCGACACAATGCCCATAGGGATGCCGTGGATCCTGATGACATGGTCAGTGAGGAGGACCGCTGTCTCCAAGGCCGACGGGAGTTTAGGGAGAGCAACCAGATGGATCGCCTTGGAGAAGTGATCCACGATGGTCAAAATGACCGTTTTGCCGTGGGAGGAGAGCAGCCCGGTAACAAAATCCACGGCAATGTGGGACCACGGCCGGCCAGGGATGGGGAGGGGCTGAAGGAGTCCCGATGGGGGGGAGGAGTCACTCTTACCCTGGACGCACGTCTGGCAGGCTCTGACGTATTCCTGAACATCCCGCCACAGCGTGGACCACCAAAACGCCCGTTTAACCAAGTCGATGGTCCGGGCGATGCCAGGGTGGCAGGCAAAGTGACTAGTGTGCCCCCACTGGATAACGTCGCTGTGGAGGGTGGCCGGGATGTACAGACGGTTCTGTGGGCACCCTACTGGCACAGGCTCCGGGGGCTGAGCCTGGCGGACCCTCCGCTCGATATCCCAAGTAAGGGCTCTAATAACGCATGCGGGTGGCATGATGGTTTGGGAGGGGGAGGGGGGCTGTGTCTTTGGAAGTGAACTGGCGCGAGAGCGCGTCCGGTTTTGTATTCCAAGTGCCAGGCCGGTTGGTGATGGTAAAGTTAAATAGCTGGAAAAATAGCGACCAGCGGGCCTGCCTGGCATTCAGTTGGTGGGCCGACCGCAAGTACTCAAGGTTCTTGTGGTCGGTCCACACGACGATAGGGTGGACAGCACCTACTAACCAGTGCCTCCACTCCTCAACTGCCAACTTAATGGCAAGCAGCTCTATGTCCCCTATGTCATAGTTCCTCGCTGCCAAGGGAAATATACGCATGGGCAAAGCTTCTGATCGGGAGGCGCGCGCTGTGATAGCACAGCGCCAACCCCCGAATCAGACATGTCCACCTCGAGGACGAAAGGAGCTACGTGTCGACCTGGGCCAAGATGGGTCTTTCCGTGAACTGGCGCTTTAATTTGTTAAACGCCAGTTCAGCTGCCTCAGTCCACCAAAAGGGGACTTTAACGGAGGTCAGCTACGTTAAAGGCAGTGCGATCCCACTGTAGCTTCGGATGAACCTGTGATAAAAATTCGCGAACCCGAGGAAGTGTTGAAACTCCCTGTGGGAGTGGGGTGTTGGCCAATCCAACACTGCCTTTACCTTGGCCAGGTCGGCAATCAGCTCCCCCTCAGCCACAATGAAGCCCAAGAAGGTGGTAGATGGTCTAGAGAACCCACACTTCTCGGCCTTCATGAACAGCTGATTCTCCAAGAGCTGTTGTTGAACAGCCCTAACGTGGATCTCGTGTTCCTCTGGCAAGGAGGAGAAAATCAAAATGTCATCAAGGTAGACGAACACGAATTGATAAAGCCTATCGCGGAGGACGTCACTGATTAACCGCTGGAAGACGGCAGGGGTGTTAGTGAGCCTGAATGGCATCACTAAGTATTCAAACTGGCCCAGATGTGTTTTAAAGGCGTCTTCCATTCATCGCCCTCGCGAACGCGGACCAAATGATACGTGTTCCTGAGATCTAGCTTGGTGAACACCCGTGAATGCTGAAGGAGCTCGAACACTGAACTGATCAATGGCAGAGGGTACTTGTCCTTGATGGTAATAGTGTTGAGCTCCCGGTAGTCGAAGCACGGTCGCAGTGAGCCATCCTTCTTTCCGACAAAGAACAAGCCGGCCCCAAGTGGGGCTGAAGATGGCCAAATGAGGCCGGCGTTCAGCGACTCCTTGATGTATTGCTCCATTGCCTCCCTCTCTGGGCCGGAAATGCTATACAGCCGGCTAGACGGCAGCCTCGCCCCCGGGATGAGATCTACAGCACAGTCATAACAGCGGTGAAGCGGCAGTGACAACACTCTTGACTTGCTAAAGACCTCAGCTAAATTATGATAAGCCCGGGGAACGAGGCTGAAATCTGGTGGCTCGGCCCGGCAGGGGGGAACAGAGAGCGATGGGGAGGAATCAGCCGAAAGCATACAATGGGCCATACAAAACGGGCTCCAGGCGGAGATGGTGCGTTTAGCCCAATTGATCATCGGGTTATGTTTCTGGAGCCACGGGAACCCTAGGACCACAGGGGAAGATGATACTGGGAGAACCAAGAACGAAAGTTCCTCCCGGTGGTTCCCGGAAAGGAGGATGGGTATAGGCACCGTGCTTAGGGTGACCACCGTGAGCTTGCTGCAAGATATGGCAGTAACTCTCTGATTATGGGGCAGTTTATGCGTGGGAATGCCCACCTGCTCAACGAAAGCAGAGGAAATGAAATTACCCTCCGACCCTGAGTCAATCAGTGCCTCAACCCTCCTCTCGACCCCCGACAACTGCACAAGGGCCGAAATACAAAATATGCCGGGGGGAATAGATTTGGTCCCACCCGCCAAGCCCCCCGTGGTTACTGACGGGCCAAGTCTTTTGGCCGCTGGCGGCATTCGTTCCAACTGTGGTTCAATGAACCGCAGTACATGCACACGCCGGCCCTTCGCCGACACTCCTCATCGGTTTGGCTCCGAGAGAGCTCCATTGGTTGGGGCAAAGTGCCGGCACCGCCAGCTCCAGTTACTGCAGCAGATACGCGCTCGGCACGCGGGTGAGAGGTGGGGCCGCGCTCCTCCGTGTGCTCACGGTAGACAGAGAGTCATTAGGCGGCTCATGACGTTGCCCTGACGCTCGGTCCAGCCAAACACGCACTTGAAAGTGACCACAAATTGGTCAAACGTGTATTGGCGCCCCTCAGGGTTATCTAGAGTGGACTGGGCCCACTCCAGGGCTCAATCCCTGAGCAACAGGGTAAAAAACTGAATCCAAGCTACGTCCCCCGGATACTCCTCCCCGACCTGCTCCAGGTACATCTGTACTTGAAGAAGAAATGGCTTACACTTCCCCACCTCCCCCGCATATGGGGAAGGCATGGGAACGGAGAAGGTACGGCACATAGCGCGTGGAGCAGGCTGAGGGAGGGCAGCCGTGGGATGTGCCGGGGACCATACGGTACACATGTTAGACACCTGTTGCGTCAACGCAGCGAGTTGCTGCTCGGTCGCCGCTAGGTGATCCATAGCGGATAGCTCCTGCGCGGAGGCACTGGCTGAGCTACCTTCCTGGCTGGCTCATTCTGTCATGATGTGTTAGTTTTTGACAGCTCACGCGCACAATGCCAAACACAGGGTGAACCACACAGAGGGGCACGTTTGACAGTTTTATTAATCTCAAAACACAGTGCTGCACAGCTACAGAAACAGACACTCGCCAGAGGAAATGGACCTGTGGAGAGAAGACCAGAGCCGTGAGCTGAGGAGTGGAGTAAGGGGAAAATGGGCGAGCCAAATTGCCACTTACTTGGGAAATCCAGGGATGACCGGCAGGACCCAGCGACGAATAGACGAACCAGTAGGGTAGGGGGGAGTAGTGAAGCTGATGGTGCCTGACCGGGGAGAAGAAATTACTGATGGGTTGTGAGGTGGAGCAGGAGAGCGCGCGTAGTCCTGAGAACACACCTACACAGTGGCAGCAACCTGAAAGAAAGGAGAACAAGGAGGTTAACGATGTGTTAACGATTCCGGTTAATAGCTAGTCCATAGGATGGGCAGTATACCCAGACGAGCCAGCGTAGACTGCGCGGAGGAAACCTCCCTAAGTACGCTGGCTGATGAGCGGGCGCAGGTGTGTCTTCTGCCTCAGGTGCCGTGATGAGCTGGAGGAGATGGGACCGGAGGGGAGGGGTTCGCTCCCGCTGCTCATAACAACGTTTTTCCTGAACTTTTCAACTTTTTGCTCATAATTTTTCAACTTTTTTCTCAGAAATTTGCAAGTTTTCTACCTGTAAAATTGTAACTTTTTTAAAAAAAAAATCTATTACTTTCCCCACATAATTTTCAACTGTTTTCTCATACATTTTCAAATTTTTTCTTCTGCAACTTTTCTCCTCATGAATTTGGTATTTTTTTCTCATAAATTTGTTACTTTTTTAATTTCATTTTTTGCTGTAAATTTGTCTTTTTTTCTTTTAAGTTTACAACATTCATATGAATACTGTACTGGTTCAGTTTTTTTTTCTTCTATGCAATGCCTTAAATTTTCGCTCTTGATCTAGACAATGACTCAAGTTTGTTTCTATTGTAGCCACACATGTGACTTACTTAATGCCTTGCATAATGCCTCACATCTTAGATAAGAACAAAGTGCAGAGTTTCCTTGGAGATAACAGGAAGCTGTGAAAGTGTAATCTTTTATATACAAGAGACTGCTTGGAGGATCCTTTGTGTGCCAAGAGGCTGCTTGGAGGATCCTTTGTGGGCCAAAGACTGTGAGGGGGATGCTAGGGGATTTAAGAGGAAATGCAAAGTTACCTTTGATGTGAATGCAATGTGACTTGTGAGCTGTGGGGAGACCTGGGTATATAAGGGACGAGTTTTTTCTGAAATGTCCTCTTTCTACAATGCTCATGTTGGAGACGTGTAATAAACTGCCTTGAGACAAACCTGCCTCGTCAATTACACACTCCACACTGGTGACCCAAGACGTAGCATGCAGCAAGAAGAGAATTCCCCGGGGCCAGCCGCGTTGGGAGCCCCCAGCTAAGTGTATGCCGTTACGGTCCAGCTACCGGACTTTTGGCAGCACAACCCGCACTCCTGGTTCCACCTGGTTGAGGCACAGTTCGCCCTCCGGGGAATATCGGTAGATGACAAGAAATTCTCCCATGTGATCGCAAAGCTCAACAACCACACGGCTCAGCATGTGGAGAGCCTTCTGGAGCAGCCACCAGCCAGCAACAAATACGGCGCGTTGAAGGCTGCACTCATCCAGCACTACACACTCTCTGTGGAGGAGAGAGCAGAGAGACTCCTGGCGCTGACCGGGTTGGGAGATTGCACGGCCATTGACCTGATGGAGAAGATGCTGAGGTTGAAAGGCTTGGACGATGACCACTTCATCTTTACTCACCTCTTCCTCAGGAATCCAGATCACCGTGGAACACCTCCACCTCCTTGTCAGCAGCCCCTCCTTTGCCACGGTTGAAAACTCCACAGCAGTTCCTTCTTCTGGTTTTTCCTCTCCGGCTGTTCCGCCAGCCAACTCCTCTGCTGCTGCTACCTCTCCCTCTTCCTCGGCAATTCCTCCTGCTGCTGAGAGGTCGATCGTTTCCTTCCCAGCTCTGCCTATCACCGTGCCTGCAGGGCAGCTCCTCCATGTTCCATTGAAGGGCCCATAACCGCTGAGGCCACGGAGAGGGCGGATTCAACACCTACTGCAGCAGAAAACATCATGCCCCGGGAACACAAGCAAGTGTCTTTTCATTCTCTACTACCCACATATAAATTATCTTGCCTGATTCCCGGTGATGGGGTTAAGCCCCCGCAGTCCTATGAGCTCTCACCATCTGCTGCAGTTAAAGACTTTTCACCTGCTCTCTCTGTGTCTCCTCCTCTGCCCCCTGAGTGTCCGCCGGCCCCAGGATTGAGCTGCCGGACATTGGAGGAGCCTGTGGCTCTGGAGGACCTGGTTCCAGCCCCACAGTCATGCTCTGGATGGAGGGCGAGTGCTGAGACCAAGCCAATGCTTGCGCCGACGAAAGAGCATCCCTGGGCTTCACCTGAGCAGTGATCCAGCGCCTCCAGGAAGTCAATCTCCTGTCGCCATGCAGGGTGAGCCACCTGTGTGGGTCACCTCACTGGGGGGCCCAGGACTGTATTGACCACCATGCCTGCTGCAGGGGCCGCCGCAGCAGAGCCAGAATTGGACCTCCAGAGGGCCGGGCCCTAAGAACCATCGCCTGGATTGACAGAGTTCTGGACATGTGGAGCTTGAGATCAGGCAAGTGCTCTCCTTCGTCTTTGTTGTTTCTATTTTGGAGAGATCTTGCCTAGCTCTTGGTGGGGAGAGCCAAGTGCAGCCGTCAGCTGCACCTGAGCTCACCTCGCCGGGATCCACTGCCGCCAGTGACCCTGACCCTGTTTCTTTTCCTCTTTTGCCTGAGCTTTTCCCCAAGGTCACAGAGGATCATCCAGCTCTCCCAGAAGTCTCCGTGGGTCCTGTCTTGCCGCCTGAAATCCCCATGGGTCCAGCTTTTCCCGCTGAGGTTGTCGCGGGTGCTCCGTCCCAGTCCGGGACCTCCATGGGTGCTGCTCCCCCTCTGGTTGAGGTCATTGCGGGTGCTCTGTCCCAACCCAGGGCCTCTGAGGGTACTGCTTCCCTGTCTGATGAGGTTGTTGTGGGTGCTCTGTCCCAGCCTGGGACCTCTGTGGGTGCAGCTCCTCCTCAGTCCGGGTCTCTGTGGGGCTGTGTCCCAGTCAGGGACTGTCATGGGTGCTGCGCCCCAGCCTGAAAGCAACTTGGGTGCTGCGCTCCAGTGTGGGCCTGCCATGGGCGTTACGCTCCACCTTGGGGGTCACCGTGGATGCAGCTCTGGCCCAGCTCGGGGGCCACTGTGGATGCAGCTTTGGCCCATACCGGGCCCACCGCGGGTGCAGCTCTGCTCCAGCCTGGATCCACCGTGGGTGCTGCAATGTCCTAGTCTGGGACCACCGAGGGTGCTACAGGCCAGTCTGAGGGCGTCGTGGTTCCTCTCCTCTGCCTGACGCCGTCGTTGTTCCCTCTCCTCTGCCCAAGGCCATCGTAGTTCTCTCTCCTCTGCCCGAGGACGTCATGGTTCCCTCTCCTCTGCCTGAGGCTGTTGTGGTTCCCTCTCCTCTGCCCAAGGCTGACGTGGTTCCCTCTCCTCTGCCCAAGGCTGACGTGGTTCCCTCTCCTCACCCTGGCATTGTCATGGTTTCCCTGACTCCTCTATCTTGCCCGCCATTAATTCTTCCCGTGGGGCAGCCACCTCCTGGACCACCCATTCTGTTCAGGTGGCTAAAAACTCTGGTAGACCACCTGACAGACTGTGCCACAGGGTGGGGTGGCCCATGTGCCCCGGTAGGCCACCCGATTCTTTCCATCATGCCATCTGCTGGGTCTGGGACTTTGGCCGCCCACCTGAACTGCCCAGCTCTGTGGTCCAGGGGGCTTAGATGGTTGGGGTTTTCCCTGGTGTGGGTCCTGAGCAGGGTTTTGCTTAATTCCCTCCTAACCTGTTACCCCCACCACCCACCCGGGGTGGGTTATTGTTGTGCTCCTATTGGGGGGGGGGGGGTCTTTCTTTTTCTGTTGCTGTTACCCTGGGGTGTCTGGTGTCCACCCCTTGAGAGAGGGGCTCTGTCATGAGCTGAGCACAGGAGGTTTCCACCTTGCTCAGTCTCTTGGCTTTTTCTCTGTATTTATATATTTGTTGTATTTTGTGCTTTTTGGTTTCTGTTATTCTCGCATTGTTTTCTATTTTTCTGTTTATGTCTTACTTTGTCATGCTCTTTTTTTGTATTAATTTGTATTTAGATATCAGTCCGCATTTGTTGATATTTTATTCTGCATAGCTTTACTGTTGTGCTTTTTTGCTGGGCTGACAGCTGTCAGTGACATTTCCGGGGTTGTGCTCCATGTGGGCGTCACCCCTGTCAGCTCCACTTGCTCCTCTCTCCTTGCCCCCAGCTGGTCCTAATTATGAATTGTTGTTACCTTCTGCCCGCTCATGTGACCCACACCTGTTATTGCTGTTAAATTGTTTAATTAAACACCTGTTAAATTGTTTTTGAGCCTATTTAAGGGCAGTTATTTTTATTGCTCGTTGCCGCTGTCTTGACTGTTTCTCTTCAGCTCTGCCAGAACCCTGTCCCTGCTCTGGTGTACTTTATCAGTAAGTTTGCTCTCTTGCTTGTATTTTGTGTTTGAGCACAGATTGGACTTATGTTGTGTTATTTTCAATAAACCTCACAAACTCACAGTTCAGAGCTTGGGTCTCTCCTCTCTGCCCCAAAGGGCAATTCATGACAATGATGTTCATATAATGTGATTACTGGTTTTTCTCCCCCTACTAAATCATAGTTCTTAGTGAATCACACCTTTTCCCTCTCTTCTTTCATTATTGGGTAACCATAGTAACAAAGCCAGCCTCCATGCAGTTACTCACTGATTCATTGAAAAATCCTAAGCCCCTCCCTTCCAGCGTGTGGAGAGGAAAGTTTTCAATCAGACACACAGTCTTTTTGGTCTTTGCGTCTGCTAGTATCTCTTTTGCGCTGTTCTGCTACGTTCTTTTGTCCTCTTCTCTCTTCTCTTTGTCTGTTGGCAATTGCCTTGCATCTTCTAGTTATGATTTTGTAGATTTCTGTAGTTCACATTTTTCTGTAGAGTTTGCCGTTGTTAGACCTAGTGACTCAAGCCTGAGTAGGTTTTTTTTTTTTTTTTTTTTTTTTTTTTTTAGAACTTATCTAGTTTAGCTGCCGATCCGTGGGAGACCGCGCACACCAGTGTTGTATCCAGACCAGCTGCCTGTTTCCAGCATATCAGCGGGTTGAGATCAAGGACTGGGTCTCCCCTCTCTCTGAAGCAAGCCAACCAGAGCGCCAAGCTTGCCCCGAGTGACCTAGGAGTGAGTCCATACGGATTCTGCAGGCCAAAATCCCAACGAGGCCTCCAGGAGGACTATATTCCCTCTGCCAGGAATACCTTTGCCTGGGCTTCGTATCCCCAGTAGGCACTCCCCTTTTAAACTTCATCTGTTGTGGTAGTCGTGCTGGTTTAAATTTGTTCCATCAGAAAAGCAGCTGATAGCCGTATCGGTCAAACCCCAACACTGTGGGGTCTAAGATACACTCCTAGTCCTGTGCATCCTCTCTCTCCCCCTCTTTCTTTACATCCATTAGAATCCAAATTCTACACTCTAAATTTTGCAAATCCTTTTTCAATAGAACTGAGAAAGCTTTCTTTACCCTCAGAGAGTGACTGCACAGAGCTAATCTCTAAGTACCAGAGCTTAATCATGATAATAATGTAGTGACCGTAGGTGTATGGTATTTTCATATGTCATACAATCAAATAACCCTGATTATTGCCATGTTTTATTCTGCTGATTTTAAATGCTTTATGGTTTGTGCCAGTTCCTTGATGTTTTAATAAAGAGGGGATACTAAAGCTAGACTGTTGTAATTTCCTCTTGTCCATTATTTTAACCACTCAGTGTCAAGAATTCTGCTTCCAGATTATGAGACTGATCAATTATTGCCAATGAAATTATTAACTAAGCTATTAACTAACTATTACTAAACTATTAACTAACTTATTAACTGCCAAATTATTAAGCTTAACCCTCTGAGTGTGTATGTTGCCAAACTGTGGCATACCTCCTAGTGGTCAAGAGTGGTAAATATTTTTTGTCAATAAAATAGTTCAGATTTCCAAGGCTATAACCTGAAAGTGGTAAGAGATAATGGCTTACTGTCAATTAGAAAGATGTAAAATACGATCCAAAGTTTCAGATAGGAATACATTTACACATCTAATTTGCATAATGTCACGGAATCTCTTTAAATTCCATAACTCAGTCAAAACTGGACTTTGGACGTATGTACACAAAAAATGGTTCAGTCTTTTGACACCGTTTTTTTTTTTTTTTTTTTACAGAAGTACCTCATCATCTTATCTTCAAAGTATATGAACAAGAAATCAGTACATTTAACCCCCCCCCCCCCAGAAATTTCTCACTTACTTTTGACAAAGTCAAAGTGAGAAGGCAGGCGCAGTGCCACGCTCTGCCATTAGGGGCACACAAATTCTCACACTCAAAGGGCTAAGTCTTCATTTAATTGAGCTTCCACCTCTATAAAATGTGGATGGTGCCCCACCTAGTGTTACAAATGAGGTATTAAAAGGATTATTAATAAGTATTAAACTTAGATTAATGATTACCAATAATTATATTTACAAATTGTAGGACTCAACATTAGAATGGGTTGTTTACAATGCTAGCCTGCTAGCCTTGTTAACATGTCTGGGGGTAAAAAAAACTCCCAACACTTCGATTCAGGTGCAGAGCTCCCAGTCCATCTGTCTCCAGCTGAGTGTCAGTCTCATTTTCAAACTGGTTTACTCTCCAGTGTTGACACTTTTTACTCCGGTGATGGCAGAATCTCAATCTCACTGCTAACTAGTGCTATCCCTTGGACATGAATGCACGAGATTCACGTGTGCTCGCCTCCTTCCATTGACTTTGTATGTATTCACGCCACGCTGGGTCTGAATGCACCTTAAGATGATTCTTGGAACATGAACAGAGCTGCATGGAATTTGATGTTTTGTTGAAGGAATTTCTGGATGTTGAATAGTTCAGTCCTGATAAACAGTCTTACTAAGAACACTTCAGTCCTGCTCCATATTCCCTTTAGAGCAATCCCATCCTGAATGTTAAACCCTGGAAACAGCCTCTCATGAGCAAATTCTTTAAGAAATAATCTGAACTTGGAATGAAAAATGGCTCAGACTAGGGCTGTCGCGATATTCACAATTATATACAGTAGTATTGTACTATGGACAAGCCTACCATGGTGTATAACCCCCTGAAATGTTTATCATTTTATGCACTGAAGTAAAAAAGCAGGCTTTTATTTTGATATGAGGCTGCTGCGGTGGAGTGGGAGCCAGAAATGGACTTCCTCGAGGCTGGGCCCGGGATCACATTGTCAAGTTCAATGGAGTCCTGGATGGCGGTGGAGCTCCAGCTCAGGCAAGTTCTCTCAGTTGTATTTCTTATGTCTGTATTTGAGAGATCTTGTCTGGCTCTTGGGGAGGACAGTCAGGTGCAGCCCTCGGTTGCATCTGAACTTGTTTCGCCGGGCTCCGCTGCTGCTGGCAACCCTAACCACCTTTCTTCTCCTGCTGCCTTTGAGCCTTTGTTTAGGGTCGCCAGAGAGGGTGTGTCACCGCTGGAGGTCACTGAGGGTCCTGTCCAGCCGGAGGAGGATGCCTCTGCTCAAGCTCCTCCTGCCAAGGTTGTCAGGGCTCCCCCCATTGATCGCCTCCTCAGCCTGGTGCTCCTGCAGGTTGGCCCGCTCCCCGCGGGTGCAACATGTCTTCAGCCGGAGTCCACCACGGGTGCAACATGGCTTCAACTGGAGACCACCGTGGGTGCAACATGGCTTCAGCCGGGAGCCACCGCGGGCGCTGCAGATGGAGAGCTCCAACCAGGAGCCACCGCGGGTGCTGCAGAGCTCTAGCTGGGAACCACTGTGGGCGCTGCAGAGCTCCAGCCAGGAGCCACTGTGGGTGCTGCAGAGCTCCAGCCAGGAGCCACTGTGGGTGCTGCAGAGTTCCAGCTGGGAGCCACCGTGGGTGCTGCAGAGCTCTAGCTGGGAGCCACCGCGGGCATTGCAGAGCTCCACCGAGGGTGCAGCGTTAGCCCGGTTGGGGCCACTGAGGGTGCAACATTGGTCTGGTCGGGGTCCACTGAAGGTGCAGCGTTGGCCCGGTTGGGGTCCACCGTGGGTGCAGCTGTGTCCCAAGCCGGGACCACCGGGAATGCTGCAGTCAGCCTGAGGATGCTGTGACCCGCTTCTCCTCCCTGCCCGACGTCGTGGGGGTTCCCTCCCTACGGTTCGGTCACCCACCAGTGAGCCTCCCGGTGGGCAGGCCACCTCCTGCTTCACCCCTTCAGTCCTGGTGGCTTAACAACGCTGGCTGGCCGCTGGAGGGACTGAGTGTCTGGGCTAGATGGCCCGTGTTTTCCGGTAGGCCACCGAACTCTGTTTGCCGGACTGCCTGCTGGGCCTGGGATTCTGAGTGGCCTCCTGAGCCCCAGTGCCAGTGAACTTGGGGGGGGGGTTAATTGTGGGCCCTGGGCGGGGTATTGTGTTCGCTCCTTTCCTGTTCCCCCTACCTCCCACCCGGATTCGTGTTGTTTGTTCCTGTTGGAGTTCGGCGGGGGGGGGGGGGGGAGGGGGTTCTGGGATGTTACCTTGGGTGTCTGGGAATCCACCCCTTAAAGGGGGGGGGGCTCTGTCAGGAGCTGAGCCGGCTTGATTTTCCCCGGCTCGGTCCTGGCCTCTCCATGGGTTTAGGTGCCACTTTGTGTGTATGTTTAGTATGTATTCCTGTGTGCTTCCTTACCCATAGCCACTGCTTTCTGGCTGGCAGCGGTGAGGCAGCCCCTTTGGCTCATTCTGGTGTGAGCGCTGTCTGACTGTCTGCCGGTCTGACACCCCCCCCCCCCCCCGACAGCCAGCTGTTGTCTGCCCGGTGATTGTTATTCCTGCGCCTCGACCAGGTGTGCCCAATTTGTGGAGCCAGCAGTGCTTGTACTTAGGCGTCCTTTGCCAGTCAAGCACTGCTGGGTCATTGTGCTTCATACGGTTGTCAATCGTCATATGAAGTCAAGGTCAACGAAGGACTGTGTTTCCTCAGAGCTTTACTTGGACGTACCCAGACAGTCCCAGGATTGTGAGTATTTGCTGTGTGTGTTTTTCCGGTGGTCCTCACTCAAGACTGTTGAGTGTCCTGGAGGACTCCTTTGTAACTGAGCGCAAATGGCTGCACGGTGGCGCAGTGGTTAGCACTGTGGCAGCACAGTTTTACCCTTGGCCGGGGGATCGCGGGGACCGTGAGATCGTGGGTTCGATCCCTGCCCCCGGCCAACAGTGATCTGTGTGGAGTTTGCATGTTCTCCCCGTGTTTGCGTGGGTTTACTCCGGGATTTCTCCGGTTTCCTCCCACATGCCAAAAACATACAGGTTAGGGAGTTAAGGGGCGCTTGCGAACGCAGCGACCAGCAGCTGGTGATTTGTCACCAGACTGCAAAACAAATCTACCTACGGGTACAAAATAAGGAATAAAAAAAAAAAAATGTTATTTTGAACTGTGTGTGAGTTTCTCCCATCTGTTCAATAAGTGTATTGTGGTGTACCCTGCGTGTAAATCCTTGTCCTTTTACCCCTCGCTGTGCGCTATGGAGAGACGCACGGGAGGGTTCATGACACTTGTTGCATTATTTGTAACTTGTAAACTGTGACAAACACATACAGTTGTACATTTTTTATATTTTTTTAAACAAATAACCAAATTAGGGGGTATTTACTTGTACTATTAGTATATTTGTGATTTGTGTGTATTTTTTTCCACTATTCAATAGAAAAAAAGAATTGCGGGCCTTTTGGTGATTTTTTTTTAAAACCAAATTTGGGGTAAAAAAGAACCACTGAAATAAAACCAAAGTAGGGGTAAAAGAGAATAACCACTGAAAGGAGAACCACTGAAGGAGACCGGCTCTCGGCCGTCTAGCCACTTTGATTTACAACATAGCAAAGGTGCATGATCAAAGTTGCACATCCAGTTCTTTTAGATCTATCTGTATATTACCATTCAGTGTTCTGGAGGCGACCGATGTCCATCTCTAACCCTTCACCGTCGGACCCTTCATCCTCTGAAACGTGCGAGTCATCGTCGCTTCCTGAACGATATGGTTCAAATAAATACGGTTGCAGTCCTTTGTTACAACCAACTCGCTTTTCTTCATCACTTGGTCCTGCTTCTTCCTCAAAAACTATCGACAAGTTACTCAAATCTTCACTGAAATCGCTCACAACTTCCTCCACTTCAGTGTACTCAGCCATGCTTGTTTACATACTGGGTTCCTCTCATGACGTCACAATATGGCATGGCGGCGCCTTTTGACCCAATTTCGACAAACGAACATTGCAATCTGCTGCATCACGATGTAATTTATGGTTGTATATGGAAAAAAAAATTATTTAATTTTTTTGTCTACACAGAATAAAAACACAGTAGTTCTTCTTTCTAATGATGTCTTGGTTGAATTATGTAACAGACTCTTTAAGCTCCAAACGTTGACTGAAATGCTGGTGTAAACAGATTAGATCAAAACTCAGTTCAGACATGCAGGAACGAAAGAGAAATAGAGAGAAGGGGGAATTAAAAAAAAGAAAATATACATGTTTTTTAAAATTTTCTTTTAATGTATGGGATATATATATATATATATATATATATATATATATATATATATATATATATACACACACTACTGTTCAAAAGTTTGGGGTCACTTACAAATTTCTTTATTTTTGAAAGAAAAGCACTGTTTTTTTCAATGAAGATAACTTTAAACTAATCAGAAATACACTCTATACATTGCTAATGTGGTAAATGACTATTCTAGCTGCAAATGTCTGGTTTTTGGTGCAATATCTACATAGGTGTATAGAGGCCCATTTCCAGCAACTATCACTCCAGTGTTCTAATGGTACAATGTGTTTGCTCATTGCGTCAGAATTCTCCAGATTACCTCAACAAATTAACAGCTAGAATGCCAAAGGTCTGCAATGCTGTAATTGCTGCAAATGGAGGATTCTTTGACGAAAGCAAAGTTTGAAGGAAAAAATTATTATTTCAAATACAAATCATTATTTCTAACCTTGTCAATGTCTTGACTATATTTTCTATTCATTTTACAACTCATGGTGGTAAATAAAAGTGTGACTTTTCATGGAAAACACAAAACTGTCTGGGTGGAAACTTTTGAACGGTAGTGTGTATATATACACACACACACACATATATATATAAGTTGTGTTGGCGTTATCGCGTTAATCGCCCGTCAATGCGTTGTCCCCGTTAACAGCGACAAAGTTTGTGATCGCGGTTAACAGCTGATAATGGCTGAAAGCGCAAACAGTACTTTTTGGGCTAGCCACTCTCCATACCAAGGCCGTTGTGGCCACTGACACTGTACGCACCATGCAGACAAGCTGCCATAGATATCCCCAAAGTGCTGTCATGTTTAAGTTTACAATGTTATCTATCGGAGCGCTCACCTGGATAATTGTTACAGCCTGCTCCAAAATTTTGCCTGGATGTTGTGATGTTCTTCTGTGGAGCTCGTGTGGAGCTGTTTTTTTTTTTTTTTTGTTACTTATTTGTACCCGTAGGTAGACTTGGTTTGCAGTCTGGTGACAAGCCACCGGCTGCTGGTCGCTGCGTGCGCGAGCGCCCTAAACCTACATGTTTTTGGTATGCGGGAGGAAGCCGGAGAAATCCCGGAGTAAACCCACGCAACACGGGGAGAACATGCAAACTCCACACAGCTCACTGTTGGTCGGGGGCTGGGATCGAACCCACGACCTCATGATCCCCGCGATCCCCCGGCCAAGGGTAAAACTGTGCTGCCACAGTGCTAAACCACTGCGCCACCGTGCAGCCCATATAGCCCATGAGCTGTGTAGCTCATAGCTAGTAGCTACTAGCTACATGATAGGTTATAGCTGATCTCCATCTGCTGAGACAGACAGAAATTCACCTGTTTTAATCTCCGTAGGTCCAACTGTTGGTGAGTACCAGTCTAAAAAAAATTTAATCGTCCACTACTTGGACTTATATATATATATGTATATACTGTATATATATATATATATATATATATATAAAACAGGGACATTTGTGGGTTTGTTTGCCGGTAATGGGTATGGTTTGGTGGGTGGTTTCATGTCTTTGCAGTCTTATTTTTCTACCACTAGGCTGTGATGTTGTGCAAACGTGTCTTTTGCCAGTATGAATTACTGGTTGCCTTGGAAACAACAGCTGTTTTTTTTTTTTGTCTGAAAAAACATGTTCTTTGTCTGTGGAATAACGTTTATTTTCGTGAAATTTTTTCGTGAAATTTTCGTGAAATTTTCAGTCACAGTCTGTGTACTCTCTGTCTGATATATATATATATATATAGATGTGGAGCCCATAATTATAACCTATGTGACTCACATGTGGCTGGCTGAATTCAGCCAAGTGAGACTTTGAGCTAGCCATGTGTATTGACTTCACACCTCAAGAGGAAGATGTGTCTGCACCCCCTGGGGACTCAGGAGAGAGGAGAAGATTACCCGGCCTGACCTTTGGGGGTCAGAGAGGAGAACAGAAGGACTCTGGGTGTTCTATTACAGATGAAAGGATGTAGCTGAGTATTGTGACTTTTGTGTGATGTATTGTTAGAGAGGAATGTATAAATGTATGTGTGTGACTGCGTCCTGTCTCTTTTCACTCCGATCGAGAGAGGACGTAGGATGGATGAGAATTAAAGCAGATTCTGGAAAATTATCCAGTCTCCTCAATTCTTGACTCCTACAATTGGTGACCTACGCATGAATCTGAGCACGCCGAGGCTGGAGGACAGCCTCGTGATCGATATGGAAGAGCTGGGAGACAGCCACTCAGACCCGGATTCACCGGGGAATGCCAGCAGGGGCACAAGACTGATTAAGCTCCCCGAGTTCTGGCAAGACGACCCGCACTCGTGGTTCCAGCATGTGGAGTCGCGGTTCCTGCTCGGGGGAGTTTCAGCGGATGACATTAAATTCCATAATGTCATCGCGATGCTCGACAGCCGCACGGCTCGGTGTGTGCGGAGCCTGGTGCAGCAACCACCCGCTGCCGGCAAATACGACGCGCTGAAAGCCACCCTCATCAGGAGCTTCGTGCCGTCGGCGGAGGCAAGAGCCAGGCAGCTACTGGACCTGCGCGACAGAGGTGGACGCAGGCCGACTGTCCTCATGGAGGACATGCTACAGATTATCGGGACGGACAACGACGCGTTCCTTTTCAAGCATATTTTCCTGAGAACCCTCCCAGCGCACACGAGAGGTTCCCTGTCCAGCAGACGGTGTGTGAACCAGCAGGACTTCCGCGAGCTGGCCCAGGAGGCGGAGCGGCTCCTCAACGCCTGCGACGAGCAAGAGACCTCCGTGGCAGCGGCTGACCTCGGCACGACGGCCGGGGGCAGTGTGGAGCCAGAGGCAGCAGATCCCACCCCAGCGACGACGGTGGCGACGAGATCCCGAGCCAGGGAGCATGACAACCCCTGCTATTACCACCGTTGCTTCGCCGAGAAGGCGCACAGATGCATCCCGCCGTGCAGTTTCAAAAGGTGGGGAAACGACCGGGCCGGGAGTCGTTAGCAGCTTCCACTCTCGGCGAACAGACCAAGCTGCTTTATTTGACAGATGCGGGCTCCGGGCGGCTATTCCTTGTGGACACCGGAGTCCAGAGGAGCTTCATCACTGCAACTTATGCAGATCGGGTGGCTGGACCCCGCGGAGACGGGGCAACAGTGGCCAACGGCTCCAGCATCAAGACTTACGGAGAGAGAACCTTGTCTCTGTCCTTCCACGGCTGCGCTTACGAGTGGACCTTCATCGTAGCGGCAGTGAGCTTCAATATGTTAGGTGCTGATTTTCTGTGTTCACATGGGTTGTTAGTTGATCTGGCCAACAAACGCCTAGTAAATGCACTCTCTTTCTGTTCTATCCCTTGTGCAGCTCGGGTGTGCCCGCCGCCAGTACAGACCAATGTCGCCGCAGCAGGTGGTAAGTTTCACACCATTCTACACCAGTTTCCAGCACTCACAGTTCCCACTTTTTCAGCTAAGGTGGCGAAACATGGGGTGGAGCACTTCATAACCACGAGTGGCCCACCAGTTTTTGCTAAAGCTCGGCGCTTGGATGCAGCTAAGCTCTCCGTGGCACAGGAGGAGTTCGCCAACCTGGAAAGGTTGGGCATAATTCGCGGCTCGAAGTCCGCTTGGGCTTCCCCCCTGCATATGGTGCCTAAAGCTGACGGCTCGTGGAGACCTTGCAGTGATTATCGCAGGTTGAACAATGCCACAGCTCAGGATCGCTACCCGATTCCGCATATCCAGGATTTCTCAGTGCACCTGGCAAAAGCGTGCATTCTTTCTAAAATAGACCTGGTCCGCGGTTATCATCAGGTCCCGGTTCGACCAGAGGATATTCCCAATATCCTCTATTATACCAGCGGTAATAACCCCGTTCGGACTTTTTGAGTTTTTACGCATGCCTTTTGGCCTTAAAGGCGCCGCGCAAACCTTTCAACGGATGATGGACGCAGTGCTGTGCGACCTTCCGTTTGTTTTTGTCTACTTGGACGATATTTTTTTTTCCACAATATCTTTATTGAACCTTTTTTTTTTTTTTTTAACAAACATGATACAAACAATCAAACACTAACACTAAAGTACTACAAAAAAAAAAAATGCACTAAAAACACCAACAACCACCAACAAAATCAAATCTTCAACAATGCTCCTCTGTTTAGTCTAGACAATCCAGTACATAAGTATACATATTATGTTCACCAGTTTGGAATTTACTAGGTCCACACACATCATTCACCTTCTTCTTCAAGAGTTATGTTTAAATTTTTTACATAATCAATAAAAGGTCTCCATATATTCTCAAACACAATTTCCTTTGATTTTAGTATATATGTTATTCTTTCTAATGGAAGGTTTGTTAACATCTGTCTTAACCACTGAGTCACATCTGGTCTATGAGTCTTTTTCCATAATAGTGCAATACATTTTTTGGCATTAAGCAAACTGAGGTCTATGAATGTTCTTTCACTTTTATTAAAATTATGTTTTCTGGGTACAGACCCAACAAAAACAGTTTAGGATTCAATATGATTTGTTTTGAGATTATTTTTTCAATTGTTACCCTCACCTCTTCCCAAAACATTCTTATTAATCTACATTCCCATAAACAATGAAATAGGGTTCCTTTACTTTCCATGCATTTTGTGCATGTATCTGGTATATTTTTGTTATATCTATTTAACTCCTCCGGTGTAACATCCATCCGCATTAACCATTTGAAATGTATCAATTTAAGGCGTGCATTTATTGATTTGGTTTGAGCTTCTGTACAAGCCAATTCCCATTGTTCCTCTGAAATTTCAATTTGCAGATCTTCTTTCCAGTAGTTTAATCTTTTCAGTGAATTTTCACTTGAAGATAGTGTCAATGAGTTATAAAACTCTGAAATAATACCCTTTCTTTTACTATCTTTCATCATCATTTTTTCCAAGGATGAATAAATAGGTCGAGTGAGAGCTTTATTTTGATTTGATCGAATAAAGTTTCTAAGTTGAAGATATTTTAAAAAATGTGTTCTATTGAGATTAAATTTGATCCTCAGCTCTTCAAAAGACATTATGTTGTCTGCACATGGCAAATATAAATCCTGAATCTTTTGTATCCCTTTTAAATTCCATACTTTAAATACAGCGTCCGCTCTCCCTGGTTTAAAATATTGATTACCCCATATTGGACTAAATTGTGACAATAACTGTGGTTCTTTTAAATAGTTTTTAGCTTCACACCATATTTTGATCATATGCTTTACAAATGGATTTTTAACTTGTTTTTGTAATTTTTTTGCCGAATCTGAGTATATGAATATGGGAAGAGGTAAAGGTAAATTGTATGATTCCATTTCAGTCCAGTGAGGGAGATCATTTGATGAAAAATAATATGTCATAGACCTCAGTTGTGCCGACCAATAATACAACATAAAATTTGGACATTTCAGACCTCCACGATCAAATGGTAAATATAATAAAGACAAACGTAATCTAGCCCTCCTGTTGTTCCATATAAATTCCACTAACTTTTTTTTTATTCTTGAGAATAGATCTAAAGGTGGTGATAAGGGAATGTATTGAAATAAATAAAGTATTTTAGGTAAAATATTACTTTTAAGTATATTGATTCTCCCGATCATCGACATTGGTAGTGACATCCATCTCTGAGTTAACTCACTGATATCTGACATTAAGGCTTCATAGTTGACACTGGCGACTGATTCTAGCTTAGGCATAATTTGGATTCCTAAATATTTAAACTGATTTACAACATTGAATTGATTTACCTCAGGGGCTGGGTGATTTCTCTGGGTCTCATTTAGCATTAATATTGAAGATTTAGTTTTATTTATTTTATATCCTGATATTTCCCCAAAATTCTTTATTAAATTCAACAAGGTTGGAATTGATTTTTTTAGATTCGACATAAACAAAATTATATCATCGGCGTACAGGGAGATTTTATGTTCTGTTGGTCCAACTTTAATTCCATATATTTGTGAATGTAAACGTATCGCTATCGCTAAAGGTTCAATTGCCATAGTAAACAGTAAAGGTGAAAGTGGACAGCCTTGTCGACATCCTCTATTGATTTTTATTGGTTTTGAAATATTGTTATTTGTTAGGATTTCTGCTGTAGCATTATTGTATATTATTTGAACCCATTTTATGAAATTATTTCCAAGTCCAAACCTTTGTAGGACTTCAAAAAGAAAGGGCCATTCAACTCTATCAAAGGCCTTTTCGGCGTCCAATGATAGGAGAGCTGTATCCGGTGCTTCTTTATTAAAATAAATAATATTAAATAGTCTTCTTACATTATGGAAGCCTTGTCTACCCTTTATAAAGCCATTCTGATCTCGATTAATAATATTTGGTAAAATTTCTTGTATTCGTCTTGCTAAAATTTTACAGATTATCTTAAGGTCGGCGTTTAATAGGCTTATTGGTCTCATATTTTCACATTTATTAGAGGGCTTACCTGGTTTTGGCAGCAGTATAATTAAGGCATTATTTATGTATGATGGTAAATTATTATTTTGAAATGCTTCTAAAACCATTTCCAAAAAAGGTTTTATTAATTTATTCTTAAATTTTTTATAAAGGTCAACTGGAAGACCATCTGGTCCTGCACTTTTTCCTGATTTCATATTATCAATGGCTAGCCCAACTTCTTCTTGACTAATTTTAGACTCCAATATCTCCCTGTTTTCATTTGGAATACACGGTATAGATAGTTCGTTCAAAAACCCATTTAGTTTTGTTAAATCAGGTTCATTTTTGGTATCATATAATTTTTCATAGTAATCTCTAAAGGCTCTATTAATTTCTAAAGGATCTATAACTACCTGTCCATTACTTATAATACTGGTAATTGGTGTTTTAATTTCCAATTGTTTAATCTGCCATGCTAATAATTTTCCTGATTTTTCACCTTGTTCATAAAAAGATTGTTTCAATCTTAGAAGACTCGAGGCAGCTCTATTCGCTGATTTTTTGTCGTATTCAGCTCTCAAAATCAGTAATTCATTCTCCAACCTTGGGTCACTTCCTGCATACACTTTTTCCTGAAGATTTTTTATTTTATGTTCCAATTTAGCTCTCTCCTCTCGAGTCTTCTTAGATTTTGATCCTGTATAACTAATAATATGTCCCCTAATAAAAGCTTTGAAAGCCTCCCACTTTACACATGCTGATGTTTGTGTAGTATTGATGTCAAAGAACTCGTCTATCTGTTTTTCTATATACTTGACAAATTCCTCATCCTGAAGCCATTTATGCTGAAATTGCCATCTACCTGATTCCTTTGTCAATTTTTTATCTACATATATTAGACAACAGGGTGCATGATCAGAGATCACGATGTTATCATAAAAGCAGTTTTGAATCTTGGACCTTAATTCTGTGGAAATCAAAAAATAATCAATACGTGAGAATGTCTTGTAGGTACTGGAATAACAAGAATAGGCTTTAACTTGTGGTTTCATTTCTCTCCATATATCTAACAATCTCAATTCTTTCATAAAATGATTAATAGTCATCCTACATCCAATGTGCGTACAATCCAGTCCTGTTGATCTATCCACACCTGGATTCAATGTACAATTAAAATCCCCTGCTATTATATGTTGCCCTGTAAGTGATGATAAGATGAGAAATAAATTAGCAAAGAACTTCTGATCATCTATATTGGGACCATATAAGTTCACAAGATTTATATTTTCTAATAGCAAAGAACCTTGAATGATTACATATCTTCCAAATTTGTCTCCAATTACATTTTTCACTTGAAAAGGAACTGATTTATGTATGAGAGTCATAACTCCCCTGGCTCGGGATGAAAATGAAGAGGTGAATACACTTCCCTGCCATCTACTCCTAATTCTTTTAACATCCTCCTCTATCAGATGAGTTTCTTGTAAAAACACAATTCTTGAACCCATGTCCTTTATTTTATTCATAACTTGTTTAAGTTTTTTTAAATTTTGTAGACCTCTGCAATTCCATGAAGTTAAATTAAGATTAACACTTTGGTCCATGATCAATAGAGAGTTTGGGATTACCTTGCAGTGTAAACATGCTCATACAGAGAAGCAAAAACATGAGTGGTTGAACATTCATCCTACAAACTACACACAAACAAATTTCCCCATCCCACACTTGTGGCAAACCCCCCAAAATCAAAAGAAAAATTCTGTCTCCCGATATAGCCATCGACCGTTCCACACCCACGAGGATCAGCCTAAGCCACTCCTTCTTCATCCTCCCAATCACCCTAACTCTACTGCTTTTAATGACGTAACATTAACTCTCCTCTGTAGTTTTCCAACTTAACTCCAAAATTTTTAACAACTTTGTACATCATAGTTTTTTTTTTTTGTTTGTTTGTTTTGTTTTTGTTTTGTTTTTTTAATATATAATACAATCTATATTTTGTAAACTTACTATTTACTTCAAGTCAGTCAGATGCCTATGCAAATGCTTAATTATTCTACCTTATATTTTGTTCATGCTTAGCTCCCACCAGTCTCTTCTTCTTCTTTGATCTTCTTGATGAACTCCTGCGCCTCCTCTGGGGTCTTGAAGATGTGGGTTCTGCCCTCATACGTGGTCAGCAGTCTCGCAGGATAGATTACACCATGACGAATCCCAAGGTTGCGCAGCTCCTTACGTACAGGATCAAACTGCTTCCTCAATTGCTGGATTCCTGTGGCCAAATCTGGGTAGAACCGCACCTGCTGGTCCTGGTGTTTAATCTCTCCTTTAGCACGTGCAGCGTTGAAGATCTTCATCCTGTCTCTGTTGCTAAGAAACTTCATAATTAAGGTCCTCGGCGGTCCCTTATCTCTCCGTGGGCCAATACGATGTGCTTTTTCCAGAACCACTGCTGATTGCAACTCCTCGCTGCCCAGCACCTCCGGAATCCACTTTTCCAGAAAGGAACATACGTCCCGACCTTCTGATTCCTCTGGAAGACCCACCAGCCTCAAATTATTCTGTCTCGACCGAGATTCCAAATCCAAAATATTATCTTCCAGAGATTTATTTTTTTTTTCCAAAGTGCGCACCTTTAATTGAAGACGGGTGACGTCATCTTCAGCACTAGCGAGACGGAGCTCCATCTGCGCCGTTCGTTCTACACAGTCACCCAATTCTTTTCTTATTCCTTCCAACGCTGTCATAATCCCATCAAATCTAGAGGAAAAGTCCGCTCTCATTGAACTCATGGCTGCCATCAGCGCATCTGCGCCATTCCCCGCAGAAATCGCAGCGTTGCCAGCCTCCTCCGCCATATATGGAGTTTTGTTTGCTGCGTCACAGACCTGAAAGTCCGTTAATTTGGACTGTTTCGGCAGCTCGCTTTTTCCTTTTCCTGGTTTTCCAGCCTTAGGCTTCGCCGACATATCCTCGCCCAAATGCTGGGATACGTTCTGTCCCAAATGAGAGAGTTATTTGCCGATTTTTTTTTTCCAGGAGCAGAGCAGAGCGAGACACGTCCGTCCTACGTGGCAGCCATAACCGGAAGTCACTTGGACGATATTTTAGTAGCCAGCGCCTCAGAGGAGGAACACGAGAAACACCTCCCTACAGTTTTTCAAAAGTTGGAAGCACACGGGTTGATAATCAACCCGGCCAAGTGCCAGTTTGGCGCAGCACAAATTGATTTTCTGGGGCACCGGGTCTCACCAGTGGGAGCAGTTCCTCTGCTGGCAAAAGTGCGCGCGGTGGCTGAGTTTCCCCAGCCACAGACAGTGAAAGCGTTGCAGGAATTTTTGGGGATGGTGAATTTTTATAACCGTTTCATACCCTGCGCAGCACAACTCATGCAGCCGTTATACACCGCGCTTAAAAAACAGAAGCCTGCCAGTGTGATCGAGTGGTCCCCGGAGCGGGAGCGCACGTTCACAGCGGTAAAAAAAGCACTCGCTGACGCAGCACTGCTGGCGCACCCAGACCCGGCAGCTCGCATAGCGCTAACCACAGACGCGTCAGAGGTAGCGATAGGGGCCGTGGTAGAGCAGCAGGTCGCCGGAGTTTGGCAACCTCTCGCCTTTTTCAGCAGGTCCCTGCGCGAGCCCGAGCGGAAATACAGCGCATTTGACAGGGAACTCCTGGTGCTCCACTTAGCCATTCGACATTTCCAGTTCTGGCTGGAAGGACGGCGTTTCACCGCGTTTGTCGACCACAAACCGCTCACTTTTGCGATGTCCAAAACTTCAGAACCGTGGTCAGGGCGACAGCAGAGACAGCTGGCCGCAATTTCTGAATTTATCACCGATATTCAGCACATAGCCGGTAAAATCAATGTGGTGGCAGACTGTCTGTCACGCGCAGTAACAGCACCCGTCCGCACGGAAACAGATTGCGCGGCCGCTTACCCAGAGCGCGGTAACAGCGCGGACACGCGCGCGGCTCTGGTCCACGTGGGAATAGATTATGCAGCCATGGCGGCGGAGCAGAGCGAGGACGCGGACGTGCGCGCGTTCTTGTTTGGACCAACAGGGTTAAGGCTGGAATGCAAAAATCTACAAACCGGTTTCCCCCCGCTTATCTGCGATGTATCCACAGGGCGACCGCGCCCGGTGGTGCCAGCCGCGTGGCGCCGTCGCGTTTTTGACACCGTGCACTCCCTAGCGCACCCAGGGGTGCGTGCTTCGGTGAAAATGGTGGCGGAGAAGTTTGTTTGGCCGAGCCTGCGCAAGCACATGAAAGAGTGGGCTAAGGCCTGCATGGCTTGCCAGCGGGCTAAAATTCACAGGCACACTAAAGCGCCCTTAGAACTGTTCCACATTCCGGCTAAAAGGTTCGATCATGTGCACGTGGACCTCGTGGGCCCCCTACCCACATCGCAAGGGTTCACGCACCTCCTGATGATGGTAGACCGAACCACTCGTTGGCCGGAAGTGGTCCCGTTAACATCGACCACAGCGGCAGAGGTGGCACGCGCTTTTTTAACAGCCTGGGTAGCGCGGTTCGGGGTCCCGTCAGATATTACGTTTGATAGGGGACCTCAATTTGCGTCGCAACAGTGGTCAGCAGTGGCCAGCGGCTTAGGAGCGGCGGTACATCGCACGACCGCTTATCATCCCCAGGCCAACGGTTTATGCGAGCGTTTTCACAGGTCTTTGAAGGCAGCCCTCAGAACGTCACTGACGGACACAGATTGGGTAAACAAACTAATTCAGTTCAATTCAATTCAGTTCAACTTTATTTATATAGCGCCATTTCACAACAACAGTCATCTCATAGCACTATCAACTGTAGGGGGGAACCCCCACAGTTGCAGAAAGACCCCAGCAATCAGGTGATCCCCTGTGAGCAAGCACTTGGCGACGGTGGAGAGGAAAAACTCCCTTTTAACAGGAAGAAACCTCCAGCAGAACCAGGCTCAGGGAGGGGCAGTCATCTGCTGCGACTGGCTGGGGGGTGAGGGGACAGAGAAGATGAAAAGAACAGACATGTAGAGAGCAAACAGCACGATGGGGACTCAATCTATGAGAGAGAACAAACAAATGTTAATGACCAGCAAAAAAAAAAAAAATTTCATAGAGAGTGAGGAAAGGAGTGAGGCCCAGTGCATTACTGGAGGTCCCCCGGCTGACTAAACCTATTAGCAGCATAATTAAGGGAGGGTTCAGAAACACATGATCCCTCCCTAATTGTAGGCTATATCAAAAAGGTAGGTTTTAACCCTAATCTTAAAAACAGAGATCGAGTCTGACTCCCGAATCCAGATTGGCAGCTGATTCCACAGGAGAGGAGCTTGATAACTGAAGGCTCTGCCTCCCATTGTACTTTTGGAGATTCTAGGTATTACAAGTAGTCCTGCATTTTGGGAGCGTAGTGCTCTGTTAGGATAATACGGTAGTATCAGATCTTTTAAATAAAAAGGAGCCTGATTGTTTAGAGCTTTGTAAGTAAGAAGAAGGATTTTAAACTTAATTCTAAACTCTATGGGAAGCCAATGAAGGGAGGCCAGAACCGGAGAGATATGATCTCTCTTTCTAGTACCTGTTAAAACTCTTGCTGCAGCATTTTGGATCAGCTGAAGACTTTTTAAAGATGTTTTAGGACAACCTGATAATAAAGAATTACAATAATCTAATCTCGAGCTAACAAAAGCGTGGATCAGTTTCTCAGCATCACTCTGAGACAAGATGCTCCTAATCTTGGCAATATTACGCAAATGATAGAAGGCAGTCTTAGAAACAAATTTAATATGTGAATTGAAGGACAAATCCTGATCAAAAATAACTCCAAGGTTCCTCACAGAGCTATTAAGAGAAAGAGTAACTGCATCCAAACTGAAAGTTTGATTTGGAAAGGAATTTCTAAGGTTTTTTGGACCAACAAGAATGACTTCAGTCTTATCTGAATTTAATAGCAGGAAATTACAAGTCATCCAAGCTTGGATTTCCTTAAGACAGGCTTCTAACTTGGCTAATTGATTACTATCATCTGGCTTCATTGACAGGTATAATTGTGTGTCATCTGCATAACAATGAAAATGTATACAGTGCTTTCTAATAATGTTGCCTAACGGAAGCATATATAAACTAAAAAGAGTAGGGCCTAGCACAGATCCCTGTGGAACTCCATGACTAAGCTTTGAGTTGAAAGAAAACTCATTATTTACATGAACAAACTGGAACCTATCAGATAAATAAGATCTAAACCACTGCAACGAAGTTCCATTAAGTCCAACATAGTGTTCTAATCTATCAAGTAGAATATTATGATCGATAGTATCAAAAGCTGCACTAAGGTCTAAAAGGACAAGTACAGAAACTAGTCCATTATCAGATGCAATGAGGAGGTCGTTAGTGACCTTCGCTAAGGCTGTTTCAGTACTATGATGGATTCTAAACCCAGATTGAAACTTTTCAAGTAAACCATTTCCCTGCAGGTGGTCGAATAATTGCGTAGCAACAACTCTTTCTAAGATTTTTGAAATGAAAGGGAGATTAGAGATTGGTCTATAGTTAGCTAAAGCTCCTGGATCTAGCGTTGGCTTTTTGAGTAAAGGTTTAATTACAGCTGTTTTAAAAGCCTGCGGTACATGGCCTAAAGTTAATGAAGAATTGATTATATGAAGAATAAAGCTACCAATAAGTGGGAAGCCTTCTTTAAATAACCTAGTAGGAATAGGGTCTAAAAGACAAGTTGAAGGTTTGGATGAGGAAACTATTTTGTCTAACTCACAAAGGTCGATTGGAGTAAACTCATCAAGACAGACATCAAAAGAAGGAGTTGTAGTAGTTACAGTATTTAAGTTAACTGTGGGAAGAATCTGATTGATTTTATCTCTGATGGATGAAATTTTATTATTGAAAAAGTTCATAAAGTCCTGACTAGTAAGCTCTAAGGGAATGCTAGGATTGACAGAGTCCTGACTCTTTGTCAACCTGGCTACAGTACTGAAAAGAAACCTGGGATTATTCTTGTTCTCTTCTATTAATGCAGACTAATAACTTGTTCTAGCTTTTCTAAGAGATTTTTTATAAATTAAAAGATGATTTCTCCAAGCTAAATAGATTTCATCTAAATTAGTAGAGCGCCATTTTCTTTCTAATTGACGAGTCTTCTGTTTTAAGCTACGAGTTTCTGTGTTGAACCAAGGAGTTAGAAATCTCTGATTAGACTTTTTCTTTTTTAAGGGGGCCACCAAGTCTAGAGCCTGATGCAGAGAAGCTGAAACACTATCCACCATGTTATCAATTACAGAAGGAGCAAGCTGTCTATAGCTTATTTCCGTTGTGTTGACACATGGCATAGAGGAAACAATCTGCATAAATTTGGAAACAGCATCATCCGAGAGGCATCTACTGTAATAATATTTTTCTTTAGGAGCCAAATAGTCAGAAATGGTAAAATCAAAGGTTAACAGACAATGGTCTGACAGTACAGGGTTATGAGGAGACACTACAAGATTTTCTATTTCTATGCCATATGTCAGAACAAGGTCCAATGTATGGTGGAGGTAATGAGTAGAATTTCCTACTTTCTGAGAAAACCCAATCGAGTCTAATATTGAATTAAATGCCACATTAAGGCAGTCACTATCTACATCCACATGTATATTAAAGTCCCCTACTATAATTATTCTATCAGATTTCAGCACTAAATCAGCTAAGAAATCAGCAAATTCGGATAAAAATTCTGAGTAGGTTGATGGGGGACGATAAACTATGGCAAATAAAATTGGGTTTAACCTAAAATTGCTAAAGTGCCCAATACTGAGGACCAGGCCCTCAAAGGAATTATAACATGTTTTTTGCTTTACATTAACTAGTAATTTGGAATGGTAAATTGTTGCTACTCCTCCTCCACGACCAGAACTTCTGGGATTTTGACAGTTTAAATAACCAGAGGGAGTTGATTCATTTAAACCAACATAATCCTCTTGCCCTAACCAAGTCTCTGTAAGGGAAATTAAATCAATCTGATGATCAATTAACAGATCATGGACTAACAGAGACTTGGGAGTTAGAGACCTAATATTTAGTAAACCACATTTAATTTTTAAATTATGAGGAGGAACAGAGGCCAAATCATTCAATTTAGAGGCTTTATGTTTAATTTGAGTTTTACCAATGTTTTGCTTTATCACTTTGGGATGCTTATGCATGATATTTTTATTTACTTTGGAGGGAGCAGACAACGATTCTCCCAACTACCATGGGTTTTATTGGGGTTGCGTTCGGCACCCAAAGAGGATCTAGATGCCTCACCAGCAGAATTGGTCTTTGCACAACCGCTCAGGCTGCCAGGCGAGTTTTTACCCGACCACACGGCACCAGGGCCCTTGCCGATCCGGGGGTCTCTGAGTAACACGGGAGCAGAAATGCTCCCGGGCCCCGCTCATCACTCTTTCCCGCGTGTGTTTGTGCCCCAGGCTTTACGAGACGCAGAGTTTGTTTTTGTCAGGCACGATGCGCAGCGGCATAGCCTCCGCCCACCTTATGACAGTCCATTTCGAGTGCTAGAAACCGGGGAGAAATATTTTGTGCTAGATTTGGGGGGCAGGAGGGAGACGATCAGTATCGATAGATTAAAACCTGCTTTTGTGTTGCATAACGAGTCTGTACGGCCGGCGGGCGCGCCTCGACGCGGCAGGCCTCCGAAGGGGCGGCCACGGGACCCCCCACGAGGGGCAAATAACCCTTCTCCCCCTCACTCCACAGATGCACAGCAGGACGGCCCAACACAGAGCAGGAGGCCTGCATACAGCAGATTCAGGAGAAGATTGAAACCTAAGCTGCATGCAGAATGATGTGTTTTTTGGTCAGGTTGTTCAGGTTGCTGTGAGATTCTGTTGGGGGGGGTGACGTGCTGTATGACTGTTGTATGACTGTATGTGGGTGCCCAGTCTTTCGCGTGGAAGGGGGGAGTGATGTGGAGCCCATAATTATAACCTATGTGACTCACATGTGGCTGGCTGAATTCAGCCAAGAGAGACTTTGAGCTAGCCATGTGTATTGACTTCACACCTCAAGAGGAAGATGTGTCTGCACCCCCTGGGGACTCAGGAGAGAGGAGAAGATTACCCGGCCTGACCTTTGGGGGTCAGAGAGGAGAACAGAAGGACTCTGGGTGTTCTATTACAGATGAAAGGATGTAGCTGAGTATTGTGACTTTTGTGTGATGTATTGTTAGAGATGAATGTATAAATGTATGTGTGTGACTGCGTCCTGTCTCTTTTCACTCCGATCGAGAGAGGACGTAGGATGGATGAGAATTAAAGCAGATTCTGGAAAATTATCCAGTCTCCTCAATTCTTGACTCCTATATATATATATATATATATATATATATATATATATACTGTATATATATATACTGTATATATATATATATATATATATATATATATATATATATATATATATATATATGTAGTGGAGTGTGTAAATGAAGAGGCAGATTCATGACAGACGATTTATTACACACTCACATCTCACAAGCACAGAATAGACTGAATGGTTACAGCAAGCTCTCCTCTCTATATTCCAAGTCACACTTCACAAGTTTCCTGGCACTTCACCTCATACAGCATGATATTTACATTACACTGCATTCAACCCCCTCTGTCCTTCCTGGGCATTGTTCTCCCATGCTTATTCCCTGTCTCTGTCTGATGTGCTAAATATCCTGACTTCCCCAAGGTGTTCCCCCCCCCACAGCATCTAAGACACACATTAGTCCACACTCGCTTTTGGCTTCAGTCTCCTCCCATATCTGCTGTAACTGGGGTTTACCGCCTCCGTGGCACTGCTGTGCCGGTGGGGGGCTGCTGGGAGCGTGTCTGACTGCGGGTGAGCCGTGGTGAGGGGGGGAGGAACTTCGTTCTGCCCGTGTGGCTGCTCTGGTGAATCGTTTCCCTGGGGAGTTCTCCGTGGGGGTCTTCCACGTCGAGGGGCCCCAGCAAACAGCACTTGCTCATCCGCCACTACAAAGGCAGGTTTGAGTCTGTCTATGCCAATTTTCTCCCGTCTACCCCCCAAGTCTAGCACAAAATGCTTATCCCCTGTTTCCAACACTCTGAACGGTCCATCATAGGGTGGGCGCAATGGGGGGCAGTGGGCGTCGTGTCTGACGAACACAAACTGCGCGTTCTTCAAAGTTTTAGGCATGAAGGCACGCGGAAAACTGTGGTGAGCAGGGCCTGGCAGCGTGCCTGTGTTTGCGCTACGCTGCAAAAGCTGAGACGGGCAGCTGCCCGGCCTGGGATTATCTGGTAGAAATTCCCCGGGCAGTCGTAGGGGCTGCGCAAAAACGAGCTCTGCCGGGGAAGCTTCCAAATCCTCTTTTGGCGCAGAGCGCAACCCCAATAAAACCCACGGCAACCTGTCTACCCAATTTGCATCCGTCAGTGAAGCCCTGAGTGATGCTTTCAGTGATCTATGAAAACGCTTGCATAACCCATTGGCCTGTGGGTTGTACGAGGTTGTGCGATGAATTGTAACACCCAGGCTGCGGGCCATCGCGGACCAGAGTTTGGAAACAAATTGCGGGCCCCTGTCGGACGTAATGTCCGACGGGACTCCAAAATGCGCCACCTATGCTGTTAAAAAAGCACGCGCTACATCCGCGGACGTGGTTGCCGCCAGCAGGACTGCTTCTGGCCAGCGCGTGGTGCGGTCCACCACTGTCAGGAGGTGCGTGCACCCCTGTGAAGGCGGGAGGGGGCCCACGAGGTCCACGTGCACATGGTCGAACCTTTTAGCCCGTACTGGAAACGGCTCCAAAGGAGCCTTTGTGTGTCTGTGTACCTTGGCTCGTTGGCACGCCACGCAGGCTGCAGCCCACTCTTTTACTTGTTTGCGTAGGCTCGGCCACACAAACTTCTCTCCCACCATTTTGACTGATGCGCGCACGCCTGGGTGCGCCAGAATGTGAACCGACTCAAACACGCGGCGGTGCCACGCAACCGGGACCACCAGACGCGGGCGTCCCGTGGAGACATCGCAGATTAGGGGGGGCCGCCATCTTGCAGCACCCTGCTCTCCAGCCTTAACCCTGTTGGTCAAGACTGGAGCGCGCGCACGTCTGCATCGCTAATCTGCTCCGCGGACACGGCTGCGTAATCTATCCCCATGTAGACCGGGGCCACCACGGCGCGCGAGAGGCAGTCCGCCACCACATTCAGTTTACCCGACACATGCTGAATATCGGTAGTAAACTCTGAGATCGCGGCCAGCTGTCTCTGCTGCCGGCCCGACCATGGTTCTGAAACCTTGGCCATTGCGAATGTTAGTGGCTTGTGGTCCACGAACGCGGTGAAGCTGCGCCCTTCCAGCCAGAACTGGAAGTGGTGTATGGCCAGGTGGAGAGCCAGCAATTCTCTGTCGAATGCGCTGTATTTACGTTCGCTGTCGCGCAAAGTTCTGCTGAAAAAGGCGAGCGGCTGCTAAGCCCCGGCGACCCGCTGCTCCACGACAGCCCCTATGGCCACGTCTGAAGCGTCGGTGGTGAGCGCTATCCGGGCCGTCGGGTCTGGATGCGCCAGCAGTGCGGCGTTTGCCAGGGCTGCTTTAACCTCCAAGAACGCCTGCTCTCGCTCCGGGGTCCATTCGACTCCATCCGCGGGTTTCTGTCTCTTCAGCGCAGCGTACAATGGTTGCATGAGCCGCGCCGCGCGGGGAAGGAAACGGTTATAAAAGTTCACTATCCCCAAAAATTCCTGCAGTGCCCTGACTGTCTGAGGCCGGGGAAAATCTGCCACGGCGCGCACTTTGTCGGGCAACGGGATCGCTTCTTCCGGAGAGACGCGGTGCCCCAAAAAATCAGTCTCCGTCACGCCGAACTGGCATTTCGCCGGGTTGATTATTAACCTGTGCTCCTCTAACCTCCGGAAAACCGTTCTGAGGTGGGTTTCTTGTTCGTCTTTGGACGTACTGGCTACCAGGATATCGTCCAGGTAGACAAACACGAACGAGAGATCACGCAGCACTGCATCCATCATGCGCTGGAACGTCTGTGCTGCGCCTTTTAACCCGAATGGCATGCACAGGAACTCGAATAAACCGAACGGAGTTATTACCGCTGTTATGGGTACGTCCTCCGCGTGCACTGGGACTTGGTGGTAACTGCGGTCCAGATCTATTTTGGAAAAAATGCGTGCTCCGGCGAGGTGAACAGAAAAGTCCTGTATGTGGGGAATCGGGTAGCGGTCGTGCGCTGTGGCGTTGTTCAATCTGCGGAAATCACCGCACGGTCACCACGATCCCTCAGCCTTAGGGACCATGTGTAGCGGGGATGCCCATGGGCTGTTCGAACGTCTGATGATGCCCAACCTTTCCAGGTTGGCAAACTCCTTGCGCGCTATGGCCAGTTTAGCTGCGTCCAAGCGCAGAGGTCTTGAAAAACGGGCGGCCCGGTGGTGGTGATAAAGTGCTCCACCCTGTGTTTAGCGATGGCCGCCGAAAACGTCGGGACCGTGAGTGCTGGGAACTGAGTGAGCAGTGCGTGGAACTTACTGCCTGGAGCTGTGACGTTGGCTTGTGCTGTTGGCTGGGTCGCTCGAGCTATACAGGGGAGAGACCAGGTGCCTGTTAGCAACATCAACCAGTAAACCATGTGCACACAGAAAATCAGCCCCCAGTATATGGTAATTCAGTGTTGCTACGACAAAAGTCCACTCGTATGTACGGCCGTGTAGAGATAAGATCAGTGTCCTCTCACCAAAGGTCTTAATTTCCGAGCCGTTTGCTGCCAACATCCCAGGGCCGCTAGGTCCTGCCAGCCGGTCAGCGTAGGTCAGCAGGATGATGCTCCTCTGGGCTCCAGTGTCCACGAGGAAACGCCTCTCCGAGCGCGTGTCCGTCATGTAGAGCAGCTTGTTCTCTTCACCGAGGGACGCAGCTGCTGCCGACTGCCGGCCTTGGCGTTTTCCTGAGCGCTTGAATTGGCACGGTGGCGCACATCTGCGTGCGTTCTCTCCGAAGCGGCGGTGGTAGAAACAGAGCGTGTCTCTCTGACGCTCCTTGGCCCCCGCTGCTGCTACCGTCGGTGGCTCCTCGCCTCTGGTCGTCTCGCTGGGCTCCGCCGCCGCCGCGTTGACTGTGATCGCCCTGGTGGTGAGGTTGATCCTGTCTGCCTCCTGGGCTAGCGCACGGTAGTCACGCGTGGCCAGCAATGGCGTATTGGCCAGAACCGCTCTCGCCTCTGTTGGAAGGTTCCGGAGGAAAAGGTGGGCAAACAGAAAGTGCCCGTCATCCGTGCCCATTAATGCCAGCATCTTCTCCATCAGGTCGACGGCCGACCCATCTCCTAACTCGGTCCGCGCCAGGAGCCTCTCCGCTCTCTCACATTCCGAGAGCGTGTAACGCCGGGTGAGCGCAGCCTTGAGCGCCTCGTATTTGTTGCGGGCTGGTGGCTGATCGAGCAGGCTCGCTACCTGCTGGGCTGTGCGGGAGTCCAGCGCTGCTACCACATGGTAGAACTTGGTGTCATCTGCCGTTACTCCCCGGAGGGCGAACTGGGCCCCGGTGTGGTGGAACCAAGAGCGCGGGTTGTGCTGCCAGAAATCCGGTAGCTTGACCAAAACCGCACACGCGTTGCTGGGGGTTCCAGTCCGGGCTGTCTGTGGAATGGCTGCTGCGTCGCTGGGGCTTCCCGACCGGGCCGGCTCCGGGGTTCTTGCCTCGTGTTCCATAATACGTCTTGGGTCACCAGTGTGGAGTGTGTAAATGAAGAGGCAGATTCATGACAGACGATTTCATACCTGTCAAGTGATACGGTTTTGCCGTATTTTAATACGGGGAAAATGCAATTTTAGCAAATACGGGCGTATTGCCATTTCTGTACGCCAAAAAGAAAAATATACGGGAAAAAAAATTATTGAGAGTGTGGAGGAACACCTCGTGTGTGACCCCCATAGCGTACAGGGCTGGCAGTGCGCTCAGCGTCCACCTGCACTTATTTCGATCCTCCACAAGCGCACCTAAGCAGTGTTTTTGTGAGTTTCAAAATGGCTTCTTGCAGCGCGCCGTCGGTGAAGTAAACAAAGCTTGAAGAAAAGGGAAATCGAGGGACTGGACGTCACTGTTCTCCTTCACCGTCACCATTTATTTATTTATTTTAGATTGCACAATATTCCATGGCAGAATGTTGTCGGCTTTGGTTCGGACAATTGCAACAAGATGGTGGGTCGAGACCTTTCCAGACTGAAGGAGAACTCTCCAAATGTTTTCAGGTATGGGCAGTATTATTCACCTTCAAATATTACCTAAATATAACAAAAAAAAATGCTCTAAAATCTTAACAAACATGCTTAGAGGTAGCCCAAATCCCCTATAGTGTACTGTTATTTTGTATCTTGGAACTTTGCTTTACATTCAATTCAATTCAATTCAACTTTATTTATATAGCGCCATTTCACAACAACAGTCATCTCATAGCACTATCAACTGTAGGGGGGACCCCCACAGTTGCAGAAAGACCCCAGCAATCAGGCGATCCCCTGTGAGCAAGCACTTGGTGACGGTGGAGAGGAAAAACTCCCTTTTAACAGGAAGAAACCCCCAGCAGAATGTACATCTGAATGTATAGCATTATATTGAAAGGGCTGAATAAGATTGATATTTTCATTGTTATTATTATTAACACAATTTCAAAGAGAATTATTTCTGAAACTTAACTTATGAAACAAAAATCCATTCTGCTTTTGTTTCAGCATTGGCAGCATAAATGAATGAATTTGAAATAGTTCATGTTGCAGTTGCTGTTTTTTTTTTTGCTTCAGTTTTCTTTCATCTGCCGATAAATACAGTTTTTAAGCACTCAGTACAGGCGTGAAAGCCCCCCCAATAAGGGAGGCATGAGGTCAGTACAGGTGTGAAGGCCCCCCCAGTAAGGGAAGCATGAGGTATGCCTTGACAGGTATGCGATTTGTTACACACTCACATCTCACAAGCACAGAATGGACTGAATGGTTACAGCAAGCTCTCCTCTCTATATTCCAAGTCACACTTCACAAGTTTCCTGGCACTTCACCTCACACAGCATGATATTTACACTACACTGCATTCAACCCCCTCTGTCCTTCCTGGGCATTGTTTTCCCATGCTTATTCCCTGTCTCTGTCTGAGATGCTAAATAACCTGACTTCCCCAAGGACTCCCCCCCACAAAAAAAAAGTAATTAAAAATAAAATTCTATATATATATATATACGTATATATATATATATATATATATATATATATATATATATATATATATATAATCTCCCAAAAAATGTGACTGCCCAAAAGAAAAAAAAAATCTCCTCATTGAGAAATTTACTATTCTTAATTTTCTGCTTTGTGCGTAATCATTCTCCAGGATTTATTGGTTCACTTCCATTGTGGGAATCAAACAGTGCTGATGTGGTGTCAAAAAGTAAATGACATTTAACAGGATTTTATGTTATTTTAATGGAGAGAGGTGTAACAGTCAAAACATAATCACCCTTCATTTTATTTATATGATGATTCTCTAAATATTTTTTTTCATTCCATCCACATTCACATTTTAATTGCGGACTTAGTGTTGGAGTCTATAGCATTATTTTATTATTTTTTTAGGTGAATGAATGAATGAACAGGGGAAAAGGGTATGCAGAAGTAACTACATAGGAATATCGAACGAAAATAAATACTGAAACGTATGCCCAAGGGAGATGTGTTCACTTCAGAAGCAGGTCCAGGATGGCATGAAGCCTCTACAAACACTGATCTTTACATGAGCGTCACCCGACGCTGATGTCAGCTGACCTGCGCTGAGTATTTCTCTGATTTTTCGAAACACCTGTAAAAGTCAGTCCAAACGCTATAGAGTGAACCCAGCTTTAACTTAGGCTGACTTAGGTAAACTCTGCATAACTTAGCCCAGCGCTCAGGAACTTATACAAAATGAGCATAACTTTCACCAACGTATATTTCCAAATGTCGGTAAATTTTCAGCAGGCTGAAAATTTTCAAAGAACACAACTTTTGCCAGTGTTTGCCAACAAACACCAGCAATCATTAACTTTTGCCAGCAGAGCCAGACGTTTGCCAGAACGTCAGTAAAAGTCGGTCCAAATGTTGTTGTGTGATTCCACTTTAAACAGTGGCTAATATTGGATGTCCCTTTCATTTTCAATT
Organism: Pholidichthys leucotaenia; assembly: GCA_020510985.1. Classification (NCBI taxonomy): domain Eukaryota; kingdom Metazoa; phylum Chordata; class Actinopteri; order Cichliformes; family Pholidichthyidae; genus Pholidichthys; species Pholidichthys leucotaenia. The sequence continues at coordinate 132,733,728 of CM035843.1, forward strand.
ATTCTGTAATTAATATTCACACAAATAAATCTCAGTTCAGTCCCCTTCATATTAAGTGGAAATTGTGCTACTTTAGTTTTGGCACTTTATCTGTACTTGAACTTAAAAAGCAAAGGATTTGAGTACTTTGTCCACTACTCCTAAAAAACAACAGGGTGTGCAACTTTATGATTTACCAGTCATAACACATTGCTAACTAACTAACTAACTAACTAACCTGCACTTATATAGCGCTTTTCTAGTCACAAAGACCACTCAAAGCGCTTTCATTAATACTAACCCTCTATTCTAAGGGCCTATAGGAAACAGATATCTAGGGACAATTTAGAACAGCCAATTAACCTAACATGCATGTTTTTGGCATGTGGGAGGAAACCGGAGAAATCCCGGAGTAAACCCACGCAACACGGGGAGAACATGCAAACTCCACACAGATCACTGTTGGTCGGGGGCTGGGATCGAACCCACGATCCCACGATCCCCACAATCCCCCGGCCAAGGGTAAACTGTGCTGCCGCAGTGCTAACCACTGCGCCACCGTGCAGCCCGAGTTGCTGTGTTGTGCTACGTTGCGGTGTCAAAGCAGATGCTGGTCAGACTCTAGAATGAAAATACACACAACTTGAGTACATGCACAGCACGAAAGTGCAATATGTAAAAAATCCACCTTTTTAACCATGACTAACACTAGCTTATTTCATCAGATGTTGTTGACACAAGCGCAAAATACAAGCAGAGCACGGAGTTAGCATTGATGGCTAACTAGCTAGCTCACTGTCTGCATACAGGAGACAACGGTGTTGTTTGTTCAAAGTGAGCTTTCCACCACTGGGATAAGTAACGTAAAAGATGCATAATATCACATCATATCACATCACTCACCATTCTGGTTTTCAATTGCCGTCGTTGGGTCGACGCCAGTGTACGAATTTGCAAATGGCGGCTGAAGATTCTGGTGAAGATGTCGCTCTCATGACGTTATGCCCTGACCAATCAGTGGCCTGCAGTCTGTTGACGTCACATTTTCAGCTCGACTCAGCACAGTTGGACCCTCAGTAAAGTTGGTCCGAAAAAAGTACCGGGTACGAGGTACCAGGTCCTAATGGAAAACCCTACAAAGCATGCCATGTCGAGGCAAGTAGGGCTAAGTAGGTACTAGTGAAAAAGGGGCTAAAGTAAGAGAGGCAAGGCTGAGATGGTTTGGACTTGTGCAGAGTAGGGATAGTGGATATATTGGACAAAGGATGTTGAAGATGGAGAAGAGGAAGATCACAGAGAAGATTTATGGATGTAGTGAAGGAGAACATGGAGAGGGTTGGTGTTATAGAGGAAGATGCAAGGGATGGGGTGAGACTGAGGCAGATGATCTGTTGTGGCGACTCGCAGAAGAAGACTTGTTCTTAAAAGGTGTTTATACAGTAACATTAAAAATCATAACAGTCTTCACAAGTCAGTAAAAGAATGAACACACCATTTTAGTCCACTGGAAAACTTTCATGTTCATCCTTCAAAGCACATAGTCTCGGTTTCTGGACTTCCTGTCACTTGTTGGTAAGGGAAGCTGCTCTTTTGACTTTCGCTTTTGTGTCTGAGGCTGATGACTTACTGGTAAGTGGGTTATGTCAGCATGGTAACCCAGGCTGGACAGAGGAAAAAGCTTTGTGGTCTCAGAGTTTGCTGTTTGTTTAAAAAAAAAAGTTGTTTTGTGAAAGATCCAGTTGGAACAGACCACAGACTTCTGTCCAAACCCCAGATGATTTGATTAAAGAAAGCACAGCTGTGCATTTGGTAATACTCTGTTGGCGATTTGTTATTTTTTAACAAGGGAGATGGGGGGTATTCACCAATTTAGCATGAGGTACAAATGTATAAATGTAAATAAGGTACAAATTTGCAAGAATGAAGGTACAAAGCTATGAAAAAAGATGCCAGTTTAAAAATGAAAAAAGTCACAAATTACAGTTTAATTAGACAGAATACTGTAAACATTTAGCCAGCATCCAGCTTTAAAGGAAAAAAAAATGCTAATTTTTGAGAAAAAATTTCCAATTTTATAAGAAGTTGCAAATTTATGAAAAAAAAGATAAAAAAAAATTACAGGAAAACAGTCAAATTTAGTGGCAAATTCATGAAAAAGTTGAAAATTTACAGGAAAAAGCTGCAAATTTTGAGAAAAAAGTCACAAATTTACAGAAAAAAGTTACAAATCTACAAGAAAAAAATTGAAAATTTATGAGAAAAAAGCTGCAAATCTGCAAGAAAAAAATTGCAACTTTATGAGAAAAAGTCAGACATTTTTAAGAACAAAAAGCTGCAAATTTATATCAAAAAATTTGCAAATCTAAGAAAAAGTTGCAAATTTATGAGGAAAAAAGTTGAAAATCCATGATAACATTTGTTTAAATGCACAGGAAAAGTTACAAATTTCCAAGAAAAAAATACAAATTTATGAGAAAATTTTGCAAAGTTTTGAAAAAAAAAAGTCAGATTTATGTGAAAAAAGTTCCACATTTATGAGAAAAAAGTTGAAAATTCACAGGAAAAAAGTTGCAAATTTACAAAAAATGTTGCTAATCCATGAGAAAAAGTTGAAAAATTTTAATTTTTTTTTGCATTTCTGATTAGAATTCGGCATTCAAAGTCACATTATTCAGTTATGTAACATGATAAAGAAAGGTTTATGATGATATTGAGGGACAGTTCTCTCTTTTTTCCCAGGTTGAGAGGGTCAGTGTCCCCCATCCTCCCTTGATTTACACCTATGAATGAGGATGGGGGATGACAGGTTAACAAGGGGGATGCTTTGGGGTCATTTTGCTAATACCTCCCCTCAAATCACCTACTGGTATAATAATGAAGAAGGAAAGAAAAGAGGTTTTAGGGAGGTTCTAGCTAAATCGATATGTTTTGGCACTGCTGTGAATTGGCATTCTGACCAGGTTGTACCCTGGCTCTCACCCCATGACTGCTGGGCTCAGCTCAAAGCTTCTATGTAGTAGGGAAAAGCTAATCTGCTGTTTTATGTGATGCTTTGGAATAAAATTAGAATACATAATTTAATGTGTCCCATTAATCACAACCAGCGTGCCTATTTTGTTAGATCTCAGCATGAGTTTATTCCCACACGGCACAAAAAAAGCACTCAGTTCTTTGCTTTTAGTTTCTCTGGAAGCTTTCTATTGCAGTGTCTTTTGGAAGATCTGACATTAAAGCATAGTGGAAACACTGCACATGTAATAGAGGAAAACAGAAGGAGTGAAATGTAATTAAAAGCCCTCCCGTGGATTATTGAAATTCCTGTAAATCTGTTGACACTTTGGCATTTGTCTGGACTGTCAGGCTGAAATTCAGTAAACATGTTTACTGCACTTGTTGCCCAAGTCTCCTTAATGTCAAACCTGCAACTTGAAAAAGCTTAGTCAGAACTGTGCAGATTATGGAGACTACAGTATAAGGCCACAGTGTTATTTCTTGACATTGATGTGATAATACCATTAAAAGAGCCAGTGGTTAAAGCAGTCATATCCATAAGACATTTGCAACATTTTCCAATTATGCCAAGCAATTCATGGCTTTCAATAAGATTTAACTAAGAAACCCATCTGAATCTTGCACTATTCAGTGGCGTACTACACCGAGGCGTTTTCTTCTTTGTCCCTTTGCATTATTGAGGAGGTTCTCGAGTGCACTTCGTGAAAGTGGCCTCATAATGCAGGTTTTTTTATTATGTTTCCCAGGAACACAAACTAACATGGTCAAAGAGGGACTTCATGGGATCAGATGTAAACGTCTGTCACCACATCCCTCTATTTTCTTTCCAATAATACTATGTAAAGAATTAATCCATTTGCACATAAGTCAACAGAGCATCGGATTGTTCCAAGATTTCAGCTAAAGCCTCTGTAATACCAGGACTGTAGGAAGGAATTCCACAGGATTAAAGCTGGAATTCATGAATTCCTGTAAACTGAAGATGGTTTAAGTGGGTGGAGTATTAATGTTAGCAAACTTGATTAAGGGACCACTGACATGTTTTTAGAGCACAGACCCAAATGCAGATACTGAGAGGAGATGTGAAATGTGTAAATGATATGAACCTGGCAACCCTGTGGAGAAGGAGAAGAGAGACAGCGGTAGTGAATGTGAATGAATATATGTTACTGGTATTTTCTTACAGGTGGCGATACTTAGAGAAGTGGTGAGTATTTTACAGGTGAGCTGCCAATCTTCATCAGGTGAGAGTTCTTCCAGATTTGGCTTTGATAAGTCTGAATGGAGTTTGAAAGGGTGCCCCGGGCCCAAGGACTTTTGTGGTTAAAATATTGCAATATTATGATCTGATCTGAGCACTTCAGGTTGGCACACAGAAGTAGAGAACACACCATGCTGCTGCCATGAACAATCTAACATTTCCATACTGAGAAAGGGGAACCACCCCCTTATAAAAGCTGCAGCTGATGAGACACAGGTGGTTTATTTAGAGCAGCTAGATAAGATCAGATAATTAGCAGTGGAAAAGTGTGTGCAAACCTGAAACACTAGTAGCCTCCTACTACTAGTAGTAGTAGGAGGACGGCTTCCTGTGGTAACGTATCGTCACTTCCTGTGATGCTGGCTGTCTGTGGTTTGCTCTTTGGTTAGCTCTCCTCATTCTCCTGAGGATTTTGCCTTTAATTGTATTTTAATCATGTTTATCCTTCTACCATTAGCTCTCACTTCTGTTTGTCTAGCCTCTTGCACCTGTGTGCGCACTCAGTGTCATCTAATCACCCTCTTTAGCCTTCTGTTCACCTTTCATCGGTGTTTTTGTTAGCTTCAGGTTAGCCACTTGCTATGGCTACTAGCTCTCCTTCCCCTTCTCCTCTGGTGTGCTCTCTCTGTCAGATGTTTAGCTACACCTCTGCCTCTTTTAGTGATAACGGTAAATGAAATAAATGTTGTCTTTTTGAGACGCTCAGGGTGAGGTTGTCTGATTTGGAATCCCAGCTCCGTTGCATTGAAACACCATCTGCGCCAGTTAATCTTGACGGACATCCCTTAGCTGCAGTGGAGCTCCCTAGCATAGGATGGCCTGCTAGCAATCCTCCGGTCCTCCTCAGCAGCGAGGAGACTAGAAGCCTAGTCGCAAAGCCCCAGTTAACCACCAACCTGTTCATGTTTCTAATCTTTTTTGCCTGCTCAGCGACACACCCACTGAGGAAAAAACTCTGATCATTGGCGACTCTGTAGTCAGAAATGTGAACCTAGAGACTCCAGCGGCCATAGTCAAATGCATTCCTGGGGCCAAAGCAGGCGACATCGAATCAAATTTGAAAATGCTGGCTAAAAGTAACTGTAAATACTCCACAATTGTTATCCATGCTGGCATTAATGATGTCTGACTCCGGCAGTCGGAAGTCACAAAAATGAATGTGGAATCAGTGTGTGACTTTGCCAAAACAATGTCTGTCTCTGTAGTATTCTCTGGGCCCCTCCCCAATCTGACCAGTGATGACATGTTTAGCCACTTGTCATCCTTCAACTGCTGTCTGTCTGTGTGGTGTCCTGCAAACAATGTGGGCTACATAGATAATTGGAGCTCATTTTGGGGAAAACCTGGTCTTATTAGACGAGACGGCGTCCATCCCACTTTGGATGGTGCGTCTCTTTTATCTAACAATCTGGCATCATTTTTATCCAAATTTCCAAAACCTTGACTACTCAGAGTTAGGACCAGGATGCAGAGTCGCAGTCTTACACGCCTCTCTGCAGCTCCTCTTCATCCGCCATCCCTCAACTTAGCCCCTGTCTTCCCCATCAGAGAATCATTGTCTGCTCCCTCCAAAGTAAATAAAAATATAATGTATAAGTATCCCAAAGTGATTAAACAAAAAGCTGGTAAAACTCACATTAAACATGAAGCCTCTAAATTGAATGATTTGGCCTCTGTTCCTCCTCATACTTTAAAAATTAAATGCGGTTTGTTAAATATTAGGTCTCTAACTCCCAAGTCTCTGCTAGTCCATGATCTGTTAATTGATCATCAGATTGATTTAATATCCCTTACAGAGACTTGGTTAGGGCAAGAGGATTATGTTGGTTTGAATGAATCAACTCCCTCTGGTTATTTAAACTGTCAAAATCCCAGAAGTTCTGGTCGTGGAGGAGGAGTAGCAACAATTTACCATTCCAAATTACTAGTTAATGTAAAGCAAAAAACACGTTATCATTCCTTTGAGGGCATGGTCCTTAGTATTGGGCATTTTAGCAATTTTAGGCTAAACCCAATTTTATTTGCCATAGTTTATCGTCCTCCATCAACCTACTCAGAGTTTTTATCTGAATTTGCCAAATTCTTAGCTGATTTAGTGCTGAAATCAGATAGAATAATTATAGTAGGGGACTTTAATATACATGTAGATGTAAATAGTGATTGCCTTAACATGGCATTTAATTCAATATTAGACTCGATGGGGTTTTCTCAGAAAGTAGGAAATTCTACCCATTATCTCCACCATACGTCGGACCTTGTTCTGACATATGGCATAGAAACAGAAAATCTGGTAGTGTCTCCTCATAACCCTGTACTGTCAGACCATTGTCTGTTAACCTTTGATTTTACTATTTCTGACTATTTGGCTCCTAAAGAAAAAATATTACTACAGTAGATGCCTCTCAGATGATGTTGTTACCAAATTCATGCAGATTGTTTCCTCTATGCCATGTGTCAACACAATGGAAATAAGCTATAGACAGCTTGCCCCTTCTGTAATTGATAGCATGGTAGATAGTGTTACAGCTTCTCTGCATCAGACACTAGACTTGGTTGCCCCTTTAAAAAAGAAAAAGTCTAATCAGAGATTTCTAACCCCTTGGTTCAACACAGAAACTTGTAGCTTAAAACAGAAGACTCATCAATTAGAAAGAAAATGGCGCTCCACTAATTTAGATGAAATCTTTTTAGCTTGGAGAAATCATTTTTTAATTTATAAAAAATCTCTTAGAAAAGCTAGAACGAGTTATTATTCTGCATTAATAGAAGACAACAAGAATGATCCTAGGTTTCTTTTCAGCACTGTAGCCAGGCTGACAAAGAGTCAGGACTCTGTCAATCCTAGCATTCCCTTAGAGCTTACTAGTCAGGACTTTATAAACTTTTTCAATAGTAAAATTTCATCTATCAGAGATTAAATCAATCAGATTCTTCCCACCGTTAACTTAAATACAGTAACTACTACAACTCCTTCAACTGATATCTGTTTGGATGAGTTTACTCCAATCGACCTTTTAGAGTTAGACAAAATAATTTCCTCATCCAAGCCTTCAACTTGTCTTTTAGACCCTATTCCTACCAGGTTATTTAAAGAAGTCTTCCCACTTATTGGTAGCTTTATTCTTCAAATAATCAATTCTTCATTAACTTTAGGCCATGTACTGCAGGCTTTTAAAATGGCTGTAATTAAACCCTTACTCAAAAAGCCAACGCTGGATCCAGGAGTTTTAGCTAACTATAGACCAATCTCTAATCTCCCTTTCATTTCAAAAATCTTACAAAGAGTTGTTGCTACGCAATTATTTGACCACCTGCAGGGAAATGGTTTACTTGAAGAGTTTCAATCTGGGTTTAGAATCCATCATAGTACTGAAACAGCCTTAGTGAAGGTCACTAATGACCTCCTTATCACATCTGATAATGGACTTGTTTCTGTTCTTGTCCTTTTAGACCTTAGTGCAGCTTTTGATACTATCGATCATAATATTCTACTTGATAGATTAGAACACTATGTTGGACTTAATGGAACTTCGTTGCAGTGGTTTAGATCTTATTTATCTGATAGGTTCCAGATTGTTCATGTCAATAATGATTTTTCTTTCAACTCAAAGCTCAGTCATGGAGTTCCACAGGGATCTGTGCTAGGCCCTACTCTTTTTAGTTTATATATGCTTCCCTTAGGCAACATTATTATAAAGCACTGTATACATTTTCATTGTTATGCAGATGACACACAATTATACCTGTCAATGAAGCCAGATGATAGTAATCAATTAGCCAAGTTAGAAATCTGTCTTAAAGAAATCAAAGCTTGGATGACTTGCAATTTCCTGCTATTAAATTCAGATAAGACTGAAGTCATTCTTGTTGGTCCAAAAAACCTTAGAAATACCCTTCCAAATCAAACTTTTAGTTTGGATGCGGTTACTCTTTCTCTTAATAGCTCTGTGAGGAACCTTGGAGTCATTTTTGATCAAGATCTGTCTTTCAATACACATATTAAATTAGTTTCTAAGACTGCCTTCTATCATTTGCGTAATATTGCCAAGATTAGGAACATCTTGTCTCAGAGTGATGCTGAGAAACTGATCCATGCTTTTGTTAGCTCTAGATTAGATTATTGTAACTCTTTATTATCAGGTTGCCCTAAAATATCTTTAAAAAGTCTTCAGTTGATCCAAAATGCTGCAGCAAGAGTTTTAACAGGTACTAGAAAGAGAGATCATATCTCTCCGGTTCTGGCCTTCCTTCATTGGCTTCCCATAGAGTTTAGAATTAAGTTTAAAATCCTTCTTCTTACTTACAAAGCTCTAAACAATCAGGCCCCTTTTTATTTAAAAGATCTGATACTATCCTATTATCCTAACAGAGCACTACGCTCCCAAAATGCTGGATTACTTGTAATACCTAGAATCTCCAAAAGTACAATGGGAGGCAGAGCCTTCAGTTATCAAGCTCCTCTCCTGTGAAACCAGTTGCCAATCTGGATTCTGGAGTCAGACTCGATCTCTGTTTTTAAGAATAGGGTTAAAACCTTCCTTTTTGATATAGCTTACAATTAGGGAGGGATCATGTGTCTCTGAACCCTCCCTTAGTTATGCTGCTAATAGGTTTAGCCAGCCGGGGGACCTCCAATAATGCACTGGGCTTCACTCCTTCCTTCACTCTCAATGAAATATATATATATATATTTTTTTACTGGTCATTAACATCTGTTTGTTCTCTCCCATAGATCGAGTCCCCATCGTGCTGTTTGCTCTCTACATGTCTGTTCTTTTCATCTTCTCTATCCCCTCACCCCTCAGCCAGTTGTAGCAGATGACTGCCCCTCCCTGAGCCTGGTTCTGATGGAGGTTTCTTCCTGTTAAAAGGGAGTTTTTCCTCTCCGCCGTCACCAAGAGCTTGCTCACAGGGGATCGCCTGATTGCTGGGGTTTTTCTGCCACTGTGGGTGTTTCCCCTTCAGTTGAAAGTGCTGTGAGATGACTGTTGTTGTGAAATGGCGCTATATAAATAAAGTTGAATTGAATTGAATAGCCACCTCCATAAATGTCCATGGAACCCGGCTGAGCTCGGCCTGAGCAATCTACATAGGTCCGCCAGCCAGTGGGCTCATGACTGCAGGAGGGATCATGGTGCTATATGGGAAGTGGGCAACAGTGAGAGCTTCTTCTTCCCCCACAACCCGGACCACTGGATAAGCAGGAGAATATAGATGGATGGAGTCTGGTGCACTGACTTACAGTTGGATGCAGCTTCAAATGGATACTAATCCTACAGTTTTTAGCAGTTTTGTGCTGTTTTCATTCTTCTCTCTGAGACTTGCATTTAATCAAGGACAAATTACCCAGAATCAGAATCAGAATCAGAATCAGAATCAGGTTTATTGCCATTGTTCATGTAGTACACAAACTAGGAATTTGTCTCGGTACAATGCTGCAACATTAAACATGATAAGATAAGAGAAATAAACTATACATGTAATAAAGTGTAGGATAAGATTAAGTGATACTGGTCAACAGTTAAAATATATATTAGCCAGCAGCAGATACTGTGGAGAACTATATAGTGCAGTCGGTAATGCAGGAAGAAAACAGTGATGATTGACATGAGTCTGGTTGAGCTGCTGTACATGGTGCACGAGAGTCAATAAGTCACTTAGTGTTCAGCAGTCTAATGGCAGAGGGGAAGAAGCTGTTCATGTGACGGGAGGTTTTAGTCTGGATGGACCGAAGTCTTCTACCAGAGGGGAGGGGGGCAAACAGTACGTGACCAGGGTGTGAGGGATCGGCTATGATCCGGCCAGCACGCCTCCGGGTCCTGGAGATGTACAGATCCTGGAGAGATGGGAGCTTGCAGCCGATCACCTTCTCAGCAGTGCGCACGACGCGCTGCAGCCTTAGTCTGTCCCTGGCAGTGGCTCCTGCGTACCACACGGTTATGGAGGTGGTGAGGATGGACTCGATGATGGCTGTGTAGAACTGCACTAACATCTTGGTGGGTAGCTTGAGCTTCCTCAGCTGCCGCAGGAAGAACATCCTCTGCTGGGCTTTTTTGATGAGTGAGCTGATGGTCAGCTCCCATTTGAGGTCCCTGGTGATGGTAGTGCCTAGGAAGCGGAAGGAATCAGCAGTGGTGATGGGAGAGCCTGAGAGGGTGAGGGGGGGCAGAGGAGTAGTGACTTTCCTGAAGTCTACAATCATCTCCACTGTCTTCAGAGCGTTCAGCTGCAGGTTGTTATTGCTGCACCAGGACGCCAGCTGGGCCACCTCTCTCCTGTAGGCGGACTCGTCGCCGTTGGAGATGAGCCCGATGAGGGTGGTGTCGTCCGCAAACTTGATCAACTTGACAGACTGGTGGCTGGAGGTGCAGGAGTTGGTGTAAAGGGAGAAGAGTAGGGGGGAAAGTACACAGCCCTGGGGTGATCCGGTGCTGATGCTAGTATAGTCTGAGACAGTCTTTCCCAGCCGCACATGCTGCCTCCGGTCCGTCAGGAAGTCGATGATCCACCTGCAGAGGGAGTCAGGCACGTTGAGCAGGGACAGCTTGTCCCGGAGCAGAGCGGGGCGGATGGTGTTGAATGCGGAGCTGAAGTCCACAAACAGGATCCTGGCGTAGGTTCCCGGGGAGTCCAGGTGCTGCAGGATGGAGTGGAGGGCCAGGTTTAGTAGTAGTAGATTAGTTTATTTGACAGGGACAGTGCAATAAACATAGACAATTAATCAAAGACAATCAATCTGATGTGTTGCACATAGAGTGTATAGCTATTAGCTAATTTGCAACTCTTGTCCCTGGATGGTTGACTGGATGGTTGACTGCATCGTCTACAGACCTGTTGGCTCGGTAGGCAAACTGCAGCGGGTCCAGGAGAGGGGTGGTGATGGACTTGAGGTGGGACAGGACCAGGCGCTCAAAGGACTTCATGACTACAGAGGTGAGCGCTACAGGTCTGTAGTCATTAAGTCCAGTGATCCGTGGCTTCTTGGGGACAGGGATGATGGTGGAGGATTTGAGGCAGGACGGCACGTGGCATAACTTAAGGGAGGTGTTAAAAATGTCTGTGAATACAGGAGCCAGCTGTTTCGCACAGAGTCTCAGGGTGGAGGGAGACACGCCGGAGACCCTGTAGCAGTGGTCCTCAACTGGTGGCTCTTGATCCTTAAGGGACTCTTCAAGGGCCTGTTGTGGCTGTTTTAAAATCCTACTTTGGAAAAAAAGGAAATTATTTTTAATAATGATTTAAAAAATATTGTCAGAAGTATTCATTTCAAAATGCCACCACTCAACCACCTGACAAAACACGGTCACAGTCTACCTCAGGTCTTGCAGTAGCTTATGAGACAGAAAAACTAGTGGCTAAAGAATGTAAGAGATGCAAAATGAAGAGGAATACCAGGCATATAAAGAGGAATGGAAACTTTTTTTTAGTTTTTCTTTGTGTTAAGTGTAAAGGGTCCCCTTTTTGGGCACCCTTAAACGGCTGTGATCGGGGACACTAGTGTATACGTGTGGGCGGCATATGGATCACGATGACACCAGACTGATGTTTCCCACAATTTATTTGCTCCCCCAGCAAAGCAACACGGTACTGTGGGGGAAAAGAGGAACTACCGGAGCCTCGGAGGTACGGGAAGAGCGGATGTGGGCAGTGTACCGCCAAAATAAAAGCACTCAAGTAAATAAAATTCACAATAATATAAAGGAAAACATGACTGAGAAAAGGAATGTTTAAGGTGCATTTTCAACTCTGTTACACCCACCCCACTGAATTTTATCAAACTTGAGCCACAGATACACAGAACTCATGACAATAAACAAAACACCCGGGGTTAGTTAAAGAACACCATCTGAAAGAGTGTCCCACACAAGAACGAAGTGGCATGAGAGCAGCGCTTATCTCTCAACCCAACCACTGGTAATGGAGTGCCTTGTACACCCCACCAAAAACCCCAACTATTAGTGTAGTAAAAGCTCATGTATAGTAAAATAAAATAAAATAGCTGATCACTAAAATTCAAGGTCAAGTCCACAAAAGGATAGTCCACTCATGTAGCAATTAGTCACTCAGGGTCTGAAACACAGACCTACAAACAGCCTTAACATTGAACTTGTCCTGAATTACATCTTGCCTGGACATCATCTGCACTAGTCTATTTACAGGTCTAATCAGGCGACCAAATCTTGACCTGATTTGAGATTGTGCATTTGGATGGTCACAATGTGTACGTGACGTCTGGTCAACAGTACAGCGAACAAGGGGAGTGTCTGTCTGTCTCTCGGAATCAGGAACAGAAACTAGTTGACTGTCAAGTGTTTGTCCACCATGAATATCAGTAGCAGCTGTAGTCACAGGTCTAGAGTCAGAGGACATGGGATGATCTACACCTTGAGCAACAGGTGCAACTGAAGAGTTCTGGGGGTCAGAGGACACACTTGTCATATCAGAAATGTCTACCTGTGACACAGATGGTTCAGTGAGCTGCGTGATCCACTCAACAGTTCTCCTTTCAGAGTCAACAGGTTCTGGATCAACTAATGGTTCACGTGTTTCTCCACATGAAGATGGATCACCTGTACCAGCCTTACTCTCTCCCTCGAAGAGGTCCACAGATGTATCTCCCTCATCACCAATGTCTGTAGCTAAGGTTTCTGGGAGTAAGGTGGATGAACCATGGTTGGACACATCACACACATCCACCACAGGAAGAAAATTTACCAGCATCAACAGATTCCTGTGGACCACTTTTGTCCATCTAGTAAGAGTGTCACAAATTCTGTATGTATGGGTCTGTGGGTTCACATCCATTACCGTGTAAACAGTTGATTCCCACTTATCAGCAGTTTTCTTTTTGCCTCTCTCCTTTCTGTTGGCCAAAAGCACCCTGTCACCAATCTCAGTCTTGGATCCTGTCACTTTCCTGTTGTAAAGATTAGCATGTCTGTGTTGCTCCTTAGCAGTACGGTCCTGAGCAACCATCATTGCTTCTTTTAGCTCACTGGTGAGAGTCGCCACATACTTGTCATAACTGGTTACATCAGCATCGCGAAGAACAGAACGAAACATGACCTCCACTGGCAAACGGGGCACACGGCCATACATGAGGTAATAAGGAGAAAAGCCAGTCGTCTCATGGGCTGTACAGTTGTACATAAATGTCAAAGTCTGCAACCGTCGTGGCCAGTTAGCTTTCACCTCAGGGGACAGTGCACGAATCATCCCACCCAGTGTCCTGTTAAACCGTTCGACACTCCCATTTCCCATTGGGTGGTAAGGGGTAGTGTGAGATTTCCTGACACCGGACACTTTGAGGAGTTCAATGATTAATTGACTTTCAAAATTAGGACCTTGGTCACTGTGGATTCTTTCTGGGAATCCAAAGACACAAAAGTACTTGTTCCACAGAACATTTGCCACTTGCTTAGCTGTTTGATCCTTACAAGGAAAGGCCTGAGCCATCCTGGTAAAGTGATCTGTTATCACTAGGACATCAATAGACTTGTTCCTAGAGCCTTCAGCTGACCAAAAGTCAATGCAGACCAGCTCCAGCGGTCTAGATGACAAGATGCTCTCTAAGGGAGCTCATCCCTCAGGTTCAGCTGACTTGCTGAGGACACAACGCTGGCAGTGTCTGACATGGTCTCTAACATCTCTCTCAAGGGTCAGCCAGAAAAATCTCTGTCTGGATAAACTGAGGGTTCGCGACTGGGCTTGATGACCAGCATCATCATGCACGCCTTTCAAGACCTCATCCTTAAGTGAGTCTGGGACAACATACTGAAGCCGTTTGGACTTGGTTCTCTGGTCTCTTGAAACTCTGTACAGAACACCATTGCTCACAGATAGCTTATCCCAGTGTTTCAGATATTTAATCACTGAAAATGATTCTTTCACCCTTTCTCTCCTTGAGGGTCTCCGATGTCGTTCAACATAAAACAGGACGTGAGAAAGAGTTCCATCCTCCAACTGTTTGTCAGGCAAAGCCTTTTCAGAATAGGCAGGCAATGGGTCTTGACCTGGTGGGACTAACTGGGGCAAAAACTGCAAGGCTTCAATTGCCCGGGCCCTCGGACCAGCATCCCACTCAATGTGTGACTGCCTCACAGCAGACACTTCTTCTGAATTCACAATCTGAGTGTGTACCCGGGAGGTATGAGCATTGTCACACATCGCATCCACGTGACCACTGGATGAACGAAAAGCATCCTGAACAGAGGCAGTAGACACATTTTTGACTTCACTGAGGAGTTTCACATATGGGTCATTGAACAGTCTGTGACCAATATTTTCCTTGACAAAAGGCACACGGCTTAATGCATCAGCCACAATGTTCTGCCGCCCTGGAACATACTTTATGTCAAAGTCATACGCAGCCAACTTGGCTACCCAGCGTTACTCACAACAGTCTAACTTGGGCTTTGTCAATATGTGAGTCAAAGGATTGTTGTCAGTCCAAACAGTGAATTTGTGACCCTTTAGCCAATGACTAAACTTGTCAGTGATGGACCATTTCAAAGCCAGAAGTTCCAGTCGGTGTGCTGGATAGTTTTTCTAAGACTGTGTCAGTGACTTACTGGCAAAAGCAATAGGTCTGGCATGACTTTCACCTTCCTGGACTTGGGACAGAACAGCACTTATCCCATCCAGAGATGCATCAGTTGAAAGCATGAAGGGACGGTCAAAGTTAGGATGAGCCAAGACCACAGTGTTAACAAGTGCAAATTTGAGACTTTCAAAGGCATGTATGTGCTCTTGGGTCCAGTCAGAAGCACAAAGCTTTCTGCAAGCCATCCTGGTTTTCTTACATCTGCCTTTAAATTTTCCACCTTTCAACAGGCTGAACAATGGCTTGGCAATGGCAGAATATCCTGGCACAAAATGCTGATAGTAATTAACCATCCCCAAGAAGGATCTAAGTCTTTTTTGGGACGGTGTCACACCATCAGTGTCCATAAGGTCAGCACAAGTCATTTTTGCGATGTTTTCAACCTTACTTGGGTCGGTTGAAACACCATTCTCATCAATTACGTGACCAAGAAACCTCACAGATCTCCTGAGGAAAAAACACTTTTTGGGTGCCAACTTCAAGTTGTGCCTACGCAGCCTGCTGAACACCATCTCAAGGTGCTGCAATGCACTCTCCTCATCAGATGCAAAAATCAGCAGATCATCCAAATAGCACAACAAAGTCAAGTAATTTTTTTTTTTTTTTTTTCTCTCGGCGCCACTCGAGTAGGCTGCCTTTTGCAACAGCGGCTCGATTCCGAGTCTTTTTCCCTTCCTCTCTCTTTTGATCCGTCTTTTTTTTTCACCCCACTTATATCACGGACACACAGATCGTCCTAAATGTCTCCTGAGCCGGTGGACGGAGCCACTGTTTATAGCAGGATACGATACAGCAGAGAACAGCTGCTAGCATTCAACCACCACCCGGTCCCATTGGAAAAACTCGACATACCGAGAGAACTGAGGCGAAAACGCCGCGGCTGCCGGGCTGGAGTAAGGCGGAGGACAAAAAATATAAGGTACAGACCCTCCCTTCCATCTGTTGTCATGGGAAATGTACGGTCGATACTGGGAAAGTTAGATGAGCTAGCGGCTATCTCCCGTTATGATAGCACATACCGGGAGTGCTCTCTCCTTTTGTTTACTGAGACGTGGCTAACTGAACTAGCAGCAGATGCTAACATTGAGCTGGAGGGTTTTCACATGATACGAGCTGACCGAACACCAGACAGTGGCAAGGCTAGGGGCGGTGGAGTGATAATGTATGTTAACAACAACTGGTGCAGTCCGGGACATATCACTGTTAAACAACGACACTGCAGCAAAGACATTGAGTTGCTAGCTGTTAGCATGAGGCCTACATATCTCCCGAGAGAACACTCACACGTGATCTGCATTGTTGTTTATGCAAATCCGACGGCGAACGCTGGGACAGCACGTGACGTCATCCATTCAGTAACCAGCAGGCTGCAGACAGAACACCCAGATGCTCTTCTCCTCATCTCAGGCGATTTCAACCATGTTTCACTGTCTCCCATTCTACCCACGTTCACCCAGTATGTCACATGCCACACTAGAGACAATAAAACACTGGATTTATTCTACGCAAACACTATGGAGGCGTACACCTCATCACAACTCCCCCCACTCGGGAGATCGGATCACAACTTGGTTCATCTCCGGCCGGTGTACAAACCCCTAGTGCACAGACAACCTCCGGCCATGCACACTGTGGAGTTATGGTCTGAGGAGACAATGGACACCCTAAAGGGCTGTTTTGAAGCCACCGCCTGGAAGCAGCTCTGCGATCCACATGGTGAGGACATCGATGGCCTCATTCACACCTTCACGGGCTACCTCAGCTTCTGTGTGGACAAATCCGTTCCCACCAAGACCATACGGCGTCACTCAAACAACAAACCCTGGATCAACCCTGAGATAAAAACACTTCTGAGAGAGAAGAAGAGGATCTTCAGGTCAGGGAACAGGGAGATGCTGAAGTCCGTACAGAGGGAGCTGAGGAGAAAGATCAGAGAAGGCAAGGACAGCTTCAGGAAGAAGATGGAGGACAAGCTGCAACAGAGCGACATCAGCGGGGTCTGGAGAAACCTCAAAACCATCTCGGGGCTCCAGAATACCTCCCCCCAGGCCACAGGGGGCAGGGAGTGGGCGAACAACCTGAATCTGTTTTTCAATAGATTTGACCAACCGCCCTCCCCCCTGACTGCACAACAACCACTGCTGCCTCTAAAGAAATCAAGTCCTGCTGCCCACTCCCCACTCCACCAACACCCCCCCCACTCCCAACACACAGCCCCCCATCCTGACCCTGACCAGGACCCAGGTGAGGACGGAGCTGAGGAAGATCAAGGCGAGGAAGGCGCCGGGACCGGACGGCATCAGCGCAAAGCTCCTCAAGTCCTGTGCAGACCAGCTGTGTGGGATTGTGACGTATATCTTCAACATGAGCCTGAAACTGGGGAGGGTACCACAGCTGTGGAAAACATCTTGTGTGGTACCTGTACCAAAAACTTCCCACCCCAAAGACCTGAACAGCTACAGACCGGTGGCCTTGACGTCCCACTTGATGAAGACCCTGGAGAGACTGCTCCTTGCTCACCTCCGCCCCCTGGTGGAACCAGCGATGGATCCACTCCAGTTCGCCTACCAGCATGGCATTGGGGTGGAGGATGCGGTGATCTTCCTCCTTCACCGTTCTCTGTCCCACCTGGAGAAGCCCGGGAATATGGTGAGGATCATGTTCTTTGACTTCTCCAGTGCTTTCAACACCATCCAACCGATGATCCTGAAGGACAAGCTGCTGCGCGCAGGGGTGGACCAGCACCTGTCATCATGGATCCTGGACTACCTCACGAACCGGCCTCAGTTTGTGAGAACCCGGGACTGTGTGTCCGACACGATCATCAGTAGCACGGGGGCCCCCCAGGGAACGGTGCTGGCTCCCTTCCTGTTCACTCTTTATACTGCGGACTTCTCACACAACACAACACACTGCCATCTACAGAAGTTCTCTGATGACTCTGCGATCGTTGGCCTCATCTCCAATGGAGATGAAGCTGAGTACAGCCCCTCACAGTACCAGTAAATATACAGGGAACAGACATCGAGATGGTGACATCCTATAAGTACCTGGGTATTCATCTGAACAATAAACTAGACTGGTCACACAATACTGATGCACTCTACAAGAAGGGACAGCGCAGGCTGTTCCTGCTGAGGAGACTCAGGTCTTTTGGTGTACAAGGGGCGCTGCTGAAGTCATTCTATGACACGGTGGTGGCATCAGCCATCACTTTTGGAGTGGTCTGCTGGGGCAGTGGCATTACTGCAGCCGATAGGAAGAGACTGAACAAACTGATTAAGAAAGCTAGCTCTGTCCTGGGGCAGCGCCTTGATCCGATGGAGGAGATAGGAGAGAGAAGGACGGTGGCTAAACTGTCATCTCTGCTGGAGTCCGAGTTCCACCCTATGCAGGACATACTGAATGCACTGAGGAGCTCATTTAGCAGCAGACTACATCATCCCAGGTGCACAACCGAGAGGTTTCGTAGGTCCTTCCTACCAACGGCTGTCAGACTGTACAACCTAAGCAGGGCTGCTCGCAGAGATAGCAAAAAGACGTAACAAACTAATAGTTTTTTGAATGCAAAAGATGCAATAGACTTACACAATGGTCCCCTCCGGCATACAACTAGGAACATACCGGTCGCTATGGAGGGTGAGAATATGTATGGGCACATAATCATACCATGTAGGATAACTAAGTAGACGGTTATGCTGTTTCATTCCATCTAGCAACAATGCTCTGCACTGTGTGTGTTTATATATTTACATATTTATTCCATCTAGCTACAATGCTCAGCACTGGGTGTGTTTATATATTTATATATCTACATATTATTCCATCTAGCTACATTGCTCCGCACTGTGTGTGTTTATATACTTGCATATTTATTCCACCTAGCTGCAATGCTCCGTACTGTGGGTGTTTATATATTTACATATTTATTCCATCTAGCTACAATGCTCTGCACTGTGTGTTCATATATTCATATATTTATTCCATCCAGCTACAATGCTCTGCACTGTGTGTCTGTGTGTGTGTGTATATATATATATTTTATAGTAATACGTACATATGTATATTAGCTGCTCTTGCTTGCTTGTTTTTTTCTTGCCTTCTGATTGTTGCTCTGAGTGTTGCTATCCCTGTGCTGTTGCAATCCTGGAATTTCCCCGTTGTGGGACTAATAAAGGCTTATCTTATCTTATCTTAATTCTGGTCACCAAAAATGGCAGTCATCATGCGCATAAAACTAGCAGGACTATTGCATAATCCCTGGGGCAGGCGATTGTACTCATATAAGCCCATCGGAGTGGTAAAAGCAGAATACTTCCTGTCATCCTCATGAAGCGGCATGTTGTAGAAGCCGGACGTTAAATCCACTGTGCTGAAGAGGCAGTTACCTCCCAGTGCTGCCAGACAATCTGCCTGGTGAGGGAGAGGGTGAGCGTCTTTCAGAGTCCTCTTATTCAGCCAGTGAAAATCCGTGCAGATGTGGAGGTTGCCATTCTTTTTCCACAGAAGAACCAAAGGAGATGCATACTCGCTAGTTGATTTCCTGATAATGTCTTTTTCCTCCATTTCATTCAGCATCTGGCTTAATTTCTGATACTGACTAGGGGGTACACGCCTGTATGGGAGTCTGAATGGTTTATTATCAGATAAATGTATGCGGTGTACAAAGCCCTTAGCTTCTCCACAGTCTAGGTGGTGGCGTGAAAAGATATCCTCGTACTGAAGTACCAAGTCAGCCATTCTCTTTTTGCAGTCCTTTGACACTTGGCATGAATTAATGTCTATGTCACAAAGCTCCACTGACTTGAGTTTTCCTTTACAGACTCCATACCGGCATCACATGCCATTGTAGACTGTGTGTAGCAGGTCACTGGTACACTAGACAGCTCAGCTGCGTCCATGTCTTCAAGGGCTACACATGTGTAGACGTCAGCTAGCTTTGCATTGCGCCGTAACAACACAGTCTTGTTGGACGTGTTGATGAGTTTGAGCGGGACCCACCTGTCACCCCACATAGGAGTTACAATCTTAGCTACTAGGACACCCCTAGATGCTGAACGAGAAGATGTGGGCTCTGTCATGACTGTACTGCCTGGAGATACAACAGTGTCTTTAGGCAATTTACCCCAAACAAGGTACTCACGCCCAGGTTCAAGGTAGGCGGCTGAGTTACATCTGACAGTACCAACTTTGTCAGGAATGTCATTTCCTTTCCAGGGGTTCAAACCAGTGAGCATAGACAAGAACTGCTCAGCTTCTGGTTCTGCAGTTGGGCAGGGGCCAGACACTGTTTTCCAATAGGACTTGCATCGTTTTGAATGGTGTAGGATGTGCTTTATGACATTGGTACCAATAATCAACTCATCATGCTGACCACAGACAACCAGAGTGGGGACTAGCATTTTACAACCATACACCTCCATCACAATGTCAAAAGCACTCTTTGGCCTGACACGCTGTCCGCCACACCCAACCAGCATCACATTCACATCAATCTGGTTCTGATTTGTTATCACTCCAGCAGTTCTCAGTTTCTTCTCTGCATCCTCGTTGATACTGCAGGCCATGGAGCCACTGTCCAGCATGCCGTCAATTATCACTGCACCACCAAAAGCCACTGGTGTGTAGAAAAGGCTAGAACTATTGCCAATTATGTGAATGTTCTGATATACAACAACTACATCATCGTATGAGCTTCTCACCGATGCAAGAATCGACTCAGCATCAGATGTGTCACTGCAGTGGGAGCTTGAGGTGAGACCTGCACTGCCTCCCTCCAAGTACAGGTCAGTTAGTTTTCCCTGAGACAGAGAAGGAGGCTGACAGTTGTTGTTGGGACAGGCCACTCTGGTATGACCAGGGGAAAGACAGGTAAAACACAGTTTCTCAGACATGCAATGTGAAATGGTGGAGTGACGTGTGTCATTACAGACCTTACAAGTTGCTTCTCTGGGGCGTCTCTGACGAGGGGCACGTTTAAATCTGTTGCTCTCAGTTGGGTGAGGAATTGTACACTGCTGCAACTTCTTCATCATTTCCTGAAACATGTTAACCATGCGACCAAGGAGCCTCTCCTCTGACTGTTGGAGATTTTGAGCAACAACCGGCACACTAGCACAATCTGAGCTGAGGGGATTTGGGGTAGGGGCAGAGATGGGGAATGGAGAGGCACCCTGACATGTAAACTGTCGGGTTTGAGGAAGTGAAGAGGGAATGACTGGGGTGTGGCACTGTTCTGGCATGGTCATGGCTGAAGATGGCAACCTGGGTTTGTCAGATGTTACAGTGGCTGTGTGACTCATTAGCTGTGGACCATCAGGTGCTCTGGCACTAGCTCTAACCTCTCTCTGATAATCGTCAATTCTCAACTGAACATCACGTGAGGTCCATTCATGAGGTGGTTTCCACTTCAAGGTGCAAGACAGATCAGGATCAGGACGATTTTTGACGAACATGATAGCAACCTCTTTGCTCATGTCCTCAGTCTGCTTGCCTTGTCTACGCAGGCCCTCGAGAGCCAGGTCTGCTGCTTTGTTCAGCCTTATCCAGTAGTCCACTGGGTTTTCTCTGTGCCTGGGCAGAGTTGCATAAAAATCTGCAAGCAGAAGACATGAGGAGGCATCACAGAAGTAATGGAGAAGAACATCATAGATTATCTCAGGTTTCTTTTTAGCATCTAGCTCCAGGTCATTACGCAGGGCAACTTTCATAACATCTCTGGCTTTGCCCAGAAAATGACTCATTATTTCTCCTGCTTGCTCACACACAGGAATCTCTCTCTTCTTGAGGTCAGTCTTAGACAAGTCAATCCAGTCCTGAACTGAATATTTGTCAGTACTGTCACCTCTAAATGTGGGTAGTTCTCTGTCTGACTTAACATGGACAGTCACGTGTGGAAGGTCATATTTGGTAACATCACAATGTGCAGTTCGATCAGTAGAAGAAGTCTGGTTGTCATTGGTCATATTCACAATACCAGCAGACATTAACTTAGCAACTATAGACTCACCGATTTGAGCACCAAGCTGCCCTACCATATCTGTAAGTTGTTCAATGGCATCAACATTACTGCAGGGTGTGGAAACATGAGGACCTTCACCCATGAACTCACTAACAGGAATACAACCTGGGCTCTGACCTAACCCTGTATCCCCACCACTGTTCATGAATTTGGAATGTCCCACATCTCTACTATTAGCAATATCACCGCGCCAAACGCCTCTTCCTTTTGGCAAAACAGGTGTTGTATAATTATCCATGTCTTTTTTGGTTGATAGTACTACTTTACACAGTGAAATGTACTTCCGTTGTGAATAACTCCAAAGTAAAGTGACGTAAATTACAGTACAGGATCACAATTATTACTACGACTTCAAACACCATAAATGTACTGTGGGTAATCAGTTAAAATGCGTCTCAACAGTCCTTTATATATCTGACCACATATACGTCCCAGCGTAGACCTAATTTGGTAATGCAGCATCCACGGTGACCGGCGTCGAGCTGATCTGAAGATCCAAGGATCACGTCACCAGTGTAACAGGTCCCCTTTTTGGGCACCCTTAAACGGCTGTGATCGGGGACACTAGTGTATACGTGTGGGCGGCATATGGATCACGATGACACCAGACTGATGTTTCCCACAATTTATTTGCTCCCCTAGCAAAGCAACGCGGTACTGTGGGGGAAAAGAGGAACTACCGGAGCTTCGGAGGTACGGGAAGAGCGGATGTGGGCAGTGTACCGCCAAAATAAAAGCACTCAAGTAAATAAAATTCACAATAATATAAAGGAAAACATGACTGAGAAAAGGAATGTTTAAGGTGCATTTTCGACTCTGTTACATAAGCAGTGTGAGAAAATGCATCTGTCTGCTTTGTGATAATGCTGATTTAACTGTTTCAATACATTGATTATTCTGGAAATTTTACAGTATTTTTACATCAGCTTATGACAGTGTAAGCCTGATTTTTTGATCATTATTTTTAAAATTACACTCTGATTAACATATTAAAAATAAGCCTTCAGTACAAGTACAAAACTGTGTTTATGTCCCTAATGTCTGTGCCCCAAGATAGCTGTGGGCTATTATTTTTTTAAGATTATGCTAGAGGCAATCTGACAATTCCACTTGACATGTGACATATTAATTACTTGGTCGGTGCTACAGTTTATAATGAGCACAATGAGAGGCTGATTCTCTGCAGTGAAGACATGCTCCGTGATGACCTCGGGGCAGAGTAGCCCTGTAGTAGAACTGGAGTCGGAACAGTCTGAGGTCAGTTATTGCCATGATTAATTCTCGAGTGCTTTCTTTGTAGGATTTAAGGTCCTATTCACTGCACTTTTCCTGCATGTTGACAGCTCCCACAGGTCTGGATGAAATGTCTGCGACAAATTTTGGTGAAATTGTCTTTAAATATTTAAAGATGCACTGGGATAGATATGAATCCCCTATAAAACAAATCTACATTGTCGAAAATGGTACCTTAGGCATGTTTTCCACAAACAAAAACTTTCATTGTCTTACAGTTTCGTGTCAAAATCTTTTCACTTTTCCTCCTCTTTCCTCTTCTGAATAGTCCCACCCACATACCACAAGGCTAATAGTGGCTAGCGCTACATTAAATAGAATATATCTTATGATTAAAAAGACTTACCGGTTGAATGACATTCCCAGTTGTATGCACAGTGGCCCAGTATAATGACTGAAACTGAATCTGTCCTTAAAGGGCCTATATCATGCAAAATCGACTTTTTTGAGCTTTTAAGCATGTTATAATGTTAATTCTTCACCAAAAACACCCCCAAAGTGGTATTTTGCTCCATTCACGCATCTCTGAGTATTCCTCCTCAACCCTGCTCTCTGAGCTGCTGCTCCGCCCTGTCCCCGATAATGACTGGGTCCCCACGTTCATACGTATGAACGTATGAACCTTTTTTTTTTTTTTTAACAAACATGATACAAACAATCAAACACTAACACTAAAGTACTACAAAAAAAAAAAAAATGCACTAAAAACACCAACAACCACCAACAAAATCAAGTCTTCAACAATGCTCCTCTGTTTAGTCTAGACAATCCAATACATAAGTATACATATTATGTTCACCAGTTTGGAATTTACAAGGTCCACACACATCATTCACCTTCTTCTTCAAGAGTTATGTTTAAATTTTTTACATAATCAATAAAAGGTCTCCATATATTCTCAAACACAATTTCCTTTGATTTCAGTATATATGTTATTCTTTCTAATGGAAGGTTTGTTAACATCTGTCTTAACCACTGAGTCACATCTGGTCTATGAGTCTTCTTCCATAATAGTGCAATACATTTTTTGGCATTAAGCAAACTGAGGTCTATGAATGTTCTTTCACTTTTATTAAAATTATGCTTTTCTGGGTACAGACCCAACAAAAACAGTTTAGGATTCAGTATGATTTGTTTTGAGATTATTTTTTCAATTGTTACCCTCACCTCTTCCCAAAACATTCTTATTAATCTACATTCCCATAAACAATGAAATAGGGTTCCTTTACTTTCCATGCATTTTGTGCATGTATCTGGTATATTTTTGTTATATCTATTTAACTCCTCCGGTGTAACATACATCCGCATTAACCATTTGAAATGTATCAATTTAAGGCGTGCATTTATTGATTTGGTTTGAGCTTCTGTACAAGCCAATTCCCATTGTTCCTCCGAAATTTCAATTTGCAGATCTTCTTTCCAGTAGTTTAATCTTTTCAGTGAATTTTCACTTGAAGATAGTGTCAATGAGTTATAAAACTCTGAAATAATACCCTTTCTTTTACTATCTTTCATCATCATTTTTTCCAAGGATGAATAAATAGGTCGAGTGAGAGCTTTATTTTGATTTGATCGAATAAAGTTTCTAAGTTGAAGATATTTAAAAAAATGTGTTCTATTGAGATTAAATTTGATCCTCAGCTCTTCAAAAGACATTATGTTGTCTGCACATGGCAAATATAAATCCTGAATCTTTTGTATCCCTTTTAAATTCCATACTTTAAATACAGCTTCCGCTCTCCCTGGTTTAAAATATTGATTACCCCATATTGGACTAAATTGTGACAATAACTGTGGTTCTTTTAAATAGTTTTTAGCTTCACACCATATTTTGATCATATGCTTTACAAATGGATTTTTAACTTGTTTTTGTAATTTTTTTGCCGAATCTGAGTATATGAATATGGGAAGAGGTAAAGGTAAATTGTATGATTCCATTTCAGTCCAGTGAGGGAGATCATTTGATGAAAAATAATATGTCATAGACCTCAGTTGTGCCGACCAATAATATAACATAAAATTTGGACATTTCGGACCTCCACGATCAAATGGTAAATATAATAAAGACAGACGTAATCTAGCCCTCCTGTTGTTCCATATAAATTCCACTAACTTTTTTTTTATTCTTGAGAATAGATCTAAAGGTGGTGATAAGGGAATGTATTGAAATAAATAAAGTATTTTAGGTAAAATATTACTTTTAAGTATATTGATTCTCCCGATCATCGACATTGGTAGTGACATCCATCTCTGAGTTAACTCATTGATATCTGACATTAAGGCTTCATAGTTGACACTGGCGACTGATTCTAGCTTAGGCATAATTTGGATTCCTAAATATTTAAACTGATTTACAACATTGAATTGATTTGCCTCAGGGGCTGGGTAATTTCTCTGGGTCTCATTTAGCATTAATATTGAAGATTTAGTTTTATTTATTTTATATCCTGATATTTCCCCAAAATTCTTTATTAAATTCAACAAGGTTGGAATTGATTTTTTTAGATTCGACATAAACAAAATTATATCATCGGCGTACAGGGAGATTTTATGTTCTGTTGGTCCAACTTTAATTCCATATATTTGTGAATGTAAACGTATCGCTATCGCTAAAGGTTCAATTGCCATAGTAAACAGTAAAGGTGAAAGTGGACAGCCTTGTCGACATCCTCTATTGATTTTTATTGGTTTTGAAATATTGTTATTTGTTAGGATTTCTGCTGTAGCATTATTGTATATTATTTGAACCCATTTTATGAAATTATTTCCAAGTCCAAACCTTTGTAGGACTTCAAAAAGAAAGGGCCATTCAACTCTATCAAAGGCCTTTTCGGCGTCCAATGATAGGAGAGCTGTATCCGGTGCTTCTTTATTAAAATAAATAATATTAAATAGTCTTCTTACATTATGGAAGCCTTGTCTACCCTTTATAAAGCCATTCTGATCTCGATTAATAATATTTGGTAAAATTTCTTGTATTCGTCTTGCTAAAATTTTACAGATTATCTTAAGGTCGGCGTTTAATAGGCTTATTGGTCTCATATTTTCACATTTATTAGAGGGCTTACCTGGTTTTGGCAGCAGTATAATTAAGGCATTATTTATGTATGATGGTAAATTATTATTTTGAAATGCTTCTAAAACCATTTCCAAAAAAGGTTTTATTAATTTATTCTTAAATTTTTTATAAAGGTCAACTGGAAGACCATCTGGTCCTGCACTTTTTCCTGATTTCATATTATCAATGGCTAGCCCAACTTCTTCTTGACTAATTTTAGACTCCAATATCTCCCTGTTTTCATTTGGTATACACGGTATAGATAGTTCGTTCAAAAACCCATTTAGTTTTGTTAAATCAGGTTCATTTTTGGTATCATATAATTTTTCATAGTAATCTCTAAAGGCTCTATTAATTTCTAAAGGATCTATAACTACCTGTCCGTTACTTATAATACTGGTAATTGGTGTTTTAATTTCCAATTGTTTAATCTGCCATGCTAATAATTTTCCTGATTTTTCACCTTGTTCATAAAAAGATTGTTTCAATCTTAGAAGACTCGAGGCAGCTCTATTCGCTGATTTTTTGTCGTATTCAGCTCTCAAAATCAGTAATTCATTCTCCAACCTTGGGTCACTTCCTGCATACACTTTTTCCTGAAGACTTTTTATTTTATGTTCCAATTTAGCTCTCTCCTCTCGAGTCTTCTTAGATTTTGATCCTGTATAACTAATAATATGTCCCCTAATAAAAGCTTTGAAAGCCTCCCACTTTACACATGCTGATGTTTGTGTAGTATTGATGTCAAAGAACTCGTCTATCTGTTTTTCTATATACTTGACAAATTCCTCATCCTGAAGCCATTTATGCTGAAACTGCCATCTACCTGATTCCTTTGTCAATTTTTTATCTACATATATTAGACAACAGGGTGCATGATCAGAGATCACAATGTTATCATAAAAGCAGTTTTGAATCTTGGACCTTAATTCTGTGGAAATCAAAAAATAATCAATACGTGAGAATGTCTTGTAGGTACTGGAATAACAAGAATAGGCTTTAACTTGTGGTTTCATTTCTCTCCATATATCTAACAATCTCAATTCTTTCATAAAATGATTAATAGTCATCCTACATCCAATGTGCGTACAATCCAGTCCTGTTGATCTATCCACACCTGGATTCAATGTACAATTAAAATCCCCTGCTATTATATGTTGCCCTGTAAGTGATGATAAGATGAGAAATAAATTAGCAAAGAACTTCTGATCATCTATATTGGGACCATATAAGTTCACAAGATTTATATTTTCTAATAGCAAAGAACCTTGAATGATTACATATCTTCCAAATTTGTCTCCAATTACATTTTTCACTTGAAAAGGAACTGATTTATGTATGAGAGTCATAACTCCCCTGGCTCGGGATGAAAATGAAGAGGTGAATACACTTCCCTGCCATCTACTCCTAATTCTTTTAACATCCTCCTCTATCAGATGAGTTTCTTGTAAAAACACAATTCTTGAACCCATGTCCTTTATTTTATTCATAACTTGTTTAAGTTTTTTTAAATTTTGTAGACCTCTGCAATTCCATGAAGTTAAATTAAGATTAACACTTTGGTCCATGATCAATAGAGAGTTTGGGATTACCTTGCAGTGTAAACATGCTCATACAGAGAAGCAAAAACATGAGTGGTTGAACATTCATCCTACAAACTACACACAAACAAATTTCCCCTTCCCACACTTGTGGCAAACCCCCCAAAATCAAAAGAAAAATTCTGTCTCCCGATATAGCCATCGACCGTTCCACACCCACGGGGAACAGCCTAAGCCACTCCTTCTTCATCCTCCCAATCACCCTAACTCTACTGCTTTTAATGACGTAACATTAACTCTCCTCTGTAGTTTTCCAACTTAACTCCAAAATTTTTAACAACTTTGTACATCATAGTTTTTTTTTTGTTTTGTTTTGTTTTTGTTTTGTTTTTTTAATATATAATACAATCTATATTTTGTAAACTTACTATTTACTTCAAGTCAGTCAGATGCCTGTGCAAATGCTTAATTATTCTACCTTATATTTTGTTCATGCTTAGCTCCCACCAGTCTCTTCTTCTTCTTTGATCTTCTTGATGAACTCCTGCGCCTCCTCTGGGGTCTTGAAGATGTGGGTTCTGCCCTCATACGTGGTCAGCAGTCTCGCAGGATAGATTACACCATGACGAATCCCAAGGTTGCGCAGCTCCTTACGTACGGGATCAAACTGCTTCCTCAATTGCTGGATTCCTGTGGCCAAATCTGGGTAGAACCGCACCTGCTGGTCCTGGTGTTTAATCTCTCCTTTTTTAGCTCGTGCAGCGTTGAAGATCTTCATCCTGTCTCTGATGCTAAGAAACTTCATAATTAAGGTCCTCGGCGGTCCCTTATCTCTCCGTGGGCCAATATGATGTGCTTTTTCCAGAACCACTGCTGATTGCAACTCCTCGCTGCCCAGCACCTCCGGAATCCACTTTTCCAGAAAGGAACATACGTCCCGACCTTCTGATTCCTCTGGAAGACCCACCAGCCTCAAATTATTCTGTCTCGACCGAGATTCCAAATCCAAAATATTATCTTCCAGAGATTTATTTTTTTTTTCCAAAGTGCGCACCTTTAATTGAAGACGGGTGACGTCATCTTCAGCACTAGCGAGACGGAGCTCCATCTGCGCCGTTCGTTCTACACAGTCACCCAATTCCTTTCTTATTCCTTCCAACGCTGTCATAATCCCATCAAATCTAGAGGAAAAGTCCGCTCTCATTGAACTCATGGCAGCCATCAGCGCATCTGCACCATTCCCCGCAGATATCGCAGCGTTGCCAGCCTCCTCCGCCATATATGGAGTTTTGTTTACTGCGTCACAGACCTGAAAGTCCGTTAATTTGGACTGTTTCGGCGGCTCGCTTTTTCCTTTTCCTGGTTTTCCAGCCTTAGGCTTCGCCGACATATCTTCGCCCAAATGCTGGGATACGTTCTGTCCCAAATGAGAGAGTTATTTGCCGATTTTTTTTTTTCCAGGAGCAGAGCAGAGCGAGACACGTCCGTCCTATGTGGCAGCCATAACCGGAGAGATCGAGGCATCTTACTTCTGGGCTCACGAAAATAACTCATATTTCATAAGAAATTCATTCTTCAGTGTACCAAAGGAAATATACACTTACATGCATATAGTTTACTCTGAAAGGCTTAAAATAGCATGATATAGGCCCTTTAAAAGCAGTTTAATGGTAAAATCCATCTTAATTTGGGTCAAGTTTTCAAAGCAGCTGTCCAATGCTAACTGGCCCTGAAGGCTAACTTCAGTTAGGCCAGAGAGTCCTGATTGGCTCAACACTACAGACGTGCCAGCGCCGTGTATAGCTGCATCACCAAAAACGCTCCATCTAAACTTGCTTTTTTCAGAGGGCGGGGCTTAAGTCAAACTTTAAAGAAAAAAAACAGATATGACACATTTGAGTGATTTCGCTCTTGATATGTCTTGTATATCATAAAAACAGGTTACAGACATGACAACAAGAAAAAAAACCTTTTTTGGCAGTGTCACTAATTATTGTGGCATCATTGTGAATCATTTTTTGCAGCCTTCCTCAGGATGGCTTGTTTCAGTGCATGTCTCTTTAAATGGCTAAGAGTTGCATTTAATGGCACTCTGCCTTTTACGTTACTATTGCTAATCTTAGCTGGCTAGCATTTCATCCCCACCGCAAAATACTCCACACCATGCTTAGTAGCCACGGTGGAAAAAGCAGGCGTTGTAAGTGACAGAAAATTTGTCAGCAAAAGCAGAAAAACATTATCTGACGGTAAAAAGCTAACGTGTGACAACAGCCCAGCTTCCCCAGCCTCATACAGAAAAGTGGCAAAAGACACAGCATCAATCAAATGGTGGTTAGCAACATCAACAAGCAAACCATTTGTACACAGAAAATCCGTGCCAACAATAAGTACTGCAATGGAAGCAATTAAAAGTCCCACTCAAAACTGTGCCCCTGGAAACAGTCACAGACCTTATGCCAAATGTCTCAATGGAAGAACTGTTAGCTGCACTCAAATGTGGGCTGTTGCCTGCCGCTGGCCTGTCTGTGCTGGTTGGCGGGAGCAGGCTCTTCTGAGAGCCCGAGTCCACTAGGAAATGTCTCCCTGACAGCGAGTCTTTAATGAAGAGCAGTTCACCTTATCCGCCAGCGCCCACAGCTGCCACTGAGCGCTGGCTCTGGAGATTTCCCGTTGTCGCAAACGTGCATGGAGGAATGCAGCTCCTAGCCTTGCTGCCAAACCGCAGGTGGAAGAAACACAGACCTTTCCCGCGTCGTCTCCGGGCCACCACTCCAGCTACTGCCACGGGGTCCGCGACCTCCGACATGGGTTGCAGGATATCCGATGCCCCACCTTGCACACTGTGACGGTTGGCCACCTGAATATTGCGTTCCGTGGTCTTGAGGAGGGCTCTGTGGGTGATGGTCCAGATCCGACGACAACGCCTGGCATGAGCCTGCACTGAAGGGACATCCACCTCCTTCTCCTCCTCCGGGAACAGTGGTGGCTCCTACCCCAAAGATGCCTTGAACGGGGACATCCCAGTCGCTGAAGACACCGTGGCGTTGTGCGCGTACTCGATCCAGGGCAGGAATGTACTCCAAAAAGAGGAACAAGAGGATATGACGCAGAGGAGCGCAGCCTCCAGCTCCTGATTGGCTCGCTCACACTGGCCGTTACTCTGCGGATGATACCCCGACGAGAGACTTGCCGTGGCCCCCAACACGGTGCAAAATGCCTTCCAAACCTGGGAGACAAACTGCGGACCTCGATCCGAGACAATATCTGCCAGGATGCCATGAAGGCGGACCACATGCTGTACCAGGAGATCTGCTGTCTCCCGTGCCGAAGGCAACCCCCGGAGAGGCACAAAATGGGCTGCCTTGGAGAAGCGGTCCACTATAGTCAGGACCGAGGTGAAGTGATCAGAAGGGGGCAGACCAGTCACAAAATCCAAAGCCACATGGGACCAGGGGCGGGAAGGAACCAGCAAAGGATGGAGAAGACCTGCCGGGGTGGAAGATGACGATTTCCCGGTGGCGCACTGGGCGCAGGCCCGGACATAGCTGGTGACGTCCTTCCTCAGCCCTGGCCACCAGAAGGCTCTCTGAAGCAGGTCGACCGTGCGAGCGATTCCCGGATGGCACGCCAACTTAGAAGCATGACCCCACTGGATGACCTCGCTCCTGACCGAAGGGGGAACGAACAAACGGCCCGGGGGACCCCCACCTGGGTCGGGCTCAGTCTCCTGCGCCCTCCTGACTCTGTCCCGGATCTCCCACACGAGGGCGCCCACCACACAGGATGAAGGCAGGATGGTCTCCTCCTGATCTCCGACGGTCTCTGCCTCAAACTGCCTGGAGAGGGCGTCCGGCTTAGTGTTCTTGTTCCCTGGCCAGTAGGTGATCGTGAAATTAAACCGGCCAAAGAAGAGAGATCAGCGGGCCTGGCTGGAGTTCGTCCGTTTAGCCATCCGGAGATACTCTAGGTTTTTGTGATCCGTCCAGACGACGAACAGCTGGGCAGCCCCCTCCAGCCAGTGCCTCCATTCCTCCAAGACGAGCTTCACAGCCAGCAGCTCCCTGTCACCGATGCCGTAGTACCTCTCAGCAGGTGTTAGGCGGTGGGAAAAGAAGGCGCATGGCCGGATCACCCCATCCACAAGGGAGCGTTGAGAGAGGACCGCCCCAACTCCAGAATCTGAAGCGTCCACCTCCACCAAGCACTGCAGGGCCGGGTCCACCTGGGTCAGGACGCGGGCAGAGGCAAACTCCTTCTTCATCTTCCCGAACGCCGCAGCCGCTTCCTCGCTCCAGCGAAAGGGGGTCTTGAGGGACGTGAGGCTGGTCAGGGGCCGGGCGATGATCCCAAAATTCGGCACAAAACGGCGGTAGAAGTTGGCGAATCCCAAAAACCCCTGCAACTGTTTCCTGGACGTGGGCGTGGGCCAATCCAACACCGCCTTGACCTTGGCCGGGTCAGGGAGCACCTGATTGTATGCAACAATAAACCCCAAAAATGACGTCGAGTGGGTGTGAAACTCACACTTCTCGGCCTTGACAAATAACTGGTTCTCCAGGAGGCGCTGCAGGACCCGTCTAACGTGCACCTGGTGTTCCTCCAACGTGCGTGAAAAGATCAGGATGTCATCCAAATAAACAAACACGAAGGAGTTCAGAAAGTCCCGGAGGATGTCGTTGATTAAGCGCTGGAAGACGGCCAGAACGTTGGTTAATCCAAATGGCATCACCAAGTACTCAAAGTGGCCGCTTGGGGTCCGGAACGCCGTCTTCCACTCATCGCCCTCCTTAATGCGCACCAGGTGATAAGCGTTACGGAGGTCCAGCTTCGTAAACCATGATGCCCCCTGGAGAGAGTCAAAGGCCGAGCTCATTAGGGGCAGTGTGTATTTGTCCTTGATGGTAATTTCATTGAGCCCCTGGAAGTCGATACAGGGACGTAGCGAGCCATCCTTCTTTCCCACGAAGAAGAAACCTGCCCCCACCACCGAGGAAGATGGTCGAATGATTCCAGAGCTGAGGGACTCCTTAATGTACGTGTCCATGGCCTCACGCTCCGGGGCAGACAGGCTATACAATCGACTTGCTGGGAGCGGGGCCCCTGCCCTGAGGTTGATCGCACAGTCGTAGGGGCGGTGGGGGGGAAGGGACAGCGCCCGTGACTTCCTGAAAACTGCTCCCAGATCATGGTAGACCTCTGGTACCTTGGACAGGTCCGGGGGCGGTGTCGAGGGCGGGGTCATCGATACCGAGGGGGCACATGCTGTAGACTGGAGGCAGACACTGAGACAAAAGGTGCTCCACGCAGTGATGTTTCCTGCTTGCCAGTCGAAAGTGGGGTTGTGAAGTCGTAGCCACGGGTAACCCAGGATCACAGGCAAGGAGGAGATAGGCAACACCAGATTCTGCACTTGGGGTGTGTGTGATTTACACTGTAGATAGGTAAAGCACAATCTCGTTCTGCTGTACATGATTGGTTGTACGGTTGAATGACAATAAGGGTGAAAAAAAAACAAAAAACGGATCTCCTCCCTATGATTTCCAGAAATAATCACCGACACAGGGGCCGTCTGGTGGGAGACAGTGGTTAGTGAAGCCTTTGACAGCGTAATGAGGTTGACAGATGGGCAAAGGGGTTGACAGCTGAGGCCCAGATGGGTTGCCAGGTCTCCTGAAATGAAGCTTTGCTCAGCTCCAGAATCAATGAGGGCATGTGTCATGTGTTCCTTGTGTTTATAAATTAATCTGATGGGGATAAGGCAACTGGTGAGGGTTTTTTTCTGATTAACGTCCGTGAATCCCCCTACTGTAACCCGCGGACCTCCCCTTTTAACCAGCTGGAACACTCAGCTACCCCGTGGGACTCACTACCACAGTAAAAACACAGGCCCCGATCCCTTCGGCGCCGTAGGAAGAGCAGGAGCGTGGTTTAACTAAACGGCTGGCAGCCCTACGTTCGGCCGCCCGCTCCTTCAACCTGTTGTCCAAACTAATGGCGAGTGAAATCAGTTCACCTAATCTGTCTGGCTTATCCCATGTTGCTAGTTCATCTCTTAGCTCCGAGCTAAGGCTGCAGAGAAAAATACTGCAAAGAGCAGAATCCCCCCACCCAACCTCTGCAGCTAGCACCCGAAAGTCTACGGCGAAATCGGCGGCGGATTTGCTGCCCTGCCGAAGGTTAAGCAACCGGTCTGTTAACACCGCGCCCCGGTCAGTATGGTCAAAAATCTCAAGGAACTCTGCCACAAATTGCTGGTATGTTAAATGGGCGTAGCTGGGTTTAGCCATAACTGTGTACGCCCAAGCTAACGCCCTCCCATCAAGAAGGTTTGAGATGTACCCAATCTTGCTATGATCCGTGGGGAAATCTCCCGGGACGTGGTGAAAAACTGTTTCACACTGTAGCAAGAAACCCCGTGCCTCCCCGAGTTTTCCGCTAAAGCGGGCGGGGGTAGGCATGGGAGTGAGGCGAGGTGAAGGAAG
Organism: Pholidichthys leucotaenia; assembly: GCA_020510985.1. Lineage (NCBI taxonomy): Eukaryota > Metazoa > Chordata > Actinopteri > Cichliformes > Pholidichthyidae > Pholidichthys > Pholidichthys leucotaenia. Next base: position 132,767,978 of record CM035843.1, read on the forward strand.
CTGGTGTGTTTGACTAGTAGGTGGGTTAACAGGGGCTGGTGAGGCCCCAGTGGCCGGGGGGAACGCCTGGCGTCCTTCCAGGCGATCCAGCCGGCTGTTAATCTGAGTTAATTGATTAAGAATTGACCATCTGTTGATGGGCAATTAGATCTACTCGTGTGCTAAGGGTGTTAAGATGGCGCGTCAGCGCGCTGTCTGCTGGGTCGTCTTGACGGAGTCGTACTGACATGGTTGCTTGACCCAGGAGACAGACACTGACACGAGTAGAGTGATTAGACAATTATTTATTAACCCAGTGAAGTTAGTGTGTGTGTGGATGTGTGGATGAGTGCGATGCTGACAGACAGCTGGAGCTGAGCGAGTCTCACTGCAACCTGGCAACCCTGGAAACACACAAACACAAGGGATTAATGCACTCACAGCAACGGGAGATTGTGATTTGTGCTGCTTACTTGCAGGTGCCGCTGTGAGACTTCTGTCTGCTCCGTGACTTGACGTGGCTGGGTGAGCGTGGAGCTTGGCGCTGTGAAGGTGAGGAGGAGATCCGAGGAGGAGGAGGAGAAGCCCCGTTGTCAGGGGAGACGGGTCTGCCGCCAGCGAGGTCCACCTGTGCACAGGGGAAGTTACTTTGGCAAGGTAAGGTTTGCTGATGCTTACGTGACGTGGCTTGGCGAAGAGGCTTAGTAGTAGCTTTGGCTTGAAGTCGTGTCCTTGATGCGTTGCGTGGCGAAGACGACAGATGACTCCGTGCAGAGCAGTCAGTGACACCGGCTTTTAAAGCCTGCTGGTTATTGCCAGCAGGTGTGTGCGCAGCTGGAGCTGATGACGGCCCAGCGGCCGCCATGACATATTCTGTCCATAAGGTCCACAGCCGTGCCATCACCCAAGCCCGAGAGGGAGAGGATTTTTTTCCACTCTTTCCGCAGCTGATAGACTAAACCTTTGGAGCAGGAACTGTTTGATGGCGGCGTATTTACCATGCTGTGGGGGCGCGTGAAGCAACTGCATGACACGCCGTGTGGACTGCTGATCCAGGGCAGCGACAACCAAGTAATACCTGGTTTCATATGCAGTGATTCCTTGCAGGTGGAACAGCGCTTTGATATGCTGGAACCACGAAGCCGGGTCGCTCTGCCAAAACTCCGGAAGCTTCACAGCCACAGTGCAAGTGGCCCCCTGTGAGGGTCGGGGCGACATGGCTTATGAGGAAATGCAATTTTCTTCTGTGTCAGACATGCTCGAATTGGGGTCACCAATGTGGCAGGAGGAAGAAACACACAAGAGACGAAGGTGGGTTTTTATCTTTACTCCTCAACTGCCACTAAACAACTAACTGTGAACACTCCTGGCCTCCAAAACTGGGAAACATAAACCACGCCAACCAACCCCAAATCCCACTGGGTGAGAGGTACCTCTTCAGTCCGCCACAATAGTGCATTTTAGGTGCATCCTGAAATTATACCCTAAAGCCAAATACCCCTAACTTTTTGCAACAAGCGTATGTCCATTTTTTAGTTTGCAAACTAGGGTGAGGAAAGATGTGATAAAGCAGTAACAAGTACAAACTAATTTCCTCTAATCATAACACTCCAAGTCTGAACTAATATGCATTTTTCATTAGTGGTTCCACAATGATATTTTTACTCAACTAAATGTGTAATGATTCATGCATAATGGTTAATGGCATCATCAGCTGGAGTATGACGACTGAGCCTGAAGAAAGATGCAGACAGTGAGGCGCAAACAGGGCGGTTTTTTATCACGGAAAAACAGTGAATATGCTAAGGTGGACTATCCTTTAACGATGTAGGTGTGGGAATACAGTGGACATACAATTTTTAAATCCTGCCGTGAAGGCCGCGATGGACTGAGATCTGTTCTTGTTACAGCTTTAGGATTCAGCCGGTGAAATGATAACGCACCGTAGGGATCACACTCATCAGATAGAGAGTAATGAAGCATTTTGATGTAAACTGTGATACATTAAAATACCACTAAAGATAGACATATAATTACAAATTTTACAAAGTACAGCAGCTAAAAATGCTCTACAGTTAACCTTGAGAAACTTGTTTAAAGATTTCATTGACTAAAACATGGTATGTTTTGGGGAGGGTTAATCTTCTAAAATGCATTCTTCATCATATTAAATAATATAAATAATTATATTTCAGCATTTCGGCAGAATGGGCAGAAGCTGGTATTGCTCTTCTGGGTTACATTTCCCTACATTGCTAACACATTATCCGGTCTTGAACTACAGCCATCATCATTCTGTTAGCTGTGATGATCCAGTCTCCACACAAAGTTTCTGAGTCGCAATTGTTACGTAGCTTCAGAGCTAGCAGTGCTACTGTCGTGTTAGCTTAGCATGCGTGGTTTTTATTGTTATTTTCTTTAAATTCCAGTCACTCCTCTAGACATCGCTGTTCCCCCCTGTTCACTGATCAACAGTCAATAACATATCTTTATTTTGTTTTATTTTTTATTTGACCTTTATTTTATCAGGTAAAATGTTTGAGAACCAATTCTCATTTACAAACATAACCTGTGTTATGTCCATAACTTGGGTGACCAAGGAAGAGGCTGAAGGAATAGTTGAACATACTTTATTATAAGGAACCACAAACAACAAGGTACTCCGTACAGGCCAAGGGGTCGACGGCGAAAGAGACCGTGCTCTTCCGCCCTTGCCCTTGATACCCCTGGTGACAGCGGAACCGGAAAGGCGGGGCTGCCACCCCCACTACACCCAGGGTACACTCGTCACCATCTTGGTACCTCCCCCCACGTAGAAAAATGCCAAACACACCAATTAGGCCCTCCCAAATTTAAACCCGACTCATACACTAAAGCAATGACACATATGTATATACAGGCCTATTCATTCACACCACGTAAGCTAGAGGGGGCCAGGTAGACTGCCGACCCACCTCGACACGGTTAGACGGGTTATTCTGCTGTCTTTGAAATTATACAATCCATAAAACAAAATGGCGGTGTCCCTAAAAATCAAAACAATCCCCGAACATATGTATATACACAAACAGAAGTCTCGCAACAATACAACTCAGTAACACCAACAGTTAATATGTACATTTCAAAGTTGTTGCCAGCCCCCACCCTAACGCACCCACCCCACAACCTGGGCAATTCACACAAACAACACATTATGAACATAATATAAACAGTGCTGGGGATTTTTTTTTCCACACAGGACAAAATGCAACGTGTACGTATTAATATTATGACTTTAGGGTAAAATGGCATATTGGCACCGCCACCACACCATGCCAATACCACCCCCCCCCACAGTCACCTTACAGTCCCAGTGGGAGACTCACCCCTAGGATTTCCATCAGGCGGATCCCTCCCAGAGTGCCTTTGCCTCTTCTTCTCTGGGGACGAGCCACGTCGGTGTCTCTTTTCATCCACTCGCCGCAGATCGTTAGGGTGTCTCCACGATTCATTGGACAGTCTCAAGTAGCCATCCTTCTGGGCAGCCATCACCTGCAGCTGCCCCTAGTCATCTTGTCATTTTCTTTTCTCATGCACGCCCCTCACCCAAGCTTCTACCCTGGGCCCGACCGCTTCACCAATGTGCAGAGGAGCTCGACTGGGCTTCTGATGACCACCATGTTGTAACTGGGCTCCTGCCCTAGGTTGAACCTCGTCACCGACCCAATCCGGAGTTCTCCTTGGTCTCCAGTGTCGTTGGCTGGCACATCGTGAAATCACGCCGGTTGGTCCTGCCCTGCTCTCTTTCATTTCAAATGCCGGCACAGCCCCTACAGCTCCTCGCTTCATGGTACCACCAGGACAAACTCCGGAAGTCGAGGGAGCTGGCATCTTGGCTCCTTCAGCTGTCCCGGGTGTTCCGCTGTGCTGTCCAGTTCCCACATCCAGGGTAACTTGGACACTAGCATCAGAACCCTTCCGAGATGGTGCTCCATGATGTTGGTCCTGCACACCTCCCAAAATACCAGGCCAGTCACTGTCCCAAACTGCGTCGTCCTCCACATGTGGAGCAGGTCGGTCCCGCAATCCACAGCCTGACCACTCCTCTCTGATGCCGCTGGTGATTGTGAACCCCAGGCCATAGAACATATCACACCCCATGATGTTCGACCTGGTGGCAGTCACCACAAAATGGACGCTCGCCATCATCACCGACTTTCACCTGGCCGTCAACTCCAGTGAACCCACGATGGCCAACTTGATTTCCCCGTAGCCAAAGTAGGGCGTCGACAGGTCGCTCACGCGGTGATGTAGGAACAGACTCCTCACAGTGGACCAGTTCCATACTGAAGTTACTGCTCCAGTGTCTACCATCAACAGCACTTCTACACCGTCTAGCAAAACGTTGCAGTAGATTCGTCCATCTGTGCTCGGGGAGACGGTATGAATAACTATAGGAGTCGCTGCGGGGAAGTCTGTCTTCTGTCTTTGGTCCCCTTACTCAAAATTCTTGCAGGCCCTGGCGAAATGGTGCAGCAGACCACACTTGCCACAGCGTTTGCCCTTCACTGGACACTCTCTTGCCTTGTATTGGTGCCTGGTAGACCCACAGCCATAACATCTTGGCATACCTGGGGTGGACCTAATTCTTACAGTGGCAGTGTATTCCTCTTCATTCACGCTGTCCAAGTCCACAGCCAGCGCCTTCAAACATGGTTCCTTGCATCCCGGCATGCTTCTCTCACAAGGTCTTTAGATAATCTCTCCGCTGCTTCGGACTGCTGCGCTACCTCAATAGCCGTGGCTAACGTCAGTTCACCTGGTTAAGTCAGGAGCCTCGATCTCGCTGCAGAACAAAGAGTGTGCTCCGCTAGTTGATCATGGACCAGCTCTTCCTCTAGGGCGTCAAACTGGCACTCCCCCGCCAGCTGCCGTAGGTCTGCAACGTAGCATTGCACTGACTCTCCTGCCCACTGGTGGTGCTGCCGAAACTGAATCCTCTGGACTATGACATTTTCTGGAGCGCGAAAGTAGCGCGCCATTAGCCCAACCACGTCTTCAAAGCTATCAGCTCCACCTAATGAACCGAGGATTCTTTGACCCTCCATGCCGAGATTATGAACTAATATAGCCCTTGCACGCAGTTTCTTGAGCTCACCGAGGTTAAGGGCCACCAGATAGTTCTGGAAGGCCGCGAATCACCTAGCCCAGGGGACGGACGGCTTGCCCGGAACCTCCAAAAATGGCCGAAATGCAGTAACAGCTCTCTCCATACCTTTCTCCTCGTCGCCAAATGTTATGGCCATAACTTGCGGGACCAAGGAAGAGGCTGAAGGAATAGTTGAACGTACTTTATTATTAGGAACCACAAACAACAAGGTGCGTCGTACAGGCCAAGGGGTCGACGGCAGAAGAGACTGTGCTCTTCTGCCTTTGCCATTTATACCCCTGGTGATGGCATAACCGGAAAGGCGGGGCCGCCACCCCCACTACACCCAGGGTACACTCGCCGCCATCTTGGTACACCACAACCTGGCTCACATCAGTATCTCACATCATTATGTTTTTGTTTGTTTGTTTTTTGGGGGGGGACTTATATTTTCTCTTTGATAGTTGATAAATCTAACTTAGCAATAGCTTAGCTTGGAGGTCTGTCTAACCGCATTAGAGCCCCCCTTGGTAGGGAAGGGCTGACGGTCTGATTGAGGCTGGTTTTGGTCACCATTTTCAATCAATTCTATATACCCCCACTGGAATCCGTGTTCATCTACCAACACTTGATCATATGTGTCATCCTTATTACCTCCGCCAAGGGAGGAGGTAATGTTTTTAGTGGCGCTGGTTTGTTGGTTTGTCTGTTGGTTGGTTTGTCTGTCAGCAACATAACTCAAAAGGTTATGAATAGATTTTGATGAAAGTTTAAGGAAAGGTGTGTAACGGCATGGGAACAGATGATCAGATTTTCGTGATGATTTGAGAGTGCATACCTCCACCAAGGTCTTTGTTTGTATTTGTGCAGCAGGAATACACAAAAACTACTGGTTGGATTTGGATGAAACTTTCACCAGAGGTGGTTCTTTGGCTAGAGGGGAACCTATTACATTTTGGTGAAAATCCGGGAATGCATACCTCCGCCAAGGCTCTTGTGAGCCTCTCCTGTGAGATAACAGGAGGATGTGAAAATTTAGTCTTTGGTATGCAAGAGACGACCTTGGGGGATTTCCTGGTCTCCCAGAGACTATGAGCAGGATGTTATAGGATTTAAGGAAAGATGTATTGTTGCTTGTGATTAAATGCAATATGACTGTGAGCTTTGAAGGTCCTGAATATATAAAGGACGAATGTCTGTGTTTATCCCTCTTTCTGCTTTGCTGATGTTGGAAGATGTGAATAAACCTGACTCGTGAGATAAACTCTGCCTCGTCATTTTCACATTTCCACTCCATTTATCTTCTCACAGAGTGTTAGCAACAATACTCCAAAACTACTGAATGGATTTGGATGAAATTTTCACAAGAGGTGGTTCTTGGGCTACAGAGGATCCTGTTACATTTTGGTGATGATCTGAGAATGCATACCTCAGCCTCTTATCTTCTCACAGAGTGCTACCAACAATACTCCAAAACTAATGGACAAACATTGATGCAGTTTTCACCAGAAGTGGCTCTAGGCCTACACACAAACCCATTATATTTTGGAGGTGATCCATGAGGGACGGAAGGAGACTTGGCGAAGGTATGCGCTCTCTGAGTGCTTCAGATCCTGTTTCCTTGTGTATTTTTTCCCTCAGTGTTTCTGTTCCCTTTTCTTCTTCTTTCAGTTACCAGCAGTTAGCAAACAACAGTAAGATGCATACCAACACCTCCTGTACAAGAGTGTGTGACATTGTAATTCTTTTCTGTTCCCTCTGAGTGGTTTGGTCTGTTTGTCTCCCTGTCTTCCTTGTTAGTATCTCTCCTCACCTGCCCACCTGTCCACAGTTGTGTCCAGTGATGGCGAGATGATGCTTCCTGAAGCCTTGAAGCCTTCCAGCCAATTGGTTCGCAAAAGGATTCATTTCTTGAGGCTTCATGCACACAACCCACCCGCCATCCCTGTTGGCCAAACACTGTAAGACAGGCAGATGTGTTCATAGTCATTTTAGCTCTTAAAGCTGTCTTACCACAATTTGTGCATGGGAATAATGACTGCCAGGAAAAAGAAATAAATGAATCTTCATTTAACTGTGCGCTTTTCTCTTGTGAGCACAAAATATTTTTTTGTCTCCCCTTATTAGCGTGCACTTTATTAATTTTTATTTACAAACAGTATTTGTTCAAAAGTGTTAATAGATTTTGTTTCCACACCATGGAAAACTTCCTCTTCTTTGAAGGCTCCATTTAAACAAGCACCAAAACGAACTCACCAATACGTCACTCACAAACTCTCAAATCTCTAACACTACCCACCAATGGTGAGGAGATTCTTTGGGCTTTATATCTGTCAATATATCGAGCCAAAATTTGAACCACTTCCTGAACTGCTACATTCAGCGAGATTTCAAAAGTCATCGATGATGCCACTCACCGTAAATGATATACGTCTGGATACGCGCTTCACTAAACATTTCCTGGATTTCTTGATACACACTTCAAAGCATCAGCACAGTACGTTGCATCACTAGCTGTTTTCCATCCCACTGGGACCTCTTTCAGCCTGTGGAAAAGTGCAGTGAATAGGACCTTTAAAGGAGAACTAGACAATATTTTCATGAAAACAAATGTTTTTTTAAAAAAATAATACATCAACAAAATGTTTAGAAAGGTGCAGAATTAAAGTCTTTATCTTGATGAAAACAACAGTTTTAAAAACAAATTGTGGGTCGGAAATAATCCCAATATTTATTACATATGAGTAGTTGGGTGATAAGATTCTGGTGGCCGGCGACATAAATCTATATAAACACTAGATAGGACTTGGCTAATATTTTCATGGCAAATGGAGGTGCCATTTTCTATAGGTAATTATAATGGTTGGCAGCACCTGTAGCATTTTGATAACAAGATACACAATTGTTCATTGGATTTATTGTAATCATATAAGTAACCTATGTATACGTATGTATTATGTATAACATGACTAGCCGGCTAGCCATGTCCTATAGTGTTGATATACTGTATATCCATGTCGCTTGTCTCCACCAAGCAGTTGGCGCAAGAGTAAGTGTGACATCTACTGGCCAGGAGGGCAGAATATTGTCTCTATCACCTTTAATATCTTAAGCCATGTCAGCAGATTTGGTTTAATCTTCTTGTACCTTTGGACCAACACAAAAACACTTGTCACTTTGCATATCGGTCATTCTCAGAGCTGAGAACGTAAACAAGCAAGGATTCGAGTTGCCAGTGAAAACAGGGGAGCTAAGGAGATTCCCCACGGTGGAATACTCAGACAGCCTCTGCTCAGGCTTCAAAAGAGAGAAGGTGGTAAATAAGAACTGGGTTTGGGTGCTGTGGATCTGTTCAGCCATGGATCTATCTCAGAGCTTTTTATCTCCCCCACTGCCTGGGCCACTGCCTGTCTACCCTCCTCTGAGGGGAATAAGGCTATTAAAAACACACGTTCACCCTATACCGCTGCCAAATTGCATGGAGTGGAGCACATTTGGGCCTGGCTCGGTGGCTCCAACATGCCTTCTGGGTAAAATGCAAGAGCGTCATGCCACTGACTTCCATCTGATACACATATACCCCTTATACAGAAAGAGGTGCCAAAAATATATCAGTCTGTCATTACCCTCGTAATGATTAGAGTTGAGCGAAAACAGCCAATCCTCTCAGTATGATCAGAAAGTGGCAGAGTTCAGGGTATATATCAGTGTTGGATACTTTTTTACCGACTGTTGGAAGGATAGGTGAAGAAGTGTAGTGGTACCAGTTTTGAGCTGTATTAACTCCAGGGGCATACTAAAGTCAATCAGCCACACTTTGAAGATATGGGAATAAGCTGTTGAACTCAGGTTAAGAGGAGATGTGACGATTGGCGAGCAGCAGTATGGTTTCACGCCAAGAAAGTGTACCACAGATGCAATGTTTGCTTTAAACATGTTAGAGAAGTATAGAGAAAGTCAGAAGTTGTTGCACCATATCTTTGAGGATCTAGAGAAAACATACAGCGTGATAGGGTGGTGAGAGAGGAAGTGTGGTACTATATGAGGATGTCAGGAGTGGCAGAGAAGTATGTGATGGTGGTGCAGTCCATATATAAAGAGAAGTAAGATGGTGGTGAGGTGTGCTGTCAGAGTGACAGATGGATTCAAGGTGAGGGTGGGTTTGCATCAGGGATCAACTCTGAGCTCCTTCTTGTTTGCCGTGGTGACAGACAAAAAGCAAGGTGGTATCTTTGGGAGTTGAGCACTATTTTACATCTTTTTCATCAATGGGACAAGAGTGCTGATACCAGAGTTGGTTCTTGTGGTGCTCAGCTAGTGCTCAGCACAGCTCTAGAAGTTTGCTTTTCCTCCGGTGGCACATAACTCAATGACATCAGTTTTATAGATGTGGATGTGCTTGGGGAAAAGTTGGTGATCTGTCTTCTGGCCTGTGATATCATTGTGGGAAAGGGGTAGTTTAGCACCAGCTCAGGCACTTTTCTCTTATCTGAGGAGTGGCCTAGATCAGTGTTTTTCAACCTTTTTTGAGCCAAGGAACCCTTTTTACAATGAAAAAAATCTCATGGTACCTCACCAACCTAAAATATTACAAAATGACACATTGCATGCACTGCTCACCCTCTCCACAGCTGCATCCCCCTTGGACCATCGATGGAGCAGCTGTGGAGAGGGTGAACAGCACCAAATTCCTGGGGATGCACATTTCCAAGGACCTCTCCTGGTCTAACAACACCACATCACTAGCCAAGAAGGCTCAAACTCGCCTCTATTTTCTGCACAAACTGAGGACAGCACGAGTCCCACCCCCCATCATGTGCTCATTCTACCGGGGCACCACTGAGAGCATCCTCACTAGCTGCATCACTGTGTGGTATGGAACCTGCACCACCTCCTGTCTGAAGACTCTACAACGCACAGTGAAAGCAGCCAGCCAGATCATCGGTGCCCCTCTGCCCTCCCTCTCGGACATCTACCACACCCGCCTCAACTGCAGAGCCATCAACATTGCAGGTGACACCTCCCACCCCTCACACTCCCTCTTCAGCCCTCTGCCCTCGGGGAGAAGGTACCGGAGCCTCCGGGCCCACTCCACAAGACTGCTAAAAAGCTTTGTTCACCAGGCCATCAGGACCCTGAACTCTGCCCACTTCTTCCCCCCCACCCCTGGACCGTAACACATTCACCCACACAATAACTACCTCAGCTGTTTGCACAGAAAGACTTGGCACACCAACAGTACCACATCTGTTGCTGTATGTCTTGTACCTTACTGCAAGCATTTGTACAAATGCCATACCTGCTGCTGTCTGTCATTGCAATACTGATCATGTGCAGACCAATCTGTCACTGTCTGCACCCCTGTTACCGCATTGAACTCGCAAGTTACTAGTATTATGGTTTACTGTACATAGGATTGCTGTGTTTCTACAGTTATTTGCACTATGGGTAGTATTACTGTACATAGATTGTTGTTGTTGTTTTCCATCCTTACTCCTTCTTGTCTTATATATTGTGTCATACTGATAGACTAGTCAGCTCATGTGCAGGGACCACACCAGAGAAAAACTCACTCGACACAGAGAAGCAAAGTTTGCACAATTTATTAATTTCAAAACGTGGAGCACAGTTACCAAAAGCCAGTGCAGGGGTAGGTATTCTTGTATCGCCCCACCTTGCTGCCTCTATATTGGAGTTTTCCCCGGTGGACGAAAGGGTTGCTTCCCTGCGCCTTCGGGTTGGGAAACGGGTCCTGACCATCATTTGTGCCTATGCACCAAATGATGTTTCAGAGTACCCACCCTTTTTGGAGTCTCTGACTGGGGTGCTGGAGGGTGCTCCTCCTGGAGACTCCATTGTCCTACTGGGGGACTTCAATGCGCACGTGGGCAACGACAGTGAAACCTGGAGGGGGGGTGATTGGGAGGAACGGCCTGCCCGATCTGAACCCGAGTGGTGTTCAGTTATTGGACTTCTGTGCTAACCACAGTCTGTCCATAACGAACACCATGTTCAAGCATAAGGGTGTCCATATGTGCACCTGGCACCAGGACACCCTAGGTTGCAGGTCGATGATCGATTTTGTTATCGTATCATCAGACCTGTGACCGTATGTCTTGGACACCCGAGTAAAGAGAGGTGCAGAGCTGTCAACTGATCACCACCTGGTGGTGAGTTGGATCCGATGGCAGGGGAGGAAGCCATTCAGACCTGGTAGACCCAAACGTATAGTGAGGGTGTGCTGGGAGCGTCTGGCTGAGGCCCCTGTCCGGGAGGTCTTCAACTCCCACCTCCGGAAGAACTTCAACCACATTCCGAGGGAGTCTGGAGACATGGAGTCTGAATGGGCCATGTTCTCCACCTCTGTTGTTGAAGCGGCGGCCCAGAGCTGCGGCCGCAAGGTGGTCGGTGCATCTCGTGGTGGCAACCCCCGAACCAAGTGGTGGACACCAGTGGTGAGGGGGGCCATTAAGCTGAAGAAGGAGTCCTATCAAGCTTGGTTGGCTTGTGGGACTCCCGAAGCAGCTGAGGTGTACCGGCAGGCCAAGCGGAGTGCAGCTCGGGTGGTTGCTGAAGCAAAAACCCGGGTATGGGAGGAGTTCGGTGAGGCCATGGAACAAGACTTTCGGTCGGCTTCAAAGAGATTCTGGCAAACTGTTCGGCGGCTCAGGAGGGGAAAGCAGCTCCCCGTCCACACTGTGTATGGTGCGGATGGGACACTGTTGACTTCAACTGGGGATATCGTCGGGCGGTGGAAGGAATACTTCGAGGATCTCCTCAATCCCACTGATACGCCTTCCACAGAGGAAGCAGGGTTTGGGGACGAGGGGGATGACTCGCCTATCACAGGGGCTGAGGTCGCCAAGGTGGTTAAAAATCTCCTTGGTGGCCGGGCCCCGGGGGTGGACGAGATTCGCCCCGAGTACCTCAAGGCCCTGGATGTTGTTGGGTTGTCATGGTTGACATGCCTCTGCAACATTGCGTGGAGGTCGGGGGCAGTGCCTTTGGCATGGCAAACCGGGGTGGTGGTTCCTCTCTTCAAAAAAGGGGACCGGAGGGTGTGCTCCAACTTTAGAGGGATCACACTCCTCAGCCTCCCTGGGAAGGTCTATGCCAAGGTACTGGAGAGGAGAGTCCGGCCGTTGGTTGAACCTCGGATTCAGGAGGAGCAATGTGGTTTTCGTCCTGGCCGTGGCACATCGGACCAGCTCTTTACCCTCTCGAGAATTCTTGAGGGTTCGTGGGAGTTTGCCCAACCAGTTTACATGTGTTTTGTGGATTTGGAGAAGGCATTTGACCGCGTCCCTCGTGGATTTTTGTGGGGGGTGCTTCAGGAGTATGGGGTATCGGGCTTGTTGTTACGAGCTATTCGGTCTCTGTACGACCGTTGTGAGAGTTTAGTTCGTATTGCCAACACTCGGTCGGAGTCATTCCCAGTGAGAGTTGGACTCCGCCAGGGCTGCCCTTTGTCACCGGTCCTGTTCATAATTTTTATGGACAGGATTTCTAGGTGCAGCCAGGGAATGGAGGGTGTCATGCTTGGTGACCACAGGATCTCATCTCTGTTGTTTGCAGATGATGTTGTCCTGTTGGCTTCATCCAGCAATGACCTACAGCTCTTGCTGGGACGGTTTGCCGCTGAGTGTGAAGCGGCTGGGATGAGAATCAGCACCTCCAAGTCCGAGTCCATGGTCCTCAGCCGGAAAAAGGTGGATTGTCCTCTCCGGGTTGGGGACAGGCTCCTGCCCCAAGTGGAGGAGTTTAAGTATCTTGGGGTCTTGTTCACGAGTGAGGGGAAAATGGAGCGAGAGATCGACAGACGGATTGGAGCAGCATCTGCAGTGATGCGGACGTTGTACCGGTCTGTTGTGGTGAAGAGGGAGCTTAGTTCTAAGGCAAAGCTGTCGATTTACCAGTCAATCTACGTTCCTACTCTCACCTATGGTCACGAGCTTTGGGTAATGACCGAAAGAACGAGATCGCGGATACAAGCGGCTGAAATGAGCTTTCTCCGTAGGATTGCTGGACTCACCCTCAGAGATAGGGTGAGGAGCTCAGTCATCCGGGAGAGGCTCAGAGTAGAACCGCTGCTCCTCCACATTGAAAGGAGTCAGTTGAGGTGGTATGGGCATCTGATTAGGATGCCTCCTGGACGTCTCCCACTTGAGGTGTTTCAGGCACGTCCCACTGGGAGGAGACCCCGGGGCAGACCCAGGACTCGGTGGAGAGACTATGTCTCCCAGCTGGTCTGGGAACGCCTTGGCATCCCCTCTGAAGAGCTGGAGCAGGTGGCTGGGGAGAGGGAAGTCTGGGCTTCTCTGCTTGAACTGCTGCCTCCGCGACCCGGACCTCCGGAAAAGCGGTAGAAGATGGATGGATGGATGGATGGATGGATGGATGGAGCACAGTTAAGGAAATCGTCACTCGCCAGAGGAAGACTAGGCCTGTGGGGAGAGACGAGAGCAAATTAATATGAGGAGGGAGGAAGGGAAGTGGAAAGACAAATTTGCCACTTATGTGAGTGGAGCAGGGAGCCCGACCGAGAGACCCAGCAGGAATAGACAAACTAGCAGGGTGAAGCTGGCTGGGAGTAGGAGAGGAGAAAGAGCTGGGTGGTGTCTGACCGGGTGGAGACAGGTAGCCAAAGCGGGATGAGGATGATGGAGCAGGTGAGCACACAACAATCCCCGAAGACACACCGCACCGATGGCAGCAACCTGTGAGGAGAAGAAGAGAGAGGAATTCAGCATAAACCCTCTGACACAACAAAGTAACTTACTTGCTACGTTGCAGGCAGTATACCCAACGAGCCAGTGCTGAAGCCTCCGCTTGATGGTCCTTTATGTGCTGGCGAGGAAGGAGCGGCAGGTGCATCTAATCACACAGGGTCGTTGATTACTTGAGGAGTTGGGGAATCCTAAACGGGAAGGAGAGGGTGTGTACTCACCTGAACATGACATATTGTGCACACCACTAAGAGAGTGAGAGAAATGGCATTTCAATTCTACTGTATGTCCTGTACATACAGAAGTATTGAAAATAAAAATCTTTGAATCATTTGTAGCCTATTGCAGCATAAGTGATGACAGTTTGGTCTTGTAATTAGTTTATACTCACTGAGTGTGAAACCTGGGCCTGTTTAGATGAACACAAAGCTGATTTCCTGGCAGGAACTTAAGAAAGCCATAAAAGAAGCTCTTCCTCCACAGCACTACCTCTCTCTCTCTCTCTCCTTTTTTTTTTTTTAAGTTTTTTTAGCAGTCGGGCTGGAAAAGACCAGGTTTTTCTTATTAAAGTTACCTGTTTCTTCATGTACTCATGGAGATGAACAATATAGTTTGTGTTCTTATCTTAAAGTGATGGGTGTTTTGTTTGGAGATGACGTTTAAGCTTGCATGGGGCCATGGCACTGTTGGATAGCTTTTCCTCGTACATCAAGCATAGCGACTTGGCGCAGCAGGATCCCCAGCAGAAGAAAATCCAAGGGAAAGGTAACTTTTGCTGTACTGCCTTGTCTTCACTGTCTTGGCTTTCTTTTGATAACCACTCAACCCTTCACTCGGGTTAGAATTTTGCCCAGGGTCCAGTTCAGACTCTGAATCTTTCCTCTTCAAATATTTATCCATTTATCCATAAAGCTTGTCAGCAAAGGGAAACACAAAGTGCTCTAAGATTTCCTGGTAGACAGCTACACTGACCTTGGACTTGATAAAACAGTGGACCAACACCAGCAGATGACATGGATCCCCAAATCATCACCGACTTCACACTGGATGTCAAGCAGCTTGGATTCTGTGCCTCTCCACTCTTCCTCCAGACTCTGGGATCTTGATTTCCAAATGACAGGACTTGGCACCTGATTTGGGGAGCCATGCCATCTGGCAGTGTTGATCCACTGTGTTTTATCAAGTCCAAAGTCAGCGCTGTTGTCTAGCAGGAAATTTTAGAAATTTTATGCTTCCCTTTGCTGAGCTTTATGGAGATGCTGATTTCATTTTCCAGCAGGACAAGGCCCCTGCCCACACTGCAAAAAGTACCAATACCTGGTTTAATGAGACCGGAGTGGTGGCCTAGTTGGTAGAGCATCATCGTGGGTTCAAATCCCAGCCGGGTCATACCAAAGACAATATAAAAATGGCACTTTCCGCCTTCTAGCTTGGTGCTCAGCATAATAGAATGGGGAAAGGAAAGTTAACGCACAGAGCTGCCAGAGGACTGACCCCCTACTGTAGCTTTCACTACTCACAGTAGCTGCGTGGCCTAGGGTCAGTGAAATGGAGATAGGTGCTGTCCCATACACCACATGGTGTCCCACATGCTGTGGAAGGGATTAACTTAACTGGTTTAATGACCATGGTATCACTGTGCTTGATTGGCCAGTAAGCTCTAATTTTTTGAGTAACAGAATTTTGGGTTTTCATTAGCTGTCAGCCATAATCATCAAAATTAGGAGAAATAAACACTTAAAATACTATATCACTCTGTATGTAATGAATCTATATATGAGTTTAGCTTTTTGAACTGAATCACTGGAATAAATTTACTTTTCGATGATATTCTAATTTACTGAGATGCACCTGTAGCATCAAACTCCAAGTCCTGCAGATGGAAATTGTCAGCGATCTGAACACAGTGATTTGGTTTTTCTTCCCCTGTGCATTATCTGTGATCAGTAAACATATATACCACATTCCTCAGTGAGCTGTAGGTCTAGCTTATAAGCTTTATAAACTCAATCCTCCAACTGCCGCTCAACACAGCAAATTCCTTTTTGGGGGTGAGTCGTCTTGTCCTCTTCGTAGACAGAGGAGGCTTTTAGGGATTCGCTGGGCCTACGGGAGATTAGGCTGGAGAGCAGCAATTAAAGCGCGACACAACTCTCTATCTCTGTCTCTCCCTCGCTCCACCTTTCTTCCCCCTCCCTCCCACCTCGTCCCAGGCTCACACAACTACAGGTTTCTATGGAAACTGCTTCCCTCCCTTTTCTCGTCTCCTCCCTCCTCAGCTGCTCATGCATCTTTTCCTCTCTACCTCCATTCATACCCTACATTCATCACACTCTTTGTTATCTCTTCATTATCACCTGCGCCTTGATTATCACCCATCTTCTTCACTTTTGTGATGCTGGCTTTTGTTACCCCTCCCCCCAATCTCCATTAGTCTTCATGTTGTTTCTCCTATCTCAGTTTCTATCTGTCCTGCTGCTTGCAGCATGAAACCAAATGTCAGGTCTGAGCTGGCACTGAGAGAAATTGTAAGGGAGGCAGATGGAGCAGCAAAACTGGAAAGGCGAGAGGGATGGGGGGGCTGAAAAGAAAGTGGCGACCTGATAGTGGAGTGATGGAGTTGAGAACGAAAGAGAGACAGGGAAGGTAGAGGTGGACAGATAATGCCCTGCCAACCACAGGTGTCCACTGTTTTATATTGGTCAACGTATTTGAACAGCCCTATTCAAGCACACCTGGGTGCTGGCCTGAAAAGAGTATACACTGTAGGCTTATGACATGTTATGTAGGTCTATTTTTATTTCACAACATTTTCAGACGTGAAATAGGCAACATTACTGCCTTTACAGTGATACAGTCGTGTCATTCAGACATGCCCCACTTTTGTATTCATTATCATCACGACTTCATTCAAGCATAGCAGAGGCAGCAAGGACAAGACTGCAGTATCAATGAATACATCGCCACTGTGATTCAACTGAAGGCCTGGTGTACAGTGCAGGGCAGAAGACATCAATTTATTGACAGCGACACAAAAAGATTATGATTTTTGTGTGTTTAACCTTTTCCTTGCTCCACCGAGAAGTGTATTCCCTCCTGGCTGTACTCACTGTTCCTAAATACCACAGTGAGCATAAAATAGAACCGAATAGGCCTATTGTAATGTCATACACATGTTCAAAAAAGTGGATGTTGTTCTCTTTTAGAGCCAGTTTTGTTTGTCATGTGACTTGTGCTGTCTAGCTGGCATCAAGCTGGCTTAATCGTTGCGTTGAGGGAGTGCTGGATGAATCCATGTTCATGTTGTCACCACTTAGATATTACAATTGGCTAACTGGGATGGTATAAATCCAACTTCAGTTCATCCATTTTGTCATGTTCCGCAGACAGGTTACTAACTAACTAACTAACCTACACTTATATAGCACTTTTCTAGTCACAAAGACCACTCAAAGCACTTTAACTTGTACTAACCCTCTATTCTAAGGGCCTATAGGAAACAGATATCTAGGGACAATTTAGAACAGCCAATTAACATAACATGCATGTCTTTGGATTGTGGGAGGAAACCGGAGCCCCCGGAGTAAACCCACGCAGCACAGGGAGAACATGCAGACTCCACACAGAAAGGTTCCAGTGGCTTAGCAGCTAACCCTGATATTGCTTCTGTCCATTTTTGCATTGGTTTCTGCACGCTTCACCCATGTTATGGTCTGAAGGTGAGAGCACAGTTCACACTACACTCAATGATTACCTGCAGCTGTTACTGATTACACGCCTGTGTTGATTACTGCCTCCCTATAAGTACTACTCCGTTTCCGCTAGTCACTCATGGGTTTGCCTCAGCATTTCACGGCTGTGATTGCTGGTTCTCCCGCTTCCCCTGTGTCCTTCATCAAGCCTCTGTTCTCACCTTCCTTGGACCATACTCCTCCAAGGATAACAAAAAAGTAATCAACTTCTAAACCTTGGATTAATTCCTATCTCTGTGTCCTATCTCTGTGTGCATCTCTGTGTGCCCGTTTGCTACTCCTTCTCTCCCTCTCTAGGTCAGCCCTGGTTCAAATGCAGTCAATAAACTTTTCATAAAAATACAAAACTTGCAATCAGTCTCTTTGTGATTCTGTTTCTGCAACTGCCATTGGGATCTGTACAAAAACATGTCTACCCACTTCTGCTTTATGTCCTGTGGAGTCTGCATGTTCTCCCCATGCTTGCATGGGTTTACACTGGGTGTTCCAGTTTCCTTCCCCATTGCAAAAACATGCAAATTAAGTTAATTGGAGACTCTAAAGTGACATGGTATTTGACCCAAAAAGCAGACACGACTCAAGAGTAACACAATTAACCTTTTATTGATAATTGTGTGGGTGTGTGGATGTGTGTATGCGAGCAGAGCACCGTGCAACCTGGCAACCCTATGGACAAACAGAGGGAGAGCTAGAGACAATCCAGGCAGGGGAAGCGCCAGAAAGTTCAGTTCTTACTGTTTGCGGCATAGGAGTGGAACTCAGGTTAGCTCAACGGCCACGGCCAGGAGGACAGTGTCAGCAGCCCCGTAGGAGATGAAGTAGGCAGGTGAACAGAGCAGGGAGGTCCGCCGCCAGGTGGAAGGAAATCTGCTGCCAAGGTTCTCCGCCTGTCCACAGGGGAAGTAGAAGGGTGAAAGGAATAGATGGTGGCTTACTTGGCTGCCGGATGATGAGGAGTCCAGTGACGAGGAGTAGGACAGGAAAGTAGACGAGGCTTGGAAGCTCAGCGTAGAGTTGGCAAGTTCAGGTCCCATGGGAAGGAGACAGACGACTCCGCGCTGATCCAAGGGCCTCGCAGAATAAATAGCCAGACCAGGATGGAATACAGGTGTATGCGCAGGTGTGGCTGATTGGTGGCCATGACAGTACTCCCCTCCATGACATGCCTCTCAGCGGTCAGTCCATCCTACCTGGGTGCGCCTGATGGAAGTCTCTGATGAGCTGCTTGTCCAGCACGAAGGAGGGGCGCACCCAGGACCTCCACTCCGGCCCGTAGCCCTCCCAGTCCACCAGGTACTGCAGACCCCGGCGTAGGATGTCCAGGATGGCGTTGACCTTCCAAGCTGGGTTGCCGTCAATTACCATCGGTGGCAGTGGAGCCTTGGGAGGGGGACACAAAGGGCTGGAGCAGACAGGCTTGACCTGCGAGACGTGAAAAGAAGGACAGATGCGGGGGGGGGGGGAGAGCTAGGCGTACACAGACAGGGTTAATGATCTGACTGATGGGAAAAGGCCCAATAAACCTCTGGGACATCTTCCTCCTCTCACCCTTCAAGTCAATATGCTTAGTAGACAGCCATACCTGTTGACCCACCTGACAGGCGGGAGCTGGAGCCCTATGAAGGTTGGCCACCGAAGAGTTGCGCTCTGCCATGTGTCGCAGTGCCTCCTGGGTAGCCCTCCAGATCCGATGGCAGTGCTGCAGGTGCGCATGGAAAGAAGAAACGGTGATGTCCCCTTCCTCCTCCGGGAACAACGGGGGATTGTAACCCAGCGAGGCCTCGAAAGGAGACATGCCGATAGCTGAAGAGATGGTGGTGTTGTGAGCGTACTCAATCCAGGGAAGATGGGAGCTCCAAGACGATGGGTTGGTGGTGGCGACACACCGCAGCACGGCCTCCAACTCCTGGTTTGCTAGTTCACACTGCCCATTGCTTTGAGGATGGTATCCCAAAGATAGACTCACTGTGGCCCCCAGGGCGTTACAAAATGACCTCCAGACTTGGGAAACAAACTAGGGACCTCGGTCGGAGACAATATCCAATGGAATGCCATGTAAACGTACCACATACTGGACTAGAAGGTCCGCCGCCTCCTTGGCCGTAGGCAGCCCCTGCAGGGGGACAAAATGGGCAGCCTTTGAGAACCTGTCGACCAGTGTGAGGATTACGGTGCTGTGATTGGATGATGGGAGGCCGGTGATGAAATCCAGAGCCACATGGGACCATGGTCTGCCGGGGATGGGAAGGGGTGGAGCAGCCCAGCTTGCGGGGAAGAAGAACCCTTGCCGGCGGCACACTGAGGACAGGCCCGGATGTACTCCCCGACGTCCTTCTGAAGAGACGACCACCAGAACGTCCTCTGGAGAAGGTCCACTGTGCGCCCCCTCCCGGGGTGACACACGAACTTGGACGATTGGACGAACAGTTTACCCGCTGGCCCCCCGCCCAGGTTGGGTTCATCCTCCTGAGCCTTCAAGACCTTGTTGTTGATACCCCAGGAGAGGGCACCCACAACACACAATGAAGGTAGGATGGGGTGCTCGGGCATCTCTGCCGCCTCAGGGGCAAACTCCGCGCTGATCTTAGGGCCTCGCGGAATGAATAGCCAGACCAGGATGGAATACAGGTGTGTGCGCAGGTGCGGCTGATTGGTGGTCATGACATAAAGTGGCCCTAGGTGTGAATGGTAAAGGGATTGGCACTGCACCCTGGCTGCCTCAACCAGATGGATGTCCTTGAATTTCCCTCTGGGATTAATAAAGCATAATAAAACAAGGAATGTCAGTTGAATTTAGTATGATGCAAGACTGTAATCTCACTAGGAAAGTGACTCGAGTCCCATCCCCCATCATGTGCTCATTCTACCGGGACACCATCAAAAGCATCCTCACCAGCTGCGTCACGGTGTGGTATGGAAGCTGCACCACCTCCTGCTGGAAGACACTACAATGCACAGTGAAAGCAGCCAGCAAGTATATGATTCACACAGGTGAAGACATTACTAACCTGTGCGTTCTCTTCTCCCTTCAGGTTGCTGCCATCGTGCGGGTGTGTCTCTGGGACTGCACGTGCTGTCCTGCCACATCATCGCCTATCTACGGCACTCAACCTCCACCCGGTCAGGCACCACCAGCTCCATTCCCTTCACCCTGCTGGTTCGTCTATTCCCCGCTGGGGCCCTGCCGGTTCTCCCTTGGAGCTCACGTAAGCGGTAGTTTGGCCAGCCCATTTTCCCTTACTCCGTTCCTCCACTCACGGCTCTCGTCTTCTCTCCACAGGCTGTTTCCTCTGGAGAGTGACTGTTATCAGTAGCTGTGCAGTTATTTTGACATTTTAATAAAAATCTCAAACGTGTGTTGTGGTTTGATTGCTCTCTCTTGTTGCTGCATCGCGCACGTGAGCTGATTGTTAATTACAATAATGACACGTATAGTAGTATTGACAAATAAAATCTTTGAATCTTAAATATTGAATATATGGAAGCTAAACGTTTTCAGAAAAAAATTCTATATAAACTTAGTTTTTTTACAGTCCCAGGTGGCTTCATCTGTTGAACATGCAGGCTTCTGACACTTCTGTTTTGTTTTCTTTTTTTGCACTGAGAAGTTTGATATACCATCTGTGAATGACTCATTTTCTTCTGAAATCTGCATTTTGATGTAATGGTGTTATGATGACAAGCTCAAACTAAGCATAAACTCAGAGAATCACACAAAAAGCAGGATGAAAGTTTTATGCTAAATGTGCAAATGATAATCTGCAAAAAACAAGCAAAATACACTTATGGGATAAAGCAAAAACAAAAGTCAAACCAGACCATCAATGCTGGAGTAGCTCATTCAGGCCTGATGAAATCCCTTTGACCTTGACCTTAAGCATAGTCTTGATCTGGGGTCTGCAAACTGTGGGTCTGAAGCCACATGTGGATCTTTTGCCCACAGCCAGTGGCTCCTTAAGGCCTTGACAAAAAATTTAAAACTTTCACTGAAAAGATGGCACAGAATTGTGAGGGAAAATATTGTGCGTTTACTAGAAAAATAAGAAATTTGTGGAAAAAGTTGAAAATATATGCCAAAAAATTCTCACAAATTCAAGAAAAAAGTTTGCAATTTTATAAGGAAAAACACAAAAACAAAGTAATCACAAAATTTCTTGTGAAAAATCATAAATTTACTGGAAAAGTTGCAATTTTTTGAAAATAATGATACAAATTTATATGAAAAGTGCTGCAAACTTCCTTGGAAAAAAAAACAAGATTACAAGGGAGAATAAAACAAATTTATTGAAAAAGATGAAAATTTATGCTAAAAATATGACAAATTTAGGGGAAAAAGTTGCAATCTTATGAGGAAAAACTCTTGCAAATTTGTAATAAAAAACCAAAAAATTTCTGAAAAAAAAAATCCCAAGCTTGCTGCAAACATTGCATTTTTACAAAAAAAAAAAAAATGTCACAAATTTATGTGAAAGAGGCTACAATTTTGCCTGAAAAATATGACAAATTTACTAGAAAACCAGAAAATTTATGCCAAAAATCTCACAAATTTTGGAAAAAGGTTTTAATATTATGGTAAAAAAACTCTTTATATTGATGATTTGTACTAGTAATGCTGCTGTTTTACCTTAGTCTCCAGGCTCAGATGTTTTTGTGGCTCCGTTTTGGTCAAAAATTTCTCAGAATGGCTCTTTGCATTGTAGAGATTGCTGACCACTGGCCTAGATGCAGACCCACCCGAGGATGAGAGTGACTTTGGTGAGAACTGTGGCGAAAGCCTAGGAGTAGCAGTTCCCATGAAATGTGGATGGATGGATGCCACATTAATCACGTTAGCTCCTTTTGGTTTCACTGGAATGATCTAAAAATTCATACACAAGAGAAACTAAGGAAACTGGTGAGCCACTTGAAGCAAAGAACAGAGGCAATGGTACCACACAATTAATTAGAGGACACTCATAAAGTGCATACCTCTGCCAAGTTCTGCCTGTCTGTCTTCACTGGATGGATTTTGAATGAAATTTTCACCACAGGTGGCCCATGGGCTACGGATGAGATTTCGGAGGTGATCTGGGTCGGGATGCAGATGCTGGATCACCTTTATTTATTTTTTTTTATTTCAAACATGTAAACAAAGAAAATAAGATAAAATGGAAATTTAAAAAAGAAACACTGTAGACATAAGGTCGTCAACAACATTTTTCTATCAAATCTGATCAACAATGTATGTTTGAAAAAGAGTAGGATGAAGTTTAAAAAAAACTTTTCCTAGTCCTACCCCTTTTACGGCTTTTTTTTTTTTTTAAATGAAACTCAAATATTAGTCCCTTGTATCAGCGACTTCAGTCATTAACAAACCAGAGAAGAAATACTGCACACACAATCAAAAAAGGAAAGTAATAATAATAATAATCAATACAATATTCACGGGAGCTATACATTCAGGTCCAGAAGTAATCAGTCCAGCATACAGTAAATCGCATAAGTCCATTTCGTAGCTGTTCAATATATGATTTTTAAAGAGTATTTTAAATTTGGTGAGTGACCCAGAGGTTTTCATTTCATCAGTAAAATTATTCCATAATTGAACTCCTTTGGTTGTGATATAGTGATATCTTGCATTAGTTCTTACTTGTGGTTTTTTGAATAAAAGTAGCCCTCTCAGTTCATGTTGGGTTTCTCAAGTGAAATAACCGTTGGATACTGTTAGGTAATTGTTGCCATTTTACTTTAAACAGGATGCGAGTAGTTTTAAAATCCCCCAAGTCTTTAAATTTGAATGTTTTTAATTTGATGAAGAGCAGGTGTCACGGCGCGCCATTCATCAGCGGCGCCACCTGCTCCCGCACCTGCTCGTCATCAACGGCGAGGGATAAAAGCCGTCTCGCCCTGAGCTTCGGCCTGAAGCCGTCAGACTTCGTCCCTCACCGTTGTGAGTCATTTCCAATCTTCAGCGCAATCATTTGGGTAAGAAGCCCTTACCTTCTTTTTCTCCAGTCTGCTCCCCTGTGCACAGGTGGATTTCCCGGCGGCGGACGACGTCCTTCCAACGCCCATTCCTCGCTGCTGCACCGAGCTCTCCAGGTGGCTGTCTCCCGGGTCTCGCCCCTTGCTGTGCCAGCTATCCTGTCCATCCAAGTAAGTCCTTCTCTCGCCATAATCTCCTCTGTGTTGGTGTATGCCCGTCACCCTCTCCCTGTGCTTTTTCCATAGGGTTGCCCGGCTGTACGGTCACCTGCCTCTGTGCCTGAAGCAGACGCCGCCACCAACACATTGACATCCCACAGACACGCACTCATTCACGCCTGTTGTTAATAAACTATTTGAACTACTCTGAGCCTGTGTGTGCGTCTCCTGAGTCGTGCGTTATGTCAGTACGGCTTCAGCAGAGCGGCTCGGCAGACGGCGGGCTCGCACACCGTCTTACCACTCTCGAGGTTCGAGTGGATCAAATCGCTTATCAACAACAGGTGATCCTGAATCAATTAGTAGCAATAACGAACCGATTGGACCGCCTGGACCCCCAGCAGCCGTTCCCCCCGGCTCCTCAGGGTGGCGCAGCTCCTGCTGTTCCTGCGGCCGTTCAGCCAGCTCCGGTGGCACCGGCCCGTCTCACACCAATTCCGACCCCCGCTCGCTTTAGCGGAAAGCTCAGCGGAGCGCGGGGGTTTGTGATGCAGTGTGAGTCTGTGTTCGACCGTGTGCCCGGAGATTTTCCCTCAGATCACAGCTGAATCGGCTACATAGGTAACCTCCTGGAGGGGCGCGCTTTAACCTGGGCCTACGCTATAATGGCGAGACCCAGTTATGCCACCCTCACCTATGCCGAGTTCGTGAGGCGCTTCCTGGAGGTGTTCGACCATTCTCGCACCGAGACGGTCCAGGTCGATCGGCTTCTCGCTCTCCAGCAGGGAAGCCGGTCAGCCGCGGACTATGCTATCGACTACCGGGTAGCGGCGGAGGAATTGGGCTGGGACGAACGTTCCCTCTGTGGCCTGTTCCTCCGCAGCCTCAATGACGATCTGAGGGATGAACTGGCTGGACGGGATGTCCCCGGAACGCTAGCGGAGCTAACCTCACTAGCCATTAGCTTGGACAACAGGCTGCGTGAGCGCTCCTCAGGACGGAAGTCATCTACTTCTCGCCCTCGGGGAGCCTCGCTGCGCCTGCCCCAAGCTCGCCCCCTGGCGACGCCGCCACCATCGCGCCCCGAGGAGTCGGAGCCGATGGTGACGGGCTGGACAAAGCTCTCCCCGGCAGAGAGACAACGCCGCCGTGAGTTGGGTCTCTGCATGTATTGCGGAGACAGTCAGCACACGGTGGAGCTTTGTCCACAGAAGCCAAACGGCGGGGTCCGCGAGTCACTGTAGGGGGCCTCGCGGACGTCAATCGGCAAAATCCCCTCACCCAATTGAAGCTGCCCATCCGTTTCTGCCACAACCCCACTGGGCACCTCACCCACGCACTGGTGGATTCGGGCGCAGAAGGCAGCTTCATTTCACAAAGCCTGGCAACCCGATTGGGCATCCGCTGTCAGGCACTGAGAAACCCCATCTCCCTGGTCAATCTCTCTCGTGCCTCCCTTGGGAGAGTTTCACATCAGACCGTTCCCGTCCCAGTCATCATCTCAGGGAACCACCGGGAGGAGATGGTTTTTTACGTCCTGCCCAACTCTGTGTCACCCGTCATCCTGGGGTATCCCTGGCTACGCCTCCACAACCCTGTCCTGGACTGGAAGTCAGCTGGGGTATCGGCATGGAGCACGTTCTGTATGGGCACCTGCCTTCAGTCCGCTGCCTGCACCCCGTCCGCTTCTTCCCCTGTGGCGGACGCAGCACCTCCGGACCTGTGTCTGGTGCCTCCGGAATTTCACGACCTGGGTATGGTGTTTAGCAAGACGAAAGCTATGTCTCTCCCCCCTCATCGGCCCTATGACTGTGCCATCAACCTCCGCCAGGGGGCTCCCTTACCTTCTGGTCGGCTCTACAGCCTGTCTGCGCCGGAGAAGGAGACAATGAACACCTACCTGAAGGAATCACTGAGCGCTGGGATAATTCGCCCATCGTCGTCACCCGTGGGGGCAGGGTTCTTCTTCGTTGGGAAAAAGGACGGATCCCTCCGCCCCTGCATAGACTACCGTGTGCTCAACGACATCACTGAGAGGGACCGTTACACCCTGCCCCTCATGGACACTGCCTTTCACTCCCTCCAGGGGGCGACCTGGTTTACCAAGCTGGATCTACGCAGCGCTTACCACCTCGTCAGGATCCGGGAGGGAGATGAATGGAAGACAGCCTTCCGTACCCCGAACGGCCACTTTGAATACCTAGTCATGCCGTTCGGGTTAACCAACGCTCCTGCCGTCTTTCAGCGCCTCATCAATGATGTCCTCCGGGATTTCATCGGCCTCTTCGTGTTTGTCTACCTGGACGACATCCTTATCTTCTCCAGGTCCAGGGACGAGCACCAGGTCCATGTGAGGCGGGTCCTCCAAAGACTGCTGGAGAATCGGCTCTACGTGAAGGCTGAAAAGTGTGAATTCTACGCTAGGACCACATCCTTCCTGGGATTCATCATCTCTCAAGACCAGGTGCTCCCAGACCCAGAGAAGGTGAAGGCGGTGGTGGAGTGGCCTACTCCCGCATCCCGGAAGCAGGTGCAACAATTTGTTGGCTTCGCCAATTTCTACCGCCGCTTTGTGCCCAACTTCAGCTCGATCGTCGGACCACTGACCCGCCTCACGTCCCCGAAGGTCCCTTTCCAGTGGACAGAAGAGGTCGCTGCTGCCTTTAAGGCGCTGAAGGCGGAATTCTCCTCCTCCCGGGTTCTTCGCCAGGTCGACCCCGCGCTGCAGTGCATCGTGGAGGTGGATGCCTCGGACACGGGAGTGGGAGCAGTTCTATCCCAGCGGTCACCTGACGATGGCGCCAAACGACCCTGCGCCTTCTTCTCCCGGCGCTTGTCCCCGGCGGAGAGGAACTACGATGTGGGGGACAGAGAGCTCCTGGCCATCAAACTCGCCTTACAGGAGTGGCGCCACTGGCTAGAGGGGGCGGACCTGCCGTTCGTGGTCTTGACGGACCACAAGAACTTAGAGTATTTACGATCTGCCAAGCGCCTGAACGCCCGCCAGGTGCGCTGGTCTTTGTTCTTCGCCAGGTTCCGTTTTACCATCACCTTCAGGCCAGGCTCCAAGAACGGCCTGCCTGATGCCCTCTCTAGGCAGTTTACCCCCGTGGAGGCTGAGGAGACGCCCCACACCATCCTGCCCAAGTCGTGCGTCGTGGGTGCCATCTCTTGGGACATCGAGAGCAAGATCCGGAAGGCGCAGGAGGTGGAACCTGATCCTGGCGGCGGACCGGAAGGAAGACTGTTCGTGCCATCTGCGGTCCGAGGAGAGGTCATCCACTGGCTCCACACCTCCCGGCTCACCTGTCATCCCGGCGCCTCCCGGATGATTAACCTCCTCCAACGGTCCTTTTGGTGGCCAGGCCTGCGGAGGGACGCAGCCCGCTACGCCCGGGCTTGCCCAATCTGTGCCACCAGCAAGTCGGGAAATGCCCCTCCAGCGGGTCTGCTCCAGCCCCTGCCCATTCCTGGCAGGCCCTGGTCGCACATCGCGTTGGATTTCGTCACCGGACTCCCCGTTTCCAACTCCTTTGACACCATCCTGACCATCGTGGACCGTTTCTCCAAGGCGGCGCACTTCGTCCCCCTGCGAGGTCTCCCTACTGCCCTGGAGACGGCGGATCTCCTCGTCCAACACGTGGTCAGGCTGCATGGGATTCCGGTGGATGTGGTCTCGGACCGGGGCCCCCAATTTTCATCCGAGGTTTGGAGGTCATTCTGTAACGCCATCGGAGCCAAGGTGAGCCTCTCCTCCGGCCATCACCCCCAGTCCAACGGGCAGTGTGAGCGGACCAACCAGGAGCTGGAGGCTGCGCTCCGCTGTGTGACCACATCCAAACTAACTTCCTGGAGCAACCATCTCGCCTGGGTGGAATATGCTCATAATACCGCTCGCTCTTCTGCTACAGGGATGTCTCCCTTCAAGGCATCCCTGGGTTACGACCCCCCGCTGTTTCCGGAGCAGGAGAGTGAGGTAACTGTCCCCTCAGTTAAAGCACATCTCAGGCAGTTCCGCTCCATCTGGACTGCCGCGCGCAATGCGCTTTTACGCACAGCGGAGCGCAACAGGACTGTGGCGGACCGGCATAGAAGACCTGCCCCGGCGTACAGAGTTGGGCAACGTGTCTACGTTTCCACCCAGGACGTCACCCTAAAAGGCGAGAGGAGGAAGCTGGCACAGCGTTTCATGGGTCCCTATCCCATCACCCGGATCATCAACCCGGTGGCTGTGCGCGTGGCTATTCCCCCCTCCCTCCGCATCCATCCCACCTTCCACGTGTCAAAGGTGAAGCTGGCAGTCACCGACCCCCTTTGCCCTCCTCCTGCTGCGCAACCCGCTCCCCGGATGATTGATGGCCATCCGGCCTGGTCCGTCGCCTCCATCCTGGACTCTCGACGCCGGGGTCGTGGGTTGCAGTACTTGGTGGACTGGGAGGGCTATGGGCCCGAGCATCGACAGTGGGTTCCCTCGTCGTTTGTGTTGGACCCATCGCTCATCGCGGACTTCCACCGAGCGCACCCAGATAAGCCATCGCCAGGAGGCGCTGCTAGAGGGGGGAGTACTGTCACGCCACGCCATTCATCAGCGGCGCCACCTGCTCCCGCACCTGCTCGTCATCAACGGCGAGGGATAAAAGCCGTCTCGCCCTGAGCTTCGGCCTGAAGCCGTCAGACTTCGTCCCTCACCGTTGTGAGTCATTTCCAATCTTCAGCGCAATCATTTGGGTAAGAAGCCCTTACCTTCTTTTTCTC
The DNA here is from genome assembly GCA_020510985.1 of Pholidichthys leucotaenia. NCBI lineage: Eukaryota > Metazoa > Chordata > Actinopteri > Cichliformes > Pholidichthyidae > Pholidichthys > Pholidichthys leucotaenia. The sequence continues at coordinate 132,796,441 of CM035843.1, forward strand.
CAGTCTGCTCCCCTGTGCACAGGTGGATTTCCCGGCGGCGGACGACGTCCTTCCAACGCCCATTCCTCGCTGCTGCACCGAGCTCTCCAGGTGGCTGTCTCCCGGGTCTCGCCCCTTGCTGTGCCAGCTATCCTGTCCATCCAAGTAAGTCCTTCTCTCACCATAATCTCCTCTGTGTTGGTGTATGCCCGTCACCCTCTCCCTGTGCTTTTTCCATAGGGTTGCCCGGCTGTACGGTCACCTGCCTCTGTGCCTGAAGCAGACGCCGCCACCAACACATTGACATCCCACAGACACGCACTCATTCACGCCTGTTGTTAATAAACTATTTGAACTACTCTGAGCCTGTGTGTGCGTCTCCTGAGCCGTGCGTTATGTCAGCAGGTTTGATGGTGATTTATAGCTGGATTTATTTACTATTCTTATTGCTCTCTTTTGAAGGATGAATATTAGATTTGTGTTGGTTTTATATGTATTACCCCACACTTCTACACAGTAGATAATGTACGGAAGGGAGCAGTATAAAGTATACAGTGTTACTGATTTTAAAAAAATCTTGGCATTTATAAAGTATTGCAACTGTTTTGGAGGGGGCAATGAATCAGCGTTCTCGTCGCGCCCTCCACCAGTACCCGGGCTCGCCTGGGGAAGCTAATGATCCTACCAGCAGACTAAATTCGAAGAGACGACGCCTCTGTGCCAAGTCAAAGAAGAATCCTAGTCACAGTCCTAAAGCCGAAATGTGGAAAGGCAGCAGGATACGATAACATCTTCCCAGAATTCATGAAAAATCTTGGCCCTCGAGCCCTAACCTGGTTGACACAATTCTACACAAGGATCACACAAACAAACTCGATCCCAAAGAAATGGCGGACAGCAAAGGTCATTGCCATCCCAAAACCTGGCAAAGACCACAAACTACCAGCAAGCTACCGCCCAATCTCCCTACTCAGCGTTCCTTACAAAATCATGGAGCGCCTAATACTGCAACGCATAATCCCCAGAAATAGAGGATATTCTAAGTGTGGATCAAGCAGGTTTCCGCAAGGACCGCAGTACAGGAGAACAAGTACTGGCCCTAACCACCTTCATTGAAAATGGCTTCGAGAGCAGACTGAAGACAGGGGCTGTGTTTCTCGATCTTACAGCCGCCTATGATACGGTCTGGCACAAAGGCCTCCTCCTGAAACTTAAAAAGGCGATCCCTGCTTGGGCAACAGCAATTATAAAAACCCTGCTGACCAACCGAAGGTTCAGAGTCCACCTCAGTCAGAACACAAGTGCATGGAGAATGCAGAAAAATGGACTCCCACAAGGCTCAGTTCTAGCTCCAACTCTGTTCAACCTCTACATAAACGACCTGCCCACTACAAAATCCCGCAAATTCATCTATGCAGACGACATCTGTTTGGCATTCCAAGCACCAGACTTTGAATCACTGGAACGGGTGCTCACGGAAGATCTTGCTAAACTGGACCAGTTCTGCAAAATCTGGCGCCTAAAACCAAGCCCAGCAAAAACCGTCTCCAGTGTATTTCATCTCCACAATGCAAAAGCTGCCAGAGAACTAAACATCCACCTGAGCGGACTCAAGCTTAAGCATGCCCCAAATCCAACTTATCTTGGAGTGACCCTTGATAGGACCTTATCCTTCAAGGAACATCTAAAGGGGACGACTGCTAAGGTGAAAGTACGAAACAACCTGCTCTGCAAGCTCGCTGGTGCAAAATGGGGGGCGGCAGTCTCCACCCTGCGCACCTCAGCACTGGCCCTTTCATACTCTGTAGCAGAATATTGTGCCCCTGTCTGGTCCAGGTCATCTTACACACACCATGTAGACACCCAGCTCAACTCAACCATGAGAACTATAATTGGAACAATCCGCTCAACACCACTCCCCTGGCTCTCTGTACTGTCAAACATAGCCCCTCCACACATCCGGCGAGCAGCATTAACTCAAAGGATGCTCCAAAAAGTTAAAGATTTTCCTCATTTACCAATCCATGCAGATATCTACACCCCATCCACTGCCCGACTTTCATCCAGACGGCCGATTTGGAAAAACCCTCCCCCAGCTGACTTTACCATCCAGACAGCTTGGCAAGAGGAATGGGAGACCGAGGAGGTCCCAAACAAACAGCTGGTGATAAACTCCAACCAACAGGTCCCGGGCACCAACCTCCCAAGGAGACAGTGGTCTACACTCAATCGCTTCAGGACTGGACATGGCCCCTGCTTGGCCAGCCTTCACAGATGGGGCAGTAGCCCTAGCCCACTGTGCGCATGTGGAGAGGAGCAAACTATGGAACACATCATAGAGGCTTGCCCGCTCCAAAGACTGGAAGGAGGATTACACACCCTCCATACAGCAAACCAGGAGGCAACTGCTTGGCTTAAGGACTTTGCATTCGCTAAATAAATAAACTGTTTTGGATATTTTGGTTCTTACATAATTTATATGTGGTTTCCATTTTAATTTATTATCTATTATTATTCCAAGAAATTTTGTTTCAGCAACTCTCCCAATTTCTACATTATTTATCATGATTTTTTTATTTGAATCAGTTCTACAATTCCCCAAAGATAATGTATTTTGTTTTACTTATATTCAGTGTTAGTTTATTTGCATCAAACCAATTCATCTTTTTTAATTCCGTTTCTACAAAATCCAAGAGTCTTTCCAAATTATGACCAAGGCAAAATAAATTTGTATCATCAGCAAATAAAATAGTTTTCAATGATGTTGACACTTCACATAAGTTATTGACATATACAGTGCATCCAGAAAGTATTCACAGCGCTTCACTTTTTCTACATTTTGTTATTTTACAGCCTTATTCCAAAAGGGATTAAATTATTTTTCCATCCATCCATCCATCCATATTCTACCGCTTTTCCGGAGGTCCGGGTCGCGGAGGCAGCAGTTCAAGCAGAGAAGCCCAGACTTCCCTCTCCTTAGCCACCTGCTCCAGCTCTTCAGAGGGGATGCCAAGGCGTTCCCAGACCAGCTGGGAGACATAGTCTCTCCACCGAGTCCTGGGTCTGCCCCGGGGTCTCCTCCCAGTGGGACGTGCCTGAAACACCTCAAGTGGGAGGCGTCCAGGAGGCATCCTAATCAGATGCCCATACCACCTCAACTGACTCCTTTCAATGTGGAGGAGCAGCGGTTCTACTCTGAGCCTCTCCCGGATGACTGAGCTCCTCACCCTATCTCTGAGGGTGAGTCCAGCAATCCTACGGAGAAAGCTCATTTCAGCCGCTTGTATCCGCGATCTCGTTCTTTCGGTCATTACCCAAAGCTTGTGACCATAGGTGAGAGTAGGAACGTAGACTGACTGATAAATTGACAGCTTTGCCTTAGAACTAAGCTCCCTCTTCACCACAACAGACCGGTACAACGTCCGCATCACTGCAGATGCTGCTCCAATCCGTCTGTCGATCTCTCGCTCCATTCTCCCCTCACTCGTGAACAAGACCTTTTTTTCCCCTCAAAATTCTACACACAATACCCCATAATGACAACATGAAAAAAGTTTTTTTTTTTAGATTTCTGCAAATTTATTAAAAATAAAAAACTAAGAAAGCACATGTCCTCTCCCCACAGAGGAACGCTGGAGCTCTGGCAGAGTGACCATCGGGTTCTTGTTCACCTCTCTGACTAAGGCCCTTCTCCCCCGATTGCTCAGTTTAGATGGCCGGCCAGCTCTAAGAAGAGTCCTGGTGGTTCTGAACTTCTTCCATTTATGGATGATGGAGGCCACTGTGCTCATTGGGACTTTCAAAGTAGCAGAAAATTTTCTGTACCCTTCCCCAGATTTGTGCCTCGAGATAATCCTGTCTCGGAGGTCTACAGACAATTCCTTTGACATGCACAGTCAACTGTGGGACCTTATACAGACAGGTGTGTGCCTTTCCAAATCATGTCCAATCAACTGAATTTACCACAGGTGGACTCCAATTAAGCTGCAGAAACATCTCAAGGATGATCAGTGGAAACAGGATGCACCTGAGCTCAATTTTGAGCTTCATGGCAAAGGTTGTGAATACTTATGAACCTGTGATTTCTTAGTTTTTTATTTTTAATAAATTGGCAAAAATGCCCCAAAAAACTTTTTTCACATTGTCATTATGGGGTATTGTGTGTAGAATTTTGGAGAAAAAAATGAATTTAATCCCTTTTGGAATAAAGCTGTAACATAGCAAAATGTGGAAAAAGTGAAGCTCTGTGAATACTTTCCGAATGCACTGTAAGTTGAATAATAATGGTCCCAACACTGACCCTTGAGGGACTTCACATGTAACTCTTAGTAATTTTGATTTTTTGTTGTTTAATTCTACATATTGACATCTATCATGTATGTAGCTGGTTAGCCAGGAAAAAGCAATTCCTCTGACTCCATATCTTTGTAGTTTTTTTTAATAGCAATTCAATAGTAATTTTCACTTTCTTTTGTCAGAGCGTGGGTTGAGCTCATATCCTCGCCTTGTGTTGTAAATTATATTTTCTTGTTACCAGGACATGAGTCTCAACTCACATCCTCACCTTTAGTTCACTTTTGGGATTTTCTGTATTTATCATTATTATTATCATTATTATTTTTATTATCATTATCATAAGTGTTATCATGTTCTTGTTTTATGTATCCATGCTTTGTCCTCATTTTCTGGTTTCTTAGTATTATTATTATCATCTTGGTCTTGTAGTTTATTCCTGTCATCATTTTGGTTTGGACTGTTATTTTGACAGCGCCTTTTATTTACTTCCGTTTTTCACCTAGCTTGCTTGTGTCTTGTTGAGTTCTTGATTATTCATGGCTGTTTAGGATTTGGTTGATTTCCTTTGCCTTATTTTTTTTCTTATGTATGTTTATTGAGCTTTCGAGGGCCACAAGCAATACAAAAAAGCAAACAGCAAGAAATGACAAAGAGAACCCTCTTTTTCAACCCCCAAACTCCCACCCCATCATCCTATCTCCACACACAAAAACAAAACCAAAAACCAAAAAAAACAACAACAAAAACCAAAAAACAACAACCCCCAAACATGAAAAATAATAAATACCACAATACAATACAAATTTGTCAGAAGCAGAAGAACTGCATCTGAGAACACAATCGGAAATAATGGTGCTCTATTTGACAATGCACTTTGACCTCTCAGTCCAAGCAAGACCATAGAGGCCACTCCGGAGGGCCTGAGCGCCATCTCCTCCTATATAACTCAAAAAGGGGTGCCATATATCAAAAAAACGAAAAGGTTTGTCTTTGAACCAGAAGCTAATAGCTTTTAATGGGATAAGTTCCATCACACCACGAATCCAATGTGTAACTGTAGGAGCAGAGTCTGAGGTCCATAGAAGAAGAATACATCTTCTTGCACTAAAGAGAAGCACCTGCAACAGTTTGAGTGCGGAGGAGCAAAGATTCAGTGGGGTAGGATTTACTCCTAGAATGCGGCTGAGAGGAGCGAGGGCTAGATTTTTCTTGAATATAATCTCAATTTCTTTACAAATTTTTACCCAGAAGTCATTAATAGTTAATTAATTACACTTAATTAACTGATTAATTAATTACACTTATTACAAAATTTTGAAAATAGAGGGTTAAACTTATTGCGTTTCACTGGAGTAATATGAAGCCTATATATGATCTTGAATTGTAACTCTCTAGCTTTGTTAGTAAAAAGGTAGTTTGCACTACCTGACCGCACCTCATCCCATATATCAGGTGAAAATGATTCTCCAAAATCCACTTCCCAAAGAGATCTGACATGGGTCCTTTGCCTTATTTAAGGGACAGTGCCCCGTAGGTCGGGGCGACGTCCTTAATTGTCATTCGGTGTGATTACACGCTTCTGTTTTTGCCTGTCCCCTGTGTTAGTTTGCTTGTTTTTGCCAGTCTTTATGTTGGTTATTTTTGCCAGTTTTTTGTGTTTAGTCTTTGTGCCCTCGAGCCGTGTCAGTGTGTCCGGCTCTTACAATAAATGCAAAAGCCTGGAGTCCAGCATGTGGGTCCTCAATTCTGCCCCTGGAGGGGCTCACTGCGACATCTTTAACATTGCAAGATAGGGCCTTGGCAGAGGTATGCACTCAAATTCTAATGGGTTCATCCAAAGCCCAAGGACCACCCCTGGTGAGAATCTCATCAAAATCCGTCAAGTAGTTTTTGCATAATCCTGCACACAAGCAAACAGACAAACAAATCACCCCGATCATATTACCTCCTTGGTGGAGGTTAAAAAAGCCACAAAATAGAGACCTAGAAAACAAATATAAAGCTACAGATGAGTGAATACTTGCATTTTAGACCCATTTTGAGAATAGTATTTGAAATCTAACATTGCAGATACAGTATATCAACTTGTACCCTGAAAGCCCAACATCATCTTCAGCAAGTTACCACTTTTTTCAAAGAAAACTGTTCAGGAAAGCAGGTAAAGTCATCGTGACATGGGAATACTTCTCAGCAGACTGGAGAGCCTTCATCCTACGCCTCAAAGTGGGGTCTCTTTAAGAAAAAGTTCTGATGAAGCTCTGATTCACTGATGAATCAGAATATTTGAACTGGAAGCTGATGAATGAGTGAGCCTGGGGCTTTGATGATGATGATGATGATGGGGAGACCTCAAACTGGTGACTTCTACTTCCACTTATTTTTAGTTTGAATTTCAAACTGACCAGTTTCTAGATATAATGTATTTCACTGACTTCATTGTTTTGGTAATATTGGAGCCTAGACCAATTTACCACTTATGAAATGTAATTATATGAATACATACAGCAGTGCTATGTCAAATGTTGATGTCGTAGAAAAGAGGTTGCTGGCCTTGCTGAAATTGAAGCTGCAGCTGGTTATTTGATGCTGCTGATGTTTGAGGTTTTAGGCACATGATTAAATATGTGGTGCTGTTGCAGGTGGATGGACGAGGCTGGGGATGCTGTGCTGTGGGCCTTTAACTCAGCCACAGCAGCGACTCACTCCTGATGATTCCATGGTCATGTGAAGTGCCTTTGGTGTCTTGAGCTGACACTCTCAGTAATGATTCTGCAGCCTCTTTGAGCTCAGTGTCAGGACACCTGAACTATTTTCCTACCAGCAGGGAATGCATATCAAGAGTAGAAAAAATTAACAGCACTTATTTCTGTTCATGCAATCTGATTGGACAATAGGGATTTCAGGAGTGACTTATTCCCTAATAATCTTACTTGGACAAATATTTATCACTGCTCTTCAGCTGTTTTCTAATAATTCTAATAATCTTTAAATTATAGATAATATCACAATTAATATCAGACTCCTTGCTATAACGTGAGAATTGTAATACTGTTTTGGGTACCTCAATTTCCACTGTGAGGTGCTGTTTGAAAAGAAACTGTCCTAAAAATTCAACCAATCCAGAGTTAAATGTAAATGCTAAATGTGGATACTAAGTATTTAGCCAATATGCAAAGTCAGTAAAAGTAAAACTTTGTCCCCTGATTTATTGGAAGCATTAGAAAAGCTCTCTTAGCAGCAATTCAGAGTTTTACTAACAGTAGCAGTGAAGAGTTACTAGAGCATTTTTCCTTAACGTCCATCCATCCATCCATCTTCTACTGCTTTTCCGAAGGTCCAAGTCGCAGAGGCAGCAGTTCAAGCAGAGAAGCCCAGACTTCCCTCTCCCCAGCCACCTGCTCCAGCTCTTCAGAGAGGATACCAAGGCGTTCCCAGACCAGCTGGGAGACACAGTCTCTCCACCGAGTCCTGGGTCTGCCCCAGGGTCTCCTCCCAGAGGGATGTGCCTGAAACACCTCAAATGGGAGGCGTCCAGGAGGCATCCTGATCAGATGCCCATACACCTCAACTAGCTCCTTTCAATGTGGAGGAGCAGCGGTTCTACTCTGAGCCTCTCCCGGATAACTGAGCTCCTCACCCCATCTCTGAGGGTGAGTCCAGCAATCCTACGGAAAAAGCTCATTTCAGCCGCTTGTTCAGGTTCAGGTTCAGGTTACTTTATTTGTACCCGTAGGTAGATTTGTTTTGCAGTCTGGTGACATCCATATTTACAAGCCACTAATTATATTCAACATAGACACAAACACAGGTACACACAGGCTTGTACCCGCATTCTCGTTCTTTCGGTCATTACCCAAAGTTCGTGACCATAGGTGAGAGTAGGAACGTAGATTGACTGGTAAATCGACAGCTTTGCCTTAGAGCTCAGCTCCCTCTTCACCACAACAGACCGGTACAATGTCCGCATCGCTGCAGATGCTGCTCCGATCCGTCTGTCAATCTCTTGCTCCATTCTCCCCTCACTCGTGAATAAGACCCCAAGATACTTAAACTCCTCCACTTGGGGCAGGAGCCTGTCCCCAACCCGGAGAGGACAATCCACCTTTTTCCGGCTGAGGACCATGGACTCGGAAGTGCTGATTCTCATCCCAGCTGCTTCACACTCAGTGGCAAACTGTCCCAGCAAGAACTGTAGGTCATTGCTGGATGAAACCAACAGGACAACATCATCTGCAAACAACAGAGATGAGATCCTGTGGTCACCAAGCATGACACTCTCCGTTCCCTGGCTGCGCCTAGAAATCCTGTCCATAAAAATTATGAACAGGATCGATGACAAAGGGCAGCCCTGGCAGAGTCCAACTCTTACTGGGAATGAGTCCGATTGAGTGTTGGCAATATGAACCAAACCCTCACAACGGTCGTACAGAGACCGAATAGCTCGTAACAACAAGCCCAATACCCCATACTCCTGAAGCACCCCCCGCCCCCCCACAAAAAACCACGAGGGACGCAGTCGAATGCCTTCTCCAAGTCCACAAAACACATGTAAACTGGTTGGGCAAACTCCCACAAATCCTCGAGAATTATATCCTGCCACGGCCAGGATGAAAACTACATTGCTCCTCCTGAATCCGAGGTTCGACCAATGGCCGGACTCTCCTCTCCAGTACCTTGGCATAGACCTTCCCAGGGAGGCTGAGGAGTGTGATCCCTCTAAAGTTGGAGCACACCATCCGGTCCCCTTTTTTGAAGAGAGGAACCACCACCCCGGTTTGCCATGCCAAAGGCATTGCCCCCGACCTCCATGCAATGTTGCAGAGGCGTGTCAACCATGACAGCCCTACAACATCCAGGGCCTTGAGGTACTCAGGGTACCTTGAGGTACTCGTCCATCCCAGGGGCCAGGCCACCAAAGAGATTTTTAACCACCATGGCGACCTCAGCCCATGTGATAGGCGAGTCGTCCCCCTTGTCTACAAGCTCTGCTTCCTCTGTGGAAGGCGTATCAGTGGGATTGAGGAGATCCTCATAGTATTCCTTCCACCGCCCGACGATATCCCCAGTCAAAGTCAACAGCGCCCCATCCGCACCATACACAGTGTGGACAGGGAGCTGCTTCTCCCTCCTGAGTCTCTGGACAGTTTGCTAGAATCTCTTCGAGGCCAACCGAAAGTCTTGTTCAATGGCCTCACCGAACTCCTCCCATACCCGAGTTTTTGCTTCAGCAACCACCTGAGCTGCACTCTGCTTGGCCTGCTGGTACACCTCAGCTGCTTCGGGAGTCCCACAAGACAGTCAAGCCTCATAGGACTCCTTCTTCAGCTTAATGGCCCCCCTCACCACTGGTGTCCACCACTTGGTTCGGGAGTTGCCACCACGAGATGCCCCGACGACCTCGCGGCCGCAGCTCTGGGCCACTGCTTCAACAATAGAGGTGGAGAACATGGCCCATTCAGACTCCATGTCTCCAGACTCCCTCGGAATGCGGTTGAAATTTTTCCGAAGGTGGGAGTTGAAGACCTCCCGGACACAGGCCTCGGCCATACATTCCCAGCAGACCCTCATTATATGTTTGGGTCTACCAGGTCTGAATGGCTTCCTCCCCTGCCATCGGATCCAACTCACCACCAGGTGGTGATCAGTTGACAGCGCTGCACCTCTCTTTACCCGAGTGTCCAAGACATACGGTCACATGTCTGATGACACAATAACAAAATTGATCATCAACCTGCAACCTAGGGTGTCCTGGTGCCAGGTGCACAAATGGACACCCTTATGCTTGAACATGGTGTTTGTTATGGACAAACTGTGGTTCGCACAGAAGTCCAATAACTGAACACCACTTGGGTTCAGATCAGGCAGGCCGTTCCTCCCAATCACCCCTTTCCAGGTTTCACTGTTGTTGCCCACGTGCGCATTGAAGTCCCCCAGTAGGACAATGGAGTCTCCAAGAGGAACACCCTCCAGCACCCCAGTCAGAGACTCCAAAAAGGGTGGGTACTCTGAAACATCATTTGGTGCATAGGCACAAATGATGGTCAGGACCAGTTTCCCAACCCGAAGGCGCAGGGAAACAACCCTTTCGTCCACTGGGGAAAACTCCAATATAGAGGCAGCAAGGTGGGGGGATACAAGAATACCCACCCCTGCTCGTCGCCTCTCGCCCGGGGAAACTCCAGAGAAGGCCAAGCTCCAGCCCCTCTCAAGGAGACTGGTTCCGGAACCGGAGCTGTGTGTTGAGGTGAGGCCGACTATATCTAGCCGGTATCTCTCAACCTCATGCACCAGCTCAGGCTCCTTCCCCACCAGAGAGGTGACATTCCACGTACCAAAAGCCAGTTTAGAAAGCTTGGGATCAGTCCATCAAGGTCTCCGCCTTTGACCGCCACCTGATCCACATAGCACTAGGGTGTAACGATATCAAAATCTCATGGTATGATACGATTTCGATATTGATCTCACGGTACGATATTTGTTGCGATATTGTGGAGAGGCTCACGGTATTGTAAAATAGCTCATAATATTGTGTTTGTGATGATAATAACCAAAGACTGCCATTAAATCTGTTTTTGCCAGTCACCAGGCCATTTATTTTTATATTTATGGATCATGACAACATAAAATGCTGATCACTTAGTGCTTTTAAAGTGCAAGTTCAAGCCAGGAACATCAATATACCATTTGGTAATATTTGGTCACATAACTGATTCTTCTTATGTGCAAGGATCATACTAAGACTGAAATGAGCCCGCGATGGCATCTTATACTTCGGCTCAAGCTTAGCCACTAACCTTTTGAATCCTTTGCTGTCGACTGCAGAAAAGGGACGTAAATCACACGCTATGTATTCCGCGATGTACCTCGTGATTTCTTGAGCCCTTGCGCTGTTGTGTGGCATAGTTGTTAAAAAATGCCTCCTTTAAGGTTGACCGGACGGGACTTTCTTTGGGAGAGAATCTGTAAACTTTTCGGGGTGATGGGTCGTCAGATGACGATGTGTGGACAGCATGCAGCATGTACTCCTATTGGCTCAACAACAGTTCTTGTGACGACGCAGCGCAAAGGATCATGGTCTGTGTAGTTTACAATGCTTTGTTGCACGGGAGCCTGCTTATTTCTTGTTGTTTTTTGACAGATACCCGCCCTCTTAATATCGTAACACGACCACGACGGTATTGAGACACTTTTACTACCGCGATAACGTCAATATCGTTACATCCCTGGGCAGCACAGTGGCGCAGTGGTTAGCACTGTGGCAGCACAGTTTACCCTCGGCCGGGGGATCGCGGGGATTGTGGGTTCGATCCCTGCCCCTGACCAACAGTGATCTGTGTGGAGTTTGCATGTTCTCCCCGTGTTGCGTGGGTTTACTCCGGGATTTCTCCGGTTTCCTCCCACATGCCAAAAACATGCAGGTTAGGGATACGGGGCGCTTGCACACGCAGCGACCGGCAGCTGGTGGCTTGTCACCAGACTGCAAAACAAATCTACCTACGGGTACAAAATAAGTACAAAAAAAAAAAAATCCCTACATAGCACCGGACCCCCATGATCCCTCCTGCAGGTGGTGAGCCCACTGGAGAGCAGACCCATGTAACTCCTTCGGGCTGAGCCCGGCCGGGTCCCATGGGTGGAAACCCGGCCACCAGATGCTAGCCATCGAGCCCCTCCCCCGCCTGGCTCCAGGGTGGGGCCCCGGTAACCCCATACCGGGCGGAGTACACTGAATACTTGTTCTAGTATTTATCATGAGAGTCTGTTGGATCATTCTTAGTCTGGCCCTTCACCCAGGACCAGTTTGTCTTGGGTGACCCTATCAGAGGCAGATTGCCCCGGACAACATAACTCCTGAGATCACTGGGGCACACAAACCCCCCACTACGATAAGGTGACGATCCATGAGGGTTTTTTCCCTAACTTGTGTAGAACAATTGTGATATTTCAGGTATGCACGCTCTCTCACCTCACCTCACTTCCCTCCTGATTACCTGATTCTCTCCAGCTGTGTCAATTATCACACCTGCGCCTGATCAGCCCCTGCCGATAAGAAGGAGCTCATTACTGTGGTCGTGGGACTGTTGGTCTTCATTCCTTGTTGTCAGTGTTGAAACTCATCCTAAGTGTGCTCTCCTGCTGCTACGTGCCTTGCTCTCACCTTTTAAATATTTTCTGCTGCACAATTTCCTCACCTCCACATTTCTTCCAGGACTCTCTCTTCCTGGATCTCCCTCAAGGTGGTCTTAGGATTCTTGTGGATGAACAAGGGCCATATTCTGGCAGATCACCATATTCAAATGGATCCATAACCCCATCTCCAGTGAGTCTTGAGCACAATTTACAAACATTTAAACTACCCTAAGTCCCCGGGCCGGGGGTAACCTCTCCTCACCTACAGTTCCCTGCAATACTCACCAAAGATCACTGCTGCAAGAAGAAGGCTAGAGCCTGCAATATATTCACTATCAGCTACTGCATCTGGAAATGTAAGAAAGTATCATTCCTGATTACCAATTCCCATACTTACAAATTTCCTCTCTGTCTTCCCAGGGTTGCCAGCACCAGCCTTCTCATAAAAACAATGTCAGTAATGAGTGGATAAAAGCATAGAAAAATAGCTAAGTGGTAACCTTTTACTAACTTGAGGAAGGCTCACCTAATCAGTGAAGTACAAGCAAACGGCACTTTCATCATGAATCATGTGACAGCCCAAGTATGAATGAAAATCCATGTGAATGTAACAATTTATTTTCACTCTTATACATTGAAACTTGAAAACTTCAGTATTCTTGGACCTTAATTTTCTGGTTAAGTTTTTTTTTAATATAGTGTAATTTTTTTTTCAAGCAGGAGTCCTTGGAAAATCGTTAAATTTCATTCCTAAACTGGTCCAAAAAATTGCAAATAATTTGTCGATGTTGTGCATGGGTGACTGTAGTGGCTCTTCCATGTCAGTAGGTGGCAGTATGAATGCAATAATGGCTTCTGTCTTCTTCACGTGTTTTACAGAGGTTAATGACATTTTTTTAAGATGTGAAAAATAGTGATTGGATAAATATTTGAAAGATTCAGCCTGTACTGGGCTCTGCACTGATGGAGCAACTGCATGGTTGGGCACATCAAAGACTTCGTTAGCAGAGTAAAACAGACTCGGATGTTGTTACGCAGTGTCTTTTGCATCATGAGGCACTCGCTGCAAAGACTTTACCAGTAGACCTAGCTCCTGTGTTGGATGCTGTCACGTGGATGGTAAACTTTGTAAAAACAAGACCTTTGAAAAGTTGCAAATTTGCATCTTTATGTGAGGAAAGGGGAGCAGAGCATAAAACCTTATTGCTCCATACTGAGGTCCGATGGTTGTCGCACGGCAAAGTGCTGGCCTGTGTGCATGAGCTTTTTCATTTTGCAACATATTTGATTGGTGGGGTTCCCCAAGATTTTTTTTTCAATGTAAAATGGGGGCTGTGCTCCAACTTTAGAGGGATCACACTCCTCAGCCTCCCTGGGAAGGTCTATGCCAAGGTACTGGAGAGGAGAGTCCGGCCGTTAGTTGAACCTCGGATTGAGGAAGAGCAATGTGGTTTTTGTCCTGGCTGTGGCACATTGGACCAGCTCTTTACCCTCTCGAGAATCCTCAAAGGTTTGTGGGAGTTTGCCCAACCAGTTTACATGTGTTTTGTGGACTTGGAGAAAGCATTCGACTGCGTCCCTCGTGGCTTTTTGTGGGGGGGTGCTTCGGGAGTATGGGGTATTGGGCTTGTTGTTACGAGCTATTCGGTCTTTGTACGACCGTTGTGAGAGTTTGGTTCGTATTGCCAACACTTGATCAGAGTCATTCCCAGTGAGAGTTGGACTCTGCCAGGGCTGCCCTTTGTCACCAATCCTGTTCATAATTTTTATGGAGAGGATTTCTAGGCGCAGCCAGGGAACAGAGGGTGTCATGCTTGGTGACCACAGGATCTCATCTCTGTTGTTTGCAGATGATGTTGTCCTGCTGGCTCCATCCAGCAATGACCTACAGATCTTACTGGGATGGTTTGCCACTGAGTGTGAAGCGGCTGGGATGAGAATCAGTACCTCCAAGTCCGAGCCCATGGTCCTCAGCCGGAAAAAGGTGGATTGTCCTCTCTGGGTTGGGGACAGGCTCCTGCCCCAAGTGGAGGAGTTTAAGTATCTTGGGGTCTTGTTCACGAGTGAGGGGAGAATGGAGCGAGAGATTGACAGACGGACTGAAGCAGCATCTGCAGTGATGCAGACGTTGTACCGGTCTGTTGTGGTGAAGAGGGATGTGAGCTCTAAGGCAAAGCTGTCGATTTACCAGTCAACGTCTACATTCCTACCCTCACCTATGGTCATGAGCTTTGGGTAATGACCGAAAGAACGAGATCGCGGATACAAGTGGCTGAAATGAGCTTTCTCCGTAGGATTGCTGGACTCACCCTCAGAGATAGGGTGAGATGCTCAGTCATCCGGGAGAGGCTCAGAGTAGAACTACTGCTCCTGCTCCTCCACACTGAAAGGAGCCAGTTGAGGTGGTATGGGCATCTGATGAGGATGCTTCCTGGACGCCTCCCACTTGAGGTGTGTTGGGCACGTCCCTCTGGGAGGAGACCCTGGGGCAGATTCAGGACTCGCTGGAGAGACTATGGGAGAGGGAGAGGGTGGCTGGGGAGAGGGAAGTCTGGGCTTCTCTGCTTGAACTGCTGCCTCTGCGACCCAGACCTCCGGAAAAGCGGTAGAAGATGGATGGATGTAAAATGGGTTCCTTGGATAAAAAAAAAGAAAAAGGTTGGGAAAACATTGGTGTTAAAAAAAACAACCCCCCCCCCAAAAAAAACTGTTCATTTCTATAGAAATTCATATGTGCTTGCTGACAATTAACCTAAACTGTTTTCATTTTCCTTATTTTGAAAAAAGGAGCTACAAGAGTAGATTAAAGGCAGAATACAGGATTAGAGGATGTTTTCATCTGTGTGGGTGCTGTACTGTAAAAATGCCTTCATGCCCTGTAACAGTGGATGTGAGATCAAAGTTTATTTTCTGAGCTACAAATGGAAACAGTCACCCGCTTTTTATCACAAATACTTTGATGACAACAGTAAGTGTCTTTTTAATTCAAGTTTTGGATGTGCTTATGGTTTTTTTTTAAGCCTGCAGTGTTGTTAATTCTTGAGCATTAAGGTTATGCAAGTGACCCAATTTTTAAAGCAGTTCTCAGACTTGACTTTTATTGTTTGGCTTCTGTCTGGCTGGTATCTGGTGAGCAGGGTTAACCTGTGGCTGTTTCCATGTGTCAGCTTAGTGAAATGATGACAAAGGGCAACTGTTTATTTGTGACTGGCTTTCACTGTAAGAGAAGAACAAAGTGAAGACGAGTGCTTTTGGGCTTTGTGTGTGGGAGCAATCTTTTTATTCTCTGAAAATCTTTCAAAAGATGGGAGAAATTCAATGTTTTTTTTTTCCTTTCCAACAAGCCAGAGGAGATCAAAACAGACAATGAACTGATACTATCAGAACGAACATCCCTTTGCTTCTCAACAACTGTGACTATTGTCTGATTTTTTTTCATGTATAATTTCATAGGAAGCAGACATAATAGCACTGTTTTATTGAAAAAAAAAATACATCTATCTGATGCATGTACGTGGGACTTTGAGCCAGTGCTAATATGGACTTGTTTTGCTAAGCTTTTAAGATGCAATATAATTCACACACAAAATTTTAATTCAAGATTGTGTTTGGGGGCCCCTATTATTGGAATGGGGAAGGGTTTAGGCCCTTTGTTTTTTCTTCTTCTTTCGCCTGCTCCTTTTAGGGGTCACCACGACGGATCATCTGCTTCCATCTCACCCTATCCCTCGCATCTTCTTCTGTAACACCAGCCCTCTCCATGTCCTCCTTTACTACATCCATGAATCTCCTCTGTGGTCTCCAGCTC
The DNA here is from genome assembly GCA_020510985.1 of Pholidichthys leucotaenia. Taxonomy (NCBI): domain Eukaryota; kingdom Metazoa; phylum Chordata; class Actinopteri; order Cichliformes; family Pholidichthyidae; genus Pholidichthys; species Pholidichthys leucotaenia. Next base: position 132,812,654 of record CM035843.1, read on the forward strand.
TGCCTCCTGTCTTTTTGTCAGTGCCACCATCTCCAAACCATACATCATAGCAGGTCTCACTACTATCTTGTAAATCTTCCCTTTTACTATAGCTGCTATCCTTCTGTCACAAATCACCCCTGACACTCAGCTCCACCCACTCCACCCTGCCTGCACTCTCTTCTTCACCACTCATGCATTTTCCATTGCTTTGGATAGTTGACCCCAAGTATTTAAACTCATCTACCTTCACTACCTCTACTCATTGATTCTTGACCATTACAGCTGCCTCCCTCTCATTCACACACATTTATTACCTCCGCCAAAGGGGGAGGTCATGTGATCATCGGCGTTGGTTTGTCTGTCTGTCTGTTTGTTTGTTTGTCTGTTTGTTTGTTAGCAAGATAACTCAAAAAGTTATGGACAGATTTTCATGAAATTTTCACAGATTGTCAGAAATTTTCACAGATTTGGTGGATCACCGTCTGGATCCAGGAATTTTTTTAAAGGATTCTTTTTTTTTTTTTGGACGGATTTTCCTGAAATTTTCACAGATTGTCAGAAATGGGGTATCCTACAGATGATTACATTTTGGTGGTCATCCGGATCACCGTCTGGATCCAGGAATTTTTTTAAAGAATTCTTTTTTTTTTTTTTTATACCTCCCCCAAGGAGGTTATGTGATTTTGGTGGTGATCCGGATCACCGTCTGGATCCAGGAATTTTTAAAGGATTCTTTTTTTTTTTTTTTTTGGACGGATTTTCATGAAATTTTCACAGATTGTCAGAAATGGGGTATCCTACAGATGATTAGATTTTGGTGGTGATCCGGATCACCGTCCACAAGAAAACCGCCATTACGCAAAATGCCATTTTCGTGAATAACTACTGAACCACTAATCCTATCATTGTCAATCCAATTGCTAGTCACATGTTTTCATGGTCAAGGAATCTGAAAACGTACACACAAACACTATATGGGGGGAACTGTGGCGAAAACCCCCATTACGGAAAATGCGATTTTCGTGAATAACTACTGAACCACTAATCCTATCATTGTGAATCCAATTGCTAGTCATATGTTTTCATGGTCAAGGAATCTGAAAACGTACACACAAACACTGTATGCGGGGAACTGTGGCGCTTGGCGGAGGTCTGCGCTCTCCGAGTGCTTTTCTAGTTCTGTCTTGCTTCTATTGACTTTCATTCCTCTTCTCTCCAGTGCATACCCCCTCCTCTCGAGGTTTTCTTCAACTTGCTCCCGACTCTCACTACATCTCACAATGTCATCTGCAAACATCATAGTCAGTCTGTCCATCACTACGGCAAACGAGAAGGGCCTCAGGGATGTAATCCCACCCCCAACTTAAATCCATCTGTCCCTCCCACAGCACACCTCACTGTCCTCATACATGCCCTGCACCATCCTCACATACATCTCTGCCACACCTGACTTTCTCATATAGCACCACACTTCCTTTCTTGGCACCCTGTCATATGCTTTCTATAGGTCAGGGGTCTGCAACCTTTGCCAAGTAAAGAGCTATTTTGCCCCTCGCTGACTAAAACAGCTGAGAGCTGCAACAGCTAATTGGCCATTAAAATAAAGATTATGCTGCTTATAAAGTTTGATATATTTTGATGAATAGCTATGCAAGAAATGTAGTTTATGCAGCATTTATGAATTCATACTACACCAATTAATAAAACTGATGGAACTTTGCTATTATGTGTCACAACAAATGAAAAAGCCACACGGTTCTTTCAAGACCTTTCATGAACATTCCTCAGCATTTGCTGCTTTGTGAGATAACAGCTTGACTTTCACTTGATTTTTGTCAACATCAAATCACCATGATTGTGTGCCACTCCGTGAGATGCTACCCTGAAGCTAAAGAGCCTTTCACTGTTGGCTACGAGTTGATCCTGCCCACTGCTAAGGACATTTGCCGTGAACTTTCAGGAGAACATGCAGTTAAAAAAACAGAAGCCACTTGTGTGATCGGGGTTTTACTGTGAAGTGCAGTGTGATGACGCCGCCTTCCGGTTGCGTCATCACATCCCCCTATAAGAAGGGGTGTCCACCATTTGGGGCTCCTCTTGCCCGGGCAACCCCACACAGTGTAGCACCTGCTCTATTGCAACCTGTTATCTAATAAAGCACAGTTCCAGTGCAACCTTTCGTCTGTCTCCTTTTGTGCCAAGTTTGTGGACATAACACCACTGAAGGCGAGTTTTTGTTTTTAAATCACACACTTTGTTTTTAATGCTGAAGTATTCTGTTCACTTACAGTAATAACTAGTTCAAAAGAAAGAAGTTGTAAATTTACATAAAATAAATTAAAAAACTGAAGGTAATTTGAACTCTTCCCCCCCCAAAAAAGTTGAGGGTGATTAATGTGCAGCTTGGGGGGTGCCCAGCCAGCTAGCTAGCTAGCTAGCTAGCTAGTTAGCAGTTGATTTTATCCCGCTTTTGTTTGTATGCTTTTTGCTGCTTTTTTCCATTGTATACTATGACTTTTAGGTTTGTTGATTTGTGGTTGATTTGCTTTTTGAGCTGGTCTCAAGGAAAATGCTAAACAAACTCAAGCTGGTGGCACTTAGGTGCTGACTTCGTTTTTCAGCGTCTGCCTTCTTCCTGCTGGCATACACTGCCTGCCCTCACTGTCTTTGCATCCCACCCACCTGTGTGGCAGAGACAGTGCCAAGGTCAGCCTCTCACCAGGCTCAGCAGCCTGGCTATCAGCCCACAGTGTAAGTGGCCAGTGGAGCATGTGAATGGGGTCATGCCTGGGAGATGGGAGACAGAGAGTGAAGCCATCAGTGAATATGGAAGAGAGGGATAACCATTCCCAAGTCTGTCTCTGCTGCAATAGCAATTATGTTTAAAGCCTTTAAATGTAGCAACTGTAGTGTATTAAATATGATACTAAAGGGTGCTGGGTGTATCCTGGGTGTAGTGGGGGTGATGGCCTGCCTTTCCGGTTCCGCTGCCACTCTGGGGTATAAAGGGCTAAGGCGGAAGAGATTGTCTCTTTCGCTGTCGACCATCTACCTATATGGAGCACCTGTGTTACTGTGGTTCATTCAATAAAGATACGTTCAACTGCACAAGACACTGACTCACTTTAAGACACACTCACACACATCTTCACCCCCCCACCCCCACCCCCCCATCCATTCACACATCCCTGAGACATACTTGGGAAAAACTAACTAACTATAATATACAAATAATATACATAATGTCTGTAGGTGCAGTAGTGTGTATGAGAGATTCCGGGTCAGCTGTTCAGCATCCATGGGCTGCAGGGTGGCGCAGTGGTTTAGCACTGTGGCAGCACAGTTTTACCCTCAGCTGGGGGACCGCGGGGATCATGAGATCGTGGGTTCGATCCCAGCCCCCGACCAACAGTGAGCTGTGTGGAGTTTGCATGTTCTCCCCGTGTTGCGCGGGTTTACTCCGGGATTTCTCCAGTTTCCTCCCGCACACCAAAAACATGTAGGTTTAGGGCGCTCGCGCACGCAGCGACCAGCAGCCGGTGGCTTGTCACCAGACTGCAAACCAAGTCTACCTACGGGTACAAATAAGTAACAAAAAAAAAAAAAAAAAAAAAAAAAAATCCTGACAGCTTGTGGAAGGAAGCTGTTGATCAGTCTGGTGGTTCTGCCTCTGATGCTCTGGAATCGTTTACCAGATGGCAGAAGTTCAAAGTGTTTATGCAGAGGGTGAGAACTAGGGATGGGCATTCGGTGAAATTTTCTTCACCGATCGTCGGGAGAATTAATGATTAATAATCGGTTAATCATTAACATTTTTAGGTACGTAACAAGGCAGGTAGACTACATTATAACATCAGGTGCACGGAGAGCCCTCTCTCTGTTCTCGTGTTGGCTCGGCTCGGGAATCTCGCAAGCTGATTGGCCGAGATGTTTTACCCACCTTGTCTCCCTGCCGAGCGGCCACCCAACAAACGAAGACCGCATTCATTGCTCTATCGCTCGTGTTACTTAGTCTAGCCGCGCAGAACTTTTTGCTGTTCTCTTGTGCCATTTTGTGCGAAATAGTCTTCCCGTCGAGCTACTACGCCGCCTCCTGCAGCTTCCCTCGACGTGTGTACACCGAATCTTCATGACCTTCTCAATAAAGTTTCTGAAAAAAAAAAGAATCTTCACGACCGCCATTACTCAGCGCGCAACCACTGTTGGCGGTTTCTTTGCGTAATAAGGGTGTTCCATGGACCCTGTCGATGAGGTATATTTGTATGCTGCATTGCAGTGATTGCAGTACACCTGGTCATTTTTTAAATTGAAATGGTCCCACGCAACACTTCGCCGTAACCGCTTAATGATTTGGCGATTGCCCTACGGAAGCCCGCGTGTATCAACTGAGGCACGCCAGGGTACGGCGATGGTGTAATGTTGCCCCCTGGTGCCCAAATTTTGCCATTGCATTGTTTGAGGACGGCCGTACATTAGGCCTCGGATTGTTTAAAAAAAAAAAACGGTTTGTCGACGAAAATGAACTTCCTTGGTGAAATTCTTAATGATCAATTATCGGTTAATCGGTAAATTATGCCCATCCCTAGTGAGAACGGTCCTTAACAATGTTCAGTGCCCTGCTCCTACAACGGTTCTGAAAAAGTTCTTGGACAGAGGGGAGGGAGACTCCAATTACCCTCTCAGCTTCCTTGACTATCCTCTGCAGGGCTTTTTTGTCTGACATACTGCAGCTGGAGTACCATGTAGCAATGCAGTACGTGAGAACACTCTCCACCACATCTCTGTAGAAGGTCCTGAGGATGCAGATGGGGAGAGAGGCCTATTTGAGTTTCCTCAAGAAGTGCAGTCTCTGCTGAGCCCACTTCCTGATCCCCAAGGAATTCTTGCTCCAGGTCAGGTCCTGCAAGATCTGCACTCCGAGGAACTTGATGTTCTCCACTCTCTCCACTAAACAGCCGCCGATGCTGAGGGGGATGTGTTCAGGCTGTGACCGCCGGAAGTCGATAATCATCTCCTTCGTTTTGTTCACGTTGAGCACCAGATTGTTCTCCCTGCACCAGCCCTCCAGGTCTCTCACTTCTTCCCTGTACATTGATTCCTCATCCCTCTGAATAATATCAACACCACTATTTACAGTGTCACCACGGAAAGACAGATCACCATGTACCCAAATCAGAAGCCGTGGATGAACAGAGAAGTGCGGCTTCTGCTAAAAGCACGTAACAATGCCTTTAGATCTGGTGATGCTCAGGCCTACAGTTCATCCAGGGCAGATCTGAAGAGAGGCATCAAGAAGGCCAAGCACAGCTACAAGCTGAAGGTGGAGGAACATTTTGGGGACTCTGACCCCCGACACATGTGGCAGGGCATTCAAGCTATCTTTGATTATAAGCCCAGCAACTCCATACCTATAGCCATGACTGTGCCCTTTCTCAATGAGCTAAATGACTTCTATGCTCGTTTTGACAAGGACAATAACGAAAAGAACATCAATTTCCCACCCTCTGACGACCTCCACCACCTCACACTCACCCACACCGACGTTCGTAATGCACTGAGTCATGTCAACGTACGTAAGGTTGCTGGCCCTGACGGCATTCCTGGGCGTGTGCTGAGGGCATGTGCTGAGCAGCTGGCAGGGGTCTTCACAGACATCTTCAACCTGTCCCTGGCCCAGGCCGTGGTACCAGCGTGCTTCAAGACCACTTCAATAGTACCAGTGCCGAAACATTCAACACCATCGTGCCTAAATGACTATCGCCCTGTGGCACTGACGCCCATAGTCATGAAGTACTTTGAGCGACTGATCTTGGCACAGCTCAAAAAATGCCTGCCCCCTACACTGGACCCTCACCAGTTTGCCTACCGGAGCAACAGGAGTACAGAGGATGCGGTTTCTACAGCGCTGCACTATGTACTCTCACACCTGGATGACAAGAACACCTACGCAAGAATGCTGTTTGTTGACTTCAGCTCAGCATTCAACACAGTTATCCCCTCCAAGTTGCTCACTAAACTTGGGGACCTGGGAATCAGTACCTCCACCTGCAACTGGATCATGGATTTTCTGACCAACAGACCCCAGCATGTTAGGTCAGGCCCCAACCGTTCTTCCGTCATCACACTCAACACTGGTGTACCACAGGGCTGTGTGCTCAGCCCATTCCTCTACTCCCTCTTCACCCATGACTGCAGGCCTATGTATGGATCCAATTCCATCATAAAGTTCGCAGATGACACCACGGTGATTGGACTCATCAGGGACAACGACGAGTCAGATTACAGGGCAGAGGTTGAGCACTTGGCTACTTGGTGCGCTGACAATAACCTGCTCCTTAACACCAGCAAAACCAAGGAGCTCATAGTGGACTACAGGAAGGAGAGGGGAGAGACACATGACCCCATCCATATCAATGGCATAGCTGTTGAACGTGTCCCCAGCTTCAAATTCCTGGGGACCCACATCTCGGAGGACCTGTCCTGGTCAGTTAACACCACCAGCCTGATCAAGAAGGCCCATCAGCGCCTCTTCTTCTTGAGGACATGAAGAAGAACCATCTGTCAACTGACATCCTGGGCAACTTCTACCGCTGCGTGACAGAGAGCACCCTGACCAACTGTATCACAGTCTGGTATGGGAGCTGCTCTGTCGCTGACCGTAAGACGCTGCAGCGGGTGGTGAAAACTGCCCAGTGCATCACAGGGACTCCACTTCCAGTTATAGAGGACGTCTACAGGAAAAGATGTCTGCGCCGGGTACGCAGCATTCTTAGGGACTCCAACCATCCTGCTCATGGACTGTTCCAGCTTCTCCCCCCCAGAAGGCGTTTCAGAAGCCTCCGGACTAGAACCAGCAGGTTTAGGAACAGTTTCTTTCCAACAGCTGTAACGTTATTGAACTTAGTTCCCCGCTGACTCTCTTACCATCATCCCTTACCATCCTCACCTGTACATAACTGCTCATCTAACTTATTGTACATTATTTGCACATAACAGCACTCTTAACTTTCTGCACTGCTGCATATATTTGCATATAATTGCTTAAATTGCACATACTGTTAATTACCGTATATACTGCACTGCTGTCCTTTGCACTTCTGATTGGATGCTAAACTGTGTTTCGTTACCTTGTATTCATACATGTGTAATGACAATAAAGTTGAATCTAATCTAATCTAATCTAATAAGTCCCACCACTGTGGTGTCGTCTGCAAACTTAATAATCTGGTTCCCCTCGTGTCTGGATACACAGTCATGTGTTAGAAGTGTAAACAACAGTGGACTGAGTACGCAGCCTTGAGGGGATCCGGTGCTCAGCGGGACAGAGTTGGAGATGTTGTTTCCAACCCGGACAGACTGAGGTCTCTCAGTCAGGAAATCCAGGATCCAGAGACATGTGGCGGTGTTCAGACCGAGAAGGAGTAATTTCTCCATCAGTCTCTGGGGAATAATGGTGTTGAATGCTGAACTGAAATCAATGTACAGGAGTCTGGCGTAGGTGTCTTTCTGGTCCAGGTGGGTGATGACAGAGTGTAGGGTGGTGAGTATAGCATCCTCCGTGGAGCGGTTTGAACGATATGCAAACTGGAGCGGATCGTGTGATGCAGGGAGGCAGGCTGTAATGTGTGGTTTGACAAGCCGTTCAAAACACTTCATTACAATTGATGTCAGTGCAACAGGACGATAGTCATTCAAACAGGACACAACTGGTTTCTTTGCCACTGGTACAATGATAGAGGTCTTGAAGCATCTGGGAACGATGGCCTGACTCAGGGAGATGCTATAAATGTCAGTGTAGTACCCTTTTTGGTTCTACCTGGGCAAAGAGATAATTGGGCCAGATCAGGTAGACCCTAGGTTTGTAGGAGCCTGTGAGGTGCAACAACAGATCACACACACACAGCCGTATAGAACTTGGAACTATATATATTTCAAAATTATGTACACATAAACAAAAACACAGCGCTTGTCACAATAATAAAGAAAGAAAAAAAAATAAAAATAAAATACCCTAAGATATATTTACAATATTCACAGGCCTGTTGTATCAGTTCCAGGTGACCAGTTGGGACACCTCTAGCAGTTTCTAGGATTCGGGCTTCGGCTCGCCATCCAGATCTGGAAAATCCGTTCTTCTGGTCCAACCAGTCCAAACAAAAAAACCTGACCTATAAAATAGGTCAGAACACAAAAAAAATAAGCTATGCTCTACGTATAACTTTTTACAAAATATTTCTAATTGTACAACAATAATAATTTTAAACATCTTTAAATCACAGGTTTAACATTCACCATATAATAACAGTCAATGGCAAGGGAATTGGGACCTTTGCTAACCACTACAGCTCAGAAAACTGACTTTTTCCGATAAAAAAAACTAGCCGAAAATTAGCATCAGCGGTTAGCATGCTAAGCTAGCAATTAGCATTCCCATACACAACAATGGCACTTACCAAGCTAGGTGACACGTGCATCAATGGGATTCCCGCGCTCACGTGAGTTCACAGCCTTTGAGTTTAAATCTTAAAATTTACAAAAGAGGTATTAGAATTTGGCAATACCGCAATGTCTCATTTCTCATGTTGGTTTAGGCTTACCAATCTCAAGGGTTTTGTCCGGGCAAAGGCTGCTACTATCACATTAGCTCACCGTCTCAGTAAGGAGTCGCGCTTCCTCGTCGGTGTCTCTGCCGTGACTGAAATCGTTCTGCAGATCACACCAAAACCGAGCGAGGGAGCGCGTGACCCTATTGGCTGGCATTACCCCATTGGCTGGCGTGACCCCATTGGCTGTTGCTGCCCAACAAAAGACACAGCCATTTATCACTCAGTATACCCAATGAAAATATCGGGAACATTATCAAAACTGTCCAGAAAATGCATATTATTTATTATATATATATTTTATATTATATATTTATTTAAATATTCATATTCAAATTATTTATTCCCATTGTGAAATGGGTGTTTTGCTTTTCTAAAAGCGGCATCAATATTTATAATTTAATCCACGTTTTTAACACTGGGTTACATCAGTCAGGACATTCGCCAACTCGCTCGCGCAGTCTCGGAGCACACGTCCCAGGATGTTGTCCGGACCTGCAGCTTTACGTGGGTTGACTCTGGTTAGGGTCCTCCGTGTGTCCGCTGTATTGATGGTAAAAGCTGGTCCGACCGATGGTGGGGGTAGGCCAGCCCTCCCTCTGGTTGTCGGGTTTGATGTTTCAAAACGTGCGAAGAAGTCGTTGAGCTTGTCTGGAAGAGAAGCGTCGTCATCATCGACCCACTGCCTAGACTTATAGCCCGTCAGTGTCCGAACTCCCTGCCACATCTGCTTGGTGTTCCTAGTGTCACAGAGGTGTCCCTGGATTTTCTCCGCATAGGCGCGCTTTGCCGCCTTAATTCCCTTTGAGAGCGCAGACCTGGCTGAGCGGAGGGCGATCCTGTCCTTTGCTCTGAAGGCTGCATCTTTGGCTGTAAGCAGCGAGCGCACCTCTGTGGTCATCCAGGGCTTGTGGTTTCCCCGCATAGTGATGGTCTTCACTGTAGTGCCATCCTCTGTGCACTTCGCGATGTAGCTGGTGACCGTTTCAGCATACTCCTCCACATCTGTCTTGTCTTCCTGGGAGGCTGCTATTTTGAAGACCTCCCAGTCTGTGTGCAGAAAACAGTCTTTCAGTGCTGAGGTTGCACTCTCTGGCCAAATCCTGATTTGTTTCACTGCTGGCCTGCTGCGCTTCAATAAGGGTTTGTAGGCAGGCACCAGCATCACGGATATGTGGTCAGAAAGGCCGAGGTGGGGGCGGGGTATCGCCTTATATGCATCTGTGTTTGTGTACACTAAGTCCAACATATTCTCTCCTCTGGTCTTAACGTCTACACATTGTTTAAACTTGGGGAGCACAGTCTTTAAGCTGGTGTGGTTAAAATCCCCTGCAACCACGACAAAACTGTCCGGATGTGAAGTTTGGATTTCGCTAATAGCATTGTGTAGTTCCCCGAGTTCCTTCTTAGCATTAGCATTAGCATTAGCGTTAGCGTTAGCGCTCGGCGCTAAGTAAACAGCCGCTACAAACACGTTGCTGAATTCCCTCGGCAGATAATATGGCCGACAATTTACAATAAGGAACTCCGCCAACGGAGAGCAGTGTTAAGATACTAATGTGGCGTTAACGCACCAGTTCTTGTTAACATAGATGCATAGCCCACCCCCACAGCTCTTACCGGAGCTCGCCGTTTCTCTGTCGGCTCGGTACACCGCCATATCTTCCAGTTGAATGGCCTCATCAGGGATGTTGTCGTGGAGCCATGTCTCCGTGAACACAAGCACACAGCAGTCCCTCCACTCTCTCCGGGTTTCTCTCAGCAGACGCAGCTCGTCCATCTTGTTGTCGAGGGAGCGGACGTTAGAGAGAAGGAGCGACGGTACAGCTGGTCTGGAGGGGTTAGCCTTTAGCCTAGCATGGATCCCGGCCCTTTTTCCACGCTTTTGCTTGGGTTCACACCGTCTGCGCTTCCTCCTCTCTCGGGTAGCTTTCAGCGGGGACTCCGCCAGAATTCCATGCTGGCGTAGAATGTCCAAATCACAACCGAGCGCCGCGATTCTTGCAGCGTGCAGTACCTTGATGTTTAATAAAGTCTCACGGTTGTAAGTTTTACAGAATGTACGTCTGGGAAAACATTCAAAACTTTCACACTCGCTGATGCCAAGAGGGGCCGCTGCACTTCTTCACTTCCGCCTCCCAAAGAGAGCACACGCTTTTTCCTTCTCTCCAGCTCTGACTTTTCATCTCCTTCCTCCTCTAACTAACTGGATCCCAGCTTGCTATCGTCTGTCTGCATGTCTCTACTGCTGATTATCGAACGAAATTATGGATTTAATAAGCTGGGCTTTGAACGCAATTGACACTATTTTTTCAACGAGGAAAAGTGCCCCGGGGGAGGTTGTTTGTCCCGCAGGAACGGCTGCTGCGGGCTATTTGAGGGACACAAGTAATTGGAAACTCTTGTGCCTGTCTGATCTTTCCATCGAAGATGTCGAAGATTTGTACGTCTTCGTAGTAATGGTCATCGGGATCGTTCTGATTGGATCTGGGATTGTCCTGGTGTACCGTAAATTGATGAAGATGGACATAGCCTATCAAAATGCTGGCCAGGCGAGGCTTAACCATCAAATTGAAAAAATGGAGAGGACTCTGACAGCGGCAAATGGAGAACTGTCTAGGAAAATGGATTACATCATGATCACGCTGAGAGCTGTCCATGAAGGATTCAACGTCCAGCACTGAAGGATTAAGTACTGAATCTGTAAGAGGATATAAAGTTTCTTTCTCTGGGATCAGTACTATTCGACTAATCTGACCCCCTCACACAAGTCCTCCAGATTATCTGCAGTTTTTTGTTTTCAAAACATTTGAGCTGCATTGACTCCACAGACAGTCAGCTGCATGGCTCAAGGACAAATGCCAGCAGCTAAGACAAAACATCTCCTGCCAAAGAGACTTTGTTGTTCTTAACTGATACAAACACCTACACTCAACACTACACCCACACTGACTCAAAAACTGATGAAAAAGATCACTCACTCACTGCTCTCTTTGTGTCCTTGTGTACATTCTTGTCTGCTAACTGTGCATTGAGGGCTTTTTTTCTTGTAATCATAATATTGATCATATATGACCGGTATTCTGACAATCAATGTTTTTTTGCTCTTTCCTATTGTGTTATCCTTTTCCTCCCTATGCATCCTGTACCCATCTGATGACAGGCGCGTTTCAGACGCTGCCGCGTCACCGGAAATGCAGGTCGTTTTCTGTGTCAAGTCAAATCCCTCGTATGTTATCAGTTGTTTACTGTTAATGTACTTGGCAATAAATCTTTTCTGAGTTCTGAGTTCTGCATCCATGCGCGCCGCCAATATGCGGCTTTGATATGATATGCGACTTTTCAAAATTATTTGGTGGCCCTAAACCTCGGAGAGCTAGAGAAACTGCGAAAGCTATTTTGGTCCATAATTTTGGCATGGAGGGTCAAAGGATTCTCAGCACATTGGGAGAATGTGATAGTTTTGATGACGTGGTCGGGCTAATGGCGCGCTATTTTCGTGCTCTGGAAAATGTCATAGTCCAGAGGACCAGGTTGCGCCAGCTGGTGGGGAGTGCCAATTTGGAGCCTTTGAAGAAGAGATGATCCATGATCAATTGGCGGAGCACAAGCTTTGGTCTGCGGCATGGTCGAGGCTCCTGACTTACCCGGGTGAACTGACATTAGCCACGGCAGTTGAGATAGCGCACCAATTTGAAGCAGCTGAAAAACTGTCAGAGGACCTCGGTGAGAGGACTATGTTGGGGCACGCTGAACCATGATTGAAGGCGCTGGCTGTGGACCCGGATAGCGAAGACAGCGTGAATGAAGAAGAATACGCTGCCGCTATAAAAATTAGGTCCGCCCCGGGTACACCAAGATGTTATGGCTGTGGGTCCACCAGGCACCAGTATAAGGCAAGAGAGTGTCCAGCGAAAGGCAAACACTGTGGCAAGTGTGGTCTTCTGCATCATTTTGCCATGACCTGCGAAAATTTTGAGCGAGGGGACCGAAGACGTAGGGTGGATTCCCCTGTAGCGACTTCTACGGTTGTTCATACCGTCTCACCGAGCACAGATGGGCGAATTTATTGCGATGTTTTGCTGGACGGTGTAGAAGTGCCGTTGTTGGTGGACACAGGATCAGCGATTTCCCTGTTGAACTGGCCCACTGTGAGGAGTCTATTCCTGCATTACCATGTGAGAGGACTGTCGACGTCATGCTTTGGCTATGGAGGAAACAAGTTAGCCATCGTGGGTTCGCTGGAGTTGACGGCAAGGTACAGGTCAGCAATGATGTCCAACGTCCAATTTGTGGTGACCGTCAGTGGTTTGAACATTATGGGATGTGATATGTTCTACGGCCTGGGAATCATGATCACCAGCGGTGTCAGAGAAGAATGGTCGGGCTGTGGCTTGTGGGACTGAACGGTTCCATACGTGGACGACGATACGGTTTCAGACAGTGACAGGCCTAGTATTCTTGGAGATGAGCAGGACCAGTGCCGTAAAGGGCCATTGTAGGATGGTTCCAATGCCAGTGTCCAAGTTGCCCTGGATGTTGGAACTGGACGGCATAGCAGAACACCCGGGACGGCTGATGGAGCCAAAACGCTAGCCCCCTCTGCTTCCGGAGTTCGGCCTGATAGTACCAGAAGGCAAGGATCTACAGTTGCTTTGCCTGCGTTTAAAATGAAAGAGAGCGGGGCAGGACCGGCTGACTCGGTAACACGATGCGCCAACCAGTAACACTGGAGGGCGAGGATGGGGTCGTTGGAACGGTTTGACCAAGGAAGGAAGCCCAGTTGCGACATGGTGGACATTTGAAGCCGAGTCCAGCTCCTCTAAGGGTCAATGACGAGGTTTGGCCCAGGGGGAAGGCTTGGCTGAGAGGGGTCCACGAAAAAAGAGAACATTGAGACAACTAGGGGTGGCTGTGGGTGGTGGCTGCCCGGGAGGAAGGCTATCTCGGACTGTTAGATGACTCGTGGAGACACCCCAGCGAGCTGCGGTGCATGGACAAGAGGAAACGCCGATGTGGTTCATCCTCAGAGGCGACGAGGCGAGGATGCTCTGGAAGGGATCCGCCAGACAGAAATCCAGGGGTGGGTCTTCCATCGGGACTGCAAGGTGACTGTGGGGTGGCTATTAACATGGTGTGATGGTAATGTTAATATGTTTTATTGCCCAGAAGTCACATTGTTAATATGTTTTACATGCACTCATTGTATTATTGCCCTGTTTAAAAAAAACAAAAAACAAAAACCCAACACTGCTTGTTTAATTGTATGCGATTGTGTGAAGTGCCCAGGTTGTGGGGTGGGTGTGCTGGCGTGGGGGGCTAACAATGGGTTGTAGATGTACATATTAACTGTTGTTTTGTTATAGTGTGTTATGAGGACTTGGTTATATATATAGAATTGTTCTAATAATAATAATAATAATAATAAGTATATTTATAGAGCACCTTTCACAGACAGTCACAAAGCTTAACATGGTAAAAAACAAAATAAAAACACAGGCACATAAAACAGTAAAAAAAAAAACAAAAAAACCCCAAAGTAGACAGTAAAAGCACATAAAAATACAATCGGCACATAGTTAAAAAGCCAGGCTAAAAAGGTGGGTCTTTAGTTGCTTCTTAAAAACACCAATGGAAGGTGCAGATCTAAGTTCAAAAGGCAAGGAGTTCCACAGTCTGGGAGCAACAGCAACAAAGGCTCTATCGCCTTTGGTTCTGAGCCTAGTACTAGGGACTACCAATAGATTCTGATGAGAAGACCTGAGAGACCTGCTGGGCTGGTGTAGAGAGAGCAGGTATTAATATAAAAAGGTGCCTCTTCATGAATGGCTTTGTAAGTAAGAACAAGAACTTTAAAATCAATTCTATAATTTACAGGAAGCCAATGCAAGGAGGCCAAAACAGGAGTGATATGACAGAATCTACTGGACCTAGTTAGTAATCTTGCAGCAGCGTTCTGGACTAACTGTAGGCGGTGTAAAGAGGATTTGCTAAGACATGTAAAAAGAGCATTACAGTAGTCCAAACGTGAAGAAACAAAGGCATGAATAATGATTTCTAACTGAGTGTAGGAAACCAATGACCTAATTTTGGATATATTCCTATGGTGGAAAAAACAACTCCGGGTCAGAGATTTGACATGCTGATCAAAACTCATCGATTGATCGAAAATGACACCAAGATTTTTTAGATTAGACCGTACGTTAGAGCTTAATGAACCAATGCTATTAACCAACTTAGGAATTAGATTATCAGGTGCTACAATAAGGACTTCAGTTTTATCAGCATTAAGTTGCAAAAAGTTACTAGACATCCAGTCCTTAATTGCAGACAGACAATCATGAATAATTTTTAAACTGTCAACATGGTCAGGCTTAAAAGAGAAAAGTAGCTGTAAATCATAAGCGTAGCAGTGATAAGACACACCTTTAAATTTGCTGATAATAGAACCAAGTGGCAGCATATATAGGGCAAATAAAAGTGGACCCAGAATAGAACCCTGAGGCACCCCACAGGTTAAAGGAGCAGAGTCAGATGAATAAGAGCCAACAGCCACGGAAAAACTCCTACCAGAAAGGTAGGAGAAAAACCAATCCAGAGCTTTTCCAGAAATACCTACCCAATCTCTAAGCCTTTGTAACAAAATAAAATGATCAATAGTATCAAATGCTGCAGTAAGATCTAATAACACTAAAACAGAGCATTTGCCAGAGTCTGATGACATTAAAATATCATTTGACACCCTGAGAAGAGCGGTCTCTGTCGAGTGTTTCTGACGAAAGCATGACTGAAATTTGTCGAAAATATTGTGTTCAATCAGAAAGTCAGTGAGCTGCTTGGCAACAACTTTTTCTAAAAGCTTAGAAATAAAAGGAAGCTTAGAAATTGGCCTGAAGTTTTTAAAAACAGATGGATCAAAGTTAGGTTTTTTTAAAAGTGGCTGCACAACTGCATGTTTAAAATACGAGAGTACACAACCAGATTCAAGTGAACTATTAATGATATTAACCAAAGACATACCCACTGAGCCAATTAATGAATGAATGAATCTTTATTTCGGATAGTACAGGTTAAAAGAAACTGAATAATATAACAAAGGGGGAAAGCAAATCCAACAAGGTCAAATTAGACGATAACTCCTCTGATTATACAATTCAACATAAGACATAAGTTATCCGAAATGGGTGATGGCTGCAGCCGCAGCTTATATTGCCCACCCATATTCCATCCAAGAATTCAAAAGAAGAAAAAAAAAACAAGACAAGAGTGATTACAAATCAAAAACGAAGCTAAGACAAAATGTGACAGAAAAAACTAAGCTACAACACAACACAGGCTGGATATGACAATCCTTATGTGATTTTACATGTCATCTTGTATATATGTTTGGAGTATTTCTTCCTTTAGTTTTTGTTTAAACTGTCCAAGCGTTGTACATGATTTTAATTCAGGTCCAAAATCGTTCCATAATCTGACTCCTTGCACTGAAACACAGTGTTGCTTGGTGGTAGTTCTCACTGAAGGTTTTTGAAATATACATGTTCCTCTAAAATGATATTGTTTCTCCCTTATTTGGAACAACTTTTGGATATTTGTGGGCAGTGATAGATTCTTCACTTTAAACATTATTATTGCAGTTTTTTTTTTGTAACTTAAGATTTTTATTCATTTTTCATTATATATATTGCATTCAGATCACAGTCTACATTTAAAAAAAACAAAGGGGCTAGAGTAAAAAAGAAAAAGGAGAAAAAAAAAAAAGGGGGGGGGGGACAAATGTTGGAGCATCAAGTTTTTAGTTTCCATCTCTTAATTCTTCTGGTTTTTCCAGCGTCTTTGGTTATTCTTTCAATATCTGTCTCGTTGTTGCACTTTGTAGTGTGTCCATTTCCGCCATTTTTTTCCCCATAGTCCTTCTTGCATTCTTTGTCGATATGTTAGTTTTTCCATCATACGTATGTCCTCAATAATGTCAGTCCATTGCTCTTGGTCAGGAAGAACTTCTGATCGCCATTTTTTTGTGATTGTTTTTTTACATGCAATCAACAAGATTTTAACTAGATATCTGTCCTCAGCCTGTATAACATTGTCTCTTTTAAGATCACATAGGTACATCAAGTTACAGTTCATTGGTATATTATATCCTAATATCCTCTGTATTGTCACATGTATAGATTTCCAGAATGATGAGATTTTGCAGCATTTCCAAAACATATGCGAGTGGTCTGCATTTTGAGCCCCACATCCCCTCCAGCATATAGATTGGGTATTTGTATACTTTCCTTGAATCTGTGGTGTAATGAAAAAGCGAATCAGGTTTTTCCATCCAAATTCCCTCCATGTTCTTGAATTTGTTGACGTGTGTTGTGTTTTCCATATTTCCTGCCAGCTTTCTTCTGTTATGTTTAAATTGAGCTCTTTCTCTCATTTCTCCTTTATATAGTTACTTGAATGATTGTTTGCCATAAGTTTCTGATATAGCTTTGAAATAATTCTTGTTTTATTTCCTGTATATGAGCTTAAAATGAATTGTATAATCTCGCTCACATCTGTTTGGAGGTTATGCCTAATCTTCTTCATATAATAGTCTCTCATCTGCAGATATCTGAAGAATTCCGATCTTTCTAGTTTAAATTTTCTCCTGATGTTTACAAAGCTCCCGAGATCTTTTTTTCCGATATTGCCCCATGCTGTGATTCCCTTGTTCACCAGATTTTTGTATCCCCTATCTTGTTTTGCCGGTTCAAACTGACTGTCAAATGCTACCCATTTCAATAGTTTTATGTCTTCCTTTATATTATACTTTTGTACTATTTTATACCACAGTTCTAAAGTAAATTTAGTGATTGGGTCTATTTGTTTGATTTGCTTATATGCATCTTTATCTCCTATTATGCTTTGTACTGGGAGTCCCTCAATTTCCTTTTCCATTTCTTTCCATTTTGCCTCATATCCCTCGTCGCACCAACATATGATATATCTTATTTGTGCTGAGTAGTAATATTCCTTTAGACTCGGTAGGCCCATGCCTCCTTTCTCTTTTGGTAACTGGAGAGTTTTATATTTCACTCTTGGTTTTTTACCTCCCCAAACAAATCTCGATATCATCCTGTCCCACTTTGAGAATTGGGCATCTGGAATCTCTGTTGGTATAGCCTGGAAGAGGTAAAGTAATCTAGGTTGTATGCTGATTTTGACTGTCTCAATTTTTGAATTCAGATCCATATTTAAGATTGACCATCTATCAATATCTTTTTTTATTTCTTGTTCCAACCTATCATAGTTTGCTTTATAGATTTTGCTTAGATCTTTAGGTATGTTCACTCCAAGGTATTTTATTTCTTTTTGTTTCCAGTTTAGTTTGATCTTATCAGTTATCTGGTTTAGAGGGTTATAGTGGAATGTCAGTATTTGTGTTTTTGTTATGTTTATCTTGTATCCTGATAATTTTCCAAAATTTTCTATCAAGTTCATCATTTCCATTATTGATTCATCTGGTTGTTCAAGGTAAACTATAATATCGTCTGCAAATAGCCCAATCTTGTGTTCCGCCCCCTTTATTGTTACACCTTTTAATTTCTTATTTTGTCGTATCGCTTGAGCCAGTGGCTCTATGAACAGAGCAAACAAGGTGGGCGATAAGCAGCATCCCTGCCTAGTTGATCTTTGTATATTTACTTTGTCTGTTAAGCTACCGTTTATCTTGATTCTTGCCACAGGTTCTTGATACAGCGTCCTTATGCATTGTACTGATTTTTCGTTAAATCCAAAGCGTTCCAGCACACTATATAGGAATTTCCAGTTAACCCTGTCAAATGCTTTTTCTGCGTCTAAACTCATTATTACTGCGCTTTTCTTTTCTTTATGTATTTGATTAATTATATGTATTGTTCTCCTGATATTGTCATGTGTTTGGCATCCCTCTATGAAACCAGTTTGATCATCTTCTATCAATTCCGTCAAGAATGTCTTTATTCGTTTACATATAATTGTTGTATATATTTTATAATCCACATTTAATAAAGAGATTGGCCTATAGTTTCCGCATTGTTCTCTATCTTTACCTGGCTTTAAAATGACTGAAATAATGGCTTCGTTCCATGATGGAGGTATTTTGTTGTTGTTCAATGTCCAATTAAATGACTTTAGAAGCTGTGGCGTGAGTTCTTCTATAAACAGTTTATAAAACTCAGAGGGGTATCCATCACTACCTGGTGATTTACCATTTTTAAGTGACTTAATCACATCTCTAATCTCTTGTGTTGTTATTTCTGCTGTTAGCTTTTCATTTTGTTGATTTCCTATTGATGGCAAGTCCAATGTGCATAGAAATTTTTTAATATCTTTAGTATTTGTTTCTTCAGGTTGCGAGTATAGTTCTTGGTAGAAATTATGGAATATTTCTTCAATGTTTTCTGGGTTAACTGTGGTTTTATTTGTGGTGGGGTCTTTAATCTTATATACATTATTCATTGTTTGTTGTTTTCTTAACCGTTTTGCCAGCAGTTTTGTGGCTTTTGGTCCCGTTTCATAATATTTTTGCTTTAGATATCTATTTTTCCTTTCAATTTCATCCATTTGTGTTTCTTTTATCTTTATTTTTTCTTCTTTAATTTCTTGATATATTTTTGGGTCATTTGTGCTTTGATGTTTATGTTCTAATACCCTCAGTCTCTCACATCTTTGTTCATATGCTTCCAGTTTAGTCTTATTTGCTTTTCCTGTTTCAACAATTAATTTACCTCTTAACACGGCTTTTAGTGCATCCCATAGTATTGTTGGGTCCACTTCTTCATTGTCATTCTCTTGGATATATTCATTTATGTTTACTTTTATTCTTTCTTTCATTTTAACATCATTTAACAGTCCTACATTAAGTTTCCATGTTGTTTGTCGTTTTCTATTGTTTAAATTTATTTCCATGTATATAGGATTATGATCTGATATTTCTGCCCCTCCAATCCAACAATTTCTCACCCTGTGTCTGTCATCTTCATTCATAAGGAAGTAATCTATTCTAGAGTGTACTTTATGGACTGCTGAATAATGTGTATAGTCTTTTTCGAGTGGGTGCAGGTCCCTCCAAATGTCTACCATACCCATTTCTGCCAGTGAGGTTCTTATGAATTTTGTTACATGTTTTTTTGTCTTCTTAACACTTGTTGTATCAATTTCATGATCCATGACAGCATTTAAGTCTCCTCCACAAATTAGGACTCCTTCACTGTGTGTTGCTATGAGATCAAGCAGATGTTGAAAAAAACCCTTGTCACTTTCTGGTGGGGCATAGATGCTCACTAATGTGATCTGCATTCCATCTATGCTACCCTTTATTATTACATACCTGCCTTCTTTATCCTGGATTTCCTGTTCACATTCAAATTGTATTTTATTTGAGATTAGTATCATAACCCCCCTTTTAGTTCATCCCTTAAATGAACTGTAGTAGGAGTTCTTATAGCCAAATCTCTTTAGTTTCACATGTTCTGTCTTGCTCAAATGTGTCTCTTGCATAAATATAATTTTGGCTTTTTCTTTCTTGAATTTTCTTATTATTCTTTCCCTTTTAACAGGTGAGTTCAGACCATTCACGTTTAGTGTTATTATCTTAAGATTTTTACCCATAATCATGTTTTTCCATTTTTTTAACTTGTGCTCCTAGCCCCTTTAACAACAAAAATAACACATATTTATATAAAAACACATTAAAAAATCTCGACCTCCGTACTTTGGGCCTTTCTTCTGCCCACTGGTCCCTGTTGGTGGGTGGAGGGATTGTCCTCACCGAGTGTAGGGCCCTCCCTAGACCTGTATTTACTATCCAAGAAATAGTCATTAGTCTAGAAATGTCCAACAAATATCACTTAAACCTCTCCTAGCCGTCTGTTTCTCTTTTACCTTGTCTTCTTGGCCTTCATTTCTTCTGTGTCTTTCTTAATCTTTGTTATAATCTAGGCTTTCAGTTGAAAGCCTTGTAGTCTTTCCTGGGCCCGCTGCGCCATGTCTCCCCCTGTCTTTTGCCGTTCACTCGCCTCCACTCCGTCTGTCGTGATGCGTTCAGGGCCTCCGCTGCTCCTACCGTTTCCTCCGGCACGTACACCTCAAGGCCCCGCTCCATCATGTCCTGCGCTGCCTCTCTGGCTGTGTTGTAGGTTCTTACGCCGTTCTCCCAATGAATCCTCATCTTCGTTAGCGGCGTTTGGAATCTAATTTTTTTTTCTTTCAGCATTTTTTTAATGTTGGCATATTTCTTCCGCTGCTGCACAATTTCCGCCGGGTAGTCATGATCAAAGAATATCTGCTTGTCGCCGATTCGTATCTTTTTTTTCCACGCTCGTGTCAGGATTCTTTCCTTTACATCATATTTCAGAAAGTTTACCACAACTGACCTGGGTGTAGAGCGTGGGTTCGGGTTCTGTGCCGAGGCTCTGTGCGCTCGTTGAATCTGCAGATCCGCTTCGCTGGGCAGTTCCAGCTCTTTTTTTAAGAACTGATCCATGAATTTCGTCATCGAGTTGCCTTCAATGCCCTCCGGGATCCCGAAGATGCGTATATTGCCCCGTCTGGACCTGCTCTCCAAGTCGGTTACTTTCTCCTGCATCCTCTGCATTTGTGCCGTCAGGGTCTGCAGCTGTTCGCTTGCCTCGCTATTCCAATCTTCCAGCTCTGATATTCGGGCCTGCGCTTCTGTCATACACGCCCGCTGGGAGCGCAGCTCCTCCATGTTTTCTGCTAGCTTGCGCTCCATTTCTCTTCGGAGGCCCATAATTTCTTCCTTAATCTCTTTTTTCAGCTCCTCCTTAAGAGCCGCTAAATCCTGTTGTAGCTGCCGTTTGAAGTCTCTCAACTCTTTACCCAAACTGGCGATGCCAGTGTTCATGGTATCGAGTTTTGTGTCTTCCATTTTCTCTGCTGCGGTCACCTCGTTTTTTTGGGCCCCGTGTTCAGCGGTTTCTCCTGCGTTGTTGAAGAGGAATTCTTTAATTTTACTCTGCTTTTGTCCTTGTGCCCGGCTCCTTCGTGTTTTCATCCCTTAGTTTATTGATCCGCTTATGTCGAGTTGGCCATTTACCGATGATTTTTAATCCGGCTAGGGAGAGCTCTCTGTTTAAGCGTTATGTCTCTCCGCCATCTTCCCGGAAGTCCATTATTGCAGTTTTAAAGTCAACCAGATCTTTCAACTTGAGAGCTTTTAATTTAAGAAAAAGTGGGTTTGTTGGTTCCCTGTAAGCTGCTTTGTTTATTATTCTAATAGCTCTCTTCCGAAGCATAAAGAGTGGATATATGTTTGTTTTATATGTATTTCCCCATACTTCATTACAATATGTCATGTATGGGAGTATTAATGAATGATACAAGGTATATAGTGTGGGTTGATTCAGCAAATATTTCACTCTGTGTAATATTGCAATTGACTTGGATATTTTACCTTTAATATAATTAATATGTGATTTCCAACACAGTTTATTATCCATTATTACTCCAAGAAATTTAGTTTCAGATACCCTTTCAACCTCTACACCATTTACACTAAGTTTAGATACTGAGTTGTTGTGATGGTTGTTAAAGACTATAAATTTTGTCTTACTTAAATTGAGCGTTAATTTGTTTGAATCAAACCACAGTTTAAGCTTTCCTAATTCCTTTCCGAGTGTATCCAGAAGTTGTTCCAAATTGCTTCCACTGCATAATAGATTAGTGTCATCGGCAAACAATATTAAGTCCATTTTTTCTGAAACTTTACATATATCATTTATATACATATTGAATAATAATGGCCCCAAAACTGAACCCTGTGGGACTCCACAAGTAACCTTCAGTAACTGTGAGTTTTTGTTACCAACACATACATACTGATATCTATTCTTTAAGTAACTACTTAACCAGGACAGTGCTACCCCTCTAATACCACAATTTTGTAGTTTCTTTAATAATAAATTATGATCCACTGTATCAAATGCTTTTTTAAGATCCAGGAATACCCCCAACTGAATACTCTTTATTTTCAATGGCAGTTGATGTTTTTTCTATAAATTCCATTATGGCAAATGCAGTTGTCCTCTTGTGTCTGAACCCATATTGTTGCTCACACAATAAATTATTCTTCAGTATGAAGTTGTCAATTCTCTCATAGAATATTTTTTCAAGTATCTTGGAAAATTGTGGCAATAGTGAAATTGGTCTATAGTTTGAGAATTCCCCTCTGTCACCCGTCTTGTATATCGGAATTACTTTAGCTATTTTCATTGCATTGGGAAATATACCTGCTTGGAGAGACAGGTTACAGATATACGTCAGTGGTTTCACTAAGCATTCAATAATAGTTTTGACTAAGAGCATGTCAATACCATCACAGTCCGTAAATGTTTTACTTTTAAACGATTTAACAATTTCAATGACCTCTCTCTCGTCTGTGTTCTTTATGAAAATGGAGTCTTTTATAACAGTGTTATTGCTTATTGTATCATCTGTAGGCGCCGTAATGGGTATTTCTCGAGCCAAATTAGGACCAATGTTAACAAAAAAGTTATTAAATTCATCTGCAGGTGAAGCTGCATTCACACTCTGAGTCGTTTTATTATTTTTTGAAAAATCGGTTGGGTAGCTTGTGTTTCTGCTTTTATTTGCAAGAATACTGTTAAGTATTGTCCATGTATTTTTAATATTGTCTCTGTTTTTCTCCTCTTTTACCATTACCTCTATTACCTCTTTTAACATTGAGGAAGGCAAAATATCTAAAACGCAGGAGGAGGATTTCATGGAACTCACCAACACTAACAAATCCTCAAAAGAAATTGGGGTAAAATCATTTAAAAAGGCCTGTCTTTTAGGACAACCAAGGATTAGGGGAAAGGAATGAGTAAAACCAGCCCTAACAGCAGTGACCTTGTCAACAAAAAAGGAAAGAAACTTGTTACAGTCATAAATTGAATAAACAGGGGGAGCAGAACTGACAGGATTAACTATACTGTCTATTGTACTGAAGAGGATCTTTGGATTGTTACTATTGGAGGAGATGATGTTGGAAAAATAAGAAGTTCTTGCAATTTTTATCATATTGTTAAATTCTAGGATTGTTTTAATTGTTAGGAACACGGCTGAGTTTATTTTATGGACTTTAAAGGGTCAAAGACGGCAGAATAACCTGTCTAGCCGTGTTGAGGTGGGTCAGCAGCCTACCTGGCCCCCTCTAGTTTGGTTATGTTGTATGAATGGATAGGCCTATATAAAGTATTTAGTCAGCCACCAATTGTAGAAGTTCTCCCACTTAAAACATGAGAGAGGTCTCCAATTTTCATCATAGGTATACCTCAACTATGAGAGACAAAATGAGAAAAAAAATCCAGAAAATCACATTGAAGGATTTTTAATGAATTAATTGGTAAATTCCTCGGTAAAATAAGTATTTGGTCACCTACAAACAAGCAAGATTTCTGGCTCTCACAGACCTGTAACTTCTTCTTTAAGAGGCTCCTCTGTCCTCCACTCATTACCTGTATTAATGGCACCTGTTTGAACTTGTTATCAGTATAAAGGACACCTGTCCACAACCTCAAACAGTCAGACTCCAAACTCCACTATGGCCAAGACCAAAGAGCTGTCAAATGACACCAGAAACAAAATTGTAGACCTGCACCAGGCTGAGAAGACTGAATCTGCAATAGGTAAGCAGCTTGGTGTGAAGAAATCAACTGTGGGAGCAATTATTAGAAAATGGAAGACATACAAGACCACTGATAATCTCCCTGGATCTGGGGCTCCACGCAAGATCTCACCCCGTGGGGTCAAAATTATCACGAGAATGGTGAGCAAAAATCCCAGAACCACATGGGCGGACCTAGTGAATGACCTGCAGAGAGCTGGGACCAAAGTAACAAAGGCTACATCAGAAACACACTACGCCGCCAGGGACTCAAATCCTGCAGTGCCAGACGTGTCCCCCTGCTTAAGCCAGTACATGTCCAGGCCCGTCTGAAGTTTGCTAGAGAGCATTTGGATGATCCAGAAGAGGATTGGGAGAATGTCATATGGTCAGATGAAACCAAAATAGAACTTTTTAGTAAAAACTCAATTTGTCGTGTTTGGAGGAGAAAGAACACCATACCTACTGTGAATCATGGGGGTGGAAACATCATACTTTGGGGCTGTTTTTCTGCAAAGGGACCAGGACGCCCGATCCGTGTAAAGGAAAGAATGAATGGGGCCATGTATCGTGAGATTTTGAGTGAAAACCTCCTTCCACCAGCAAGGGCATTGAAGATGAAACATGGCTGGGTCTTTCAGCATGACAATGATCCCAAACACACCGCCCGGGCAACGAAGGAGTGGCTTCATAAGAAGCGTTGCCCAGCGACAGCCCCAAAACATCACTGCTCTAGAGGAGATCTGCATGGAGGAATGGGCCAAAATACCAGCAACAGTGTGTGAAAACCTTGTGAAAACTTACAGAAAATGTTTGACCTCTGTCATTGCCAACAAAGGGTATATAACAAAGTATTGAGATGAACTTTTGTTATTGACCAAATACTTATTTTACCGAGGAATTTACGAATTAATTCATTAAAAAGCCTTCAATGTGGACTTCCGGTCTGGACGCCATGGTGATAGCAACCTAACGGTGAAACTCCCAGACTCAATCCAAGGAAAACCTCCTCAAAATCAGACCTAACGGATTTTTGGAAGATTAAAATTCAAAAGACAATAACACCATGCCTAACCAAAAGCAGAGGAAACTGACATTCCCCAGATCAGGATGCACAGCAGCCGCGGAATCGGAATCAGAAGACCTCCGTTCAGAAGACGAGTGCCTGGGCCTAGCTAACAAAAGGATTAGCTTGAAATCGCTATTTGATGAATTACGACGATTTCGGGCCGAATTTCTTGAATTCAGAGAGGATCTAAAAAAGGCGAACAGCAGATTGGACCAGGCCGAAAACCGAATCTTGGAAGCTGAAGACAGAATAAAAGTGCTTGAAGATTCTGTACTGGATTTACACAGAAAACAGTCAAGGCTGGAGGCTAAGCTAGCCGACCAAGAAGGAAGACAGAGACGGGACAACATCAGAATTCACGGTCTGAAAGAAGGAGCTGAAGATGGTTTCAACACAGTGGCAGAATGCGTGGAATCCTTATTGAGAGAGAAGTTGGATATTCCACAATCCACCGATTTGAAGATAGAAAAGGCACATCGCACATTAGCCGCAAAGCCAGCCCCGGAAGCGCCCCCACGTTCAGTGTTGGTAAGATTCTCCGACTTCAAAATAAAACAAGAAGTTGTAAGACGGGCTTGGCAGAAGAAAGGATTTATGCATCAAGAAAGAAAAGTCTTCGTGGAACACGATTACGCCCCTGAAGTTCTTAAAAAGCGACGGGAATATAACAACGCCAAAAAGGTTTTAAGGGAAAAGAATCTACGCTTTCAGACGCCATTTCCGGCGAAGCTAAGGGTCTTTTACGGGGAAGAATCATGTCTCTACAATTCAGCGGAAGAAGCAACAACTGACATGGCAAGAAGAGGGCTCCCGGTAACGGTGTTTAAACCCGCAGCGGATCTGAACGAGAAAATCAGAGCTCAAACGTGGTCCACTCAGAGACCTTCAAAATCCACGGGCCAGCAGCGGAAACACCCAGCCCCAGAGCTACAAAGATAAGCTTTCCAGTTCCATAAAGGAATAGCAACCTTTTTGGATTGTTTTTTTTTTCTTTCTCTCTACAGTCACTCTGCACTTCCACCCCCCCTCCTACAAGGTAACAAACATTAAAGAAGATGCAGAATCAGCATGTGGTAAAACCTTTCATGGAGCAGTTTTAACATTAGAAACAAATGTCTTCTTAATTTAAAGGGGAAAAAAAAAATCATGTTAAAATAGAAATGTAACAATGACCCACATGTTCTCCCCACACTAACAAATACTGTATTAGAGTGAATGTTTGCTGTGATGGGGGTGGGAGGGTGCACACAAGCTCATAGAGTATAGGCATAAAAAAAAACAACAAAAAAAAATCATTACAAATTCGGATTGGGATCTGAAATTCACGTTAAAAACATGGGACAACTTACAGGGGTAAGAGAGGGCCCTCAGCACGTAACAGAGTTTGAGGAATTTCCCTCAGAGCCCATACTCCATCAGGGCTCTTACAGGGTCTTTAAAGAGACCCCAGCTCAGGAAGTTTTTTTGACAGTTTTTTGTTTTAAAGTTTCGTTCATTATGTACTTAATGTTTTTTATGTTCTTAATGATCTTTCAGTTTCTGAGTAGCAAAAAAGAGGGCCACCACACTGTTATACTAAATAAGAAAATACAATGGAGAAACAGGGTGTAACCAAAATAGCCTCATATAATGTAAAAGGGATCCTGAATCCAGTTAAAAGATCCAAGATTCTACGCAAAATGAAAAAAGACAAAGCAGAAATAGTATTTTTACAAGAAACCCACCTAACAGACGTGGAACACACTAAACTCAGTAGACAAGGGTTTAAAATGATCTCTTCATCTTCATATAAATCAAGGAGGAGGAGGGGAGTAGCGACATTGATATCAACCAAAATTACATTTGAAAAAAAATCAGAACACAAAGATAAAGAAGGGAGGTACAGTTTGGTAACTGGGCGGCTAGAGGGAGAAGATATCACCCTGCTGAATGTATATGCACCACCAGGAGCTAAATGGAAATTTTATAAAAATGTATTCGACCTAATGATAACTAAAGCCCAAGGTTTAGTGATATGTGGTGGAGACTTCAATCTAAGACTGAATCCATACTGGGATGCAACAGGTAATTCTTCACATCAAAATAACACCCAAAATAGGAATACTCGGATGCTACTAAAAGAAATGGGAATCTGTGACGTATGGAGGGAATTCAACCCCAGTGTAAAAGATTATACTTTTTATTCAACGCCACATTCATCTTACTCAAGGATTGATTACTTTTTTATGTTTAATAGAGACATTGGAAGAGTAAAAACATGTAAAATAGGACTGATGGATCTCTCCGACCACAGTCCGATCTATATGGATTTAAACATCCAAAAATACACAAATAATACATTTTCCTGGAGGTTGAATTCAAGTGTCCTCAAAGGGCCACTGAAAGATGAATTGGAATCAGATATTCTCAGATATTTGGAAGAAAACGATAATGGAGAAGTATCCCCTTTAATACTGTGGGATGCATGCAAAGCTGTAATAAGGGGAAAAATTATTGCAAAACTGGCAACCCAAAAGAAACTGAGACAAGAAAAACTAATCACACTAGAGTCAGAGCTCAAGAACCTAGAAAAGGAACACAAAGATAACACCCATTCTAATGGCTCGCTCAAGATTAAAGAAATTAAAAATCAAATAAATGAGATCTACACAATAGAAATCCAGAAGAAACTTACATTTCTGAAACAAAAACACTATGAAGCAGGCAGTAAATCGGCAAAATTACTAGCCTATAAATTGAGGAAACAACAAACGGAAAGAGCAATCTACAAAATCAGAGACCCAGTATCAAAGGAAATAAAATTCAGAATTCAGGATATTCTTAAAAGCTTCGAGAATTACTACAAGAACTTATATTCCCATAAAAAACATAAAAACGCATCCGAGACATTCCTAAACACATTAAACCTTCCCCAACTTACGGAATCACAAAATAAAACCCTACTGTTAGAAATACAACCTAAAGAATTGGAAAAAGCAATTATGAAACTTAAAGCTAACAAATCCCCAGGAGCAGATGGCTATACAGCAGAATGGTACAAAACCTTTAAACAGCAACTATCTCCTCTCCTCCTGAAAACATTTAACTACGTCCTCCACACAGGGGAAATCCCCCCCTCCTGGAGAGAAGGGGTCATTGCAGTCATACCTAAACCTGAAAAGGATAAACTAGAATGCTCCAACTACAGACTAATCAGTGTATTAAATCAGGACTATAAGCTTTTTACCACTATCCTTGCCAAAAGGTTAGAAAACATACTGACAGACTTAATTCACTTAGACCAAACAGGTTTTATAAGACAAAGACAGACACAAGACAACATTCGACGCACTTTACACATAATTCATCATATAAAAAAATATAACTTAAATGCAGTCATATTGGGATTAGATGCTGAAAAAGCATTCGATTCGGTTGACTGGTCTTTCCTCTATAAAATCTTATCCAGTTTCAATTTTCATAACAACTTCATTAGAACTATACAGGCATTATATAAAAAAACAACAGCTAAAATAAGGATTAACGGTAATTTATCATCATCTTTTGAGTTGGAAAGAGGATGTCGTCAAGGCTGCCCCCTGTCTCCACTGCTCTTTGCAATCTTCATAGAACCTCTGAGCCAATGGATAAGACAAAATCAAGAAATTCAAGGTATTACACTTGGTCAGAAAGAACATAAAATAGCACTCTTTGCTGATGACATTTTAATATACCTAGGGCAGCCAGACACTTCTCTACCAGAACTAATCTCAGTTTTTTCAGACTATGGAGATTTATCAGGGTACAAATTAAACATGCATAAAACCCAAGTTTTAACATTCAACTATGACCCAAATCATTTTTCACTAAATGAACTCAAAACTAACTGGGAGCTGGAATCTATGAAATATCTGGGGGTCAATATCCCGAAACAACTCGACAAAATTATAACACTAAACTATGATCCACTGGTGACAAAAATAAAATCTGACCTAGCAAGATGGAATATGATACCATTCTTAGGTACCGCACAAAGAATTGAAGCAGTCAAAATGAATATACTTCCACGTCTTCTATACCTTTTCCAAACAATACCGGTAGAACCTCCCAAAAAAACATGGCAGGAACTGGACAGAAGGATCTCAAGATTCATATGGCAGGGTAAGAGACCTAGAATCAGATATAGAACCCTACAGCTAAACAAAGACAAAGGTGGGCTCGCACTGCCAAATATCAGGGACTATTTTATAGCTGCACAAATTAAAACTTTAGCAGAGATATGTAACCCAGTCTACACTGCACAATGGAAGGAGATGGAATGCCAAATAACAAGTGACATCCCCCTACAGGCGATAATAGGGAACAATGCCTTAACTAAACTCCTGAATGACACTAACCCGTGGATAGAAACCCCGCTAAAAATTTGGTTTAAGATAGTCAGAGAGAATCAAGCTAAAAAGCCCTATCGACTTCTGCAATGGATTGCCTATGATCAAGACTTTACCCCCAATAAAACAGACACTAGATTTAAAGAGTGGAAAGAGAAAGGGCTGATAAAATATTACGATTTTTTTAAGGGGCAAACTTTAAGAAGTTTTGAAGAAACAAGGTCTAATAAATCAAGATCTTTACAGGTTCTTTCAGCTTAGACACCACATAAACAATATACTTAAAAAGGAGGATTTGGAAAGGGCCCAGTCAGGTGTTCTGAAGGTCTTCTTAATGGCATATAAAGGGATCCCAGGGATCAGATACATTTCTAAAATATACCAAGGTCTTCAAGACTTAAAAGGAGACAACACATCGTATATAAAAGAGAGATGGGAAAAAGAGGGGAATTTCACTTTACAATTGGAAACATGGGAAAAGCTAAATAAACAGCAATGGAAAAGTACCTCATCCCTGCAGTGGAGAGAATTTGGATGGAAAAACTTGGTAAGATTTTTCAGAACACCTGCACAAAACAAATTTACCCATAAGGGGTTGAACTGTTGGCGCTTGTGTGGTGAAAAGACTGCAAATCATTTTCATGTGTTTTGGTCATGCCCAGTTATCCACCAATATTGGTCCAACGTACAGACAATATTGGGGAAAATATTCAAAATAACAGTTCCCTTTTCTTTTGTAACTTTGTATTTGGGTTTATTACTGGACTCACTGGAAAGACGAGGAGATAAATACTTATTCAATGTTTTAATATTGGCAAGTAAAAAAGCCCTAACCAAAAAATGGATGCTGAAGGACTGTCCTACACCTGAAGATTGGATTAACGTGATTCAAGACATTTACTCGATGGAAAAGTTGACATTCGCACTGATACAGGATATGGATGGGTTCATAATCTTTTGGCAACCCTGGATCGCATATGTGTCTTCCATTAGAACTAATCTTTGACAAATACCATTTCAATAATGGTCCCGCTCTTTGTTCCAATGCTACTCAGTTGCTCTTTTACTTTTAATTACTTAATTTTCTGTTTGTTTGTTTTTTGCTGTTCTGTTTGTTTGTTTGTTTTTTATTTAATTCTCCTTAACTTCACTTTTTCTTTCACTTTAAAAAAAAAGGGGGGGGGGGTTGTTGTAATAACTATCCCACCAATGTTGTCAAATAGCAAAAAATAAGGGAACATGTGATGAAAATGTAAACAATGCAATGCTGTAATGACCTGTATACCCTTTACAAAAACTTAAATAAAAAAAAAAAAAAAAGCCTTCAATGTGATTTTCTGGATTTTTTTTTTCTTATTTTGTCTCTCATAGTTGAGGTATACCTATGATGAAAATTGGAGGCCTCTCTCATCTTTTAAGTGGGAGAACTTGCACAATTGGTGGCTGACTAAATACTTTTTTACCCCACTGTATGTTTTCAAGCAACCTCTCTTTTACAATGTGGCAGGTTGCCTGTTGGGCTTTTTTGGGCTTGTTTCCATAGAGTTGGTCGCTTGTTTCTCTCGTGAAACCTGGCAACACTGGGAGAAACATAGGTTATTCTTTCTACGCCACTGGGGTTGTATCACCAATATACCCGGCGCTCACAGCCTAAATTAAGAAAAATAAGCCAGAATGGTGTGAGATATATAATCAACTGTAAATGAATGAGCTGTTCTAGTACAGTGACTACAATTCACAAAATAGTGCTGTAAAAATCATTGGTTACACTGATTAGTGTCTCTATATTTCTCATGCTAACGTGTACAGTACTTGTGGTATTCTGGAGGAAACTAACAAAATAGGCCAGAATGAGTTGAGATATGTTACTGACTATAGATTAATGAATTAATCACCAATCCAAATGAGGTGTTTCAGGGAGAGCTGTAGTCTTAAATTTTTGTGGGAGAGGAGGACTGTAGGCTGTTTGACTTTCTAGACCATATAATGTCACAAAAATCCTACATAATGCACTAAAATAACACTAAAATAATGGGAAAACCTCCAAAAGCATATGGGCTTCTAAAGTTATTTTTCAATGCTAGCACAGCAGCTTCAATATGTTTTTTGATCAGTGCAGTGATCATTTCATTTTCCACCGTATACCTCAGTGAACTCCACCACTGTTTGTATGTAAATAGACATCTCTTATCGCTGATTCAGGGTGAGCAGGTCCATAAAATAGATACGAGCGTGAAAATAATAATGTCACATTCACTCGGCTAATCTCCACCACTTGAATTCAATTAACAAGGTAATAGATGCATTCACCCTCTCCTCACAGGTTGTGAGTTTAAAAATTCAATTGGGTTCATAATTCGCTGCAAATGAATCAGATGGCCTCAGAGGGCAGGATGGAATGATTTCCAGGAGCGCCTTTGTGTCTGTGCATCGAATAAATATTTCCGGCTTAATATATGGATTTACATCACAGTAAATGATGATTTCTTTCATAATGATGTTAGATTTTTTTCCCATGGTAAAGTCTTTAAAGCTTTTGTGTTCCCTTGAAATGACAATTTCATTTGGACAAAATGCAACTTCCAGTATGTTTAAACATTTTCGAAACGAGGGGCTACAAAGGGGATATTGGTCAACTCTGAATTATTGTATAGGGGGTCAGCAACCTTTCCTATTTAAAGACCAACTTTGGGCATTTTTCTAAACAAAGAAATATGTGCATGCCCCCCCCCCAAAAAAACAAACAACACAAAACACAAAAACAAAGCACCACCTCCTGTCCTTTTGTCAGTGTCACAGTCTCCAAACCACACATCATAGCAGGTCTCACTATCGCCTTGTAAATCTTCCTTTTCACTCTAGCTGCTATTCTTCTGTCACAGATCCCACTGACACTCCACCCACTCTACCATGCCTGCACTCTCTTCTTCACCTCCCGTACACTGGGATGGCTGATCCCAGACATTTAAACTCATCTACTTGCCCTACCTCTGCCCTTTGCAACTTTACCATTACACTTGTCTCCCTTTCATTCACACACATGTATTCTGTCTTGTTTCTATTGACTTTCATTCCTCTTCTCTCCAGTGCATAACTCTGCCTCTACAGAATCTCTTCCACCTGCTCCTTACTCTCACTACAGATTACAATGTCGCCTGCAAACATCATGGTCCACGGAGAGTCCTGCTTGACCTCGTCTTTCAGCTTGTCCACCCCCATGGCAAACAAGAAACAAGAAGGGGCTCAGAGACAATCCCTGATGTAATCCCACCTTCACTACCCTGTACTGCACCACCCTCACATACTTCTCTGCCACTCCTGACTTCCTTGTACAGCACCACAGTTAGTCTCTTGGCGCCACATTACATGCTTTCTCGATCCACAAAGACACTTTTACTTTAAGTTGGATTTGTTGTGATGAAAGTACAATGCTCCCCTCCATTTATGTAGTTACAGAACAACATTACATTTTTAATTTTTTAGTTTTTTTAATGGTCCTAGTGCAGTTTTCTCCAGCAATTTTCTTAGCTTTATTACTGTGCTAACTATTCTTGCCTGCTATGTCACATGAAACTGCTGTGGTTGTGACCTTGCCCAAAATTAACAGAGCAAAAAAGCCCTAAAAGCTAATGGAGGTAATATCAGCAAAACAGACCCTGACACATTCACAGAAACACCTTAAACACATAGCCAATAATGCCGGTGATGTTTGTGCGATCAGAAACCAACAGAGAGCACAGCGGCGACTCAGGGTTTGTGTAGAGATGGTGACTGGGTCATTTAGACGGAGTCAGCTGTGGTTAGATTGAGATTAATGGTCTTGGGTGAAATGTGGAAAGCTCATGGAGCCCACACATGCTTAAAAAATATTTTTAAAAATCAAAACGGAGAGGGAAGGGGACAAAAATAACAGCTGCCATCCCGAGATTAAAAAAAAAAAAATAGAATTTTTCAAGATTCAAAAGATTCAAAGATTTTATTTGTCAATACTACTATACGTACAGGACATGCAGGAGAAGTGAAATGCTGTTTCTCTCTCTTCAGTGGTGTGCACAATGTAACAAAAGGGAATAAGGCTGGAAAAACAACAACAGCAGTCTATGTACAGTAATGCTACCTGTAGTGCAAATAAAGATAAACGATAAAAACCAGCAATCCTATATACAGAAAAGGGTAGAGCAGTAATACTCATAGTTGCAAGTTTGATGCAGTAGTGCAGGTGCAGATACAGTAGTGACAGACTGGACTGCACATGATCAATATTGCAATAACAGACAGCAGCAGGTATGGCATTTGCGCAAATGGCTGCAGTAAGGTGCAGAGATATACAGCAGCGGATGCATTACTGTTGGTGTGCCAGTCTTTCTGTGCATTTTTTTGTCATTCAGTTATGATTTATTGCCAATATTTGTTGCTTTCATTTACAAACATAATCACATACAGTGGGGTAAAAAAGAATTTAGTCAGCCACCAATTGTGCAAGTTCTCCCACTTAAAAGATGAGAGAGGTCTCCAATTTTCATCATAGGTACTGTATACCTCAACTATGAGAGACAAAATAAGAAAAAAAAAAAATCCAGAAAATCACATTGAAGGATTTTTAATGAATTAATTGGTAAATTCCTCGGTAAAATAAGTATTTGGTCAATAACAAAAGTTCATCTCAATACTTTGTTACAGTTAGGCCCAAAAATATTTGGACAGTGACACAAGTTTTGTTATTTTAGCTGTTTACGAAAACATATTCAGGATACAATTATATAATCAATATGGGCTTAAAGTGCAGACTCTCAGCTGTAATTTGAGAGTATTCACATCCAAATTGGAGCAAGGGTTTAGGAATTACAGCTCTTTAATACGTAGCCGCCTCTTTTTCAAGGGACCAAAAGTAATTGGACAATTGACTCAGAAGGCTGCAAAAAAAAATAAAATAACAAGCTGCATGGGCTCTTCCCTCATTAACCTGTCATCAATTAAGCAGTTAAAAGGTCTGGAGTTGATTCCAGGTGTGGCGTTTGCATTTGGAAGCTGTTGCTGTGAACACACAACATGCGGTCAAAGGAGCTCTCAATGGAGGTGAAACAGACCATCCTGAGGCTGAAAAAAAAAGAAGAAATCCATCAGAGAGATAGCAGAAATGTTAGGAGTGGCCAAATCAACAGTTTGGTACATTCTGAGAAAAAAAGAGTGCACTGGTGAGCTTGGGAACTCAAAAAGGCCTGGACGCCCACGGAAGACAACAGTGGTGGATGATCACAGAATCCTTTCCATGGTGAAGAACAACCCTTCACAACATCCACTCAAGTGAAGAACACTCTCCAGGAAGTAGGTGTATCAGTATCTAAGTCTACCATAAAGAGAAGACTTCATGAGAGTAAATACAAAGGATTCACCACAGGGTGCAAACCATGAATCAGCCTCAAAAATAGAAAGGCCAGAACTGACTTTGCCAAAAAAACACCTGAAGAAGCCAGCCCAGTTCTGGAACAGCATTCTTTGGACAGAGGAGACTAAGATCAACCTGTACCAGAATGATGGGAAGAAGAAAGTTTGGAGAAGAATTGGAACAGCTCATGATCCAAAGCGTTACATCTTCTGTAAAACATGGTGGAGGCAGTGTGATGGCATGGGCATGCATGGCTTCCAGTGGCACTGGGTCACTTGTGTTTATTGATGATGTGGCAAAAGACAGAAGCAGCCGGATGAATTCTGAAGTGTATAGGGATATACTTTCTGCTCAGATTCAGCCAAATGCAGCAAAGTTGATTGAACAGCGCTTCACCAATGATCCAAAACATACTGCAAAAGCAACCCAGGAGTTTTTTAAAACAACGAAGTGGAATATTCTGCAATGGCCAAGTCAATCACCAGATCTCAACCCAATCGAGCATGCATTTCACTTGCTCAAGACAAAACTTAAGGCAGAAAGACCCACAAACAAGCAACAACTGAAGACAGCTGCAGTAAAGGCCTGGCAAAGCATCACAAAGGAGGAAACCCAGTGTTTGGTGATGTCCATGGGTTCCAGACTTCAGGCAGTCATTGCCTGCAAATGATTCTCAGCAAAATATTGAAAAGTAACATTTTACTTAGGGTTATGTTTATTTGTCCAATTACTTTTGAGCCCCTGAAATGAGGAGTGTTTATATAAAAATAGCTACAATTCCTACATGTTTAATCATATATTTTTGTTCAACCCCTTGAATTAAACCTTAAAGTCTGCACTTCAATTCCGTTGTAGCTGTTTCATTTCAAATCCAATGTGGTGGCATGCAGAGCCCAAATCATGAAGATTGTGTCACTGTCCAAATATTTCTGGGCCTAACTGTATATACCCTTTGTTGGCAATGACAGAGGTCAAATGTTTTCTGTAAGTTTTCACAAGGTTTTCACACACTGTTGCTGGTATTTTGGCCCATTCCTCCATGCAGATCTCCTCTAGAGCAGTGATGTTTTGGGGCTGTCGCTGGGCAACACAGACTTTCAACTCCCTCCAAAGATTTTCTATGGGGTTGAGATCTGGAGACTGGCTAGGCCACTCCAGGACCTCGAAATGCTTCTTACAAAGCCACTCCTTCGTTGCCCGGGCGGTGTGTTTGGGATCATTGTCATGCTGAAAGACCCAGCCACGTTTCATCTTCATTGCCCTTGCTGGTGGAAGGAGGTTTTCACTCAAAATCTCACGATACATGGCCCCATTCATTCTTTCCTTTACACGGATCAGTCGTCCTGGTCCCTTTGCAGAAAAACAGCCCCAAAGCATGATATTTCCACTCCCGTGCTTCACAGTAGGTATGGTGTTCTTTCTCCTCCAAACACGACAAGTTGAGTTTTTACCAAAAAGTTCTATTTTGGTTTCATCTAACCATATGACATTCTCCCAATCCTCTTCTGGATGATCCAAATGCTCTCTAGCAAACTTCAGACGGGCCTGGACATGTACTGGCTTAAGCAGGGGGACACGTCTGGCACTGCAGGATTTGAGTCCCTGGCGGCGTAGTGTGTTTCTGATGTAGCCTTTGTTACTTTGGTCCCAGCTCTCTGCAGGTCATTCACTACGTCCCCCCATGTGGTTCTGGGATTTTTGCTCACCGTTCTTGTGATAATTTTGACCCCACGGGGTGAGATCTTACGTGGAGCCCCAGATTGAGGGAGATTATCAGTGGTCTTGTATGTCTTCCATTTTCTAATAATTGCTCTCACAGTTGATTTCTTCACACCAAGCTGCTTACTTATTGCAGATTCAGTCTTCCCAGCCTGGTGCAGGTCTACAATTTTGTTTCTGGTGTCCTTTGACAGCTCTTTGGTCTTGGCCATAGTGGAGTTTGGAGTCTGACTGTTTGAGGTTGTGGACAGGTGTCTTTTATATTGATAACGAGTTCAAACAGGTGCCATTAATACAGGTAATGAGTGGAGGACAGAGGAGCCTCTTAAAGAAGAAATTACAGGTCTGTGAGAGCCAGAAATCTTGCTTGTTTGTAGGTGACCAAATACTTATTTTACTGAGGAATTTACCAATTAATTCATTAAAAATCCTTCAATGTGATTTTCTGGATTTTTTTTTTCTCATTTTGTCTCTCATAGTTGAGGTATACCTATGATGAGAATTGGAGACCTCTCTCATCTTTTAAGTGGGAGAACTTGCACAATTGGTGGCTGACTAAATACTTTTTTGCCCCACTGTAAACCAGGGCTCTGGGCCTAATTATGATCAAATATTTGGCAGTCATTAGTCATGTGTGCTGATTACTTCCTATTTTATGTCAAAATGTTCCTTCAAAAACCATGTGTACTAACAAATTTGTGAGTAAATATGTTGTACGATCAGTTTAAAGCAGCACTATGTAACTTTCTTGTTCCATAGGAACACTGAAAATGGGACTGCGGTCATAGTCACCATAGTTGTAGTCTTTTCAGCTTTCCTGCCAAGAAAAGAGCTGTTGCAGGCAAAGCGGAAGTGACATTCACCCAGTCTAAAGTTGGATTCACACTGTAACGTTTGGACTGACATTCGCAAGTGTCTGGCTCCGATGGCAAAAGTTGGTAGAAGTTAATGATAGTCGGTGTTCATTGGTGAATGCTGGCGAACACTGTATTCGTTGAAAATTTTCAACACACTGAAAATTTATTGACGTTTAGAAATAAACAGTGGTGAAAGTTGAGCGCAGTTTGTAAAAGTTCCTCAGTGCTGGGCTAAGCTGTGCAGAGCTAGCCTAAGTCAGCTTAAGTTGTTTTTAGACAAAACTCACTTTTCAAACATGCACGGACACAGATGAACGCACAGCAAGGGTGCATCCCAATCCACCCCTTCACCTTACCCCTCCGTTTTTCCCATTCACTGTGAATGTCCAAAATGGAGGGGTAGGGTGAAGCGGTGAATTGGGATGGACCCTAAATGTGTCAAAAATCTAAGAGGATGCTGAAGCAGTGTTGCTGTTCATGGCGCTGAAATGTTTTGGCATGGTGCCAAAAGCCCAAAGAAGCAAAAGGGGCAATAAAAAAGAATATATATATAAAATCCGCAAAAAATGTGACAACCCAAAGGAAGAAAAAAAATCTCATTGTAAAACTTACTGTTTTCATGTTCTGCTTCATGCACAACCCTCCAGGATTTGTTGGTTTGGCTTCAGTGGACCTCTTGCACAATGTGGTGTGATGTACTTCCACATTCCGGTTCTCCCTCCACTCCAGGTCCACTTCCATTATGTTTGCTCATTCTCTGGTACTTTCTCGTAAATAAATCAATTTTCTTACTTTCACTTATTGTACATACTGGAAATAGTGTGCGGGCAGATCGTTTTTTTCTTTATAAAGTTCATCTTTCGCATTTTTATTGTTTTTGTAACCATACTGAGCCCTTTAATAGTTCGCCCAGTTAGCTTAGCATAGCATAGCTATTAGATTGTTTATGTTGCTGCTATTCCAAATACCACTGCACGGGCTGTAATAGACCTGTGTAATGGACATGTATTGAGGAAAGTCTTTGCACAAGCTCAGTCACATTCATTTGAGTCCATGCAGTGCTATTAGGACTGAGTCGAAGTTTATTATGAGAATAAATAACACACTAGCAACTGGAAGCTAACTAGGCTAATATCAATAACAGTAATGGTAACAGCAATAAATGAGGGATTCTGCATACACAAAGTAATATTAAAACCAGTCAGGTAACAAACAGGAGTCAGACATACGTTTCAGTGAGTTTCACAGGTCTATTAGAGCCCATGCAGTGGTATTTGGAATGGCGGAGACAAACAATACGATAACTGTGCAATCTTAAACTAACTGGGCGAATCATTAAATGGCTCAGTGTGGTAACAAAAACGAACAAAAAGTGAAACACAAATTTTATAAAGAAAAAAGATCTGCCCGCACACTATTTGCAGTATGTACAATGACAAGTGAAAGTGATAAAATTGATTGTGGGAGGACTGGAATGCGGAAGTACGTCACTCTACATTGTGCAAGAGGTCCATTGTGGAGCTCAAAAAGCACTGATGTGACGTCAAAAAGTAAAGGACATTTAACACAATTAAAAAAAAAAACACTGTGTGTCATGTTATATTTCCTTGAGAAATCGTTTTGCATAAACTTTTTCTTGTGACAGTGAAAATGTAGGACTTGCCCCATATAAACTATTCAGTCCCTCTCTCTCGCTCTCTCTCTCAAAAAAAAAAAGTCCAAGCAGTCTCAACTTCCATCCAAGCAGGAATAATAACAAACTTAAAATTATCCAGTGAAACGGAGGAATCTGATCAGACCTAAATGAAACAGTCATTGTTGCCCCCGACAGACTGCTATGATGATGATGATGATATGAGCATCGCCTGACGCTGACCTACGCTGAGTATTTGTTTGCTTAAGTTGGCCTAAATTGGCAACCACTGCACATTCGCTAGCCTAAGTTGGCAAAAGTTTGCTTCTGCTAATAGAAAAATAAATGCAATGCTTGCAAACGTTTGTAAAAGTCAGTGTGCACTGGATTTAAAAAAAATCCTGCTCGCGAATGCAACTTCACTGACGTTTGGACTTCTTTCTCTGATTTTTCAAAACTTCGGTAAAGGTGGATATTATGTAGTTGTTTATGGTTCATATACTGCTTATGTTGGAGCTCTTATTTGTGTGGTACGGAGTGGCGGCTCCGGCTTCCGGTTCCGCCAACTCCGGTGGTATAAGAGGGGCTGCAGGTAGGGGGGTGCTCTCTTTCGCGTTATCTCTGCCAGTGGCTGCATCCCCAGTCAGGTTGCACTGAGATTCAATATTATAATAAAGAAGTGTTCAGCTCCACTCCTGGCGTCCTCCTTATCTACAAGTTACGACATAACATTTGGCGATGAGAGGTAAACACATAGAGGTGTGTGGAACGCCTATTTGGCCATTCCTAGAGCTCCCGGGGGAACCGCCAGTACCGTGGCTTTGGTGGTACAAGGCTTTTCAGACATACAGTACATGGTGACGCTGGTCCTGGGATGAATGGAGAAGCTGAGGGCTTGTGTGTTGTTGGTACACAACCTGGGAGTGGAGGGACAGAGAATTCTGTGCACGCTTGGAGACGCGGACGATTACGAACAAGTGGTCAAGTTAAAGACCCGCCATTTTAGGGTGCCGGACAACGTCATTGTCAGACGGATTAAGCTCAGACAGCGCTGCCAACAGGTAGGCGAACCAATCCAGTGGTTCGTGTCAGACTTAAGGCAGTTGGCTGCTGAGTGCCAGTTCAGGCCATTGGAGAAAGAAATGATTCACGACCAGTTGGCGGAACACACCAACTGTGCTGCGGTCCGCTCCAAGCTGCTCTCATTCCCGGGTGAGTTGACGCCGACTAGAGCTGTTGAGTTGGCACTAGAGCTGGAAGCAGTGGACAAGCTAACTTGGGAGCTAAGTGAGCACCTTTCACCGGGAAATTCAAGATCCCCCATGGCCGCGCAGGTAGTGGAGCCGGACAGCAATGGGAGCGTCGAGGACGACGTGGAGGAGGCCAACGCTGCACGGATGAGGTCTGCCCCGGGGAAGCCCAGGTGTATGGGTTATGTGTCCATGAAGCACTGCTATAAGGCTAGAGAGTGTGCGGCAGGAGGGAAGCGCTGCAGAAAATGTGGCTGTCTACACCACTTTGCGAAAGTATGCCAGTCAGCAGAGCAGGAGCTCCCGCGCAGGAATTCAACTCCCCCTGCCCTGACAATGATACACACAGTGTCCCTGAGTACCTGTGGGCGCACACGCTGCACGGTGGTTCTGGATGGTGTTCTGGTGCCAATGCTGGTCGACATGGGAGTGGACAGTTTCGTGCTGAATTGGGCAATGGTTAGAGAATGTTTTCCTTGCTATAGGATAGGATGTGTCTCAGCACCACTTTGTGGCTATGGAGGAGGACGGTTGGCCACGGTGGGTACCGTCACACTGACGGCTCAGTACAAATCGGCGGAGATGTCTGATGTGGAGTTCGTCGTGATGGCCTATGGTTCTAACATCATAGGCTGCAACCTGTTTTATGGCCTTGGATTTTCCATCAAGAGTGGCGCTGGAGAAGAGTGGTCGGGCTGTGGACTGTGGGACCGACTGGTTCTGAGAGTTAGGGATGATGCTGTGTGGGATGAACAGTTGCTGGGCACTCCGGAAAGTGAACAGGCCTTATTGCACTCAGGGTTGCCACGGGAGGGCCCTGGTGCCAGTGTCCGAGCTGCCCTGGATGTGGGCGCCGGGCGGCACGAGGGAGGATCTGCAGTGGCGAGCGATGCCCAAATGATGGTCTCAGGCATTTCTGGAGCACGGCCATGGAGGACTGGTGAACACGGGACCATATGTGGTCCCGTGTTCACCAGTACTAGTGTTCCAGTACTAGTTCGTACTCAGACTCCTGCTTTCCGTGTCATCACGTCCCTTTTATCTCTCGGCGCCACACCAGTCGGCTGCCTTTTGCAACAGCGGCTCGATTCCGAGTTTTTTTTCCCTTCCTCTCTCTTTTGATCACTTTTTTTTTCACCCCACTTATATCACGGACACACAGATCGTCCCAAATGTCTCCTGAGCCGGTGGACGGAGCCACTGTTTATAGCAGGATTCGATACAACAGGGAAGAGCTGCTAGCATTTAACCGCCACCCGGTCCCACTGGAAAAACTCGACATACCGAGAGAACTGAGGCGAAAACGCCGCGGCTGCCGGGCTGGAGTAAGGCGGAGGACAAAAAATATAAGGTACAGACCCTCCCTTCCATCTGTTGTCATGGGAAATGTACGGTCGATACTGGGAAAGTTAGATGAGCTAGCGGCTATCTCCCGTTATGATAGCACTTACCGGGAGTGCTCTCTCTTTTTGTTTACTGAGACGTGGCTAACTGAACTAGCAGCAGATGCTAACATTGAGCTGGAGGGTTTTCACATGATACGAGCTGACCGAACACCAGAGAGTGGCAAAACTAGGGGCGGTGGAGTGATAATGTATGTTAACAACAACTGGTGTAGACCGGGACATATCACTGTTAAACAACGACACTGCAGCAAAGACATTGAGTTGCTAGCTGTTAGCATGAGGCCTACATATCTCCCGAGAGAACACTCACACGTGATCTGCATTGTTGTTTATGCAAATCCGACGGCGAACGCTGGGACAGCGCGTGACGTCATCCATTCAGTAACCAGCAGGCTGCAGACAGAACACCCAGATGCTCTTCTCTTCATCTCAGGCGATTTCAACCATGTTTCACTGTCTCCCATTCTGCCCACTTTCACCCAGTATGTCACATGCCACACTAGAGACAATAAAACACTGGATTTGTTCTACGCAAACACTAAGGAGGCGTACACCTCATCACAACTCCCCCCACTTGGGAGATCGGATCACAACTTGGTTCATCTCCGACCGGTGTACAAACCCCTAGTGCACAAACAACCTCCGGCCATGCACACTGTGGAGTTATGGTCTGAGGAGACAATGGACACTCTAAAGGACTGTTTTGAAGCCACTGCCTGGAAGCAGCTCTGCGATCCACATGGTGAGGACATCGATGGCCTCATTCACACCTTCACGGGCTACCTCAGCTTCTGTGTGGACAAATCCGTTCCCACCAAGACCATACGGCGTCACTCAAACAACAAACCCTGGATCAACCCTGAGATAAAAACACTTCTGAGAGAGAAGAAGAGGATCTTCAGGTCGGGGAACAGGGAGATGCTGAAGTCCGTACAGAGGGAGCTGAGGAGAAAGATCAGAGAAGGCAAGGACAGCTTCAGGAAGAAGATGGAGGACAAGCTGCAACAGAGCGACATCAGCGGGGTCTGGAGAAACCTCAAAACCATCTCGGGGCTCCAGAATACCTCCCCCCAGGCCACGGGGGGCAGGGAGTGGGCGAACAACCTGAATCTGTTTTTCAATAGATTTGACCAACCGCCCTCCCCCCTGTCTGCACAACAACCACTGCTGCCACTAAGAAATCAAGTCCTGCTGCCCACTCCCCACTCCACCGACACCCCCCCCACTCCCAACACACAGCCCCCCATCCTGACCCTGACCAAGACCCAGGTGAGGACGGAGCTGAGGAAGATCAAGGCGAGGAAGGCGTCGGGACTGGACGGCATCAGCGCAAAGCTCCTCAAGTCCTGTGCAGACCAGCTGTGTGGGATTGTGACGTATATCTTCAACATGAGCCTGAAACTGGGGAGGGTACCACAGCTGTGGAAAACATCTTGTGTGGTAC
Organism: Pholidichthys leucotaenia; assembly: GCA_020510985.1. Lineage (NCBI taxonomy): Eukaryota > Metazoa > Chordata > Actinopteri > Cichliformes > Pholidichthyidae > Pholidichthys > Pholidichthys leucotaenia. The sequence goes on from CM035843.1 coordinate 132,856,013, forward strand.
CTGTACCAAAAACTTCCCACCCCAAAGACCTGAACAGCTTCAGACCGGTGGCCTTGACGTCCCACTTGATGAAGACCCTGGAGAGACTGCTCCTTGCTCATCTCCGCCCCCTGGTGGAACCAGCGATGGATCCACTCCAGTTCGCCTACCAGCATGGCATTGGGGTGGAGGATGCGGTGATCTTCCTCCTTCACCGTTCTCTGTCCCACCTGGAGAAGCCCGGGAATATGGTGAGGATCATGTTCTTTGACTTCTCCAGTGCTTTCAACACCATCCAACCGATGATCCTGAAGGACAAGCTGCTGCGCGCAGGGGTGGACCAGCACCTGTCATCATGGATCCTGGACTACCTCACGAACCGGCCTCAGTTTGTGAGAACCCGGGACTGTGTTTCCGACACGATCATCAGTAGCACGGGGGCCCCCCAGGGAACGGTGCTGGCTCCCTTCCTGTTCACTCTTTATACTGCGGACTTCTCACACAACACAACACATTGCCATCTACAGAAGTTCTCTGATGACTCTGCGATCGTTGGTCTCATCTCCAGCGGAGATGAAGCTGAGTACAGAGGGCTTATCCAGGACTTTGTGGACTGGTGCCATCGGAACTGCCTCCAGATCAACGCGAGGAAAACTAAGGAGCTGGTGGTGGACTGCCGCAGGCATGGGCAGCCCCTCACAGCACCAGTAAATATACAGGGAACAGACATCGAGATGGTGACATCCTACAAGTACCTGGGTATTCATCTGAACAATAAACTAGACTGGTCACACAATACTGACGCACTCTACAAGAAGGGACAGCGCAGGCTGTTCCTGCTGAGGAGACTCAGGTCTTTTGGTGTACAAGGGGCGCTGCTGAAGTCATTCTATGACACGGTGGTGGCATCAGCCATCACTTTTGGAGTGGTCTGCTGGGGCAGTGGCATTACTGCAGCCGATAGGAAGAGACTGAACAAACTGATTAAGAAAGCTAGCTCTGTCCTGGGGCAACGCCTTGATCCGATGGAGGAGATAGGAGAGAGAAGGACGGTGGCTAAACTGTCATCTCTGCTGGAGTCCGAGTTCCACCCTATGCAGGACATACTGGATGCACTGAGGAGCTCATTTAGCAGCAGACTACATCATCCCAGGTGCACAACCGAGAGGTTTCGTAGGTCCTTCCTACCAACGGCTGTCAGACTGTACAACCTAAGCAGGGCTGCTCGCAGAGATAGCAAAAAGACGTAACAAACTAATAGTTTTTTTTTTAATGCAAAAGATGCAATAGACTTACACAATGGTCCTCTCCGGCATACAACTAGGAACATACCGGTCGCTATGGAGGGTGAGAATATGTATGGGCACATAATCATACCATGTAGGATAACTAAATAGACGGTTATGCTGTTTCATCCCACCTAGCAACAATGCTCTGCACTGTGTGTGTTTATATATTTACATATTTATTCCATCTAGCTACAATGCTCTGCACTGGGTGTGTTTATATTTATATATCTATATATTTATTCCATCTAGCTACAATGCTCAGCACTGGGTGTGTTTATATTTATATATCTATATATTTATTCCATCTAGCTACAATGCTCCGCACTGTGTTTTTATATATCTACATATTATTCCATCTAGCTACATTGCTCCGCACTGTGTGTGTTTATATACTTGCATATTTATTCCACCTAGCTGCAATGCTCCGTACTGTGGGTGTTTATATATTTACATATTTATTCCATCTAGCTACAATGCTCTGCACTGTGTGTTCATATATTCATATATTTATTCCATCCAGCTACAATGCTCTGCACTGTGTGTCTGTGTGTGTGTGTGTGTATATATATATTTTATAGTAATATGTACATATGTATATTAGCTGCTCTTGCTTGCTTGTTTTTTTTCTTGCCTTCTGATTGTTGCTCTGAGTGTTGCTATCCCTGTGCTGTTGCAATCCTGGAATTTCCCCGTTGTGGGACTAATAAAGGCTTATCTTATCTTATCTTATCTTATCTTATATGGGCGGGATCAGCAGCAGATCGACAAGTGGTCAGGCCAGGACCAAGTTGCACTGGAGGAGCAAATGCCAGGCGGAAACACCGCAGGCCCCGCTTGGAGTCGCGGACTGGGTTCGGGCTTGGGCGGAGGCGAGGTCCAGGCGGGTCAAGGAAAAGCAGAAGATGGAGCGGTACCGGGGTTGGCTGCAGGTGACGAATGTGGGGCATGATGGTTATCTTCTGCTGTCGGATGGCTCGTGGCGCCATGCTAAAGAGCTACGGTGTGCCCCGAGGAAGGCAGAAAGGCACGGCCCCAGACAGATGGAGTGCTCGGAGGTGTGGAGGAGAAGACGCTTTGGGATTGAGGCCACCAGCTGTGGTCCGGGAAGTGGACTGCCTCCAGCGGCGGACTGATGGTGATGGGTCTGGGGGGACCACGGGTCATCCTCACCGAGTCGTGGATGTGTTCTATTTGTTAAAATTTGTTCTGTGTTAATAGTTTTGGGGATTGCTTTGGTATTTTATATTATATAGGAGACATGGCAGTAGTTTTTTTACTGGACTGTTATATAGCATAGGCGGCAGAATAACCTGCCTCGCTGTGTGAGGGGTAGGATGGCAGTCTACCCGCCCCCCCCCCTAATTTTAGTTGTGTGAATGTAATAGGCCCCTTTTGGTGATTTTTAGTTTAGTTATGTTTAGCAGATGATTCGGGTTCCAAATTGGGGTGGGCTGATGATGTGTGTGTTTTGCATTTTTTCTCCGGGGGGTGGGTGGGTATTGTGTAGTTGTTAATGGTTCATATACTGTTTATGTTGGAGCTCTTATTTGTATGGTACAGAGTGTTGGCTCTGGCTTCCGGTTCCGCCAGGTCCGGTGGCATAAGAGGGGCTGCAGGTAGTGGGGCGCTCTCTTCCGCCTTACCTCTGCCAGCGGCTGCATGCCCATTCGGGTTGCACTGAGATTCAGTATTATAATAAAGAAGTGTTCAGCTCCACTCCTGTCATCCTCCTTGTCTACAAGTTACGACGTAACAGTGGGTCCAAATATTGTAGTGTGAATCCACCCTAAGGTTGGTGTACCATCAAAATATTTTGGAAACATTATTTTAAGGTGAAAATCTTACATAGTGTTGCTTTACGTGAACTTGTGGCATTCACCAGTCATTAAGCATCTTTAAAATTACATACAGATAACAAAATTTATGAGATGTCAAGACCAGTTATAAGAGTTATAGCCTGTTGTTATTCCAACCTTAAAATTTTACTAAATGGGTCTATATTTCCTTCATCTGAATCAAGTTTAAGAGTGAAAACCTTATCAATTTAGTACACAGTTTTGTGTAAACGGTTGGAGTCAACTTATGTCTCGACCACCTAAAGCAGGCTTGTCCAATTAGTGGCCCGTGGGCCACAAGTGGCCCAGAACCAACCTCCGAGTGGCCCAGGCCAAGCCAAGGAAATATAAATTTAAGAAAAAAATATGAAGGAATGACAGTCTGCAAGCACGCACACAAACAACGCGCGTGACCGTCATCCGCGTGGAGTTCAGAAGCGCCCCGCCCACGTGAGCGTTCCAGTCGGTAGGCAGAGGTTTTCTGGCATTGCTGTCCGAGAGAAACATGAGCTTATTAAAGTAATTTAAACACAGAAAAAAAGCAGAGGAGATATGTAAACAGTGGAGGTATTTATGGTGGTTTTAACCCGCTGGAAACGGGAGTAATAATGAAGAGTGGCTTAGCAAACGTGTGGTGAGGCTTCATACTGTATGCAGGGAAAGGAAAGAGCGACTGACTCGCTTAGGACTGACTTCACCAGCTCCTACAATATCCACCCATCCATGAATTATTGTTCTGTTCTGCCTCTGCAAACTTATGGTCAAAAGTGTAAATTGTATAAGGGATAAAAAGTCAGAATTTTACCACAATCTGTTTCAAATTTATTAAAAAAAATAGTAATCTTATTTAAAAAATAAACAAAAATTAGCCATAAAAAATCCACAAATTTATAATAAAGTCTCAAATGTACAAGAAAAGTCAATTTTACAAGAGGAAATTACAAATTTGAGGAAAATGGTTTCAAATTTAGATAAATTTACAGAGAAAGGTAGAAAACTATAAGAAAATTGTTATAAATTTTGGAGAAAAACCTCAAACCTTCAAGACTGAAATCATTACTCAAGTTTTTAAGTGGGTGCTTTTTGCATCCTTCACTGTACTAGAAATTTTTGGTTGACTGGTGTGTGTGTGTGTGTGTGTGTGTGTAATGGAATGTGTAGTTATAAAAAGAGGTTCCTACTCACACATGTGGTGATTGAAAACAACAACAAAAAAACCCCCACAATAGTGGATATGCACTTTGAGATATGCCTGAGTAAAATGTGACCCAACATGGTTATTTACAGAATTTTTTCATTCTATTTATCTAACCCCTTGCACTCCGGTCAATTTCCCTAAAAACGCCAAAAAATAACGTGCCCAAAGTAAATCGAAAGCTGTTCTTTAACCCTTTGCAGCATCTTCATGGGGTTGGTCTCATTTAAAAGAAAACACTTTGAATTTTTTGGCAAAATAGTCATAATCTCTCTAAGTGCTCCGGCCACTGAGTTACAGTCATCTAAACATATTGTAACTTGAAGAAAATAAATTTGGCCTGGGTGTTTTTTTGGATACAAATGCTTGCAAATAACACACAGCTTCAGATCCGGGCTGGAAAATGCAACAGAAATGTAGAATCAAGTGTTATCCAGCTGAGGTCAAAATTTTGTAACAATACCACAAAAAATGAATATATTACACAGCTTTTTCCTCAGGTAGTTCCCAGGCGTTTTTGAACTGTGCCAAATTGTGCCAAATGGCACAGTTTGGAAAAACGTCTGTAACTTTTCAATGATTCAATATAGAAGCTTCATCTTGGGCTCTAATGAAAGGTGACACTCAGGGCTGTGTGTGTGTGTGTGGGGGAGTTGTCCCCCCCCCTCGCTACAGAGGACGGACATCGGCCATCGCTACATGACGGAATAGTCATGTGGCGACTGCGGCGCAGTCACCGCGGCTTCCCCCCCCTCGCTACAGAAGAGTGGGGGGGGGGCATTCACGGTCCGGATGCGGCGCACGACCCGTGTACTGCGGCGCACGAACTTCGGACTTTGTGCGCCGCACAGTTGTAATTTACCGATCAGTCAAAAGTAATTTTTGATTACAATTTTCAGGGATAAAAAATGATTTAGCTTATAACAACTTACCTCTTCACAGCAGCAGTGTCCTGGCGAACTTCTCTTCCTCATTGTCAGACGAACGCGATGCTGGTCCCTTGTTACGGACTCGTGGTTCTGGTCTCGGCGACCCGGTCAAAACATAATTCCATTATTGCGGTTTTGCGCTTCCATGATTGCGGTTTTGGCGAATGATTTACGACCTTCGTCGTTGGCCTCTGTCGGTCTATGATGACCATGGAAGAGAATCCTAAACGTCTATTCTGCTGTAATAAAAAAAAAAAAAAGCACCGCCTGTGACTGAGAGGCCGATGCGCGAATGACAGTCCCTGTCACACAGGTAGCACTTGTGGATGGTCTCCGTGCTGCTGGGTCTGTGACGGTTCTTCCTGCGGGTCCTTTTTTCATCTGCTGCTGCAGCAGTCTGTCTTCACCCAGCCTTACAAAAAACAGCTCGCGAGCTTCTGTGCTTCAATTGGCTCGCTGCATTCACAGCGTTGGTAGGCGGGTCCTTCTTGCTAGGTTTTCAGTCATTGGTTCTTCAAGGTTTCAGAAACCCAATTCAAGGCTCTTATTAGTCGAATGAGAGGTCAATCAGATGAACTAATCTGTTCGCGGCTGTGTCTGCAGTGGAAGAACGGAAATGCAGCTTTTATTTTCAATGCGCGCTTGGACGCAGCGCCCTCGTGCGTCCTAGAGCGCACGAGGGAGAGCACCCTCGTGCACTCTGGGACGCAGAGACGTGCCCGTCCGCGGTACACCGGAGTGCAAGAGGTTAATTGTTGTTCAACAGGAAAAATATTTCTACTACTTCAAGTTCTGTTCAACCCCAGCACTGTTATTGTGTTTTTATACACTTTTGATGTGCCTTTGTTATGTGCCAAGCACACATTTAAAACCAAGACAGTGAATAAAACGTGCATATTTTTCATCATATTGATCTGTTTTGGTTTGAAATTTGTCATTCAACAGATTGCTGAACATGTGCGGCCCAGTTACATGTCTTGATTTCAAATTGTGGCCCAACTTATTTTGTAATTGAATAGCCCTGACCTAAAGTCTTGGTCTCCATACTCTTTGGTTTCGGTCTGGCCTTGGCGGTCTTCCCTACAACACTATTACTGACACTCAGAGGTGGGTAATCCCAGGTCCAAAGAGTAAATGTCCAATCGCATATTTGTTCCAGCCATTGACTAACCCAACTGATTCTGATAAGCACAGATCTTGAAGAGGTGTGCTTATCAGAATCAGCTGAGTTAGTCGAGGGCTGAAACAAATATGTGATTGGACTTTTATTCTTTGGACAGTGAGGTTGACATTAGATTTAGATTTATTAGGGCATAAGAAGATGAATTTAATTTTCTATTTTATTGTCCTTTGTATAATGATTTTAAGAATCATCTGTATGAAAAGATCCAAGTGAAGAACCCTGACTTGTGTTGGTTGTCTGATGCTGATATGCTGAGCTGGCTGTTTAATGTTGAGACTTCTGCTTTGGCAGGATTTATACAGGAGGCATGGCAACTGAGGCAGTCTACTCTAATCCAACTCAGATGTTTATTTTATGTGATGTGCTAATTAATGTCACGGAATGTACTGTATCATTCTTTTTCTTTTCAAATTTGATGAGCTGTGTATGTGGCCTTGTGGCCATCAATGTTGTTGGTGTTATAGTGTCTTGGAAGCCCATAAGGGCTGGGCACCATTGGTGCAAGACACATACAGTCAATCAAAATCTGGCTACCAGTCCATCCTTCTTCAAATTTCAACTATTTTTTTTCTCTTCATGCACAGTATTTAGCACGAGCTCAGAACAACTATGAGATGGATTTGATTTCCGAGTTTTGTATAGCTGCAACCATCCATCCATCTTCTACCACTTTTCTCGGGGTCCGACTCACGAGGGCAGTAGTCCAAGCAGAATAGACCAGACTGCCACCAAATTCACACAGCACCGTGACCCTTTCTGCAGGTGGTGAGTCCACTGGAGGGCGGACCCATGTGCCTGCTTTGGGTACACTGGGTCCTTGATGTAACTTTTTTCATGGAGACCTACTACACCACTCTTAGTGTGGCTCTTCACTCAGGACCAATTTGCCATGGAAGACCCTACCAGGGGCAAGTTGCTCCCGACCTGGAATCATTAGGGCACACAAACCCCTCTACCATGATAAGGTGGCGATCCATGGAGGGGTAGTTGCCAACTATGTTGATTGCCACCACCTGCTCCTAATCAGCTGCCTGGTATATATACAGGCTCATGCCCGCCACTTCTCACGGGACTGGCTGACTGCTTTTCACACTGTCACCAGAAGCGTCTTCCTAAGTGCACGCTCCTTTCTCCTCCAACCTGGTGACTATTATTACCTTTATCTGCCACACAATATCCTCACCCTCCTCTCATCTCAGGATCTCCTACCTAGAATCTCCCGAGGGGAAACCTGGATACCTGTGGGCGGATTTCCTACTTACATCAAACCCTACCTTTTCCATCATCACCTTGAACTTTAAGTCTCAAGCAAGTTTAATTTCACCTTCACCATTAAATCCCTGGGCCTGGGGTATCTCACCTCTCATTTGCAGTCAACTCTATTACCTACCATCTTTGCTGGCACTGTGGACACCAATGACCATACTCATGATTGGTTCTGTACTTGTAATATAAGAGCAGCAACAATTGATAATTGCCAGCTGCCTCTGTTGAATACTCATGACTCTCCTCTCTTGTTGATTTTTTTTTTTTTTTTGCTGTGAAGTATAGACCCATTACCTTCTTGCCTTTTTGCACAATGATACATTCCCATACATGCACACACAAACGAATGTCCTTCTGTTCCCCCTGCAGAAGAGAGCTAGCTCCCCTGCTGTGTCTTCAGTGAGGTGGAATGATCCAATAACACTCCATGTAGCCAGCCTTCCGATATGATTAAGCCAGGTCGCCATTTATGGAGGCTAATTTAGAACGAGTTGTGATTAGCTATCTCCACCCTTGAAGGGGCTTAGCATTTAAATGGAGCACATTTTAACCAGCAGGGAGCATGACGGTGTCTGCTGATTCATTTCGGTGCTACACTTGAGTGTTTATTTCTCTGCTTTCACTGTGATGGGCCATTTACCTGAGCGGACAGGAGACAGCAGAGGAGAGCCATCATTGTGTATGTAGAGAGAGGAAATGAGTGCAAGTGTGAGAGAAATGAACTATTTTTGGGTTCCAGCGCTTGACTTTGCTGCAGCTATTTAACTCGAGGGATTACGACTCAGAAAGCTTCCCTGGACTCTCCCTCCCTCTGCTCCTCCTTCCGCCTGCAGCCTGTGGTGGATTTACTGTTTACCCCAGTTATTTATCACTTTACAGAGCTGTGATGGAAAGGCCTGCAGGGCTGGAGAGAATGACATCCTCACTAGAGCTAGAGGTAAAACTGAAGCTGGTGTGTATGGGTTGTTCACTTTAGCTCTTGTATTTCTTATCTACTGAATACCAATAAAGATCACACAATCTGATTTTACTAAAATGTGTACATACTCTACTTACAAAAAGTTAGAGATATTTGGCTTTCGGACAGGGGTGGTTCTAGGATCAGAGCTTTAGGGGTGCTGACATCGGGTGCAATCAATGAATAATCAATGTCTCACACTGGGCCTTTGAGCCAGTGTGAGATATTGATTTTGTTGAATGAAATTGATTTTTATTTATTTATTTAAACTTTTATTTTATTGATTCTGTTGACTGTGGTTTCTACTCTTGCTGAGTTTTATATTGTTTTTGTGTTAGTGTCCTGCTCCTTGCTTTTATGTGTGTTCTTATTGTGCAGCACTTTGTGTAGCGAGTGTTGCTTTTTAAAGTGCTTTATAAATAACGTTGATTGATTAATTGATTGAATAAGCCACACACACACACACACACACACATTATTTTGTTAGAGTTATCTGTTACCTTGGATGACAATAACGAGGCCAGGGGGTTCAGCAGAACACACTCTTTATTTATGACAGAACCTGATATGGCTATCCTCCCAGTCGGGGTCCATAGTCAGAGAGTCTCTTCTGCCTTTCCTTTTTATACCCCTAGTGACGTGCCACCGGAAAAGGCGGTCCGTTACCACCCTCTAAACCCCGGCTATCCCGGCCGCCATCTTACTAATACTAAAACTATAATTACCTCCGCCAGGCCGAAGGCCAGGAGGAGGTTATGTTTTTGCCGGGGTTTGTCTGTCTGTCTGTTTGTTTGTCTGTCTGTCTGTTTGTCTGTCTGTTGGTTAGCAAGATAACTCAAAAAGTTTTGGACGGATTTCGATGAAACTTTCAGGCGTTGTTGGAAATGGTACAAGGAAGAACTGATTAAATTTTGGGGATGATATGGATCACCGTCTTGATACAGGAATTTTTAAAAGGATTCTTTAACATTGTGACATAGGGCAGAGGTTAGTTTTTTTTTTTTTTTTTTCAAAGAACATCTGCTCGATATTGCCAGTCATGCCTCGTTCAAAGTGCAGCGACACAAGAAATGCAGCGACTCAGGCGCTATTTTTTTTTATTTATTTTTTTTTATTACCTCCGCAAGGACGTTAGTTTTTTTTTTTTTAAAAAAAGATCTGGTCGATATTGCCAGTCATGCCTCGTTCAAAGTGCAGCGACACAAGAAATGCAGCGACTCAGGCGCTATTTTTTTTTTATTTATTTTTTTCTTATTACCTCCGCAAGGACGTTAGGTTTTTTTTTAAAAAAGAAGATCTGCTCGATATTGCCAGTCATGCCTCGTTCAAAGTGTAAAAGTGTGAAACACAGAAGGCAACACAGTGCACAGTGCATGACGAAAAAAAAAAAAGGCAGGGAGATAACACAGACGATGTGGACAATCACCGTGCTATTGCTAGTCATATGTTTTCATGGTCAAGGAATCTCAAAACGTACACACAAACACTGTATGGGGGGAACTGTCGCCGCCATTACGGAAAATGCCATTATCGTGATTTCTTTTTTTTATTGATTTTTTTTCTTATTACCTCTGCCAGGAGGTTAGGTTTTTTTTTTTTTTTTTAAAAGGTAGTAGTAGTAGTAGATTAGTTTATTTGACAGGGACAGTGCAATAAACATAGACAATTAATCAAAGACAATCAATCTGATGTGTTGCACATAGAGTGTATAGCTATTAGCTAATTTGCAACTCTTGTCCCTGGATGGGCTTTAGAAAAAAGAATCAAGATAAAAAATATACACAATAACCACATACTGTACATCAATGCAGAAAAAGGTCTCCTCGATGTTGCCAGTCATGCCTCGTTCAAAGTCTAAAAGTGTGAAACACAGAAGGCAACAGAGTGCAGAGTGCATGAGAAGAAAAAAAAAAAGGCAGGGAGATAACACAGACAATGTGGACAATCACCGTCCTATTGCTAGTCATATGTTTTCCATCCATCCATCCATCTTCTACCGCTTAATCCTTTTCGGGTCGTGGGGGGGCTGGAGCCTATCCCAGCATCTTTGGGCGAGTGGCAGGGTCCACCCTGGACAAATCGCCAGTCCATCGCAGGGCCAACACAAAGAGACAGACAACCATTCACTCTCACATCCATACCTAAGGACAATTTGGAATCCCCAATTGAAGCCAGTTAACCTCACTTGCATGTCTTTGGCCTGTGGGAGGAAACCGGAGTACCCGGAGTAAACCCACGCAGACACGGAGAGAACATGCAAACTCCACACAGAAGGCTCACCGATGGTCTGGGGGTGGGATCGAACCCACGATGGTCAAGGAATCTCAAAACGTACACACAAACACTGTATGGGGGGAACTGTCGCCGCCATTACGGAAAATGCCATTTTCGTGAATTATTTTTTTTATTGATTTTTTTTTTTCTTATTACCTCTGCCAGGAGGTTAGGTTTTTTGTTTTTTTTCTTTAAAGAAGGTCTGCTCGATATTGCCAGTCAGGCCTCGTTCAAAGTGTAAAACTGTGAAACAGACATGGCAACACAGTGCAGACTGCATGAGAAAGAAAAGGCAGGGAGCTAACACAGAGAATGCTAACAATCACCGAGCGGCAGCGACAGAAGAAATGCAGCGACTCAGGCAAGTCCTATCCCCACATGCTATTGAAGCTCGTCGACCTTAGTTTTATTTTTTATTCTTTTTATTGACTTTTCTTCTCATTACCTCCGCCAGGAGGTTATGTTTTGTTTTTTTTTTAAAAGAAGATCTGCTCCATATTGCCAGTCATGCCTCGTTCAAAGTGTAAAAGTGTGAAACAGAGAAGGCAACACAGTGCAGAGTGCATGAGAAAGAAAAGGCAGAGAGCTAACACAGAGGATGCTAAGAATCACCATGCTGCAGCGAAAGAAGAAAGAAATGCAGCGACTCAGACAAGGGCTATCCCCAGATGCTATTGAAGCTCGTTGAGCTTATGACAGAGCCGCTAAAATGCAGCATCGACAGGATGAGAGCCCACAGGCTGCTGCTTCTCGCCGTGCTAAAGACAGAGACAGTACACGGCAGCATAGACAGGATGAGAGCCCACAGGCTGCTGACACTAGGCGGGATAAAGAGAAAAGCAGGTCCCAGTTTCACAGAGCACAGAAGACAACAAATATGACTGTAGACGAATGCGCTGCTGTCTTTATGTCTAAAATAGAGGAAGGACCCATTTATGCCTGCTCTTCTTGCCACAGGCTGCATTACCGATCTTCAGTTGTAGAAATGAAAGCTGAGAAATATAAGACAAACGAAGCCATTGATAGAATCATCAAATCAGGTAGTCAGCTTGTAACCCACAACAAATCATGGGTATGCAATACATGTCACGGATCAATGAAGCGTGGAAAAATACCCACACAGTCATGGGTGAATGATTTGGCCCTTGATGACATACCACCAGCATTAATTGATCTGAGGCCTCTAGAGCTCAGACTGATCAGCCAGAGGATACCATTTATGAAGCTCGTGGGCCTACCAAAAGGAGGACAAAAGGCCATCCACGGAAGTGCAGTGAATGTGCCATGTAAGCTGCAGCCAGTAGTGTCCTTGCTGCCAAGACTTCCAGATACAGCAGAAGTTGTCGCCCTCAAGCTAAAGCGGAAGTTGAGTTACAAAGGACACTACATGCATGAGTACATTCGTCCAAAAAGAGTGATGGAGGCACTCACTGACATAACGCACGGCTCAGGAGACACACACACACAGGCTCAGAGTAGTTCAAATAGTTTATTAACAACAGGAGTGTATGAATGTGTGTCTGCGGGATGTAAATGTGTTGGTGGCGGCGTCTGCTTCGGGCACAGAGGCAGGAGACCGTACAGCCGGACAACCCTATGGGAAAAGCACAAGGAGAAGGGTGACGGGCACACACCAACACAGGAGATATAAGAGCGAGAGAGGAGCTTACTTGGAGAGGACAGATGACTGGCACAACAAGGGACGAGGTCCGGTAGACAGCCACCTGCAGAGCCCGGTGCAGCAGCGAGGAACAGGCGATGGAGAGGCGTTGTCCGCCGCCGGGGAATCCACCTGTGCACAGGGGAGCAGACTAGGAAGGAAAAGGAGGTAAGGTCTTCTTACCAGAGTAATCAGCTGAGGGTGAAGGAACTCACAGCGATGCATGGGGAAGTCTGACGGCTTCAGGCCGAAGCTCAGGGCGAGGTGGCTTATATCCCTCGCCGCTGATGATGTGCAGGTGTGCGTGCAGGTGGCGCCGCTGATGAGCGGCGCGGCGTGACACTCACCTGGCTAAAACAGAACAACCCTCTGTATAAGGATGTGCATATATGTCTGGACTGGGAAGACAGGGGAGTCCCATCAGAAGTATTTATTTTCTATAAATTTATTGCACAAGTATTTGATTAGCCATGGCCACTGCAATTTCCATATATTTTCAGATCGTTTTAATAGCATCTTTACACATTTTTTAAAATGTCACTTGTCTAAAAGGATCATCATATTGTATGAATCCATGTTTATACATGAAATTCCTAATATTTCTTTTTGGATTATATGCATCTGTATATTTGCAATATTGTGAAAGCATCTGAAAATATTTAGCCATGGCATCTTAAAATCTTCAAACTTTAACAAGTCATGACAGAGCATTTCAATATCCTCCTCACAGATGACTCCACTGATGTAATTTTCCCTATTTATTATAATTTAATGGCAAATCTTGATTTGTATATACATGTATATGTATGTCTTTTTCAGATTGTTCATTCAGTTATTTGTTTTACATTTTTATAAATGTAATATTTACAAACAGGTGGGAAGCTGACCATCCTGAGTTGTGGGAAGCAATTTCCAAAGCCTTTCACGAAGACATGGAAGTTGATGAGGTGCCAGCACCAGCTCCTTCATCACCTCTGCCCACAGGAAATGACTACCTCATTCTGGCTCATGTAGCAAGAAGGCGCAGCTTGCAGATTAAGGACGTCCCTGGGGATGGAGACTGTTTCTTCCATGCTGTGTCAGTTTCCCTAGGTTCAGTTGGAGTACAGAACATCAGTGGGCCTGATATACGGCAAAAATTAATTGATTATCTGGAGACCCCGCCCTTCAAGAATAGGGGTGGGTTCAAAAGATCAATATATCGATATGGATCGATACATGTTTGACTGAGCCGATATCGATCCACAAAATCCGCGGATCGATCTTTTAATATTAATATGTTTTAATATAATATTTTTACGTTTGTGAACGTCTGCTGAGTATAATCGGGTTGAAACCGGGTCAGTGAGCCAGTAACAATGGCCGAGAAGCATAAACAGCCGACGCGCTAACGGAGCTAGCAAGCTAACGGATATGCTAGTTCTTCTTCTGTGGTGTTAAAACGGTTCTCATCCAGCAAGAGTTTCCTGCCGCGAGTGCTCTTTCGTGTTTACACGAGAGCGGAGATAATAACGTGCGTCTCTTAATTTAGCAACAAAAGTCACCGTAAAGATTGTCCTCAACAGCTTCTGAATATTTTTCATAAATAAAACTTCTGTGTTCCCTGCGGCGCGTGCACACGTCTTTTGTGTTTACATGACGCGGAGTTAATAACGTGCGTCTCTTAATTTAGCAGCAAAAGTCACAGTCTGTCCGTCTGACTGTCCTCAACAGCTTCTGAATATTTTTCATAAAGCGGGGATAAACGGACTTTTACTCCGTGCAGCGCTGTGTTGGAACATCAAGTTGACGACTGATAAAGGGAAAATGCGCGGAGGCTGAAACCCGTGAAGCAGAGACTTGGAGCTGCTGAGACTGTAAGTATAATATTTGTTTGCTTTAACATTTGTGTCGTCAATTAATAATTTATCTGGCATGATGATGGTTTCTTTTACAAACTATGGACACAGAGAGAACTGTTGGTTAAGCGCTGTGAATAAATGCAGAATTAAGGTATATTTTATGAGATTATGGACTTCTGCCACTTAAGCGATGTGAAGAGAATAAATCACAATAAAATTAATAAAGGCTGCAGTACAACAAGCTATTTTTACTCAGTAGAACTAAATTGAAATGAACAAACCTTCTCAGGAAATGAACTGAAACCCTTTTCCAACATTGAAAGTTAATTTGTAGTTAAAATATAAAAAAAAACCCTAAATTATTAAACCCTACTGTGGTGTGGCGATCTAAAAATATGAATGTTAATTTTACTGTGAAATCTGTTCTTTTTATCTGCCTTCAGATGTGTGAAGACTGGAAGCTTCATCCTGCACTGAGACCTTCTGAAGGTCAGAGGTCGTCAGTGGAGGAGCATCCCTGCTTCATGTGGATTTCAGCACAGAAGAAGACCTTCAAGTTCAAGATTCAAGGAGGTGCTGCCATCATTTTCTCCACACTAACATGCATTCAATGCAATTTAGTTGTTGTAATGACAAATTCTTTTATTTCTTTTTTAAAGTTCTCAGCAAGAACACAATATTGGTCTTTTTTTTTTTTTTACAGTTTTACTGAGCATTTAATTCTAAATTAATCACTGTTTAACAAGAAATCTTTGGCAATCCTGTACTTTTCTTGTGGTGTTACATAGAATAGCATCACTGTAAACTATGGAAAAAGCAGCTGCTTTAAAATTTGTACTTCCTCACACAACTTTGAGTGCAAAAAAACTCTAAAAGTGCCATAACTTTTTGGAAAAGCTCCCACAAATCCAGGCTTTTTGGGCCACAACAATCACAAAAACAGCTGACAAAATCCTGGAGGGACTGAAATACAGTGAGATGATGTCTGCATGGTTCATGCATTGAATTTGTTTACTTACTCTGGGTGCTGAACTTGACACGACACACCCTTTGCACTAAAGAAAGCACCTGTGAGCACTTTATGAAATGATAAGTTAAATAATAAAAAGTGCATTATTGTAACTGATTTTGGGTCAGTTCTATATGTGATAATTTATGTATTAACAAAGTTAGAAGATTCTTGGTACAATTTGCAGCATTAGGTCTCGAAGATTTTTGTTTCATGAGAAGTAAAATGGCTATTAAAATGGTAATTCCCCAGATCGAATCGGGATTGAATCGGAATCGAATCGAATCGATTCAGAATCTCAAGAATCGGAATCGAATCGATTCTGGAAATTAGGGATCGTTCCCAGCCCTATTCAAGAAGTACTATAGCAACTTCCTGCAAATTGACAACAGCCCACACCAGTCACCTCGATGTAAAACCGTTAGTCAGCAACAGAAAAGACAGTATGACATACACATTGACGGTTTGAGAAATGGCGCCTGGGCGGACAACCTTGCAGTTCAAGGATTTGCAGATATGCTCAATCTGAACATTGAAGTCTTAAACACAATAACTCCAGAATGGCCACACAATGTTCATCCGCTACAACAGAGAAGTGACTGCACCATAACAATTGGACTTATGGGCCAGGATCACTATGTGGCGCTGGACAATGTGGCCAGTGAAACCAGACAGGAAACTGAAGTCAGAGTGAAAAGGCAAGCGCTGGAGGATGAAGAAGGCCAAATTCATTTTGAACAGACAAGTAAACTGCGTGGCATCCCCTACGATACACTGCTGCAGCCAGAACAGGTAGCCGATCAAGACAACACATTTTGTTTGGCACCAGGGGAGCATCAGAAACCCTGCCCATTCCTGACAGACAAGAACTTTGAGGAACTAGCTAATCCGTCAAAATATCCATTTGGCCGAGGAGGTTTGTCTAAGGAGAGACAGAAGAAAATTATGGCAAGAAAATACTTCAACCAGAGGCTGCTGAGCGCACATGGCAGATTTGCCAGTGACATTGATTACCTGCTCGCAGCCCAATATGCAGTAGAAGCTAAACAAGTCAGTGATGACATTCAAATTTCTATGAGGCAGACCAGAGGTCAAACCTTTCAAAACCGCAAGATCAACGCTGGGCTCATGAAAAGTTCGGACAACGTTCAGGCCATGCTACGCACTGACACTGCCTTCAAATTCATGAAAAACATCCGGGGCTCCCCAGCATACTGGAATACAGTTTTGCTAGACCTACTGGCAATGGTCCGCCAACTGGGAATTCCCACATGGTTCCTCACTCTATCAGCAGCCGACATGCAGTGGCCAGAAGTGATCAAGAGCATAGCTCATCAATATGGTAAACATCTGACAGCTGATGATGTCAAGTCTATGCCATGGGAAGAAAAGTGCAGGTGGCTTAGGTCCAATCCCGTAACTGCTGCTCGCCAGTTCACACACCTCTTGGACACCTTCTTTAAAGAGTTCATTGGTGGAAAGGGACATCCCATTGGTGAACTGGCTGACTACATGATTCGCATCGAGTTTCAGGCCAGAGGTTCGCCACATGCCCACACGATCTTGTGGATCAAGGATGCACCAAAACTGGATGTAAACAGTGACGAGGAAATTGCCTCATTCATTGACCTGCACCAAACATGCGCCATACCGGGAGAAGAAGACAGCAACTTGCGGGACCTTGTCCTTTCTCTCCAGAAACATGTGCACAATGCTACATGCAGAAGAGGAGGATCCTGCAGATTTCGCTTTCCACATTATCCCTCTGTTGAAACTGTCATCGCTCGACAGCCTGATGCAGATGATTTTGAGCGTCTCATCAAGAGCAAAACAGAAACTTTCAAACGAGTATCCCAAGTCATGGAAAACAAAGCTCTTCCTGAGGACATTTCCATCGACAATATGCTGAGTAAAGCTGAAGTGCAGCCACAGGTATACCAGGAGCTGGTTAAAATCATGAAATCTGGGAAGCAAGTGGTGCTGAAGCATCAACCCTCTGAAAGATGGATCAACCAATATAACCCTAAGATCCTGCAAACATGGCGTGCAAACATGGACCTCCAGTCCATCATGGACCCATACTCCTGCATCATGTATATCACCAGCTACATGATGAAAAGTGAGAGGGCCATGAGCGAACTCCTGAAGAAGGTGGCAGAAGAAAGCAGGGGAGAAGACCTGAAATCTAAACTCAGAAAGGTGGGGTCAGCTTTCCTGAACAACAGGGAGGTCAGTGCCCAGGAGGCTGCTTACCGCATTCTCTCACTGCCACTGAAGAGGGCCAGCAGAAAGGTGGTGTTTGTAAACACAGCGCCTCAAGACAAACGAGTGTCTGAGTTGAAACCGCAAAGGGTCCTGCAAGAAATGGACAATGATGATGAGGACATTTTTTGCACGTCACCGCTGGACCGGTATGCTGCCAGGCCTGATCAGCTCAAAAATATGTCTCTGGCAGAGTTTTCAGCCACGTATACAACAGGATACACAGACGGTCCAGAAGACTCAGCTGACCACATGCCAGATGTGCTAGAGGGCAGTGATGACAATGATGAAGGTGTATCACACGATGAGGGCCATTCCAACGTACTGCCAGCTACCATCACTTTGCGCAATGGCCTGGGATTCATGAAGAAGCGCAAGCGCCAGAGCGTCATAAGGTTCCACAAGGAAAAGAAAGAGGGTGAAGATTGGTGCAGGAACCTCCTTATGCTATACTTTCCCTGGCGAGATGAAGTGGAAGACCTGAAAGGTGACTTTGCCTCCTACACAGAGCATTACGAAAGCGTCAAGGACACTGTCCATGCTAATGAGGCCAAATACAGTGTCAATGCTGAAGAGCTGGACAGAGCATATGACGATTTGCAGAGGATGGGTCCTTCACAAGACGCCTGGGATGATCTAGCTCCCAATGCTGAATTCCAACAAGCACAGCAACAAGATGATGGAATGGTCCATGAAAGACAGGTCCCTGATGAAGACCAACTACAGAATGTTGACCTTGCTCCAGAAGCTTCATCGAGCAACCACTCTGAGCTTCATGAACGTTTTACATCTGAGCTGAGCAAGGTCCTCATGAGCCCTCAGGAGTACAGGGCCATGATGAGGTCTCTAAACACCAAACAACTGGAAGTAGTGATGTTTCACCGAAAGTGGTGTAAAGATGCAATCTTCGCCTTGAAATATGACCGCCCCATGCCACAGTTCAAAGTCTTCTTGAGTGGGCCTGGAGGAGTTGGGAAGAGTCACGTGATCAAACTAGTTCACTATGCAACCATGAAACTTCTCAAACCTCTGTCAGGACACTTTGATCCAGATGAGCTTCCAGTATTGCTCACTGCCTTCACTGGGACAGCAGCATTTGGCATTGAGGGTATGACACTTCATTCATCTCTTGGCTTCAGCTCTGGACCAAAAAACCAAAAACAATACCAACCAGCAGGCAGTGAGAAGCTCAACATGCTCCGATCACGTCTCAGCAAGCTGAAACTCCTTGTCATAGATGAGGTCTCTATGGTCGGAGCTGACCTCCTCTACCATGTCCACCGCCAACTTCAAGACATCTGCGGGACATCTGACCAGGATTCCCGTTTTGGAGGAGTGAGTGTTTTGGCTGTTGGAGATTTGTACCAGCTGCAACCCGTTGGCCAAAACCATGTCTTTGGCCTGCCTTCAGACAGCTACGCTCGCCTCCATGGATCCCTGTGGGAGGAAAATTTCAAGTTAATGGAGATGACAGCGAGCATGAGGCAAAAGGATGACCAGCACTTTGCACAACTTTTGATGAGGGTCAGAACAGCGACCTGTACACAAGATGACATAAACTTGCTCAAGACCCGAGTTGTTACAAAAACTGACAGCAGCTACCCAGCAAACGCCCTTCATGTCTTCAAGACAAACAAGGAAGTCGATCAGCACAATGCAGAACATCTTAAAAAACTGCCCAACACAGTTTTTGACATTAAAGCTGTTGACCAGAAGAAAGACGTCCAGACAGGACTCATAGATGTAATAATTTCCACCAA
The DNA here is from genome assembly GCA_020510985.1 of Pholidichthys leucotaenia. Taxonomy (NCBI): domain Eukaryota; kingdom Metazoa; phylum Chordata; class Actinopteri; order Cichliformes; family Pholidichthyidae; genus Pholidichthys; species Pholidichthys leucotaenia. Next base: position 132,875,453 of record CM035843.1, read on the forward strand.
ACCATCACACACTGGAGGCCTAAGGGAAGTAGTCTCAGTGGCTGTTGGCGCCAGAGTCATGGTCACTGTTAATATTGATGTTTCTGATGGTCTTGCGAATGGAGTCTGTGGCATGGTAGTGGGAATAGAGAGCTCAGCCAGTAGTGTGCACACAATTTTCGTCAAATTTGACAGCAGACGTGTGGGTATGCAGGCTATCGCTAACAGTCAGTACAAACAGTCCTACCCAGAAGCAGTGCCAATCAAGAGGCAAGATGTACACCTTTTTGCTGGAAGGGGAAGGCGATCTCTCGAGGCAAAGCGCTCCCAATTTCCACTCTCACTGGCATGGGGATGCACGATCCATAAAGTACAAGGAAAGACGATGGACCAGATAGTCGTCTCCATGGAAGGAAAGGGTTTGTTCATGCCAGGCCAGGCCTATGTTGCCTTGAGCCGTGTTAAGAAATTGAACGGCCTGTTTCTGTTGGGTTTCGACGCCACTTTCATCCGTGTCAATCCTGCAGTTGTTAGGGAGATGGAGCGGCTCAGACAAGAAGCAGCAACTGCAGCCACATCAAGCAGTCCAACTCCTGCTCATGGACAGGTGAACATCAGATTACTGAATGTAAGATCTTACTTGGAACACAAGCTAGACATACAGTCAGATGCCACTCTTCATGAAGTTGATGTCTTCTATTTTGTTGAAACGTTCCTGAAACAACAACAGGTCGTCTCAGTCCTCCCAGATTCTAAGGTGTTCAGAGCAGACAGGCCAGTTGCTCTTGGGTGTGGGGGAGGAGTAATGGCTCTTGCCAGGAATCATCTGGCGCCTCAGCAACTTCAATTCAATGTGTCTGGCCTGGAATATGTTGCTGTTGCTGTCAAGACACCCTCAACACTCCTAAATGTGGTCACTGTTTACAGACCTCCATCCATGGCATTAGCAGCATTTACCATGAAGCTGAGGACAGTTTTGACATCATTACCAAAGAATGTGCCATTTGTCATCTTGGGCGACTTTAATATCGACCTAATTGAGTCTCCACACCACCAAATAGTGATGCTGTTGGAACAGTTCGGTTACAAACAACAAGTTACAGGACCAACTACTGATTTTGGCACTCTGTTTGACCATGTTTATGTACCGAACAATCAGCATAGTGACATCAGAGTTGCAGATTGCTATTTTTCAGACCACGATGCAGTCTGCATCTATTTGTGAAAAACTCTGCCTCTTTTTTGTATAGTGAAAATGTCTTGTGAGTAATTCAGCCTTGACTTGTTAGTTTCCTTGAAAAACTGTTCTTGTAACTTCTGATGGTCGGACACCAGTTTAGTTTTAGCCAACTGCATTTTTTGTAAAACTGTTCTTGTAATTTCTGATAGTCAGACACCAGTTTAGTTTTGTCCAACTGGACTTTTTTGTAGATATGCCTTCATCTACTCATATATATTGCTGCCTCTTCAGTGTACAATAATGTGTGTTTTTTACTGACTAAAATATTCTGACTGTAAATAGTACTTTTATCCAACAAGTTCATATTATTATTATTCCTCCTGTTTCTATGTAATTTGTGCTTTACTGTCAACACATTGGAGTTAATATTGTTCTATTCTAGACTACGTAGATGTACATATTTTTAATTTCCTGGAAAGAAACGAAGTTAGAAAAATTATGTGAATGGTAGCTTTTCAATATCCAGAACTTATATCCAGAACTCTGTCAATCCTAGCATCCCCTTAGAGCTTACTAGTCAGGACTTTATGAACTTTTTCAATAATAAAATTTCATCCATCAGAGATAAAATCAATCAGATTCTTCCCACAGTTAACTTAAATACTGTAACTACTACAACTCCTTCTATTGATGTCTGTCTTGATGAGTTTACTCCAATCGACCTTTGTGAGTTAGACAAAATAGTTTCCTCATCCAAACCTTCAACTTGTCTTTTAGACCCTATTCCTACCAGGTTATTTAAAGAAGTCTTCCCACTTATTGGTAGCTTTATTCTTCATATAATCAATTCTTCATTAACTTTAGGCCATGTACCGCAGGCTTTTAAAACGGCTGTAATTAAACCCTTACTCAAAAAGCCAACGCTAGATCCAGGAGCTTTAGCTAACTATAGACCAATCTCTAATCTCCCTTTCATTTCAAAAATCTTAGAAAGAGTTGTTGCTACGCAATTATTTGACCACCTGCAGGGAAATGGTTTATTTGAGGAGTTTCAATCTGGGTTTAGAATCCATCATAGCACTGAAACAGCCTTAGCGAAGGTCACTAACGACCTCCTCATTGCATCTGATAATGGACTAGTTTCTGTACTTGTCCTTTTAGATCTTAGTGCAGCTTTTGATACTATTGATCATAATATTCTACTTGATAGATTAGAACACTATGTTGGACTTAATGGAACTTCGTTGCAGTGGTTTAGATCTTATTTATCTGATAGGTTCCAGTTTGTTCATGTAAATGATGAGTTTTCTCTCAGCTCAAAGCTTAGTCATGGAGTTCCACAGGGATCTGTGCTTGGCCCTACTCTTTTTAGTTTATATATGCTTCCGTTAGGCAACATTATTAGAAAGCACTGTATACATTTTCACTGTTATGCAGATGACACACAATTATACCTGTCAATGAAGCCAGATGATACTAATCAATTAGCCAAGTTAGAAGCCTGTCTTAAGGAAATCAAAGTTTGGATGACTTGTAATTTCCTGCTATTAAATTCAGATAAGACTGAAGTCATTCTTGTTGGTCCAAAAAACCTTAGAAATTCCTTTCCAAATCAAACTTTCAGTTTGGATGCAGTTACTCTTTCTCTTAATAGCTCTGTGAGGAACCTTGGAGTTATTTTTGATCAGGATTTGTCCTTCAATTCACATATTAAATTTGTTTCTAAGACTGCCTTCTATCATTTGCGTAATATTGCCAAGATTAGGAGCATCTTGTCTCAGAGTGATGCTGAGAAGCTGATCCACGCTTTTGTTAGCTCGAGATTAGATTATTGTAATTCTTTATTATCAGGTTGTCCTAAAACATCTTTAAAAAGTCTTCAGCTGATCCAAAATGCTGCAGCAAGAGTTTTAACAGGTACTAGAAAGAGAGATCATATCTCTCCGGTTCTGGCCTCTCTTCATTGGCTTCCCATAGAGTTTAGAATTAAGTTTAAAATCCTTCTTCTTACTTACAAAGCTCTAAACAATCAGGCTCCTTTTTATTTAAAAGATCTGATACTACCGTATTATCCTAACAGAGCACTACGCTCCCAAAATGCAGGATTACTTGTAATACCTAGAATCTCCAAAAGTACAATGGGAGGCAGAGCCTTCAGTTATCAAGCTCCTCTCCTGTGGAATCAGCTGCCAATCTGGATTCGGGAGTCAGACTCGATCTCTGTTTTTAAGAATAGGGCTAAAACCTACCTTTTTGATATAGCCTACAATTAGGGAGGGATCATGTGTTTTCTGAACCCTCCCTTAGTTATGCTGCTAATAGGTTTAGTCAGCCGGGGGACCTCCAGTAATGCACTGGGCCTCATTCCTTTCCTCACTCTCTATGAAATATTTTTTTTTTTTGCTGGTCATTAACATTTGTTTGTTCTCTCCCATAGATTGAGTCCCCATCGTGCTGTTTGCTCTCTACATGTCTGTTCTTTTCTTCTTCTCTATCCCCTCACCCCCCAGCCAGTCGCAGCAGATGACTGCCCCTCCCTGAGCCTGGTTCTGCTGGAGGTTTCTTCCTGTTAAAAGGGAGTTTTTCCTCTCCACCGTCGCCAAGTGCTTGCTCACAGGGGATCGCCTGATTGCTGGGGTCTTTCTGCAACTGTGGGGGTCCTCCCTACAGTTGATAGTGCTATGAGATGACTGTTGTTGTGAAATGGCGCTATATAAATAAAGTTGAATTGAATTGAATTGAACTTATTATTAGGAATACATTTCATGAATGTGTTCTCCAACTAAAGACTTGTACATGTTGTATCTCTTGTTAAATTAAATAAATTGTATTCATGTAGTTCAAATAACATTTTTTTGGTTTTCTTGACCAATATATGACATACAGAAACACATGACACAGAGAAAGAACAATAAAAATATTTGTGTAGAATATTTATGGTATAAATCACAATACTGGGGGGGACTGTTGCTCTTGGCGGAGGTCTGCGCTCTCCGAGTGCTTTTCTAGTATTGGTATACAACACCCCCCCCCCCCCCCCCTTGAGAAAATGCCAAGCACACTAATCAGGCCCACCCAACTTTGAAACCTGACTCAAGCACTAGTATCAAAACAGTATGTACAAAAATAATCAAACAGGCCTATCCATTCACACAAAACAAGCTGGGGGGCTGGGTAGACTGCCAGTACCCCCTACATGGCCAGGTGGGTTATTCTGCCGCCTAATTCCCACAAAGTCCAAAATAAAACAAGCTGTGTATCTAAACCCAAACAATCCGGCACAGTTTCATAAACATATTTACACTTACAGGGCCACAAATGGGTCTTGCTATTCACAGCTGAGGCGGTACCCTCCTCCCAAACATTTCCACCCCACAATTCAAACACATCACAACAACAGTGAGCGGGGGAGGGGGGGTGCTAAAACAGAGCAAAGTTGGAACTGTAGTTGTTTTTTTTTTTTAACCAACACGTCATAAACACTTAGGCAAACATATATGTACAAAGAGGGGAACATTAACTTAGACATGCACCACACTCAGGTCAAATATAACCCAAACCCTTTCAATGTGACACTCAGTCACCAACAGCCTGATGAAAAGGGCCACCCACTGGGACACTCTCTGGTGGGTCCCGCTCCAAACGCCTCCACTTCCTGGCCTCCAGAGACCTGCTGCGCTGGCGTCCCTTCTCCTGTACTCTCCGCAGCTCATTAGGGTGCCTCCATGACAGGTCCGATAACCCAGGGTATCCGTCCTCTCTGGTGGCCACCACACAGAGCCGCCCCTGCTTGTCCCACTGTCTGCGCTTTTCATGGATGCCTCTAGCTCGAGCCTTGTCCATGGCCTGAACCTCATCACTGACCCGCAAAGCAACTTAGGTCAACCTCTTATGTCCACTTCGTCGCAACTGGGCTTCCTCCCTGGGTTGGGCCATCCCATCAGTCCGTTTTGGGTTTTTCCCATGACGGCAAGAACCGCTCCTTTCAGTTCCAATCCATGCGCCCCCGGCCCCAGCAGTCATCTTTCCGGGGGTTCCGCTGTGCCGTCCGATTCCCACATCAAGGGTAACACAGACACTGGCATCAGGACCCTCCGCTGCTGGGCCGTCGTGGTGTCGGTCCATTTCACTTCCCAGCTCACTCGGCCAATCCACGTCCCAGACCGTGTCAGCATCCTCTGCTTGTTCCGGTGGTCGGTTCCACAGGCTGCTACCTGACCACTCCTCTCCGGTAGCGCTGGTGATCTTAAATCCCAGGCCATAAAAGAGATCACATCCCATGATGTTCTCTCCCCTGGCCGTCACCACTAAATGGGTATTTGCCATCATAGCCGACTTGTACTGAAATGTGAAAACCAGTGAACTCACGATGTCCAATTTGTCGCCGCCATAGTCACAGTATGAAGCCGACATTTCCCTCACTCGGTAGAACAGGAACAGCCTCCTCTTGGTGGCCAAACTCAGCGCTGATGCCACTGCCCCCGTGCCCACCAGCAATGGCACTTCCATGCCGTCCAGCAGTACACTGCAGTGAAAATACCCGCTAGTGGCCGGAGAGACGGTGGGAATCACAGTAGGAGCCGCAGCAGAGGAATCCGCTCCTCATCTTCGATCCAGCCTCTTGAAATTTTTGCACATCCTGGCGAAGTGGTGCAAAAGCCTGCATCATCTGCACCGCTTGCCCTTTGCTGGACATTCTATTGACTTGTATCTGTGTTTTGAGGATCTGCAGCCATAACACTTTGAGCCCAGGACAGACCCAGTCTTCACAGCCGTGGCATATTCTTCTACATCCGAGCCCTCTTCTGAGTCCGAACCAACAGCCAGCGTCGCCCCGCTTGGTTCACCACATCTTGACGTGTTCTTCTTATGGAGGTCTTGTGACAACTGCTCCGCTGCCTCGCACTGCATAGCATTTCAGTGGCTGTGATTAACGTCAGCTCGCCCGGGTACGTCAGTAGCCTAGCCCTCGCCAAAGAGCAGCAGATATGCTCCCCCACCTGGTCACGGATCATCTCTTCCTCCATGGCTCCAAACTGACACTCCCCCACCAGCTGACGCAGGTCGGCTACAAAGCGCTGCACAGACTCTCCCGTCCGCTGGCATCGCTGCCAGCATCTAATCCTCCGCATGATGATGTTTTCAGTGGTGCGAAAATAATGCACCATCACCTCCATCATGTCCACATAGTTATCAGCTACCCCCAATGTGCCCAGGATCCTCTGTCCTTCCATCCCGAGGTTATGAACCAACATCGTCCTAATGCGGGCCGTGCTAATTTCTCCGAGGTCTAGAGCCATTAAATAAGTTTGAAAACCCGAGTACCATCTACCCCATGGCACCGGTGGCTCGCCTGGGACCTCGAGAAATGGCTGAAAAGCAGAAACAGCACACTTCATATTTCAAATTGTCGTAATTTACCTTGTCGCCAATTGTTACGTCCAAACCTTGGATGACAATAACGAGGCCAGGGGGGTCAGCAGAACACACTATTTATGACAGAACCTGATATGGCTATCCTCCCAGTCGGGGTCCACAGTCAGAAGAGACAGTCTCTTCCACCTTTCCTTTTTATACCCCTAGTGGCGTGCCACTGGAAAAGGCAGTCCGCCACCACCCTCTAAACTCCGGCTATCCCAGCCACCATCTTACTAATACTAAAACGATAATATTGGTGTACAACATTATCATCTTTCATACATCTCCTCCCTGGCTTCTAGTTAGTGAACATTGTACCTGATAATACATAAAAACAGTAACAGCTTAGATTTAATATTTTGCTTTTGCCAAAACAACAACTTCTTTCTCTCAAATTCAAGCAGCGCACAGTGGTTGATTGGCAATGCAACCATTAAAGAAAAAACATCTGCTACTAGCTGTATTAGCCAGGGCTGGACTGGGACAAAAAAAAAAAAAAAATCGTCCCTGGCATTTTTGTTTCTATTTGTTAAGTAGCAACAGTCAACCATCACACTTAATGGTTGAACACAGGGGTGTCCAATCATGTGCCATGGAGAGCCAAGACCCTGCAGATTTTCTCTATCCAGTCTCTTCAGCAGGTGTTTTCACTGATCAGCAATCAGTGGGAAGAAGTTCAGTGAAATCTGCTGTTGAAGACACTGGTTGGAGGTAAAGCCTGCAGGGTCTTGGCCCTTCATGGCACATGATTAGACACCCCTGTGGTTTGGATGGAAGGAAGGGTTTGAGTTTTAAAAGTCCTTTTAATTCAAAAGTACTCTTTTACAAAATCAAAGAACTAGAAATGTTATAAAGTCAAAAGTTTAAAACCACCTTATTTTCACAAACCGAACACAACACTTTCTTTACAGCCCAAATCTTTTCAAAAACATAAATATTTTTGTGAGCTTGTAAAATTCAAACTCGACCCTAAGCCAAGTTGCCAGTAACTTCTTCAACATTATCACAACATCCTCTGAGCCCACCCCCTTGACTCGGTTTTTCCTTGTTTTTCAAATTGCTAACAGCCTGTACTGAAATGAAATTGAAGAGTGTGGGTATATTTTTTCTTTGCCTAATAGCATGGACCATAAATAAATAACCTAAAAGAGAACTGTTTACCAAAACCCTGAAATAACAACTTCAACAAAACAAAAAGGCCATCCAGCCATTTGCACAGAATAAACAAATGTTGCAATGTTTCCTTTTGAGAACAGAAAAGACAACTATTGACAACTGCAAGACAACTGCACGGCTGCACGGTGGCGCAGTGGTTTAGCACTGTGGCAGCACAGTTTTACCCTCGGCCGGGGGATCGCGGGGATCATGAGATCGTGGGTTCGATCCCAGCCCCCGACCAACAGTGAGCTGTGTGGAGTTTGCATGTTCTCCCCGTGTTGCGCGGGTTTACTCCGGGATTTCTCCGGTTTCCTCTCGCACACCAAAAACATGTAGGTTTAGGGCGCTCGCGCACGCAGCGACCAGCAGCCGGTGGCTTGTCACCAGACTGCAAACCAAGTCTACCTACGGGTACAAATAAGTAACAAAAAAAAAAACAAAAAAACAAAAAAAAAAACTGTCCCCCACACCAGGATTGAGGTGTGCCAGATATTGCCCCATGTACAGCCCTCCACTTTAGGTCACCTACCTGTTTTTCAACAGGGGCTTTGTACAGGGATCACCAACAGCTTCCAGGGAAGGATCCTGAGCTCCCCCCCCCAAAAAAAAAAAAAAAAAAAATCAGTCCAGCTCGACACCTTCATCTCTGCTAGAGAGCACAGGTTAAGGCGCTTTACGCTAACCTGATAAAGGGACTTCTTCTTCAGCTCCTCAAAGTCACCTAGCTTCGGAATCTTGAAAGTCAGTAGACTGTCCTCTTCTTGTCAATCTTCCACCATGGGGGAAACAATCAGGGAGGGAAACCCATATTCATGTTTGCCATCCCATTGAGCAGAACAGTTCTCCACAAAATCTCTGCATGTTCCTGGTAGTGAAGAAAGAACCTCCTCCACCAGCCTGCGAACTAGTTTGCTTGATCTCATTTGAAGTTGTTCTGCAAGAATTTCAACTGATGCCTTCATAAAGTGTCCTAAATTTGCACAACCAACCTCTCTGTCTCATTCTCATACTGGTTGAACAAAAGAGCTGTGCAGAGAGGAAACTGTTTACAAGGCTAATTTACCCCTTTATTTTGGCATTCCCATATTAGTAACAGTTGTAAAAATTATTTCCCTAATTTACCAAATTCAGCCTTGTGATAGTCTATGCCAATATGAAGCAGCAGGCCTACTTAATACCCATTATGTGTTAAGTATTTCAGCACTGGCAAAAATCAAGTTTTGACTATTGTTACCTGGTCATGTGTACCTCCTGTGCCTCTTTGGTTACCTTTTCCTCCTCTCTCTTCTCCTTCTTGGTTTACCCTGCCACTGCCACATTGTTGCTCCTGATATAAAAAACCTCAGTTAATGTTCAAATGGTTTAAAAGAGGTACTTCATGGACAATTTTGCAGGATGTAATTCATGCTAGATTTTTGCCCTTCTTCCCTCTTAATAGGATCTTAACACTGCAATCAGTATTAACTGAGGATAATCTAGCCGCTGAATGAGGCTTAATCACCATTATTCTTAACTCATTTTATTTTGTTATTAATCAGTTGTGGTGATTAACACATGTATTCTGACAGGACTAATGTTTTTTTTTTTCATTAATTTATGATGTCACCACTTGCCACCATGTGGCTATTTCTTACCAAGCAGATGAACTAAGGACACTACTGTGACCTAGTCAGCTAGACTATGACAAAAGAAACAATTATCTTGCCTGCAGAGGCATTATGAACACAGCACACCACACCTTAGGTGTGCTGTTTCATTCATGAAATAATAGCAAATCTGTGAGTAGATTTGTGACTAAATCATCCTGGTATCAAAAACTTACTCTGGATTCATTATTTAGACTTTTAATTTTTTTTTAGGTTCAGGTTCAGGTTCAGGTTACTTTATTTGTACCCGTAGGTAGATTTGTTTTGCAGCTGGTGACATCCATATTTACAAGCCACTAATTACATTCAACATAGACACAAACACAGGCACACATCTTACAAAACAGGTAAATATAAAATATGTACAATATAATTTTTATAGCTTGTTCAACTCTTTGACAGCAGCAGGGACAAAGCTGTTTTTGTAGCGCTGGGTTCTACTTTTTGGGACAGCAAACCTCCGTCTGGAGGGAAGAAGCTGAAAGTTGCAGTGCAAAGGGTGGGAGTCATCATTTAAAATCGAGTCGGCCATCCTCTGTACTTGTCTGGTGTACAGGGATGTCAGGCTCAGCTGTGACTCACCAAGCAAACGACTGGACCATCTGACTACCTGATCCAAGGATTTCCTCTGTTTCAGTTTTATCCGACCAAACCATGACATTAAAGAAAAGGATAAAACAGATTCAATAAAAGCCCGATAAAACATAGTCATTATGGTTCGGTCAATTTGGAAGCGTGCAAGTTTCCTCAAACAATGCAAATTTTGCTGACCCTTTTTGCACACCCTTTCACAGTTCACCTCAAAGTTCAATCCACTATCAATAATCGTCCCAAGATATTTGTACGATTGTACACATTCGGTAGTCTGGCCTTTTAGTATGGTGACTTTGTGCCTGGGAGTTTTCCTCCTAAAGTCAATAATCATATCTTTCGTTTTTGTTGTATTCAGCTGCAGGTAGGAATCCTCACACCAGTGAACAAAGTCATCAACTACTGGGCCGTGGCCACTCTCACCATCCTGGAGGAGACTGACAATGACTGAGTCATCAGCATACTTTATAATGTGTCTGTTGTCATGTCTGCTCCGACACATGTTTGTGTACAGGATGAAGAGTAGTGGTGGCAACACACACCCCTGAGGAGAGCCAGTAGAAGAGCACTTTAGGTCAGACAATGTGCCATTGACCCTTACTCTCTGCGTCCTGTTGGTTAAGAAATCCAGAATCCAACCCACCAGATTATTGCTTAAATCAAATTGTTGCAGGAGCCTTTCAACTAAAATATGAGGTTGGATTGTATTAAAGGCAGAAGAGAAGTCCACAAATAAAAGCCTGGCGTGTGTCCCATTAAAATCCAGATGTTTAAAAAGCATGTCAAACAGAGTGACAGTGGCATCCTCCACTCCTCTGTGAGGCCTATAGGCAAACTGCAGAGGATCCAATGCATGTTCAGTCTGCCTTAGGACCTCACATCTGACCAGTTTTTCAAAAATTTTCATTAAAATTGAAGTCAAAGCAACTGGTCTAAAGTCATTTACCGTTTTAGGACAGCTGGATTTTGGAACGGGAACAACCACGGCATCTTTCCAGATCTTAGGCACATGTTGTGTCTGTAAGGACTTATTGAAAATGTAATGAAATATAGGACTCAGTTCATGTGCACAGGACTTTACCAGGCGTCCACATATATTATCAGGGCCCTGACTTTTGTTCACTTTTACAGCGCGGAACTCCCTTTCAACATCCTGCATCTCAATATTAAAGTGCTGATTGTCTTTGAGTTTCTGTTTCAAATCTTGGATTTCTGTGCTAAAATCAAAGGAGTCAAAACGACCATAAAAACAATTAAGAGCATTAGCCAGCTCTGTGTCTGAACTAAAACCATCTAAAAACACACGATTACTGCGCTCTGTGCTCTGAAGGCCTGCAATAGTTTTCATACTGGCCCAGGCCGAACCCAGTTTATTTGCTGCCATCTTGCTTTCCAATTCTGATTTATAATTCTGTTTTGCTCTTAAAATTTCGGCCTTCAGCTCCTTGGTGGCAACCTGTAGTTCAGAAACAGACCCCTGTTTAAAGGCAAGAGCTTTCCTCTGTAAGCAGGATTTAACTGATTTAGTAACCCATGGTTTGTTGTTGGGGTATATTTTGACACGTTTACGTGGAACAATCTTATTTTGACAGTAAGCCATGTATGAGCATGTGAGCTCAGCCAGAGAGTCCAAGTCATCCCCGCAGGCCTTTATGAACATCTTCCAGTCTGTACAGTCAAAGCATTCCTGGAGGCTGTGCTCTGAATCTTCTGTCCACACATCAATGTCTCTCATCTCCACCTTGCCTCTTCTGAGAGCAGTTTTATATGTGGGCAGCAAATGAACACAGCTGTGATCTGATGATCCTAAAGGAGGAAGGGGGAGTGATTTATAGGCCCTCTCTATGGATCCATAGCACAGGTCCAATGTCTTTTTTCGCCTGGTTGGGCAGGAGACATACTGATGAAAGTTTTTAAGTGTCTTCTTTAAAGAAACATGGTTAAAATCCCCAAGAATGAAGTTTGGCGCCTCTGGAGAAATTGACTGTTAGTGCAGTTCTACACAGCCATCATCGAGTCCATCCTCACCACCTCCATAACCGTGTGGTACGCAGGAGCCACTGCCAGGGACAGACTAAGGCTGCAGCGCGTCGTGCGCACTGCTGAGAAGGTGATCGGCTGCAAGCTCCCATCTCTCCAGGATCTGTACATCTCCAGGACCCGGAGGCGTGCTGGCCGGATCATAGCCGATCCCTCACACCCTGGTCATGTACTGTTTGCCCCCCTCCCCTCTGGTAGAAGACTTCGGTCCATCCAGACTAAAACCTCCCGTCACATGAACAGCTTCTTCCCCTCTGCCATTAGACTGCTGAACACTAAGTGACTCTCGTGCACCATGTACAGCAGCTCAACCAGACTCATGTCAATCATCACTGTTTTCTTCCTGCATTACCGACTGCACTATATAGTTCTCCACAGTATCTGCTGCTGGCTAATATATATTTTAACTGTTGACCAGTATCACTTAATCTTATCCTACACTTTATTACATGTATAGTTTATTTCTCTTATCTTATCATGTTTAATGTTGCAGCATTGTACCGAGACAAATTCCTAGTTTGTGTACTACATGAACAATGGCAATAAACCTGATTCTGATTCTGATTCTGATTCTGACTGCAGCCGCTGCACCACATCAGAGATGGTGCTGGAGGCGGAGTCAGCGTTTGCCCTCGGATGAATATACACAACTGTGATGAAAAGTTGGGGAAACTCTCGAGGCAAATAAAAGGGGCGTAGTGACACAGACAGCAGCTCCACATCGGGTGTACAGATGCGCTCTCTGACCGTGACAGATGTGCAGTACTGCTTATTAATGTATAAACATACTCCGCCCCCCTGACGTTTCCCCGTTACCTCTTCCTGTCGATCCGAGCGCAGCGGGGCTCCAAAGCCGTCAATCCACTGGTCTGCATCTCGATCATGCGCAGTAAGCCAAGATTCAGTGAAAGCCATGACGCAGCAGTTCTTAAAATCCTTCTGGTAACGTACATTGCCTTGAATTTCCTCCACCTTGTTTCTCACAGACTGTGCATTCCCAAAAATGATCGAAGGAAGAGGAATGTTACCACACTGACGTCTCCTAAGGCGCAATTTCACACCTCCACGTCTTCCACGCTTCCTTCTGCTGCCTCTCTTTTCACCGCTGTGTCCGTCTCTCAAAATAAAGTCCGGCAGTTGAAGTATGGGCTCAAACAGAGACGCTGCATCAGCTGTGTTAAAGCGTAGCAACACGTCCCTGGAATATTGTATTCTGCCCACTATTCTGCTCGCCATGGAGCCGAACGCGTTTACCTCAGAGACAAAGAGCCACAGCACAGAAAGCAGCAGTGCGAGAGAGGAGAGGAAATCCATGTTGTAGATACCAGGGAGCTCTTCGCCATATATTCCACAAACGCTCCAGGGCAGAAACGACACAGAGGATTTTCTAAAAACGTAAAAAAGTACAAAAAACACACACACGCACTATATCATCAGCTGCAGGTCGCTGCGTGCGCATGCGCCCATCGTCGAATGTCATTTTACAATGACATTCAGTTTTCAAATTTAGGATTCAGGCATCCCCCCTCCAAAAAAAGGTAAATAACAAATTTACCTTTACCAAATTTACCAGAAAAAAAAAAAAACAACATGCAAATTTAGGAGAAAATAGTAGAAATTCACAACAAGAAAGTAGCAACTTGATGATGGTCAAAAAAAAAAAAAAAAAAAAAAATCAGAAATGTAAATGATTTTGCAAATATATAAGGAAAAAGGCTTATTTTCCATGACAAAAAAAAATGCAAATGTGAGAAAAATGCTACATTTTTATGAGAAACTATGAATTTAGGCAGAAAACAACATAGTGGAAATACTGCATTTTTTATACAAAAAGTAGGCAAATTTACAAGAAAAAATGTCTCTGATTTACAAGAAAAGTTGTAAAACTATGACAAAAAAGTTGCACACACAAAAAAGTAACATTAGAAACATCACAGTGCTACATAAAACACTGATGAAGTTTATTAATGGAGAAAAAGATTTGAGAGAATATTTGGAGCCCCAAAAGTTGGTAGTGAGGACAGCTCTAACTTTAAATGGGTTTATAATATGCTTTTAGTTGATATATAATATATATACATACACACATGTATATTCAGTACTGAAGTGACCATACAGGAAAAGCAACAGGCTCAAGGAGATGACAAATGCTGCAAGAAAAAAAATGCTGGAAGCATTGTAACTTTTTATTTATCAATTTATTTATTTTTAGCACTCTTTTGATTGTAAACGGACCCTTAAACACCAACAAACTCAAAAGGTATGGTGTTAAGGTGATGAATCTTGTTATACGAGGAGCTAAGTCACTATACAGTGATGATAATAAGCCATCAATATCTCAATGTTTGATCACTGCCTAATTTGTGTAATGCTGTCCCATGATTAAATAAAATGGGAATGGAATGATTTTAAGCTTAAGCTTTATTTTTATTTATTTAATTCCAAATAAATCAGTGATGCTGTGTTGCAGCACTTTTAAACTCATGTTAACACATTATGCATATGGATAAAATTTAGAGTACTGTATTTTCCTTAATGAGATATTTTTAAAAAATTTAGGCCGATGAAATGCATCTGTTCTTTCATTCATCTAATTGGTGTTTATTTGCTATATATTAATTTAAATACTCTTTTGTGCAGTTGTGGTATTTTTGTCATAAACCTCTGTGCGCCATGGCTCAGCGCACGAGAGAGAGAATGAATAACCCAATTACCAGAGTTGATGGTGCACTTTTATTAACAAACACAAACAAAATAACAAGTCCAGTTATCACCAAGTTCAGTTCAGTTAAGCCACACAAATACAGAGAGATGTAATGATGGATGTTGGGCCACCAAACATACAGGGCGCCTGCCGAATGCTCTACAGCCTGGTGAATACGGAGCCTAGTGCTGCAGGGCTGCGTTACGCACGAAACAGGAAAGGCGAGCAGCCTAGTGCTGCAGGGCTGCCAGCACAAGAGAAAAGGCAAAAAGGACTTACAGGTCTGGAGCTAATCCGGGACGAAACCAAGCAGTCTGGTGGATGAAGCGGAGAGCAGGGCCAGCCGAATCACCAAGGGAAAAAGTCTGAGAGAAGTGACGGGCTGGAGAACAATGAAGGGAGTAGACAGTATACAGGGAAAACTAGCTGCTGCGTATAGAGGCGAATGCCCCGACAATCTCTTTCCTCTGGAGCGGCAAACAAATACTCCTGAAGCTAATGAGGAAAGAGATTGCCGGTGTGAGAATGCGTGGGCAGAACTGATTGGCACCAGGTGTGTGAGAGGGCATGTGAATGACAGTGAATGGAGCGTGTGTGTGTGTGTTTGTGGGTGTGTGTATGTGTGTGAACACCCATGACAGCGCAGCTGATTGCACTAGACAGGAACAGAAGGAAGGACAGAAGGAACAGGAGCCCCCTGCCATTCGAGGCTTGGGGCAGGGGGACCGTAGCACCTGTGACGGTCCCGGTCTGGGACGTGGCTGCACCCGCGACGGTCCGGGTCTGGGACTCCAGCTGGGGCTCTGCTGCACCGGCGGTGGACTCCGGCTGGGGCTCTGCTGCACCAGCAGTGGACCACGGCTGAGGCCCTGCTGCACCGGTGGTGGACCCCGGCTGAGGCCCTGCTGCACCGGCGGTGGACTCCAGCTGGGGCTTTGCTGCACTGGCGGTGGACTCCGGCTGGGGCTCTGCTGCACCAGCAGTGGACCACGGCTAAGGCCCTGCTGCACCGGTGGTGGACCCCGGCTGAGGCCCTGCTGCACCCACGGTGGGCTCCGGTTGGAGCACCGTTGCACCTGTGGTGACCCCCATCGGGGGCCTCATTGCTCCTGTGGTGGCCTCCCCAGCAAGGAAGGTGATGCTCCTCACGTCCTCCAGCGTTGAACCCCGATTCTTGGTTGCCTCCACCAGCTCTCCGGGGACCCCGGCTGGAGGCTCCGAGCCCAAAGAGAGAGAAAGAGAAACCGGGTCAGAGTTGCCGGCAGCGGCAGAGCCTGGTGTGGCGGTCCCGAGGGCTACTGTGAGCTGCCCCGGGTCCACCTCACCATAAGTCGGGCAGTGTGACATTAATATTGACACTCCTGGCATAATGGAGCACACTTGCCTGACTTCTGGCTCCACCGCTGTCCAGGACTCCGGGGATTTAGGGTGCACAGGTTCCTCCAGTCTGTCGGGTGCTGCACCCCCGTCAACCTCCTCTGGGACAACTGGACCCTCCTTGTCATCCATGGGCAACCCAGGTTGCGGTGGCTCCTCTCCGGCAACCCTAGGAAGGAGCTCAAAGGAGACAGGAGAATGGAGACGGTTAGGGTCGCCGGCAGTGGCAGAGCCCAGCGAAGAATGTTCAGATGCAGCTGGGGGCTGCACCCGACTTTCCTCCCCAAGAGCCAGGCAAGAACTCTCAACACTTGACAGGTGAACTACAGGAGAGACTATTTGCCTGTGCTCAAGCTCTACCACCGTCCAGGACTCCAACGGCACCGAAGATGATGTTCGGGGTCCAATCGGCTGGAGGCCTGGTCTGGGGGATGGCTCTGCCATGGCGGCCCCCACAGCAGGCATGATGGTCTCGGCAGTCGTGGTCTCCTCCAGTGAAGCCCCTAATGCCGGTAACCCTCCCGGTATGAAGTCTGGAGGTGGAGACCTGGGTGGCACTGTATCCAAAGAGACTGAAGCAGGGGGATGCTCCTTCATTGGCACCTGCCTCCGGTCGGTCACGGTGCTCCTCCAGCACTGCACATTCCCTCCTCCCCCGATCGTCGAGCTCCATTGCTGGTGGACACTCCAAGGCAGGGGATGGAGACACAGAGGAAATAGATGAGTTCATCATAGGAGCAGCAGGGGGAGAGCACTCAGGCGACTGCCTAGCCTGAGGCTCTCTCACGGGGGACAGACAAGGCTTATCCTTAATGACTAAGATTGAATGAAAACCCACTTGCCTGGCCTCCCGGGTCTGAATGCTGGTGGCTGCTGATGGTGTGTTGTCCTCCTTCTCCATGCCCATAGGTCTTCTAGGCTCCTCGGTGGTTGACGGAGGAGCCGGCCTGAACGGCACGGAGGTGGGCGGGTCTGGAGTGGCACACACAATCCCTCCGGTGGCTGGGGTGGATGACCCAACAACAGGAACTGTGGCTGAAGCTGAAGGGGCGTCTGCTGGTATGACAGCTGGCACAGAGGGGGGCTTCGCCGCAGCAGCGGTTGGGCTTGACGTCCGATTAGGAACCGCCGATGAGGTGACGGGCCTCTTCCACCGCTTGGACCTAGGATTAGCCTCACGCCTTGTGGTTGACTCCTTCCACTCTTCCTGTGTCCAACAATCCTCTCCCGGGGCCAGCGGGGAGTCAACGGAGACAGAAGACAGGGAATAAGGAGCCGTGACAGCAGCTGTTTGGGAAGCCTCAGCGGATAACAATTTCTGAAGCTCGTCCACAGGAATCTGATTAATCACCTCAGGAGACATTACAAGAGAATGGAGGTGAACTTGCCTGAACTCCTGACTGGTGATGGTGTCCGCTGCTGCCTCGGTGTCCTGCTTTATCCTCCCAGGAGTAGGACGGGAAATCCGGTGGGGGGAGGAGCACTCCGGCTCTGGCGGTGAGTGACAGGCTCCAGTCCTCCGGGAGCGCGTCGTGGGAAGCCGCGGTTGAGCTCTGATGGCTTCTCCTGTCATGTCCTCCAGCTGTCGGCGTGACTCGTGGACCAGGGTGAGAAACAACATCAACCCCGGATATTTCCAGAGACCGGGGCATGTCTGGAGCACCCTGACAGTGATGTCAAACAACAAGAAAGTCACCTTCGGGGAGTTGGTGGCTTGAGCCCGGGAAACGAATACCACCGCTCAATTAGCCACTCCACACTCCTCGGGGCTCAGTCCAAAAATGGAAAAATCCATGGAGACGACTAGGGGAAAAAAGCACTAAGGAGAAAAAGCAAAAATTCACTCGTGCACCACCCCTCCGCTAGGCTTTTTACACTGGTCAGGACATTCTGTCATAAACCTCCGTGTGCCATGGCTCGGTGCATGAGAGAGAGAATGAATAATTCAATTACCAGAGTTGATTGTGCACTTTTATTAACAAACACAAACAAAATAACAAGTCCAGTTATCACCAAGTTTAGTTCAGTTAAACCACACAAATACAGAGAGATGTAATGATGGATGTTGGGCCACCAAACATACAAGGTGACTGCCGAATGCTCTACAGCCTGGTGAATACGGAGCCTAGTGCTGCAGGGCTGCGTTATGCACGAAACAGGAAAGGCGAGCAGCCTAGTGCTGCAGGGCTGCCAGCACAAGAGAAAAGGCAAAAAGGCTTGAATTCAACTTAACTTGACTTAACTCAACTTAACTTGAATTTTGTGGGGATGATAAGCAATATTTAAAGGCATTTATATTTAAGTGTCATGATTTTGGATAATTTGAGGAGGCTTAAGTGCAGGGCAACCACTTCGGAAGAACACTCAGATGCATATGAAAAGTTTACGCCACTTTAATGAAAAACCCATACTCTTTACAAAAAACGCTAACTCAAAAAATAAACACACACACCACAATTAAAGAAACCCACAACCAAAACGCCGCACTATGTACAAGAAAACAATTGCATGCTGGAGCCACATGCGATCTAGGGAAAAGGAGAAGAGAGGAGGGATTAATAATGGATAAGGAATACAGCGTAAATACTGCTGAGGGAATGGGTCTTACGGTACTGGCAGAGAGCCCGACTGTGACTCCAGCCAGGGAGAAGAGAGGAAGAGTTAATGATGGCTGGTGAGGAGGAGTGACTGGAGGACCTGGGTGGAGAAGGCGTTGTCGAGGAGGAGGGTGATTCAGGCGAGCGAACAAACACAGCCCCGGAGACACACCACTGGAGGCGGCAGCAAACTCTTGTTCACCCTTTATACTGCGGACTTCTCACACAGCACAACACACTGCCATCTACAGAAGTTCTCTGACGACTCTGTGATCGTTGTCCTCATCTCCAGCGGAGATGAAGCTGAGTACAGAGGACTTATCCAGGACTTTGTGGACTGGTGTCATCGGAACTGCCTCCAGATCAACACGAGGAAAACTAAGGAGCTGGTGGTGGACTGCTGCAGGCAAGGACACCCCCTCACAGCACCAGTAAACATCCAGGGAACAGACATTGAGATGGTGACATCCTACAAGTACCTGGGTGTTCATCTGAACAATAAACTAGACTGGTCACACAATACCGACGCACTCTACAAGAAGGGACAGCGCAGGCTGTTCCTACTGAGGAGGCTCAGGTCTTTTGATGTACAAGGGGTGCTCTTGAAGACATTCTACGACACGGTGGTAGCATCAGCCATCACTTTTGGAGTGGTTTGCTGGGGCAACGGCATTACAGCAGCCGATAGGAAGAGACTGAACAAACTAATCAAGAAAGCTAGCTCTGTCCTGGGGAAACGCCTTGACCCAGTGGAGGAGATAGGGGAGTGAAGGATGGGCTGCACGGTGGCGCAGTGGTTTAGCACTGTGGCAGCACAGTTTTACCCTCGGCCGGGGGACCGCGGGGATCATGAGATCGTGGGTTCGATCCCAGCCCCCGACCAACAGTGAGCTGTGTGGAGTTTGCATGTTCTCCCCGTGTTGCGCGGGTTTACTCCGGGATTTCTCCGGTTTCCTCCCGCACACCAAAAACATGTAGGTTTAGGGCGCTCGCGCACGCAGCGACCAGCAGCCGGTGGCTTGTCACCAGACTGCAAACCAAGTCTACCTACGGGTACAAATAAGTAACAAAAAAACAAAACAAAAACAAAAAAAAAAAAAAAAAAAAAAGGATGGTGGCTAAACTGTCATCTCTGCTGGAGTCCGAGTCCCACACTATGCAGGACATACTGAACGCCCTGAGGAGCTCATTTAGCAGTAGACTACATCATCCTAGGTGTGCGACCGAGAGGTTTCGCAGGTCCTTCCTACCTACGGCTGTCAGACTGTATAACGTAAGCAGGGCTGCTCGCAGAGATGGCAAAAAAATGTGACGACCTATTAGTATTGAATGCAAAAGACGCAACAGACTTACACAAATGGTCCCCTCCAGTATACAACTAGGACAATATCAGACGCTATGGAGGGTGACAATATGTATGGGTACATATTCATGCCATATAGGGTAACTAAATAGACAGTTATGCTCTTTATTCCATCTAGCTACAATGCTCCGCACTGTGTGTATATATATTTATATATTTATGTGTACATATGTATATTCACTGCTCTTATTTTCTTATCTTCTAAATTATTGCTCTGAGTGTTGCTATCCCTGTGCTGTTGCAATCCTGGAATTTCCCCATTGTAGGACTAATAAAGGCTTATCTTATCTTATCTTAAACCTGAGGGAAGAGGAGGACAAAAAGGTAAGACAACGGATGGGAATAATAATTTTTCCGAACAACAAGAGCTGCTGTTGAATGGCAGCACAAACCCAACGATCCAGCAGAGAACTCCTCACACTCTGGCCCTTAAATAAGCTGGTGAATCAGGCAGCAGGTGTGTAGTCATGGAGGTGTGCTTGATGAGCTCTGGAGCCGGGAAAACAGAGGCAGGATGGGGGGGGAATGCGCTCGCCTGATCATGACAGTGTCCCCCCCCTCAAGGAGCGCCTCCTGGCGACCCCCCAGGTTTCTGTGGATGGGCAAGGTGGAACACCCGGACCATACCCTTGTCATGGAAAAAGGACCGTAGAGTCCATGTTCTCTCCTCCGGACCATACCCCTTCCAGTGCACCACATACTGCAAGCCCCGGCCACGGCAGTGTACATACAGAATCCGCTGGATGGTGTATGTGGTCTGTCCATCGATGATGGAGGTGGAAGGGGGTCTGGAGGAGGGCACAAGGGGCTGGTGGAGAGAGGTTTGATTTCGGAAACATGGAACGTGGGATGGATACAGAGAGATGGAGGCAACTTCAGCCGGACGGTGATGTCATTAATGATCCAGGAGATCGGGAATGGACCCAGAAAATGTGGGGACAGCTTCCGGGAGTCCATCTTCATTGGTACCTTCTCTGCGGATAACCAGACCTTCTGGCCTATGGAGTATTTAGATGCCGCTGCACTCCTACCGTTGGCATACAGGCGGTTCTGCTCGGTCAATCGTTGAAGAGCCGCCCGAGTGGCTCTCCAGAGGCGGCGGCAGTGACGTGCATGGGCCTCCACAGAGGGAATTGCGATGTTCCTCTCCATCATGGGTAGGAGTAGTGTTGTGTATCCATCCCATGGCGGCTTCCAAAGGAGTAAGCCCCGTAGTGGAGGAGACGGCCGAGTTGAGTGCATATTCCACCCAGGTCAGGTGGGAGCTCCAGGTAGATGGGTTGCAGGATACCACGCACCTCAGGGTGGCCTCCAAGGACTGATTCGCACACTTGACCTGACCGTTGCTCTGGGGATGATATTCTGAAGTGAGGCTGACAGAGGTACCCAGGGATTGACAGAACGCCTTCCACACCCGAGATGTAAACTGTGGTCCTCAATCTGAGAAAATGTCCATAGGGATGCTGTGTAGTTGGGTGACATGAATAGACAGGAGGTTGGCGTTCTCAGCAGCAGAGGGGAGACCAGGAATGGGAACCAGATGAACAGCTTTGGAGAAGCGATCGGTGATAGTGAAAATGACAGTGTTACTTTGAGAAGAAGGGAGGCCCGAGACAAAGTCAATGGCAATATGAGACCAGGAACGGGAAGGGATGGGGAGTGGATGGAGGAGACCGGCTGGTAGTGAAGAGTCAGATTTGTTGGCAACACAGGTGTGGCAGGCCTTAACATAGTCTTTGACATCCGACCTAAGGGAAGGCCACCAAAACACCCGCTGAATAAGTTCCATCGTGCAAGTGATGCCGGGATGACAGGCGAAAAAACTTGTGTGGCCCCACGGGATTATGTCACTGTGAAGGGAGGAGGGCACATACAGTTTGTTGGGCGGGCCTCCCTCGGGGACAGGTTCTGCTGACTGAGCCTGCCAGACCCTCTGCACGATATCCCAGGTAAGGGCCCCCAAAATACAGGAGGAGGGGAGGATGGTGTCCGGAAGGGGGACAGCGGCTGTAGGAGAAAGAGAAGGAGAGGAGTTGGAGGAAAACTGGTGGGAGAGAGCGTCAGGTTTGATGTTGCGGGACCCTGGGCGATATGTGATGGAGAGATTAAATCTAAGAAAGAACAGGGCCCACCTAGCCGGCCGGGAATTCAGACGTCTGGCTGACTTGAGATATTCTAAATTTTTATGATCAGTCCAGACCATCACTGGCTGATTGGCTCCCTCCAACCAGTGTCTCCACTCCTCCAGTGCCAATTTAATGGCCAGCAGTTCGCGGTCTCTTACGTCATAATTTCTCTCGGCTGGGGACAGCCACCGGCAGAAAAACGCGCATGGGTGGAGCTTCTGATCAGAGCCAGAACGCTGTGAGAGCACAGCGCCACCCCTGAATCAAACGCATCCACCTCGACCACAAACTGAGCTTGGGGGTCTACCTGTGCCAAGATAGGTGGGGAGGTAAATTTTTCTTTCAGTGAAGCAAAAGCCTGTTCAGCGGCCTCAGACCACTTGAACGAGCTCTTGCAGCAAATGACTCAGAGTACGATAATTTTTCTCAAAGTACGATAATTTTAAGCCGCTGGTACGATACTTCAACATTTCCCATCTGGCAACACTGGGAACAAAAACATCCATAGTATGTATGTGCAGGATCAATATTCTGATTGTGTTTGCTAATGTATTAATGTAGCCATGTAATTAAGGGGTCAAATTATCGTACATTAGGGGACTTTTGAAATTATTGATCGTACATCATACAGATGGCATAATTATCGTACAAATACAATAACTATCGTATGTCTGGCAACACTGACCAGAGAGAAGGCGCATGGACCGGTTGGGCAATACCAAGTCTGCAGGGGGGGGGGGGGGGCACATTGTTTGATTATTAGAAATGTTACATTTTCTTGCTTGCAAATGAAAAAAAACAACTTCTTCATACTCGCTTGTAGATTTTTTTTAATTAATTATAATTATATGATTATTGGGGGGGTTATACTGGATGGATTTGATTTTTTTGGGGGGGTGGAACCCCCCCCATCCCCCCCATAAATTACGCCTATGCCGCCATCAGTCAGCAGCAGAGGAAAAACCTGTGCCTTCAGCAGAAGACAGCTTGTGGGACCTTTTGGATTGCATATTTGGTTTGTATTATGTTATTACTTTAAGCATCATTCTCTAATTATAAAATATTGCTAATTAAATTAGTTTTTCTTTTTGTTTGGTCAAACACAGCACTCTGAGTGCAACAGAGGAAGTTCAACAATATTTGTTTGAGCCCTACCTCTCCAGAGGAGAAGACCTACTCTGTTATTGGGCAACACACAAAACCATATACCCAAACTTTTACAAGATGGCAAAAAAGTATCTGCACATCCCAGCAACATCAGTGCCATGTGAGTGGGTGTTCTCCAAAGCTGGAGAGGTAGTAAGCTACAAGAGGAGCCGACTGAAACCACACACTGTTGAAATGCTTCTTTTTTCAATAAAAACCTTTAAACATTCCCCATTTAATAACACTCCCCAGCTGCAAAATCACCAGCAAGTTCCCTGATGTTCCACAACATAGATTTTCCCATCTCACACACACTGTATATCAAAGGTTTCATTCACTGAAAATTGTCTTTAGACAGAATTTTTCCAGCAATGACAAAAAATTTTGAAAGCTGTCTATCATTTGACAGATTACATGGAAGGTGATCTAATTAAAGTGAATTAAAATGATAGATAACAGATTATGACAGAATTTTTACAAGCCTGTCTGAGAAAATGATAGATAACAATAAAGTGTAATCAAGCCTCTGATATAGAGTTTTGAGGCTTTTTCAGGTCTTCTACTCAGATGCAGTTCTGACACTCAGTCAGCAGATGGCATTCTTTATTAAATGCATCATAATACTGTCGTTCATGAAGCAATTGTCTCAAAGTTGTTCATTGCTTCTTGAGGCTTCAGTTTCACTATCACTACATCACACCAGACTGCTGCCGTGAAGAGTCCAACATTCCCATAGAGAGGAACAGGAAACACCTGCTTATAAGAGCTGTGGTTAATGAGACACAGGTGAGCAATCAGCACAGTTATGCACAGTCAGGTCATCAGCAGTGGAACATGTGCGCCAACCTGAGATACAGGTTCAGCTGTCAGTGGTGTTTTAAATGTGCTCTTACAACAAATGATGATGAATATCTGACCTTGATCATCTTCAGCAAAAACAAAAAAATACCACTTTGACTTTTTTGGGGGCCCAGCAGGGCAGATTAAAGGTATGAAATTTACAGTGGTGTGAAAAAAGTGTTTTCCCCCTTTCCCCCTTTCCTGATTTCTCTTTTTTTTCTCTGTTTGTCACACTTAAATATTTCAGATCATCAAACAAATTTAAATATAAGACAAAGATAACATAAGTAAACACAACATGCAGTTTTTAAATGAAGGTGTTTATTATTAAGGGAAACAAAAATCCAAACCTACATGGTCCTGTGTGAAAAAGTGATTGCCCCCTAAACTTAATAACTGGTTGGACCACCCTTAGCAGCAACAACTGCAATCAAGCGTTTGTGATAACTGGCAATGAGTCTTTTACAGCGCTGTGGAGGAATTTTGGCCCACTCATCTTTACAGAATTGTTGTAATTCAGCCACATTGGAGGGTTTTCAAGCATGAGCCACCTTTTTAAGGTCATGCCACAGCGTCTCAATTGGATTCAGGTCAGGACTTTGACTAGGCTACTCCAAAGTCTTCTTTTTGTTTTTCTTAAGCCATTCAGAGGTGGACTTGCTGGTGTGTGCTGGATCTTTGTCCTGCTGCAGAACCCAAGTGCGCTTCAGCTTGAGGTCACAAACAGATGGCCGGACATTCTCATTCAGGATTTTTTGACAGCAGAATTCATGGTTCTATTTACCACAGCAAGTCTTCCAGGTCCTGAAGCAGCAAAACAGCCCCAGACCATCACACTGCCACCACCATATTTTACTCTTGGTATGATGTTCCTTTTCTGAAATGCTGTGTTACTTTTACGCCAGATGTAATGGGACACACACCTTCCAAAAAGTTCAGCTTTGGTCTAGTCAGTCCACAGAGTATTTTCCCAAAAGTTTTGAGGATCATCAAGATGTTTTCTGGCAAAACTGAGACAAGCCTTTATGTTCTTTTTGCTCAGCAGTGGTTTTCATCTTGGAACTGTGCCATGCAGGCCATTTTTGCCCAGTCTCTTTCTTATGGTGGAGTCATGAACACTGACCTTAACTGAGGCAAGTGAGGCCTGCAGTTCTTTGGATGTTGTTGTGGGGTCTTTTGTGACCTCTTGGATGAGTTGTCGCTGCGCTCTTGGGGTAATTTTGGTCGGCCGGCGACTCCTCGGAAGGTTCACCACTGTTCCATGTTTTTGCCATTTGTGGATAATGGCTCTCATTGTGGTTCGCTGGAGTCCCAAAACTTTAGAAATGGCTTTATAACCTTTTCCAGACTGATAGATCTCAATTACTTTGTTTCTCATTTGTTCCTGAATTTCTTTGGACCGCAGCATGATGTCCAGCTTTTGAGGATCTTTCGGTCTACTTCACTTTGTCAGGTAGGTCCTATTTAAGTGATTTCTTGATTGAGAACAGGTGTGGCAGTAATCAGACCTGGGTGTGGGTAGATAAACTAAACTCAGGTTTCCAAAGATGTGATAAACCACAGTTAATTTATGTTTGCCCCCCACCCCCCTTGGTTAAATCACTTTTTCACACAGGGCCATGCAGGTTTGGATTTTTTTTTACCCTTAATAATAAACACTTTAATTTAAAAACTGCATTTTGTGTTTACTTGTGCTATCTTTGTCTAATATTTAAATTTGTTTGATGATCTGAAATAAAAAAATGAGAAATCAGGAAGGGAGCAAACACTTTTTCCACACCACTGGATCTGTTTCTGTAATGATTTGTAGACCTTTAAAGGTTCATCCATTCTGAATTCACCTTCTTTTTAAGACAAAAACAGTAAATCCTAAATAATGCCCCCCTGGCCCTTTTCTGTCTGTATATGTCCCCTTCGCCTTTGCCTCCTTCAGTTCCTCTCAATCACTCTGGTCTGCTTCCTTCTTTATTTCCAAGATCTTACTGCTCTCTAACTTTTTCCTCACTTTCTTTTGTCTGCGTGCTTTGACGGAGTGACTGATGTTGATCATTACTAAGCTCTGATGGCTTTGAATCAGATGAAAATTTCCTGGGTGCTTTGTCAGTGTCACAGTAAAGCCATTCTGGAGCTAATGGTCCAGCTCTGGCACTGAGCCCTTTGTGGAGCATCAGTATAAAAATAACCAACAGACTGTGCCATATTTGATATAACAAAACATGTTTTTCCCAGTTTTCACTTGCAGACCATCGGATTAAGCCTGGCCAGAGCCTAAGTCTTGAAGGACGCTGCATGATAGCTCCGGTTTCCTTTTTGTATATGGTCACAATCATGAAATTATGGCATCTGAGAGACATTCCCAACTCATCCCTTTATAACAAGCATGATTACTGGTTACTGGAGTGGTGGCCTAGAAGCAGAGCATCCGTCCCACAACCGGGAGGTCGAGGTTCAAATCCCGGCCAGGTCATGCCAAACACCATATAAAAATGGAACTTCCTGCTGTCCAGCTTGGTGATCAGCAAAAAATGGAACGGAGGAGAGAAATGTTGACGGCAGTGGTTCAGGAGGTAGAGCGGTCATCTAATAACCAGAGGGTTTGCAGTTTGAATGCCGCTGTCCCCAGCCATCCTGCCTGTATTGATATGTGAAGTTCATATGGAGTCACCACTAGAGGGCAGTATGACCCCGGCCATGACCTGACTATAAAAGGAGATGTACATGTGCCACTATGTGGTTAGTTGTTAGTTGCACTTGAAGTGACAAGTAAAAAGTCCTAACTGACACCCGGTGTGTGCGCCTCGTCATTACATGTTCCAGGAGAACATTACATGATACCAGGATAAAACTACGAACCGACGGCGAAGATGAACGCTCTTCGACAGCCGGACGAGTTAAAGTTGACCGGTAACGTCAACGAGAACTGGAAAGCATTCAAACAGAGTTTTGAACTTTATTCGCTTGCTATCGGTCTCCGTGACGAGGAGAGGAAAATAGCATTACTGCTGACAGTAGCAGGGCGAGCGGCGCTAAATGTGTTTAACACATTCATCTTCACGGAAGAAGAAAAAGGCAACTTCGACGCCGTGATGAAGAAATTTGACGATTATTGCACACCGAGAAAGAATGAAACATACGAGAGGTATGTGTTCAGAAAAAGACTTCAGAAAGAGTCAGAGTCCATCGAGCTGTATGTCACAGACCTACGGATGAAATGTCAGTCATGCAACTTTGGAACATTGAGTGAGTCAATGATACGGGACCAAATTGTAATAGGGGTCCAGGACAACAAATTGCGGATGCAATTACTCAAAGAGACTAACTTAACGCTGGAGAAAGCGATACAGATTTGCCAAGCGTCTGAGAGTATAAAGGCACAATTAAAGACTTTTAGCAGCAAGGAAAAAGAGACTGCTGAGGTCGGTGCAGTGCTGCGCGCGAAGCCGAAAGGAACGTTGCATGCAAGAAAAAGGGAGGCAAACCCAGAGCGCGCGCGCGGGAACTGTGAGCGGTGTGGAAGGCAACATGCGCTGAAACAGTGTCCAGCATTCGGGAAGGAATGTCGCAAGTGTGGCGGAAAAAATCACTTC
The DNA here is from genome assembly GCA_020510985.1 of Pholidichthys leucotaenia. Lineage (NCBI taxonomy): Eukaryota > Metazoa > Chordata > Actinopteri > Cichliformes > Pholidichthyidae > Pholidichthys > Pholidichthys leucotaenia. The sequence goes on from CM035843.1 coordinate 132,903,205, forward strand.
GCAAAGACCTGCTTCTCAAAGACGAGGGTGCAACTCGTGGAGAAAAAGAGCGACAGCGAGGAGGATCAGTTTTACGTGGACGCCATCGAGGGAGAGACGAGCGCTGACGAATGGATAGTGTGCCTGGAGATGAATGGCACGGACATGTCACTGAAGCTCGACACAGGTGCGCAGGTAAACATCCTGCCAATGAAAGATTTTAAAAGACTGAAAAACAAACCGAAAATAAGAGATAAAAAGATTAATCTGAGAACATATGATGATAAGCCAATACCCACTAAAGGAATGTGCAGGGTTACACTGTCAAACAAAGGTAAAACAGTGAATGCATTGTTTGTACTTGTTGATGGAAATAGACAAGCAATTTTGGGTTTAAAAACATGCGATCAGCTAGGTCTGATCAAAAGGGTGAATGTCATTGATACAGACAAAGTGAAAACACGAGAAAATACAGAGGCTACAACAAGTAAGCACAAACACACTGACTGGGTGAAAGAATACAAAGAGGTGTTCAAAGGAATAGGCCGCCTACCAGGCAAACAAAAAATTAGGCTGAAAGAGAATGCAGAGCCAGTCATACATGCAGCAAGAAAAGTGCCAATAGCTCTTAAAAAGAGGCTGAGAGAAACACTAGACTCACTGATAGCAGACGGAGTGGTCAGAAAAATAGAAGAACAAACTGAATGGGTTAACTCACTAGTTATAGTGGAGAAGCCAAATGGAGATTTGAGATTGTGCATAGATCCAAAAGATCTAAATAAAGTAATACAGCGGGAGCATTACAGGCTACCAACAAAATCTGACATAACCAGCACAATGAGTGGAGCAAGTTACTTCACAAAATTAGATGCCAAATCTGGGTTTTACCAAATAGTGCTCGACGAGGAAAGCGCTAAATTGTGCACATTTAATACGCCATTCGGAAGGCATTGCTTTCTACGAATGCCGTTCGGGATTAGCTCAGCCCCTGAAATTTTCCATAGAACTGTGCAGCAGTTGTTTGATGGAATAGAAGGGGTGGGAGTTTTTCTTGATGATGTGGTAGTCTGGGGAAAAACAAAAGAGGAGCACGACGAAAGGTTGGCTAGAGTTCTCACACAGGCGCAAAAGTCAGGTATGAAACTGAATAAGAGTAAGTGCCAATTCGGGGTACGGGAGATTACATACCTGGGAGAGAAATTATCTGGGGCAGGCGTGCAACCAGATCCGGAAAAAGTGCGGGCCATAGCAGAGCTGCCAGTACCGCAGGACAAAAATGACTTGCAAAGAGCCCTAGGACTAGTCAATTACATGGGAAAATTTATCCCAAATTTATCAGCTAACACAATAGCTCTTAGAAGCTTGTTAGAGACCAATACAATGTGGCAGTGGATGGCAGAGCATGCCAGAGAATGGGAGTGGCTCAAAAGCAGTCTAATACAGGAGCCAGTGTTAAAATTCTATGATCAGGACAAACTGCTAAAAGTGTCCACAGATGCGTCCAAAGCCGGCCTAGGAGCTGTGCTATTGCAAAAACATGACACAGAGTGGTATCCAGTCGCATACGCATCGCGCACCATGACAAGCGCAGAGAAAAATTACGCGCAAATAGAGAAAGAGACTCTAGGTGCAGTGTTTGGATGTGAGAAGTTTCATGAATATGTGTATGGAAGGTCAGTAATACTAGAAACAGACCACAAACCACTGATTGCGATCTCACAGAAGCCACTGGGTGACGCACCACTGCGCATCCAGCGTCTAATGTTAAGATTACAGAAATATGACTTGAAATTTGAGTTTACACCAGGCAAGCAACTAATTGTAGCCGATGCGCTGAGTAGGGCTAGCTTGAGCAACACCAGCAGCACAACAGAGGAAGCTGTGCAAATACATGTAGACTCTATTAAGGCACACATGCCAGTGTCAGATGCAAAATGGACGAAGATAGTGAAAGAAACACAAAAAGATGAGAAACTAAAAAGAGTAATGGAACAGATACATCAGCCAGGACAGGTTATGATTGACAAGCCTTACCAACACTTTAAAGGTGAACTGTCTGTGTTAGATGGGGTTCTGTTAAAAGGTACAAGGATAGTCATACCTACCTCCATGAGATCAGAAATGGTTAAATTAGTGCATGAGGGGCATTTGGGTATTGAAAAGTGCAAAAGACGTGCACGTGATGTTTTGTATTGGCCCAACATGCACAAGGACATTGAGGCATATGTGCAGCGCTGTGACATTTGCCAGCGCCACAGGTATCAACAGCCAAAGGAGCCTATGAGGCCCCATGAGAAGCCTCAAGGGCCATGGAGAAAAGTGGGCATGGATCTATTTCAACTTAAGGGCAAGGACTATCTGTTAGTCATGGACTATCATTCCACCTACCCAGAGTTTGCAGGGTTGAGTGACACAACAGCAGAAAAGGTGATTGCACATACAAAGACAATGTTCGCACGCCATGGAATTCCAATGACTGTTGTAAGTGATAACGGACCACAATTCACGAGTCAGTGCTTCAAAGACTTTGCAGACACATATGGGTTCAAGCACGTGACCTCAAGCCCTCTGTACCCACAGTCGAATGGGTTAGCAGAGAAAGGGGTGCAAATTGTGAAGCGCATACTGAAAAAGGCTGCAGACAATGCAGAAGACCCACATCTGGCGATCCTGAATTACCGAGCATCACCACTGGAGAATGGACTGTCCCCAGCAGAAATGCTCATGAACAGAAAACTCAGAACGTGACTTCCATCAGCATCTCAGGTGATGGAAAAGAGAGATGTGAGGCGTGATGAGAGGCAAACTGAACTGTACAACAGAACAGCACAACCTCTGAGACCACTTGCACATGAGGACATAGTGCGAGTGAGATGTGATGGAGAATGGGGACCGCTGGCAAAAGTGGTTAAGGAAACAACTCCCAGATCATATGAAGTCATCACAGAGCATGGGAAAACAATGAGGCGAAACCGACGTCACTTACTGAAAGTGCCTCAGACAAAAATGAGAGTCACAGACAGTGAAACAAGCGACATGCTAATACCCAGCCAAACCGAACAATTAGAAATGGCTGAGAACCAGAACATAGAGACAGACACTAACGAACAGACTGAGGTGACACAAATCAGAAGATCACAAAGGCAAATTGTGAAACCGAAAAGATTGATTGAGGAAATGTAAGGAGTACTGAGATGAATGGAAAAAAAAAAAAAAGTGTTGATATTGAATTGTAAACAGAGGAAAAAAATGTGTTGATGTTGAATTGTAAACAGAGAAAAATTGAACTTGTGATTCAGTGTACAAGGTGAAAGAAATGTAAATAGAAATGGAGTTTATTTTGTATATAGAAATTTGAGAAAAAGTTTATAGTTGGACATGACCTTACTTGAAAAAAAAGGGAGATGTATTGATATGTGAAGTTCATATGGAGTCACCACTAGAGGGCAGTATGACCCCGGCCATGACCTGACTATAAAAGGAGATGTACTGTACATGTGCCACTATGTGGTTAGTTGTTAGTTGCACTTGAAGTGACAAGTAAAAAGTCCTAACTGACACCCGGTGTGTGCGCCTCGTCATTACATGTTCCAGGAGAACATTACACTGCCATTGTCCCTGGGCAAGACACTTCACCCACCTTGCCTCCAGTGTCCATAACACTGGGTATGAATGTGTATAAATGTTCGGTCGTGGTCCGAGAGGCCATTGGCATGGATTTGCAGCCATGTTTCTGTCAGTCTGCCCCAGGGCAGCTGTTGCTATAGTAGTAGCTTACCACTATCAATGTCTGTCTGGAGTGAATGAATAATGGACTCACTGTAAGCGCTTTGAGATGTCACTTGACATGTAAAGTGCCATATAAAATCTAAAAAAATCTAACACTGTTGTAAGGGGACCTATTTTAACCCAAACCACCATCTTCATCTAGATGATCTCAGTTATTAGTGTCTTACCTGCTTCACTGTTGTTGGTCAAACATCAGGATATTTTATCAGGGCAAAAATGACCATCAGGTTTCAGTTTCCAGACTTGTCCTGATCCACATGTCAAAGCTTGTGTCTCAGTCAGGAGAACTGGACCTTTGTCTGGATGTTTGAGGAGCTCTGCCACACTGCCAAAATATTCTCTGTGAATGTTCTAGTTCTCTATTGTTTTGCTCCTGGTGGGTCTGGAAGTGCCATGTTAGGCAGCATGCCACCATCAGTGTGTGAATGTGTGTGTGAATAGCAGGATCTGTAAAGCGCTTTGGTCATCTAGAGATGAGAATAAAAGCGCTATATAAGTGAGTGCCATTTACCATTTACCATTTTTACCTTAACTTTGAGGGAAAGGTAAAGCAAAAAGAGAATGAAAATTAAATGAAAAAAGACAGATCAAAGTGTAAAAATGGGGGAAAAACCTGGGCTGGAGTTTAGGCGGCGTGCAAGAAATATAAGACAGAATAATAAAGAGCGATGGCAAGAACCAAGCAGACCGCCCGCAAATCTACTGGAGGAAAAGCCCCCAGGAAGCAGCTGGCCACCAAGGCTGCTCGGAAAAGCGCTCCGGCCACCGGCGGAGTGAAGAAGTCTCATCGTTCCAGGCCCAGTACCGTGGCTCAGAGAGATCCGTCGCTACCAGAAATCCACGGAGCTGCTCATCCGTAAGCTGCCCTTCCAGCACCTGGTGAGGGAGATCGCTCAGGCTTCAAGACCGACCTGCGCTTCCAGAGCTCCGCCGTCATGGCTCTGCAGGAGGCCAGCGAGGCCTACTTGGTGGGTCTCTTTGAGGACACCAACCTGTGCGCCATCCACGCCAAGAGGGTCACCATCATGCCCAAAGACATCCAGCTGGCCCGTCGCATCTGCGGAGAGAGAGCTTAGACTTTCTGCTGCACATTCACCAACCACAATGCTCCGCACTGTGCGTCTATATATATATATATATATATATATATATATTTATAGTAATATGTACATATGTATACTAGCTGCTCTTGTTTTTTCTTGCCTTCTGATTGTTGCTCTGAGTGCTGCTATCCCTGTGCTGTTGCAATCCTGGAATTTCCCCATTGTGGGACTAATAAAGGCTTATCTTATCTTATCTTATTTCTTCTGAATAACACCACCAGACACTGACATGACTTGCTGGGCAAACCCCCAATGAAATCTGAAAGTGACTGGATTGCGGATAAACTGGAAAACTTCCTTCAGTGTGAAGGCATTCATGATGCTGCTTTGCTTTTTTACCCCGCAGTCTCTAAAAGGCTGAAGAGATATGGCTGTCATCTGATGGGCAGAGGCACGCAATAGCAACAGAAAGAAATATATAGGCCTTTCAAATCGATACCATAGTTGTATCTATAAGAAATCTCAGACTGGTTTGAATTTGGGTGACCTTGAACTCGGGGTCAAGGCAACCTTGAGCTTGAGATTGTGGTCAGAGGTCATTTTTCCCTAAATATTGCAAATTTGATAACTTGAGAAGGAAATGATTTGGGTTTTTCATATTGGTACCATAGATATATCTATGAGAAGTAGACAAGATCAAATTTGTGTGACCTTGAACTTGGGGTCAAGGTCAGAGGTCAGTTTTTTTTCCCCAGCAGTGGCGCTGTCAATACCTATCTTGTACATAAATGTAATGACTAGAGAAAGAAAAGATGTATGGTTTTCAAATCAATACCATAGTTGTATCTATGAGAAATCTCTGACGAGTTTAAATTTGCATGATATTGAACTCAAGGTCAGACCAGAGGTCAATTGCAGGCTGAGGGGTACCACTGGCGGCCGCCAGTATTTTTTCCTGCTATTTTCCATGTCCCCGAGACACACTTCCCATGCTGTATATGTAGAGGTAATGCATGCTGGCAGGCAAGGCAGGCAAATGCTTGGGGTCGCAGGCCAGAACGGGCCTCCCCGAGGGCTGACCAACTTTGAATCACTACAGCAGTGACAATATGGAGAGTTTGCAATGACAGTGGTAGGCCAGAGCAGAACTCCCTAAAGGGGCCCCACCCACACCTCTCACGCAAGTACCGGTGCGCGTCTTAGGTAAACAAACAAGTGAGAGCGTCTGTATCAAAATGAAGCAAAGCTATCTGTCTGGCAGTGACAAAAGAAGAAAAAACAGTAAGAGAAGAAAAGAAAGAAAGACAGTGGTAAATAGTGTAAATGTGTCAGGTTGTTTATTATAAAATGGTGATGTAGGGGTTGGAGGGACCCCCAGTGAATGTGTGCCTGGGGCCCCTGGAGACTCTAGAATTGTCTCTGGCTATGCTGAAGAACATTCAAAAGTTGCATTTATAACAACAAAGCCTTTTAAAATTACATTATTAACATTCTATTGCTATATCACATTTTTTGTTAGTGTCAGATTATTTAATATGGTGATTAATATTAATCACCATATTAATATTAATATTAATATTATTTAATATGGTGATTTAAGGGTGATGAACGCTGGTTGGAGGGGCTCCCTGTGAATTTCTGCCGAGGGCCCCAGGAGACTCTGGAATTGCCTCTGTCTATGTGTCAGCAGCACATTCCTATGACCATCCTACCAGGCACTCCCATTTTTGAACCATGATTCAGATGTGCCTTGGGTTGATGCGGTCTGATCTTGTGAGGATGCAGCTCAGATCCCGCCACAGTAGCACGACGCTACTGCCACGTTTATCAGCGGGGTCACGACAGCTTGAATTCTTGACAACCTCACCAACAACCTGCAAAGCCCATCCACATTCTGGGTGAGTTCTTAGGTCTTAGCACAGTTGTCATCCAGTGTTTGAAGGGGGTTTAACCTAGCCTAAGCATTGTGTGTCTGTCCTTTCTCTCTCCATGATGCCATTTCTGCAAACATAAATCATGTCTGCAGAGACTATTTCTCCTTGTCCGAGTCTAACAAGAGACAATGTAGCAATCAATTGAGGATCTGACAGAAATCTGGCAGCAGTCCCACCAGCCCAGAACAATAAGTAACAGAGCCTATGACACAGCGACATGGGAAGAGCTCCTTACACCTCCTGGCTCGGTGCAGGCTGGGATAGCTTCATCCTGGCTGGCTGATTCATGGAGCGCCTGCTGTTAATGTCAGCTGGGATGAGAAGTAATGATGGCTCTACTGTCTGCAATATACTGCCCAACAGTGGGGGTCACGGTTCTTATAAAACAATATGGTGAAGAGATGCTGTGAATTAAAAAAGCAATAATGCACCATTTAGGGGTTACGGAGCTGCCAGGGAACAAGGGCAAATGAACAATTATTAGTATTTAGGACAAAACAGAAAAACATATAGGAAAATGGGCTTTATCTATTTCCTGATGGATGCCATTTCTGTAATATTTTCTGCTAGCATACAATAGGTTGATTAGAATTTTTTTCCCCAAAAGTAACAAAATCCTCTCTTAAACAATGCTGAAGCACATAAATTAAAGAGAATATATATATATATATATATATATATATCTCCATCCATCCATCTTCTTCCGCTTAATCCTTTTTGGGTTGCGGGGGGGCTGGAGCCTATCCCAGCATCTTTGGGCGAGAGGCAGGGTACACCCTGGACAGATCGCCAGTCCATCACAGGGCCAACACAGACAGACAGACAACCATTCACTCTCACAGTCATGCCTAAGGACAATTTAGAATCCCCAGTTCTGATGCCAATTAAGCATATATATACTATATATATATGCACTTTTTCACACCATTATATATATACAGTATATATATATATATATATACACTACCGTTCAGGTTCCAAGGTTGTCATAGCCAGGAGCGGCACTGGGGTTAAGCTCCCAGTGCTCATAAAATGCTCCTTATGGCGTGCGTCTCGAAAAGCCTCTGACAACTAAGTCCAACTCCTAGCCTGCCCGTGTGGTTTAGTCTCTAAGCCCGGCGGAACTGCTTTTACTAATAGGAGAAGGGGCGAGGGCGGATCTCTGGCGCCTTAAAACCAGATGCTTCGGGTAGATGGTGGCTCGTCAACCTGGGAAGGTAGCCCATCTAGGGGAAGGTAAACCCTGATTTCAAACCGCCGCTGCCTTGCGGCATACCCGGTCACGGGAAAGGCTTCGGGAGTCAACCCTGAGGAAAAATCCGGAGTCGGCGCCCCTAAGGCAGTTCTATGTTGTGCTCAACATCGTTCTGGCAGCTCCTGCAACGGCGCTGGTGCCAAACTGTAGCAGCCCTGCTGTTCCTTTGGATTCATCAGTGACGTGGAGAGGGGGGACATGCTGCATGGGCAACATCTTATCCTCCATATCTTCCTGCCCAGGCTTGAATCCTACCAACGCCCAACGCTGGAAGGTAGAACACCGGATCACTGGAGAGGACACTCCAGCTTCGCCTTTGGCGTAGACAAAACACGGGGAATGACAGTTACCGGTTATAAGCCACCGCTCAATTGGCGTAGAGCTCGGCGCCAGGGGTTATTCCCGACGTTGGGAGGGATCATCGGATCTCACTGGACAGCTACCGCCCGCCTCAAGCTGGGCAGCCCCCAGCCAATAAGGTGATGTCCCGCCACAGCTTGCTTTCCTCATTGGGTGCATGGGGATGAGGAGAAGTCCGAACAGCAGGCTGAGAACTTTCGCACCAGGCAAGACAATAAAACAAAAGAGACCAACTCTAAAACTGGGAACTTGGAACGTCTGCACTATGATGACAGGACTCGCTACTAACCTCAAGGACATCAACGACACCAGGAAGACTGCCATCATCAATAATGAGCTGAAGAGACTGGGAGTGGATATTGCCACTCTCCAGGAAACACGGTTGGCTGACGCAGGCACACTGAGAGAGAAGGACTACACGTTCTACTGGCAGGGAAAGGGCAGTGACGAACACAGGGAACACGGAGTGGGCTTTGCAGTGAAGAACACCTTGCTGAAGATGGTGGAACTGAGCAGAACTGGCTCTGCACGACTCCTCACCCTCCGCCTGAACACCACTCAAGGCCCAGTCACCCTCGTCAGTGTGTATGCCCCAACACTGACAGCCACACCAGAGGCAAAAGACGAGTTCTACGAGAATCTCGCAACAACTGTCAGGATCGTCCCCAACTCTGAACAACTCATTCTCCTTGGAGACTTCAATGCCAGAGTGGGTGCTGACCACGACTCCTGGCCCTCCTGTCTTGGACCTTTTGGCGTGGGCAGAATGAATGACAACGGACAGCGGCTGCTCGAGTTCTGCACATATCACGATCTGTGCATCACAAACTCGTTCTTCAAGACCAAGCCCCAACACAAGGTTTCCTGGCAACATCCACGCTCAAAGCATTGGCACCAGCTGGACTTGATCCTGACCAGGCGCACCTCACTGAAGAACGTGCTAATCACCCGTTCGTTCCAGAGTGCAGATTGCGACACAGACCATTCATTGGTGTGTTGCAAGGTCAAGCTGCAGCTGAAGAAATTCCATCGTGCTAGACAACCTGGAAAGGCACGGATTGACACCAGCAAGATGGCTCAACCAGAACTTGTTGAGCAGTTTGCCTCCACCTTTGAGAAGGAACTTGGTGTACCACAAGAAGGAGAATCTGCAAAGCAGAAGTGGGAAGAGCTGCGAAACACCATCCACCGCACAGCCTTGGCTACCTTTGGGAGGAAGACCTCGAAGTCACAGGACTGGTTTGATGCCAAGTTGACCGAGATGACCCCCATCATTGAAGCCAAGTGCTCAGCACTTGCTGAGTACAAGAAGTACCCAAACGAGAAGAATCTCCAGATTCTCAGGGCTGCGAGAAGCAAAGTTCAGCAGACTGCTCGGCGCTGTGCCAACGAGTACTGGACTCAGCTCAGCCAAGACATTCAAACCGCTGCCATAACAGGGAACATCCGTGGTATGTACGATGGCATCAAGAAAGCACTTGGTCCGGCTCAGAGCAAGACGGCCCCCCTCAAATCCTCCACTGGGGAGATGATCACAGAAAAGAACAAGCAGATGGAGAGATGAGTGGAACACTACTCCGACCTCTACTCCAGACAGAACACCGTGACACCGTCAGCCCTTGATGCCATCGACTGCCTGCCATCCATGGACGAACTTGACGCCGAGCCAACCATCGACGAACTCAGCAAGGCCATTGATAGCTTGGCCGCTGGCAAGGCACCCGGCAACGACGGCATACCCCCCGACCTGATCAAGCACTGCAAGACCGCCCTACTGCTGCCATTGCATGACGTCCTCTGCCAGTGTTGGAAGGAAGGTGCCGTACCACAGGACATGAGGGACGCCAAGATCATCACCCTCTACAAAAACAAAGGGGAGAGAAGCGACTGCAACAACTACAGGGGCATCTCCCTCCTCAGCGTTGTTGGCAAAGTCTACGCACGAGTTGTTCTCGTTCGTCTACAGAAGCTTGCCGAACGTGTCTACCCCGAGTCTCAGTGTGGCTTCCGCGCTGAGCGATCGACAGTAGACATGATATTCTCCATCCGCCAACTCCAGGAGAAATGCAGAGAACAGAACATGCCCCTGTACGTCGCCTTCATCGACCTCACCAAAGCGTTCGATCTGGTCAGCAGAGAGGGCCTTTTCAAGATCCTGCCAAAGATAGGATGCCCACCAAAGTTGCAAAGCCTCATTGAATCGTTTCACACCAACATGCAGGGGATAGTGCAGCACGATGGCAACGTCTCAGAGCCTTTCAACATACGCAGCAGAGTGAAACAGGGCTGTGTACTTGCGCCAACCCTCTTTGGGATTTTCTTTGCTATGCTCCTGAGGCATGCCTTCAGCACAGCAACAGAGGGAATCTACCTGCACACAAGATCTGACGGCAGACTTTTCAACCTCGCCCGCCTGAAAGCCAGAACCAAAGTACGCGAGGCTCTAATCAGAGACATGCTGTTCTCAGACGACGCTGCAGTCGCAACCCACACACAGCAGGAGCTTCAGACCCTTATGGACCGCTTCTCCCAGGCATGCAAGGACTTCGGGCTTACCATCAGCCTGAAGAAGACTAACGTCTTGGCGCAAGGCACGGAAGCACCACCAACCATCACCATTGACGACTACAAGCTGGAGGTCGTGAATCAGTTCACGTACCTGGGGTCCACGATCAGCAACAACCTCTCCCTTGATACAGAGATCAACAAGAGGATTGGAAAATCAGCCTTCACACTCGCTCGCCTCACTACACGAGTGTGGGAGAATCCCAAACTCTCTGTCAAGACGAAGATGGCAGTGTACAACGCCTGCGTCATCAGCACACTGCTCTATGGGAGTGAGACGTGGACAACATATGCCCGGCAGGAAAAGAGACTGAACTCCTTCCACTTGCGCTGCATTCTCCACATCCTGGACATATCCTGGCAGGACAAAGTGCCCAACACAGAAGTTCTGTCCCGCGCCGGCCTTCCCTCCATGTTCACTCTACTCAGACAGCGCAGGCTCCGCTGGCTAGGCCACGTTCACCGTATGGAGGATGGCAGAATCCCCAAAGATGTCCTCTATGGAGAACTGGCAGCTGGCAAGAGAGACGTTGGCCGCCCACAGCTGCGTTTTAGAGACATCTGCAAGAGAGACATGAAGGCCCTGGAGATCAACACAGAGCGCTGGGAGGACTTTGCAACGGACCGCTCCAAATGGAGAGGCACCCTGACCAGACAGCTCAAGGCGGGTGAAGAGAGACTGACTGCTGCTGCAGATGAAAAAAGGACCCGCAGGAAGAACCGCCACAGACCCAGCAGCACGGAGACCACCCACAAGTGCGACCTGTGTGACAGGGACTGCCATTCGCGCATCGGCCTGTTCAGCCACAGGCGGTGCTGTTCCAGCAGAGTAGACGTTTAGGATTCTCTTCCATGGTCATCATAGATCGACGGAGGCCGACGACGACTACCGTTCAAAAGTTCGGGGTCACCCAGACAATTATTTTGTGTTTTCCATGAAAAGTCACACTTATTTCCCACCATGAGTTGTAAAATGAATAGAAAATATAGTCAAGACATTGACAAGGTTAGAAATAATGATTTGTATTTGAAATAATTTTTTCCAGATACTCAACCTGCTCAAAGGAAGGTCAGTTTTATAGCTTCTCTAACCAGCTAAACTGTTTTCAGCTGTGCTAACATGATTACACAAGGGTTTTCTAATCATCCATTAGCCTTCTGACGCAATGGACAAACACATTGTACCATTAGAACACTGGAGTGATAGTTGCTGGAAATGGCCCTCTATACACCTATGTAGATAATGCACCAAAAACCAGACATTTGCAGCTAGAATAGTCATTTACCACATTAGCAATGTATATTAGATATTAGAGTGTATTTCTGATTAGCTTAAAGTTATCTTCATTGAAAAAAACAGTGCTTTTCTTTCAAAAATAAGGAAATTTCTAAGTGACCCCAAACTTTTGAACGATAGTGTATATATATATATATATACGTATATATATATATATATATATATATATATATATGGTGTGAAAAAGTGTTTGCCCCCTTCTTTATTTCTCATTTTTTTGTATGTTTGTTACACTTAAATGTTTCAGATCATCAAACAAATTTAAATATTAGACAAAGATAGCACAAGTAAACACAAAATGCTGTTTTCAAATGAAGACATTTATTATTAAGGGTAAAAAAAATCCAAACCTACATGACCCTGTGTGAAAAAAGTGATTGCCCTTCTGTTAAAACAGAAATTAACTGTGGTTTATCAGATCTTTGAAAGCTGAGTTCAATTTTCTAGCCATTTCTAAAGCTTTGGGACTCCAGCGAACCACAGTGAGAGCCATTATCCACAAATGGCAAAAACATGGAACAGTGGTGAACCTTCCCAGGAGTGGCCGACCGACCAAAATTATCCCAAGAGCACAGTGACGACTCATCCAAGAGGTCACAAAAGACCCCACAACAACATCCAAAGAACTGCAGGCCTCACTTGCCTCAGTTAAAGTCAGTGTTCATGACTCCACCATAAGAAAGAGACTGGGCAAAAATGGCCTGCATGGCACAGTTCCAAGATGAAAACCATTGCTGAGCAAAAAGAACATAAAGGCTGGTCTCATTTTTGCCAGAAAACATCTTGATGATCCCCAAGACTTTTGGGAAAATATTCTCTGGTCTGACAAGACAAAAAGTTGAACTTTTTGGAAGGTGTGTGTCCCATTACATCCAGCTCAAAAGTAACACAACATGGAACAGTGGCCGGCCGACTGAAATTACATCAAGACCGCAGCGACGACTCATCCAAGACGTCACAAAAGACCATCAACAGTAAAATATGGTGGTGGTAGTGTGATGGTCTGGGGCTGTTTTGCTGCTTCAGGACCTGGAAGACTTACTGTGGTAAATGGAACCATGAATTCTGCTGTCTACCAAAAAAATCCTGAAGGAGAATATCTGGCCATCTGTTTGTGACCTCAAGCTGAAGCACACTTGGGTTCTGCAGCAGGACAACGATTGAAAACAAACCAGCATGTCCACCTCTGAATGGCTTAAGAAAAACTAAATGAAGACTTTGGAGTGGCCTAGTCAAAGTCCTGACCTGAATCCGACTGAGATGCTGTGGCATTACCTTAAAAAGGCAGCTCATGCTCAAAAACTCTCCAATGTGGCTAAATTACAACAATTCTGCAAAGATGAGTGGGCCGAAATTCCTCCACAGCGCTGTAAAAGACTCATTGCCAGTTATCGCAAATGCTTGATTGCAGTTGTTGCTGCTAAGGGTGGCCCAACCAGTTATTAGGTTTAGGGGGCAATCACTTTTTCACACAGGGCCATATAGGGTTGGATTTTTTCCCCCTTAATCATAAACACCTTCATTTAAAAACTGCATTTTGTGTTTACTTGTGTTATCTTTGTCTAATATTTAAATTTTTTGATGATCTGAAACATTTAAGTGTAACAAACAGAAAAAAATGAGAAATCAGGAAGGGGGCAAACACTTTTTCATGCCACTCTGTGTGTGTGTGTGTGTGTGTGTGTGTGTGTGTGTGTGTGTGTGTGTGTAAAATGAAAATGTTACTTTTTCAATGGTTTTGTGCATGTATTTGGGTATCTGAAGTGGCTACCAGTGAACCCTGTCATTTTGTTAGTGTCAGCCTTTGTCTCAGTACATCTCACTAGATGAGTGGTTTTGATTTTGCTCCTGGTGTGACATAAGAACTTGAGCTTGTTGGAATGATACCATCCTCCCAGCTTCATCTCTATACATTTTAATGATGGTGGGAAGATCCCCATGAATGTCCAAACCTACACTAACAGTGCTACTATGGGTGCTAGCGTGCTGTGAAATTAGCTTGATGAGTGTGGTTTATTTATATTGGTATTTTCTTCAAATTCCAGTCACCCTGCTAAAGACATTCCTGTCTCTGACCTGGTTCCCTAATCCATGGTTGATAACACTGGTCAACACCAAATTTATTGTCTAAGTTTTTTAGCTGATTTAGGACAATTCTGATGTGCTGAATCCAAAAATCACATTGGTTTTGCTCAATCAGGTCAACTTTTTGAACTATGACCACATGTTTTTTACGTTTTTGTTTACATGTAAGGGCATTTTCGCTTTATATGATGCAAAATTCTTTTTTATTTCTTGAAATCCTCTGAATTTTGAACAATGATGATGTAACATTCAATTTACATGTACTTACCTTTATCAATGTCTACTATTCAATTTACAGTACAACTGTACAACTGCTTATAACTTAGCATAAAATCCTGACCTGATCGAGAGAAACGGATGCCATTTTCGGATTCAGCGGTGCAAAATTGTCTTAAATCAGTAGAAAAAACACAGACAACTTACAAAAAAAATTATTTTTGTTTTGTTGTGTAATAGGTCTTGTGTCATTCTGGCTTATTTTAAGATAAGATAAGCCTTTATTAGTCCAACAATGAAGAAATTATTTTATTATATTTTAGCCATATGGCGGCACGGTGACTGAGTGGTTAGCACTGCGGCAGCACAGCAACTCACCCTTGGCTGGGGGATCCTGGGTTCAATCCCAGCCCCTGACCAACAGTGATCTGTGTGGAGTTTGCATGTTCTCCCCATGTCTGCGTGGGTTTATGCCGGGATTTCTCCGGTTTACTCCCACATGCCAAAAACATGCAAGTTAGGTTAATTGGCATCAAAACTGGGGATTCTAAATTGTCCTTAGGTATGACTGTGAGAGTGAATGGTTGTCTGTCTCTCTGTGTTGGTCCTGCGATGGACTGGCGATCTGTCCAGGGTGTACCCTGCCTCTCGCCCAAAGATGCTGGGATAGGCTCCAGCCCCACCACGACCCGAAAAGGATTAAGCGGAAGAAGATGAATGAATGAATGAATGAATTTTACCATAATTGAGAACTTGCAAGTGACGTCACTGGTCACGTGCTGTTTATTTGGGTCGTCACACTGCTAGGCAAGCTTTGTGAAAAGAACAAAAACAGAAAATGGTTCATAAAGGCATGTGACATTATTTTTTTAATCGGAATACATGAAATCTCTCACTAAAAATCATCTGGAATGTTATAGAAAGAAAATGGGGTGATTAAAGGCAGCTCTCACTGCCTTGTTCTGCAAAGGCTTGAATTATAAATTGCTGTTAAGGACAGTGCAAGTTGATGAACACTGATATCAATGTAAACTTGCCAGATTGTAGCCAGTGGCTAAGCGGGGATGGTGGCACCTGTCATTCAGCTGAGCAGGCTGCATGCATTTTAAAAATTGGTAATTAATGGTTAAAGAGTGGCAAGAAAATATGTATAGAAATAGATAGCTTGTAAATTAGATTGGGGATTTTTTTCCTACTTAATAGTTGAACCCACTTAACCCACGTTCTTTCAACGACGGGGCTCCACTGCTTGAAGCCGGGAAAGACCTTGCTATTCAGCCTCCTGGTGCTGTTCACATTTTTAGTTTTTCACCTTCTCAAGTTTATGTTGTATTTATAATGTACTGGTAGTGTAGTGCATATATCCATATCCGCATATGTATAGACACAAGGAGATGTTTTGTGATTGCATGTGTGGAATGATCTCACGTCTCAGAAGAGGACAATAGGTCTGGACCGCCTGCGGAGAACAACGAGGAGATGGAGGCGCGGCGGTGAAGACCTGAAAAGACTTCCTGACCCCCTAGGGTCAGACGAAGGAACCGGAGGACATTGGAAGGAGACATGGGATGATGAGAAGGATATAACAAGGATGTGTGATGTTGGCTATTGTTGTGTGGTGTATAAGTATGGGGGTCTGACTGCGATCAGCCTCTTTCTGCTTTCTGCCTTGGTTGAGACATGTTGGGGAGGCGAAGCCGACATTAAATCTGAATTATAAAATCACTCAGCTTCTTCATTTCTCGCTCCCCACATTGGTGACCAGATGTGAGAATGGATGAAAGGCGTTCTCCCGTTGCAGACTCGTCGGAGGCGGCCCAAGCAAGCGCTGTCGCCATCAAACTCCCAGAATTCTGGCAGAACGACCCGAACTCGTGGTTCAAGCAGGCTGAGGTACAGTTCGCGCTCGCAGGGGTGACGGCAGACGAAACCAAGTTCTACCACGTCATCGCCAGGCTCGACGCCACCACAGCACAATGCGTGCGGAGCGTGATACAGCAGCCGCCCGCCAGCGACAAATACGAGGAGCTGAAGGCTACTCTCATTGAGAGCTTCGTGCCCTCGGCCGAGGAAAGGGCCAAGAGACTACTGGCGATATATGGCCAAGGAGGGCGCAGGCCGATGGCCCTGATGGAAGACATGCTTCAGCTGAGGGAGGCAGACAACGACAGCTTCCTCTTTCAGCACATCTTCCTTAGCACCCTCCCGGCGCACATGAGAGGGACTCTGGCCAGCATGAGTAGTAAGACCCAGCAGGATTTCCGTGCGCTAGCCCGGGAAGCACAGCGGCTCCTCAACTCCTGCGGCGAGCAGATGGCCACAGCAGCAGCGGCGGACCTCGGTGCGGAAGCCCGGGGCAGCGGGGAGCCGGAGACAGCGGAGCAAATCCCGCCCACCATGGCAGTGACGCGGCCGCGACGCAACAGACGAGACGACCTCTGTTACTACCACCGGCGATTCGCTGAGAGGGCATACAAGTGTGTGCCACCGTGCAGTTTCAAGAAGCTCGGGAAACTCCAAAGCCGGGAACCGTTAGCAGCTACAGCTCTCGGCGAGGCCAACAAGCTGCTCTACATCACTGATGAAGGCTCCGGGCGACATTTCCTCATAGACACCGGAGCTCAGGTGAGCTTCATCACCCCGACCTACGCTGACCGAGTGGCTGGACCCCGCGGCTGGACCCCGCGGCAATGGGGCAACGGCGGCGAACGGCTCGAACATCAGCACTTATGGTGAAAGGACCTTGTCTCTGTCCTTACACGGCCGCACTTATGAGTGGACTTTTATTATAGCGGCGGTGAGTTTCAACATGTTAGGCGCTGATTTCTTATGTTCACATGGGTTGTTAGTTGATCTTGCAAACAGACGCTTAATCAATGCACTGTCATTCTCTTCTATCCCCTGTTCAGCTCGAGTGTCCCCACCACCCATGCAGGCCAACGTCGCCACAGCAGGAGGTAAGTTTGACAAACTCCTCACCCAATTTCCAGCACTCTCAGTTCCCAAATTTTCGGCAACAGTAGCGAGACACGGGGTGGAGCACTTCATCCTCACAACGGGCCCCCCTGTCTTCGCTAAAGCTCGGCGCTTAGACGCGACCAAGCTCGCCATAGCACACGACGAGTTCGCCAGCCTGGAAAAACTGGGCATTATTCGGCGCTCGAAAAGCCCATGGGCTTCGCCACTGCATATGGTCCCGAAAGCCGACGGCTCCTGGAGACCTTGCGGCGATTATCACAGATTAAACAATGCTACAGCGCATGACCACTACCCAGTCCCTCACATACAGGATTTTTCACTACATCTGGCGGGTGCGCGTATTTTTTCTAAAATAGACCTGGTCCGCGGCTACCACCAAGTCCCAGTCCGACCTGAGGACGTCCCTAAAACGGCCGTAATAACCCCTTTTGGTCTTTTTGAGTTTCTGCGCATGCCATTTGGCCTTAAAGGCGCGGCACAAACATTTCAGTGTATGATGGACGCTGTGTTACACGATCTTCCTTTCGTGTTTGTCTACCTCGACGATATTTTAGTCGCCAGCACGTCTGAGGAGGAACACGAAAATCACCTTACTACAGTTTTTCAGAGGTTGGAAGAACATGGGTTAATAATTAATCCAGCCAAGTGCCGATTCGGCGTGGCGCAGATTGATTTTTTGGGACACCGCGTTTCCCCAGAAGGGGCAGTCCCATTGCCTAATAAGGTGCGCGCAGTGGCAAATTTTCCCCGACCACAAACGGTCAGATCGCTGCAGGAATTTTTAGGAATGGTAAATTTTTACAACAGTTTCCTCCCCCGCGCAGCTCAGCTCATGCAGCCATTATATGCCACGCTTAGAAAGCAAAAGCCCTCCAACGCGGTTGCGTGGTCCCCGGAGCGGGAACGCGCATTCGCGGAAGTAAAAAGAGCCCTGGCTGACGCCGCGCTGTTGGCCCACCCCGACCCCTCGGCCCGCATAGCGCTTACCACAGACGCATCAAATTTTGCCATGGGGCGGTCGTGGAACAGCACGTTGACGGGGCTTGGCAACCGCTAGCATTTTTTAGCAAATCCTTAAACGAAACCGAGCGCAAATACAGCACGTTTGACAGAGAGCTATTAGCGCTTCATTTGTCCATCCGCCATTTCCAGTTCTGGCTGGAAGGTTGGCGTTTCACGGCTTTTGTCGACCATAACCCGCTCACTTTTGCGATGTCTAAAATCTCAGAACCTTGGTCGGGCCGGCAACAAAGGCAGCTGGCCGCAATTTCGGAATTTACCACAGACATTGGCACGTAGCGGGCAAACTCAATGTGGTGGCAGATTGCCTCTCCCGCACCGTGACATTGTCAGGGCACGTGGAGGCAGATCATACTACCACAGCCGCAGAGCGCAAGACCAACAAGGAAGCGCACGCGGCCCCAGTTCACGTAGGGATAGATTACGCAGCCATGGCAGCAGAGCAGGGTAGTGACGCGGACGTGCGCGCACTCCAGTCTGGACCAACAGGGTTAAGGCTGGAGAGCAGGGGTTTGTGTGACGGTGTGCCCCCCTTAATCTGCGACGTGTCAACCGGGCGACCTCGCCCAGTAGTCCCGGCCGCGTGGCGCCGCCGCGTTTTTGACTCGGTTCACTCCCTGGCGCACCCGGGAGTGCGCGCTTCGGTAAAAATGGTGGCGGAAAAGCTTGTTTGGCCGGGCCTGCGCAAGCACGTAAAGGAGTGGGCAAGAACATGCATGTTTTGCCAACGTGCCAAAATTCCCAAGCACACGAAAGCTCCTTTAGAACCATTCCGAATCCTGGCCAGGAGGTTTGACCATGTGCATGTCGACCTCGTGGGCCCCCTACCGTCCTTGCAGGGGTTCACACATCTTTTAACAATGGTGGACCGAACCACACGTTGGCCAGAAGCGGTCCCGCTGACGTCAACTACGGCTGCAGAAGTGGCTCGCATTTTTTTAACGACCTGGGTAGCGCGTTTCGGAGTCCCGTCGGACATCACGTCCGATAGGGGGCCTCAGTTTGTCTCAGAGCTCTGGTCTGCGATGGCCAGCAGCTTAGGGGTGACAATCCATCGCACTACAGCATATCACCCCCAGGCTAATGGTTTATGCGAGCGTTTTCATAGGTCTTTGAAGGCTGCCCTCAGAGCGTCACTAACGGATGCAGATTGGGTTAACAAACTACCGTGGGTTTTATTGGGGTTGCGTTCTGCGCCCAAGGAGGATCTAGACGCCTCCCCAGCAGAATTAGTTATTGCACAACCTCTCAGGCTCCCCGGTGAATTCTTACCAGAACAGCCAGAGCCGGGGCGCCTCCCAGCTCTGAGGCCACTAAGCAGCATGGGAGCAGACATGCTCCCGGGCCCAATTCATCACACCTTTCCGCGGGTTTTTGGTCCCCAGGCTTTAAAAAATGCTGAGTTCGTTTTTGTTAGGCACGAGGCTTTAAAGCCAACCCTCCGCCCACCATATGATGGCCCATATAGAGTGCTGGAACCTGGAGATAAGCATTTTGTGCTGGATTTGGGGGACAGAAAAGAGACAGTCAGCATTGACAGACTCAAGCCTGCCTTCATGTTGAGTGACGAGCCTATACGGGTGGCGAGAGCACCTCGACGTGGTAGACCCCCCAAGGGACACGTCCCAGCCCCCCCGCAGGGATCAAATAACCACTCTTTTCCTCAAGCTGCAGATTCCTTACAAGACAGCACCGCTGGGACGCCGAGGCAGGCGTACAGCAGATTTGGAAGACGGTTAAAACCCAGACAACACACAGACTGATGTGAATGTGACAATGTGTTTTAAGATATGCTGTCGGGGTTATCATAGCAGTTTTAAGGCGGACATGAGGCATAGACTGTACTGTTACTGTTATCACTGTGTTTTTAACGTGATCAACTTGTATAGTTATGCCAGTGATGTCACCATATTCTGTGAACCTTCATATATTGTCCTTTTCTTAGACGTTTGGGGGGGGGGGGGGCTGTAGTGCATATATCCATATCCGCATATGTATAGACACAGGGAGATGTTTTGTGATTGCATGTGTGGAATGACCTCACGTCTCAGAAGAGGACAATAGGTCTGGACCGCCTGCGGAGAACAACGAGGAGATGGAGGCGCGGCGATGAAGACCTGAAAAGACTTCCTGACCCCCTAGGGTCAGACGAAGGAACCGGAGGACATTGGAAGGAGACATGGGATGATGAGAAGGATATGAAAAGGATGTGTGATGTTGGCTATTGTTGTGTGGTGAATAAGTATGGGGGTCTGACTGCGATCAGTCTCTTTCTGCTTTCTGC
The DNA here is from genome assembly GCA_020510985.1 of Pholidichthys leucotaenia. Classification (NCBI taxonomy): domain Eukaryota; kingdom Metazoa; phylum Chordata; class Actinopteri; order Cichliformes; family Pholidichthyidae; genus Pholidichthys; species Pholidichthys leucotaenia. The sequence goes on from CM035843.1 coordinate 132,924,011, forward strand.
CTTGGGTGAGACATGTTGGGGAGGCGAAGCCGACATTAAATCTGAATTATAAAATCACTCAGCTTCTTCATTTCTCGCTCCCAACAGGTAGAATATTTTTCAAGTGAGCAGAGACAGTTTCTGGATCATATCAACAACGTCGGCTTTCCTCAACACAGCCTCGCCCAGTGAGGAGATCAATCTCTCGGAGTGCCTCCACTGACTTTCATGGGGCTGCAGGAGCTTACCGGCTGGTCAATTGGCAGAAGCAGACCAGCCTGTCTGCCCCATTTTCCAGCAACGGAACCCATCCCTCTATTCAGTCGGTAAATATCTTGAGTTTAATGAACAGACAAGCAGCCTCAGCCAGCGGGAGGCAGAGAGCGGTCAAAAAAAAATTCTGCCAACATTTTTAGTTGATAATTTTTAAAAATATAGGCACATAAATATATACTTAACCCAGTCTTGAGGGGGAAAGGTCTCTCCCCTCCCTACCTAAATAATAAAACCTACCAAAGTTCCAAAACAATAAACTAACTTGTCTAATCTCCTCCTCCATTTTGCTGATATCCCTCTATAAAAAAATATCCGGGGCCTATCTTGCTTTCCTATTTTGAGGTGAATTTATACGTTTAAACAGTGAGGGACATAGTTGGGAGACAGTAGGCTTCTCTGCATAACAAAACACCAACTATAAGTCTGAGACCAACCATTGCTATTCCTCCGGGTCATCATTCGTAACCTAGGCCTATATGTTTGTACATGTACTTACCCTTGATGAAATGATCGCTGCAGATCTAGTTTGTGATGGAAGGCTGCCAGCCCTCCCATCGGACTGCTGCTACCCACTTGGCTCTCCAAACTGGATCTGATGGAAAGTTAAAAAGACTTTTACACTGCTGCAAATCCTCAATAGGCTGGCAGATTGGCTAGCTAGCTGGTCGAGGCCAGTGTGTCTACTGCTTTAGAGTGCACCTCGGCGGGGATAGGCTCTTAGCTCAAGTCACTTAGCTCAGTGAAGAGAAAGGAGTGGATTTTACCACGGATGGCTATGAATTAAATTATATAAATAGAAAAGTGAAAAAAGGAGGAGGAGTTGCAATTTATGTTGACAAGAGCTTGAAATACAAGGTTGTTGAAAATCTGTCAGTAACTGTGGATGATTTATTTGAATGTATTACAATAGAAATCTGGACAATGTGAAGAATGTAGTAGTGAGCTGTGTTTATAGACCACCTGGATCAAACATTGACTTATTTAAGGACTGGATGGAAAAAATGTATGCAAAACTAACTCATAAAATTATGTTCATCTGTGGGGATTTCAATATAGATCTGATGAACTCAAAACAACATAGTTTGACAGAAGAATTTATCAACACAATGTACAGTATGGGCTTACATCCAACAATTACAGGACCTAGCAGAATCACATCACACAGTGCCACACTAATAGATAACATATTCACAAACATTATGGAAAATAATATCAGGAGTGGGCTTTTATTGAATGATATCAGTGACCACCTGCCGATTTTTGTTGTTTATCAATGTGATTATAGGAAGAAAAAGTATATCAAAAATATTAAATATAAAAGAATAAGAACCGAAGAATCAAGGTATTTACTGACAAAGGAATTATTAATACAAGACTGGAAGATAGTGTATGATGAAAATGACATAAATACAGCATATGATAATTTTTTACAAATATTTCAATCATTATACAATAAAAACTGTCCTATAAAACAATACAGTGACAGACAACAAAAAAAATATTCCTTGGGTCACCAAGGGGTTAATAAATGCATGTAAAAAGAAGAATACATTATATAAACAATTCATTAAATGCAGAATGGTGGAAGCTGAGATCAAATATAAAAGATATAAAAATAAACTTACTAATATAATGAGGACCTGTAAGAAAGAATATTACAACAGAATATTAGAGGATAACAAAAATAACTTAAGAGGAATATGGCAAGTACTCAATGGGATTATTAGTAATCGACCTAAGAATGCTAATTATCCAGAATATTTTATTGAAAATGGCAATTTGATAAATAATATGGAGGATGTGGTCAGTGGTTTCAATAAATTTTTTGTAAACGTTGGTCCCGAATTAGCAAAATCAATAGTGACACCAGAAACAAACAACAGTGGTTCTGTGAATGAAATAGAAGATAGAAATCCAAACACAATCTTTTTGGGTGCAGTTACTGAAAAGGAAATTATCGAGACTGTGAGTAAATTTAAGAACAAAAAATCAACGGACTGGAATGAAATTGACATGACAATAGTGAAAAAAGTAATTGAAGGAATTGTTAAGCCACTCACCCACATCTGTAACCTGTCATTTCAAACGGGTACATTTCCAGACAAAATGAAAATGGCAAAAGTAATACCTCTATACAAAACAGGAGACAGTCATCGTTTCACAAATTACAGGCCAGTCTCTTTACTCTCACAATTCTCCAAAATACTTGAAAAAATCTTCACTAAGAGACTGGATGATTTCATTGAAAAACACAACCTCCTTACAGATAGCCAGTATGGTTTTAGAGCAGATAAATCTACATCTTTGGCACTGATCGAACTTATAGAAGAAATTACTAGCTGTATAGATTAAAAAAAAGGTTGCTGTAGGAGTATTTATAGATTTAAAGAAAGCTTTTGACACCATTGACCACAGAATACTACTAAGGAAACTGGAAAGGTATGGGATAAGAGGGGTAGGACTGAGTTGGGTGGAAAGTTATTTAAGTAACAGACAACAATTTGTACAAATTGGTGAGCACAAATCACCCTTCATGGACATCACTTGTGGTGTGCCCCAGGGGTCAGTTTTGGGACCCAAACTCTTTATTTTGTATATAAATGACATATGCCAAGTATCAAAAATTCTGAAATTTATTTTGTTTGCGGATGACACAAATATCCTTTGCACTGGTGAGAATTTGCAGCAGGTTTTAGAGGTGGTCACAACTGAAATGAAAAAGTTAACGCAGTGGTTCAACAAAAATAAATTATCTCTAAATCTAAAAAAAACAAAGACTATGTTGTTTGGAAATTATAAATTAAATCATGAAATAATGGTAACGATAGATGATACCAGAATAGAAACAGTACAGGAAAATAAGTTTCTGGGGGTGACGCTAGACAATAAAATCTGCTGGAAACCTCACATCAGTCACATCCGGGCCAAGTTAGCAAAATGTATAGGCATACTGGGGAAGACAAGACACATCTTGGACTATAAATCATTGGTCTTACTGTACAATTCACTGTTTTTACCTTATCTTAACTACTGTGTAGAAGTCTGGGGAAACACCTACAAGACCAACCTACAGTCAATATGCACATTACAAAAAAGAGCTATAAGGACAATAAACAATGTAGGATATAGAGACCATACCAATTCGTTGTTTTTAAAGTCACATGTCAAAGTTCATCGATTTAGTTAAATTTAAGACAGCACAAGTAATGTACAGGGCAATTAATAATCAACTCCCAACTAATATACAAAAAATATTTAAAAAAAAGAGACAATGATCATAATTTGAGAGGAGACTTAAACTTTACAAAACCCAAGATACGAACAACCAAGAAAAGTAAGTGCATATCTGTCTGTGGGGTGGATTTGTGGAACAGTCTGGAGCCGGAACTGAAACTATGTACAAACAGAAATCAATTCAAAAAGAGGTAGAAACATTATTTGCTGAAAGGATATGTGTTAGAAGGGTAGTATTTATATGTACGATTCACTATGCTCACTCTGGGACATTATGGGACACTATGGAATGGTGGGTGGGACAGCACTGTGCATATCTGTGTTGTTTGAGACTGGTTTTGATGTATGAACATCAATGTATGTTAGGATGGACGGGTGTTAATGTTGATTTGTAAAAAATACAGTAAATTGTTTACTTGGGGTCTTAAAGGTGGTAATTTGTATATAATTCACATGGGTGTATTTATGGAAAAGAGGAGATGGAATTAATAAGTGTTCACTTCTCTTCCTTCTCCCTTTCGAACGGTGTGTACTGTTACTTTATTGCATTTGTCATTTGTTTTGTTTTTGTTATACTTTTTTGTTCGAAATAAAGTATCTATCTATCTATTAGCAGAATTAGGTATTCACTCATTCAAGGTTATTTCTGTGCTTATTGTACACCAGGGATTGGTCATATACTTCCAGTCACTCGCATCACACAAGCATGCCCATGATAATGCTTTATTTGGGCTTCTGCAAAATCACATTCAGCCATTAGTTATCTTAGTTCACTCTGTCTACGCTTTCCAGAGCTAATGGCCTGCCAGCTAACATTAGCCTCAAAATGGCGCCTGGCCCACCTGAACGGTGGTGACGAAAGTAAGGGTGAGGTGAACTGTTCAAAAGTTTTCATGTTCCACACATTTATGGGACACAGAAACCAGAAGAAGTTGAATCTTATCGCCTAAAACAGGTAAGTCTTTGCACTATAGTCCTATGGTAGAAGTTTGCTCATGGTCATGAAAAAGCTGTCAAAAATACTTAAAAATATACAGACATCATCATTTGAAGCTCTGTAAACATGCTGTCCATGACATTGTTCCACCCAATTACCTCTGACTGGTGCTCCAGACATAGAAGCCACAGTGTGATTCATTTATACAATTATACATTAGCTCTGGGGGTTGTAGCGCCATCGCCAAACTCGCTGATCCATGGGTGGATATTTCATTTCACTGGGGGGCGCATAATCAATGCTTTCTCCAGAATAAAGACTGAGGGGGACACCATAGGTGTTATTGTAGTTGGGACCCTATGCATGATTGTGTTTAGGGGCCACTATTTTTGCAACAAAAACGTAACTTGTGCCACTGTCTAGATGAACAGAGAAAATTTAACCAATTATATAGAATAAAGATTTAACCAGCAGCCATAGGAATGTTACAAATTCAAATTAAAAAAGTCACAAATTTATGAGAAAAAGTTGCAGATTTGTGATGAAGAAAGTAGCAAATTTAGGAGAAAAAATAGCAAATTCATGAGGAAAAAAGTTGCCAGTTTACAAGACAAAATAGCAATTTGCTAGAAAAAATTGCAAATTTAAAAGAAAAAGTAGCAAATTTACAAGAAAAAGGTTGCAAATTTATAAGAAAAAAGTCATAGATTTAAAAGACAAAAGTATAAATTTGAGAAAAAAGTAGCAAATTTATAAGAAAAAAGTAGCAATTTTATTAGAAAAAGAAGCAAATTTATGAGAAAAATGGCAAATTCATGTCAAAAAAGTTGCAAGTTTACGAGAAAAAAGTAGCAAACTTATGAGAAAAATGTTGCAAATTTATAAGAAAAAGTAGCAATTTAATAAGAAAAAAAAAATAGCAAATTCATGAGAAAAAAAGTTGCAGTTTTAAAAGAAAGATATAGAAGCATCTTTTTAGCATTGGTGGTTTAAATGCATTTCACTGTGTTATGTAACATGATACAGAAAGGTTTGATATGGGGCGAGGGGGATTCTCTTTTTTCCAGGTTTGGGGGGGGCATGTTCTTTTCCCAACTCCATTCCCTGCTTGTCGTTGGGAATATACACAGCAGCTATTGTTTTTCCAGAAATATTCAAAGAAATTTCTGTCAAAAACTGCAGTTTCTATGCTAACTTTACTGCCCTGTACTGCTCCTCGTCACCCCAGGGGACAGAGACTCTGACCACTTCGTATACCCAAGTAGAAAAAAAAAAAAAAGAGTCAAACACCGAGCATGGCAGCAGGAAGATTTAATGGGAGACTGCAGCCGATTTCACTGTTGAGGGAGCTTGTTGGGGTATGGACGTGAGTGGTTGGACTTGCCGGCAGCTGCCAAGGCCACGGCTCAGAGTCCCCCCGTCCCCACAATGCCACTATCTGAATCCAATCCACAGTGTGACGGATTGGGAGGCAAATTGACAGTGTCAGATTTCATATCACTGCGAGCCGCAGCGGGGGCCAGGAGCAGGGCCGGAGTCTAATAAAGAGAGGACTGTGTGCGAAGGTGCTGCTGCTGGAGACATAAAACAGGAGCCCCAGCACTGTGGACGCTGCCCGTAAACAGCTGCTGTTACACAACTGTTGTGCAGACTGGAAGGCACTGATATAGGTACGTAGAGATGTTTCTGGCTATAACTCACACTGCACAAATGCTGCAGGTCTCACTAGGGGCCCCCAAGCTACAAGTTTACATTCATTGTTTTCTTGAAAATTTGCAATTTTTTCTCATAAGTTTGGGATTTTTTTTTCATGTAAATTTGCAATGTAAATTCTTCATAAATGTTAAGCTTTTTCCCAAAAACTCACTATTGTGACGTTTGCAAGGGTTCACACAAAGACAATGGAGCAAGATGGTTGTGATGAATAGGCTTTATTTACACACCCCCGACCCCAACTTGCTTCTCAGCACAGACGGAAGCGGGGGTCATTCCCCCAGACCCCTGTTTGAATCATGGTTACACACACATGATACATCTTGCCCTAATCCTGCTAAACACTGCTGGGTCATTATAATGCAGTTATAATGACACAGCAGTATAACCCAGAAGTAACACATTTAACACACACAGTAACGTTTCAAACTGGCAAAGCATGCTGGGAAATCCCTGGCTCCCTTAAAATGGCCCCGACGTTACACTATGTTTTTTCCTCATAAAATATAAACTTTTTTCATATCCACCTTATTCCTAGGCCCCATGATGCCTTGCGTGAATTATGGATGCAACTTCCAGTACTAGTTTAAAACATATGGTTGTCACTGAAACGGGACACTTTTCCTTGTTAAAAAGCAATGGCTTTGGCATCAGAAATGCGGGAACATGGCCTCTTGCACCTCGAAACAGTAATATAATCATACCACTTGCCACGACTATCGAGGGATGGAAAGATGACCTTAAAAATGCTGCACATTCACCAACCACAATGGTCCGCACTGTGTGTCTATATATATTTATAGTAATGTGTACATATGTATACTAGCTGTTCTTGTTTTTTCTTGCCTTCTGATTGTTGCTCTGAGTGTTGCTATCCCTGTGCTGTTGCAATCCTGGAATTTCCCCATTGTGGGACTAATAAAGGCTTATCTTATCTTATCTTAAAAGTGGCCTCATAGACAGTAGCTCCATTAGTTAGCTCTGCTGCTAAGATGCTAACGCTGTAAACAAATAAGATAAGATAAGATAAGATAAGCCTTTATTAGTCCCACAACGGGGAAATTCCAGGATTGCAACAGCACAGGGATAGCAACACTCAGAGCAACAATCAGAAGGCAAGAAAAAAAAGCAAGCAAGCAAGAGCAGCTAATATACATATGTACATATTACTATAAAATATATATATACACACACACAGACACACAGTGCAGAGCATTGTAGCCGGATGGAATAAATATATGAATATATAAACACACAGTGCGGAGCATTGCAGCTAGGTGGAATAAATATGTAAATATATAAACACACACAGTGCGGAGCAATGTAGCTAGATGGAATAATATGTAGATATATAAACACACAGTGCGGAGCATTGTAGCTAGATGGAATAAATATATAGATATATAAATATAAACACACCCAGTGCGGAGCATTGTAGCTAGATGGAATAAATATGTAAATATATAAACACACACAGTGCAGAGCATTGTTGCTAGATGGGATGAAACAGCATAACCGTCTACTTAGTTATCCTACATGGTATGATTATGTGCCCATACATATTCTCACCCTCCATAGCGACCGGTATTTTCCTAGTTGTATGCCGGAGGGGACCATTGTGTAAGTCTATTGCATCTTTTGCATTCAAAAAACTATTAGTTTGTTACGTCTTTTTTCTATCTCTGCGAGCAGCCCTGCTTAGGTTGTACAGTCTGACAGCCGTTGGTAGGAAGGACCTGCGAAACCTCTCGGTTGTGCACCTGGGATGATGTAGTCTGCTGCTAAATGAGCTCCTCAGTGCATTCAGTATGTCCTGCATAGGGTGGAACTCGGACTCCAGCAGAGATGACAGTTTAGCCACCGTCCTTCTCTCTCCTATCTCCTCCACCGGATCAAGGCGCTGCCCCAGGACAGAGCTAGCTTTCTTGATCAGTTTGTTCAGTCTCTTCCTATCGGCTGCAGTAATGCCACTGCCCCAGCAGACCACTCCAAAAGTGATGGCTGATGCCACCACCGTGTCATAGAATGTCTTCAGCAGCGCCCCTTGTACACCAAAAGACCTGAGTCTCCTCAGCAGGAACAGCCTGCGCTGTCCCTTCTTGTAGAGTGCGTCAGTATTGTGTGACCAGTCTAGTTTATTGTTCAGATGAACACCCAGGTACTTATAGGATGTCACCATCTCGATGTCTGTTCCCTGTATATTTACTGGTGCTGTGAGGGGTTGCCCATGCCTGCGGCAGTCCACCACCAGCTCCTTAGTTTTCCTCGCATTGATCTGGAGGCAGTTCCGATGGCACCAGTCCACGAAGTCCTGGATAAGCCCTCTGTACTCAGCTTCATCTCCATTGGAGATGAGGCCAACGATCGCAGAGTCATCAGAGAACTTCTGTAGATGGCAGTGTGTTGTGTTGTGTGAGAAGTCTGCAGTATAAAGAGTGAACAGGAAGGGAGCCAGCACCGTTCCCTGGGGGGCCCCCGTGCTACCGATGATCGTGTCGGACACACAGTCCCGGGTTCTCACAAACTGAGGCTGGTTCGTGAGGTAGTCCAGGATCCATGATGACAGGTGCTGGTCCACCCCTGCGCGCAGCAGCTTGTCCTTCAGGATCATCGGTTGGATGGTGTTGAAAGCACTGGAGAAGTCAAAGAACATGATCCTCACCATATTCCCGGGCTTCTCCAGGTGGGACAGAGAACGGTGAAGGAGGAAGATCACCGCATCCTCCACCCCAATGCCATGCTGGTAGGCGAACTGGAGTGGATCCATCGCTGGTTCCACCAGGGGGCGGAGGTGAGCAAGGAGCAGTCTCTCCAGGGTCTTCATCAAGTGGGACGTCAAGGCCACCGGTCTGTAGCTGTTCAGGTCTTTGGGGTGGGAAGTTTTTGGTACAGGTACCACACAAGATGTTTTCCACAGCTGTGGTACCCTCCCCAGTTTCAGGCTCAGGTTGAAGATATGCGTCACAATCCCACACAGCTGGTCTGCACAGGACTTGAGGAGCTTTGCGCTGATGCCGTCCGGTCCCGACGCCTTCCTCGCCTTGATCTTCCTCAGCTCCGTCCTCACCTGGGTCCTGGTCAGGGTCAGGTGGGGGGCTGTGTGTTGGGAGTGGGGGGGGTGTTGGCGGAGTGGGGAGTGGGCAGCAGGACTTGATTTCTTTAGAGGCAGCAGTGGTTGTTGTGCAGTCAGGGGGGAGGGCGGTTGGTCAAACCTATTGAAAAACAGATTCAGGTTGTTCGCCCACTCCCTGCCCCCCGTGGCCTGGGGGGAGGTATTCTGGAACCCAGAGATGGTTTTGAGGTTTCTCCAGACCCCGCTGATGTCGCCCTGTTGCAGCTTGTCCTCCATCTTCTTCCTGAAGCTGTCCTTGCCTTCTCTGATCTTTCTCCTCAGCTCCCTCTGTACGGACTTCAGCATCTCACTATTCCCTGACCTGAAGATCCTCTTCTTCTCTCTCAGAAGTGTTTTTATCTCAGGGTTGATCCAGGGTTTGTTGTTTGAGCAACGCCGTATGGTCTTGGTGGGAACAGATTTGTCCACACAGAAGCTGAGGTAGTCCGTGAAGGTGTGAGTGAGGCCATCGATGTCCTCACCATGTGGATTGCAGAGCTGCTTCCAGGCGGTGGCTTCAAAACAGCCCTTTAGAGTGTCCATTGTCTCCTCAGACCATAACTCCACTGTGCACATGGCCGGAGGTTGTCTGTGCACTAGGGGTTTGTACACCGACCGGAGATGAACCAAGTTGTGATCCGATCTCCCGAGTGGGGGGAGTTGTGATGAGGTGTACGCCTCCTTAGTGTTTGCGTAGAATAAGTCCAGTGTTTTATTGTCTCTAGTGTGGCATGTGACATACTGGGTGAACGTGGGTAGAATGGGAGATAGTGAAACATGGTTGAAATCACCTGAGATGAGGAGAAGAGCATCTGGGTGTTCTGTCTGCAGCCTGATGGTTACTGAATGGATGACGTCACGCGCTGTCCCAGCGTTCGCCGTCGGATTTGCGTAAACAACAATGCAGATCACGTGTGAGTGTTCTCTCGGGAGATATGTAGGCCGCATGCTAACAGCTAGCAACTCAATGTCTTTGCTGCAGTGTCGTTGTTTAACAGTGATATGTCCCGGTCTGCACCAGTTGTTGTTAACATACATTATCACTCCACCGCCCCTTGCTTTGCCACTGTCTGGTGTTCAGTCTGCCTGTATCATGTGGAAACCCTCCAGCTCAATGTTAGCATCTGCTGCTAGTTCAGTTAGCCACGTCTCAGAAAACAAAAGGAGAGAGCACTCCCGATATGTGCCATCGTAACGGCAGATAGCCGCTAGCTCATCTACCTTTCCCAGTAACGACCGTACATTTCCCATGACAATAGATGGAAGGGAGGGTCTGTACCTTATATTTTTTGTCCTCCGCCTTACTCCAGCCTGGCAGCTGCGGCATTTTCGCCTCAGTTCTCTCGGTATGTTGAGTTTTTCCAATGGGACCGGGTGGCGGTTGAATGCTAGCAGCTCTTCCCTGCTGTATCGTATCCTGCTATAAACAGTGGCTCCGTCCACCGGCTCAGGAGACATTTGGGACGATCTGTGTGTCCGTGATATAAGTGGAGTGAAAAAAAGACGGATCAAAAAGAGAGAGGAAGGGAAAAAGACTCGGAATCGAGCCGCTGTTGCAAAGGGCGGCCGACTCGTGTGGCGCCGGGAGAGAAAAAAAAAAAAAAAATGACCCTTGCTGGCAAAATGAGTCACGTTGAGGACATTTTCAAAACTGATGTAACGTTATTTCCATGTTCTGTATTCACCTTATTCCTGGGGGTGCCGCTGTAGGAACGATTATGGATGGAGCTTCCGGTTTTGGCTGCAGTAGTGTTAAATCAGTCAATAAAAGTGGAGTAGCAGGAGCATTTAATATAGCGTTTTTAAAAGTTTTTCAAATTCATTTTAATGTATAGTCCACATACATGTTTCCCACTCAAGTGGCAGCTAATTTCAGCTCTGTTACTTTTTGTATTTTTTGAATGTTTTGGCGTAGTTCTGGTACTTGTTGCTGGTGTTCGTGGTTGTGCCAGACTGGATAAATGGAGGCTTCTCACCACATGGTGACAGACAACATCCAAGCATGGTGTTGAGGCGTACGTCTGCTCTAAGGTAAATTTGATTATGTCCAACATATTTTAACAAAATGCAGCCGACTTTATTGCAGGGGAGACGTGCTGGTCTGAATGCACACCACGTCATTATGCACTACAGGCGATGAAAAGTCATAAAATCATGACTCTTTCTTTGTTTGGTAGTGGCAAAGTCCCAGGGAACCCCCAGGAGTGTCTGTATCATTGGAAAGCTTAAAAATCGTACTTTCTAAAAATATCTATGGTTTTGCGGCAGACGTAACTCCCGACCGATCGAATGCGAGTTTTCAACCTAGTCAAAATATAAACAAATCGTCTTTTTTCCGGGTCAGTTTTTGTGCACTTCCTGCAAATTAAATATCATTGAAAATCTTTCAATACAGAATGTGGAAATAACGTTACATCAGTTACGAAAATATCCTCAAAGTGACTCATTTTGCCAGCACGGATCATTTATTTACAGCGTTAGGATCTTAGCAGCGGTGCTAACTAATGGAGCTACTGTTTACGAGGCCACTTTACAAGGCCATCTTCCCATGCTTCGATAGTTGTGGGAAATGGTATGATTATATTACTGTTTTGAGGTGCAAAACGCCGTGTTCCCGCATTTCTGATGCCGAAGTCATTGTTTTTCAACAAGGAAAAGTGTCCCGTTTCAGTGACAACCATACATTCTAAACTAGTACTGGAAGTTGCGTCCATAATTCACGCAAGGCATCATAGGGCCTAGGAATAAGGTGGATTGAAAGATCTTCAAAATAATATTTAATTTGTGGGAAGTGCGCAAAAACTGACCCAGAAAAAGACGATTTGTTTATATTTTAGCTAGGTTGAAAACTCGCGTTCAATCAGTTGGGAGTTATGTCTTCCGCAAAAACATAGGTATTTTTAGAAAGTACGATTTCTAAGCTTTCCAATGATACCAGGCACTCATGGGGTTTTCCCGGGACTTTGCCGCTACCACACAAAGAGTCATGATTTATGACTTCTCATTGCCTGCACTCATAATGACGCGGTGTGCATTCAGACCAGCACGTCTCTCCACTGCAATAAAGTCGGCTGCATTTTGTTAAAATATGTTGGACATAATCAAATTTACCTTAGAGCAGATGTACGCCACAACACCGTGCTTGGATGTTGTCTGTCACCATGTGGTGAGAAGCCTCCATTTATCCAGTCTGGCACAACCACGAACACCAGCAACAAGTACCAGAACTACGCCAAAACATTCAAAAAATACAAAAGCTAGAAGAGCTGAAATTAGCTGCCACTTGAGTGGAAAATACATATGTGGACTAAGGACAAGCCAACTTTACTGTCATTCAGGAACAGTAAGAATGAAATTACGTTTCTCCTATCTACAATGTTAATCACATATATAGAATCAGAGGGGTCGCTGCCATGCAAGGCGCCGCCACATTTCCCTCCTCCATTATTGCTGAGCACCAAGCTGGACGGCAGGAAGTTCCACTTTTATATGGTCTTCGGCATGACCCGGCTGGGATTTGAACCCAAGCCTCCCGGGCGTGGAGCGGATGCTCTACCAACTAGGCCACCACTTCAACTATACATTAAAATGAATTTGAAAAACTTTTAAAAATGCCATTTTAAATGCCCCTGAGTTCCACTCTTACTGACTGATGTACACAATGTCAGCCGAAACCAGAAGCTCCGCCCATAATCGTTCCTACAGTGGTACCACCAGGAATAAGGTGGATAAACTTGTATAGACTTGTAAATGTTCAACTCTTCTCATGTTTGCTACTTTTTTGTGGTAAATTTGCATCCTTTTCTCATAAATTTATGATGTTTTTTGTTATAGGTTTTCAATGTAAATTCTTTGTAAATTTTAAATTTGCATTTTTTTTTAAATTTTCTATTTTTTCATGTAAAGTTTCAGCTTTTTTCTCTTAAATTTGCTCCTTTTTTCCTCATAAATTTGACTTTTTTTCTGGAAAATTTGTGATGGTTTCCTTGAAAAATTTTAAATTTTTAGCTTTTTTGTCAAAATTGCAACTTTTTCCTCAAATACACAAATATTTTCTTGTAAATTTGTGACTTTTTTGTGAGTTTACAACTTTTTTCTTCATGACACTTAACTCGTAAATTTGCTACTTTTCAATTTGTAAATATTCAACTTTTTTCTCATAAATTTGACTTTTTTCTTTAAAATCTGATATTTTTCCTTGTAAATTTTAAACTTAGTTTCTCAGAAATGTGCAGTTTATTCTCATAAAAGTAAAAATTTTTCATAGAAATTTTCTGCTTTTTCTCAGAAATTTACAACTTTTCTCACAAATTTATGATTTTGTGTCTTGTAAATTTAGAATGTAAATTCCTTATAAATTTTAAACTTTTTTCCCAGAAATTAAAACATTTTTCTCATAAATTTTCAACTTTTTTCCTATCCACCTTATTCCTAGCCCCCATGATGCCTTGCGTGAATTATGTGCGCAACTTCCAGTACTAGTTTAGAACATGGATTTGTCATTGAAATGGGATGCTTTTCCTTGTTAAAAAAACAATGACTTTGACATGAGAAATGTGGAAACGCGATCTTTTACGCCTCAGAAACAGTAATATAATCATACTACCTCCCACAACTATTGGGGGGATGGGAAGATGACCTTAAAAAGTGGCCTGGAAGACTAGCTCCATTAGTTAGCTCCGCTGCTAAGATGCTAATGCTGAAAACAAACAAAAGCTCTGAGAAATAGCATGTCTCCACTGCAATAAAGTTGGTCACATTTTGGCGGCTGTGGCGCAGGTGTAGTGTGACTGACTACTGATCGAAGGGTCATGGGTTCGATTCCCGCTCTGTCTGCAGTCTGCATGTCGAAGTGTCCTCGAGCAAGACACTGAACCTGCAGCTGCTCCTGGTGGCCAGGCTAGCGCCACAACAAAAAACTATTTGATATCATTCCTCAATCATTAAGCCTTAGGAAGCAAACCGATAACTATTTTTATTTATTTACTTATTATCTTACTTCATGCAGCCCTGCAAGAAGTAAAATATCTGTACAATCTGTGACATCCATGTTGGATATGAATATAGTGTGGAGTGTGTAAATGAAGAGGCAGCTTCATGTCAGACGATTTATTACACACTCACATCCCACAAGCACAGAACAGACTGACTGGTTACAGCAAGCACTCCTCTCTATATCCCAAGTCACCTTCACAAGCTTCAAGGCACTTCCTCATACACAGCATGATATTTACACTACACTTCATTCAACCCCCTCTCACCCTCTTGGGCATTGTTTTCCCATGTGTATTCATTGTCTCTGTCTGAGGTGCGAAATAACCTGACTTCCATACCGCCCCCCCAGCATCTTAGATAGAACAATAGAATATCAGTCCACATGTTGTTTCGGCTTCAGTCTCCTCCCATATCTGCTGTAACTGTGTTTTACTGCCTCCGTGGCGCTGCTGTACAGGTGGGGGGCTGCTGGGAGTGTGTCCGACTGCGGGTGAGCTGTGGTGAGGGGGGGGGGGGTCGCTCTGTCCGTGTGGCTGCTCTGATGAATCATTCCCCTGGGGAGTTCTCCGTGGGGTCTTCCACGCCAAGGGACCCTCGCCAACAGTACTTGCTCATCTGCCACTACAAAGGCGGGTTTGAGTCTGTCTATGCCAATTTTCTCCCATCTATCCCCCAAGTCTAGCACAAAATGCTTATCCCCTGTTTCCAACACTCTGAACGGTCCATCATAGGGTGAGCGCAATGGAGGGCGGTGGGCGTCATGTCTGACGAACACGAACTCCGTATTCTTCAAAGTTTTAGGCACGAAAACACGCGGAAAACAGTGGTGGGCCGGGCCTGGCAGCGTGCCTGTGTTTGCGCTACGCTGCAAAAGCTGAGACGGGCAGCTGTCCGGTGCGGGATTATCTGGCAGAAATTCCCCGGGCAGCCGTAGGGGCTGTGCAAAAACCAGCTCTGTCGGGGAAGCTTCCAGATCCTCTTTTGGCGCAGAGCACAACCCCAATAAAACCCATGGCAGCCTGTCTACCCAATTTGCATCCGTCAGTGAAGCCCTGAGTGCTGCTTTCAGTGATCTATGAAAACGCTCGCATAACCCATTGGCCTGTGGGTTGTATGTGGTTGTGCGATGAATTGTAACACCCAGGCTGCGGGCCATCGCGGACCAGAGTTCGGAAACAAATTGAGGGCCCCTGTCGGACGTAAAAACCAAAACGCGCCACCCATGCTGTTAAAAAAGCGCGTGCTACGTCTGCGGACTGCTTCTGGCCAGCGCGTGGTGCGGTCCATCACTGTCAGGAGGTGCGTGCACCCCTGTGATGGCGGGAGGGGGCCTACGAGGTCCACGTGAACATGGTCGAACCTCTTAGCCGGTACCCGAAACGGCTCCAAGGGAGCCTTCGTGTGTCTGTGTACCTTGGCTCGTTGGCACGCCACGCAGGCTGTAGCCCACTCTTTTACTTGTTTGCGTAGGCTCAGCCACACAAACTTCTCTCCCACCATTTTGATCGACGCGTGCACTCCTGGGTGCGCCAGAGTGTGAACCGACTCAAACACGCGGCGGCGCCACGCGACCGGGACCAACGGACGCGGGTGTCCCGTGGAGACATCGCAGATTAGGGGGGGCGTGCCGTCTTGCAGCACCCTGCTCTCCAGCCTTAACCCTGTTGGTCCAGACTGGAGCGCGCGCACGTCTGCATCGCTAATCTGCTCCGCGGACATGGCTGCATAATCTATCCCCACGCAAACTGGGGCCACCACGGCGCGCGAGAGGCAGTCCGTCACCACATTCAGTTTACCCGACACATGCTGAATATCGGTAGTAAACTCTGAGATCGCAGCCAGCTGTCTCTGCTGCCGGCCCGACCACGGTTCTGAAACCTTGGCCATCTCGAACGTTAGTGGCTTGTGATCCACGAACGCGGCGAAGCTGTGCCCTTTCAGCCAGAACTGGAAGTGGCGTATGGCCAGGTGGAGAGCCAGCAACTCTCTGTCGAACGTGCTGTATTTACGTTCGCTGTCGTGCAAAGTTCTGCTGAAAAAAGCGAGTGGCTGCCA
This sequence comes from Pholidichthys leucotaenia, assembly GCA_020510985.1. Lineage (NCBI taxonomy): Eukaryota > Metazoa > Chordata > Actinopteri > Cichliformes > Pholidichthyidae > Pholidichthys > Pholidichthys leucotaenia. The sequence continues at coordinate 132,940,312 of CM035843.1, forward strand.
AGCCCCGGCGACGCGCTGCTCTACAACAGCCCCTATGGCCACGTCTGAAGCGTCGGTGGTGAGCACTATCCAGGCCGCCGGGTCCGGATGCACCAGCAGTGCGGTGTTTGCCAGGGCTGCTTTAACCTCCGAGAACGCCCGCTCCCGCTCCGGGGTCCATTCAACCCTATCTGCTGGTTTCTCTCTCTTGAGCATGGCGTACAATGGTTGCATGAGCTGCGCCGCGCGGGGAAGGAAACGGTTATAAAAGTTCACCATCCCCCAAAATTCCTGCAGCGCCCTGACCGTCTGAGGCCGGGGAAAATCTGCCACGGCGCGCACTTTGTCGGGCAACGGGATCGCTCCTTCCGGAGAGACGCGGTGCCCCAAAAAAATCAATCTCTGTCACGCCGAACTGGCATTTCGCCGAGTTGATTATTAACCCGTGCTCCTCCAACCTCCGGAAAACCGTCCTGAGGTGGGTTTCGTGTTCGTCTTCGGACGCACTGGCTACCAGGATATCGTCCAGGTAGACGAACACGAACGGGAGATCGCGCAGCACTGCATCCATCATGTGCTGGAATGTCTGTGCTGCGCCTTTTAACCTGAATGGCATGCGCAGGAACTCAAATAAACTGAACAGAGTTATTACCGCTATTTTGGGTACGTCCTCAGCGCGCACTGGGACTTGATGGTAACCGCGGACCAGGTCTATTTTGGAAAAAATGCGTGCTTTGGCGAGGTGGACGGAAAAATCCTGTATGTGGGGAATTGGGTAGCGGTCGTGCGCTGTGGCATTCAACCTGCGGAAATCACCGCATGGTCGCCACGATCTCTCAGCCTTAGGGACCATGTGTAGCGGGGATGCCCACGGGCTGTTCGAACGCCTGATGATGCCCAACCTTTCCAGGTTGGCGAACTCCTCGCGCGCTATGGCCAGTTTAGCTGCGTCCAAGCGCCGAGGTCTTGAAAAACGGGCGGCCCAGTGGTGGTGATAAAGTGCTCCACCCCGTGTTTAGCGATAGCCGCGGAAAACGTCGGGACCGTGAGTGCTGGGAACTGAGTGAGCAGTGCGTGGAACTTACCGCCTGGAGCTGTGACGTTGGCTTGTGCTGTTGGCAGGGTCACTTGAGCTATACAGGGGAGAGAGTGAAAGGACAGTGCATTAACCAGGCGCCTGTTAGCAACATCAACCAGTAAACCATGTGCACACAGAAAATCAGCCCCCAGGATATGGTAATTCAGTGCTGCTACGACAAAAGTCCACTTGTATGTATGGCCGTGTAGAGATAAGATCAGTGTCCTCTCACCAAAGGTCTTAATTTCCGAGCCGTTTGCTGCCAACATCATAGGGCCGCTAGGTCCTGCCAGCCTGTCGGCGTAGGTCGGCAGGATGAAGCTCTTCTGGGCTCCGGTGTCCACGAGGAAACGCCTCTCCGAGCGCGCGTCCGTCAAGTAGAGCAGCTTGTTCTCTTCACCGAGGGTCGCAGCTGCTACCGACCGCCGGCCTCAGCGTTTTCCTGAGTGCTTGACTTGGCACGGTGGTGCACATCTGCGTGTGTTTTCTCCGAAGCGGCGGTGGTAGAAACAGAGCGTGTCTCTCTGGCGCTCCTTGGCCCCCGCTGCTGCTACCGTCGGTGGCTCCTCGCCTCCTCTGGTCATCTCGCTGGGCTCCACCGCTGCCGTGTTGACTGTGATTGCCCTGGTGGTGTGGATGATCCGGTCCGCCTCCTGGGCTAGCGCACGGTAGTCACGCGCGGCCAGCAACGGCGAATTGGCCAGAACCGCTCTCGCCACTGTTGGAAGGTTCCGGAGGAAAAGGTGGGCAAACAGAAAGTGCCCGTCGTCCATGCCCATTAACGCCAGCATCTTCTCCATCAGGTCTACGGCCGACCCATCTCCTAACTCGGTCCACACCAGGAGCCTCTCCGCTCTCTCACATTCCGAGAGCGTGTAGCGCCGGGTGAGCGCAGCCTTGAGTGCCTCATATTTGTTGCTGGCTGGTGGCTGATCGAGCAGGCTCGCTACCTGCTGGGCTGTGCGGGAGTCCAGCACTGCTACCACATGGTAGAACTTGGTGTCGTCTGCTGTTACTCCCCGGAGGGCGAACTGGGCCTCGGTGTGGTGGAACCAAGAGCGTGGGTTGTGCTGCCAGAAATCCGGTAGCTTGACTGAAACTGCACACGCGTTGCTGGGGGTTCCAGTCCTGGCTGTCTGTGGAATGGCTGCTGCGTCTCTGGGGCTTCCCGACTGGGCTGGCTCTGGGGTTCTCGCCTCGTGTTCCATAATAAGTCTTGGGTCACCAGTGTGGAGTGTGTAAATGAAGAGGCAGCTTCATGTCAGACGATTTATTACACACTCACATCTCACAAGCACAGAACAGACTGACTGGTTACAGCAAGCACTCCTCTCTATATATCAAGTCACCTTCACAAGCTTCAAGGCACTTCCTCATACACAGCATGATATTTACACTACACTTCATTCAACCCCCTCTCACCCTCTTGGGCATTGTTCTCCCATGTGTATTCATCGTCTCTGTCTGAGGTGTGAAATAACCTGACTTCCATAATAGTGTATATAGTTAGGGTGTACTAAGATGGCGGTGCCCTGGGTGTAGTGGGAGGTGATGCCCCGTTTTTCCGGTGGTGGCGTCACGGGAGTATAAGAGGGCCCAGCGGAAGGGACTGTCTCTTCGCTGTGGACTCTCAGGCTAGATGGAGTGACTCCTGTGCGTTCCTGTTCTTGTGTTAATAAAACTATAAAACGTCACCTCGACTCCTCATCATTTCCAGACGTAACATTTGGCAACGAGGACAAAAGGGTATGGAGCGGGCTGCTACTGCCTTTCGGCCATTTCTGGAGGCTCCGGGAGAGCCGCTTGTTCCCTGGGCCAGGTGGTATGCAGCATTTGAAAACTACCTCATTGCTCTGGATCTCGGCAACCTTGAGAAATTGCGTACAAGGGTAATTCTGGTCCACAATTTAGGAATGGAGGGCCAGAGGATCCTAAGCACACTGGGACGAGGTGATACATTTGACGACGTGATGAGGCTCGTGGTGGGCTATTTTTGTGCCCCTGAAAAAACCATCATGAGGCGCATCCAGTTCAGACAGCGATGCCAGCGGCAGGGTGAGTCAGTACAGTTGTGGCAGACTTACGGCAGCTGGCGGGAGAGTGCAGATTCGGGGCCTTGGAGGAAGAGATGATTTGCGACCAACTAGCAGAGCATGTGCTGTATTCCTCTGCGAAGGTCCACCTCCTCACTCATGCTGGTGAGCTAACGCTTCTGGCCACCATGAACCTGGCGCAGCAACACGAGGCAGCAGAAATGATTACGACGAATCTCAGTGAAAAAGAAAACCTGCCAGGGAACGGAAAACAGTGGAAGGCATTGGCCATGGATCCTGACGACGAGAGTGACGACGAATATGCCTCCGTTGTGAAGATTAGGGCCGCCCCGGGGATGCCGAGATGCTACGGCTGTGGATCCACCAGGCACCGCTACAAAGCGAGGGAGTGTCCAGCGAAGGGGAAGCATTGTGGGAAGTGCAGTCTGTTCCACCACTTCGCTAGAGCCTGTCGAAATTTTGAGCAGGGAGACCGGAGGCCAGAAGGGGACTCTTTGGTGAGGAACCCCACAGTGGTCCACACGGTCTCACCCAGCACTGACGGACACATAATATGCAACGTTGAATTGGACTGGGTGGTAGTTCCGCTGTTGCTGGATACGGGGTCGGCGACGTCCATCCTGAATTGGGCGACAGTGAAGACGTTTTTCCCACATTACAATGTGAGTAGAACAGACATTGCTTGTTATGGTTATGGTAACAACCCCCTGGACATTGTGGGCTCGTTGTGGCTCTTGGCGAGGTATAAGTCTGCTTCGGTGTGCGCAACTGAGTTCATGGTGTCTCGCGAAGGAAACAACCTGATGGGCTGTGACTTGTTCTACGGGCTCGGGTTCTCCATTGCTTGCAGCGTCGGAGAGAAGTGGTCCAGTGGTGGGCTGTGGGACTGACCCTTCTACGTGGAAACAGATGGTGAAGTGTGGTACTTGAACATGCCTGGACTGAGTGATGTAGGGCACGATCAACACCATGGAGCACCGTTACGGGGAGGTTCCGGTGTCAGTGTTCGCGGTACCCTGGACGAGGGACCCGAACGGCATGGTCGGACACCCGTGAGGACGAATAGAGCCAGCGAGCAGGCCCAGCGTAGCTCCCGTGGCCGACCGAGTACCACTGTTGAGCTGGGCGCTGCCATGGCTGATTCAACGCACAAAATGAAAGTGGACGGGGCGAGACCACGTGGCACGAGCCCTAGGCGTGCCCATAGGATGGACAGGAGGCAGAGCTCGGGCTGGATTGGCGGGACTCTGCGGCACCGTACAGGAACCAGGTCACGACGCCGCGGACCACAGAAGCCAGTGAGTACTCCCCTGGGTGTGGGTGATGACGTGCGCCCTAGGGTCAAGTCTTGGCTTGGAGGGGTCCGCAAATCAAGAGAACAGCGGGATGACCAGGGTCAACTGCGGGTAGTGAGGACTCATGATAACGGTTACCTTGAGCTGACGGATGGATCCAGATAGCACCCGAACGAACTGCAGCGTTTGGGAGAGAGGAAACGCCCCTGCAGCCCATCTCCGGAGAGAAGAAAACAGAGATGCTCTGGCAGTGGGCCGCGGGACGGACGTTCCAGAGGGGAGCCTCCAGGGGTTCCTTAGTAGGACTTTTGGAAAGGGGCTAGCGGTGTGTGAAATTATGGTTGTGTTTTTTCTCTTGTTATTATTATTGGTTTTTGGGTCTTGGAAAAAAAAAAAGAAAGAGTAAAACCGCTAATTTTATGCAGGTCGCCCCTGTGTGTGTGTGTGTGTTGGTTTACATAGATGTGTGAGTGGTTAAAGTAAATAGGAGTGTGAGTGAAATGCAAATGTGCAGTACTGTTGGTTTGATATGCCCATATTGCCGGGTGGGAGTGCTGGGGTGGAGGGATTTGGGACCGCCGTTAGGTTAGTGTACATATTGTTTATAATAGTTCTGAGTGTTTGTAATATCTGTGATTTATCGGGATTAATTTATTTTGTGTGTGGCCCTTTTATGTTCACTGACTGTTATAATCAAAATGGCGGAGTAGTCCGCTGTGCCGGTGTGGTGTGCATGGATAGCTTTGTGTATTTTATTGTTTGTAGTGTGTTTAGAGTGTGCATTAGGATATGAAATTGGGGAGGGCCTGATTAGTGTGCTTGTGATTTTCTTCGGGGGGGGGGGGTTGGATATGAATATGGTGTATATAGTTAGGTGTACTAAGATGGCGGTGCCCTGGGTGTAGTGGGAGGTGATGCCCCGTTTTTCCGGTGGTGGCGTCACGGGAGTATAAGAGGGCCCAGCGGAAGGGACTGTCTCTTCGCTGTGGACTCTCAGGCTAGATGGAGGGATTCCTGTGCGTTCCTGTTCTTGTGTTAATAAAACTACAAAATGTCACCTCGACTCCTCATCATTTCCAGACATAACAATCCATACAAGTGAAAACATACCTGGTGCTCTTGTGTCTGTAATCCTGTGCATAGGGCCCTTGAAAAGCTATTAACGGCCCTGGCCAGCATCCATGCAGCTGCTGCAGATAAACAGCCTTTGTGCAGACTGGAAGGCAGTGAGGACAGGAGTCTGTCAGGACCTTGCAGCGTGGTATGGGGTGACTGAGCCCCATGTGTCAGTCTGGGTTTGGATTAGCCTCACAGCTCACATGTGAGTGATGGAAGCCACACAAGTGCCGTATGTCAACCAGTGAAGGCAGCTCGGGGACGGCATGAATAACCCCGGTTTAGGATTAATGTGACAGCTGCACCCTCTCCCTCATGTGTCTGTTCATACCTCAGCAAATGAGAGCAAGAGGGAAGGAAACAGTCGTCCACGCTTCTGCGACAACAGACATCGGTTTGCATTAGCGGTTATTACCCGCCCTCTAGTGGCTGCATAGATAACTGCAGGAAGGAGAAAACCATTGTCAGGCGGGACCATTTCTAAATATTTGGGGTCTTATGCAAGATTGTGTTACTGTTGCAGCTTTTTTCCCCTCATAATTTTGTATATTTTTTTCTTATAAATTTGCAACTTCTTTTCCTCATAAATTTGCATCTTTTTTCTTGTAATTTTGCATCCTTTCATTATAAATTCTTTGTGTAAATTTGCAACTTTTTCCATCATAAATTTGCATCTTTTTTCTTGCAAATTTTCAACTTTTTTCCTCCTAAATTTGCATATTTTTTGCCATAAATTTGCATTCTTGTAACTTGTGCCTTTTTTCTTGTAAATTTAAACTTTTTCCTCATACATTTACATCTTTTTTCTTGTAAATTTGGATCTTTGTATAAACTTGCATATTTTTCTTGTAAATTTTTACATCTTTTCCCCTCGTTTTTCTTGTAAATTTGCAGCTTTTTCCCTAATAAATTTGCATATTTGTGAAAATTTGCAATTTATCATAAATTTATTTTTTTCCTGTAAATTTTCATCTTTTCTTGTAAATGTGCAACGTTTTCATAAATCATAAATTCACACCCTTTTCTTTAAATTTTCAACTTTTTCCATCATAAAATTTGCATTTTTTTCTTCAAAATTTTCAACTTTTCATCATAAATTTGCATCTATTTGTAAAAATTTGCATCTTTTTTCTTGTAAATTTGCAACTTTTTTCATCATAAATTTGCATCTGTGATGCTACAAGTTTTTCTTCATACATGTACTCCAGTAATAGTATAAATATCCTGCAACAAACCTACGCAGTAAAGTTACTTTCGTTCATGTATTTGCATAAATGTAAGTACTGTAGTTACTACTCACCTCTAGTCACCCATGTTTCTTTCAAGGCTGTTAGAGCAATATTACACATACACTCCAGACACAATAACACACATGTACGTTTAAGATGAGTAAAAGATTTATTTCACATTTTTTCATTTTAAATGTCATCAGCTTCATTTGAGGAATCAAAGACATCAAAGGACAACTCACAGGACTAAGTTCTCATGTGCACAGAAGGACAAGAGGGACGGTCTCTGAAAACAAACCGAAGAGGAATGGAATAACAGGGATACACGTCCGAAATGTGCTGGCTGTATTTGTTCCGACAACTCTAAAAATGGGAACGCTTTCAGAGATGGGTTAAAGTGTGTGAGATGTGGATGTTCAGTCATCGGGGGTCAAAAGTAAGAGCAGACAGGGGTTGGGGTCATGGGGGCACCACGACAGAAGGGAGAAAACACAGCTGAGTACTGCAATCACAACACGGAGCACACAGGGAAGGTAAGCAGAGGTTAATGGTTCTAACAGTCTGAGCTCTGGTGTTCACTGCTGATGCTGCGTTTAACCACCTGGCTTTACCTGAGTCGAGTTCATAACGAGGGCGTAAACTCAGGTACGGAGATGTGCTAATGCTAAAAAAATGATCTGGGCGGAATTGCGTAGAAGAACAGTGTTGCTAATTTGTCTCCTGAACAGCAGCAGTTAAACATGATGTCCTAAACCAAAGACCTCTCATGTGGGTTGAGGAGATGAGTGTCGGCATCACAGGCACTTGAGAGAAATGACAACAACAAAAAAACAACATTAAGGCACAACAAATGATACTCAAACATCTGTCTTTGGGATGGGAACACCATGACCTCCATCACTGGGCAGAACTGGTGCCCTAGATGTCTGCCTCCGTAATCACAAGCCCATTACAGGAAAATAAGAAACCTATACAATAACATGCAATATTCAACACAAGGAATCACATTTTCTCCATTTCCTTCTGGACGAATGAAATATGTTCAGTTTGATACATGTCAACACAATTACCTCCATCAAGGTCATATTTGAAGTGGTTTGCTAGATGGTTAAATCAAAAAGTTTTATTGTTTTGCAACAATATTCTATCGAGTAAATTTTTTGTGTAGATGTACGTAGATGCATGCATACAAAAAAAAAAAAAATGCACAATTCACTTCCTATCCCTTCAGCTTTTTCCCCCCATCCCCCCATCAGGTCCAGCATAAGTAAGACAATTTAAATAAAGTATTAAAGTTGTTATACATCAAGAGGAGTCTATAAATACTTTTTATAAACAGCATATATCAAATAAGAGCACAGCTCCTTTTGGCACAATAAGGCAAGCAGATATTTGTTCTGCTTGCCAAGCTGCTGAACAGGACAAAAAAAAAAAAAAGTTTTGCAGGGGTTGGTATCAAATTTTTACCCAAAGTGAATCTTGTTGGGCTTGGAGTAGTTTGAACAGTAATACTGTAGTAATATAAAACAGTATTTTTGAAAATGAACATTATCATCAGTATTATCAGTCCAAACGTTATTTAACTTATTGTGCATTTTTTAAGCTGTCCTGTCCAGCAGCTTGGCAAGTTTGGCTTGTTGTGCCAAACACATTTATTTTGCCAATTGGAGATCTGCTCCCTTTGATATACAGTATATTGTATATAAATAGTATTTATAAAAACTATAAATAGCAAACATAAATACTTTATTTAAATTGTCTTACTTATGCTGGACCTGACGGGGGAATGGGGGAGGGAGTTGAAGGGATGTGAAGTGAACTGTGCTTATTTTTTTGTACGCATGCATACACAAATAAACTACTCTTAATAGAATGTTATATTGTTGTTGACACAACACCAATTATAATTTGTAATAGCACCAGTATTGTCAGTACTGGTATAGACAACCCCCAGTTTGGAGACAATTTCATTACCTCTGCTCAGAACTTTGATGCAATTGTTCATGTGGCTGGTCCAGTTTGTTTTGTCTGTTTGCAGGATTTCACAAAAATGTATGGGTGAATTAGCGTGAAAATTTTAAATGTGGTGCAACTTGGGCCAACGTCTGATTGCGGCAGAGATACAGCATTTTAAATATTCATTTTTGCCTTATCAACCTCTGAAATGAGAAGTGATGGGTTAAAGAACAAGTTCAAGAAATATATTTGGTAAAAATGTCATTTGAAATTTGTCAAGCTGGAATGATGTTTGAAATGAGATTAAAATGTTTTCTTGACCAAATCCCATTGATTTTGATTCACCACAGTAGATTCCATAGAGGTAAATGTGACACATGAATTTTATTTTTGTGTGACTGGCAGGAATTACATTTATCTTCAAGTTTACTAAGGTAAACACAGTAATGCAAGTCATTGCAGAGTAGCTGCAGTCAATCAAGGACGACATGTTACTTCTGACTTTTTGGAAAAGTCCTTCTTAACTACCATAGAACCTCTTTCTTAATCTGAACTGAATGAAAAGATTTTAAAAAAGAAAAATCAGAATATATTAATGCAATAAAATTTGTTACCCATTCTACAGGAAATACATTCAAGTGGTTCTGTTACCCAACTGTATAGACCATATTAATTCCAAATACAGGTTTTTATTGAAAGAACACACGTCGATGACTTACTATTCATATCCTTCTCAACATCAGATGTTCCTTCTGACAACCACCATACATTAGTGGAGTTGTTGTTATGGTAATGAACCAATTAATAAGTCATCCAAGTGTATCGTATTTTCACTGATTTGGAGCCAGATGCGACCAAACCTAAGACACTGGGAGAGTAAATCATCAGTTAACTCTACTTCGTCCCATAACGTACCAACCAGCCACATACAGTCATAGTCAGATTAGCAACACTCAAATTAACTCAGGTGATGCACTCTTTCATAAGCCATGATGTCAATCCAAACTGGCAAATATATTTATAAAAGTTTGTACATTTGTTATGACAGTGGAAATTATCTAAAGAGACAAAAAAAAGTGTTCTGCAAACATGTTTATCTGTGATTTAAAGTTGGGCATTTTAACAGGGGAGTCTATGGGGATTTACTCACTGCCCCTCTTGTGGCCAACTAAAGAACTGCAATTTTAGCAAATTATTTAGTAACTCTGAAGCCATTCACCCATAGCTTTTAACATATTAATTGCCTGTTATGGTGTTTTCACAAGATCGGCTGACAGTAGCATCAGTAAGCCCAGCCTAATCTTCTGTGGCGTTACAGCAGGAAATAGTTCAGTTGTCTTCTGAAGTTACTGAATCTCAAGAAACAGCTGTTTGGTATGAATAAATCAGCACCTATGATTAGTAGAGGTATTAGACCCACACATGCACACACCCCAAACGGTGCACACATGCACACACCCCAAACGGTGCACACATGCACGCTGACGCGCACACACACACACACACACACACACACACACACACACACACTGATCATATAATGAGTAATTAAGAATGTGGATGTCATTGCCAAAGTGTGGAAAAGTAATAGAAGCAGATATATGTTGATTCCACTCTCTTTCCTTCACTGGTTTCACCATCTGAGTCTCAGATTATTGTGGAATTAAAGTGGATTCAGGTTGCCCTCACTCCTCTCAAACAGCCTGTTTCTAATCACATCAATCCCCGTTTGTTCTGCAGAGTGACAGTGTGTTAGTGTTTTCTTTAGTCTTTCTCACAGCTAGTGCAATGTTTCTCAAAAATCAACAGCTCATATGCTTTGTACTTTCACTGCTTTTGAAAGTTTGGGCTGTAACATAGGGCACCAGAAGTAGTAGAGTCTATTGGGACGCTGAGGAGTGAGACGACAGCCGCAGTTTAGGACTTCAGTGGGATGAGGCCCTTCTTGCTGGCCACCAGGCCAACCGCCAAGGCGGCGGAAAGGAAAGTGGAGACGCCCACAAACTTGAGGAAACCACCAACGGAAGGCAGATTCCTCTCCCAGAAGGTAGTGTGAAATGGGAGCGCAGGGACCTCCTGCAGGAGGGAGAAAAGAAAGAAAGGGAGGACAGTATATTACACATTTACACTATTGCTGCTCAAATAAGCCATTTTTTATTCTTCCATACATTTCTTTTGTTGCCATCTCCTTCTGCATACTTTATATGAAAAACTCCTTTCTGGAATCATTTTGTTAAGCCTTTTAAGGGCATTTAGGCTGTGTCCAAACATGTTTTTTGTCACCCGACCACCCTGAACGTCTTTTTTCAGCATTTGTGCGATGCACTCTGGAAAAAAAGTCTGTGCCCTGTATCGCAGGAACAGCTTGTCACTCATTGCTCAGCACTTCTGCTTTTCCTATAGTCAGACTTTCTACTTAGTTTTTAATAGCATTCTCTAAATAACAATGGACAGAATCAGAATCAGAATCAGAATCAGGTTTATTGCCATTGTTCATGTAGTACACAAACTAGGAATTTGTCTCGGTACAATGCTGCAACATTAAACATGATAAGATAAAAGAAATAAACTATACATATAATAAAGTGTAGGATAAGATTAAGTGATACTGGTCAACAGTTAAAATATATTAGCCAGCAGCAGATACTGTGGAGAACTATATAGTGCAGTCGGTAATGCAGGAAGAAAACAGTGATGATTGAGTCTGGTTGAGCTGCTGTACATGGTGCACGAGAGTCAATAAGTCACTTAGTGTTCAGCAGTCTGATGGCAGAGGGGAAGAAGCTGTTCATGTGACGGGAGGTTTTAGTCTGGATGGACCGAAGTCTTCTACCAGAGGGGAGGGGGGCAAACAGTACATGACCAGGGTGTGAGGGATCAGCTATGATCTGGCCAGCACGCCTCCGGGTCCTGGAGATGTACAGATCCAGGAGAGATGGGAGCTTGCAGCCGATCACCTTCTCAGCAGTGCGCACGACGCGCTGCAGCCTTAGTCTGTCCCTGGCAGTGGCTCCTGCGTACCACACGGTTATGGAGGTGGTGAGGATGGACTCGATGATGGCTGTGTAGAACTGCACTAACATCTTGGTGGGTAGCTTGAGCTTCCTCAGCTGCCGCAGGAAGAACATCCTCTGCTGGGCTTTTTTGATGAGTGAGCTGATGGTCGGCTCCCATTTGAGGTCCCTGGTGATGGTAGTGCCTAGGAAGCGGAAGGAATCAGCAGTGGTGATGGGAGAGCCTGAGAGGGTGAGGGGGGGCAGAGGAGTAGTGACTTTCCTGAAGTCTACAATCATCTCCACTGTCTTCAGAGCGTTCAGCTGCAGGTTGTTATTGCTGCACCAGGACGCCAGCTGGGCCACCTCTCTCCTGTAGGCGGACTCGTCGCCGTTGGAGATGAGCCCGATGAGGGTGGTGTCGTCCGCAAACTTGATCAACTTGACAGACTGGTGGCTGGAGGTGCAGGAGTTGGTGTAAAGGGAGAAGAGTAGGGGGGAAAGTACACAGCCCTGGGGTGATCCGGTGCTGATGCTAGTATAGTCTGAGACAGTCTTTCCCAGCCGCACATGCTGCCTCCGGTCCGTCAGGAAGTCGATGATCCACCTGCAGAGGGAGTCAGGCACGTTGAGCAGGGACAGCTTGTCCCGGAGCAGAGCGGGGCGGATGGTGTTGAATGCGGAGCTGAAGTCCACAAACAGGATCCTGGCATAGGTTCCCGGGGAGTCCAGGTGCTGCAGGATGGAGTGGAGGGCCAGGTTGACTGCGTCGTCTACAGACCTGTTGGCTCAGTAGGCAAACTGCAGCGGGTCCAGGAGAGGGGTGGTGATGGACTTGAGGTGGGACAGGACCAGGCGCTCAAAGGACTTCATGACTACAGAGGTGAGCGCTACAGGTCTGTAGTCATTAAGTCCAGTGATCCGTGGCTTCTTGGGGACAGGGATGATGGTGGAGGATTTGAGGCAGGACGGCACGTGGCATAACTTAAGGGAGGTGTTAAAAATGTCTGTGAAGACAGGAGCCAGCTGTTTCGCACAGAGTCTCAGGGTGGAGGGAGACACGCCGTCTGGGCCGGGGGCCTTGCGCGGGTTCAGTCTGGAGAACTGTTTGAGCACATCCTGCTCACTGATGATAAGGGGAGGGGGGAGGAGGGGGGGGGTGCCTTAAATGAAGTAGGGAATGTGGAGGCTGTGGAGCTGGAGGGAGGGGGGGAGTTGGACACAGATGATGAGGTGTCAAAACGGGCATAGTGTTGGGACAGTCTTTGACAAAGGGCTTTGTCATCCTGACCTTTAGGAGCCTTAGGTCGATAGTTGGTGATTTGCCTCAGTCCTCTCCACACGGAAGCCGAATCATTAGCAGTGAACTGCTGCTGGAGTCTCTCTGAGTATAGAGATTTAGCCCTAAATCTAAATTAGATTTAGGAAATATAGGACAGGAAATATATTCTGGCATTGGTAGCAGCTCTGGATGCAAAAGATGATGACACGGACAACAGGAGTGAGTACAGACTGTACCGGTGTCCTATGTCCCGCCCTTCCTTATTCTGATTGGCTGGTTAGAAAGGTCTGACATTGATGAGCTGAGCTGTAGTCTGAAAAGTTAAAATTTTTTCAACACCGAGCGCCCTGAGTGCCACAACAAAAAGTGGCCACCGCCAAGACCGTTTCAGCACCGAGGGCACTGGACTACATAGAAAATGAATACAAACTAGAAAATTCCTGTGGAAATTTTGATAGTGTGCCCCTACTGCCCACTGATCGTGACTTTAAGTTTGAGGACCTAATGTAATAATAAAATTGTTGTAGAAATTTGGTGAAAATGGGACAAAGTTTGTCCAAGTTACAAGAGTCTGTTGTTGTAACCACTAGGTGGCGCTCTAACTTTTGTTAATTATTATTTTATATAGGAGCATGTAGGGTGGGACTAATATCTATCATAGAAAATTTGGTGAAAATCGAACAAAGTCTATCCAAGTTACAAGCACTCATTGTTCTAACCATTAGGTGGCGGTATAACTTTTGTTAATTATTTTTATATAGAAGCATGCAAAATGGGACTAACATCCATCGTAGAAAATTTGGTGAAAATGGGACAAAGTTTGTCCAAGTTACAAGTGTCCATTGTAACCACTAGGTGGTGCTATAACTTTTGTTAATTATTTTTATATAGAAGCGTGCAGGGTGGGAATAAAATTTTCCATCCATCATAGAAAATTTGGTGAAAATGGAACAAAGTTTAATCAAGTTACAAGAATCCCTCGTTCTAACCACTAGGTGGTGCTATAACTTTTATTAATTATTTTCATATAGGAGCGTGCAGGGTGGGTCTAATATCCATTGTAGAAAATCTGGTGAAAATCAGACAAAGTTAGTCCAAGTTACAAGTGTCCGATGTTCCAAAGGCGAAGAGTCAACCTTTGCCATGTCACCATGGCAATACCTGCATATCAGTTATGTGTTGCCCACCCATATAGGACTACAGATAACAGTCACCTTGACCTATGTTCCAGATTTCATGACTCTGGGACCTTTCAAACCCTCCCAACAAGATCACAGATTGAATGGTGAAAAGGGTGTTTCCATGGTAACAGCAGTAAAGCAATGCAAATGTTCATGGGCAGTTGTGATTATGCCTGGGGTCTGATGAACCACAGAAAATTTCATGTCATTATGGTAAGCTGTGTGTGAGTAATAAATAAAACAGTCTTCAGCAATTCTTCCTTTAACCACTAGGTGGTGCTATAAATGTCAGTTATTTTTATATTGACGCATTTGGGATGGGACTAATATCCATCATAGAAACTTTGGTGGAAATCTAACAAGTTTTGTTTGAGTTACAGCTGTCTGACATTGTAAGGGGTGGAGTGAAACTTCGCCATGGCGCTGGGGCCACACCTTTCAGCTTTTGAGAGACACTTATGGAACTTTTAATGGCCCATGACTATAGATGCTACTAGGCGAAAATGAACTCAATCGGAGTAGTCCCCAAGGAGGTGTTCGTTCAAATGCCAAGGGTGGTTTTTGGCAAAATTGGAGGCGGGGTGGCTTTGAGGCAATATGGCGGACTTCCTGTTGGCTGTGGGTAAGGGTCACAATTATGTTTTGTGTATGTCTTTGAGGTGATGCACACCTCACCCAAGTTTCATGTCTATACGGCAAACTTTAGGGTCACCATTCTCCATCGCCCTTGTATGTTTGGCCCCGCCCTCAAAAATTGGGGGTGTGGGGGTACATATTTCTTTTTTAGTTTATTAAATTTTTCAGCGGGTCTGAGGTGTGTGCAAAAAAAACCAAAACAAAAAAAAAACAACAACAACAAAAAAAAAGGTGTTTTGGTTAACGTTTAGAGCACAGGTGTCAAACTCATTCCCTGGAGGGCCAAGACCCTGCAGGCGGAAGTAAAACATGCAGGGTCTTGGCCCTCCATGGAATGAGTTTGACACCCCTGGTTTAGAGGGTCAAAAATGCAATCTTTGAGAACCCCATTCATTTTTAATGGGAAAAGTTTATTGGTTTTTCGTTAATATTTCGGATATTGAGAGAAAATGCTGAAATAAAAATACAAGCATAAATCTCAGGATCGAGCTGCACATTTTGATATATATTTTGTGGAGGTTTTCTCAAAGCTGTGAGAGGAGATATGAACCGAAAATCGGCAGAAGATTAGCTGGAATAAATTTTGAGATAGTAATAGTAATAGAGAGATAGTAATATTTATAGTGTTTCCCATGCTTCACATTGGGCACACTATAAATAGTCGCCCACAGTGGAAAAAATGCATTTGGTGGACATGCAGCCTTTCTTCCTGTGTTACTAGCTGTGGTAACGTATTGTCACTTCCTGTGTTGCTGGCTGTCTGTGTGGTTTTTGGTTAGCTCGCCTGAGAAGTATTGCCATTATATTTCAATCACTTTTTTTTTTCCCCATCTACCGTCACCTCTCACTTCCATTTAACAAGCCTCTTGCACCTGTGTGCGCATTCAGTGTCACCTAATCACCCTCTTTAGCCTTCTGTTCACCTTTCATCGGTGTTTGTGTTAGCTTCAGGTTAGCCACTAGCTATGGCTACTAGCTCTCTTTCCCCTTCTCCTCTGGTGTGCTCTTTGTGTCAGATGTTTAGCTACACCTCTGCCTCTTTTAGTGATAATGGTAAATGTAATAAATGTTGTCTTTTTGAGGTGGTTGAGGCGAAGTTGTGTGATTTGGAATCCCGGCTCCACTGCATTGAAACACAGTCAGCACCAGTTAATAATGACGGACTCCCCTTAGCTGCAGCGGAACACCCTAGCTTAGGGTGCCCTGTTAGCTGTCCTCCGGCTTCTACCTCTCCTGAGCAGTCAGGAGAGAATGGGTGGGTGACGGTGAGAAGGAAGCATAGTCACAAGCCCCTGGTTCACCACCAACCTGTTCATGCCTCTAATCATTTTTCCCCACTCAGCGACACGCCTGCTGAGGAAAAACTCTGATCATTGGTGACGCTATAGTTAGGAACATGAACCTAGCGACACTAGCGGCCATAGTCAAATGCATTCCCGGGGCCAGAGCAGGCGACATTGAGTCAAATTTGAAAATGCTGGCTAAAAGTAACTGTAAATACTCCACAAATGTTATCCACGCCGGCATTAACAACATCCGACTACGGCAGTCAGAAGTTACAAAACTTAGTGTGGAATCTGTGTGCAACTTTGCCAAAATGGTGTCTGCCTCTGTAGTATTCTCTGGGCCCCTCCCCAATCTGACCAGTGATGACATGTTTAGCTGCATGTCATCCTTCAACCGCTGGCTGTCTGTGTGGTGTGCTGCAAACAATGTGGACTACATAGACAATTGGAACTCATTTTGGGGAAAACCTGGTCTTATTAGACAAGATGGTGTCCATTCCACTTTGGATGGTGCGTATCTTTTTTCTAACAATCTGGCATCATTTTTATCCAAATTTTCAAAACCTTGACAACTCAGAGTTAGGATCAGGAAGCAGAGTCGCAGTCTTCCATGCCCCTCTGCAGCTCCTCTTCATCCGCCACCCCTCATCTTAGCCCCCGTCTCCCCCATCAGAGGATCATTGTCTGCTCCCTCCAAAGTAAATACAAATATAATGTATAAGCATCCCAAAGTGATTAAACAAAAAGTTGTAAAAACTCAAATTAAACATGAAGCCTCTAAATTTAATGACTTTGCATCTGTTTTTCCTCATAATTTAAAAATTAAATGAAGTTTGTTAAATATTAGGTCTCTAACTCCCAAGTCTCTGCTAGTCCATGATCTGTTAATTGATCATCAGATTGATTTAATTTCCCTTACAGAGACTTGGTTAGGGCAAGAGGATTATGTTGGTTAAAATTAATCAACTCCCTCTGGTTATTTAAACTGTCAAAATCCCAGAAGTTCTGGTCATGGAGGAGGAGTAGCAACAATTTACCATTCCAAATTACTAGTTAATGTAAAGCAAAAAATCATGTTATAATTCCTTTGAGGGCCTGGTCCTCAGTTTAGAAAGCTTGGGATCAGTTTGCCAAGGTCTCCACCTTTGACCGCCACCTAATCCACATAGCACCGGACCCCCATGATCCCTCCTGCAGGTGGTGAGCCCACTGGAGGGCGGACCCATGTAACTCCTTCGGGCTGAACCCGGCCTGGTCCCATGGGTGGAAACCCGGCCACCAGAAGCTAGCTGTCGAGCCCCTCCCCCAGGCCTGGCTCCAGGGTGGGGCCCCGATAATCCCATACCGGGCGGGGTACACTGAATCCTTGATCTAGAATTTATCATGAGAGTCTGTTGGATTGTTAATAGTCTGGCCCTTCACCCAGGACCAGTTTGTCTTGGGTGACCCTATCAGAGGCAGATTACCCTGGACAACATAGCTCCTGGGATCACTGGGGCACGCAAACCCCCCACCATGATAAGGAGACGATCCATGAGGGGATGACCAAAAGAACAAGATCGTGGATACAAGCGGCTGAAATGAGCTTTCTCCGTAGGATTGCTGGACTCACCCTCAGAGATAGGGTGAGGAGCTCAGTCATCTGGGAGAGGCTCAGAGTAGAACCGCTGCTCCTCCACATTGAAAGGAGTCAGTTGAGGTGGTATGGGCATCTGATTAGGATGCCTCCTGGATGCCTCCCACTTGAGGTGTTTCAGGCACGTCCCACTGGGAGGACACCCTGGGGCAGACCCAGGACTCAGTGGAGAGACTATGTCTCCCAGCTGGTCTGGGAATGCCTTGGTATCCTCTCTGAAGAGCTGGAGCAGGCGGCTGGGAAGAGGGAAGTCTGGGCTTCTCTGCTTGAACTGCTGCCTCCGCGACCCGGACCTCCGGAAAAGTGGTAGAAGATGGATGGATGGATGTTTAATAACTAATAAGACAAAATTCTAAGCTTTCAAATGATGTAAGGCATGACTGTCTTCTGTAAACATGTTTAATACAATTCACTATGATGCAGCTGAGATTTAAAAAAAAAAACAAAAACATTTGAATACGCCCAGCCACGGTATCTGGCAGTATAAAAGATAAGAAAAGATAAGATAAGCCTTTATTAGTCCCACAACGGGGAAATTCCAGGATTGCAACAGCACAGGGATAGCAACACTCAGAGCAACAATCAGAAGGCAAGAAAAAAACAAGCAAGCAAGAGCAGCTAATAAACATATGTACGTATTACTATAAAATATATATATATACACACACACACAGACACACAGTGCAGAGCATTGTAGCTGGATGGAATAAATATATGAATATATGAACACACAGTGCAGAGCATTGTAGCTAGATGGAATAAATATGTAAATATATAAACACCCACAGTACGGAGCATTGCAGCTAGGTGGAATAAATATGCAAGTATATAAACACACACAGTGCGGAGCAATGTAGCTAGATGGAATAATATGTAGATATATAAATATATAAACACCCACAGTACGGAGCATTGTAGCTAGATGGAATAAATATGCAAATATATAAACACACACAGTGCAGAGCATTGTTGCTAGATGGAATGAAACAGCATAACCGTCTACTTAGTTATCCTACATGGTATGATTATGTGCCCATACATATTCTCACCCTCCATAGCGACCGGTATGTTCCTAGTTGTATGCCGGAGAGGACCATTGTGTAAGTCTATTGCATCTTTTGCATTCAAAAAACTATTAGTTTGTTACGTCTTTTTGCTATCTCTGCGAGCAGCCCTGCTTAGGTTGTACAGTCTGACAGCCGTTGGTAGGAAGGACCTACGAAACCTCTCGGTTGTGCACCTGGGATGATGTAGTCTGCTGCTAAATGAGCTCCTCAGTGCATTCAGTATGTCCTGCATAGGGTGGAACTCGGACTCCAGCAGAGATGACAGTTTAGCCACCGTCCTTCTCTCTCCTATCTCCTCCATCGGATCAAGGCGCTGCCCCAGGACAGAGCTAGCTTTCTTAATCAGTTTGTTCAGTCTCTTCCTATCGGCTGCAGTAATGCCACTGCCCCAGCAGACCACTCCAAAAGTGATGGCTGATGCCACCACCGTGTCATAGAATGACTTCAGCAGCGCCCCTTGTACACCAAAAGACCTGAGTCTCCTCAGCAGGAACAGCCTGCTGTTGTACAGCAGGCTGTTGCACTGTACAAAAGATGTACAGTGTTAAAAAATGCAGACATGGTTTAATGTTATGTCAGAAAACGGGAACCAAGAACAAGACCAAATGTCGAACTGAACACGACTTTATTGTTGACTCACTCTCACAGTACAGGCGCTGCCGTCAGGCTGAGAGGAGACCAAAGAGACCACCCCTCTTCCTCACGGCCCTCTTATACCCCGGGTGGCAGCGGAACCAGAAAGGTGGAGCTACCACCCGTGTCACACAATATGTCCCAATAACAACATAACACTTTAACTTTCAACTTTCACTATTTCCACTTTTTATACAAATATTGGGTCATTTCAGGTTAGTATTTTTAAGAAAACTTTATCCAACTTAAACTACTATTGCTTTTATACCAGCTTTTCTTTTCAGACAATTAAGATAATTTTCAGTTAACTATTGTTATAATAAAAAAATAGTGAAGATTAGTAAATTAGATATTACATAAAGTGCTTGCATACACATATCTTTTAAATCCACACATACACAGAAGCTCACACACACACACACGCGTACACACACATACAAGCTCCACAGGAAAGTCTCCGTTCCTGTTTTCATATATGGGCATGGGGGTCGTGTAGGACTAAAGAGGAGACATCTGGAGAGACAGGAACCAACAGGATGGAAGTCATAAAGAGCCGAGATGACATCTGAAGCCATTTGGACACTGAAAGGACCAGTTCTAACTAGTTTGGACAATGGCCAGCATATTGTTGGAAAGTTACTGGAAAATGCCCAGTAACTGGAAGCCTTTTTGTAGCTGTGCTGTTCTTTGTTCTGGGTCTTTTCATCAGAGGAGGGGGTGAAGGACCCATGGCTGTGTTTCTGACTCCCTGTGTGATTCAATAAAAGTTAAGCTCAGAAATAGTATTTCTTCTGTGATTATTGGTTGGTTAACTGAAAAGATTCTGCTAACTGTCCAAAATTAATTTTTACACTATATAAACCTTTGTGGCGGGTTGGTGTAACCCCCACAACAGACTGGACAGACACAGCGCTCGGCTAGAGCAATTAACAGAACAGTGAAATGTGTGTATTAATGTCTACAGGCAGCCCTGCTTCTTCTGGCTCACTACTGTGATGTTAATGTGCCTTTCATGCATTGTGTTCATGAGTCCTGTCCTTACTGTGACCTAGAGACTGAGATCAATATGTAGATGTGCCTTGTAACCTCTTTGTCTTGCAGCTGGAGCAGGGGCCAGCAATCTGCCTATTGTGATGTATGTCTCTCAAATGCAAATGTCTCATGCCTGTTCTGCAATCTCTTTGATCATACCAACTGCTGGGGAATGCTCTTTTATGTATTGTTGTAGTTGGGTATATATACTGCACTGTAATCCATGCTCATCCTCTCATTCACTCACTCTTCAGCTGCTGCTGCAGACACACACTTTGTGCCTCCTCTCTGAGAGCCTGAGGAATTCAGCTTCAGCCTGCTCACACTATGGGCTGAAGCCGAGTTCCCGTGAAGGCGGTATGATTCAATAAACCTGATTAAAACCTTCACCAACGCTGCTTTATTTCATGCCACTTCACCTTCTTATTATTAAACGATTATAACTTTTATTCCACGTACCAAAAGCCAGTTTAGAAAGCTTGGGATCAGTCCGCCAAGGTCTCCGCCTTTGACTGCCACCTAATCCACATAGCACCGGACTTCCATGATCCCTCCTGCAGGTGGTGAACCTACTGGAGGGCGGACCCATGTAACTCCTTCGGGCTGAGCCCGGCCGGGTCCCATGGGTGGAAACCCGGCCACCAGACGCTAGCCTTCCTCCACATTGAAAGGAGTCAGTTGAGGTGGTATGGGCATCTGATTAGGATGCCTCCTGGACGCCTCCCACTTGAGGTGTTTCAGGCACGTCCCACTGGGAGGAGACCCCGGGGCAGACCCAGGACTCGGTGGAGAGACTATGTCTCCCAGCTAGTCTGGGAACGCCTTGGTATCCCCTCTGAAGAGCTGGAGCAGGTGGCTGGGGAGAGGGAAGTCTGGGCTTCTCTGCTTGAACTGCTGCCTCCGCGACCCGGACCTCCGGAAAAGCGGTAGAAGATGGATGGATGGATGGATGGATATAACTTTTATGCCAACTGCAAATTTTGGCCATTTTAGCTTTTAAGCTAGCATTTTTAAGCTGGCTCAATAAGCTGGTTGCATAAGTGTGTACACCCTTAAACTCATACTTCTTTGATGCACATTTTGATTTAATTACAGCAAATACAAAAATTAGCTGTCAGCATTGAATATTTTTTAAGGAAACTGTCAGTTACTTTTTCTGTTTTCTTTTGGGTTTCTTTATTCATAAAGGACATTTTGAAACATAGCTACAAAATTCATGACAGCCTATTTTTGTCTTAATGTGACTTGTTATTCTTTTGATTAACTCCTCATAATTACCTAATGTAGGACCCAAACTTGCCTAAGCCATGAAAGGAGCAGTTATTACAAACTTAAGCACTCACCATAAAAAACTCAATTAAAAATAAAAACACATAGATATAACAAAAACATACCAGATACGTGCACAAAATGTATGGAAAGTAAAGGAACCCTATTTCATTGTTTATGGGAATGTAGAAAAATTAGAATGTTTTGGGAAGAGGTGAGGGTAACAATTGAAAAAATAATTTCAAAACAATTCATATTGAACTCTAAACTGTTTTTGTTGGGTCTGTATCCAGAAAAGCATAACTTTAATAAGAGTGAAAGAGCATTCATAGCCCTCAGTTTGCTTAATGCCAAAAAATGTATTGCACTACTGTGGAAAAAGACTCATAGACCAGCTGTGACTCAGTGGTTAAGACAGATGTTAAACCTTCCACTAGAAAGAATAACATACATACTGAAATCAAAGGAAAATGTGTTTGAGAATATATGGAGACCTTTCATTGATTATGTAAAGAAATTAAACATAACTTCTGAAGAAGAAGGTGAATGATGTGTGTGGACCTTGTAAATTCCAAATTGGTGAATGTATAATATGTATACTTATGTAATGGATTACCTAGGCTAAACAGAGGAGCATTGTTGATGACTTGCTTTTGTTAGTGGCTGTTGGTGTTTTTAGTACATTTTTTTTTCTTTTTAAATTACTTTAGTGTTCGTGTTTGATTGTGTCATGTTTGTTAAAAAAGGTTCAATAAAAAATATTGTGGAAAAAAACCCCAAAAAAACACATGGTTAATTACGATGTGCCACACTGGTCAATTTGTGTTGTGAATGATTTTTTTTATTTGAAAAGTATATATAATCTCAGTGTTATTTCCATAGCAATTAAATGTTGAGTTTAATTTGATAGATTACACAACATAGCAAAAATATTTTTTTTGTAAGATGTCTGTTTTTTCAACTGATTTAAGACAATTTTGCACCGCTGAATCAGAAAATGACATCCGCTTCTCTCTATCAGGTCAGGTTTTTATGCTAAGTTGTAAGCAGTTGTACAGTTGTACTGTAAATTGAATAGTAGATGTTCTGCCCACAGTAAAAGTATGTTTCATAAAAGGTTAAAAATGGTTCATAATAAGTTTAGTAATAAAATGTCATAATTCATCTGTAATAATTCATGCTAAAAAACGGTAATTGGGTTAAAAGTAATTTCTATACAGTCAGTATTGGTTTAGCTGTATTTTATTTTGAAGGTGTAGTCAGTGGTCGCAATGCATTATGGGTAGCGGAAGCAGTAGTCAGTCGGAGAAAAAAACCGTGGTACCAAAAAGGAAAACCTACCTGTGAATGTCCAAGATGCTCCTCCTGTGTGCTGAATCTTTTTTCTACACCTTCGAAAGCAATGGCTTTTCACTTGAGGTTTTCAGCCACAATTGTAAAGAACTGTAAGCTGTCTAGAAGACCGTAATAAATAATGATAACAGTATAGTGAAAAGCCATATCAGCAGTTGGTGAAGATAAAACTCACAACACAGCAATGGACGACACTCAAGGGGAGAAGGCAGAAGAAAAGGCTAACTCCAAAGCCAAAGCATCATCCAAAGCTAGCTATAGCTCCAAACATTCTAGCTCCAAACACTCATCCTCCAAGTTATCCTCAAAGTCCAGTGTACTGGAAGCAGCCGTCATGGCACGAGCCTCTGCTGAAGCCGCGAATGCTAAACCCTCGTACAGTAAAGGGCCTTTTCCACTAGCACGCTTTAGCGCGACACGGGACGGCTCAGCACGCTTTGTACGCTTTTCCACAAGCCCCAACACGGTTTAACAGCCGCGATTCTCAGCCCCGCTGAAGGGCAGGGTACAGCAGTGCTGAGCTGTGCCGTGTTGTGACGTTAACAGACTGGTCGCCGCTGATTGGTCAGGTCGTAACCGGCGCTGATTGGTCAGGTTGTAACCGCCCCTCTCCTCCTCCTCATCTACCAAATCTTCACGACCTTCTCAATAAAGTTTTTGAAAAAAAAAAAAAAAAGAATCTTCATGACTGCCTTTACTCAGCACGCAACCACTGTTGGCGGTTCCTTTCAGTGTATTGCTGTGCTATTTTCATTTATTCTCTATCAAAAATGGCTTCGCGTAATAAGGGTGTTCCATGGACCAGTAAGGAGCTGCAGTGTCTGCTCACTGCATTGTCAGACGAACGTATGCAGCGCGAGTTAGACGGAGCTGCCCGGAATGAAAAAATATACCGGGAGGTCTCGACATCGGAGTCCTTTAACGGTGAGTTTTAATTTTTTTTTATTGTGCGTTTTTTCGCAAATATATTCGGTAAGACGCTCAGTTTATTTATGCAATAAAAAAGCTGTTCATTTGTGGATGATGATCGCTGCTTAATTGCAGCACACTGCGGACTCAAGCTTTTATTTTAATTATTCATGTGAACAATACGCTGAAATAAGCTTATGTATTCTTGTTAAAAACTATTGTGCTGTATTTTATTGTGTGCATTTTCCTTGTAGAATCATCCCACGCGTCCGCCGCGACAGCCCATCCGGATTATTCAACCGAGCCATCCTGACCCACAGCTGGCAGAGACGCTTCATTCAGCCGAGTCGTGACCCAGTTTGGGAAGCTGGTGTAGAGACACTCAGTGGTCGGCGTGTATAAAATGTCGATTAACCTTCATGTTGTGTTGCAAAGTTTTTTTTTTCTTTTAATATTTTGTATATAATAAAATGGAATTGTTTTGGAAAGTGTGGTTTGTCTGTTATAACACTGAATTATAAAACAGTATAATTTCATAGAAATTCCATTGCCTAGTCTGATCAAAATGATACTGATCTTCCTGTCAGGGTCAACCATTGTAAAGGTAATGTAATTTTTAACTAGACCAAAAAACAAATGTTTTTGTAAGCTTTCTGTTCTTTTTATTGAAATATCATAAAAAATTAGCCCCACATGATCCAGTTCTAAACTTTGGGTACATTTTTTATGTTAACTTATAAGAAGTTGCACAGTTGGACTTTAAAATGCAGCAGGAGAGACTGATCAAGCTTACAAGTCAAAGTAAAAAAGTAAGTATATGTAAATTGAATGTTCTATCGGCATTCCAAATTCAGAGAATTACAATACTTTAGAAGGAGTGTAGCATCATCTAAACGGAAAATAATAATACTGTTGTTCCAAACGTTGACCTGAAGGTGAAAAACATGAATTTTTTTTAATTCAGTACATCCAAAATGCCCTAGGATGTAAAAAATAATAATTTGGTGTAGGCCAGTGTGCCACGTCTCATTATTTAATACGAATAAAAACAAGTTTCAGCTCTTTATTTCTAGGTCATTTGGCAGTTAATTCAAAACAAAAGTGACTTGTGTTGTTGCAGCTTAATTATGAGATAAAATTAATTGTGAGATAAATCCACAGAGCGAGCAAGGCAATAATCCTTGAATCCTTTTTTGTCTAAATAAGGACTCAGTCGGGTGCGTAACGTCACGGGAGTGTGGCCCCGCCTCGCTCAGAATCTGCTGCTGCCCCGCTTCTAAAACCTCCTAACAAACCATCACAGCACAAGCACAACACCAATGGAGACAGAAGCATTCCGAGCTGTACTGAAGTGAACCGAGCCGTACCAAGGTGTGCTGGGCTAGTGGAAAACTGGCTTAAGAAACAACTAGAAATTAAAAAGCAACAAGCAAAGCTAGAACTGGATTTAGAGATGCTGGAGATAGAGAAGAAGGCAGTGGCTGCTACAGCAAAAGCAGAAGTTCTAGAAGCTGCTGCAGCTGCCGAGCAAGACAAAGGACAGAGTGTAAAGAGTGCAGTCCCACTACAAGTCGTCAGACAGAGAACTATGAAGTACGTGCAACACCAAACCCAGCTAAAGTCACAGGTGCAACCAGCCAAAGAAGAAGCACCTCGAGTCGAACCTGCACAAAAGGCGCAATCATTCACTCCAAGGAGACCCGAACAAACTCCCTCTCCAGCAGTGCTCAAGAAAATGTACGTAAAAAATGAATCCATTGACATACCAAGAGACTATGTCAAGCCAAACAGTTACCATGCTTCCCACAATAGTGACCCACCTATGGCAGACTTTGCTAGATTCCTTGCGCGTAGCGAATTAATCACAACAGGGCTCTTTAAGTTTGATGACACCCCCGAAAACTTTAGAGCATGGCAGTCATCATTCATAAATGCAACTGAAGACGTTGATCTCACATATAGCCAGGAGTTAGATCTCCTAGTCAAGTGGCTCGGTAAAGAGTCCTCAGAGCATGTTTAAAGAATCAGAGCTGTCTACGCCACCAACTCCAAAGCTGCCCTCCAATTGTCATGGGACAGGTTAGAAGAATGTTATGCTACGCCAAAAGTAGTAGAAAATGCCTTGTTCAAAAAACTAGACAACTTCCCTCGCCTTACAGAGACAATGCAAAACTCAGGGAACTTAGAGATTTGCTCTTAGAACTGCAGGTCGCTAAAGATGAAGCTCATCTCCCAGGCCTCACTTACCTCGACACACCCTGTGGCGTTAAGCCCATAGTCGAAAAGTTACCTCCAAGTTTACAAGATAAATGGCTGCACTCAGGCTCAAAATACAAACAAAAATACGATGTAGCATCCCCCCCCTTCTCATATTTTGTAACGTTTGTCCAAGACGAGGCTAAAGCAAGAAACAACCCAAGTTTTGCAACATGCAGCAGCCAACCCTTCAGCAAAGGTGAGAGACCACCATTCAAACAAACTAGCTACAAAACACCTCTAACTGTAAACAAAACAGAGGTCAACACAACTGCTCCCGCTAGTACTAGGGGCAGGGGCAGACACAAGGCACTTTGTCGAGAGACACTTCTATGTACATGACTGGTTGATTTCACTCCCCACTGAATCTGCAGCCATAGACTTGCTCAAGCGTACATGTACATCCTTGGCCGAGTCCAATCTCAAACTCCACAAAATCGCCTTGAATAGTGTCTCAGTCATGCCAGCCTTCAAGCCAGAAGACCTGGCCACTTGTATCAAAGACTTGAGTCTAGGCGATGACACTCTACGAACTCAGAGAAGTCTAGGCCTGTGCTGGGACATAAATACCAACTCTTTCACATTCAAGGTAGCTGTTAATGACAAACCCTAAACCCGCCGTGGGGTTCTCTCAGTAATTAACAGTATCTTCGACCCCTTGGGACTAGCATCGCCAGTGACAATCAAAGGCAGATTCTTGTTATGTGAACTGTCAAATGGAGTCCAAGATTGGGATGCTCAGGATAAAATGGACACATGAAAAACATGGAAAATGTCCCTCCAAGACCTTAGCAGTCTCAAAGTGCCATGCTGCTATATACCAGCTTCCCTTTCTAAGTCCACTTACACTGAACTGTGCATCTTTTCCGACGCCTCAAGCTGGGCTATTGTGGCAGAAGCATACTTGAAAACAGTCAATGCAGAAGGACAATGCAAAGTTGGATTTGTGCTTGGAAAAGCAAAACTTTCACCACAACCAGAGCCCACAATACCTCGCCTTGAACTTTGTGGAGCAGTTCTAGCGGTTGAGATGGCGGAGCTCATTCTAGATGAACTTGATCACAAACCAAATGCTGTCAAATTCTACTGTGATAGCAGGGTGGTTCTCGGGTACATTTGCAATGATTCAAAGTACTTCTATGTTTATGTACATAATTGCGTTCATCGCATACATCAGTTCACAACCCCTGAACAGTGGCATGACGTCACATCAGAACAAAACCCAGCCAATCTAGCCACCAGGTCAATACCTGCATCACAGCTCATGGACACTATGTGGCTTAAGGGACCAGACTTCCTTTACAAACTACCTGAACCTGAGACACATGAATCCTTTGAGTTAATTGAGCCCGAAGTAGACTGTGAAATCAGACAAGTCGCTACTTTTGCTACTCACATTCAGAAAAACGTGTTCTCATCAGAACGCTTCCAGCGCTTTTCAAACTGGAACTCATTAGTATGTGCCATTGCATTCCAAATTCACCAAGCTCGTTCTCACTCATCAAGCAACTCATCAGATCATTCATGCAGGGGCTGGCATCAATGTAGCAAGCCATGCACTCCAGAGTAATTGGACGCTGCCAGTAACCTCACTCTCCAGTCTGTTCAAAAGGACACCTTTCATGACAAGTATGCTGTTCTCCAAGCCAAACTGTCCACAGTTCAAGTTCCATCGTAGCTCTCGATCGCTATATGAGTGAAAGCCTCGTTAAGGTCGGAGGTTGTCTCAAACATTCTTCATTGAACACAGCATCCAAGAATCCAATCATTCTCCCAAACAAGCATCATGTAACTAAGCTGCTTGTCCGACACTATCATGCCAAAGTTATACATCAAGGAAGACAGTTCACAGAAAGCGCGATTAGGCAAACCGGACTATGGATTGTAGGTTGCAAAAGACTGGTCTTGTCCATTATCCACCGTTGTGCAACGTGCAGAAAACTCAGGGGAAACTAGAGACTCAGAAAATGGCAGATCTCCCACCTGAGAGACTCGAAACATGCTCTCCATTTTTGTATGTCGGGTTGGATGTATTTGGTCCATGGTCAGTAGTCACCCGACGCACACGAGGTGGTGCTGCACAAAGAAAAAGGTGGGCAATACTCTTTGTGTGTATGACCACAAGAGGCGTACATATCAAAGTCATTGAATCTATGGACACTTGCAGCTGCATAAATACAATATGCAGATTCTTCGCAATATGAGGCCCAGCAAAGCAAATGCGATCTGACAGACACTAACTTCATTGCAGCGAGCATGGAGTTGGGTATGACACAACCAAACAAGAACCCTCCCAACATTGTCAACTATCTTCATGCCAACGGTTGCACATGGGAGTTCAATCCCCCACGTGCCTCACACATGGGGGGCGTCTGGGAAAGAATGATTGGGGTCACTCGCAGAATATCGGACTCTATGCTCTTGCAAAACACACTCATTTGACACATAAGTGTTTTGTACTTTAATGGCTGAGTTATCGTCTATAATCAATGCAAGGCCCTTAGTCCCCATCTCAACGGACCCTTCCTCACCATTCCTACTATGTTCTGCAATGATCTTGACCCAAAAGCAGCACATCCCCCCCTCCACCGGGAGACTTTTGTGGAAAAGACTTGCTCAAAAACCTGTGGAAACAAGTGCAAGCACTCACCAATGAATTTTGGAGCTGTTGGAGAAACAAATATCTTAACACCCTCCAATCAAGGCGCAAGTGGCATACAACACACTGCAACCTTCAGACAGGCGACACAGTGCTGTTGAAACAAAATCAAGCACCCAGAGATGAATGGACAATGGCCATCATCACATCAACCTTTCCAAGCAGCGACAGAAAGGTCAGAAAGGTCGAAGTGAGAACATCATCCCAGGGTGTTTCAAAGACTTACTTGCGTCCCATCTCGGATGTTGTTATGCTCTTAGAAAACGAAGTGACTGATAAAAAGCAGTAGTGGCATTAGTAATGCCAGGCGGGGAGTGTTCTGACAGTCTGGGCTCAAGCAGCCCCTTCCACAATAAGACATATAGGTTCATTATATAATCAAACCCTAAAAATCTTGGACAAAAAGCCCATTAGGTGGCATCACTGTAATGTTTTAAAAAAATACAACCTATTGAGTTTTGAGAGCTTCATTGACCTCTGTTTTCTGAAATTAACGTTCAAATGTTTCCATAAATCAGCATCCGAGCCACTTGCTGGTTTCGTCCAAAGACAGGACAGCAGCAGAGCCACCAGGAGTTCTGTTAACAATAACTGTAAAATATTCCACCGCAGAACCACATTTGGACAAACAGCTTTCTCTATAAAGGGCAGTCACATCTGGAACACAATGCCAAATGTAATTAAAATAATAACGGACTTTAAAACATTCACTAAAAAGGTTAAAAACTGGCTGAAAAATAAACAAGAATGTACTCATGTATGAATTAATTGTCTGCAAAGTGAGAGTAAATGAAGGGAAGGAATAAATGTGTTTGTTTATAGTGAGTGACGGAGGGAGGAAGGCCTGAAATAGGCAAACGTGAGTTATGTTATATGTGTTAAATGTGAGTCAGGCTGTTATACTTGTGTATTTATAATATTTATAATATTTATGTTAAATGTGAGTCAGGCTGTTATATTTGTGTATTTATAATATTTATAATATTTATAATTGTGTATTTATAATCTTTCTGCATTGATGTATGTGGTTATTGTGTATATTTTTTTTTCCATCTTTTACTTGATTCTTTTTTCTAAAGCCCATCCAGGGACAAGAGTTGCAAATTAGCTAATAGCTATACACTCTATGTGCAACACATCAGATTGATTGTCTTTGATTAATTGTCTATGTTTATTGCACTGTCCCTGTCAAATAAACTAATCTACTACTACTAGTAAAAGTGTGTTTCATAAAAGGTTAAAAATGGTTCATAATAAGTTTGTAATAAAATGTCATAATTCATCTGTAATAATTCATGCTAAAAACAGTCATTGGGTTAAAAGTAATTTCTATACAGTCAGTATTGGTTTACCTGCATTTCATTTTGAAGGCGTAGTCAGTGGTCGCAATGCATTATGGGTAGCCGAAGCAGTAGTCAGTCGGAGAAAAAAAATGTGGTACCAAAAAAAAAAAAAAAGAAAACTTGCCTGTGAATGTCCAAGATCCTCCTCCTGTGTGCTAAATCTTTTTTCTACACCTTCGAAAGCAATGGCTTTTCAGACACAGTTGTAAAGAACTGTAAGGTGTCTAGAAGACCGTAATGAAGGAGCATGACGCTCAGTTTCCTGGCTCATGAAAAACAAGTTTGGCTTGCTGTTGATCTGCGTTCACATACACAGTGAATACAACACGTAGTGATAACAGTATAGTAGACATTGATAAAGGTAAGTACATGTAAACTGAATGTTACGTCATCATTGTTCAAAATTCAGAGAATTTCAAGAAATAAAAAAGGATTTTAAATCATATAAAGCAAAAATACCCGTGCATGTAAACAAAAACGTGAAAAACATGTGGCCATAGTTCAAAAGTTGAGCTGACTGAGCAAAACCAATGTGATTTTTGGATTCAGCACATCAAAATTGTCCTAAAACAGCTAAAAACACTTAGACATTAAATTTGGTGTTGACCAGTGTTATCATGTAGAGGAATTATTCTCCTTACCAGACTCTGGGGCTCCGGTTGCCAGATCTGATTGGGGTGGATTTTACCCATCGCACACATGACCTGCAGGAATAAAAGCAGAGAGTGAAAAATTACAACTCATTTTTTTCTTCTTCTGCACTGCACAGAGAAACTGGCCCCAGTGAGAGAATATGCTTAAAGTGAGAGGAGATTCAAGTAAACAGAAAAATGACTAAGCCCCATTTAGTTGCAGTGAAGCTTTTGCTTTACCATTTAAATCTGAAGAACAGATTTTAATTCATAGTAAAACTAGAATGATTGTTGTATGAGCGATTTGAAATGATGCATTTCTGAAGGTTAAAACTTACAAAAGCACAATTTTTCTGTCAATGACCGCTTTAAAGTAAAACACTTTCACAAGAATCTATTTCCAAACATTCTGTGGTTTGTAACATTGAGCGTCTTGAGGTAATTCGTGCTCTGACCTCTCTGGCTGCTCTCTCTCCAGCCTGTACTGCTCCTTCCATGTAGCCGCTCCACTCAGTGGCCGTCTCCGTGCCCGCGAAGTACAACTTCCCAACCGGCTCTCTCAGCACTCTTGAGACGGAAAACAAAATAACAGTGGTAGAGCTGACTTACAAGCTGTAATTTCTTCGACTAGAAAAATGTCAAGAGAAGGGAAAAAATCTACAACATAAACCAAATGTGTTATGGACTTAGTTTCCTAAAAATGTTCTAGCAATATAAGCAATAGAAACATGTTCTACTTCTTTACAATTAACTTTAAATATCAAAAGCAGAGTTTCCCCTGAGTGGATTTGCTTAGTTTGCCAATTACACTACATACAGCCTCCATATTGCACAGGTCACAGTGCTCTCCTGCCTGTGTCTTAATAGACTGCCCTCTAGTGAAATTATTGCACAGTGCACCATACTGCAATTCAGCGTCTCTGAATCAGCCTTATTTTATTCACATAATTGGGATTTATTACATCAACACTGAAACTTTATTTTTCATGAGTAGGCTCTTAAGTTTTATCTAGCTGCGTCCTGGTAATTCCATTGACGCCACATGGGTATGGTGGGAATGTGACAACTTAAATTCAGAAGGCAATTTGCTATTTTTTTAACAAGAGGGATGGGGGGGTTTCACAAATTTAGCACAATGTTGCTGTCCAGCACACACCTCATATCTTCATATTTAATTTTTTTTTTTTTTTTTTTTTTTTTTTTTTTTTTTAAATAAACCCATTCTATTGGTCACTCTTTATGTCTCTGGATGCTTTTTTTTTTTAAAGTGATATCAAACAAATTAAAAGCATTAGGAAACTCAGGTGAATAAGTCATGTAGCTGCCAAATTAATGAGAAACTAGTTTTTCCTCCTTTTCCTTAAAAATGTCTGCTCTGGATATATGAGGTCTGCGGTTGACAACGATAAGGTACAAGTGTATAAATGTAAATTAGGCACATATAGTCATCTGTCCCCCCCTCCCCCGCCCCCCCCCCCCCCCACATACAAACTGACATGCCCTCCGACAATCCTCTACAGCAGGACAGTTCTACTGGAGCTGAAGCCCAAACGACTGGGGTGGGGGTGGGTCACAGCCCCTTCTGAGCATTCTGGGGGGAGCTGTGTGGTGACCCAGCACAATGCAGACTGATACTATTTCACGCTCAGCAGGGCTGGAAGGACAGAGGACAATTTGCATACGGACAGAGAGCCCCTGGGGGCAATCAGAACAATGGACTGTTGTGTATACATCCCCTGGATGAGGGAACGGACATCTGGGCGCCAGTTGGTCACGCTAATAATATGTATTGACTGATATGTATATCACTATGCTAATGTGCCATGCATTCTCTCTGTCTGTATAACATCTATAAAAGAGCTTACGATACATGCCTCAGCAGCACAGTAGCGCACAGAGCTAGAAAGTGCGTCTCATTATGTTGGAGGAAAATAAAACTCTGCAGCCTTCCAGCTCGTTGCATCTCATCTGATCATTTACCTCCACACTGGATGATAGTCCGACTATCGTCCTGTTGCACTGACACCAATTGTGATGAAGTGTTTTGAACGAGTTGTCAAACCACACATCACAGCCTGCCTCCCTGCATCACATGACCCGCTCCAGTTTGCATATCGTTCAAACCGCTCCATGGAGGATGCTATAGTCACCCCCCTGCACTCTCATCACCCACCTGGATCAGAAAGACACCTACGCCAGACTCCTGTATATTGATTTCAGTTCAGCATTTAACACCATTATTCCCCAGAGACCGATGGAGAAATTACTCCTTCTCGGTCTGAACACCGCCACGTCTCTGGATCCTGGACTTCCTGACCGAGAGACCTCAGTCTGTCCGTGTTGGAAACAACATCTCCAACTCTATCACGCTGAGCACCGGATCCCCTCAAGGCTGCGTACTCAGTCCACTGTTGTTTACACTTCTAACATGACTGTGTATCCAGACACGAGGGGAACCAGATTATTAAGTTTGCAGACGACACCACAGTGGTGGGACTTATTCAGAGGGATGAGGAATTAATGCACAGGGAAGAAGTTAGAGACCTGGAGGGCTGGTGCAGGGAGAACAATCTGGTGCTCAACGTGGACAAAATGAAGGAGATGATTATCGACTTCCGGCAGTCACGGCCTGAACATGTCCCTCAGCATCGGCGGCCGTGTGGTGGAGAGAGTGGAGAACATCAAGTTCCTTGGAGTGCACATCTCGCAGGACCTGACCTGGAGCAAGAATTCCTTGGGGATCAGAAAGCGGGCCCAGCAGAGACTGCACTTCTTGAGGAAACTCAAACAGGCCTCGCTCCCCATCTGCATCCTCAGGAGCTTCTACAGAGGTGTGGTGGAGAGTGTTCTGACGTACTGCATTGCAACATGATACTCCAGCTGCAGTATGTCAGACAAAAAAGCCCTGCAGAGGATAGTTAAGGGAGCTGAGAGGGTAATTGGAGTTTCCCTCCAATCTGTCCAAGAACTTTTTCAGAACCGTTGTAGGAGCAGGGCACTGAACATTGTCAAGGACCACTCTCACCCTCTGCATAAACACTTTGAACTGCTGCCATCTGGCAAACAATTCCGGAGCATCAGAGGCAGAACCACCAGACTGATTAACAGCTTCCTTCCACAAGCTGTTAGGATGCTGAACAGATGATCCGGAATCTTTCATATATACTACTGCACCTTATGGACATTATGTATATTATTTGTATATTATAGTTCTAGTTAGTTTCAAGTATATCTCAGGGATGTGTGAATTGCTGTGTTGGGGTGGGGGGTGAGGGTGTGTGTGAGTGTGTCTTAAATTATGTTTTTACTTATATGGATGCCTAGAGAAATGTAATTTCATCTTGCCTGCACTACAGTTGTATGTACAGCAACATGACAATAAAGGTTGATTTGATTCGATTTGATATTTACAAGAAATAAAGGTGCAAAGTTATTATAAAAGATGCCAATTAATTTTTTTTAAAAAAAGTCACAAATTACAGTTTAAATACATAGAATAAAGATTTAACCAGCATCCAGATGAATGTTGCAAATTTAGAAAAAGCTGAAAATTTACAGGAAAATGTTTCCAATTTATAAGAAAAGTTACAAAGTTGTGCCCCCCCATAAAAAAAAATAAAATAAAAAATTTATGAGAAAAAAGTTGCAAATGTATGAGGCAAATGCATGAGAAAAAGATGCAAATTTATGAGAAAAAAATACAAAATTTACAGAATACAAGTTTCACATTTTTGATGGAACTGTTGTAAATTTGCCAGAGAAAAAAATTCACAAATTTATGACAAAAAAAATTGCAAATGTATGAGAAAAAAGATGTAAATTTATGAGGAAAAAGTTGCAATTTTAGGAGAAAAAAAATCAAATTTATGAGAAAAAAATTGAAAATTTATGGGGAAAAAATTGACAATTTAACAAGAACAAAAGCTGCAAATTTATGAGAAAAAAAATTGTGGGGGAATTGTCCCCCCGTTCCCCTCTTGGTTTACAGCTATGAATGAGGGATAGAGATGGAGGGATGACAGGTTAACAAGGGGGATGATTTTGGATCATTTTGCTCACAAGGAGGGTGGCACCCCCGTCATCTCACCCACCATTTATTAATCAGCTGGTCACCTACAGTGGATATAAAAAGTCTACACACCCCTGTTCAAATGCCAGGTTTTTGTGATGTAAAAAAAAATGAGACCAAGAGAAATCATTTCAAAACTTTTTCCACCATTAATGTAACCTATAACCTGTACGACCCAATTGAAAAACAAAAATCTTTTAAGCAGAAAAATGAAAAAAAAAAAAAACTTACAATAACCTGGCTGCATAAATATATACACCCTTAAACTAATACTTAATACATTTTGTCAAGTCAGGCATTGGCTTTCTTGCTACCGGGTAACCATGAAAACCGGTACTACCCGTCTCATGGGTTGGGCCGTCGGCGACTCAACCGGCATCCCCGCCCTTCCGAGGGCGTGAAGGGTGAAACGGGGCATCCTGGCAGAACTAAAAACAATATCTGCCACAGGTCTGTGGTGGACCACTCCCAGTTACACGGGGTGAGACTGGACATCCTAGCAGATAAACACATCTGTTGCAAGGTCTGTGGTGGACTGTGCCAGTTGGTGCATCGTGACATGTGCTACACAAAGAGCAGAGATAAACAAACCTATCATCTGGTCAGTCACTGCAACAGATACTGGAGTCAGTTTGTCTTGGCTTGTCCTTGCCACTGATAATACCTTTATCTGCCAAGAATGTGCTGCTAGTCCAGCAAAAGCTAGCGGTACTCAAATACTTTCCAAGCAGTTTCACGAAATGATCATTCAGAAAGCAACTCATACCGGCTCGAACGTTGCCCGGGCTTACAAGGTCTGCGCAGATCTGTTCACACTGACAGGCAGCGAAAAGTAAGCTAGGAGCAGGAAGACAAAAGAAGAGGAAAACAGCAGCCTTGTGTGTAGCAGAATGGAATGTACACACTCTGTTGGACAGAACAACATCACAGCGCCCAGAAAGAATCCCCAGGCTGGCAGGGGTTGGAACCTTTCTGTGTGGAGTTTGCATGTTCTCCCTGTGCTGCGTGGGTTTACTCTGGGGGCTCCGGTTTCCTCCCACAATCCAAAGACATGCATGTTAGGTTAATTGGCTGTTCTAAATTGTCCCTAGATAGCCGTTTCCTATAGGCCCTTAGAATAGAGGGTTAGTACTAGTGAAAGCACTTTGAGTGGTCTTTGTGACTAGAAAAGCGTTATATAAGTGCAGGTTAGTTAGTTAGTTAGTTAGAAAGATAGACCGCACTTGTGGCCCTGGAAATGAACAGGTACAATGTAGACATGCGTAGCTGCACTTAGTGAAACAAGATTGACTGGATATGACAGCTTGGAAGACCATGGGTACATCTTCTTTTGGAGTGGGAGATCAACTCAAGAAAGGAGAGAAGCAGGAGTGGGCTTTGCAGTTAGAAAGGAGATAGCAGCAATGCTTGATGAGGAACCGGTGCCAATCAATGACAGGATAATGACTATGAGAGTCCCACTACAGCGGAAGATGTATGCCACACTCATCAGTGTATATGCTCCAACAATGACCAACACAGAGGAGGTGAAGGAAGAGTTCTACAGTGATTTACGTGAGACTATCAAGCGTGTACCGACTGATGACAGGCTGATACTCGGAGATTTTAATGCCAGAGTTGGTTCGGACACTGAGAAATGGAAAGGGGTGCTAGGCAGTCATGGAGCAGGCAAGTGCAATGCTAATGGAGAACTTCTACTTGCACTATGTTCAGAGTACAACCTTGTGATAACCAACACTCTATTTAAGCACAATGACACACACAAGAAGACATGGATGCACCCAAGATCCAAGCAATGGCACTTGTTAGACTATATCATAGTCAGGCAGAGAGACATAAGGGATGTATCGACACCAGAGCAATGAGAGGTGTGGACTGTGGTACTGATCATGTTATGCTGAAATCTAGATTAAGGATTTGGAGACGAAAACAACACTGCAGGACAGGTGCGAAGCCACCACGGAAGCTAAACACTAGTGCACTGAAAGGCCAAAAGACGCAGGAAGAACTTACACAGGAAATGGATGAAAACTTGAAAGACTGGGACAGGAACAACTCAGAATGAGATAGAAGAGAAATGGGCAACACTGAAGGATACAGTGTATCAGACTGAGTGATGTATTAGGCCACCCTGAGAGGAAACATCAAGATTGGTTTGATGAGCATGATGAACACCTGAAGAAACTACTAGAAGCGAGGAATACAGCTAGGCAGGAAAACCTACAGTATAACACAAGGTCGAAGAAGATGAAATACTCAAAGGCTCAGAATGAGCTACAGAAGTACACCAGAGAGATGAAGTTCAACTGGTGGGATGAAAAAGCGGAGGAACTTCAAACTGCAGCAGACAGGAAGGACATGAAAACATTCTTCACAGGTTTAAGAGAAATCTACGGCCCTAAACCAAGAGGATTGATCCAACTAAAGGCTATGGATGGTGAAACTGTTTTGCAGGAGAAAGACAAGATCCTGGACAGATTTGCAGACCACTTTGACCAACTACTAAACAACCCTGGAGATCTCACTGAAGAGGCTAAAGAAGCTCTAGTGCAGCGACCAGCGCTATCAAGTCTGGATGAACCACCAAATTTTGATGAACTAATGGCAGCTATCAGGACAACACAGGATGGTAAAGCTCCAGGAAGGGATGGAATTCCAGCGGAAGTGTGGAAATTTGGTGGTGTTCAGCTGACCAACTGCCTGCACAAGCTCATCCAAGAGATATGGGATGCCCAGAAAGTACCTCAAGACTGGAAGGATGCAAGTATTGTGCGTTTGTTCAAGAAAGGTGACAGGAAAGATTGTGGAAATTACCGAGGTATATCACTGCTAGCCACTGTTGGTAAGATTCTCTCAGGTGTACTACTGAACAGACTCAATGAACACATTTCGCAGAATGTACTACCGGAAACCCAGTGCGGCTTTAGAAGTAGAAGAAACACAATGGACATGATTTTCTGCTTGAAACAGGTTCAAGAAAAGTGTATCGAACAGAACATGCCACTTTATGTAGTCTTCGTAGACTTCAGTAAAGCCTTCGATGCTGTTTCGCGACAAGGACTTCGGCCGGTACTCAAGAAATATGGCTGTACAGAGAAGTTTGTCAGCCTGATCGAGGCACTCCATACAGGTATGCAAGCACACGTGGCAATGAGTGGTTTAGTATCTAAAGACTTTTCAGTAAGCAATGGGATGAAACAAGGGTGTGTGCTGGCGCCTACACTCTTCTCGCTATATCTGGCAGCCATGCTTGAGGTGGCCTTCAAAGACACTTCAGAAGGAGTACACACTCAAACAAGGAAAGCAGCAGACTTGTTCAATGTGGCACAGTTTAAAGCCAAGAGTAAGGCATCGATAAAGGTAGTAAGAAATGCTCTTTGCTGACGACAGTGCTCTAGTTGCACACAGTGTGGAAGATATGCAATCTTTAGTGGAGAAATTTGCAAGAGCAGCTAGCCAATTCAGCCTCCAAATCACCATCAAGAAGACGGAGTGCCTTTATCAACCACCAAAGTTCCAATTATCAACATCACTACCAGAAGAGATCAGCATTGGTACAGAGCCACTAGTCAAGTGCAAGACTTTCAAGTATTTAGGGAGTACGGTTTCAGAGAATGTTAGGCTGGAGGATGAACTATCTCTCAGAATGGGAAGAGCGAGCGCTGTGTTTGGAAACTTGAGGGAGAGACTGTGGAACAACCGACATGTGTCTATCCGTGTGAAATGCAAAGTGTACAGATCAACAATACTGGCTACTTTATTGTACGGTGCTGAAACTTGTCTACAGAGTGCAGGTGCAGAAACTCCACGCGTACATGATGAGACACCTTTGAGCCATAATGAACATCTCATGGAAAGACAAGATAACCAACATAGAAGTGTTGAAACGAGCTGGTCTACCATCAATGGAGGACATGCTGTCATGGTCTGAGCGCTGATATTGTCCGCGCTCGGATCATTCAGTATTTTCCCCGTTATTCCGTGTCGTTTTCCTTATGGCCTTCCAGGGCTCTTATTGTGACAGCGTCACGGCGGGACTTGCGGCTGTCAGAGCCGAGCTGTGCCGTGACAGCTGATCAACATTCCACTGATTATTTTCTCATTGCCCGATTAGTCCTCTAGCCCTATTTAAGGGGGCAGCTGAGGTTACTCCTGGCTGCGACCTCGCACAACATTGGTTCCCCACAACATTCGGCTGTAGTCCCTAACCCCGGCTCCAGTCACGCTCTTGATTCTCAGTATCAATAAGTGTGTTGTTCAGAGTGTCAGTCAGTGTGTCTGTTATCTTGTGTCCTTAGTCTTAACCATAGTCATAGTCCGTGTTTTTGCCCATGGGGCTGTTTACTTTGTCATCTTTGTCTTTTGTTAATAAATACGCAAACTCGTCCGCGGTCTATAGTGTCTCATTAATGGCCCGCGAGGGCCACCCATGACACATGCTAATACAGATGAACCCGAGATGGCTCGGACATGTTGAGAGGATGGACCACCAGCGTCTCCCTCGGCAGTTACTCTACTCACAGTTATGCGAGGGCAAACGCAATCAGGGTAGACCAAGGCTTAGATTTAAAGACAATGTAAAAAGAAACTTGAAGAAGTTGGATACAGACAGGAGTTCCTGGCAGCGGAAGGCTAGGAACAGAGCTGTGTGGAGGATGGGTGGTGCGGTGGGGCAGTGGTTAGCACTGCGGAAGCACAGCAACTCACCCTTGGCCATGGGATCCCTGGTTCGATCCCAGCCCCTGACCAACAGTGATCTGTGTGGAGTTTGCATGTTCTGCCCGTGTCTGCGTGGGTTTACTCCGGGAGTTCTCCGGTTTCCTCCCACAGGCCAAAAACATGCAGGTTAGGTTAATTGGAGGCTCTAAAGAGGCCCTAGGTGTGAATGTGTGTGTGAATGGTAAAGGGATAGCGCCGTACCGTGGCTGCTTCATCCATCCAGGTGGATGCCCTAAATTTCCCCTCTGGGGATCAATAAAAGTATACAAATACAAAATACAAAAATCTGATCAGACCTAAATGAAACAGTCATTGTCCCTCACGACAGACTGCTATGATGATGATGAAACTAGTACTTTGGTACGGCACCTTTGGCTTTTATTGCAGCACTCAGTCTTTTTGGGTAGGAGTGGCACATCTTGGTGTGGCAGTATTTGCCCACTCTTCTTTGCAAAAACACTCCAAATCTGTCAGATTGTGAGGACATCTCCTGTGCACAGCCCTCTTCAGATCACCCCACAGATGTTCGATTGGATTCAGGTCTGGACTCTGGCTGGGCCATTCCAAAACCTTAATCTTCTTCTGGTGAAGCTATTCTTTTGTTGATTTGGATGTGTGCTTTGGGTCATTGTCGTGCTGAAAGATGAAGTTCCTCTTCATCTTCAGCTTTCTAGCAGAGGTCTGAAGGTTTTGTGCCAACACTGACTGGTATTTGGAACTGTTCATAATCCCCTCCACCTTGACTATGGCCCCAGTTCCAGCTGAAGAAAAACAGCCCCAAAGCATGATGCTGCCACCACCATACTTCACTGTAGGTATGGTGTTCTTTTGATGATGAGCAGTGTTGCATTTGCGCCAAATAAACCTTTTGGAATTATGGTCAAAAACTTCAACCTTGGTTTCATCGGATCATAACACACTTTCCCACATGCGTTTGGGAGATTTCAAATGTGTTTTTGCAAAATGTAGCCGGGCTTGGATATTTTTCTTTGCAAGATAAGGCTTTCATCTTGCCACCCTATCCCATAGCCCAGATATATGAAGAAGACTGGAGACTGTTGTCTACTTGCCAGAAATTCCTTCAGCTCCTTCAATGTTGCTGCCGGCCTCTTAGCAGCCTCCCTGACCAGTTTTCTTCTGGTCTTTTCATCAATTTTGGAGGGACGTCCAATTCTTGGTAATGTCACTGTTGTGCCGTATTTTTTCCACTTGATGATGACTGTCTTCACTGTGTTCCATGGTATATTTAATGCCTTGGAAATCCTTTTGTATCCTTCTCCTGACTGATACCATTGAACAATGAGATCCCTTGATGCTTTGGAAGCTCTCTGTGGACCATGGCTTGCGCTGTAAGATGTGACTACAAAAATGTCAGGAAAAGCCTTCTAGAACAGCTGAACTTTATTTGGGGTTTAATCAGAAGCACTTTAAATGGTGGCAGGTGTGTGCTGACTCCCATTTAACATGAGTTTGAATGTAATTCTTATCTTATCCTCTTCAGTCTTCGTAGGTCATTGACCTATTACTGATTTTCACTTCTTACATTTCACTGATTTAACATTTAAAAAAAAAAAAAAAATCAGACAAGAGATGGAGACTAAGAAAAGTGCTCCAGGGAGTACTGGTGTGTGATTGGTTAATTCTGAACACAGCCACATCCCCAGTTATAAGAGGGTGTGCATATTTATGCAACCAGGTTATTGTAACTTTTTAATTTCTTATTTTTCCCCGGGCAGCTCGGTGGTGAAATACAGTAGTTAGCACTGTGGCAGCGCAGTAAGAAGGTCACAGGATCGATTCCACCCCTGATCATCGTGGTTTTGATCCCACTCCCTGACCATCAGTGAACCTTCTGTGTGGAGTTTGCATGTTCTCCCCGTATCTGCGTGGGTTTACCCCAGGTGCTCCAGTTTCCTCCCACAGGCCAAAAACATGCAAGTTAGGTTAATTAGAGACTCTAAAGTGGCCCTAGGTGTGAATGTGTGTGTGAATGGTGAAGGGATTGGCGCCGTACAGTGGCTCCCTCATCCATCTAGGTGGATACCCTAAATTTCCCTCTGGGGATTAATAAAGTATACAAAATACAAAAAATAAAAGATTTGTTTGTTTTTCAATTGGGTTGTACAGGTTTTAGGTCACATTAATGGTGGAAGAAGTTTTGAAATGATTTTTCTTGGGCTCAATTTTTTACATCATAAAAACCTGGCATTTGAACAGGGGTGTGCAGACTTTTTATATCTACTGTTAAAGGGCAGGGCAGAAACGACACTTTGAGACTCACTTGCCATACTGGGTGAGGATTCCTGGAGGGAAGTAGGCTGTGTAGCAGCCCCCTGAGTACTCCTCTTCACACCAGTTCTTCTCCTCATAGTGCACCGGCTGAAAAAACAAGTAAACATGAATGGTTAAGTCAGCAATGACTTATATGGAAAGAGCCATTCTGAACAATTTTTGTCCTCAAAAAGGGTACAGAGCTGCAAAAACTGTTATTACATTAACTTGTGGCATTTTTGTTGCCTGACTACTTCATTTTGAGAGTTGTTTCCTCTAAAATAAGCATTTTTCTTCCTTGCAATTTGACTTTTTCCAAAGATTGCAAATCTTTCTTTGAAATTAGCAACTTTTTCTGTCATCTTTTTCTCTCCACAACTTTTTGGAATAAATTTGAAATCTTTCTCAAATTTGGGACATTTTTCTTCTAAATTAGCATTTTTCCCCCTCATAATTGGTACTTTTCACTTGTAAATTTAAGTTTCTTTTTCTACAGATTTGCAACTTTTTTCACAAATTTGTGATTTTTATTTAAAGTAAAGGTTATAGGAAACTGCAGGTTAGTCTAGTAAAGTGATCCATCAGTCACTGTAGTTGCTACATATTTAAACTCACATGCAGAGCCTCCTCTGTGCCCAGCACCCTGGAGTAGATCTCACAGATCCTCTTCAGCCTTAAACACAACCAGAGTTTGGATGAAACAGATGTCGGAGCTGTGACAGCAGATACACATAAATCAAGTCCATGTCTCATACCTCTCTTCTTTGGTCAGGCTCAACAGCTTCCTGCAATTGCGAGCAAGGATGAATCTGAGGGAAAGAGAAATATCAGTTACTTAAAAGATAGACTGAAAACATTAGATGCTGAAAGTGAGACATTTTATTAGTTCATGGATGA
The DNA here is from genome assembly GCA_020510985.1 of Pholidichthys leucotaenia. Taxonomy (NCBI): domain Eukaryota; kingdom Metazoa; phylum Chordata; class Actinopteri; order Cichliformes; family Pholidichthyidae; genus Pholidichthys; species Pholidichthys leucotaenia. Next base: position 132,983,142 of record CM035843.1, read on the forward strand.
TATTAGCTTCTTTTGAATTCAATGGCAGCAGCATGGCTCAAAAGAGTTAGAACAGGGGAAACAAAAGCTTGGAAAAGTAAGAAGTACTAGAAAAAAAAAACAGCTGGAGGAACTTAAAAGTTAAAAGTACTCTTAAAAGTAAAGATGGGCAGATGCTCAGCCATCTGCAAAAAAAGAATCTACAAACTGTGGAGCAATTTACAACGGAATTTACAATTGGAATTTACAATATCTTAGAATATTCCCTCATCTAAAGAGCATAATATCAAAAAATTAAGAGAAAACTGAGACATCTCTTTGCACAAAGGAGAAGTATGGGGGTTTTTTTTTGCCAGGAAATTTTAACTTGTTTCAAGCTATTTGATAAGTAAAAATTTCTTGCTCCATTGGCAGAAATTTTTACTTTAAACCACATTAAATTGCTTACAAAAAGTTAAAAAAAAAAAAAATCTTATAACAAATATAATTTTCTTACAGAAAACTGCATGACAGATGACTTCCGGTTATGGCGGCCGCTTAGAAGGGTGTGCTCCACTCTGCTCTGCTCCTAATGATAAAAAAAGTTGGCTAAAACTCTCCCAATTGGAACAAAAACCTGCTCTAGCGTTTGGAGGCGGATATGGTAAAAACTAAGGCTGTGAAATCAGGCGGAGGAAAAACTGATTCGACGAAACAAGCCAAGTTAACAGATTTCCACGCTCGTGACGCAGCAGATAAAACACCTGTGACCATGGCTGAAGAGGGAGCTAGCGGTGGTGCGGTGACTGCCGAAGGAACGAATGCGGTCCTTGCTGCCATCAGCGCTATGAGAACAGACTTTTCGTCTAAGTTTGATGGGATTATAGCTGCGATTGAAGCTATGAGAAAAGAAATAAGCGACTGTATGGAGCGAATAACGCAGGCGGAGCTCCGGATCTCTAACGCTGAAGATGACGTCAACAGCCTGCAATTAAAGGTCCAAACATTGGAATTAAAGAATAAACGTCTGGAAGAAAACGTCTTGGACTTGGAATCCCGGTCTAGACGGAATAATTTAAGGCTTGTGGGCCTTCCGGAGGGGGTGGAGGAACAGGATGCGTGTTCCTTTTTGGAGAAGTGGATCCCAGAGGTGCTGGATAATGCGGATCTACAGTCATCAGTCGTCTTGGAAAGCGCACACCGAATAGGCCCATCGAGAGATAAGAAGACAACACCGAGGACGCTGATAATGAAGTTCCTTAACTACAGGGACAAGATGACGGTCTCCAGCGCAGCCCGCACTAAAGGAGAAATTAAATACCAGGACCAACAGGTGCGGTTCTACCCAGATTTGGCCGCAGGAATCCAACAATTAAGGAAACAGTTTGACCCCGCCCGTAAAAAGCTGCGCAGCCTTGGAATTCGTCACGGGGTGATTTATCCTGCAAGACTGCTGGTCACGTATAAAGGGAGAACCCAAGTCTTTAAGACCCTTCAGGAGGCGCAGGAACTCATTAAGCAGATCCAAGGAGAGACTGGCGAGAGCCAAGCATGAAGCAAGAACAAGATATAAAAGGTAGAATATTTAAGCAAGTGTTCAAGTATCTGATTGATTTGAAATATATAGCATGTCTACAAAATATAGATGGTATGATATATTAAAAAAAAAAAAAAAAAAAAAGGCTATGATGTACAAAGTTGCTATAAAATTTTGGAGTTAAATTGGAAAAACTACAGAAGAGAGTTATTGTCATGTCATTAAAAGTAGCAGAGTCAGGGTGATTGAGAGGAGGAAAGAGTGAGTGGTTTGACTGATCCTCACGGGGGAGAAGCAGATTCAGGCTATAACGGGAGACGGATTTTTTTTTTTTTGATTTTGGGGGGATTACCACGAATGTGGGGAGGGGGAATTTGTTTGTGTGTAGTCTGTGGGATGAATGTTCAACCATCCATGTTTTTGCTGCTCTGTATGAGCATGTTTATATTGCAAGGTAATCTCAAACTCTTTATTGATCATAGACCAAAGCGTTAAGCTTAATTTAACATCATGGAATTGCAGAGGTCTACAAAACCTAAAAAAACTTAAACAAGTTTTGAATAAAATAAAAGACATAGGTTCAAAAATTGTGTTTTTACAAGAAACTCATCTAATAGAGGAGGATGTAAAAAGAATAAGGAGGAGATGGCAGGGAAGTGTATTCACCTCATCGTTTTCATCCCGAGCCAGGGGAGTTATGACTCTCATACATAAATCAGTCCCATTTCAAGTGAAAAATGTTATAGGAGATAAATTGGGAAGATATCTAATCATCCAAGGATCTTTGTTATTAGAAAATATAAATCTGGTGAACATATATGGTCCCAATATAGATGATCAAAGCTTCTTTGTTAATTTATTTCTTACTTTAGCATCACTCACAGGGCTATATATAATAGCAGGGGATTTTAACTGTACATTGAATCCCAGTATAGATAGGTCAACAGGACAGGACTGTACGCACAATGGATGTAGGATGACCATTAATCATTTTATGAAAGAATTGAGATTGCTAGATATATGGAGAGAAATGAAACCACAAGTCAAAGCCTATTCTTGTTATTCTAACACCTACAAGACATTTTCACGTATTGACTATTTTTTGATCTCTATGGAATTAAGGTCCAAGATTCAAAATTGTTTCTATGATAACATTGTGATTTCTGATCATGCACCCTGCTGTATAATATATGTAGATAAGAAATTGACAAAGGTTCCTGGTAGGTGGCAATTTCAGCATAAATGGCTTCAAGATGAGGAATTTGTTAAGTACATAGAAAAACAGATAGATGAGTTCTTTGATATCAACACTACACAAACATCAGCATGTATAAAGTGGGAAGCTTTCAAAGCTTTTATTAGGGGGCAAATTATTAGTTATACAGGTTCAAAATCTAGGAAGACTCGAGAGGAGAGAGTCCAATTGGAACGTAAAATAAAAATCCTTCAAGAAAAAGTGTATGCAGGAAGTAATCCCAAATTAGAGAATGAATTACTGATTCTGAGAGCTGAATATGACAAAAAATCAGCAAATAGAGCTGCCTCGAGTCTTCTAAGATTGAAGCAAACCTTTTATGAACAAGGTGAAAAATCAGGAAAATTATTGGCATGGCAGATTAAACAATTAGAATTTAAAACACCAATTACCAGCATTATAAGTAACGGACAGGCAGTCGTAGGTCCTTTAGAAATTAACAGTGCCTTTAGAGATTATTATGAAAAACTATATGATACAAAAAATGAAACTGACTTAACAAAACTAAATGGGTTTTTGGACAGATTATCTATACCATGTATTCCAAATGAAAACAGGGAGATACTGGAGTCAAAAATTAGTCAAGAAGAAGTTGGGCTAGCCATTGATAATATGAAATCAGGAAAAAGTGCGGGACCTGACGGTCTTCCAGTTGACCTCTATAAAAAATTTAAGAATAAATTAATAAAACCATTTTTGGAAATGGTTTTAGAAGCATTTCAAAATAGTAAATTACCGCCATATATAAATAATGCCCTAATTATACTGTTGCCAAAACCAGGTAAACCTTCTAATAAATGTGAAAACATGAGACCAATAAGCCTATTAAATGCAGACCTTAAGATAATCTGTAAAATTTTAGCAAGACGACTACAAGAAATATTACCAAATATAATTAACCGAGATCAGAATGGCTTTATAATGGGAAGACAAGGCTTCCATAATGTAAGAAGATTATTTAATATAATTTATTCTAATAAAGAAGCACCGGATACAGCTCTCCTATCATTGGATGCTGAAAAGGCCTTTGATAGGGTCGAATGGCCCTTTCTTTTTGAAGTTTTACAAAGGTTTGGATTTGGAAAGAATTTCATAAAATGGGTTCAGATAATATACAATAATGCTACAGCAGAAATCCTAACAAATAGCAATATCTCAAAATCAATAAAAATTAATAGAGGTTGTCGACAAGGCTGCCCACTTTCGCCTTTACTGTTTACTATGGCAATTGAACCTTTGGCGATGGCAGCGCGTTTACATCCACAAATATATGGAATTAAAGTAGGACCAATAGAACATAAAATCTCCCTGTATGCTGATGACATAATTTTGTTTATGTCAAATCTTAAAAAATCAATTCCGACCTTGTTAAATATAATAAAGAACTTTGGGGAAATATCAGGATATAAAATAAATAAAAATAAATCTTCAATATTAATGCTAAATAAGACCCAGAGAAAGCACCCAGCTCCTGAGGTAAATCAATTCAATGTTGTAAATCAGTTTAAATACTTAGGAATTCAAATTGTGCCTAAGTTAGAATCAGCCGCTAGTATCAACTATGAAGCCTTAATGACAGATATTAATGAGTTGCTTCAGAGATGGATGTCACTGCCAATGTCGATGATCGGGAGAATTAATATACTTAAAAGTAATATCTTACCCAAAATACTATATTTATTTCAATACATTCCTTTACCACCACCTTCAGATTTATTCTCAAGAATTAAAAAAAAGTTAGTGGAATTTATATGGAACAATAGGAAGGCTAGATTACGTCTGTCTTTACTATATTTGCCATTTGATCGTGGAGGTCTGAAATGTCCAAACTTTATGTTGTATTACTGGTCAGCACAACTGAGGTCTATGACATATTATTTTTCATCAAATGATCTCCCTCACTGGACGGAGATGGAATCATACAATTTACCTTTACCTCTTCCCTTATTCATATACTCAGACTTGGCTAAAAAATTACAGAAACAAGTTAAAAATCCAATTGTAAAGCATATGATCAAAATATGGTATGAAATCAAAAAATATTTAAAAGAACTGCACTTATTGTCACAATTTAGCCCAATATGGGGTAATCAATATTTTACACCAGGGAGAGCGGATGCTGTATTTAAATTATGGAATTTAAAAGGGATTCAAAAGATTCAAGACTTATATTTAGCATGTTCAGACAACATAATGTCTTTTGAAGAACTGAGGGCTAAATTTAATCTTAATAGAACACATTTTTTTTTAAATATCTTCAGCTTAGGAATTTCATTCGATCAAATCAAAATAATGCTCTCACCCGTCCTACCTATTCATACTTGGAAAAAATTTTGACGAAAAATAGTAAGAGAAAGGGTATTATTTCAGAGTTCTATAACTCACTGATATTATCCTCAAGTGAAAACTCACAGAAAAGAATGAATTATTGGAAAGAAGATCTACAAATTGAAATTTCAGAGGAACAATGGGAATTGGCTTGCACAGAAGCTCAAACCAAATCAATAAATGTACGTCTTAAATTGATACATTTTAAATGGTTAATGCGGATGTATGTTACACCGGTGGAGTTAAATAGATATAACAAAAACATACCAGATACGTGCACAAAATGTATGGAAAGTAAAGGAACTCTATTTCATTGTTTTTGGGAATGTAGAAAAATTAGAATGTTTTGGGAAGAGGTGAGGGTAACAATTGAAAAAATAATTTCAAAACAACTCATATTGAATCCTAAATTGTTTTTGTTGGGTCTGTATCCAGAAAAGCATAACTTTAATAAGAGTGAAAGAACATTCATAGACCTCAGTTTGCTTAACGCCAAAAAATGTATTGCACTGCTGTGGAAAAAGACTCATAGACCAGATGTGACTCAGTGGTTAAGACAGATGTTAACAAACCTTCCACTAGAAAGAATAACATACATATTGAAATCAAAGAAAAATGTGTTTGAGAATATATGGAGACCTTTCATTGATTATGTAAAGAAACTAAACATAACTACTGAAGAAGAAGGTGAATGATGTGTGTGGACCTTGTAATTTCCAAATTGGTGAATGTATAATATGTATACTGTACTTATGCAATGGATTACCTAGGCTAAACAGAGGAGCATTGTTTGACTTGTTTTGTTAACGGTTGATGGTGTTTTTGGAATATTTTGGTTTTTTTTTGGTTTGTTTTAGTGTTGGGGTTTGATTGTTGGTGTCATGTTTGTTGAAAAAAGGTTCAATAAAAATATTGTGGAAGAAAACTGCATGACAAGAAAAAAATCTCTTGTCAGGCAAAAAACAAGAATTATAGCCTTGATTTAAGACATTTTTTCTCACAAAGATTTCATTTTTTGCAGAACGGGAAAGTTGAGAAATGCTCAAAAAAACACATTTTTGGAACATTCCACAGGTGAACAGGTTAACTGGAAACAGCTGAGTGTCATGCCGAAAGGCTCAGTCGTTCAAAACCAAGGATGGAGCAAGATTCACACTTTGTGAACAACTGTGTAGGCCAATCATGTAATTGTACACTGTATATTGTAATTGTATATTGTTAATACTGTAATTTCCCAGTTTGGGATCAATAAAGTACATCTATCCATCTAAACAGTCCAACAGTTTAGGAACATTTCTCAATGTTCAATTGCAAAGAATTTAGGGATTTCATCATCTACAGCCCATAATATCAAAAGATTCAGAGAATCTGGAAAAATTTGTGCACGTAAGCGGCAAGACTGAAAACCAACACTGAATGTCTGATCTTTGATCCCTCAGGCGGCACTGTATTAAAAACATCATTCTGTAAAGGATATTACCACATGGGCTGAGGAACACTTCAGAAAACCACTGTCAGTTAACACAGCTCGTCGCTACATCTACAAGTGGAAGTTAAAACTCTACCATGCAAAGCCAAAGCCATATATCAACAACACCCAGAAATGCCAGTTGCTCTGAACCTGAGATGGATTGATGTAAAGGAGAAAAGTGTGCTGTGGTCTGACGAGTCCACATTTCAAATTGTTTTTGGAAATCATCGAGGTCATGTCCTCCAGGCTAAAGAAGTAAAGGACCATCCAGACTGTAATTAGAGCAAAGTTCAAAAAGCCAGCATTTGTGACGGTATGGGGGTGTGTTAGTGCCCATGGCATGGAAAACTTGCACATCTGTGAAGGCTCCATTAATGCTGAATGGTACATACAGGTTTTGGAGTAACATATGCTGCCATCCAGGCAATGTCTTTTTCAGGGACATCCCTGCTAATTTCAGCAAGACAAAGCCAAGCCACATTCTGTATGTGTTACAACAGTGTGGCATTGTTCCTAAACGCTTATTAAATGTTGTTAAAAGGAAAGGTGATGTAAAACAGTGGTAAACATGCCCCTGTCCCAGCTTTTTTGGAACGTGTTGCAGATATCAAATTCAAAATGAGTGAATATTTGAAAAAAAAAAAAAAAAATCCAAAAAAGTTTATCAGCTTGAATATCAAATATCTTGTTTTTATAGTGTAGTCAACAGAAAATGGATAAAAAAGATCTGCAAATCATTGCTTTCTCTTTTCATTTAGACTTTTTATACAGTACCAGTCTTCTTCAAATTACAGTTGTAGAAGGATATATTGGGCTGCATGGTGGCGCAGTGGTTAGCACTGTGGCAGCACAGTTTACCCTTGGCTGGGGGATTGTGGGGATCGTGGGATTGTGGGTTCGATTCCAGCCCCCGACCAACAGTGATCTGTGCGGAGTTTGCATGTTCTCCCTGTGTTTGCGTGGGTTTACTCCGGGATTTCTCCGGTTTCCTCCCACAGGCCAAAAACATGCAGGTTAGGTTAATTGGAGTCTCTAAAGTGGCTCTAGGTGTGAATGTGTGTGTGAATGGTTAAGGGATAGCGCCGTATCGTGGCTGCTTCATCCATCCAGGTGGTGGATGCCCTCAATTTCCCCTCTGGGGATCAATAAAGTATACTAAATCTAAAAAATAAATAAATATATATGTATATATATATATATATATATATATATATATATATACACATTCAGCACTGCTACTATGATATACATTATGTGTGAATGATGTATTTTTCAGGAAATTCACTGGAGCTCTGTACTCACCCCATAATACAAGGAACCGTCCCATCAGGCTTTGTGTCATCCAAGGTCAGACCGATGGGAGCGCCCTCCTCCTCGATCACCATGGTGCCACAGTATCCTGATGACACAATGAAAATGATTTTAAAAAAAAACAACACTCATTACATCCGTCCACACAGTGCCTCACGATCCTGACCGGCTATGTACCCTTTTTCCTCCAGAAGTTCTCTCTGTAGTAGACCATGCACTTGATGACGGAGCCCATGGGGACGCGGTGGATGAGCTGGTTCCTCAGAGGTGGCAGCTCGGGGTTAAAGTGCATCTTCAGATTCATACCAGGAGGAGTGGCCACGATCACGTATTTGCCCTAAGATGGATTAGAAGGGGAGAAGGATCCAAACTGATCAGCTACACCATGTTCATGTGGCAAAAAAATGGCAGTCAAGCAACCAGTAGATGGCAGCCAAAGAACAAAAATTCCACCTGAATGGCTGCTTACATATTTGTACTGTTATAAACGATGTCTCCTGTATAGATGGCTTTCTGTACATTTAGTAATTAACCTCATATATGTAGCAACACTTACATAAGGTCTGAATAAAATACATGAACCAAAATAGACATGCATTTATCTTAAAGTTGTACAAAAATGAACAAAAATGTTTAGAATTGAGTATTTTGAAATTTTAGACTGCAATGTAAGCAGTTTAAACAGAAAAAAAAATAGGTCTTTTAATTTTCTTTAGGTAAAAGCAATTGGGGAACAACAGTTTCTGCCCAGGAAAAGTCAGAATTTGGTTACAAAATATAATCATCAGAATTAAAACAAGAAAAGGCTTATTTTGCTCTGAATTGTTAAAACACTTTGAATACAATAGAAATATGGTGATAATACTATATAAAAATAGACTAATGTAATATTCTAAATTCATTAATATTGTGAATTAATCCTCTGCTAGCCTAGCATTACCCTTTAGCAGTATAAATCCAAGGCAAAACGAGCACAAGCTAAACCAAGCTGCTGCTGCTCTGTGCGTAGGGAGACTCATTTGAATACCAGCTGATTGATGCTCCATCATTCACTTTCACAAAGAAATGTTATTTCATGCTGAATATAATAAACAACAGATTTAACATCCACATACTGTAGCTTATATACAAGGGGACAGTGGGAAAAGTATTAACAGAGGAGCAAAAAAATTAAATAACATGCAAAATTACATTAGTTCAAGGATCTGGTTCAAGGGTCATCCAGTCCTATGACAAAGTGCACTGAAATGGCTCATTTTATTTCAGTGACACTAAATAAACTACATGTGTTTCCATCGTGCTATACTCACTGTGTAGGTCTGTTTGTCCACGGTGTCCACCACCACCATGTCTCCGGTCTGGTCGATCCTGTAGACGGGGGACTGCAGCTTCACTCGGTCTCCCAGCTCTTTAGCCATGCACTCGCTGAGCTGACTGGAGCCACCAAGAAACTTCCGCTCCTTTGGAGGCAGATGAAGAGAGCTCGAGTCAGTCAGTCATCTAGTGAAAACCGTCTCATGTTTTATTGGGGACATTTGCTTCTGATCTTGTTCAAAGTCAGACTGCAGAAGGATAATGAAACCAGCGTTTTAGGAAGAAGCTGATAAAATCTACAGATTTGTCATAGCGCTTCATACAATAATTGCCGGTCCACTCTCTTACTTTCACTGCTATATTCCAACATCTTAGAAGGTCACAATCACAACAAAATGGGTTTTAATATTCTAAAAAGGTTTTCTTGGGTCATATGATTACCATAAAATAGTAAAATGACTCCTCAGTTAGAAATATTTATACACTCTAGCCAGGGCTTGACATTAACTTTTTTGCTCACCAGCCTTTGTGGCTAGTGACTTTCCAAAGTTACTAGCCACTCAGCCTTTTCACTAGCCACAATTTTGTGGTTGCAAAATCCATCCATCCATCCATCTTCTACCGCTTTTCCGGAGGTCCGGGTCGTGGAGGCAGCAGTTCAAGCAGAGAAGCCCAGACTTCCCTCTTCCCAGCCACCTGCTCCAGCTCTTCAGAGAAGATGCCAAGGCGTTCCCAGACCAGCTGGGAGACAGTCGCTCCACCGAGTCCTGGGTCTGCCCCGGGGTCTCCTCCCAGTGGAACGTGCCTGAAACACCTCAAGTGGGAGGCGTCCAGGAGGCATCCTAATCAGATGCCCATACCACCTCAACTGACTCCTTTCAATGTGGAGGAGCAGCGGTTCTACTCTGAGCCTCTCCCGGATGACTGAGCTCCTCACCCTATCTCTGAGGGTGAGTCCAGCAATCCTACGGAGAAAGCTCATTTCAGCCGCTTGTATCCGCAATCTCGTTCTTTCGGTCATTACCCAAAGTTCGTGACCATAGGTGAGAGTAGGAACGTAGATTGACTGGTAAATCGACAGCTTTGCCTTAGAACTAAGCTCCCTCTTCACCACAACAGACCGGTACAACGTCCGCATCACTGCAGATGCTGCTCCAATCCATCTGTCGATCTCTCGATCTCTCGCTCCATTTTCCCCTCACTCGTGAACAAGACCCCAAGATACTTAAACTCCTCCACTTGGGGCAGGAGCCTGTCCCCAACCCGGAGAGGACAATCCACCTTTTTCCGGCTGAGGACCATGGACTCGGACTTGGAGGTGCTGATTCTCATCCCAGCCGCTTCACACTCAGCGGCAAACCGTCCCAGCAAGAGCTGTAGGTCATTGCTGGATGAAGCCAAAAGGACAACATCATCTGCAAACAACAGAGATGAGATCCTGTGGTCACCAAGCATGACACCCTCCATTCCCTGGCTGCGCCTAGAAATCCTGTCCATAAAAATTATGGTTGCAAAATTATGTTTAATATAATCAAATTTACCCATCGCATGCTAAAATTTACTTGAACTAAATTCAATCATTTTAAATGTAAATGATCCTTATAGATACATAAAAATAGCAAGAGAAACACTGTTGAATTATTTATTAACAGCAGTAAATGCTGTAAAACAGTCTAGAAAAATATTTGCAATATGAAAATAAAGTAAAGGTAGATTTAGATTCCTTCCCAATTCTCATTTGTATCCCTACCCCTTCCTTTTTGCCTATTCCTACCCTTTGACCCTTGATAGAGGTTGAAAATTGCCTTCATGAATTGGGACACCCATTCAGGGCTGCACGAGGTCATTATGCGTTGCTGATGGATTTAATCTACATTGACACTACCTGTTTTCATCAGAAAAAAAGAAGAAAAATATCATGTATGCCGCGTAATTGTGCAGCGCACAAGTGAATTGATATGAGCCCAAAGTGCAAGTGAAGTAAACGTGTTTATTAACAAAGGAAACACAAAATCTCCAAAGAATACAGTTCGGGATGAGAATGATTCGATGTTCCGACTACAAACTCCGCTGGCTGGAGGAGAGCAAACCCCACACGCGCCCAGGCGGAACTGGGAGCGGAGAGAAAGGGCAGATTAATTACAAAGAGGAAGACTTACATGCGGGTCGGAGCACTTATGCGCTCTGGAAACAACGACGCCAATAAAGTCCAAATGAGAGAAAACCAGCAACGAGTGAGCCAAGACATCAAATGTTGACTGACGCAGGCACACTCAGTGCTTCCACTGCCACACATAAATACCCCATACACTAATGAGCAGCAAGTGGAAACAGGTGCACGGCGACAGCCGGAATGTGAGCGGAAGAGTGAGAATGTGTGTATATGTGTGTGAGCGTGCATGTGAGTGCATGTATGTGTGTGTGGCAGTAAATGAGCATGAACATAGGTGTGTGTGCATACATGTGTATGGGTGGGAACACAAGAGGTGATGGCAAACAGCTGGTGAGTGCCAGGCAAATGCAGAGAGGAGGAGGCATGGCCGTAGATCAAATCAAATCAAACTTTATTGTCATATTGCTGTACATACAACTGTAGTGCAGGCAAGATGAAATTGCGTTTCTCTCGGCATCCATATAAGAAGCAGCATGATTAAGACACACTCCCACATAGCTCCCACCCCCCCATCCATTCACACATCCCTGAGACATACTTGGGGAAAAAGAATAACTAACTATAATATACAAATGTCCATAGATGCATAGGATTGGCAGAGAGCCAGGCTCGGAGGCTCTAATAACCTGCCAGCTGGAAATAATTAACAATAATCAAGAACTACAGCCACAGATCATGGGTGGGGCTGGAGACGCCCAACCCAGCCCATGACAGACCCCCCCCCCAAGGGGTGGACGCCCGACACCCACCGTACCATTGAAACAAAAACAAGAAAACAAAAAGAAAACATGCTTCCCCCACCCAGAGGACTATCACACAACCCCGGGCGGGTGGTGGTGGGGGGGAACAGGTCAGGAAGGAATAAACTAATGAAAGATCATACAACAATACAACACAAGGAAAAACAAACCCTCCCAACCCCCAAACTAAGACTAACCCTCACCAAGACCCAAGAGTCCCAAAGTTCAGGGGGCCGACCAAAGTCCAAGGCCCAGCAGGCGGCCCGCAGAACAGTGTCAGATGGCCTGCCAGGGCAAATGGGCCACCCAGCTAGGAAACCCAGTCCTTCGGGTGTCCAGTCTGCACAGTTGAGCCACCAGGACCGGAGGGGTGGACAAGGCAGTGGCCTACCCACCGAAAGGCTAAGAGGTGGGTTGCCGGACTAGGGAAGAAGGACCCCAGCGGCTTCTGGTGGCAGGGACAGGTGGACCACGGGGGTGCCTGGCGGAGGAGAAAGGGACACCCCAAAGGCTTCAGGAAGGGGAGAAGAGACCTTGAGGTCCTCAGACTGGTCAGCAGCACCCTCGGTAGTCCCGGCTTGGAACTGGAGCTTGGTCGCCCCCTCAGTGGACCCGGACTGGGCCATGGCTGCACCCGCGGTGGTCCCGGCCTGGGACAGTGTTGCACCAGCAGTAGTCCCGGCCTGGGACCTCATTGCTCCCGCGGTGAGCCCCGGCTGGGCCTGTGTTGGCACCCACGGAGGACACGGAACAGGCCATGGTTGCACCCACGATGGAACCCAGATGGGTCCCTGCTGCACCCATGGTGGACCCTGACCGGGCCATGGTTGCACCCACGATGGAACCCGGCTGGGCCCCTGCTGCACCCGTGGTGGGAGCTGGCTGGGTCACTGCTGCACCCTCGGTGGGCCCCAGCTGGGCCACTGCTGTGCCCTTGGTGGACACCGGCTGGGCCACTGCTGCACCCTTGGTGGGCACCGGCTGGGCCACTGCTGCGCCCTCGGTGGGCCTCAGGCTGAAGCACAATGCCCATGGCGGACCAAGGCTGGATCGTAGCACCCACGTGGGACTGACACTGGGGTGCAGCACCCACGTGTGGTCCCTGAGTGGGACGCAGCACCCACGGAGACCTAGACTGAGGCGGGACCGAAACTACGGCCTCCGGCAGACGGGGAGCTGCATCCCGGTCGATCTCACTGGGAATGGCAGCAGCCACGGTTATCTCTAGCGGCAAGCCTGGATCCTCGGACTCATCCAGCACTGATGGACTCGCTCTGGCGACCCTGGAAGAGGGCTTGGACAGAGAACAAAAGGGGTCAGGGTTGCTGGCAGCGGCGGAGCACAGTGAGGCGAGCTCAGGTGCAGCGGGCGGCTGCACCTGGCTCTCCTCACCAAGAGCTAGGCAAAAATGCTCAACAATAGAAAGGAGAAAAACAAAGGAGAGCACTTGCCTTAGCTCGAGCTCCACCGCCATCCAGGACTTTGACGATCTGGGCGATGTTCCTACGGGCTTTGCCTCCTGGAGGTGCAGCTTGGGTGCTGACTCTGCTGCGGTGGACGTTGCAGCAGGCATGATGGTCTCTGCAGTCTTCATTGTCCCAGCCGTTGTGACCCACGCTGGTGATTCCTCCGGCGTGGCAGCTGGGGTCTGGCTCACCATTGCTGCGGGGGAATGATCCTCCCGGACCTCTGGCTCCTCCTGGTCCCAATGGTACGGCTCTGACGTGCACTCGGAGGAAACCGGAGAGAGCAGGGAGAGGGCTGGTAAGCAGTTCAAAGCTGCAGCAGGTGGAGAAATCTCTGGGGACTGCACACTCAGAGACCCTCTACCAGGGATCAGGCAAGAATTTTTAACAACTTTAGAAACACAGGAGAAGATTACTTAAGATAAGCCTTTATTAGTCCCACAATGGGGAAATTCCAGGATTGCAACAGCACAGGGATAGCAACACTCAGAGCAATAATCAAGAAGATACGGAAGATATAAATAAGAGCAGTGGATATACATACATACACATAAATATACAGTATATACAAAGTGCGGAGCATTGTAGCTAGATGGAATAAACAGCATAACCGTCTACTTAGTTATCCTACATAGTATGAATATGCACCCATACATATTGTCACCCTCCATAGCGACCGATAGTTTCCTAGTTGTACATACTGGAGGGGACCATTGTGTAAGTCTATTGCGCCTTTTGCATTCAATACTATTAGGTCGTCACGTTTTTTTTGCCATCTCTGCGAGCAGCCCTGCTTAGGTTATACAGTCTGACAGCTGTAGGTAGGAAGGACCTGCGAAACCTCTCGGTTGCGCACCTAGGATGATGTAGTCTGCTGCTAAATGAGCTCCTCAGTGCGTTCAGTATGTCCTGCATAGGGTGGGACTCGGTCTCCAGCAGAGATGACAGTTTAGCCACCATCCTTCTCTCTCCTATCTCCTTCACTGGGTCAGGGCGCTACCCCAGGACAGAGCTAGCTTTCTTGATCAGTTTGTTCAGTCTCTTCCTATCGGCTGCTGTAATGCCACTGCCCCAGCAGACCACTCCAAAAGTGATGGCTAATGCCACCACCGTGTCGTAGAATGTCTTCAGCAGCGCCCCTTGTACACCAAAAGACCCGAGTCTCCTCAGTAGGAACAGCCTGCGCTGTGCCTTCTTGTAGAGTGCGTCGGTATTGTGTGACCAGTCTAGTTTATTGTTCAGATGAACACCCAGGTACTTGTAGGATGTCACCATCTCAATGTCTGCTCCCTGTATGTTTACTGGTGCTGTGAGGGGTTGTCCTTGCCTGCAGCAGTCCACCACCAGCTCCTTAGTCTTCCTCGCATTGATCTGGAGGCAGTTCCGATGGCACCAGTCCACGAAGTCCTGGATAAGTCCTCTGTACTCAGCTTCATCTCCGTTGGAGATGAGGCCGAAGATCGCAGAGTTGTCAGAGAACTTCTGTAGATGGCAGTGTGTTGTGTTGTGTGAGAAGTCCGCAGTATAAAGGGTGAACAGGAAGGGAGCCAAAACCGTTCCCCGGGGGGCCCCTGTGCTACCGATGATCGTGTCGGACACACAGTCCCGGGTTTTCACAAACTGTGGCCGGTTAGTGAGGTAGTCCAGGATCCATGATGACAGGTGCTAGTCTACCCCTGCGCACAGCAGCTTGTCCTTCAGGATCATCGGTTGGATGGTGTTGAAAGCACTGGAAAAGTCAAAAGAGCACTTGCCTGTTCTCCTGGTTAGTGATGTTTTCTGCTGCAGCTGGCGAGGCAACATCCCTCTCGGAGGCTGTGACAGCCCTGGAGTCCTCTGTAGGCTGTAGAGAAGTTTCCAAAACCGGCACCAATGGGGATGGATTAGAAAAGTAGCCTGCCCTCCACCCCTTGGTGGAGGTAAAAACGGAGAATGAAGTGGCTGCAGGTCTCCTCTTCTCAAAACGGCAATCAATCTCCACCGGCCCTGCCAGTCTGTGTTTCTTTTTGTTCCCTGGCGATGGAGCGAGACGGGGCTCAGGAGACGAAGGCAACCTGGGTGCAGACGGTTGGTGGATGGAAACCGCTGAGGCCAGGGAATGCCTCTTCTTTGGCATGCGCCTGGGCTTCTCTGGGCACTTCCTCTCCACTCTGCTGTTCTCCCGCTGCAGCGCGGCAATCAGAGCTATTCTCTCCCTTCCCTCAGCATGAGTCTTCAGCTGAGGGAAGCAGAGGGCTGCAGCATCTGCCAGTCCCAAATACCACAAAATGTCGTCTGGAGCGGAGTAAACGCATGTCGCGGAGATGAGCCCATCTATTTCCATCAGGGCATGGCAGCATTCCCACCCCAGACACATTGGATAGCCTCTGCTACCCGGCAAGTCCATCCTGAGAGTTGCTCCGAAAAGGGGGGAACACACAGGGAAAGGTGAAAAAAACAACACGTTACTCCACTGCTTGGGCTCAATTTGTTGTCGGCGTACTGTCATGTATGCTGCGTAACTGAGCAGCGCACAAGTGAACTGATACAAGCCCAAAGTGCAAGTGAAGTAAACGTGTTTATTAACAAAGGAAACAACACAAAATGTCCAAAGAATACAGTTCAGGATGAGAATGATTTGATACTCCAGCTACAAACTCCGCTGGCTGGAGGAGAGCAAACCCCATGCACTCCCAGGCGGAACTGGGAGCGGAGAGAAAGGGCAGATTAATTACAAAGAGGAAGACTTACAATCGGGTCGGAGCACTTCTGTGCTCTGGAAACAACGACGCCAACAAAGTCCAAATGAGAGAAAACCAGCAATGAGTGAGCCAAAACATCAAATGTTGACTGACGTCGACACACTGAGTGCTTCCACTGCCACACATACAGTTAGGCCCAGAAACATTTGGACAGTGATACAATCTTCATGATTTGGGCTCTGCATGCCACCACATTGGATTTGAAATGAAACAACTACAACGGAATTGAAGTGCAGACTTTAAGGTTTAATTCAAGGGGTTGAACAAAAATATATGATTAAACATGTAGAAATTGTAGCTATTTTTATACAAACGCTCCTCATTTCAGGGGCTCAAAAGTAATTGGACAAATAAACATAACCCTAAGTAAAATGTTGCTTTTCAATATTTTGTTGAGAATCCTTTGCAGGCAATGACTGCCTGAAGTCTGGAACCCATGGACATCACCAAACGCTGGGTTTCCTCCTTTACTGCAGCTGTCTTCAGTTGTTGCTTGTTTGTGGGTCTTTCTGCCTTAAGTTTTGTCTTGAGCAAGTGAAATGCATGCTTGATTGGGTTGAGATCAGGTGATTGACTCGACCATTGCAGAATATTCTACTTCTTTGCTTTAAAAAAACTCCTGGGTTGCTTTTGCAGTATGTTTTGGATCATTGGTGAAGCGCCGTCCAATCAACTTTGCTGCATTTGGCTGAATCTGAGCAGAAAGTATATCCCTATACACTTCAGAATTCATCCGGCTGCTTCTGTCTTTTGTCACATCCATGCATGCCCATGCCATCACACTGCCTCCACTGTGTTTTACAGAAGACTTAGTGCTTTGGATCATGAGCTGTTCCAATTCTTCTCCAAACTTTCTTCTTCCCATCATTCTGGTACAGGTTGATCTTAGTCTCATCTGTCCAAAGAATGCTGTTCCAGAACTGGGCTGGCTTCTTCAGGCGTTTTTTGGCAAAGTCAATTCTGGCCTTTCTATTTTTGAGGCTGATTCATGGTTTGCACCTTGTGGTGAATCCTTTGTATTTACTCTCATGAAGTCTTCTCTTTATGGTAGACTTAGATACTGATACACCTACTTCCTGGAGAGTGTTCTTCACTTGAGTGGATGTTGTGAAGGGTTGTTCTTCACCATGGAAAGGATTCTGTGATCATCCACCACTGTTGTCTTCTGTGGACGTCCAGGCCTTTTTGAGTTCCCAAGCTCACCAGTGCACTTTTTTTCCCCTCAGAATGTACCAAACTGTTGATTTGGCCACTCCTAATATTTCTGCTTTCTCTCTGATGGATTTCTTCTTTTTTTCAGCCTCAGGATGGTCTGTTTCACCTCCATTGAGAGCTCCTTTGACCGCATGTTGTGTGTTCACAGCAACAGCTTCCAAATGCAAATGCCACACCTGGAATCAACTCCAGATCTTTTAACTGCTTAATTGATGACAGGTTAACGAGGGAAGAGCCCATGCAGCCTTGTTATTTTTTTTTGCAGCCTTCTGAGTCAATTGTCCAATTACTTTTGGTCCCTTGAAAAAGAGGCGGCTACGTATTAAAGAGCTGTAATCCCTAAACCCTTGCTCCAATTTGGATGTGAATACTCTCAAATTACAGCTGAGAGTCTGCACTTTAAGCCCATATTGATTATATAATTGTATCCTGAATATGTTTTCGTAAACAGCTAAAATAACAAAACTTGTGTCACTGTCCAAATATTTTTGGGCCTAACTGTAAATACCCCTATAGACTAATGAGTGGCAAGTGGAAACAGGTGCGCGGCGACAGCCGGAATGTGAGTGGAAGAGTGAGAATGTGTGTATGTGTATGCGTATATGTGCGAGCGTGCATGTGAGTACATGTATGTGTGTGCGTCAGTAAATGAGTGTGACGACGGAGTGTCACCACTGTTATGGTTCACTGTATATGTGATTATATTGTTTGGGTAATATTTGTAAATGTTAATAATTATTGTTAAGTCTACACATATTATTTTAGGATCTGCTTCTGACTATGTGGAATGCCCTTTTTGGTGAGATAATTGTTATGTTTAATTATTTGGGTAAAACAAGTGGTGATCATTATTCACATACCTTTGCCAGTATGCTCCCTGATGGTGTCCGGGCAAAAGACTCTTTAGGGGTTGAAGGCTTTTTAAAGGATACCAGCAGGAAGGAAGCATGTGATGGTAAGTTTAGGGGTGATTTAGATTTTGTAAACAGGGGTTAAATTATTTATTGAATTATTTATGGTGTCTTATTTATTCAGTGTTATTTATATGTATTTTGTAAATAGGTGGGAAGTTGTTATGGACTTTTAGATGCTACTGGGTATGTGTGAAAAATGGAAAAATGTTTTGTTTTACCTGGGGTTATGGTAGGGGCTAATTAGCCCTAATTGTCTCACACAATATAACAGGTGTTGGTTATTGGGAGAGAAGAGAGTCGTGTCGGTGTGAAGATATGGTATGTTCGCTGAAGTTATCTGTGAAGATATTTTGAAAATAAAAATTTGAAAATTGATGATTTCCAGTCAGCCTGCGTCTTTGTTACATTCGCCACGTTACAATGAGCATGAACACAGGTGTGTGCACATGCATGTGTATGTGTGGGAACACAAGAGGTGATGGCAAACAGCCAGTGAGTGCCAGGCAAATAGAGAGAGAGGAGGAGGTGTGGCCGTAGACTGGGAAAGAGCCAGGCTCAGAGGCTCTAATAACCTGCCAGCTGGAAATAATTAACAATAGTCAACAACTACAGCCACAGATCATGGGCGGAGCTAGAGACGCCCAACCTAGCCCATGACAAAAGAAAACTGATGAGGAAAAAAGTCTCATCTTAATGATAAAAATGTCTCAAATTTACATGAACAATTCTATTCAGTAGAAAAAGTCAGAAATTTACTAGAAAGAATGCTGTAAATTCAGAGAAAAACTTGGACCCCTGGTGGGCTGTTTTTGGCCCACGGGCCACATGTTTGACACCCCTGGACCAGCACATTAAAAATACAAAATTAGAGGTTTTACTTCCATGAAAAAGTTGCAAACCACAGTGATCAAAGAAAATCACAGTTAAACAAAAGTTCACCTCAAAAGAAGCTTCATTTGCTCTTTACAGCAACACAAAGTTTAGTCACTTTTTCTATCCGTCATATGAAAACTTAAATTTGCACAGCTGTGGACAGTAAATGGGGGCTTCTTGCTCTAAAAATAATCATATTTAACCACAGAGGTAGGAGATGATGTGGGGGGAGAGTGTAGTTTAACTACTCATACTGTGACAACGGAGGATCAGGTGGAATTCCCCTGGTGATCTGATCACAGAGCGGGGACAGGTGTGTTCTGCTGGCCTGCTGTCAGTTCGTTACCATTTCTGGCCACAAAATGAACAGACCTGCGGAGCACAGTGTCAGCGGTTTCTCCTGTACCTCAGCCTGGAGCAGTCCTGTGTACCGTGCTGGGAGTTGAGAGACCACACCCACGGCGACATTGGACCAATGAAAATACACTGTGTGCAGATAGTGCTCATGGGAGTTGTAGTTTTGTAGTTTCACACTGTGATAAGCTTATTATTTAGATGTTGCTTGAGAAAACTACAACCCACCAAAGAGGCTAGTGGGACTGGCTGTCTTACCTGCAACTGGTGAAATGCGCCTGCCAGGGGTGGGTGTTAATGTCAAGCCCCGACTCTGGCACAAGCTAATCTGGGTTATATTTCACCAATGTCACAAAACAAAAACCTGCCTTCAGTTACCCCCCCCCCCCCAATCACTGTGTTTGCATGTGATATCAATCCTGTCCATGCCTAGAGTTTCTCTAAACCAGTGGCCCATTAACATCAAAGCTAGCATCCTTACCAAGTTGTTAAAAAAAAACAAACAAAAAAACCAAAACACTTTACTGGGAACAGAATGCCTCCACTTCCGCGGTGTTATTTACTGATTAATAAAGCGGTCCTGGACATGTTAGGTCAGGAGTTGTTGGTTGACAAACACAGAAGATGCTCCTGTTCCACCACTATAATCCATACATCACCCCTTTTCCCACCTGAATGGAGCACAAGTCACCTCAGAGAACCTCCACTCAGAGCCATCGATCAAGTGTGGCCTGTTAGCATCGGAGCAAGGTTTGTGTTTCCCTGTAAAGCTACTTCTTAGTGATGCGGCTGTATCCACTGTTGAGCCGTGCTTATGAACCACAACCCATGAGTAAATTTAGGACTATCGATATATTTTAGCCCACGACACAGGATGACCAGTGTTATGTATTTTGGTTTACTACGGCACCCGTCGTAGTGCTTTGCTAAAAGCATTATGGGTAACCTGTAATGTCAGAGTGTGTTGTCGTTGGCCGTGTGCTGTGAGTTGCTGCTACGCTAATAAACTGTGAAAATTACGTCGATGGTCCGAGTTATTATTGTTATATTAAGTAACGTAAAGGGTGAAAGATATAACAAAAAGTGGCGACGAGGACGTCTGGACCGACGCTGCAGTCCACGACGGAGGACAGTTTTTTTTTTTGTTGTTTTTTTTTTTTCCCGCCGCTACTTCGTGCTGACAGGGTGATACACCGCGCCACTGTGCTGAGGTGGATGCTGCGGGCTGTCTGCTAAGCGGGGAGGAGCGGAGCAGTGGAAATCGTTAAAGACAAAAAAAACTCCGTGAGTAACGCCGGAGGGAAGAAACGACGTTACAGAAAGGAGCCGCGAGGGAAAGAGCGACATTCAACCAGGAGTGTTAAAATGGCTGGAGTCATTGGCTCTATCGGGCCCTTTGATGAGAGCGCGGAACAATGGAGCTCCTATACTGAGCGCTTTGACTATTTCGTCGCGGCCAATGGAATAACGGATGAAAAGTTAGTGCCCACTTTTCTGAGTGTGATGGGTCCCAAGACATTTAACCTACTACGCAGCCTCCTACAGCCAGTAAAGCCAGGCTCTAAAACCTACAAAGAACTGGTGGACACACTAACCCACCACTTCTCACCCAAGCCGCTAGTGACTGCAGAAAGATACAGGTTTCACAGACGTAACCAAGAAGAGGGTGAGTCTGTTAACATGTTTGTTGCAGCGCTACGCAAGTTAGCCGAACACTGTGAATTTAAAGACGTTTTAAATGACACATTGAGAGACAGGCTTGTGTGTGGACTACGGAATGAAGCAGCACAGAAGAAGTTACTCACAGAAAGTGATTTGACGCTTGAAAGAGCCATTAACATTAGTGTGATGATGGAGATGGCTTCCAAAGAAGCACACCAACTGCATGCTACAGGCAGAGTACATAAGCTCAACAGTGGTAAAACCAATGCAACAGGGCCATGTTTCCGCTGTGGCAAGGTGGGACACCTTCCTAATGACTGTTGGTACAAAGAGATGGACTGTAACAACTGTGGAAAAAAAGGCCACGTGGAGCGGGCATGTAGAAGCAAAAGGAGCAAAGATAAAGGCCCAAAGACAAGGAATAAAAGTGACATGGTAAAATACAAAAAGAAAAGAAATGTTCACACAGTTAAACATGGCGAGGACAGAGTGAGCGACTCCTCAGAGAAAGAGGTGTCAACTGCAATAAATACTGTCCGGATTATGAATGTGAATGAAGGCTCAGAAGGCTTTTGGACTAAACCAAAAGTGGAGGGACATTTTATTAAAATGCAGATAGACACCGGATCAAAGGCATCACTTGTGTCGCATGGCATTTACAAGAAGTTTCTGAAACATCTTCCACTCCGACCTTCAGACACCGTCTTCAGGGCGTACACTGGACACCGAGTGCCCATGAAAGGGATGACAGAGGTAACTGTTCAGTACAATGGCCAAACTGCTGAGCTTCCAGTTTATGTTACCAAGAACAACTGTCCAGCTATAATGGGGCGTGTGTGGCTAAAGAAAATCCAACTTGACTGGCAAGTAGTAAGGAAGCTGTCACACAGTTCCACTCAGCTGCAGGCCATACTGGAAAAGCACAAAAAGGTTTTTCGTGATGAACTAGGCAGTATGAAAAAAATTATAGTGAAGCTGCATGTCAAACCTGACAGTAAACCAGTGTTCATGAAAGCCAGACCAGTGCCGTACGCCATCAGACCAAAGGTGGAGGCTGACTTGGATGCTCTGGTCAAGAATGGAGTTCTGGAACCTGTGACAACCAGTGAGTGGGTCACGCCCATAGTTCCAGTACCCAAAAAGGACGGAGGAATCCGGACCTGTGGAGACTTTAAGGTAACAGTAAACCCTGTACTAACAGCAGAGCAGTATCCCCTTCCACTGATTGATGACTTATTTGCGGGGCTGAGTGGGGGACAAAAGTTCAGCAAAATAGATCTCAACCAGGCTTACTTACAAATGCATGTAGACGAGCAGTCACGTGAAATGCTGACTATCAACACCCATAAAGGACTCTTCAGATACTGCAGACTGCCTTTTGGCATCACATCTGCTCCAGCACTTTTTCAGCGAGCTATGGATCAAATCCTGAGTGGATTACCAGGAGTGCAGTGCTACCTGGATGATATCTTGTGTACAGGAGCAGATGATGAAGAGCATCTGCGCAACTTGGATGCAACTCTCACGAGACTGGAGGAATATGGATTGAGAATCCGCAAGGATGAATTCGAGTTTTTCCAGTCATCCGTGGAATACTTAGGTCATGTGATCGATGCTAAGGGACTGCACACTGCACCATCGAAAATCACAGCCATTGTGGATGCACCTCCACCCCAAAATGTCAGTCAGCTGAAGTCTTTCTTGGGACTGCTGAACTATTATGGACATTTCATACCAAACTTGGCATCACTATTAAAACCACTGCATAACCTGCTGCGCAAAGAGGAAGCATGGAAGCGGACAGCAAGCTGTCAGGAGGCTTTTCAGAAGGCAAAGGATGCGCTGACGGCATCAGAGGTTCTGACCCACTTCAACCCATCACTTTCGATCCAGCTTGCCTGCGACGCCTCTCCTTATGGCGTAGGGGCGGTGATTTCCCACGTAATGCTAGACGGTGAGGAAAAGCCAATCGCTTTTGCATCAAGGACATTAAACAAGGCAGAAGCTAACTATGCTCAACTGGAAAGAGAGGCTCTGAGCATTGTGTTTGGTGTCAGAAAATTCCACCAGTACTTGTATGGACGGAAGTTTACACTTTTTACTGACCACCGACCTCTCACAACCATCCTTGGACCATACACAGGAATACCATCTCTTGCAGCGTCCCGACTGCAGAGGTGGGCGTTGCTGTTGTCAGGACACTCCTATGACATCAGGTATCGAAAGTCAGACTGTCATGGTAATGCAGATGGGTTATCCAGATTACCACTTCCTGTCATGAAACCAGAGTCAAGCACTGTGGACATCTTCTACTTCACAGAGGTAGAAAACACACCTGTTTCAGCTGTGCAGGTGAAAAAGGGGACTAGAAATGACCCTGTGTTGTCTGCAGTCATGGACTTGATCATTAAAGGACAACCTGCGGGTGATGACGCAACCTTGAAGCCCTTCCTTGGGAAGTGGACAGAATTGTCTGTTCAGTCGGGTTGTTTGCTGTAGGGGAGGAGAGTGA
This sequence comes from Pholidichthys leucotaenia, assembly GCA_020510985.1. Classification (NCBI taxonomy): domain Eukaryota; kingdom Metazoa; phylum Chordata; class Actinopteri; order Cichliformes; family Pholidichthyidae; genus Pholidichthys; species Pholidichthys leucotaenia. The sequence goes on from CM035843.1 coordinate 133,006,966, forward strand.
TTATGCCCCTGTCATGTCGAACAAAAGTGTTACAGCAACTTCACGCAGGACATAGTGGAATCGTGAGAATGAAATAAATAGCGAGAAGCTATTTTTGGTGGCCAAACATTGACAAGCAGATTGAAGAAATAGCCAAAAGCTGTTCATCTTGTCACAAGGTACGGAACAACCCACCATTGGCTCCTCTCCATCCCTGGGAGTTCCCACAGGAGCCATGGCATCGTGTGCACATCGACTTTGCAGGTCCGTTTGAGGACAGAATGTTTCTCGTTGCTGTGGATGCACACAGTAAATGGCCTGAAGTGGCTATTATGAGGTCAACCACCACAGAGAAGACCACAGAGGCATTAGGAGAAATGTTTAGTCGTTTTGGGTCTCCTACACAACTAGTTTCTGACAATGGACCTCAGTTGGTTTCACAAGAAATGGATGCTTTTCTACAAGCTAATGGAGTGCAGCACATTAAATCAGCTCCATACCATCCTGCGACGAACGGCCTTGCAGAAAGGTTTGTGCAGACAATGAAACATGCATTGAAAGCATCACAAGGTCAAGGAACACTGCATCAGAGGCTACACAAGTTCCTGCTAAACTACCGCAACACTCCACATGCAATCACAAAGACAACCCCTGCTAGTCTGATGTTCAAGAGAGATCTGCGCACTACCTTTGACCTTTTGAAACCCTCAGGATTAAAGGACACTGTGCAAATGCAACAAGAGAAACAAATTATGCACAGAGAACATCAGGCAAAGGACAGAGCGTTCACGTCAGGAGAATCTGTGCTGGCCAGGAACTACAGAGGTGAACCTAAGTGGGTTCCTGCAACTGTTATTGCACAAACTGGACCAGTCTCATATACAGTTCAAACCACTGACAGTGTTTGGAAAAGGCACGTGGATCAACTCCTGCAGACACCGCCAGCGCCTGCAGAACCATCTCTTGGATATTCTAATGATGCACTCACCAACTCACCACTTTGTCCACCTACACCAGTACAGAACTCAACCACTTCAGAGACCGGAGTTCCAGCTGGAGATGTGACAACTTCTTCTGCTTCAGCACCAGAAGCAACCTCCACATTAGAAAGAACACAGACTCATGTTCCTGCAGAGCGCCGATATCCCACCAGGGAGCGACGACCTCCTGTCCGTCTGAGTTATTAGACTAGATGGTAACTGACCCACATTAATGGGGCAGAATAATCCCCAGGGGTACAGTTATGGGATGAGGTAGTCTACCCTCACTCCTAAGGTAGCATAATAATTTTAAAAAAAAAGAGAGACAAAACAAAGACATTTGGTATCTCCTGTAGGACATCTATTGTAAGGGGGGAGGAGATGTTATGTATTTTGGTTTACTACGGCACCCGTTGTAGTGCTTTGCTAAAAGCATTGTGGGTAACCTGTAATGTCAGAGTGTGTTGTCGTTGGCCGTGTGCTGTGAGTTGCTGCTACGCTAATAAACCGTGAACATTACGTCGATGGTCCGAGTTATTATTGTTATATTAAGTAACATAAAGGGTGAAAGATATAACAACCAGGTATTATTTCAGGGGAAGAACAAATGGCATAAACATGCAAGATCTACACCTGCCTGCTGGCACTCCAGTGGGGCCATGGCACCATTGCTGTGGGCATCCCGTAACATAAGCCTCCGTTCTCCAGACCAGTTATTTTCCCCAAAACCACATCCGGGAATGTATAGCTGCAGCACTGCACAGGCTGTCCACTGAAAGTGTTGTTTATCCCCCCATTCTGAGCTCTCAGCAGTGAGTGTTTTGTCGCTGCATGCACTGCACTGAAAGTTGAAAAAAGTTTAACTTTTGGCGTGCCACAGCATTCATCAGCACCTGTGAAGCGCCCAGAAAAACAGGTCTAGAGTAAGAATAAGTGGATGTTTTTTAGCCATAGACTTCATCTGGGCATTGGTGAGATGCATGTAGTATTGAATGAATTTAAATGAAATAAGAAAATACCAATGCATAATGCTCAGTAAAAACTTGGTTTACAGTAGGAATAACTTACAGGGCTAATATGCTAATATTGTCTACAAGTTGAAACATCTAGAAATATGTAGTCTTATACAGCGGGCACTGTGGAAAATAAAAGTTAGTTTGCTAAAATAAAAAAGCCACCAGGAGTTCTGTTAACAATAACTGTAAAATATTCCACCGCAGAACCACATTTGGACAAACAGCTTTCTCTATAAAGGGCAGTCATATCTGGAACACAATGCCAAATGAAATTAAAATAACGGACTTTAAAACATTCACTATAAAGGTTAAAAAAATGGCTGAAAAATAAACAAGAATGTACCCATGTATGAAATGATTGTCTGCAGGGTGAGAGCGAATGAAGGGAAGGAATGAATGTGTTTGTTTATAGTGAGTGACAAAGGGAGGGAGGCCTGAAATAGGCAAATGTGAATCAAGTTTTTATATTGTGTATTTATAATCTTTTTTGCATTGATGTATGTGGTTATTGTTTATTCTGTTTTCATTTTTTTTTCTTTTCCTTCTTTCTTTTTACTTGTTTCTTCTTTCTAAAGCCCATCCAGGGACAAGAGTTGCAAATTAGCTAATAGCTATACACTCTTTGTGCAACACATCAGATTGATTGTCATTTGATTAATTGTCTGTGTTTATTGCACTGTCCCTGTCAAATAAACAAATAATCTAATCTAAACTATCAGACCTATAGAGAGAGACACGATATGTGTGCTACCTACTGCATAAACTTAAATTACATATATACACACACAACTGTTTCAGTTTTTTGCTGGTGATTTTTACCAAAATAATTTATTCAACATAATTTGTAGTTCACGTAACACATACAAAAACTGTATCTGTATCTCTTGAATATCGAGATAATGAATAGTTATATCAAGATATGATTTTTGACCCATATCGCCCAGCCCTAAGTAAATTACTGTATCTACATATTTTATTAGTAAGGCTAATTGACTGAAGGTGCTGTTAGCCTAGCATTAATCTGTTGCTGTAATAAGGAAAGGCTCTAATGCTTTACTACAGTGGAGTGAAAAAGTGTTTGCCCCCTTCCTGATTTCTTTTTTTTTTGTATGTTTGTCACACTTAAATGTTTCAGATCATCTAACAAATTTAAATATTAGACAAAGATAGAATAGAAGAAAAGAATGCAGTTTTTAAATAAAGATGTTTATTATTAAGGGGGAAAAAATCCAGACCTACCTGGCCCTGTGTGAAAAAGGGATTTCCCCCTAAACCTAATAACTGGTTGGGCCACCCTTAGCAGCAACAACTGCAATCAAGCATTTACAGTAACTGGCAATGAGTCTTTTACAGCGCTGTGGAGGAATTTTGGCCCACTCATCTTTGCAGAATTGTTGTAATTCAGCCACATTGGAGGGTTTTCGAGCATGAACCACCTTTTGAAGGTCCTGCCACAGGATCTCAATCAGAGTCAGGTCAGGACTTTGACTAGGCCACTCCAAAGTCTTCTTTGGCAGCGATGGAGTTTTAAGTGAAGTTTATTGAATCATACCGCCTTCACGGGAACTCGGCTCCAGCCCATAGCGTGAGCAAGCTGAAGCCGAATTCCTCAGGCTCTCAGAGAGGAGACACGGTGTGTGTCTGCAGCAGCAGCAGCTGAAGAGTGAGTGAATGAGAGAGAGAACATGGATTTCAGTGCAGTACTTATACCCAACTCAGACAATACATCAAAGGGTATTCACAGCAGTTGAGACATTTGCATTTAAGAGACATACATAACAATAGGCAGATTGTCCTGCAAGCTGGAGCAGAGGCTAGCAAAGAGGTTACAAGGCACATCTACATATTGATCTCAGTCTCTAGGTCACAGTAAGGACAGGACGCATGAACACTATACATGAATGGCACATTAACATATCAAAGAATGAATGGCACATTACATCTCAGTAGTGCAGCGGAAAAAACCAAGAGAAGCGAGCTGACTGTCCTTAATCTGTTGTGGGGGGTTAACCGAACCGTCACAGTAAGGCTAATTGACTGAAGGTGCTGTTAGCCTAGCATTAATCTGTTGCTGTAATAAGGAAAGGCTCTAATGCTTTACTACAGTGGAGTGAAAAAGTGTTTGCCCCTTCCTGATTTCTTTTTTTTTTTTTGTATGTTTGTCACACTTAAATGTTTCAGATCATCTAACAAATTTAAATATTAGACAAAGATAGAATAGAAGAAAAGAATGCAGTTTTTAAATAAAGACGTTTATTATTAAGGGGGAAAAAAATCCAGACCTACCTGGCCCTGTGTGAAAAAGGGATTTCCCCCTAAACCGAATAACTGGTTGGGCCACCCTTAGCAGCAACAACTGCAATCAAGCATTTACAGTAACTGGCAATGAGTCTTTTACAGCGCTGTGGAGGAATTTTGGCCCACTCATCTTTGCAGAATTGTTGTAATTCAGCCACACTGGAGGGTTTTCGAGCATGAACCACCTTTTGAAGGTCCTGCCACAGGATCTCAATCAGAGTCAGGTTAGGACTTTGACTAGGCCACTCCAAAGTCTTCTTTTTGTTTTTTTTAAGCCATTCAGAGGTGGACTTGCTGGTGTATTATGGATCATTGTCCTGCTGCAGAACCCAAGTGCACTTCAGCTTGAAGTCACAAACAGATGGCTGGACATTCTTCATCAGGATTTTTTGGTAAACAGCAGAATTCATGGTTCCATTTACCACAGCAAGTCTTCCAGGTCCTGAAGCAGCAACACAGCCCCAGACCATCACACTACCACCATCATATTTTACTGTTGGTATGATGTTCTTTTTCTGAAATGCTGTGTTACTTTTACACCAGATGTAATGGGACACACACCTTCCAAAAAGTTTAACTTTTGTCTCATCAGTCCACAGAGTGTTCTCCCAAAAGTCATGGGGATCATCAAGATGTTTTCTGGCAAAACTGAGATGAGCCTTTGTTCTTTTTGCTCAGCAGAGGTTTTCATCTTGGAACTCTGCCATGCAGGCCATTTTTGCCCAGTCTCTTTCTTATTGTGGACTCATGAACATTGACCTTAACTGAGGCAAGTGAGGCCTGCAGTTCTTTGGATGTTGTTGTGGGGTCTTTTGTGACCTCTTGGATGAGTCGTCACTGCGCTCTTGGGGTAATTTTGGTCGGCTGGCCACTCCCAGGAAGGTTCACCACTGTTCCATGTTTTCACCATTTGTGGGTAATGGCTCTCACTGTGGTTTGCTGGAGTCCCAAAGCTTTAGAAATGGCTTTATAATCTTTTCCGAACTGATAGATCTCAATTAATTTGTTTCTCATTTGTTCCTGAATTTCATTAGATCACAGCAGGATGTCTAGCTTTTGAGGATCTTTTGGTCTACTTCACTTTGTCAGGCAGGTTCTGATAGAAAAAAACTTGAATTGAATGAGACCAAGTCGAAAAATCAATAGGTGGTTTCCAAGTTATGAGCCATTTATTCAAACTCCAGCCAGAGGAGAAAACAGGTACATCTGACCATCCCACAGAGTCACACACGCACCTCTTCCCTACCATGAATTCTAAGTCTGGTGTTTTTATAGCTTGCTACTGGATAACCATGAAAACCGGTACTACCTGTCTAATGGGTCGGGCCGTCAGCGACTCAACCGGCATCCCCGCCCTTCCAAGAGCATGGAGGGTGAAACAGGGCATCCTAGCAGAACTAAAAACAATATCTGCCACAGGTCTGTGGTGGACCACTCCCAGTTACACATGGTGAGACTGGACATCCTAGCAGATAAACACATCTGTCGCAAGGTCTGTGGTGGACTGTGCCAGTTGGTGCATCGTGACATGCACTACACAAAGAGTAGAGATAAACAAACCTATCATCTGGTCAGTCACTGCAACAGATACTGGAGTCAGTTTGTCTTGGCTTGTCCTTGCCACTGATAATACCTTTATCTCCCAAGAATGTGCTGCTAGTCCAGCAAAAGCTAGCGGTACTCAAATACTTTGCAAGCAGTTTCATGAAATGGTCAATCAGAAAGCAACTCATACTGGCCTGGATGTCGCCCAGGATTACAAGGTCCGCACTGATCTATTCACACTCCGACAGGCAGCGAAAGGTAAGCTAGGAGCAGGAAGACAAAAGAAGAGGAAAACGGCAGCCTTGGGTGTAGCAGAATGGAATGTACACACTCTGTTGGACAGAACAACATCACAGCGCCCAGAAAGACAGACCGCGCTTGTAGCCCTGGAAATGAACAGGTACAATGTAGACATGCGTAGCTGCACTTAGTGAAACATGATTGACTGGATATGACAGCTTGGAAGACCATGGGTACATCTTCTTTTGGAGTGGGAGATCAACTCAAGAAAGGAGAGAAGCAGGAGTGGGCTTTGCAGTTAGAAAGGAGATAGCAGCTATGCTTGATGAGGAACCGGTGCCAATCAACGACAGGATAATTACTATGAGACTCCCACTACAGCGGAAGATGTATGCCACACTCATCAGTGTATATGCCCCAACAATGACCAACACAGAGGAGGTGAAGGAAGAGTTCTACAGTGATTTACGTGAGACTATCAGGCATGTACCAACTGATGACAGGCTGATACTCAGAGATTTTAATGCCAGAGTTGGTTTGGACACTGAGAAATGGAAAGGAGTGCTAGGCAGTCATGGAGCAGGCAAGTGCAATGCCAATGGAGAACTTCTACTTGCACTATGTTCAGAGTACAACCTTGTGATAACCAACACTCTAAGCACAAGGACACACACAAGAAGACATGGATGCACCCAAGATCCAAGCACTGGCACTTGTTAGACTACATCATAGTCAGGCAGAGAGACATAAGGGATGTATTGGACACCAGAGCAATGAGAGGTGTGGACTGTGGTACTGATCATGTTATGCTGAGATCTAGATTAAGGATTTGGAGATGAAAATAGCACTGCAGGACTCGTGCGAAGCCACAATGGAAGCTAAACACTAGTGCACTGAAAGGCCAAAAGAAGCAGGAAGAACTTACACAGGAAATGGATGAAAACTTGAAAGACTGGGACAGCAACAACTCAGAGAATGAGATAGAAGAGAAATGGGCAACACTGAAGGATACGGTGTATCAGACTGCGAGTGATGTATTAGGCCACCCTGAGAGGAATCATCAAGATTGGTTTGATGAGCATGATGAACACCTGAAGAAACTACTAGAAGAAAGGAATACAGCTAGGCAGGAAAACCTATAGTGTAACACAAGGTCGAAGAAGAAGAAATACTCAAAGGCTCAGAGTGAGCTACAGAAGTACACCAGAGAGATGAAGTCCAACTGGTGGGATGAAAAAGTGGAGGAACTTCAAACTGCAGCAGACAGGAAGAACATGAAAACATTCTTCACAGGTTTGAGAGAAATCTACGGCCCTAAACCAAGAAGATTGATCCAACTAAAGGCTATGGATGGTGAAATGGTTTTGCAGGAGAAAGACAAGAGCCTGGACAGATTTGCAGACCACTTTGACCAACTACTAAATAACCCTGGAGATCTCACTGAAGAGGCTAAAGAAGCTCTAGTGCAGCGACCAGCGCTCTCAAGTCTGGATGAACCACCAAATTTTGATGAACGAATGGCAGCTATCAGGACAACACAGGATGGTAAAGCTCCAGGAAGGGACGGAATTCCAGCAGAAGTGTGGAAATTTGGTGGTGTTCAGCTGACCAACTGCCTGCACAAGCTCATCCAAGAGATATGGGATGCCCAGAAAGTACCTCAAGACTGGAAGGATGCAAGTATTGTGCCTTTGTTCAAGAAAGGTGACAGGAAAGATTGTGGAAATTACCGAGGTATATCACTGCTAGCCACTGTTGGTAAGATTCTCTCAGGTGTACTACTGAACAGACTCAATGAACACATTTTGCAGAATGTACTTTAGAAGTGGAAGAAGCACAATGGACATGATTTTCTGCTTGAAACAGGTTCAAGAAAAGTCTATTGAACAGAACATGCCGCTTTATGTAGTCTTCATAGACTTCAGTAAAGCCTTTGATGCTGTTTTGCGACAAGGACTTTGGCAGGTACTCAAGAAATATGGCTGTACAGAGAAGTTTATCAGCCTGATTGAGGCACTCCATACAGGTATGCAAGCAAACGTGGCAATGAGTGGTTCAGTATCTAAAGACTTTTCAGTAAGCAATGGGGTGAAACAAGGGTGTGTTCTGGCGCCTACACTCTTCTCGCTATATCTGGCAGCCATGCTTGAGGTGGCCTTCAAAGACACTTCAGAAAGAGTACACACTCAAACAAGAAAAGAAGCAGACTTGTTCAATGTGGCACAGTTTAAAGCCAAGAGTAAGACCATCGATAAAGGTAGTGAGAAATGCTCTTTGCCGACAACAGTGCTCTAGTTGCACACAGTGTGGAAGATATGCAATCTTTAGTGGAGAAATTTGCAAGAGCAGCTAGCCAATTCAGCCTCCAAATCACCATCAAGATGACAGAGTGCCTTTATCAACCACCAAAGTTCCAATTATCAACATCACTACCAGAAGAGATCAGCATTGGTACAGAGCCACTAGTCAAGTGCAAGACTTTCAAGTATCTAGGGAGTACTGTTTCAGAGAATGCTAGGCTAGAGGATGAACTGTCTCTCAGAATGGGAAGAACGAGCGCTGCGTTTGGAAACTTGAGGGAGAGACTGTGGAACAATCGACATGTGTCTATCCGTGTGAAATGCAAAGTGTACAGAGCAACAGTACTGGCTACTCTATTGTACGGTGCTGAAACTTGGACTGTCTACAGAGTGCAGGTGCAGAAACTCCACGCGTACATGATGAGACACCTTCGAGCCATAAAGAACATCTCATGGAAAGACAAGATAACCAACATAGAAGTGTTGAAACGAGCTGGTCTACCATCAATGGAGGACATGCGAATACAGACGAACCTGAGATGGCTCGTACATGTTGAGGGGATGGACCACCAGCGTCTCCCTCAGCAGTTACTCTACTCACAGTTATGCGAGGGCAAACGCAATCAAGGTAGACCAAGGCTCAGATTTAAAGACACTGTAAAAAGAAACTTGAAGAAATTGGATATATACAGGAGTTCCTGGCAGCGGAAGGCTAAGGACAGAGCTGTGTGGAGGAATCTGATCAGACCTAAATGAAACAGTCATTGTCGCCCATGACAGACTGCTATGATGATGATGAGATCAACAAGGGGGAGAAGTCCTTGAGGGATCCTGGAGACATTCTAAGTGGCTATAAATCTAATGTTATAGAGCTGGGGGTTGTAGCACATTCCTGGTCACAGAAACTTAGCAGGGCAGGTCAATAAAACAAGAGCTTATCTTAGGTCATTATCTACGTCTTTGCTAACCTATCTTCACAGGCATTCGCACGCATATTCACTCTGCACTAAAGACTCTGGGACATGGAAATCACAGACAAATGATGGCTCATACAACGCACCAAAAATACATCAGATATATGAAAGAATAATACAGAGATGAAATAATATAGAGTAATATGGAATTAACCTTTCAAGTTCTATTTAAGCAATTTCTTGACTGAGAACAGGTGTGGCAGTAATCAGGCCTGGGTGTGGATCGAGAAATTGAACTCAGATTTGCAAAGATGTGATAAACCACAGTTTGTGTTTTAAATGGGGGGCGGGGGGGGGGGGGAAATCACTTTTTCGCACAGGGCCAGGTAGATTTGGATTTTTTTACCCTTAATAATAAACACCTTCATTTAAAAACTGTATTTTGGGTATACTTGTGTTATCTTTGTCTAATATTTAAATTTGTTTGATGATCTGAAACATTTAAGTGTGACAAACTTAGAAAAAAAATGAGAAATCAGAAAGGGGGCAAACACTTTTTCACACCACTGTACAGTGCTTGAAAATGAGCTCTTCAATGATCTGTAAAGAAATGATTGAGGAAAAACTTGAAATTTATCCCTGGAAATAGGATTAAAGCAATGGAAAAATAGTGTTTATAAAGCTTGGGCTTGCAGACTCTAAATGATGAAGAGGAGACTGAGGGGGAGGACAGAGAGACCATGAGCCGCCAAATCTTGGATACACATAATTAAGCAGACACTGACCTTTTCCATACGGTTAGTGTCAACATCCCTCTGCTCTCAATGATCACAAACACATTGTGCGCATTCCACTGTGGCATTTCAATTAATTTTCCTGCCAGTGGCTGTGAAAATTACAAGATAAATCTGTGTTCTGGCAGTGAAAAGCGGTGAGCCTGATTCACAGAGAGCTTTTTTAGTGAAGCAATTCACTACATGTTTTGCAAATACATCCCTCTAATGCCAACAAAAATATCAGCTTGCATGCCTGTTTGTGCATGCATGTACAGCACACACCCCCATGTATGCACCCATTACCATGCTCACATGGTTCAAGTGGGAAGCAAACAGGAAACGTCAAGAGACCTGGCTGCAGTGTCATCTGTTTACTGAAACACAACCCCAGGCCTCAGTGGCTATGGCAACAAGGGTGCTGAGCAGAATGCATTCCCCGGTATATGGAGAAAACCACTTTTGTGAGGCTCATAATTATGCAGGGCTCATCGGTAGAACACTAAGGTAAATGTATTGGGGCTGATTCAGGAGGTGCTGGGATTTCTCATTCTTACTCTGCATGACTGAAACAAATCAATGTGGGAGATTGTAAGGTGAAGACCAATTCTGGGCATGTCGCCCTGTGCACTGGACGATTCCTGAAAAGCTGATTGTGGCAGTGGGAGTACTCTGGTTGCATCTAAAATTTGATGGATGACGGTTAAGGTAGACTAACGAGGTCAAAAATGAGGCAGCAGGAATGGCAGTTCCTCAGATGGCCACTTGGGGCTGTCTCCAGAGTGAGCCGATCCCCATTAAAGCAACACTATGTAAGATTTTCACCTTATAATAATTTTTCCAGAATTATCTTGATCATACACCAACCTCAGACTGGGTGTAAAGGGGCATTTGGACTAAAGGAAAAGTGAATTTTTCACATACCGCAATTACACATAAAGGCAATGTAAACACATGAATACACGCAAATTCGTGCAGTCGTGTCCAAGGGAGTTGGTCATGATAGCCAATGAGCCATATATTTGCAATTTTTTCTCATTAATTGGTGCCTTTTTCTCATAAATTTCAAATGTTCTCATATGTTTGTTCATCGTCCCCTCTATCCCCTCGCCCCCCCCACCCAATCGCAGCAGATGAGGCTGGTTCTGTAGGAGGTTTCTTTATGTTAAAAGGAAATTTTTCCTCTCCACCGTCGCCAAGTGTCATTCACATGGGAAGACCTGATTGCTGGGGTCTTTCTGTGATTGTAGGGTTTTCCCCTGAAGTGTGAAAGGGCTATGAGATAATTGTTGTGAAATGGCGCTATATAAATAAATTGAATACATTTCCAACTCGTTTCTCATGAATTTGTGCATTTTTATCACGGATTTGCGACTTTTTTGCCATGAATTTATTCATTTTTCTCATAAATTTGTGCATTTTTCCCATGGATTTGTGAGTTTTTTCTCATGAATTTGCATTTTTCTCATGGGTTTGTGTTTTTATGCCATCACCTGAGTAAAAGTATCAACACTGTAGAGTAAACTAGTTTGGAAATGAGACTGGCACTCAAATGTAGACAGATGGACCGGAGCTCTGCAGCTGACAGACTGAGACAGTGCATCTGTAGTTTGTATCCTGCTACCAATGTGCAAAACGAGGGCTAGCAGCTACCAATGTAATGTAAATGACCATCATCCAGGTGCAGTTTCTGGAGGAGGCAGTGATATTTTCCCAGCTGTGTGCCCCACCAGATAACATAAACCTAAACATGACAACGTTTTGGGGATTTCCACAGCAGGTAAATCAACCGCAGAAGTTATGTAGGCAACCCTGCCCCTCTGCAACTCGTTCAGACTTGTATTCATATGTTTACATTGACTTTATATGCAACTGTACCACGCAAAAACACATAGCATTTTGTTTGGACCTACCTGTCCTCCATTAGTAGTGGAGAAGATCCTCATGGTGCCACCGCACTGTCTCAGATACCAGAGGAACCACAGAGCCGAAACCTCGTGAGGCTCAGAAGTCACGTTCACATTGACGAACAGTGTGGCAAAGTGACGAGCGGTGCTAACAGAGACATTGAAGTGAATGTTTAAAAAAAAGCAGCAATAACGTCGTTCTTATATAGAACAATTAAATGTAAAAACGTGAGGAAAAACTATTCACCAAGGAAGGAACTGACAGGTCTGTGGTGTTTTAACAACAATTAATTTCTGTGTCCTTTTTTTCTTGTAACCAGAAGCTTACAGTTTATGTATTGAGGAAATGTTCATTGACCACAGCCTGGCTGTCGCAACATGCTGCAGGTTACTACTGAAAGCTGCGTACTGTATGTGTGTGAGGGAGAATGGAGGAAGGAAGGAGAGTGGTGGAGACCACTGGCGTTTGCTACCAGAGCCACCAACTAACCAGATAACATCAGCTAGACTTGGACACCTTTCCCAATGTTACCTGGTCCAGCAGAGTTTTTCCAGGAGCTCATGCATAGTCATCCTGTCCCACTCCTCGGCATGGGGAGCTCTCCATGGAGCTTCTACGGGGATCTGGGACAAAGGAGGAGGTTCAGCAAACTGCCATAGCACATAGAACGTGTAAAAGATGGACAAGAATGTGGACTGTGGCCTCACCTCCTGGCCCATCTCATCCATTGTCCGGAAGAGGTTATTGAAGTCCATGATAGCGATGGGGTTCCACATGGGAGGGAAGGAGCCCTTGAACGGGTACGACTTTCCCTGTTGGACACAAAGACAACATTCAAACTAGATTCATTTTACTGTTCTGGTCAGTTAGGTTATTCCCAAGCACAGACACCAACCCAAACCACCTTTGTTCCTCTCGAAGTATGAATACTAGATTGATTGAAGGAAAAAAAAAAATACTGGAACACCACAGAAAATCACTGGTGTCTCAAGGAAAATTCGCAAATTTGAGCTAAAATGCGATCCGAAGCAGTAGGCAAATTGTTATAGGGGAATTCACCCATTTAGCATAAGGTGCAGATGTATAAATATAAATTAGGTGCAAATTTGCAAGAATAAAGGTGCAAAGATATGATAAAAGATGCTAATTTAAAAATTTAAAAAGTTGCAAGTTACAATTAAATTACACAGAATAAATATTTAACCAGTATCCAGATGAACATTGCAAATTTACAAGAAAAAAGATGAAAGTTTATAGGAAAAAGGTCACAATTTTAGAAAAAAGTTGTAAGTCGATGAGAAAAAATTGAAAATTAATAGAAAAGTTGCAAATTTATAAGAAAAAAAAAATTGCAAATTTATGAGAAAAAGTTTCTAATTTTTGAGAAAAAAGTCACAAATGTATGAGAAAAAAGTTACTAATTTCTAAGAAAGGGGAAAAAGTCACAAGAAAAAAAGTTGCAAATCTACAAGAAAAAAATTTGCTAATTTTTCAGAAAAAGTGATGAATTTTTGGTTTTGTTATAGAAATCTTTTATCATCACATTTTATCTGTTTATTCTGTCCCCTGTAGTTTACCTAAAATGACTTCACACTCAGTATTTTCCCCATATGATTAGCTGAGACAGGGAAGCACCTGGCACAGCCTTGAATGCTATAACTGAACCAGCGCTTCTCAAAACAATTTGTTGTGTTGTTATGGGGACATATTGTTTGACACGGGTGGTGGCTCCACCTTTCTGGTTTCGCTGCCACCAGGGGTATAATAAGAGGGCTGTGAGGAAGAGGGGTGGTCTCTTTGGCCTCCTCTCAGCCCGACGACAGCACCTGTATTGTGAGAGTGAGTCACTAATAAAGTCGTGTCCAGTTCAGCACTTGGTCTCATCCTTGGCTCCCTTTTACCGACATAACATTTGGCGACGAGGGTAAAAAGTATGGATGCGGGGATTGCTTCAATTTGGCTGGTTTTGGAGCTTCCCGTGAGCCACCTGTCCCTTGGACGAGGTGGTTCGCCGCCTTCCAAAGTTATTTAGTAGCATTGGACCTTGGAAGACTGGAGAAGTTGTGGGCATGGGCACTGTTGGTTCACAACTTAGGAATGGAAGGACAACGTATCCTTAGTACTTTAGGCGAGGGTGATAGCTTTGAAGAAGTGGTTGAGCTAATGGTGCGACATTTTCGTGCCCCAGAAAATGGCATTGTCTGGAGGATCTAGTTTTGGCAGCGCTGCCAGCGGACTGGCAAGTCAGTACAGCGGTATGTAGCAGACCTATGTCAGCTGGCCAAGGACTATCAGTTTGGAGCGTTTGAGGAAGAGATGGACCACAACCAGTTGGTGGAACATACCGTTTGCCCGGCGACAAGGTCAAAGCTCCTCACACACTCGGGCGAGCTGATGTTAGCCATGTCATCGCGTTAGCTCAACAGTTTGAGGCAGCAGACAAGCCATCACGGCAGCTCGGTGAGACAGCATCACACCGCCATTTTGAACCACCGTCGACGGCGCAGGCAGTGGACCCGGACAGCGACCATGGCGTGGAGGATGATGAAGAATACGCTAATGCTGTAAAGATGAGGTCTGCCCCGGGATCGCCCAGGTGTTTGGGCTGTGGGTCCACCAAGCACCGTTATAAGGCTAGAGAGTGTCCAGCAAGAGGAAGATGCTGCAGCAAGTACAGACTCCTGCATCATTTTGCCAGGGCATGTTATAGGTTCGAGCGAGGGGACCCGAGACGCAACGAGGACCCCGCCACTCCAACTCCCACGGTCATTCACACCGTATCCCCAAGTACCAATGGCCGTTCCTACTGTATCGTGGAACTGGATGGGGTAACGGTGCCGTTACGGATTGGCACGGGTGCGGTGAGATCCGTGTTGAATTGGTCAACCGTGAGGAGTTTCTTCCCACATTATCGAGTGAGAAGTCATTCAGCGCTGCTGTATGGGTATGGTGGAGGAAGACTGGCCACGGTGGGATCGGTGGAACTGACGACTAGGTATGAGTCGGCGGAGGTGTCTAGTTTGAAGTTCATCGTGACTGCCCGTGGAGAGAATATTATGGGGTGTGATCTGTTTTATGGATTGGGCTTCGCCATCACCAGCAGCGTTGGAGAAGAGTGGTCAGGCTGTGGTTTGTGGGACCGGCCGGTTCCGCGAATGGTGGACGGAGCTGTGTGGGACGAACCTTTGCCTAGTATTCTGGACAATGAGCAGGACCAACCCCACCCAGGGCCATCATGGGAGGGTCCTGGTGCCAGTGCCCAAGAAACCCTAACTGAGGGAACTGGGCGGTGTGGTGGGACGCCCGTGACGGCAGGTGGAGCTGAGTGAATGACCCATTCTACCCCCAGAGTTCGGCTGGAAGGTACCGGTGAGCAGGGGGTCACAACGGCTTCGCCGGCACCAAAAATGAAAGAGCGGGGCAGTACTGGCTGGCACGGTGAAACGACATGCCAAACAGAGACACTGGAAGCCGAGGTGGGCCCCTCTGGGGGGGGGGGGGGGTTGCAGATGTGGTCTGATCCAGAGACGAGGCCCGATCAAGAGGTGTTCAGGGTAAACGCTGATGAGAAGATGACCAGGGGCGGCTGCAGGTGGTGGCTGTTGGGGAGGATGCCTACCTCCAGCTATCTGATGGCTTGTGGAGGCATCCCAATGAGCTGCGGCACGCCCGAGAGAAGAGGGAGGTATTTGTACCACGACGTGGGTCATCCCTGGGAGTGAAGAAGAGAAGGTGCACCGGATGGGAGCAGTCTGACAGTTTTCCGGGGGGTGGTTCCTCTATTGGGGTAGACTGATGGTTGGCAATGGCAGTTTTCTGTTTAGTGGACTGTTCTTTTAGTATAGACTGCAAAATAATCCGTCTTGCCGTGTGGGAGTGGGACAATAGTCCACGTGTCCCCCCCCCCCTAGTTTTAGCTGTTTTGAGTGAGTGTGATAGGCCTTTAAGCATTTCTGTTTAGTTCTAATGCATGATTCGGGTTCCAAATTGGGGAGGGTATCGATTGTGTGCATGTGTTTTGGACCATTTTTTTTGAAGGGGGGAAAAGTGTTGTGTTGTTATGGGAACATATTATTGTGTGACACGGGCAGTAGCTCCACCTTTCCGGTTCCGCTGCCACCCAGGGTTTAAGAGGGCTGTGAGGAAGAAGGGCGGTGTCTTTGACCTCCTCTCAGCCTGACGGCAGCGCCTGCATTGTGAGAGTGAGTCACTAATAAAGTCATGTCCAGTTCAATGCTCGGTCTTGTCCTTGGCTCCCTTTTACCCACATAACAAAATTCTTATCTGTGTTTGTGCTGCTGCTTAAAGCTCTCTGTGCTCTGCTGTAGTTTTGAACTTGCTTGTCATGCTGCCTGCACTTGGTGTAGCAACTCTTTCCATCTTGGCCAAAGAAATAAATCAACCAAAAAAAGGCATCTTTGACTCCAGCACTTTATTTTTTCCCACCAGTTCTACAAAGGGCCTTTGTTAAGGTAAAAATCCATGACAGCTTTAAGAATTAACTTTGAACAGACAGGGACAATATTTCACATTTTATCTGGTGTTATATCTGGCTGCTGCTAACCGCTAATCCTATAAGTAAGTGTTTGTGCTAATGTGACCTTTACTGCAGCTTCCATGGGTTATGCCCTTTATCACATAAGTGTTTAGAAGTTCAGCAAATTCATAATATCGCAGATGGTTTTGTTGTAATGTCCTCTGAAGCAGATATTGTGTGCTTTGGTGTCACGTTAACAGGAATAAGCTGCTGTTACAATCTTGCCTAGTCACTTGACTTCCACAGCTGCCAATGCCCTCTCTTTTCATCAGCATGAACCCTGGCAGACCTCCACGTCAACACCACTGCACTTGGTCTTGAAAGGGTTGTGTAGCAAGTAGAAAAAAAGGCTTACATAATAATTTACAACTCATTCAAAGGACACAGCGCCATCAAGCATGATAAGAGCAACCATAATCCATAATCATTGCTTGTATGCCTGTGTTACATTATTGCCTTTTCATAACCATGCAGAGGCGAGACTGGGGGGGTGAAGGGGTTTACTAGCAATGACTTCATAGTTCTGTGGAGGAATAGCGGTGGAGGTACCCATCCGTGGCTGTGCATCGAAGAGGAAATGCCATGTAGTCACCGTAGCGTAACATCATCGACATTTAGCTCGACAAAGACATTTGTTTTAAACTCCATTTAGTAGAAGCTTCCTTGGAAAATGAAGCTGTGTATGACCTTGGTTTTATGGTGATGTGCATGGGTGTCGCACCCGTGGGTGTTGTGGGTGTTTTAACACCCACAGTTTAAGGGGACACTGTTGAACACCTACAGTTTTTCCAGTTTCCCACAAATGTCGCTCAGTTTCTCTGGCCTCTGTCTACAAGAGTCTCGCAGACAGACCTGTCTCTCTCTGTGCGCTGCTCTCCCCCTTCCTCGCCTGTTCATCGAAACGTGACACCGGTGAGTGTGCTCGCCTGATTTGCCAGTGAAGTTGAAATCTTCACAGGTGAGCAATGAAATAAATTTAGAATTAAAATAACTACATACAGGTTGTGTTTTTTTTAGTTATAGTTTGTGAAAGCAGTCTATTGAAGGAAGAGCGGCCGTGTGTGTGTGTGTGTGTGTGTGTCATGGGTGGTGCTTATTTCCATCCAAGGTGCACTGATGTCTGGTGTGTGTTTGTGAACATAAAATTCCCAATTTCATGCTGTGATGTGGTGCTGTGATGTTCTTGGACTGTCCCTTTGCCCCCTGAAGTGCCCTCCCAGAGAGTTTTTTACATGCAATTGGTGATTTATTTTTTAACAAGGGGATGTTTATAATTGTACGGTGTAAATGTAATTTCAGTACAAATTTGCAAGAATAAAGGTGCAAAAATATGACAAAAGATAATTTACAATTTAAAAAGTCCCAAATTTACTAGAAAAAAAATATTTTTGTGAGAAAATACACAAGTTCCAAATGCAAAAAAAATTCCCATTTCCAAGAAAAAGTCATAAATTTACAACAATGAAGTTACACATTTACAAAAAAAAGCCAATTTTCTAGAGTATTTTTATTTTATTTACATTTTTTCTCTCAATTGTCCCATTTTCTCACTAATTAGGTGAGGCTTTTCTTGTAAACTAACATTTTTCTTGGAAAGTTATAACTTTTTTTTTTTTTTTTTTTTTTTTTAGAGATGTGCAACTTTTTCCTAGCACATTTATTATTTTGGTAGTAAATTTAGTACTTTTCCGTAAATTTGCCATGTGTTGTGATAAAACTGTTACCGTTCCCCACACAGATTTACAACAATATAATCATAACTTTACAACATTTTTCTGCAAAATTTACAACTTTCTTTCCTATAGAATTTGCAACAATTTCTCAAATTTCCATGATTTTTCTTGTACATTTGCTTCACCCTATCCCTTAAGGACTAAGGGGTAGGGCGAAAGGGTGAACTGGGACGCACCCATACTCTATGCTGCAAAACCCACAACTTTCTCTCTTTCTCTCTTACAAAGACAACAAACTCAAGCCTATAAATGCAGCCAAGTAAAATAAAGCCAGTCTTAGAAGAATAATGCAAACGTGCCAGTCCTTAAGCAGAGACGGAGTATTACGCTGGTCTGCAAACACTGACCCTTGTCATTCCTAACAGCAGTTATGTAACCACAAGCTGAAGATTTTTTTATTTTACCACACAGTTGGGTTTTCTCTCCGCTGCAACGCCACACAGAGACAGCCGCAGAGGGATGGTGACCTTTCTCACATAGGCTGCTGTGACAACAGGTTTGTTGCCATAGCGACGCAGGCCAAAGTGAATGTGGGAGAACAGAGGAGGGGAGGATGATGAGGAGAGCGCATCAGTACCCGGGGAGGAAGACCAACTATGCCACTGTCAGCCACAGGCTTCAGAATGAAGGTACAATAGAGTACAGAAAAACAAGGGAGGCTGATCTTTGCTGGCTGTTCAGCAACATATCTGATTGATATAGCTGACAATGCTTGATAGCTTTCTTCATTTAGTTAAGCAGATTTCAGGCAAACAGACTCTTAATGGTGTCTAATGGTGCCAATAAACAGCTTCTACCTGAGTTAAAGGTAGACAGTTCTAGTCGTTTCCAACTGATAGAACATGGGATAAAAATAAAACATCAGAAAAAGAGTCACAATATTTGTACAAAAACAAACAAAGACTGCATCCAAAAAGTATGTAGTTTCCCCTTGTTACCTCCATCCATCCATCTTCTTCCGCTTAATCCTTTTCAGGTCGCGGGGGGCCTGGAGCCTATCCCAGCATCTTTGGGCGAGAGGCAGGGTACACCCTGGACAGATCGCCAGTCCATCGCAGGGCCAACACAGAGAGACAGACAACCATTCACTGTCACATTCATACCTAAGGACAATTTAGAATCCCCAGTTTGATGCCAATTAACCTAACTTGCATGTTTTTGGCATGTGGGAGGAAACCGGAGAAATCCCGGAGTAAACCCACCCAGACATGGGGAGAACATGCAAACTCCACACAGATCACTGTTGGTAGGGGGCTGGGATCAAGCCCAGGATCCCCCAGCCAAGGGTAAGTTGCTGTGTTGCCACAGTGCTAAATCCCGGCCGGGTCTGCTATATCTGAATATGGAGCCAAGGACGAGGCCAGGTGTTGAACTGAACACATGTTTATTAAGGAGGCACTATCCAGTACACAGGTGCATCTGCCAGGCAGGGAAGTGGCAAAGAGACGGCCCCTCCTGCCCACTGCCCTCTTATAGCCACGGGTGGCGGCAGAATCAGAAGATGGAGCCACCACCCATCCCATCCCAATAAAAGCCCAAACTCTAACACCCCCCCCTTCACAACCCCCCCCCCCCCAAAAAAAACCCCACACACAAGTCGGACCCACCCCAATCTGAAACCCGAATCATGCTCTAAAAGTAATGATATAACATAATACAAATGGCCTAATGCAGTCATTCCAAAATAACTAAAACTAGGGGGACATGGGTAGACTGCCTCCTCACCCCACACAGTGAAGCAGGTTATTCTGCCACTTGTACTTCAAACAAGTGTACTTACAGTAACACAAAATACCGCGTGTCCTAATCTAAACATAACATCAAATTAATCCCCATGAACATATACAAATATACACACATGTACAACAATTAACCTATAAACCCCTGCTGCAATCCTGGAATTTCCCCGTTGTGGGACTAATAAAGGGTTATCTTATCTAACTAACTAACTAACCTGCACTTATATAGCGCTTTTCTAGTCACAAAGACCACTCAAAGCGCTTTATCTTATCTTATAAAACAGCTGGAGAACACAAGTCCATGTGCCCCTGGACCGCCCAGTCATCAGTCCGCCCCTTGAGACAGCCAGCCTCCCGGGCCGCAGCGGGTCTCTTCAGTACCGGTGCGCCTCCTCTTCATCACCACTGGCCGCTCCGCTCATCCAGGCCATGTTCCACAGTTCCTTCCCGAGCATGCTGCAGCTCGTTCGAGTGCCCCCACGAACCGTCTAGCAGCTGGAGATGAGCGTCCTCCCGTCTGGCCACGACGCCTGACCGTCCCTGGTGTTCCTCCGACCGCAGACTGGCCCGTACCTGCCGTGGTTGCCTCTCCTCCCAAATACAGTCCTTGACCCCCAGAGGGGTCCCAGTCAGCCTGCAAGGTCTCTGCTTGGCACGTCGTTCTACCATGTCTGACGGTCCGGCCCCGACCTCTTAACTCCGCCGCCGCCATCACTGTTGTGGCCCCCTGTTCACCGGCCCACTTTAGCTGAAATCCGGGAACAGGTGAAACCAGCGTCTCGACGTTGCTCATCGTCACAGGCGTCCTGCTGTGCAGCCCAGTACCCTTGTCCAGGGCAACTTGAGCTTTGGCACAGGGACCCTCCTGTAATGACCCTGAGCGATATTGGTCTTGCTCACTCTCCAGGGTGCCAGGTAGTTCTTCATCCCACACTGCGCTGTCTACCACTCCCCGGATCAGAGGGTCCCACATCTCAGCCATCTTGCACCGAGTCCTCAATTCCCATGTTCCCACCATGGCCAGCCATCCTCCTCCACAACCACAAAGCGGTGCCGGGTCACTCTCAATCTTGACGTGCGGGGAAAAGCGTCTCAGTCGTCCAATGCAGTACAGAGCCCACTGCTCCCATGTAGATCCATAAAAGCACTTCCACCCCGTCTCACTCCACCATACAGTACGTGTGTCCATTGGTACTCAGGGACACAGCATGGACAACCATGGGTGCGCAAGTCTTCCTTGTGCCACAGACTTCCTTGCTCGGATCTGTGGCATACTCTGGTGACATGAAGCAAGTGGCCACACTTGCCGCAGCACTCCGCTCTTGTCGAACAACCTCTGGCCTTGAAACGGTGCTTCGTGGACCCACAACCCTCACCTTTGGGCTTTCCCGGAGTGGACCTCACATTCCCAGCGTTAGTGTCGTCCTCCACGCTCTCCACACTGACCGGGTTCACTGCATGCACGATCAACTGTGATCCCAGATGCTGGTGTGACAAGCTCTCACTCAGCTCCAGTAACAGTTTATCCGCAGCTTCCAGTGGTTGAGCTAACTCAATAGTTGTGGACAGTGTCAGTTCGCCCAAAAGCGTAAGCAGCTTCGACCTAATTGCAGCGCCATTGGTATACTCCGCCAACTGATCGCGAATCATCTCCTCTTCCAACAGTCCGAGCTGGCACCCGCTGACCAGCAGCCCCAAGTCTGCCACAAATCTCTGAATAGTCTCGCCCACCCGTTGGCGGCGCTGTTGAAACCTAATCTTGCGAACAATGATGTTTTCCAGGGTGTGAAAATAGCGCGCCATTAGCTCAACCACTCCGACAAAACTATCAAAGTCACCCAGTGTGCTCAGAACACGCCGTTTCTCCACCGCAAAATTGTACACCAACAACTTACACGCCCTCAACTTCTCCAGCTTCCCAAGGTTCAGTCCCACCATGTGTGTTCAGAAAGTGGCGCACCACCTCGACCAGGGAACCGATGGCACACCGGGGGGGCTCCAAAAACGGCCGAATTTCAGACCCACACACTTCCATATCTCGTTTTAATCCACTTTTATTCTTGTCGCCTAATGTTATGTCTGAATATGGAGCCAAGGACGAGGCCAGGTGTCAAACTGAACATACGTTTATTAAGGAGGCACTGTCCAGCACACAGGCACATCCACCAGGCAGGGAGGTGGCAAAGAGACCGCCCCTCCTGCCCACTGCCCTCTTATAGCTACGGGTGGCGGAGGAACCGGAAGATGGAGCTGCCACTTGTACCACCCCAATAAAATCCCAAATTCTAACACAACAGGGTCGTCCCAAAGACCATTTAAAAATGGTACTTTCCACCTTCTAGCTTGGTGCTCAGCATAATAGAATGGGGAAAGGAAAATTAATGCACAGAGCTACCAGAGGACTGACCCCCACTGTAGCTTTCACTACTTACAGTAGCTGTGTGGCCTAGGGTCAGAGAAACGGAGATAGGCGCCGCCCCTATACACCACTGGTGTCCCACATGTTGTGGAAGGGAATTAACTAACTTAACTGGCACAGACACAGCAGTATGCCAACCTTTAGCTTAGCTGCAGCTAGATGTCCATTCATTCCCATTTCTATCCCGCTGCACATTTGTCTTCCCAGCCAAAAAATTTACCAAAGCTGGACTATATATTTCATTCAGAGACTTTAATTTTGCCTTATTTTATTATAATTTATTATATTCTGGCCGGTACGCCCCCTCATTAATGACCAGCTGCTGGTAGGACAGCCAATCAATTGCTCATTCAGGGTTACTTCTGTGCTTATCAGACCCCAGCAACCCATCACATTCCATCACCACTCAAATCATACTTATTTCAATTTTTACATTCTCACATTCAGCCAGTTTTATAGTTATTTTGGCAAGGGTAGCCCTGTACCTAAGCCCAAGTAGGAAGAGGCTACGAGGATTACCAACAAAACTGTGGCTCGACTGGATCAAGGATGCCCTTGATCAAGCCAGTGGAGAAGGGCGGCGCAGACATGCGGACCCTCCAGCTACGCAGGACTACAAAGCCAATTTTAGTTATTACTTTTTTTAGTGTGACAACTGACGCTAACGGCTAACATTAGCCTCAAACATTTCATCCCTATCAAAACAAAGGTCTCACAGAAATGTGAGGAGGGGTCAGCTGAGGTCATTTAAAGCAATATGTTATAAAAACTTCATTTTGAGGAAGGCTCCTTCCCCATGTGTAAAATGGTACTGAAATAATTAACCACAGGGTTGTTTAATTAATGGATATAGAGCCCAGTCATGGTTAATATATAAATAATTTATGAATATAAATTAACAAAGCGATAGCATCAGGAGGTTTTCAGTTTCAACTGAAATAATGAATATCAGATTTGCTATGTTTACTTATTATTTGTCATAAAAAAAACTGAGTTTTGGTCAAACATCTTTTAAAAAAATCCAAAAATACCAAAAGATACTGGGTGCACTCAATCTTCAAACAGCACTTTGTTCCTTGAGGTTATTTTTATGAACAGATTAGATAACGGCCCATAAAACATGTTGAACAGCTCTGCAGAATAGGTCTATGATCTATTTAGGAGCAGAGCTTCATTTTAAGCAGGAAACACATTTATTTACCAACTACTATGAAGAAGGCCAACATTAACAAAATGTTAATAATTCCTGCAGCTGGGATACTTGATTAATAGCCCTTTTCCTCTACAGTACTGTGAACGTGCAAACATGCACAACATCCACAGTCCTGCAGGGACAATTCCACTCTCTGTTTGATAAGTGAGCAGAGTATTTGATCAAAGTCCGTTTCCTCATATCTGATAGTGGTCTGTCATTAATAAACCCGGTGTTGAGAGCTGCAGTGGTGTACTGATAAGGCAAAGCAGGACTGGCCTTCTGGATAACAACCTGCCATCGAAAAGCTGATTAGCTATGCAGCTTGGAAGAAAGCCAGGCCTAATTACGCAATGCTAGAGAAAGACGCATGCTAGTTTACTGTGACCTGAGCGTTTGTTCTGTGAAGAAATGTAGACAATGTCACAAAAGCTAGATCAACCTAAATACCATCCTCCATGCTTTGACATCTTATGAAGTTTACAGTATTGTGCAGTTATTAGAAACTCTTACTTGTTATTTCTTTTTTTTCAGTGATTAATTCTTCTCATTGACTTCATTGCTAATCCAAAGATACTTCCAATCAGTAGGAAATACGGTGGCGCTGTGGTTAGCACCGCGGCAGCACAGTTTTACCCTCGGCCGGGGGATCACGGGGATCATGAGATCGTGGGTTTGATCCCTGCCCCCGGCCAACAGTGATCTGTGTGGAGTTTGCATGTTCTCCCCGTGTTTGCGTGGGTTTACGCCGGGATTTCTCCGGTTTCCTCCCACATGCCAAAACATGCAGGTTAGGGAGTTAAGGGGCGCTTGCGCACGCAGCGACCGGCAGCTGGTGGCTTATCACCGGACTGCAGAACAAATCTACCTACGGGTACAAAATAAGTCAAAAAACCAAAAATCCCCCTTGTTAGCAAAATAACCCAAAAGCATCCATCCTTGTTAACCTGCCGTCCATCTCCAAACCTGGAAAAAAGTCAGAACTGCCCCCCCCCCCAAAAAAAAGATTTCCATGTAAATTTTCATTTTTTTCCCTCATAAATTTTCAACTTTTTCCATGTAAACTTTCAACTTTTTTTTCACACAAATTTTCAGCTTTTTCCATGTAAATTTTCAACTTTCCTCAAATTTTTTAACTTTCAGTGTAAATTTGATTTTTTTCCTCATAAATTTTCAAGTTTTTTCCCTGTAAATTTTAAACTCTCATAAATTTTCAACTTTTTCAATGTAAATTTTCAACTTTTTCCTATAAATTTTCAAGTTTTTTTCCTGTAAATTTTAAACTCTCTCATAAATTTGTAACTTTTCTCAAATTTTAAACTTTTTCCACATAAACTTTACTATTTTCCTCCTAAATTTTCAACCTTTTTTCCTGTAAATTTTCATCTTTTTCCATGTAAATTTTCAACATTTTTTTCTCAAATTTTTTAACTTTTTCAATGTAAATTTTAATTTTTTCCACATAAATTTTCAAATTTTTTTCCCCTGTAAATTTTAAACTTTCTCATAAATTTAAAACTTTTTCCACATAAATTTAATTTTTTTCCTCATAAATTTAAACTTTTTCTGTAAATTTTCCCCCTCATGGATCGTCACCTTATCATGGTGGGGGGTTTGTGTGCCCTAGTGATCCCAGATGCTATGTTGTCTGGGGCAATTTGCCTCTGGTAGGGTCATCCAAGACAAACTGGTCCTGGGTGAAGGGCCAGACTGTTGTGCATGTAAACTGGCTGTAGTAGTAAGATGGCGGCTGGGTTGGTCATGGGTTAGCCCGGGGTGGCTACTGTTGGTTTCCGGTGGTGACACCGCCCATGGTATAAATGTGTGGGCAGAAGAGGCTCTGCCTCTTTCATCGTGGAGCCACCTGGTCAGCAGGGCATGTGCCGAAAGCTTGTTTACACACTCCGACTTTATATGTAATAAAGCTCCGTAAACTGCAAACAACTGTGTGCTCATTCGACATCAGTTATGGACATTTGGGGACGAGGTAAAAGTGGGAATGGGTAGTTTTGGTGCTGAACTTTGGCCGTTTTTGGAGGCACCGGGCATGCCGCCCGTGCCATGACCTCATTGATTCTCGTCTTTTACCAACTACCTCGTGGTCTTGGACCTTGGTGAGTGTGAGAGGCTCCGTGTGAGGTCAATGTTAATCCATAACTTAGGCACTGAGGGGCAGAAAGTGTTGGGTGGTCTGGGTGGGACCGACAGTTTTGGCGGCGTGGTGGAATTAATGGCATGCCATTTTCGCGCTGGTGAGAGCGTCACGGTCCGGCACATCCATTTTCGACAGCGCCGCCAGCGTCTGGGGGAGCCAGTATCAACGTTTGTGGCCAGGCTCCGCAGGCTGGCGAGGGGGTGTGAGTTTGGACGCCTGGAAGAAGAAATGATTCGGGACCAACTAGTAGAACACGTGCATAGTGAAGCGCTCCAGTCCAGGTTGTTGGAGTTTCCAGGAGAGTTGACATTGTCCACTTCTGTTGAGCTTGCTCAGCATTTCAAAGCAGCGAAGATCATCGCGAGGGACCTGCCTGAAGAGGCTCTTCGGAGTGAAGATGATACTCGTGCGAAGGCACCGAGTTGGGACCCTAACGACAGTGACGCCGGGGGTGACTTGCATGCCACAGTGGTGAAGATACGGTCTGTCCCTGGCACGCCTCGTGGTTATGGGTGTGGGTCCTCTGTTCACCGCTATAAAACCAGTGTGTGCCCAGCGAGAGGAAAGCGGTGTGGTAATTGTGGTCTGCGTGACCACTTTGCCAGGACGTGCGACAACTTCGTACGCAGGAGCCGTAGGAGATATCCAGGTGCTGTGCAGAAGTCTCACCATCGTGCATACGGTCTCCCCAGTGACTATGGGGAGGATCGGTTGTGATATCATGCTCGACGGTGTCGTGGTTCTGCTGTTGATTGACACAGGTGCTGTTATCTCAGTGCTGAACATGACGACCGTGAACAGTCTGTTTTCCCATTGTGTGATTACACCACCAGAGAGAGACTACTACGGCTATGGACTGAGTAGGCTGGCTGTGATGGGCTTTACGGAGGTAGAAGCCCGTTACGGGTTGGTCGTGGTGCCCCGAGCCCGATTTCATGTCACCGCTGCAGGCGTCAACATTATGGGGTGTAACCTATTTTATAGCCTGGGTTTTTCGACCGCCAACGTGTCGGGTGGGGAGAGGTCGGGCTGCGGACCGTGGAGCTGGCCAACTCCGCTGATGGATGGCGTGGAGATGAGGGAATTGGACTGGTTGGACATGGGTCAAGGAGAGCACGTTCGGCGCTATGCGAGGATGCCACAGTTTGGACCTGATGCCGGTCTGTTTGATGTCCAAACTGGGGGTGCGGAATGGCACGACGGGACCTCACAAGCAGCCTGTAAGGACGAGGCGCCCATGCTGGATCCAGAAAGAGCGGGACGAGTGAGCAGTTTGCTTCATCACTGGGGAGATCGGTCAACCATGGAAAACACAAACTGGGCCCAGGAGTCGACTGGACCGTTGGTGGAGACCAGTCAGACCCATCGTCATCGGAGGAAATAGTCATGGGCCTCCCTGCAGGTCGGCGATTTGGTGCGACCTAGGGTTGAGGCCCGGATGAGAGGAGAGCACGGCTCGCGAGAGCAGCGCGACGGGAGGAGGCGGCTTCGAATGGAGGCCATTCGGAGCGACGAGTTTCTGCGCTTGTCTGACCAGACCTGTAGGCACCCAAATGAGCTGCGCAAGGTGGAGGAGACGAGACAACGGGGGGGGTGGGGGGAGCGGAGGTCAACAGCTGGAGGCGTCGGGAGAAAGACCTGCCGGAGGACTGAGAGAATTATTTTATTTGTTTGTCTTTTCTGCTCAGTCTGGTTGTTTTATTTTCTGGTTTATGTCTGTTTGTTACTGGTTGGTACCCTGCTGAAATTAAAAAAAAAAAAAAAAAAAAAAGAGAATGTAAAGTAAGAAGAAATTTGGTAATGTGAGTTCTTTGTATGGTATATTTTCTATTGTAATTATGGTTTCTATTTGTGGGATTTTGACTTGTGGGGTTCACTTGTGTAAATCATGTACTATTTTGAGAAGGAATTTTATTGGACTATAATTTTATGTGCCTGATTTTGGGGTGGTGGGGTGTGCTTGACCCTTGTAAATTGTGCAATCAATTGTTTACATACCCAACGGTTGCATTGTGTTCAGTATGTGAGGGTGTGTTGGCGGGGGGGGGGGGGGGGAGCCGCCAGTAGCTAGTATTCGTTTTATGTTTGTGTGATTTATGTGGAGCTGTTCTGGGATTATTTTGGTTTTATTTTATTTCCCTAGTTGCATGGCTTAGTTCTGTGTTTGGCGGCAGAATAATCTGCCCAGCCGTGTGGGGGTACCAGTAGTCTACCTGGCCCCCCAGTTAGTTGTGTGCATGGATAGATTGTTTATGTGTTTTTGTAATTACTTTGTTTTAGTGTGTGAGTTGGGAAGCAAATTTGGGGGGGGGGGGGTCTATCTGTGCGCTTGGCATTTTTTGAAGAGGGAGAAATGTTGTGTATATAAACTGGCTGTAGTAGTAAGTTGGCGGCTGGGTTGGTCATGGGTTAGACCGGAGTGGCTACTGTCGGTTTCCGGTGGTGACGCCGCCCATGGTATAAAGGTGTTGGCGGAAGAGGCTCTGCCCCTTTCGTTGTGGAGCCACCTGGTCAGCAGGGCGTGTGCTGTAAGCCTGTTTACACACTCCGACTTTATATGTAATAAAGCTCCGTAAACTGCAAACAACTGTGTGCTCAATCGACATCAGTTATGAACATAACACAGACTAAGAACGATCCAACAGACTCATGATAAATATTAGAACAAGGATTCAGTGTACCCCACCCGGTATGGCGTTACCGGGGCCCCACCCTGGAGCCAGGCCTGGGGGAGGGGCTCGATGGCTAGCACCTGGTGACCGGGTTTCCGCCCATGGGACCCGGCCGGGCTCAGCCCGAAGGAGTTACATGGGTCTTCTCTTCAGTGGGCTCACCACCTGCAGGAGGGATCACAGGGGTCCGGTGCTATGTGGATCAGGTGGCGGTCAAAGGCGGAGACCTTGGCGGTCTGATCCCAAGCTTCCTAAACTGGCTTTTGGGACATGGAATGTCACCTCTCTGGTGGGGAAGGAGCCTGAGCTGGTCCATGAGGTTGAGAGATACCGGCTAGATATAGTTGGCCTCACCTCAACACACAGCTCCGGTTCCGGAACCAGTCTCATGGAGAGGGGCTGGAGCTTGGCCTACTCTGGAGTTGCCCTGGGCGAGAGGCGACGAGCAGGGGTTCAGGTTCAGGTTCAGGTTACTTTATTTGTACCCGTAGGTAGATTTGTTTTGCAGTCTGGTGACATCCATATTTACAAGCCACTAATTACATTCAACATAGACACAAACACAGGCACACATCTTACAAAATAGGTAAATATAAAATATGTACAATATAATTTTTATAGCTTGTTCAACTCTTTGACAGCAGCAGGGACAAAGCTGTTTTTGTAGCGCTGGGTTTTGCTTTTTGGGACAGCAAACCTCCGTCTGGAGGGAAGAAGCTGAAAGTTGCAGTGCAAAGGGTGGGAGTCATCATTTAAAATCGAGTTGGCCATCCTCTGTACTTGTCTGGTGTACAGGGATGTCAGGCTCAGCTGTGACTCACCAAGCAAACGACTGGACCATCTAACTACCTGATCCAAGGATTTCCTCTGTTTCAGTTTTATCTGACCAAACCATGACATTAAAGAAAAGGATAAAACAGATTCAATAAAAGCCAGATAAAACATTGTCATTATGGTTCGGTCAATTTGGAAGCGTGCAAGTTTCCTCAAACAATGCAAATTTTGCTGACCCTTTTTGCACACCCTTTCACAGTTCACTTCAAAGTTTAATTTACTATCAATAATCGTCCCAAGATATTTGTATGATTGTACACATTCGGTGGTCTGGCCTTTTAGTATGGTGACTTTGTGCCTGGGAGTTTTCCTCCTAAAGTCAATAATCATATCTTTAGTTTTTGTTGTATTCAGCTGCAGGTAGGAATCCTCACGCCAATGAACAAAGTCATCAACTACTGGGCCGTGGCCACTCTCACCATCCTGGAGGAGACTGAGGGGTGGGTATTCTTGTATCCCCCCACCTTGCTGCCATTATATTGGAGTTTTCCCCGGTTGACAAAAGAGTTGTTTCCCTGTGCCCTTGGGTTGGGAAACGGGTCCTGACCATCATTTGTGCCTATGCACCAAACGATGGTTCAGAGTACCCACCCTTTTTGGAGTCTCTGACTGGGGTGCTGGAGAGTGCTCCTCTTGGAGACTCCATTGTCCTACGGGGGGACCTCAATGTGCATGTGGGCAACGACAGTGAAAACTAGAAGGGGGTGACTTGGAGGAACGGCCTGCCCGATCTGAACCAGAGTGGTGTTCAGTTATTGGAATTCTGTGCTAAACACAGTTTGTCCATAATGAACACCATGTTCAAGCATAAGGATTTCCATATAGTACACATGTGGACAAAATTGTTGGTACCCCTCTGTTAATGAAAGAAAGGAGGTCCCAAACAAACAGCTGGTGATAAACCCCAACCAACAGGTCCCGGGCACCAACCTCCCAAGGAGACAGTGGTCTACACTCAATCGCTTCAGGACTGGACATGGCCCCTGCTTGGCCAGCCTTCACAGATGGGGCAGTAGCCCTAGCCCACTGTGCGCATGTGGAGAGGAGCAAACTATGGAACACATCATAGAGGCTTGCCCGCTCCAAAGACTGGAAGGAGGATTACACACCCTCCATACAGCAAACCAGGAGGCAACTGCTTGGCTTAAGGACTTTGCATTCGCTAAATAAATAAATAAAATGAAAGAAAAACCCACAATGGTCACAGAAATAACTTGAATCTGTCAAAAGTGATAAATAAAAATTCTATGAAAATTAACCAATGAAAATCAGACAATGCTTTTGAATTGTGGTTCAACAGAATTATTTAAAAAAAAAAAAAAAAAAAAAACTCATGAAACAAGCCTGGACAAAAATGATGGTACCCTTAACTTAATATTTTGTTGCATAACTTTTTGAGGCAATCACTGCAATCAAACGATTTCTGTAACTGTCAATGAGACTTCTGCACTTCTCAGCAGGTATTCTGGCCCGGTCCTCATGAGCAAACTGCTCCAGTTGTCTCGGGTTTGAAGGGTGCCTTCTCCAGACGGCATGTTTCAGCTCCTTCCACAGATGTTCAATAGGATTTAGATCAGGGCTCATAGAAGGCCACTTTAGAATAGTCCAATGTTTTGCTCTTAGCCATTCTTGGGTGTTTTTAGCTGTGTGTTTTGGGTCATTATCCTGTTGCAAGACCCATGACCTGCGACTGAGACCAAGCTGTCTGACACTGGGCAGCACATTTCTCTCTAGAATACCTTGATAGTCTTGAGATTTCATTGTACCCTGCACAGATTCAAGACACCCTGTGCCAGATGCAGCAAAGTAGCCCCAGAACATAACAGAATCTCCTCCATGTTTCACAGTAGGGACAGTGTTCTTTTCTTGGTATGCTTCATTTTTGTGTCTGTGAACATAGAGCTGATGTGCCTTGCAAGAAAGTTCCACTTTTGTCTCATCTGTCCATAGGACATTCTCCCAGAAGCTTTGTGGCTTGTCAACATGCAGTTTGGTAAATTCCAGTCTGGCTTTTTAATGATTTGTTTTCAACAGTGGTGTCCTCCTTGGTTGTCTCCCATGAAGTCCACTTTGGCTCAAACAGTGACGGATGGTGCGATCTGACAGTGATGTACCTTGACCTTGGAGTTCACCATGAATGTGTTTAGGGGTTGTTCTGGGCTCTTTTGTTACCATTCATATTATCCGTTTCCTCCTGCAGCCACATCCAGGGAGGTTGGCTACAGTCCCGTGGATCTTAAATTTCTGAATAATATGTGCAACTGTAGTCACAGGAACATCAAGCTGCTTGGAGATGGTCTTATAGCCTTTACCTTTAACATGCTTGTCTATAATTTCCTTTCTAATCTCCTGAGACAACTTTCTCCTTTGCTTCCTCTGATCCATGTTTAGTGTGGTAAACACCATGTCACCAAACAGCACAGTGACTACTTGTCACCCTTTAAATAGGCCGACTGACTGATTACAAGTTTGTAGACACCTGTGATGTTAATTAGAGGACACATCTTGGTTGAACATGTCCCTATGGTCACATTATTTTCAATCTTTTCTAGGGGTACCATCATTTTTGTCCAGGCCTGTTTCACGAGTTTGTTTTTTAAAGTAATTCTGTTGAACCACAATTCAAAAGCATTGTCTGATTTTCACTGGTTAGTTTTCATAGAATTTTTATTTATTACCACTTTTGTCAGATTCAAGTTATTTCTGTGACCATTGTGGGTTTTTCTTTCATTAACAGAGGGGTACCAACAACTTTGTCCACGGCTGTATGCACCTGGCACCACGACACCCTAGGTTGCAGGTCAATGATCGATTTTGTTATCGTGTCAGACCTGCGACCGCATGTCTTGGACACTCAGGTAAAGAGAGGTGCAGAGCTGATCACCATCAGAGCAGAACTGATCACCATCTGGTGGTGAGTTGGATCTGATGGCAGGGGAGGATGCCATTCAGACCTGGTAGACCCAAACGTATAGTGAGGGTGTGCTGGGAATGTTTGGCTGAGGCCCCTGTCCGGGAGGTCGTCAACTCCCACCCCCCGGAATAACTTCAACCACATTCTGAGGGAGTCTGGAGACATGAAGTCTGAATGGGCCATGTTCTCCACCTCCATTGTTGATGCAGTGGCCCAGAGCTGCGGCCGCAAGGTTGTCGGGGCATCTCATGGTGGCAACCCCCGAACCAAGTGGTGAACACCAGTGGTGAGGGGGGTCATTAAGCTTCTTGATTGAGAGCAGGTGTGGCAGTAATCATGCCTGGGTGTGGATAGAGAAATTGAACTCAGCTTTCCAAAGATGTGGAAAAACCACAGTTAATTTATGTTTTAACAGGGAGGGGGCAGTCACTTTTTCCACACAGGGCCATGTAGGTTTGGAATTTTTTTATTTATTTTTTTTTTTTTTACACTTAATAATAAACACCTTCATTTAAAAACTGCATTTTGTGTTTACTTGTGTTATCTTTGTCTAATATTTAAATTTGTTTGATGATCTGAAGCACTTAAGTGTGACAAACATACAAAAAAAAAAGAGAAATCAGAAAGGGGCAAACACTTTTTCACGCCACTGTATATTTCACATTTGAATGAACAGTGTTGTTGCCACCCTCGATAATTGTAACTGTATAAGTTTTGGAGGGGACAATCCTTATTGTGCAAAGTTGTAATGTTTAATATGGCCTCTATGAGTAGCACAGGTTAGATTGTAAAGTCTGACAGCAGCAGGTAGGAAGGACCTATGGAAACTCTCCCTCGAGCTCCTCGGTGCGTTCAGCGTGTCCTGTCTGCGGTGAGACTCTGACTCCAACAGAAATGACAGCTTAGCCACCATCCTCCTCGCTCCCATCTCCTCCACTGGCGATGCCCCAGAACAGAGCTAGCTTTTTTGATCAGCCTGTTCAGTCTCTTCCTGTTGTGTGCAGTGATGCTGCTGCCCCGGCAGACCACTCCCGTAGAAGGTCTTCAGGAGTGCCCCCTGCACTCCAAAAGACCCAAGTCTCCTCTGGAGGAACAGCCTGCGTTGTCCCTTCTTGTAGAGCATGTTGGTGTTGTGTGTCCAGTCTAGTTTATTGTTCAGGTAAACACCCAGGTACTTGTAAGATGTCACCATCTCAATGTCTGTTCCCTGGATGTTTACCGGTGCTGTGGGGGGTTGTCCAGACCTGTGGCAGTCCACCACCAGCTCTTTGGTTTTCCTCGCACTGATTTGGAGGCAGTTATGAGCATAACATTTCTCACAACATTTATGAGAATAATGTTGCAAATTTACAAGGAATGTTCCAAATTTGCAAGCTTTTTTTTACATTTAGTATTAACATGATATTAAAGGTTTATAATGACATTGTTTCCCCCCCACCCCCTTGATTTACACCGATGAATCAATGGGAAAGTCCTTTGCTTCCCCCATTTCAGTACTGCTTGTTGGTACCTAAGCTTCCATCTGTCCAAGGTTTTCCAATTCCTGAAAACAGAAGCATTTATTTTCCACTCTGACCACTGGAATTTATAATAAGCTGCAAGATAACTTGCAGTTTGCTTGTCCACTCACCCCAAAGATATTCTGCTTAACCTTACATAACATATAAGCCCAACAGAAAAAATATGAATGCAGAAACTCACACCTACACACTGACAAGCACAGTCTGACATCGATATGGCTGAGCAGCTTTTGATGAGCCGTGCTGCCATGGAAACCAGCCAGGAAGCTACCGGTGGAGTGTGTGAGTGAGTCTGGGTCTTTCAGTGGATCTTAGAGATAGTAGCTAGGGAGACACCAGTGGAGTACCAATGGATTTACAACCCCAGTAAGTCACACTGGTGACATTCTGCAGCCCTTGATTGAGTCAAGGCACTCCAGTGTGAAGAAAACACAGCGGTGGGATTACTGACGCACCAAACACTTTGAAACCATGCTTCGCTGCAGCTTAGTCATTAAATTAAAAGCCCAAAAGAGACATCAGAGAAAACAAAAATAAAGAGTCTAGGGTTTTGTGAGCATGATATTGAAGCAATAACTCACAAAAGGCTGCAGCTATCTAAAGGCAAAGAGTTGAATTTTGATTTTCCACCTTCAGCTAAACCTGGATGAGTTCAAAGAGCCTTAGATGCATGATTTAGATCAGAGTGGACATGATGCACAGCATATTTTATCCTTTATGGTATCAGGAACTACAGCTAGAGCTTTATTTCTGCTAATGGAGTAAATGGATGCACAGAGATATTGATAAAAGGCCTTTGACTTACTGGAGCTCAGATGTTTTACAAAAGATAGTAAAGTCACTGTAAAAAAAAAAAGAAAAAAAAAAGCCACCAGATGGCAGAACCTGTGGTTGCAAAACAAATTTAGTCTTTTGGAAGTCTATGGAGTGGTTTATTCTCCCAGAAGTCAGTCAGACTATGAAAAACAGTGAATTGTTAAAATGCAATATATTATGGTATTTGATGTCTTGTTGTCATTGAATAGCATCTTAGAATAGGGGAAACAGCACCCCTATGTTGTGAATATGGTGACAGGTGGTATTGCACTCCTGTTGGGAGATTTGAGGAGGTCGGTCCAAAGAAGTTTCCTTTGTGAAAGAAAGATTGAATGACTAACCAACAGACAAGGCAACAGTTATACCACTCTTATGGTGCATTCACATCAAACGCAAAGTGAATTTTTCATGCAGTCATAGGTGTAAATTCTCTTTTATATCTGCAACTTTTTTTCCTCATAAATTTGTAACCTTTTTTAAATCTGCATTTTTTTCCCCTCAAATGTGGCAATCGAGGCAATTTCCTAGAAGGAGTAGCAATTTTTCTGAAATCACATAAGTGCCCAATTCTCCTGACCTTTGGCCTTGACCACAACTTGGATGCAGACCCACCTGAGGATCATTGTGAGTGAGTTTGGCAAGCATTAGGGCAAATGAGGAGTAGCGATTCCTGGACGGATAGGTGGGTGGACGGACGGACACCACGTCATCCTATTAGTTCCTTTCTTCTTTGCCAGAATGAGCTAAAAAAAAGCAGTTTGTAAGTTGTGTCTTGGATAAGTGTCTACCAATAGTGATGTGGCCTCAATCTGGTGTTGTATTCAAGACCACACCAAGGTCAGATAGAGACCTTAGTATGCAAAGACCAAGATTTTAAGGGTTTGACATCATGTCAAGACAAAGACCACTGTATCTAAGCCTCGGTCTTGACTACAAAACTACCTCACTCCTTAGAGAGAAATTTCCCCCTCACCACACTACTGATTCTAAGGGTAATGGCACTTCAACTTTCAGTCACCATGACACTCTGCTGAAAGGTTTTCACCTCAGTATATCGTTTCACATAATTAGTAGAACTGATGACAGTTTACAGAGTTCAGTGTATTTCAGTTCAATAACTCAATAAAACGAGGGCGATTCGAATCGTTTATCAAACAGGCTTGAAAAGAAAATTATTGCAAAGTTATTATAATGAGTTTGAAGTTAATGACAGCATTTAATTTTGGCTAATGGTCATTTGTGAAGTTCCTGACAAATGTTTGTGTGAGCGGTGCATACTAGAAATTACTGTCCATACAGTGTGTAGAAAGCAGCTTTGGATGTGTGTGAGTGTTTGTCTCTCCATATCCAGAAGCTCACATTTCCCCTCTGAAGTTACCGCTGAAAGACTTGAACACAGCCCACGTGGAGATAAGCTGACCAGCTGCACTGCAGAGCTCAGTGATTTACAAAGGCAGCAGTTTGACCAGAGTGCATGGCTGCAACGGCAAATTAAATCAACTAGAGGAACACACTGTTAAGGACAGTGGTGCGGCCGCGCTAATGAGATATGGAGGAAAGACTTACAGGAACAAAGAAAGACAGCTTGAATGTCTCTTTCTTCCTTGCCTCTTTGTATCCCCTTTGACCACTCAGAGAAATGAGAAAGTGCATTACTGAAATCCCTCAGGCAAAGATTAGCATCTCCACTCATTAATGCTATGGAAAAGGGGCGACTGGCTTCTCTAAACATGTAGGAAATCACAAGAAGCACAAGACACAGCTGCCTTGGTCTTCTCTAAAGACTTGAGAGCAATGCTTATGAAGCTGCCCAGAGATGGTCTTTGTTTTAAGCAGCAGCTCAAAGTTGGATCACATCACTGTAGCAGCACGTAACGACAGCCATTACTGGACCTTTTAGAGATTTACTAGGCCTGTAGCAGCAGCTGATCTATGTGATTACATCAACACTCAGGAATGGTCATGAATTAAAAAAACAAAACAAAAAACAGCATGTGTAAAAACAAGCATCAAAGCAAAACCCTGTCAGGTGGGAATGCTCGGGAAGATCAGCACACAAGCAGGTTCTCTTTTGAGGTGGCCGGTTGCTTGTTTCAGAATAAAGTGTCTCACTGGTGGTACTAGAATTGTCTGTAAAGTGAAGCCAAGCATGACATACTTGAGTATATATGGTATTCAAACAGCCATTCCTTGGAGGATTTACTGGAATGTTTTGGGTCATTGGTTTTGTTGCATTTTTAACCTCTTCTTCAGCTTCAGTTTTTAGACAGATGCTTTCATATCCAGCAACCTCTGAATGAAGCAATGGTTCTATGATTGTGAGCTTGTCAAGCTGTGGACCGGGCTCCAGTTCATCATTCTTATTATTCATTCTCTTTGTCACCTGAACTTGGGGTCCCTGGCCACGTCCTCACTTTGAGTTTGCGTCTTAGGATTTTCTGCATTTATTATTATTTGTTATTATAGTCTTGATTCTGTTCTTGTTTTATATTTTCTCCTGCTTTGCCTTGGCCTTTGATTATTATTTTTTATTATTATTATCATGATTTAGTCCGATTATTATTAGTATTTTCATTGTCATGTTTCGTCTCCTCTGATCCTCTGCTCATGTTACTGTGCTTCCTCTATCAGTGGTTGTATGTGTGCAGCTCCGACTCATCCTGTCACCTCTGTTTCCTCATGTGTCAACTGTCAGTCATTACTGGTCTCCCCACCTGTGCCGTATTGTCTTGATTACCCCTTGGTTATTTAAGTTCTGTTCCACCTTTGTTCTGCTCAGGCTCCTTCTGTCATATCGGCGTGAACAACATGCTTCATGTTCTTGCCTATATCCTGCCTTGCCTAACCTGTTTTTGCCTCAGCTTTTTGTTGCAGCTTCCAAGCCGCATATTATTTTCTGTTGTAAGTCCTTGAGCTACGTCTGGGCGACCAGCTCTCAATAAACACTGTAAAAACTCATGTCCAGCATTTGGATCCAGTCTATCTCACTGTGGCAGAGCTGGGCAGGCCCTGCCACAGCCAAGCAACCTCAAAACATGACTTTTCCTCCACTGTGCCTCACACTTGGTATTAAGTTCTTCTGGTAAACTGTGAATGGTTTAAGCCAAACATGTCCTCTGTCACTGTGTCCAGACAACTGCAGATTGTTCCAGAAGACCTAAACTTTGTCTAATCTCTCTGGTAAACTTCAGCCTTCCTCTGATGCATTTTAGCAGCAAAGGTTTCTTCCTCATCCACCTCCCATGAAAATCAAGCTTGTGCAGTCTCTTTCAGATAGATGTTTGTAGTTGAACATCAATTCTGGAAAATTCTTCTAAGCTTTAGTCATCTATTCAAAATTTTCCAGTTGTAAATCATTTTCCAGAGAATAGAATGGATGATTTTTATTCTTTTAAGATATCGTCACATACTCTTTGGATCTCACCATGGTGATACCACAATCAAAAAGAAGCTTAGTGAGCAAGCTCACATACTCCACGCATCTGCATATCAGTGGCCCTGAAAGAAAATTGTGATTAATATAGAATGGACTGGAAAAAAATTTGTCCTCCTCCCCAAAAATGGAATTGCTCATTTCAGTCAAAGTTTCAGTACAAATCGGAAGTCAGTCTGATCAGAAATGTAGATGCTATAGCAGAGATAACAAACAGACCCCTGCAAAAATACATGGAGACCCTCATTAGATTTGTGTGAAAACTGAATGAGTCCCAGGTACCGATAAGTGTACACAGCTTTACTTGCCTTGGCAACAAAGTCTCAAGTGATAATAGCCTAGACAAAGAAGTGGAAAGGTGCGTCAGTGCGGCCACAGCAGCATATGGGAAGCTGCAGTCCAAAGTATGGAATAGGCATGGCATCCGGCTAGCGACTAAGTACAAGGTGTACCGTGCAGTGGTCCTCACCTACCTGCTCTACTCCTCTGAAACCTACACCCCGTATCGTTGTCACATTAAGAGATTCCAGCATGCTCAGATGAACCAGTTGAGACATCTTCTTAAGCTCTGCTGGCAAGACAGGATTACTGACATGGAAGTAAGAAGACAAGCAGGCATACCCAGCGTTGAGGCACCACTCTTGCAGAGTCAACTGTGATGGAGTGGCCATGTAGTCCATATGGATGACTTGCGGCTTCCTAAGGCTGTCTTTTACAGTGAACTTGACAGTGGTACAAGAAACAGAGGCAGACCCAAGCTCAGATTTAAGGACGCTCTCAAAAGACACCTGAAGACATGAAGAGTCTTAGCAGCACGTTTTCGACTGCACTCAGCTGCTGATCCTCAAGCTCATATCTCTTGCTTCTCATGCCACCACTGCGCAGACAATGCCACCATACTGTACTATACGCCCATGAACGACATTGCCAAAGTCGTCATACTCCACAGGAGTGACAGCCGTAGTAGTACGAATAAGTTAAAGCTTCTGTATAAATTTGAAGTCAATCCCATCAGAAATATAGAAGCTAAAGTGGTGACAACATGTCAAATGACTGAACAGAAAGGCCAAAACAATTTCGTTACATGGGGTATAATTAATATTAATGCTAAAATGAGACAGCCCCTAGAACAAAAAGCCTAATCTTTTGACCTCAGTGTGGAGCAGAGGAATCCAATTCTACGCCAGTGGTTCTCAAAAGTGTGGGCCGGGCACACAGTTAGGCCACAGAGTGACTGCAGGTAGGCCTCAAAAGATCAGTTATAATAAAGTTTTTAATGTTTCAGTCATAAAAATGTCAAAATGACCATACAAAGTTCATTGGTATTGTTTTGATTTTTTTTGCAATAAACTTTGTGGTGGACTACAAAAAAAAAAAACAAACAAACAAAAAAAAAAACAACAGCCATGGGTTTTGGTGGTCCCTGGCATTATGAAGTTTGGGAATGGCTGTTCTAGGTATTTCAACTATTGCTTCTATATATATAAAAATAATGTAACTAAGACAATTGATTTTAATACCTTTATCTCCAAGTATTGTTAAAAACAAGATCAAATGTATACAATAATGGGCCAGGCACAGAGCCTTGTGACACATCACATCATACCTTTAGAAAAATTGAGTTGGTGTTATTAATATGAAGATACTGATATCTGTCTTCCAAGTAACTGCATACCAATCTTAAGCCATACTGATACCATACTGCTGAAATTTACCCAAGAGTAAGTTTATGATGAACAGTATCAAAAGGTTTTTATGGGTCTAAAAAAATTGCAAGAAAATGTTTCTTACTTTCAATTGCATTTGAAACTTGTTCTAAAAAATTTAAAAGTGCAAGCAATGTAGTCCATTTTTTTCTGAAACCATATTGTTGGTCACAAAGTAAATTACATTGAGCAATAAAATTTTCCACCCTTGTAACAAAATAATTTTTCCAAAATTTTTGCAAACTGTGGTAACAGACAGACTGGCCTATAATTTGAGAATATGTATGTATCACCATTTTTATGCAAAGGAATTAGTTTAGCAACTTTCATTTGTCTAGGAAATTTCCCCAACTTCAGTGATAAGTTACAAATGTATGTAAAAGGCTTAACAATAAGTCTATTATATTTTTAAATATTTATTTGAATTTATCAGCAATTTTATTATTGCCACTAATAATTTCATTATCAGAGTACAAATAAGAGATTTTTTCCATAATTTTTATTCTTATTTATCTTTTCTTTTAATAATTTCCAGGTGCTAGAAAGCTGAAGATGAAGATGAAGAGGAACTTCATCTTTCAGCACAACAATGACCCAAAGCACACATCCAAATCAACAAAAGAATGGCTTCACCAGAAGAAGATTAAGGTTTTGGAATGGCCCAGCCAGAGTCCAGACCTGAATCCAATTGAACATCTGTGGGGTGAGCTGAAGAGGGCTATGCACAGAAGATGCCCTCGCAATCTGACAGATTTGGAGTGTTTTTACAATTAAGAGTGGGCAAATACTGCCACATCAAGATGTGCCACACTGATAGACTCCTACCCAAAAAGACGGAGTGCTGTAATAAAAGCCAAAAGTGCGACTTCCGGTTATGGCTGCCACGTAGGACGGACGTGTCTCGCTCTGCTCTGCTCCTGGAGAAAAAAATCGGCAAATAACTCTCTCATTTGGGACAGAACGTATCCCAGCATTTGGGCGAGGATATGTCGGCGAAGCCTAAGGCTGGAAAACCAGGAAAAGGAAAAAGCGAGCCGCCGAAACAGTCCAAATTAACGGACTTTCAGGTCTGTGACGCAGCAAACAAGGCTCCATATATGGCGGAGGAGGCTGGCGGCGGTGCGATTTCTGCGGGGAATGGCGCAGATGCGCTGATGGCTGCCATGAGTTCAATGAGAGCGGACTTTTCCTCTAGATTTGATGGGATTATGACAGCGCTGGAAGGAATAAGAAAGGAATTGGGTGACTGTGTAGAACGAACGGCGCAGATGGAGCTCCGTCTCGCTAGTGCTGAAGATGACGTCACCCGTCTTCAATTAAAGGTGCGCACTTTGGAAAAAAAAAATAAATCTCTGGAAGATAATATTTTGGATTTGGAATCTCGGTCGAGACAGAATAATTTGAGGCTGGTGGGTCTTCCAGAGGAATCAGAAGGTCGGGACGTATGTTCCTTTCTGGAAAAGTGGATTCCGGAGGTGCTGGGCAGCGAGGAGTTGCAATCAGCAGTGGTTCTGGAAAAAGCACATCGTATTGGCCCACGGAGAGATAAGGGACCGCCGAGGACCTTAATTATGAAGTTTCTAAGCAACAGAGACAGGATGAAGATCTTCAACGCTGCACGTGCTAAAGGAGAGATTAAACACCAGGACCAGCAGGTGCGGTTCTACCCAGATTTGGCCACAGGAATCCAGCAATTGAGGAAGCAGTTTGATCCCGTACGTAAGGAGCTGCGCAACCTTGGGATTCGTCATGGTGTAATCTATCCTGCGAGACTGCTGACCACGTATGAGGGCAGAACCCACATCTTCAAGACCCCAGAGGAGGCGCAGGAGTTCATCAAGAAGATCAAAGAAGAAGAAGAGACTGCTGGGAGCTAAGCATGAACAAAATATAAGGTAGAATAATTAAGCATTTGCACAGGCATCTGACTGACTTGAAGTAAATAGTAAGTTTACAAAATATAGATTGTATTATATATTAAAAAAAAACAAAACAAAAACAAAACAAAAAAAAAACAAAAAAAAAAAAAAAACTATGATGTACAAAGTTGTTAAAAATTTTGGAGTTAAGTTGGAAAACTACAGAGGAGAGATAATGTTACGTCATTAAAAGCAGTAGAGTTAGGGTGATTGGGAGGATGAAGAAGGAGTGGCTTAGGCTGTTCCCCGTGGGTGTGGAACGGTCGATGGCTATATCGGGAGACAGAATTTTTCTTTTGATTTTGGGGGGTTTGCCACAAGTGTGGGAAGGGGAAATTTGTTTGTGTGTAGTTTGTAGGATGAATGTTCAACCACTCATGTTTTTGCTTCTCTGTATGAGCATGTTTACACTGCAAGGTAATCCCAAACTCTCTATTGATCATGGACCAAAGTGTTAATCTTAATTTAACTTCATGGAATTGCAGAGGTCTACAAAATTTAAAAAAACTTAAACAAGTTATGAATAAAATAAAGGACATGGGTTCAAGAATTGTGTTTTTACAAGAAACTCATCTGATAGAGGAGGATGTTAAAAGAATTAGGAGTAGATGGCAGGGAAGTGTATTCACCTCTTCATTTTCATCCCGAGCCAGGGGAGTTATGACTCTCATACATAAATCAGTTCCTTTTCAAGTGAAAAATGTAATTGGAGACAAATTTGGAAGATATGTAATCATTCAAGGTTCTTTGCTATTAGAAAATATAAATCTTGTGAACTTATATGGTCCCAATATAGATGACCAGAAGTTCTTTGCTAATTTATTTCTCATCTTATCATCACTTACAGGGCAACATATAATAGCAGGGGATTTTAATTGTACATTGAATCCAGGTGTGGATAGATCAACAGGACTGGATTGTACGCACATTGGATGTAGGATGACTATTAATCATTTTATGAAAGAATTGAGATTGTTAGATATATGGAGAGAAATGAAACCACAAGTTAAAGCCTATTCTTGTTATTCCAGTACCTACAAGACATTCTCACGTATTGATTATTTTTTGATTTCCACAGAATTAAGGTCCAAGATTCAAAACTGCTTTTATGATAACATCGTGATCTCTGATCATGCACCCTGTTGTCTAATATATGTAGATAAAAAATTGATAAAGGAATCAGGTAGATGGCAATTTCAGCATAAATGGCTTCAGGATGAGGAATTTGTCAAGTATATAGAAAAACAGATAGACGAGTTCTTTGACATCAATACTACACAAACATCAGCATGTGTAAAGTGGGAGGCTTTCAAAGCTTTTATTAGGGGACATATTATTAGTTATACAGGATCAAAATCTAAGAAGACTCGAGAGGAGAGAGCTAAATTGGAACATAAAATAAAAAATCTTCAGGAAAAAGTGTATGCAGGAAGTGACCCAAGGTTGGAGAATGAATTACTGATTTTGAGAGCTGAATACGACAAAAAATCAGCGAATAGAGCTGCCTCGAGTCTTCTAAGATTGAAACAATCTTTTTATGAACAAGGTGAAAAATCAGGAAAATTATTAGCATGGCAGATTAAACAATTGGAAATTAAAACACCAATTACCAGTATTATAAGTAACGGACAGGTAGTTATAGATCCTTTAGAAATTAATAGAGCCTTTAGAGATTACTATGAAAAATTATATGATACCAAAAATGAACCTGATTTAACAAAACTAAATGGGTTTTTGAACGAACTATCTATACCGTGTATTCCAAATGAAAACAGGGAGATATTGGAGTCTAAAATTAGTCAAGAAGAAGTTGGGCTAGCCATTGATAATATGAAATCAGGAAAAAGTGCAGGACCAGATGGTCTTCCAGTTGACCTTTATAAAAAATTTAAGAATAAATTAATAAAACCTTTTTTGGAAATGGTTTTAGAAGCATTTCAAAATAATAATTTACCATCATACATAAATAATGCCTTAATTATACTGCTGCCAAAACCAGGTAAGCCCTCTAATAAATGTGAAAATATGAGACCAATAAGCCTATTAAACGCCGACCTTAAGATAATCTGTAAAATTTTAGCAAGACGAATACAAGAAATTTTACCAAATATTATTAATCGAGATCAGAATGGCTTTATAAAGGGTAGACAAGGCTTCCATAATGTAAGAAGACTATTTAATATTATTTATTTTAATAAAGAAGCACCGGATACAGCTCTCCTATCATTGGACGCCGAAAAGGCCTTTGATAGAGTTGAATGGCCCTTTCTTTTTGAAGCCCTACAAAGGTTTGGACTTGGAAATAATTTCATAAAATGGGTTCAAATAATATACAATAATGCTACAGCAGAAATCCTAACAAATAACAATATTTCAAAACCAATAAAAATCAATAGAGGATGTCGACAAGGCTGTCCACTTTCACCTTTACTGTTTACTATGGCAATTGAACCTTTAGCGATAGCGATACGTTTACATTCACAAATATATGGAATTAAAGTTGGACCAACAGAACATAAAATCTCCCTGTACGCCGATGACATAATTTTGTTTATGTCGAATCTAAAAAAATCAATTCCAACCTTGTTGAATTTAATAAAGAATTTTGGGGAAATATCAGGA
Organism: Pholidichthys leucotaenia; assembly: GCA_020510985.1. NCBI lineage: Eukaryota > Metazoa > Chordata > Actinopteri > Cichliformes > Pholidichthyidae > Pholidichthys > Pholidichthys leucotaenia. The sequence goes on from CM035843.1 coordinate 133,051,130, forward strand.
TATAAAATAAATAAAACTAAATCTTCAATATTAATGCTAAATGAGACCCAGAGAAATTACCCAGCCCCTGAGGTAAATCAATTCAATGTTGTAAATCAGTTTAAATATTTAGGAATCCAAATTATGCCTAAGCTAGAATCAGTCGCCAGTGTCAACTATGAAGCCTTAATGTCAGATATCAATGAGTTAACTCAGAGATGGATGTCACTACCAATGTCGATGATCGGGAGAATCAATATACTTAAAAGTAATATTTTACCTAAAATACTTTATTTATTTCAATACATTCCCTTATCACCACCTTTAGATCTATTCTCAAGAATAAAAAAAAAGTTAGTGGAATTTATATGGAACAACAGGAGGGCTAGATTACGTTTGTCTTTATTATATTTACCATTTGATCGTGGAGGTCTGAAATGTCCAAATTTTATGTTGTATTATTGGTCGGCACAACTGAGGTCTATGACATATTATTTTTCATCAAATGATCTCCCTCACTGGACTGAAATGGAATCATACAATTTACCTTTACCTCTTCCCATATTCATATACTCAGATTCGGCAAAAAAATTACAAAAACAAGTTAAAAATCCATTTGTAAAGCATATGATCAAAATATGGTGTGAAGCTAAAAACTATTTAAAAGAACCACAGTTATTGTCACAATTTAGTCCAATATGGGGTAATCAATATTTTAAACCAGGGAGAGCGGACGCTGTATTTAAAGTATGGAATTTAAAAGGGATACAAAAGATTCAGGATTTATATTTGCCATGTGCAGACAACATAATGTCTTTTGAAGAGCTGAGGATCAAATTTAATCTCAATAGAACACATTTTTTTAAATATCTTCAACTTAGAAACTTTATTCGATCAAATCAAAATAAAGCTCTCACTCGACCTATTTATTCATCCTTGGAAAAAATGATGATGAAAGATAGTAAAAGAAAGGGTATTATTTCAGAGTTTTATAACTCACTGACACTATCTTCAAGTGAAAATTCACTGAAAAGATTAAACTACTGGAAAGAAGATCTGCAAATTGAAATTTCAGAGGAACAATGGGAATTGGCTTGTACAGAAGCTCAAACCAAATCAATAAATGCACGCCTTAAATTGATACATTTCAAATGGTTAATGCGGATGTATGTTACACCGGAGGAGTTAAATAGATATAACAAAAATATACCAGATACATGCACAAAATGCATGGAAAGTAAAGGAACCCTATTTCATTGTTTATGGGAATGTAGATTAATAAGAATGTTTTGGGAAGAGGTGAGGGTAACAATTGAAAAAATAATCTCAAAACAAATCATATTGAATCCTAAACTGTTTTTGTTGGGTCTGTACCCAGAAAAGCATAATTTTAATAAAAGTGAAAGAACATTCATAGACCTCAGTTTGCTTAATGCCAAAAAATGTATTGCACTATTATGGAAAAAGACTCATAGACCAGATGTGACTCAGTGGTTAAGACAGATGTTAACAAACCTTCCATTAGAAAGAATAACATATATACTAAAATCAAAGGAAATTGTGTTTGAGAATATATGGAGACCTTTTATTGATTATGTAAAAAATTTAAACATAACTCTTGAAGAAGAAGGTGAATGATGTGTGTGGACCTTGTAAATTCCAAACTGGTGAACATAATATGTATACTTATGTATTGGATTGTCTAGACTAAACAGAGGAGCATTGTTGAAGACTTGATTTTGTTGGTGGTTGTTGGTGTTTTTAGTGCATTTTTTTTTTTTTGTAGTACTTTAGTGTTAGTGTTTGATTGTTTGTATCATGTTTGTTAAAAAAAAAAAAAAAAAAAGGTTCAATAAAGATATTGTGGAAAAAAAAAAAGCCAAAAGTGCTGCAACAAAGTATTAGTTTAAGGGTGTGCATATTTTTGCAACCAAGTTATTGCATGTTTTTTATTTTTCCCCTTAAAAGATTTCAGTTTGTTTTTCAATTGGGTTGTACAGGTTGTAGGTCACATTGATGGTGGAAAAAGTTTTGAAATGATTTCTCTTAGTCTCATTTTTTTACATCACAAAAACCTGGTATTTGAATGTATATTTAATAAAAAGGCAGGTTTTTCATAAGTTGCTCTTATTTTTTTCCCCACATAGTGTAAATGTATTATATCTTAAATGTATCAGTACTTTTGGTAAAAATGACAACAGTTCACTAGGTGAGATAAGGTATGAGTTGCTTAAACACAAATAAATATAGGCTAAATGCTTCAGTTGTGTCACAGTAATCTGAACCCAGTCGTATTAGACACATGTACACACAGACTTTTTTTTTTTTTTTTTTTTAAACCCAACACAAGGAGACATTTAGGGATTCACACTCAAGTCACTCTCATAATACCACATCGTCTAAAGCTTGGAGAAGTACAATTATCAAAGAAATTCTGGAACGATTCTTACATTGACATAATGCACCAGGTGCTCCTCCTCGTTGACTTTGTAGGTCTTTATGCCGTACTCTTTGGCCAGCCGGAAGATGCGGTTCTGAGTGGGTCCAATGTAAGCCCCGCCAAGATCAACCCACTTTGTTTCCTTATTCTGGGAGAAATAAACAAAACAAGAAGCCAATTAAAAGGGAGACACCTAAATAATAAATAAAGCAGAATCAAATGCATGATCTACTCTTGTGACCATATTCCCATATAATTACATCCTATTGTAGCAGCGGAAAGATTATGACCATAGATGCACATGTATAGAACTAGGGCAATGTTGTGGGGAAAAAAAAAAGATGGATTTGTGCATGGAGAGAGATTAATTAAATAAATAAATCAAATCAAGAGGCCCTGAGGTAAAACCTTTTGCATGAGGCAAAAAAAAGGAGGGAAGCAATTATCTTTTAAATTTGCGACTTTTTTCCTTGTAAATTTTCAATCTTTTTTTTTTAAATCATAGATTTCCTAGTTTTTTCTCAGAATTTGGAATTTTTTTCCTTGTAAATTTTCCATTTTTTTTCCCTGTAAATTTTCAACTTTTTCCTCAAAATTTAAATTTTTTTCCTCTAAATTTTCATTTTTTTTTTCTTATAAATTCAAGTATGTATGTTTTTCTTGTAAATTTGCAACTATTTTATCATAAATTGGCAACTTTTTTCTCAAGAATTTGTAACTCTCATAAATGTGCATTTTTTTTTTCTTATAAATTTTCATTTGCTCCCCTGCAATATTTTGTTTTTTTCCAAAACTTCATAATTTTTTTCCTTATAAATTTGCAACTTTTCTGATAAATTTATGACTTTTCACTGTAAATTTTCATCTTTTTTCCTAATAAGTTTAAGTATGTGTAAGTTTTATTTGTAGATTTGTGACTTTTTCTCATAAATTTGGAACTTTCTTCTCAATAATTAGCAACTTTTCTCATAAATTTGCAACTTTTTCTTGTAAATTTTCATGTTTGGTCTCATAAATTAGCAATTTTTTCCTCATAAATTTGCAACTTTTTTATAATTAATTTTTTTCCTGTAAATTTTCAACTTTTTTCTTGTAAATTTACATAGCTTATCTGGATGCTGGTTAATTTTTTTATTCTGTGTAACTAAAATGTAATTTGCAGGGGACTTCCGGTTATGGCGGCCATGTAGGAAGACGTGTTTCTCACTGCTCTGCTTCTAAAACTAAAAATTTTACTAAAACTCTCTCAATTGGAACAAAAACCCATCCCAGCGTTTTGGCGTGGATATGGTAAAGACCAAGGTTGGAAAATTAGGTGGAGGAAAAGGCAACTCGACAAAACAATCCAAGCTAACGGACTTCCACGCTCAAGGCGAGGCAGGAAAAACTCCAGAGGCGATGGCGGAGGATGGATCCAGCGGCAGAGCGGGAACTGCTGGGGAGGGGACAAGCGTAGTGCTCACTGCCATCACCTCCATGAGAACAGAGTTTTCGTCTAAATTTGATGGGATTATAGCAGCGATAGAAGGAATGAGGAAAGAAATAAACGACTGTTTGGAGCGAGTGTCGCAAGCAGAGCTCCAAATATCAAGCACTGAGGATGGCGTCACCAGCCTGCAAATTAAGCTGCAAACACTGGAATTAAAATGGAAACGTCTGACTTCCGGTTATGGTGGCCACGTAGGAAGATGTGGTTCACTCTGCTCTGCTCCTAAAAATAAAAAGTTGGCTAATAACTCTCTCAATTGGAACAAAACCTATCCCAGCGTTTGGGCGCCGATATGCCGGTAAAGCCTAAGGCTGGGAAATTAGGTGGAGGAAAAACTGAATCGTCGAAACAGTCCAAGCTAACAGACTTCCACGCTCGTGACGAAGCAGAAAAATCTCCAGAGATTATGGCGGAGCAAGCTAGCGGCGGAGCGGTGACTGCTGGCGAGGGCACAGGTGCGGTGCTCGCTGCCATTAGCTCAATGAGAGCAGACTTTTCCTCTAAATTTGATGGGATTATAGCAGCGATAGAAGGATTGAGAAAGGAAATAAGCGACTGTATGGAAACGAGTATCGCAGGTGGAGCTCCGAATTTCCAGCGCTGAGGATGAAGTCACCAGCCTACAATTAAAGGTGCGCACATTGGAATTAAAAAATAAATGTCTAGAACAGGGGTCGGCAACCCGTGGCTCCGGAGCCGCATGCGGCTCTTTCATCCCTCTGCTGCGGCTCCCTGTGGCTTTGGAAAATAAATAATGAGTATTTAATTAAAATGTATTTTATTTTAGTTCATTAGTTTTTAAAATGTAATTCTAAATTTGAAGATTATGGTGATCTTGTAAAATCTAAAAAAAAAAAAAAAAAAACGTGTTAAAGTTTAATCACCATCAGCAAAAATCAACACGATAACATAAGCGCTCGTCGCTTCCCCGGAAGTCGTCTCCCGCGATAACCCGGATGTGTTGTGTTCAAGCTTCTGTTGTATTGCAGTAGCTTGACAGCCCTGCGATTGGATAGTTGCAAACGATTGGACCAATCACATGGCTCGTTGTATGCTTTTTCAAAGATTCATGGCGGCGTGTTCTCAGGGATGTGATTTTCTGCTAATTCGCCGAATTCTGCTTTATTTTATCTTCCAGGAAGATAAAGTACGTTAAGTACGTTAGCGGCTTGTGGTCCACGAATGCAGTGAAGCTGCGCCCTTTCAGGCAGGACCGGAAGTGGCATATGGCCAGGTGGAGAGCCATTAACAGAGGGCTGCACAGGGGATGAAACGGTAATAAAAGTTAACCATCCCCTTTTATGATTCCAAACAGTTTGACAGTGCACAGTGGACATTGACTCATAACTTTTGAATATTTCTAAGACTTGGCTACATCAGTGATTGTGCAAAATGAACTGCTCAAGTCTCAATGGAGATTGAAACTGGTGATCTGAAATGAATGCTGAAATTATAAAAAGTAATGGTATGTTGGAATTTTATTTCTATTATGGAACAGATAAAATTAACTGATTTTGATTTGATCAAGTGTTAAAGCATGTGATGGATAATGCTTGTTGGAATATTTTAGGAATGCCATCTTCTTGGAACATAAGTCAATATTATACATTAATAAGTGGCATTCACCTGTTTGTTTTATGTCATTTAAGCACAGTTCTGGTACTTAAAAATCATAAAAACCCAGGAGCTTCGGGGGGCTTTGCCCCCCTTGCCCCCACCCCACCCCACCGGGGCTCTGCCCCTGACCCCGCTGGGGGACTATGTCCCCCCAGACCTCCTGCTGAATTTTCAGATAATTTCCCCAACCCCAAATCACATCGCTGGTTCGTGTTGGAATTCTGAGCTTTCGGTATTGTTTTCAGCGGAGTTATGAGATTTTTATCGAAAGATCAGGAGTCATCAGTGCTAGAAATAGCACTCTCCTTTCAACCCAATGTCAACCTTCAACCCAATGTCTTTTTTTTTTCGGAGTTCAAAATGTTTTTGTTGCATGCAGAAATGTAATTTTGTTTTCTCTGCAGGAGTTCCCTGATTTCATAAATGCAACACATTATAGTTTGTTTATACATAGTATAAAGGGGAAAAAAAAGTTATATGCAGTGTTATTTCATTTTAAGTGTCAAAAGGGTTATTGTGGCTCCCAGTGTTTTCTTTTCTGTGGGAAATGGGTCCAAATGGCTCTTTGAGTGGTAAAGGTTGCTGACCCCTGGTCTAGAAGATAGTGCCCTGGACTTAGAATCCCGGTCGAGACGGAACAATCTGAGGCTGGTGGGCCTCCTGGAGGGAACGGAGGGACGGGACCCATGTTCCTTTTTGGAAAAGTGGATTCCAGAAGCGCTGAACAACGCGGAGCTGCAGTCATCGGTCGTCTTAGAGAGCGCCTACCGAATTGGCCCACTGAGAGATAATAAGGCACCACCGAGGACGCTGATTATGATGTTCCTCAGCTACAGAGACAAGATGACGATCTCCAACATGGCGCGAGCTAAAGGAGAAATTAAATACCAGGATCAACGGGTGCGGTTTTACCCAGATTTGGCCACAGGAATCCAACAATTAAGGAAACAGTTTGACCCCGCCCGTAGAGAGCTGTGCAACCTCAGGATTCGTCATGGAGTGATTCATCCGGCAAGACTGCTGGTCACATATAAAGGGAGAACCCACACCTTCAAGACCCCTGAGGAGATCCAAGAGGAGACTGGTGGGAGCCAAGCATGAAGCATGAACAAGATATAAAGTAGAATATTTAAACATTTGCACAGGCATCTGACTGATCTGAAGCATATAGCAAGTTTACAAAATATAGATTGTATTATTAAAAAAAACCACTATGATGTACAAAGTTGCTATAAAATTTTGGAGTTAAGTTGGAAACTACAGAAGAGAGTTAATGTTATGTCATTAAAAGCAGTAGAGTCAGGGTGATTGAGAGGAGAAAGAAAGAGTGGTTTTGACTGATCCTCGCGAGTGTGGAGCAGTCAATGGCTATAGCGGGAAACGGAATTTTTTTTTTTGATTTTGGGGGGGGGGGGTTACCATGAATGTGGGAAGGGGGAATTTGTTTGTGTGTAGTTTGTAGGATGAATGTTCAACCACTCATGTTTTTGCTTCTCTGTATGAGCATGTTTATATTGCGAGGTAATCTCAAACTTCTTATTGATCATAGACCAAAGCGTTAATCTTAATTTAACTTCATGGAATTGCAGAGGTCTACAAAATTTAAAAAAACTTAAACAAGTTATGAATAAAATAAAAGACATAGGTTCAAAAATTGTGTTTTTACAAGAAACTCATCTAGTAGAGGAGGATGTAAAAAGAATTAGGAGAAGATGGCAGGGAAGTGTGTTCACCTCATCATTTTCATCTCGAGCCAGGGGAGTTATGACTCTCATACAAAAAATCAGTCCCATTTCAAGTGAAAAATGTAATTGGAGACAAATTAGGAAGATATCTAATCATCCAAGGATCTTTGTTATTAGAAAATATAAATCTGGTGAACTTATACGGTCCCAATATAGATGATCAAAACTTCTTTGCTAATTTATTTCTTATTTTATCATCACTAACAGGGCAACATATAATAGCAGGGGATTTTAATTGTACATTGAATCCCGGTATAGATAGATCAACAGGACTGGACTGTACGCACAATGGATGCAGGACGATCATTAATCATTTTATGAAAGAATTGAGATTGCTAGATATATGGAGAGAAATGAAACCACAAGTTAAAGCCACTCTTGTTATTCTAATACCTACAAGACATTCTCACGTATTGACTATTTTTTGATCTCCACAGAATTAAGGTCCAAGATTCAAAACTGTTTCTATGATAACATTGTGATCTCTGATCATGTACCCTGCTGTTTAATATATGTAGATAAGAAATTGACAAAGGAACCAGGTAGGTGGCAATTTCAGCATAAATGGCTTCAGGATGAGGAATTTGTTAAGTACATAGAAAAACAGATAGATGAGTTCTTTGATATCAATACTACACAAACATCAGCATGTATAAAGTGGGAGGCTTTCAAAGCTTTTATTAGGGGGCATATTATTAGTTACACAGGTTCAAAATCTAAGAAGACTCGAGAGGAGAGAGCCCAATTGGAACATAAAATAAAAATTCTCCAAGAAAAAGTGTATGCAGGAAGTGACCCAAAGTTAGAGAACGAATTACTGATTCTGAGAGCTGAATATGACCAAAAAAATCAGCGAATAGAGCTGCCTCGAGTCTTCTAAGATTAAAGCAATTTTTTTATGAACAAGGTGAAAAATCAGGGAAATTATTGGCATGGCAGATTAAACAATTAGAATTTAAAACACCAATTACCAGTATTATAAGCAACGGACAGGCAGTTGTAGATCCTTTAGAAATTAACAGTGCCTTTAGAGATTATTATGAAAAACTATAGGATACAAAAAATGAAACTGACTTAACAAAACTAAATGGGTTTTTGGGTGGATTATCTATACCGTGTATTCCAAATGAAAACAGGGAGATACTGGAGTCTAAAATTAGTCAAGAAGTTGGGCTAGCCATTGATAATATGAAATCAGGAAAAAGAGCAGGACCAGATGGTCTTCCAGTTGACCTCTATAAAAAATTTAAGAATAAATTAATAAAACCACTTTTGGAAATGGTTTTAGAAGCATTTCAAAATGATAATTTACCACCATACATGAATAATGCCTTAATTATACTGTTGCTAAAACCAGGTAAACCCCCTAATAAATGTGAAAACATGAGACCAATAAGCCTATTAAATGCTGATCTTAAAATAATCTGTAAAATTTTAGCAAAACGACTACAAGAAATATTACCAAATATTATTAACCGAGATCAGAATGGCTTTATAATGGGAAGACAAGGCTTCCATAATGTAAGAAGACCATTTAATATTATTTATTCCAATAAAGAAGCACCTGATACAGCTCTATCATTGGACGCCGAAAAGGCCTTTGACAGGGTCGAATGGCCCTATCTTTTTGAAGTCCTACAAAGGTTTGGACTTGGAAATAACTTCATAAAATGGGTCCAGATAATATACAATAATGCTACAGCAGAAATCCTAACAAACAGCAATATCTCAAAATCAAAAAAAATCAATAGAGGATGTCGACAAGGCTGTCCACTTTCACCTTTACCGTTTACTATGGCAATTGAACCTTTAGCGAGGGCAGTACGTTTACATCCACAAATATATGGAATTAAAGTAGGACCAACAGAACATAAAATCTCCCTGTATGCCGATGACATAATTTTGTTTATGTCAAATTTAAAAAAAAATCAATTCCGACCTTGTTAAATTTAATAAAGAACTTTGGGGAAATATCAGGATATAAAATGAATAAAACAAAATCTTCAATATTAATGCTAAATGAGACCTAGAGAAATCACCCAGCTCCTGAGGTAAATCAATTCAACGTTGTAAATCAGTTTAAATATTTAGGAATTCAAATTTTGCCTAAGCTAGAATCAGTCGCCAGTGCCAACTATGAAGCCTTAATGACAGATATTAATGAGTTACTTCAGAGATGGATGTCACTACCAATGTCGATGATTGGGAGAATTAATATACTTTAAAGTAATATCTTACCAAAAATACTTTATTTCAAAACATTCCTTTACGACCACCTTCAGACCTATTCTCAAGAATTAAAAAAAAAGTTAGTGGAATTTATATGGAACAATAGGAAGGCTAGATTACGTTTGTCCTTACTATATTTACCATTTGATCGTGGAGGTCTGAAATGTCCAAACTTTATGTTGTATTACTGGTCAGCACAACTGAGGTCTATGACATATTATTTTTCATCAAATGATCTCCCTCACTGGACTGAAATGGAATCATACAATTTACCTTTACCTCTTCCCTTATTCATATACTCAGACTCGGCTAAAAAATTACAGAAACGAGTTAAAAATCCAATTGTAAAGCATATGATCAAAATATGGTGTGAAACCAAAAAATATTTAAAAGAACCACACTCACTGTCACAATTTAGCCCAATATGGGGTAATCAATATTTTACACCAGGGAAAGTGGATGCTGTATTTAAAGTATGGAATTTAAAAGGGATTCAAAAGATTCAAGACTTATATTTGTCACGCTCAGATAACATAATGTCTTTTGAAGAACTGAGGATTAAATTCAATCTTAATAGAACACATTTTTTTAAATATCTTCAGCTTAGAAATTTTATTCGATCAAATCAAAATAATGCTCTCACCCGACCTACTTATTCATCCTTGGAAAAAATTTTGACGAAAGATAGTAAGAGAAAGGGTATTATTTCAGAGTTTTATAACTCATTGACACTATTCTCAAGTGAAAACTCACAGAAAAAACTGAATTATTGGAAAGAAGACCTGCAAATTGAAATTTCGGAGGGACAATGTGAGATGGCTTGTGCAGGAGCTCAAACCAAATCAATAAATGTACGTCTTAAACTGATACATTTTAAATGGTTAATGCGGATGTATGTTGCACCAGTGGAATTAAATAGATATAACAAAAACATAACAGATACATGCACAAAATGTATGGAAAGTAAAGGAACCCTATTTCACCGTTTATGGGAATGTAGAAAAATCAGAATGTTTTGGGAAGAGGTGAGGGTAACAATTGAAAAAATAATTTCAAAACAATTCACATTGAACCCTAAACTGTTTTTGTTGGGTCTGTATCCAGAAAAACATAACTTTAATAAGAGTGAAAGAGCATTCATAGACCTCGGTTTGCTTAATGCCAAAAAATGTATTGCACTACTGTGGAAAAAGACTCATAGACCAGATGTGACTCAGTGGTTAAGACAGATGTTAACAAACCTTCCACTAGAAAGAATAACATAAGATAAGATAAGATAAGATAAGATAAGCCTTTATTAGTCCCACAATGGGGAAATTCCAGGATTGCAACAGCACAGGGATAGCAACACTCAGAGCAACAATCAGAAGGCAAGAAAAAAAAAAAAAAAAAAAAAAAAAAAAACAAGCAAGCAAGAGCAGCTAATATACATATGTACGTATTACTATAAAATATATATATATACACACACACACAGACACACAGTGCAGAGCATTGTAGCTGGATGGAATAAATATATGAATATATGAACACACAGTGCAGAGCATTGTAGCTAGATGGAATAAATATGTAAATATATAAACACCCACAGTACGGAGCATTGCAGCTAGGTGGAATAAATATGCAAGTATATAAACACACACAGTGCGGAGCAATGTAGCTAGATGGAATAATATGTAGATATATAAATATATAAACACACCCAGTGCTGAGCATTGTAGCTAGATGGAATAAATATGTAAATATATAAACACACACAGTGCAGAGCATTGTTGCTAGATGGAATGAAACAGCATAACCGTCTACTTAGTTATCCTACATGGTATGATTATGTGCCCATACATATTCTCACCCTCCATAGCGACCGGTAAGTTCCTAGTTGTATGCCGGAGGGGACCATTGTGTAAGTCTATTGCATCTTTTGCATTCAAAAAAACTATTAGTTTGTTACGTCTTTTTGCTATCTCTGCGAGCAGCCCTGCTTAGGTTGTACAGTCTGACAGCCGTTGGTAGGAAGGACCTACGAAACCTCTCGGTTGTGCACCTGGGATGATGTAGTCTGCTGCTAAATGAGCTCCTCAGTGCATTCAGTATGTCCTGCATTGGGTGGAACTCGGACTCCAGCAGAGATGACAGTTTAGCCACCGTCCTTCTCTCTCCTATCTCCTCCATCGGATCAAGGCGCTGCCCCAGGACAGAGCTAGCTTTCTTAATCAGTTTGTTCAGTCTCTTCCTATCGGCTGCAGTAATGCCACTGCCCCAGCAGACCACTCCAAAAGTGATGGCTGATGCCACCACCGTGTCATAGAATGACTTCAGCAGCGCCCCTTGTACACCAAAAGACCTGAGTCTCCTCAGCAGGAACAGCCTGCGCTGTCCCTTCTTGTAGAGTGCATCAGTATTGTGTGACCAGTCTAGTTTATTGTTCAGATGAATACCCAGGTACTTATAGGATGTCACCATCTCGATGTCTGTTCCCTGTATATTTACTGGTACTGTGAGGGGCTGCCCATGCCTGCGGCAGTCCACCACCAGCTCCTTAGTTTTCCTCGCGTTGATCTGGAGGCAGTTCCGATGGCACCAGTCCACGAAGTCCTGGATAAGCCCTCTGTACTCAGCTTCATCTCCATTGGAGATGAGGCCAACGATCGCAGAGTCATCAGAGAACTTCTGTAGATGGCAGTGTGTTGTGTTGTGTGAGAAGTCCGCAGTATAAAGAGTGAACAGGAAGGGAGCCAGCACCGTTCCCTGGGGGGCCCCCGTGCTACTGATGATCGTGTCGGACACACAGTCCCGGGTTCTCACAAACTGAGGCCGGTTCGTGAGGTAGTCCAGGATCCATGAAGACAGGTGCTGGTCCACCCCTGCGCGCAGCAGCTTGTCCTTCAGGATCATCGGTTGGATGGTGTTGAAAGCACTGGAGAAGTCAAAGAACATGCTCCTCACCATATTCCCGGGCTTCTCCAGGTGGGACAGAGAACGGTGAAGGAGGAAGATCACCGCATCCTCCACCCCAATGCCATGCTGGTAGGCGAACTGGAGTGGATCCATCGCTGGTTCCACCAGGGGGCGGAGGTGAGCAAGGAGCAGTCTCTCCAGGGTCTTCATCAAGTGGGACGTCAAGGCCACCGGTCTGTAGCTGTTCAGGTCTTTGGGGTGGGAAGTTTTTGGTACAGGTACCACACAAGATGTTTTCCACAGCTGTGGTACCCTCCCCAGTTTCAGGCTCATGTTGAAGATATACGTCACAATCCCACACAGCTGGTCTGCACAGGACTTGAGGAGCTTTGCGCTGATGCCGTCCGGTCCCGGCGCCTTCCTCGCCTTGATCTTCCTCAGCTCCGTCCTCACCTGGGTCCTGGTCAGGGTCAGGATGGGGGGCTGTGTGTTGGGAGTGGGGGGGTGTTGGTGGAGTGGGGAGTGGGCAGCAGGACTTGATTTCTTTAGAGGCAGCAGTGGTTGTTGTGCAGTCAGGGGGGAGGGCGGTTGGTCAAATCTATTGAAAAACAGATTCAGGTTGTTCGCCCACTCCCTGCCCCCTGTGGCCTGGGGGGAGGTATTCTGGAGCCCCGAGATGGTTTTGAGGTTTCTCCAGACCCCGCTGATGTCGCTCTGTTGCAGCTTGTCCTCCATCTTCTTCCTGAAGCTGTCCTTGCCTTCTCTGATCTTTCTCCTCAGCTCCCTCTGTACGGACTTCAGCATCTCCCTGTTCCCTGACCTGAAGATCCTCTTCTTCTCTCTCAGAAGTGTTTTTATCTCAGGGTTGATCCAGGGTTTGTTGTTTGAGTGACGCCGTATGGTCTTGGTGGGAACGGATTTGTCCACACAGAAGCTGAGGTAGCCCGTGAAGGTGTGAATGAGGCCATCGATGTCCTCACCATGTGGATCGCAGAGCTGCTTCCAGGCGGTGGCTTCAAAACAGCCCTTTAGGGTGTCCATTGTCTCCTCAGACCATAACTCCACAGTGTGCATGGCCGGAGGTTGTCTGTGCACTAGGGGTTTGTACACCGGCCGGAGATGAACCAAGTTGTGATCCGATCTCCCGAGTGGGGGGAGTTGTGATGAGGTGTACGCCTCCTTAGTGTTTGCGTAGAATAAATCCAGTGTTTTATTGTCTCTAGTGTGGCATGTGACATACTGGGTGAACGTGGGTAGAATGGGAGACAGTGAAACATGGTTGAAATCGCCTGAGATGAGGAGAAGAGCATCTGGGTGTTCTGTCTGCAGCCTGCTGGTTACTGAATGGATGACGTCACGTGCTGTCCCAGCGTTCGCCGTCGGATTTGCATAAACAACAATGCAGATCACGTGTGAGTGTTCTCTCGGGAGATATGTAGGCCTCATGCTAACAGCTAGCAACTCAACAGCTAGCAACATATATACTGAAATCAAAGGAAAATGTGTTTGAGAATATATGGAGACCTTTCATTGATTATGTAAAGAAATTAAACATCTTCTGAAGAAGAAGGTGAATTATATGTGTGGACCTTGCAAATTCCAAACTGGTGAATGTATATTATGTATTCTTATGTAATAGATTACCTAGACCAAACAGAGGAGCATTGTTGTTGACTTCTGTTTGTTAATGGTTGTTGTTTTTAGTACATTTTTTGTTGTTGTTGTTAGTCTTTTTTTTAATTTTTAAATTACTTTAGTGTTAGTGTCTGATTGTTTGTGCTAGGTTTGTAAAAAAAGGTTCAATAAAAAATATTGTGAAAAAAAATGTAATTTGCAACTTTTTAAATTGGTATCTTATATTTTTTGGGGGCGGCTATGGAACATGTGTAGTGTGGCCGACTACTGATCAGAGGGTCAGGGGTTCGATTTCCACTCTGTCTGCATGTCAAAGTGCTCTTGAGCAAGACACTGAACCCCCTGTTGCTTCTAGTGGATCAAGCCAGCGCCTGTGCATGGCAGCTCTGCGGCCATCAGTGTGTGAATGGGTGGATAGCAGGATCTGTAAAGCGCTTTGGTCATCTAGAGATGAGGAAAAGCGCTATATAAATGAACACCATTTACCATATTTTTGCACTTTTATTCTTTCAAATTTCTACCTAATTTATAATTACACATTTGTACCTTATGCTAAATTTGTGAATACCCCCACCCCCTTGATTTAAAAAAAAAATAAAATAAAAAAAAATAAAAATTGCCTACTGCTTACAAGGGAAAATAATTTTCAAGCTAATTCAAGAAGCAATGAACAGTAACTTTGGGAATCCAGGTCTTACCCGCGCAGTGAAAGTTCGACCACCAACCCGATCCCTGGCTTCCAAGATGACAGGGTTCAGTCCGCTGGCTTTCAATAACTTGGCTGCACTCAAACCTGCAGAAAAACAAGGAAATAGGCAAATGAGTCAAGAGGCATGTATAACATTACCATAAAATGTGTTTGGCAGTGGGTGCTCTCTTCTTAACATTCAAAATTCCATGGTTAGCATTTCTACAGCAAAGAAGAAGAGTCTGTCAAATCCCATGACTAAAGAGCTTAGCAACCTTCCCATGAGAAGCTTAGTTAAGTCATTTTCATACACTGAAGGATGTTTAAATTTCTATTTAAAAAAAAAGTTTGCATTTTTTTCTTAACTGACAATCATGTTTTTAATCCTTCTGCTTGTCACCACAGAATTGTGTTCTTTGCAACAGTTTGGATCATTTTGCATTAACCTACTACAGCATTCTTTCTGGACTGTATGTCTCTCTTTAACAGAGGATTAAGTAACACTGGGTTTACACATGACTGTTCAGTGAGCAGGCAGTAAGGGTGGAAACTCCTTCACAGCAACTCAGAAACCAGCTGACCCCCTTCCCTACAATCCCAAGGCATGTGGAAGACGAAAGCAGACGAGACAGTGAGCTGGACGGCACGCAAATTTTATTCACCTTCCAACATAAAACACAGAAAACTGACTTCCCTGAGTGCCTGAGCGAAGTTCTTTATACACTTTAATTCCCACCTCCGGCACACAGCGCAAACACATTAACATTCAGACTGCAAGACATGTACACACATTAACATAACATTGACACACACGTCACAGAGCAGGTCTTGCTACAAAACATTTGCACCCCTGCGTCCTTAGGTGTCAACCTGGCGCAGCGGGGGGGGGGGGGTGAAAGGCACATCTTTGTTTGGTTGGCTCCTCTCACCTTTCTCCATTAGTATCTCTGACCATCTTCTCCCCCACCAACCCCCTTGTCCTGGGTGGAGTGCCATGTGTACTGTGTCTACCACAAGGACACTGCATTCTAACTGACTGACCCTAGAGTACACGGCATTAAAAAAAAAAAAAAAAAAAAAAAAAAAAAAAAGCTTTTCACACACTGACTTCAGGCAGTTTCTGTATTAAATTCAATAAGATGTAACAAATTAACACAAGCACATGCACACGCACATGGAGCACTGGGCAATGTTAGCACCACAATTGTTGACATTATACACAACGATTTATATAAACATGTGCAGTAGATTGTTTAGCAAAAACCAGTGGACCCAGCAGAGAAAACAGTGCTAATCTTCACACAACTAAAGAATTTGGAAGAAACTGCAAAGGCAAGGTATAGGTCTTCTTCCACTTCTCTCTCATGTGGTGTGCCACAAGGTTCAGTTTTGGGCCCTCCATTGTTTCTTTTATATCCACTCTACCTTAAAAGTGTTCATAATGTGCTGAAGACAATTTTATATCACTGCTACGCAGGTGATATTTAGTTATACATCTCTTAAGCCCCAAGATATTTCAAAGCTGCAGGGTCTGCATGAGTGTTTAAACTGTTAAAAGTTGGATGGCAGACAATTTTCCCCAACTTAATAATGATAAAGCAGAAGTCCTTGTGTGTGCCCCTGACAGATTTGCACTTAGGTTAATGGAAACTCTTGGCTCCCTGGCTGTTTACCAAGTCTTCTACCAGGAACCTTGGAGTCACTTTTGATTCAGCGTTTACCTTCTACACTCATGTTAAATTGCTGGGCCATTCTCGTTTTTAATCATCCAAGAAATATTGCTAAGTTGAGCTCTATTGTGTTTGGGTTGCCAACTGTCACTTAAAATACGGTACCATTCCATATCTTTCAATTGCAAGATGTCTCTTGTTGAACTGGTAAGGGACAGACCTTCCGATCTGCAATCCCTTCTCACTGACCAACAGGAAATGTTATCTAGAACACTTTTCAATATCCAGTGAAAAGCACCATTAATGCTGCACGTATACCCATGCCACTTGTGGGAGTGAAAATGTCTGATGCTACCCAGCACAGGCTGATCAAGTTCTGGTGTGTGTTTATCTTAGTGCATAGGTCTACATGACATGAATAGGACTTCTTACAAAAGCAGTAGCATACCCGTCAAGGCATATCTCATGCCTCCCTTATTGGGGGGGCTTTCACACCTGTATTGAGTACTTAAAAACTGTATTTATCGGCAGATGAAAGAAAACTGAAGCAAAAAAACCAAAAAAAAACCAAACAAAAACCAAACAAACAACAACAATTGCAACATGAACTATTTCAAACATATTTATTCAAATATACACTTATATGGACACAATCTTGAGCCATAACTTTTTGGTAATGTGAAAATAATAAGCCAAGTAGCACAAAAAAATAAATAAATTAATTAATTAAAAAAATAAATGATAATAAATAAATAAAAATAAATTAAAAAAAATATTTTTCAAATTTACATTAGCACAAGGTAGATTGCTTAATTTGAAAGTACACAATAAGAATAATTCTGAATATAGTTCTTAGGAAACAATTTCAGGAAACAATGATGACACCAAATCACTGAAGTGATCTGCCACTGATGGGGGTAGATTGTGCTCTGCCACAAAATGACAAAACATCACTTCTGCTAGTGATGCATTGGATTTGGAAGGCGTCGGTTCTCTCACTGGCTGAAAATGATCATCCATTGATCGATACGTTTTCGATTTGGCTACACGGTTTTTGTGGCCCTGTGTAGCGAAGTGCGACTTCAGGTCGAAAATCCCCGATGCAGTCACTTTTATGCTCTTCCTACATGGAACACAGAAGGAGTGTGTAGAGCCCTCTGGAGAAGCCTTTATCCATCCAGCGTATTTTCCCTTCTCGAAGCTCAGACTCTCCCATTCTTTTCGGTGACGTCAGTCCCTCGATTTCCCTTTTCTTCAAGCTTTGTTTTCTTCGCCGGCGGCGCGTTGCATGAAGCCATTTTGAAAATCACAAAAAGACTGCTTAGGTGCGCTCAATTTCGCCAGGCATCAAATTACTGTTCAGTTGATTTTAGGTTCTCTCAATTTATTTATTTTTTGTTTTTTTCGCTGTATATTTTTCTTTTTGGCGTACAGAAATGGCAATACGCCCGTATTTGCTAAAATTGCATTTTCCCCGTATTAAAATACGGAGAAACCGTATCACTTGATGGGTATGCAGTAGTGGGTCGTCAGGGCCAGCATGGCCATCTCTGCTGGTCTAAACACAGAATCACTGACCTACATTTACACCTTACATTCTTATATTTGTTCCACAAGGATGTATTAAATTATTCCTGATAGTCTATTCTCTAAATTTCGTAGCCTTTACTCTTGGTTGCACCGCTTCCAGTAGTATACGTTAGCGTTTTTGTCCAACCATATTTCAGCCATTATGTGTTGCCAAAGGGACAAAGAAACCTGCTTCGAGGCCTTCAGGAATCAAGATTCCAAGTGTCTGTAGCTTAAAAGTCTAGTCAGGACTTTATGAACTTTTTCAATAATAAAATTTCATCCATCAGAGATAAAATCAATCAGATTCTTCCCACAGTTAACTTAAATACTGTAATTACTACAACTCCTTCAATTGATGTCTGTCTTGATGAGTTTACTCCAATCGATCTTTGTGAGTTAGACAAAATAGTTTCCTCATCCAAATCTTCAACTTGTCTTTTAGACTCTATTCCTACCAGGTTATTTAAAGAAGTCTTCCCACTTATTGGTAGCTTTATTCTTCATATAATCAATTCTTCATTAACTTTAGCCCATGTACCGCAGGCTTTTAAAATGGCTGTAATTAAACCCTTACTCAAAAAGCCAACGCTAGATCCAGGAGTTTTAGCCAACTATAGACCAATCTCTAATCTCCCTTTCATTTCAAAAATCTTAGAAAGAGTTGTTGCTACGCAATTATTTGACCACCTGCAGGGAAATGATTTACTTGAAGAGTTTCAATCTGGGTTTAGAATCCATCATAGTACTGAAACAGCCTTAGCGAAGGTCACTAACGACCTCCTCATCGCATCTGATAATGGACTGGTTTCTGTACTTGTCCTTTTAGACCTTAGTGGAGCTTTTGATACTATCGATCATAATATTCTACTTGATAGATTAGAACACTATGTTGACTTAATGGAACTTCATTGCAGTGGTTTAGATCTTATTTATCTGATAGGTTCCAGTTTGTTCATGTAAATAATGAGTTTTTTCAACTCAAAGCTTAGTCATGGAGTTCCACAGGGATCTGTGCTAGGCCCTACTCTTTTTAGTTTATATATGCTTCCCTTAGGCAACATTATTAGAAAGCACTGTATACATTTTCATTGTTATGCAGATGACACACAATTATACCTGTCAATGAAGCCAGATGATAGTAATCAATTAGCCAAGTTAGAAGCCTGTCTTAAGGAAATCAAAGCTTGGATGACTTGTAATTTCCTGCTATTAAATTCAGATAAGACTGAAGTCATTCTTGTTGGTCCAAAAAACCTTAGAAATACCTTTCCAAATCAAACTTTTAGTTTGGATGCGGTTACTCTCTCTTAATAGCTCTGTGAGGAACCTTGGAATTATTTTTGATCAAGATCTGTCCTTCAATTCACATATTAAATTTGTTTCTAAGACTGCCTTCTATCATTTGCGTAATATTGCCAAGATTAGGAGCATCTCGTCTCAGAGTGATGCTGAGAAACTGATCCACGCTTTTGTTAGCTCGAGATTAGATTATTGTAATTCTTTATTATCAGGCTGTCCTAAAACATCTTTAAAAAGTCTCCAGCTGATCCAAAATGCTGCAGCAAGAGTTTTAACAGGTACTAGAAAGAGAGATCATATCTCTCCGGTTCTGGCCTCCCTTCATTGGCTTCCCATAGAGTTTAGAATTAAGTTTAAAATCCTTCTTCTTACTTACAAAGCTCTAAACAATCAGGCTCCTTTTTATTTAAAAGATCTGATACTACTGTGTTATCCTAACAGAGCACTACGCTCCCAAAATGCAGGATTACTTGTAATACCTAGAATCTCCAAAAGTACAATGGGAGGTAGAGCCTTCAGTTATCAAGCTCCTCTCCTGTGGAACCAGCTGCCAATCTGGATTCGGGAGTCAGACTCGATCTGTTTTTAAGAATAGGGCTAAAACCTACCTTTTTGATATAGCCTACAATTAGGGAGGGATCATGTGTATCTGAACCCTCCCTTAGTTATGCTGCTAATAGGTTTAGTCAGCCGGGGGACCTCCAATAATGCACTGGGCCTCACTCCTTTCTTCACTCTCAATGAAATATTTTTTTTTTGCTGGTCATTAACATCTGTTTGTTCTCTCCCATAGATTGAGTCCCCATCGTGCTGTTTGCTCTCTACATGTCTGTTCTTTTCATCTTCTCTATCCCCTCACCCCCCAGCCAGTCGCAGCAGATGACTGCCCCTCCCTGAGCCTGGTTCTGCTGGAGGTTTCTTCCTGTTAAAAGGGAGTTTTTCCTCTCCACCGTCGCCAAGTGCTTGCTCACAGGGGATCGCCTGATTGCTGGGGTCTTTCTGCAACTGTGGGGGTTCCCCCTACAGTTGATAGTGCTATGAGATGACTGTTGTTGTGAAATGGTGCTATATAAATAAAGTTGAATTGAATTAAAATAATTGGTAATGAGACTGTTACTTTAACAAATCAGATTTCAAGCTTGCCACAGGGAAGCAAGCTTGCAGGTGTACAATAATGTTAGCATTTTTACATCCTTTGATTTGATGGTAGCTCGGTGGAGCAGTGGTTAGCACTGTGGCAGCACAGCAAGAAGGTCATGGGTTTGATCCCACCCCTGACCATCAGTGACCCTTCTGTGTGGAGTTTGCATATTCACCCCGTGTCTGTGTGGGTTTTCTCCAGGTACCCCGGTTTCCTCCCTCAGGCCAAAGACATGCAGGTTAGGTTAACTGGCATTAACTGGGGATTCTAAATTGTCCTTAGGTATGAATGTGAGAGTGAATGGTTGTCTGTCTCTCTGTGTTGGCCCTACGATGGACTGGTGATCTGTCCAGGGTGTACCCTGCTTCTCACCCAAAGACGGTGGGATAAGCTCCAGCCTCCCCGCAACCCGAAAAGGATTAAGTGGTACAAGATGGATGATTTGATGGTCGTATTATGTGTCCACTGGTTATTCTTGCCAATCTGCACCAAATTTACAATTATCTGATTGTACCTTATGCTAAATTTGTGAATACCAACTATCCCCCTTGTTGAAAAATAACTAATCGTCTACTGGTTATATGCCTCAACCTCCCACACCAAACAACCATGTATGACACCCCGGGACCCTGTATTTTCCATTTCAGGAAGTTGCCAACCCTACTTAGGATCAGAATAGCAGAACAGCACCCAAAGTCAGACACCTCATATTACAGAAGCTTCGGATCTCTGCCCTACATTTCAGTCACTCTGGCTTTGATGGTGGTCATGCTGACTGTCAAACTGAACCCTTCTGGGGTTGTTGTCTGTAGTGAAATGTGCCAAATGGATGCAAATCTTTGCTAAAATGTTGTGTTGGCACGTAGTCTGTCTGAGATTTAACACAATAATTAGCCTAACTGTATATAAGGTAGCAGGAGGAGATTACAGCAATGCTGAACAGCTGTCAGCACTTGTCCACATCCATGCGTGTTTTTCTGGCTTTAGCCCTACATTCTCTTCTTACTTCTCAGTCTCCAACTCCCCTTACTCCACTTTGTCCTCCCAAATCCCAGCTGAAACCACCACGTTTACATTAGCTCAAGCATAGTTTGCTTTGCATGATCCAACTTTAGCCGTCTGTCCCTGCCGAAACACGCCCAGCCCGCCAGGCTTGGTAGAAGGCATTAGCTCCGACCATCTCTCAAATCTTCCCCGTTAAATTGATGCCATTACCTGCTCACAGCTCCAAAAGGTCAGTCTCTGCCTCGCAAAAACAAAGAGCATCGGTCTGCATCTCTTGTTTATGCCTACAGCAAATCACTGCAAAAAGTAGCTTCCTGTTTGGGTAATGCTTTGATCAGATAGCTTTTTTTGGCCTAACTGAGGCTTCACTTTTTCTTTTTTGTTTAATAAAAAAAAAAAAAAAATCCTTTTGTACAAATGCAGCAAACGGATCAGGATAAAGTGATCATCACTTGAAAGGATTTTCAGTGAGATTTCCTCCGCTGTTTACCTCCATTTCCCCACTGTGAAATGAATAGGAGGGATGAGGAAATCAAGCACACAGATCGAAGATATTTCAGCGGGGACGGACAGAGGGTGAGACTGAAATTTAACTCATTAACCAGGGAGTGAGAAAAAAGTGTGATTTGCATAAAGATTTTCTTCTGATTGAAGTGTGAAATTGGGGTGTGAGCACAATTTTAAATGACTGATTTAAGTAATGTTTGCCAAACAGAATTTAGTACACCTTATATCTTATTTCTGAATGCATGATGAAATCTCTCTGCTGTTGTTTGTTTTGAAATTCCAGTTGCTGCTAATCAGCTAGCCTTTTCATTCAACTGTTTGCGTAGGACCAGACTGATAAAGTCAATGTTGGGGTTATCTAGGAAGTCATTTAGTTTCCTTCTCTCCTGTGGGCACACAACTTCGTTAGCCCTTCACGAAACTGGGGCAGTATCACTTAGGGGTGGGAATCACCAGAGACCTCACTATAGAAGAGAGCTTTTAGGGCTGGAGACAGGGAGAAGCTGAGGGGAGTGCAGCATGAGCTCAGAGAGATGCTGAGGAGGTGCAAGGACAATTATAGGAGGAAGATGGAAGAGAAACTCAGGCAAAACAACACTAAAGATGTGTGGGAGGGAATGAAACAAATAACTGGGTGCAAGGGGAGAGTCAGGCAGCCATCTGGGAGCCAGGAGAGAGCTGAGGAACTGAATCTGTTTTTTTCAATAGGTTCAACTCACAGTCTGTCACCCAAGCAACACAACCAGACTCCCACGCACCCCTCCCCACCCACCCTTCTGTGCAGAACCTCTCTCCATCTCCCCCCTCCTTCTCCTCAGGGGGCACCAGGACCCTCCCTCCCTTCACGGTGACTACAGATCAGGTGGAGAAACAGCTGGAGAGACTCCATCAGTGGAAGGCTTCGGGCCCTGATGGCATCTCCGCAAGGACCCTGAGGACCTGTGCCAACCAACTAGCTCCGGTACTGAAACACCTGTACAACCTGTGCCTGAGTCTGGAGAGAGTACCGGTGCTGTGGAAGACATCTTGCCTGGTTCCTGTCCCCAAGAAGTCATCTCCATCAGATCTGAATGACTACCGACCAGTTGCCCTTGCATCTCATGTGATGAAGGTCCTGGAGAGACTGGTCTTAGCCCACCTGAGGCCGTAGGTGAAGACGTGGCTGGACCCTCTGCAGTTTGCATATCAGCCCCATTTAGAAGTTGAAGATGCTGTCATCTACCTGTTGCAACGAGCCCATCTGCACCTGGATGGTGGAGGAGATACTGTGAGAATCACTTTTTTTGATTTCTCCAGTGCCTTTAACACCATCCAGCCACTGCTGCTGGGCGAGAAGCTGCGGGTGATGGGGGTTGACAGCTCTGTGATCTCCTGGATTACTGACTACCTGACAGGCAGGCCACAGTTTGTCCGGCTGGGCAGTGTCTTGTCTGGAGTGGTGGCTAGTGATACGGGAGTTCCACAGGGGACTGTGCCCTCTCCTTTTTCTTTTTACCTTATACACCACTGACTTTCAGTACAACAATGAGTCATGCCACCTGCAAAAATTCTCTGATGACTCAGCTGTTGTGGGATGTATAAGAGGAGGAGAGGAGCGGGAGTACAGGGCACTGGTAGACAGATCTGTGGAGTGGACGGAGCAGAATCACCTGAGGTTGAATGTCAGCAAGACCAGAGAGATGGTGATTGACTTCAGGAAGAGGAAGACTCCTTCTCAGCCACTGCAGATTAGGGAGGATGATGTGGGAGTGGCTGCAGAGGCGTGTCAACCATGACAGCCCTACAACATCCAGGGCCTTGAGGTACTCAGGGCGAATCTCGTCCACCCCCGGGTCCTGGCCACCGAAGAGTTTTTTTAATCACTTCGGCAACCTCAGCCTCTGTGATGGGTGAGTCGTTCCCCTCATCCACAAGCCCTGCTTCCTTTGTGGAAGGCGAGTCAAGGCCCTGGATGTTGTAGGGCTGTCATGGTTGCAGAGGCGTGTCAACCATGACAGCCCTACAACATCCAGGGCCTTGAGGTACTCCGGGCGAATCTCGTCCACCCCCGGGGCCCGGCCACCAAGGAGATTTTTAACCACCTTGGCGACCTCAGCCCCTGTGAGAGGCGAGTCATCCCCCTCGTCCCCAAACCCTGCTTCCTCTGTGGAAGGCGTATCAGTGGGATTGAGGAGATCCTCGAAGTATTCCTTCCACCCACCGCCCGACGATATCCCCAGTCGAAGTCAACAGTGCCCCATCCGCACCATACACAGTGTGGACAGGGAGCTGCTTTCCCCTCCTGAGCCACCGGACAGTTTGCCAGAATCTCTTTGAGGCTGACCGAAAGTCTTGTTCCATGGCCTCACCGAACTCCTCCCATACCCGGGTTTTTGCTTCAGCAACCACCCAAGCTGCACTCCGCTTGGCCTGCCGGTACACCTCAGCTGCTTCGGGAGTCCCACAAGCCAACCAAGCTTGATAGGACTCCTTCTTCAGCTTTAATGGCCCCCCTCACCACTGGTGTCCACCACTTGGTTTGGGGGTTGCCACCACGAGATGCATCGACCACCTTGTGGCCACAGCTCTGGGCTGCCGCTTCAACAACAGAGGTGGAGAACATGGCCCATTCAGACTCCATGTCTCCAGACTCCCTCGGAATGTGGTTGAAGTTCTTCTGGAGGTGGGAGTTGAAGACCTCCCGGACAGGGGCCTCAGCCAGACGTTCCCAGCACACCCTCACTATAGTACGTTTGGGTCTACCAGGTCTGAATGGTTTCCTCCCCTACCATCGGATCCAACTCACCACCAGGTGGTGATCAGTTGACAACTCTGCACCTCTCTTTACCCGGGTGTCCAAGACATACGGTCGCAGGTCTGATGACACGATAACAAAATCGATCATCGACCTGCGACCTAGGGTGTCGTGGTGCCAGGTGCACATATGGACACCCTTATGCTTGAACATGGTGTTCGTTATGGACAAACTGTGGTTAGCACAGAAGTCCAATAACTGAACACCACTCGGGTTCAGATCTGGCAGGCCGTTCCTCCCAATCACCCCCCTCCAGGTTTCACTGTCATTGCCCACGTGTGCATTGAAGTCCCCCAGTTGGACAATGGAGTCTTCAAGAGGAGCACCCTCCAGCACCCCAGTCAGAGACTCCAAAAAGGGTGGGTACTCTGAAACATCATTTGGTGCATAGGCACAAATGATGGTCAGGACCCGTTTCCCAACCCGAAGGCGCAGGGAAGCAACCCTTTCGTCCACTGGGGAAAACTCCAATATAGAGGCAGCAAGGTGGGGCGATACAAGAATATCCACCCCTGCTCGTCGCCTCTCGCCCGGGGCAACTCCAGAAAAGGCTAAGCTCCAGCCCCTCTCCAGGAGACTGGTTCCGGAACCGGAGCTGTGTGTTGAGGTGAGGCCGACTATACTGTATCTAGCCGGTATCTCTCAACCTCGTACACCAGCTCAGGCTCCTTCCCCACCAGAGAGGTGACATTCCACGTACCAAAAGCCAGTTTAGAAAGCTTGGGATCAGTCCGCCAAGGTCTCCGCCTTTGACCGCCACCTACTCCACGTAGCACCGGACCCCCATGATCCCTCCTGCAGGTGGTGAGCCCACTGGAGGGGAGGCTTCTCTGTCTGCCATCTTCATTAGTACACCCAGCAGCAAATCGCGTGAGATAAGGTACAACTTCATCTGAAAATGTGCACTTCCTTTGCGCCATCTAGTGAACTGAAAACTCACCAGATGAGTTTGCAAGATTTACATAGAAAAGATCGTATATGTTTCCGGATTGATGCATCATCACTACTGCTCTTGTTAATACCTGTGTATGGCAAATGATACCTAGGCAGACTCGGCTTGACTCTGACACTGCATTCATGACTTAAGACCAGAGTTTGACTTGAAAGAGGTGAATTGATAGAACTTCACTAAATATTTAAGAATGTTAAAATACTATGTTCAATTGATTTATATTTGCTTTTTAAAGTATGAGGAATACAGACCTGACAATATCTCCTTACAACCCTGTGAGAAACAAAGACTTACCGTGACTGGTCTGCATCGTTTTGGTTATCTGTTTTTCTTCAGTTCTCATCACTGCTTCCCCTTTAGTTTTTCCTCGCCACTGCAGCAGCCTGATGCTCTGGCTGACCCAGATGTCTGGTGTCTGGAGCCTTCAAGGGAAAGCGAAAACCAACTGTGCACATTTCTATTTCACCAGGCCCCATCATAATGCAAGTTTCAAATGATAATGTATTCCATAATTTTGACCTGGGAATGGGTGTCTAACTTTTTGTGCAGCTCAACGGTCGTTGTAGAGTGCACACATGGACTCCTTTTCATCTCCTGCCATTTGAACTTGACGACAGGGACAAACACCATTACCTTGGCTACTGTAATTGCTGAAGATGGACCACATTTGTATATGTTTATGTGTATATAAGGACCCCATCTCCACCCACCCACTCACTGTTATCTTCAATATTTCTGCTATTTTTCCACATGTAGGAATGTCACTTAATGAGAATCAAACATACCCTATGAATAGGGTGAAACTGATCAAACCTGACATTTATTCTCCATTAACTATGGCACTGAATATGAAAGATTGTGTATATCCCATGAAGTCTGTGCAGTAATGCAGCTTTTTCGTTGCTCGAGAACAGGAAATTCTGTATGTTGCAGAAGTGCCAAAATCAATTTTAAAATTGCAACTGTGCAGAATTAAAGAAAGTGTGGATATTAATACAATATGCCATTATTGTTCATCAAGTTTGGATGGAATGAGTTTTGAAATATTTAAAAATCCTGAATGCTTAATATTTCCACAGACAGATAGCAGATCAAGGTTTACCTCTTCTGTTTATTTATCTCAGTGGTACCAGTAAAAGTTGTTTTACATCTTATTGTCAGTTTTAGTAGTGGCCATGATTAAGTTTGTTGGAAATGGCCTTTTTGGATTATTTTCTTGTCTTAGTCTTATCCAGTTGTGAATGTTTCTACACCACTGTCCTTCACAGTCCATTGATAGTTTAACGTTTCTACCTTTATCTCCTTGCTGCAATTCCCCGCTTTCTATTGTCTACCTCACTTCATTCCACCTCCAGCTCACCACCCGTCAGCTGTCTTTTCACTTTTACTGATCTTACCATGTTCCATCACCTTGTATTTCTCATTTTTAATTATCTAAATCCCATTAGCGGCTGCTGCTAGCAGAAGACAAGCAGATAGCCATTCCAACCATTTGAATGGACACAGTTCATAACTTTGTTTTACATTGATTTGCATTTTCTTTTGACACAGTTAAGCAATTAGAAGCCAGTTTTATATCCTACTGTGTTAAATATGAAGCTGCAACAAGAAGGTTAGCTTATTTATAGACCATATGAGAGCTTCTTCTCCTGTGTACGTGGTTATGTGACTCCACAAGCTGAAAGCAGTGCAGTGATATTACACAGTGCTGCTCGGAAGCAGGAGAACATGCCCGAAAAATTTACGCAGCTTGTACCAAAAAGAAATGAATTGTCTGTCCACAATGTAAGTGGTAATTGACTCCCTCATCTGAAGATGCCAAGAAAAAACAAGCAAACTGCAAGGAAAGTAACGCAGAAATGCACCAAAGCTAAATCACTGTTTGCCTCTAACCGCTATCTGTGTCAGCTCGACCATTTTACAGTGGGAATGAATGACAAAATGGACAAGCCAAGGTTGGATTCACCATCTCAAGCAGAGACCCATAATCCCTATGTGGTGACAACATAATCATGGGTACATAAAGGACTCGCTCAATGCAGCTAAAAGCTAACTAGCCGCCGGCACAAGTCACGTGACCCACAAACCCTCAAGATACATAAATATATAAACACTGACCTCTGCACTAGACAATATTTAATTTTCTTACATTTATGTGAACTGACAATAGGTCTATACTTTATTATAGTATTCTCATTTAGTATCAAATCACTGCAGTGATATATTCATTGATACTGCACTCCCTCTTGTGTAATATTAATTACAAGCCTCGTCAGCAAAAGAAGACAGGAGGAAAAACAGAACAAAACTGACGTCAAAGGTTCAATTAACCTTGATGTTGATTTAAGGTCAAATTGCCCAGCCCTAACTTCCATAATTCTCCTTCTGTCGTCACAAGATTTCATTCAGTATTTTATTCGTGAAAGAAGGCAAACCATAATGCAATTTCAATTCTAAAGATTACAAAATTACACCCCCCTCAACACAATGTTGCATAGGGCCCCCAAAAATCTAGAAATAACCCTACAAGGTAACCTTTAGGCCAGTCATTGCACATCTCTTGTTTTCATGACTCCAGTCAGAGACGAGCAGTCTCCAATACTCTCCCTAACCTCTCGTCTGTGTCACAGCTGTCTGTCTAAATTTCTAGCCTCCATGCAATTGCCTGTCAGTACTGTCGCTCAGTGTGCCGCACGTAAACACCCAATCAGTGTCTGTACGCTGAGAACATGAGAAGGGGAAAATGTAATTGCTGCATGTCTTCTAAATGTCTCCCCATGTGGATCAATATGTAGCCTTATGGGGCGCTGACTGGAGTGGCACACTTGTCACTCAGTCTCTGTTGGAGTTTTGTTTGTTGCTTTGAGAGAACACTTGGCAAGGGGGAAGGAACATCGAGAAATTGAAATGTCATTGTGACAGTGTTTAGCAGATTTGTGTCATGCAGATTTCTGACACCAGAAGCAGTCATATAATGCAATATTCAGCTTCGCTGACAAGGTCATTTAATCTCTCAGGGAAATGGTAAAAAAAGTTCTGCTTATCTTTATTTTTAGATCTTAGAAGGCAGTGGCGGTACAGTAAATGTCAGCCAAGAAGAAGGGTCAGAGGGAAATGTTGCTAAAAATTTTGCACCGTAAATGCTGTAATACTGTTCACCATGACTTTCACGTAAATTTGCTACTTTTTGTTTTCTTCCCGAAGAAGTGCAACATTCTTCCCACAGAAGTGCAACTTTCTTCTTGCAAATATGCAAGTCTTCCCGCAGAAGTGCAAATTTCTTCTTGCAGAAGTGCAACTTCTTGTAAATTTGCAACTTTCATCTTGTAAATTTGCAACATTCTTCCCACAGAATTGCAACTTTCTTCTCACAGAACTGCAACTTTCTTCTCCCACATCGATTACCGTTTTACCAACTGGCCACTCACTGGTGTAACCATAATCAAACCCATCGAATCTTTATACAAAAAAGCCATAACAATTTTTGATAAGAAAGAGCCCACATACAGTATCAGTGTTGTCACATTTACAAGAAATACAATTTTCTGTCGTTTGAAAATTATAAAAATCTCAAATTTGCCCGTTCAATCTATAAAATATTAAATGGCTATGCACCACCCCTCTTGGGAGAATATGTTAAACTGAGGACTGTCACCAGTACAACCACCAGAGCAATCACTAGAGGAGACTGTGGTCCCCCACAGATCCACCATACTTGCTCAATCTGTGCTATCAGTGAGGGGCACCAAGATCTGGAATAATATACATGTGAATGTTTTGTTTTGTAGCATCTTAGCATATCCACTTTGTACGATTTTAGTGCAGATGTTCTTCTCGTGTATGAATGTGTTTTTATGACCCGCCAGGGGATTACAGATACAAATTAGCAGTACTGCTAAATTTGGCGTACTTACAGTGCATCCGGAAAGTATTCACAGTGCTTCACTTTTTCCACATTTTGTTATGTTACAACCTTATTCCAAAAGGGATTAAATTCATTTTTTTCCTCAAAATTCTACACACAATACCCCATAATGACAATGTGAAAAGTTTTTTTTTTTTGAGATTTTTGCAAATTTATTAAAAACAAAAAGAAATCACATGTACATAAGTATGCACAGCCTTTGCCATGAAGCTCAAAATTGAGCTCGGGTGTATCCTGTTTCCTCTGATCATCCTTGAGATGTTTCTACAGCTTCATTGGAGTCCACCTGTGGTAAATTCAGTTGATTGGACATGATTTGGTAAGGCACACACCTGTCTATATAAGGTCCCACAGTTGACAGTGCATGTCAGAGCACAAACCAAGCATGAAGTCAAAGGAATTGTCTGTAGACCTCCAAGACAGGACTGTCTGGGGTAGGGTACAGAAAAATTTCTGCTGCTTTGAAGTTCCCAATGAGCACAGTGGCCTCCATCATCCGTAAATGCAAGAAGTTCGGAACAACCAGGACTCTTCCTAGAGCTGGCCAGCCATCTAAACTGAGTGATCAGGGGAGAAGGACCTTAGTCAGAGAGGTGACCAAGAACCTGATGGTCACTCTGTCAGAGCTCCAACATTCCTCTGTGGGGAGAGGAGAACCTTCCAGAAGGACAACCATCTCTGAAGCAATCCACCAATCGGGCCTGTATGGTAGAGTGGCCAGATGGAAGCCACTCCTTAGTAAAAGGCACATGGCAGCCCACCTGGAGTTTGCCAAAAGGCACCTGAAGGACTCTCAAACCATGAGAAACAAAATTCTTTGCTCTGATGAGACAAAGATTGAACTCTTTGGTGTGAATGCCAGGTGTCATGTTTGGAGGAAACCAGGCACCGCTCATAACCATGCCAATGGTGGTGGTAGCATCATGCTGTGGGGATGTTTTTCAGCGGCAGGAACTGGGAGACGAGTCAGGATAGAGGGAAAGATGAATGCAACAACGTACAGAGACATCCTGGATGAAAACCTGCTCCAGAGCACTCTTAGCCTCAGACTGGGGAGACTGTTCATCTTTCAGCAGGACAACGACCCTAAGCACACAGCCAAGATATCAAAGGAGTGGCTTCAGGACAACTCTGTAAATGTCCTTGAGTGGCCCAGCCACAGCCCAGACTTTAATCCAATTGAACATCTCTGGAGAAATCTGAAAATGGCTGTGCACCGACACTTCCTACCCAACCTGATGGAGCTTGGAAGGTGCTGCAAAGAGGAATGGGCCAAACTGCCCAAAGACAGGTGTGCCAAACTTGTGACATCATATTCAAAAAGACTTGAGGCTGTAATTGCTGCCAAAGGTGCATCAACAAAGTATTGAGCAAAGGCTGTGAATACTTAGTTTTTTATTTTTAATAAATTTGCAAAAATCCCCAAAAAACTTTTCACATTGTCATTATGGGGTATTGTGTGTAGAATTTTGAGCAAAAAAAAATGAATTTAATCAATTTTGGAATAAGGCTGTAACATAACAAAATGTGGAAAAGGCGCTGTGAATACTTTTTGGATGCACTGTACATTTGTATTAATGTTCATTAGTATGCAATTTCCCTTTCAAATAAACAATCTAAAAATAAACTAATAAATTTGCAACTTCCCATAGATTTGTAAACTGATTTGTGCACCTTTCTTCCTTCCTTTTTGCAAAATTACAACTTTCTTCCTGCAAAACTGCAACTTTCTTCCCGCAGAATTGCAACTTTCTTCTTCTAGAGTTGCAGCTTTCCTCTTGCAAATTTGCAACTTTGTTCCGGCAAATAATTTGCAATTTCCTTCTCATAAATTTTCAAGTTTTTTTCTAATAAATTTGCAACTTCCCATAGATTTGTGAACTGATTTGTGCAACTTTCTTTCCGCACATTTGCAGCTTTTTTCTTGTAAATTGGTTACTTTCCATCCATCCATCCATCTTCTACCGCTTTTCCAGAGGTCTGGGTCGCAGAGGTAGCAGTTCAAGCAGAGAAGCCCAGACTTGCCTCTCCCCAGCCACCTGCTCCAGCTCTTCAGGCAGGGTACCAAGGCATTCCCAGACCAGCTGGGAGACATAGTCTCTCCAGCATGTCCTGAGTCTGCCCCAAGGTCTCCTTCCAGTGGGACGTGCCCAAAACACCTCAATTGGGAGGTGTCAAGGAGGCATCCTGATCAGATGCTCAAACCACCTCATCTGGCTCCTTTCGATATGGAGGAGCAGCGGTTCTACTCTGAGCTTCTCCCGGATGACTGAGCTCCTCACCCTCTCTCTACAGGTGCATTCACACCAAACGCGAACGGGCAAATTTTTCGCGTGGCACGATTACATTATAACTCAATGTAAACACGTGAACAGACATGAATTCCCCTTCTGAGTGAGATGCAGACAGGTGAAATTGCCTTTATAACTTCTGCAGCTGTGTTCAACCTGCTGTGGAAATTCCCCAAAAAACATCATGCTTAGGTTTACATTATCCAGCGGGGGGCTCACTTGAAAATGTTGTCTCGGCCTCCAAAACGTCACAAGATGATGGGTTTTTCAGTTGCTAGCTTGCTAGCCTCGTCAGCACATCTGTGGCAGGAAACCATGGGTAAATAACTCCAAAATTCCGATTCGGCTGAAGAGCTCCCGGTCCTCCTGCCTCCAGGTGAGCGAGTCTCATTTTCAAACTAGTTTATTCTGCAATGGTGATTGATACATTTACTCCGGTGATGGCAGAATCTCAAAGCTAGCAGCTAGTTAGCTAGCTAGCCTCAGACACGAACGCGCGACTGCGCAATTTAGCTTGTACTCTCCTCTTCCCATTCACTTTGTATGGATTCGTGCCACCCGTTTGCGTTTGGTCCAAATGCACCTTAAGGGTGAGCCCTACAGAAAAAGCTCATTTCAGCCGCTTGTATCTGCGATCTCATTCTTGCGGTCATTACCCAAAGCTATTGACCATAGGTGAGGGTAGGAACATAAATTGACTGGTAAACTGGCAGCTTTGCCTTCAAGCTCAGCTCCCTCTAAACCACAACAGACCAGCACAACGTCTGCATCACTGCAGATGCTGCTCTGATCCATCTGTCAATCTCTCGCTCCATTCTCCCCTCACTCGTGTATGAGACCCCAAGATACTTTAACTCCTCCACTTGGGGCAGGAGCTTGTCCCCAACCCGGAGAGGTCAATCCACCTTTTGTCTGGCTGAGGACCATGGACTCGGACTTGGAGGTGCTGATTCTCATCCCAGCTGCTTCACACTCAGCAGTAAACCATCCCAGTAAGACCTGTAGGTCATTGCTGGATGAAAGCCAACAGGACAACATCATCTGCAAACAGCAGAGATAAGATCCTGTGGTTACCAAGCCAAATTGGTTACTTTTTTGGGGGAATTTGCCACCCCCCCCACCAATTAGATTTGCAATGTTCATAAGGACCCTGATTAAATTTTTATTCTGTGCAATGGTTTATTTTTTATGTTCATCTATACAACAACCCAAGTCTGTTTTCTTTAATGTTTTTTGTTGGGAGGGGACAGATTTTTTCCTCTTTTTTTAAGAATTAAAACTTCTTCTCATTGCATAATTAGGGAGATCCCAATCATGGTCTTGCATAGCATCCCCCCCCCCCGAAAATAAACAACAACCCAGAAACGGCCCTGATGGCATTTATCTGATAAAGACAATCTGTAACTATCCTTCCTTCCATGTTGCATTTTGTCACAAGCACTCTGCCTGTCCAACTCCAGGAAACAGCTAGTCCCTGGCCAAAAAGCACCTGGCCAGAACACCTCGTCTGCTTTTTTGTAAACACCCAAATATGATGTGTAAACAAGTTTTTGCCAGGTGATTAGCTGCTTTCCCATGTCTCCAGTCATCACTCACGCTCAGTTAGTTGGGTCCATTTCCCAGCAGCCGTGGCGAGGAGACACATTTACTGATGAAGCTTCAAATATAACTGGGCACAGAGCCTCAATTAAAACACATTTCTCTACAAGTCATGTTAAAAAAAAACAATCCTGCTAATAAGTTATATCTGGACAGTATTATACTGACCTGACCGACCTGCCACTGGCTTATATAATACTTTGTAAAGCATGCCTTTGCACAATCAACAGCTGTAGTGAGACTGTTGTAAATCACTTCAATGTTGTAATTTCCCTTCATGCAAACGTGAGACACCCCACCCCTCACAGCAACTGAAATATTATTTTCCAAAGTCAAACACAAAAGTGGTTAAAAAAAACAAAAAAAACCAAAGTAGGATAATTTCCCTCCTAACACCAGCACTAGAGCTGTTCGAAGCTGTAAAGAAGAGAAAGCAAATACTACAGACCCCCTCAGCCACTAGGTCCCCCCCAAACCACAAGTTCATCCTCAACATTTTTTGGAGGGAGAATTAAAATTATCTTCAGCCATTTTTCCCCCTCTTAAACTTTCAACTTTCTTCTTACAAATTAGCAAATTTTTCACTTTTCCTGACCTCATAAACTTGCAACTTCTTTTCCCCATAACCTTGAAACTTTTTTCTCATAACCCTGCAACTTCTTTTGCTCATAGACTTGCAACTTTTTTTGCTCATAAATATGCAAATTTTTTTGCTCAAATTTGCGACCTTTTCCTGCAAATTTGTAACTCTTTTTTTTTTTTTCACAAATTCACTGCTTTTTCCTCCTAATTTTTTTCTTGTAAATTTACAATGTTCATGTAGATGCTGGTTACATTTGTATTCCAAGTAATCGTTTGTTTATTTATTTATGTGTTGTTAATCTTGAAAATGACCCTTTATTTGTTTTAATGTTTTCTAGGAAGGGAAGAGATCCTTTTCCCCTCCCATCTTCAAGAATGTGAACTCTTCACATTCCAAAAAAACAGCCCCCCCCCCAACACGCTCTTGCATAGGGCCCCCAAAAAGCTAGAAACGGCCCTGACCACCAGACTGAGGGGAGCATTTTCCAGTTGTGCAAACATCTGACAAGCTGCCCTCATCAGCATTTACTCTTTAAAATGTAATTTAGCTGATAGACTTACATTTCTTACAATGTTAAACCTGACACGCAAACAAGTCAACAGGCGCAGGCATGCAGAGGGAAAAAAAAAATAAATTAAAAAAAAATAAAAATCACATATGTTAGCACACATGAGCCATGTGCCAAATGATTGAATCTGGCAGCTCGGCCAGCAGGTTCTTTTATTTGGACAGCTGGGCAGAGAAAGTGGTGGTCTAGGATTGCAGCCATATTGATGGAAAGGGAAACAAATAGTCAAATAAGGTCAGGATTCAGGCTACAATGAGAGTAATTAAATGTAATGACTGCTTTTGCAATAAAATATTGGTAAAACTCAAATCAAACAAGTCTCTAAATTTAATAATTTGGCCTCTGTTCCTCATAATTTAAAAATTAAATGTGGTTTATTAAATATTAGGTCTCCAACTCCCAAGTCTCTTCTAAGATAAGATAAGATAAGATAAGATAAGATAAGCCTTTATTAGTCCCACAACGGGGAAATTCCAGGATTGCAACAGCACAGGGATAGCAACACTCAGAGCAACAATCAGAAGGCAAGAAAAAAAACAAGCAAGCAAGAGCAGCTAATATACATATGTACGTATTACTATAAAATATATATATACACACACACACACACACACAGACACAGTGCAGAGCATTGTAGCTGGATGGAATAAATATATGAATATATGAACACACAGTGCAGAGCATTGTAGCTAGATGGAATAAATATGTAAATATATAAACACCCACAGTACGGAGCATTGCAGCTAGGTGGAATAAATATGCAAGTATATAAACACACACAGTGCGGAGCAATGTAGCTAGATGGAATAATATGTAGATATATAAAAACACAGTGCGGAGCATTGTAGCTAGATGGAATAAATATATAGATATATAAATATAAACACACCCAGTGCTGAGCATTGTAGCTAGATGGAATAAATATATAGATATATAAATATAAACACACCCAGTGCAGAGCATTGTAGCTAGATGGAATAAATATGTAAATATATAAACACACACAGTGCAGAGCATTGTTGCTAGGTGGGATGAAACAGCATAACCGTCTATTTAGTTATCCTACATGGTATGATTATGTGCCCATACATATTCTCACCCTCCATAGCGACCGGTATGTTCCTAGTTGTATGCCGGAGAGGACCATTGTGTAAGTCTATTGCATCTTTTGCATTCAAAAAACTATTAGTTTGTTACGTCTTTTTGCTATCTCTGCGAGCAGCCCTGCTTAGGTTGTACAGTCTGACAGCCGTTGGTAGGAAGGACCTACGAAACCTCTCGGTTGTGCACCTGGGATGATGTAGTCTGCTGCTAAATGAGCTCCTCAGTGCATTCAGTATGTCCTGCATAGGGTGGAACTCGGACTCCAGCAGAGATGACAGTTTAGCCACCGTCCTTCTCTCTCCTATCTCCTCCATCGGATCAAGGCGTTGCCCCAGGACAGAGCTAGCTTTCTTAATCAGTTTGTTCAGTCTCTTCCTATCGGCTGCAGTAATGCCACTGCCCCAGCAGACCACTCCAAAAGTGATGGCTGATGCCACCACCGTGTCATAGAATGACTTCAGCAGCGCCCCTTGTACACCAAAAGACCTGAGTCTCCTCAGCAGGAACAGCCTGCGCTGTCCCTTCTTGTAGAGTGCGTCAGTATTGTGTGACCAGTCTAGTTTATTGTTCAGATGAATACCCAGGTACTTGTAGGATGTCACCATCTCGATGTCTGTTCCCTGTATATTTACTGGTGCTGTGAGGGGCTGCCCATGCCTGCGGCAGTCCACCACCAGCTCCTTAGTTTTCCTCGCGTTGATCTGGAGGCAGTTCCAATGGCACCAGTCCACAAAGTCCTGGATAAGCCCTCTGTACTCAGCTTCATCTCCGTTGGAGATGAGACCAACGATCGCAGAGTCATCAGAGAACTTCTGTAGATGGCAATGTGTTGTGTTGTGTGAGAAGTCCGCAGTATAAAGAGTGAACAGGAAGGGAGCCAGCACCGTTCCCTGGGGGGCCCCCGTGCTACTGATGATCGTGTCGGAAACACAGTCCCGGGTTCTCACAAACTGAGGCCGGTTCGTGAGGTAGTCCAGGATCCATGATGACAGGTGCTGGTCCACCCCTGCGCGCAGCAGCTTGTCCTTCAGGATCATCGGTTGGATGGTGTTGAAAGCACTGGAGAAGTCAAAGAACATGATCCTCACCATATTCCCGGGCTTCTCCAGGTGGGACAGAGAACGGTGAAGGAGGAAGATCACCGCATCCTCCACCCCAATGCCATGCTGGTAGGCGAACTGGAGTGGATCCATCGCTGGTTCCACCAGGGGGCGGAGATGAGCAAGGAGCAGTCTCTCCAGGGTCTTCATCAAGTGGGACGTCAAGGCCACCGGTCTGAAGCTGTTCAGGTCTTTGGGGTGGGAAGTTTTTGGTACAGGTACCACACAAGATGTTTTCCACAGCTGTGGTACCCTCCCCAGTTTCAGGCTCATGTTGAAGATATATGTCACAATCCCACACAGCTGGTCTGCACAGGACTTGAGGAGCTTTGCGCTGATGCCGTCCGGTCCCGACGCCTTCCTCGCCTTGATCTTCCTCAGCTCCGTCCTCACCTGGGTCTTGGTCAGGGTCAGGAGTAGTCTAGTAGTAGTCTTCTAGTCCATGATCTATTAATTGATCATCAGATCGATTTAATATCCCTCACAGAGACTTGGTTAGGGCAAGATGATTATGTTGGTTTGAATGGATCAACTCCCTCTGGTTATCTAAACTATCATAATCCCAGAAGTTCTGGTCGTGGAGATGGAGTAGCGGCAATTTTCCCCCCATTCTAAATTACTAGTTAATGTAAAGCAAAAAATCATGTTTTAATTCCTTTGAGGGCCTGGTCCTCAGTGTGGGGCATGTTGGCCATCTTGACTTGAACCCAGTTTTCTTCGCCATAGTTTACCATCCTCCCTCGGCCAACTCAGAGTTTTTATCCGAATTTGCTGAATTTTTAGCCGATTTAGTGCTGAAATCAGATAGAATAATTATTGTAGGGGATTTTAATATACATGTTGATGTAGATAGTGACTGTCTTAATAAGGCATTCAATTTAATTTTAGACTCAATGTGGTTTTCCCAGAAAGTAGAAAATTCTACCCATTATCTCCACCACACATTGGACCTTGTTTTGACCTATGGTATAGAAATACAAAATCTGGTAGTGTCTTCTCATAATCCCGTACTGTCAGACCACTGTCTGTTAACCTTTGATTTCACTATTTCTGATTCTTTGACTCCTAAAGAAAAATATTACTACAGCAGATGTCTCTCAGATGACATTACCAAATTTTTGCAGATTGTCTCCTCTATTCCATGGGTCAACACAATGGAAATAAAAGATGGAGAGCCTGCTCCTTCCGTAATTGATAGCATGGTAGATAGTGTTACAGCCTCTCTGCATCAGACTCTAGATTTGAGACGTGTTTAAGACACGTCTTTAAGACGTGTCCGCTCAGTTATGTGCGTGGCAAAGTAACCAGTTAGACTGCGGGAAAAAAGCAGCAAGTAAGTTTGCAGGAAAAAAAGCAGTAAGTTAGTTTGTTAGAAAAAAAGCAGCAAGTAAGTCTGTGAGAAAAAAACAGCAAGTTAGACTGTAGGGGGGGAAAACGGCAAGTAAGTCTGCAAGAAAAAAGCAGCAGTTATGACAGTCTTATTATTATTATGTAGTCATATAACGTAGTCATTGTTTTTGCTGTTGTTTCTCTGTCTGTTCATAATAATAATAATAATAATAATAATAATAAAAATAATAATGGATTGCCTTTATTAGGTGGTGGGCCAAGTGGCTCTATCTGCTTTAGTTTTTGAGATGATTGATCCCCATCTGGAGAGTAGCTGAGTTTCACAGATAGGCTAACTCATATTTTTCAAAACATGAATCTGTTTATTGGCAGGTTAAGTATGTACATACTTTGTATGAAAATTAAACTTTAGTTACGAAACCTCATAAGGCAGCTCTGAGATGATCACTAAAGACCTCTATATGCTTAACCAATCAAAACAGCGCTTCATGATCACTTGACATGAGTTCAACCAATGAGCTGCACCATTGTTGGAAGTAAGTGTAAAGGAAAGTTGGGCTGACGAGGCTGCAATTTCATCAGCCAGGTAAGCACAATAACGTTATATTTATGTCCCTGTATTTTCTTTTCGTGTTACAGATCTCCATAGTTACTATTACAACCAAGTGCCCCATTGTCCCTTGTCTTGTGCAGCAGATCGCTAAATAAAGATACACACCCTTCGCGTTGTCCTGCTGATGTTAAAGAAGCCCTGCTGAAAACAACGGCATACAACAGCATCTGACCAGCACCAATAAATAGTTTAGTAGTTTTAGTATTGTTTGTCAGAGTATTTGAGTGTTCATTGTTTTTGTTACGCGTTTTATCATGTTTTCGGAGCAGCATCTTTTTTTCATATTGTTCATCTTTTTTCGCTTTAGTTCTTGTTTTTATAGATTTTTTTAAGTAATAATTTGTAAATGACAGCCAAAAAATGTTGGACGTCACGTGTTGGGCTGGATTTTCTGCCAGACCCAGTCTCGTGGCTTTTTCCTGGGTATTTATGTGTTTATTGCATTTTTTTTTTTTTTTTTGCTTTTCTGAGTTGTTTTATTGCCTTCTATTTTCTTTTTATGATTCAGTGTGTTTTGGCCATGTCTTGTTTTGATTTGTAATCGTTTGTGTATCATGTTCATTTCTCCCATATATGTTGTGGGCTGGCAACTGGCAGATGATGTATCCAGGTTTGTGCTCAGCTTAGATGTCATCCGTCAAACTGTCAGCCCAGTTGCTCCTCCCTCACCTCTCCAGCTGATTTCAATTATTATTGCGTTTTCCTGTGCCTGCTCAGCTCATGCAAGCCCACCCTGGTGCTCACTCTGGCTAATCACCTTCACTAGCTCTGCTGTTTTTATGTTTAATTGCCACTACTTTGAAGGATCCGGCTGTATTCTCCTTCAAATCTGCACCCGTCATCCTCTGTGTGTGCTGCTCACCCCTCCAGAGC
This sequence comes from Pholidichthys leucotaenia, assembly GCA_020510985.1. Classification (NCBI taxonomy): domain Eukaryota; kingdom Metazoa; phylum Chordata; class Actinopteri; order Cichliformes; family Pholidichthyidae; genus Pholidichthys; species Pholidichthys leucotaenia. Next base: position 133,090,796 of record CM035843.1, read on the forward strand.
TTTCCCCGCTCCGAGGCACATTTTGTAAGTTTTTTTCCCCCGTTTGGCATTCTTGTATTTTGGGCATATTTGGACTGCTTTGTTTCTTTATTTAATAAATGCACAACTCCATCCAGCACTTGGGCTTGTTTGTCTCCGCCTCGCAGAGGCACATATGACAGAGGAGATCAACTAGAAAGAAGAAAGCCCCGTGGAAGAGGAGGAAATCTCAGAAGTGTCCCAATCTCAACCAGTGATACAGTTAGTATCACTGGATATTTATTCCCAGCTTTGTTACAAGAATTTTTTTCAATATCTATTTATTTATATTATTTCTATTTTTTCAATATCTAGTGTATTTTTTCTTATTAGCTTTGTTTCAAATTACTTTGTCATTGTTATATTTATTACTTATTTGTATACTGTTGAACATTTGCTCTTGAAACAAGTTTGTTTTGCATAAATCTTATTTAATCTTATGCAATATATTTATATTTTTAGAGATTCTTCAGATGAAGAGCCATCCACCAGGACCAGCAGTGGAACAAGAACAGCTGGAGAGGAACTGATTCCTGGACTGCCACAGAGCTAAGAAAACGCCTCGACATGGACACATAAAACAGCCTGTAAACTTTGAAATGTACACCACTTCTGAAAAACAGGGCAAAACATTTTACACAAAGGACATTTTATGACATATTTATTGAAAAAAAGATAAAAAGCACCAGGCGAACTATTAAAATTATAGCACTAAAACGCTTTAAAGCATTCCAGCGAGTTTCCAGCCAATGTGAAACGTTCCACGGGTGGAACACTGGAATTTTAAGAGGTTAAAAATTAAATATTCAACATTTCAAACAGGACCAGCTCATTTTTCTAAATTACCTTTAACATTTTTATTGGTGTTATAATCACCACAAAATCACCAACAAAGAACAAGTGAAGCACAACAAGAAAACTCATTGCAACATACCACACCCAAAAGTATATACAGAACACACAGTGTGTGTCTATGTGGCCTAGCCACAAATGTTCTCACAGTCCAAGCGATAACACATGTCAGTGCATGGAAGCTCGTTCTGTCTGCACGTGCATCTCCCTTTCACAGTGCTGTGTTTTTTTACAGGAGCAGTATACAAGCTCCAGAATGCTGACAGGTGCAGGGGGAAGAGTCATCCAGTCGATTTCAAAGGAGTCTCCCTCAGTCTTCCAACCATGGGCCATTGGTGGAGTTATGTCAGGCTGACTCTGCAGGCATCTTCTATAGATGGTTGCCTGGTAGTTTGTTCACTGAACGCGTTTATATAGTGAGTCTGTTTGGTGGAAGACTTCTGTCTGTGCACTTGCCAGTCTTAAACAGTTGGCATCTTGTGTAATTCACATCCTTGGAGCCTTTGAGGTCATACAGAGCACAAGTTAATTTTTCAATGGCCTCATACTGTTCTGGAGGTAGTTGAAAAGCTTTTCCCAGTGTCTTTAATGACACGCAATGTTCTTTGTTGGACAACAGTATTTTCATTGCTTAAGTTTCTCTCTTAGCCTCTTTCAGTTATATTTTTGAGTTGTATACTTTTCCCTTCTGCATATGATGCATTGGCTTGGGAACAGATGTGGTGCTCTTCTTAGGTGGACTGGAACCTCTGTTTTTGTTGACCGGAGAACCAGGTTTGGTTGGGGATTTGTAGTGGAAGTATGTGGTTCTTCATCTAAAATATTGTAAAGGAGACAACATTGGGTGGGATGCTTAATTTGGGACAACTATATATTTACTGCATAAGTGTTCATTCTAAAGATAACTACACTGTGTTAACATTTATTCTATTCTACAGGTAACTCCAGCTGTTCAGACATTCCTGACACACTCCTGGACCTGTCTGGATCTTTCTGTCTTGTCTTAAATTGACTACTGGGGCAGTGGCTAGACCTTGTCTGGAGCCGGTCTAGAATGGAAGGGCAGCACAGTGGCGGCGTGGTTAGCACTGCGGCAGCACAACAACTCACCCTTGGCCCGGGGATTCTGGGTTCGATCTCAGCCTCCGACCAACAGTGATCTGTGTGGAGTTTGCATGTTCTCCCCGTGTCTGCGTGGGTTTATACCGGGATTTCTCCAGTTTCCTCCCACATGCCAAAAAGCATGCAAGTTAGGTTAATTGGCATCAAACTGGGGATTCTAAATTGTCCTTAGGTATGACTGTGAGAGTGAATGGTTGTGTGTCTCTCTGTGTTGGCCCTGCGATGGACTGGCGATTTGTCCAGGGTGTACCCTGCCTCTCACCCAAAGATGCTGGGATAGGCTCCAGCCCCCACACAACCCGAAAAGGATTAAGCGGAAGAAGATGAATAGAATGGAGAAGTAAGGCACCTCCTTCCCTCCACTAGCCTGGGTGTACACCTTGGGCAAGTGTTGGCACACCCTTGGCCTCCCTTGGGTGGGGATACGACCTAGGTCACTACACTCGGCGGTTCTGCTTGTCAACTCGGCATCAGTCCCGGCAATTGTTTTTGTAAGCATGCCACTTCTGGGCCTGCCTAACCAGCATGTGAAGTCAGCCTTCGGCGGAAAGCTTCGAACCATCAGATGCTTCAGCAAGCTGGATGGCGATTGCTGCAACATGTTGTGGACTGTGAAGAGCATGATGAGGCACAAGAAGTCACAGTCATCCACTGCATCTGTCTCTTCTTCCAGCCATCTTGACGATGTCTTGCTGCTGGATCCAGGAGGAGTTTGGACGAGAGAGTGAGGTCGATGTGTCACGCAAACTCCTCCTCACTTTAAACAATTTTTTCACACAAGTTATGGCTGTGTTGTTAGACATGTATATGTTGGACACTGCATATGTGATTTAACCTCACGATGAAGGAGAGCCACAGAGCTGCAGTCCCCTGCGGTGCGGAGCCGCAGAGCCTGGACCCCCTGCGGAGGACAGGGGACAGAAGACTTCCTGACCGCTGAGGCTCGAGAGGAGAGAAAGGGGAGTTATGTAAATAAAAGGTTAATGAATGTGAATAAAGGGATTTTGGTAGAGATGTGTGATTTCCCCTGCGAGGGAAATGGTTTGATGTGAGAATGTTTAAAAGGGAGAACTTTGGTGTGTTCACCCTCTTTGTTCGCTGCTCAGGAATGAGAGCAGACAGTGGGATGATTACTTGAAATAAACTGGAATTAAATGCAATTCGGTTTCGTTATTCAAGTCTCCCCACATTGGTGACTGACGACGTTGAGAATGAACGAAGAAGGTCTCAGGGTCCCGGACTCACAGCGCTCAGAGCTGGCGAGCGCAGTGGCCGTTAAGCTGCCTGATTTCTGGCAGGATAACCCACGGGCGTGGTTTCTGCAAGCAGAGTCGCAGTTCGCGCTCGCAGGAGTAACGGTGGATGACACTAAGTTCCACCATGTCATCGCTAAACTGGACAACAGCACAGCTCGGTGCGTGCAGAGCTTGGTGGAGCAGCCACCCACGACCGACAGGTACGGCAAGCTGAAATCCACCCTCATCAAGTTTTTCACCCCCTCGGCCGAAGTGAGGGCGAGGAGGATCCTGTCTTTGCTAGACCAAGGAGGACACAGGCCGAGCGCCCTGATGGAGGAGATGATACAGCTGAGAGGGTTGGACAACGATGATTTCATTTTTCAGTTCATCTTCCTCTCCAACCTCCCGACGCATGCGAGAAGCACGCTGGCCGGCAAAAAGTGTCACACCCTGGAGGAGTTCTGGGAGCTGGCCCAGGAAGCAGATGGGATCCTGGACGCCTGCGGCGGGCAAGCAACCACAGCGGCGACCCGAGACAGCGGGGAGCCAGAGGCGGCAGACCCAGACTGGCCGACGACGGCGGCAGCACGGCCGCGACGAGGTGGAGCCAATGGTCCGGCGGCAGAGGCGCGGACACGACACAGCGGAGGAGAAGATCTCTGCTTTTACCATCGGAGGTTCGCAGAGAAGGCACGCAGGTGTGTGCCGCCCTGCAACTTCAGGAGTTCGGGAAACGGCAAGACCGGGGGTCGCTAGCAGCTTCGACCCTCGGAGAACGCAGCAAGCTGCTCTACATCACGGATGCGCGCTCCGGACGAGAGTTCCTCATCGACACCGGAGCACAAGTGAGCTTCATCACCCCAACATACGCGGACCGGGTGGCTGGACCCCACGGTAGCGGAGCTACGGCGGCAAATGGCTCGAACATCAACACCTACGGGAGAAGGACCTTGCCTTTGTGCTTACATGGCCGCACATATGAATGGACTTTTGTAATAGCGGCGGTGAGTTTCAACATGTTGGGCGCGGATTTTTTGTGTTCACACAATCTGTTAGTTGATCTTGCTAATAGACGGCTGGTAAATGCACTCTCTTTTTACTCTCTCCCCTGTTCAGCTCAAGTGTCCCCGCCACCAGTACAGACCCACGTCGCTACAGCAGGTGGTAAGTTTCACACACTCCTCACCCAATTTCCAGCGCTCACTGTGCCCACTTTTTCAGCGACGGTCGCGAAGCACGGGGTGAAACACTTTATCCCCACATCTGGTCCTCCCGTGTTTGCAAAAGCTCGGCGCTTGGATGCAGTTAAGCTCGCCATTGCGCGCGAGGAGTTCGCCAGCCTGGAGAGGCTAGGCATCGTTCGTAGGTCGAAGAGCCCGTGGGCTTCGCCGCTGCACATGGTACCGAAAGCCGATGGCTCCTGGAGACCGTGCGGGGATTACCGCAGGCTAAACAACGCTACGGCGCACGATCGTTATCCCATCCCGCACATTCAGGATTTTTCGGTGCACCTGGCGGGGGCGCGCATTTTTTCAAAGATTGATCTGGTTCGCGGCTATCACCAAGTCCCAGTCCAACCGGAGGACATTCCTAAAACAGCGGTAATAACCCCGTTCGGACTTTTCGAATTTTTACGCATGCCGTTTGGTCTCAAAGGGGCGGCGCAAACATTTCAGCGGATGATGGATGCCGTGTTACGCGATCTCCCTTTCGTGTTTGTGTACCTCGACGACATTTTGGTCGCGAGTACTTCAGAGGACGAACACGAAACGCACCTCACAGCAGTTTTTAGGAGGCTGGGAGAGCACGGCTTAATAGTTAACCCAGCCAAGTGCCAGTTCGGCGTCGAGCGGATCGATTTTTTGGGTCACCGCGTCTCCCCGGAGGGAGCGGTTCCGTTACCAGATAAAGTACGCGTGGTAGCGGATTTTCCCCGTCCACAAACGGTCAAATCACTACAGGAATTCTTGGGGATGGTGAATTTTTATAACCGATTCCTGCCCCACGCAGCTCAAATCATGCAACCGTTATATGCCGCGCTCAAAAAACAAAAACCGACCCAGGCGGTCGAATGGTCCCCGGAGCGGGAGCGCGCGTTCACAGAGGTTAAAAAAGCCTTGGCTGACGCTGCGCTCCTGGCCCACCCAGACCCTGCAGCACGTATCGCGCTGACGACAGACGCTTCAGATTTAGCCATAGGGGCCGTTATTGAGCAACAGGTAGCCGGAGTTTGGCAGCCTTTGGCTTTCTTTAGCAAATCTTTAAGCGCGGCTAAACGAAAATACAGCGCGTTCGACAGAGAACTGTTGGCGCTGCATTTGGCTATTCGTCATTTCCAGTTCTGGCTGGAAGGACGGCGCTTCACCGCTTATGTGGACCACAAGCCGCTCACATACGCCATGGCCAAAATTTCAGACCCGTGGTCCGGCAGGCAGCAGAGGCAGCTGGCCGCAATCTCGGAATTTACCACTGACATTAGGCACGTTGCGGGCAAATTCAATGTAGTAGCAGATTGTCTCTCGCGCGCGTTCACGACTCCAACACACGCAGAGGCAGAACGGGCCACCGTGACCGCGCCGCAGGAGAGCGGCACGGTGGCGCGCGCAGCCCCGGTGCACGTGGGTATAGATTACGCAGCCATGGCAGCGGACCAGGGGGCGGACGCAGACGTGCGCGCGCTCCAGTCTGGACCAACAGGGTTAAGGCTGGAGAGCAAGTGTTTACAAACCGGTATGCCCCCCCTGATCAGCGACATGTCGACGGGGTGCCCGCGTCCGGTGGTTCCGGCCACGTGGCGCCGCCGTGTTTTTGACTTGGTCCACTCACTGGCGCACCCGGGGGTGCGCGCGTCGGTGAAACTAGTGGCGGAAAAGTTTGTTTGGCCGTGCCTGCGCAAGCACGTGAAGGAATGGGCAAAAACCTGCATTTCCTGTCAACGGGCCAAAATTCACAAGCACACAAGAGCCCCGTTAGAACCGTTCCGCATTCTGGCCAGAAGGTTCGACCATGTGCATGTCGACCTGGTGGGCCCCCTACCGGCATCACAGGGGTTCACGCATCTTTTGACAATGGTGGACCGCACCACACGTTGGCCGGAAGTGGTCCCACTTGCGACGACCACGGCCGCGGAGGTGGCTCGCGTTTTTTTAACAGCTTGGGTGGCGCGCTTCGGGGTTCCGTCGGACATTACGTCCGATAGAGGACCGCAATTCATCTCTGAGCTGTGGTCAGCGATGGCCAATGGCTTAGGAGCCAAAATTCACCGCACTACGGCTTACCACCCTCAGGCTAATGGTTTATGCGAGCGTTTTCATAGGTCTTTGAAGGCAGCACTCAGAGCGTCGCTCACGGATGCAGATTGGGTAAATAAACTGCCATGGGTTTTATTAGGGTTGCGTTCTGCGCCTAAAGAGGACTTAGACGCCTCCCCAGCGGAGCTGGTATTCGCACAAACTCTGAGGCTGCCAGGCGAGTTTTTACCAGAGCACCCAGAGCCCCCACCTCTCTCTGCTCTGGGACCGTTAGTTGGCACGGGAGCAGACACGCTCCCGGGTCCGGTTCATCACGCTTCTCCACGAGTTTTCGTCCCCAAGGCTTTGAAAAATGCCGACAAACCACCTTACGAAGGGCCATTTCGAGTGCTGGAGGCAGGTGATAAGCAATTTGTGCTAGATTTTGGAGACAGAAAAGAGACAGTCAGTATTGACAGACTAAAACCTGCTTTTGTCATGAAGGACGTGTCTGTACCAGTCGCAGTGGCGCCTCGACGAGGCAGGCCCCCGCAAAGGGCAAATAATCACTCTCTTCCTCAGTCAACAGAGCCGAAGCAGAAAGGCGCCGCAGGCAAGGCGGGGCCAACTCACAGCAGATTCGGCAGACGACTGAAGCCCAAGCGGCACACAGACTGAATGTTGGTGTTGATTATTCAGTAGTGAGTAAGGTGTTATTAAATTTTAGGAAATAGTCTGTTCTTCATCGTTTGGGGGGGGGGGGTTATATGGCTGTGTTGTTAGACATGTATATGTTGGACACTGCATATGTGATTTAACCTCACGATGAAGGAGAGCCACAGAGCTGCAGTCCCCTGCGGTGCGGAGCCGCAGAGCCTGGACCCCCTGCGGAGGACAAGGGACAGAAGACTTCCTGACCGCTGAGGCTCGAGAGGAGAGAAGGGGGAGTTATGTAAATAAAAGGTTAATGAATGTGAATAAAGGGATTTTGGTAGAGATGTGTGATTTCCCCTGCGAGGGAAATGGTTTGATGTGAGAATGTTTAAAAGGGAGAACTTTGGTGTGTTCACCCTCTTTGTTCGCTGCTCAGGAATGAGAGCAGACAGTGGGATGATTACTTGAAATAAACTGGAATTAAATGCAATTCGGTTTCGTTATTCAAGTCTCCCCACACAAGTCACCTTTCAAATTGACTATTAATGTACACTCATTAATGTACATGATCAGTTCAGATGGATTTCATCAGATTAAAAATGAATACTGACCATCACTTGTGTGTACTGATTTTTTGTGTCCTTTCTTGGGCTCTTTCTATATTTCTTGTATTAGCATACCGCATGTAGCATTGTCTATGATAGCCTATGTTAACCGACACATCTGAAGGGTGGGTATTATGCAAATTATATTTTTCGATTGCTTTTTCAGCTATTTTGCTTTCCTTTGTATCAAGATTTACCTACACTATTGAACACTGCACAAATTTTTTTTTGAATTATATTTTCTGAAGAGCTTGTAACATGCATACAGCACTCCATACCCGTCCCTGATATTCATGCCAACTCATGAAAGAACGTGTCTGACTTGACATAATTGACTTGTTATAAATAAAGATAGGCCTATACCAAAGCAAGAAATTGAGCAGCAGGCATAAGGGTGGGACAAACTAGTTTATTTTTACATTCTGATCAGATCTAAATATAAGAAGTGATGCTGGTGTAATAGTATATTATGAATAAATATCAAATTTCCTAAGGATGTTGTGAGACATTGTTTTTTATCGTATACATTTTGCTCACAGAATAAACCTGAAAATGTATGTGATAATCTGTGAGGTAATGAATCAAGGCTTATAAATATATTATGCTCTACAATTCTGCACTTGTCTGGTTGTTTTTCAACAATCAATACATGGTTTTTTTTGTAAGCTAGTTAAATTCTTGAAAAATTAATATTCATGTCAGACCCGCTGCATTTTGATTTTTTTTTTTTTTTTTAATACCCTGGAGGTGTGGGGAAAAGGGGGGGGGGGGTCCTGATTAAGTCAAACGTGATTGGTGTATGTGGTCACCTACCGCAAACTGACTGGTTCGTCAGCTAAAGCTGTTCTGAGAGATGCCGGAGAGGACCGACGATAAAAATGTAAGTTTATTAAGAAAAATGCCAGAAGACCAAGGCTGACAACAAATTTTCCTCAGATTTACCCAAAATAGATAAGACTATATTTAAAAAAAAAATGGCACACTCTTCCGATGCAGATCAATCAATGACACAAAAAACGTACTTGGCCCACCACCTATATATAGCACCTTTCATTCAAATTTTCAGGAAAGGCGTGTAATGGCACACTGGACACATGATTAGATTTTGTTGATGATCTCAAAAGGCATACCTCTGCCAAGGCTCTTATCTTCTCAGAGTATTAGCAACAATACTCCAAAGCTACTGGATGGATTTGGATGAAATTTTCATCAGAGGTGGCCCTTGGCCCAAAGATGAACTCATTAGATGTTGGAGGTGATGCGTGAGTGCATTCCTCCGCCAAGGCCCTATCTCTCAATGTGCAAATGGATGGCGATATGGACGGACAAAGGGACAAAGGGGAGGACAAAGGGAGGGAGGGACAGAGCCTTGGCAGAGGTATGCGCTCTCTGAGTGCCCTCTAGTTTCATCATAAATTTGTAACTTTTTTCTCATAAGTTTGTGACTTGTTTCTTGTACATTTAAAACTTTTTCTGGTAAATTCACAAATTTTTTTCCCTGTCATCTTACATTTTTTTCCTCTTATATTTGCTATATTTTTCAACATAAAGTCTTCTTAACTTGTGATTTTTTTGTCCTTGTAAATCTGCTGTATCCATATGGATGGCAGCTAAAGTTTCATTCTGGTTTTTCAACCTTTTCCATTCAAACAAATAACAGATTTACTCAGGGAGTTGAGTCAGAGAGGTCTACTTGGATTGGGGGAGAATTCCAGGCAGTTTTGATTTATTCATCCTCACAAGGTGGAGAACAGCTAGCCAGGCAGTCAATCCAGAGCTTTCGAAACTGATTTCTTGCAAATTTACATATTTTTTTTCATAAATTTGCAACTTTCTTGTAAGTTTCTGACATTTTTCATGTAAATTTGCAACTTTCATATGGATACTGGCTAAACTTGCAGCTGTCAAAGGTGGAAGCAATGAGCCCATATACCTGGATGTTGAGCGGTCTTTATCAGAATCAGCTGCGGTAGTGAATGGCTGGAACAAATATGGGATATATGGACTTTTATTTTGTGAAACCAGGATTATACACCTCTGCAAGAGACTCTGATTCAGCTGTTAATTTTCTGCAAGTATATCAGTAGGACTAGCCACTTCCATATTGTTTTTGCAGAAATAAAATCCGTTTGATCTTTTTTAGGATACAGTTAAAAATACTATTAGAAACAGTCTCCAAGCGAAAGACCAAAGTTAAAGTCAAACCAATAAAACACTCATATTAAAGACAAATGAACACAAAGTAACTGGGTGGAACCAATTTGCACACGTTTTAAGTTGTGTTACACAAGAGTGTGTTATTACTGTATACAAAAGCTTAAACATGACCAAACCACAACACTTATTCGGCCTCGTCTGTGTTTCTGCAGGAAACCACATGAGAGAAGAAAAAAATATGGTCAAACCAGTGCCCCAAAAACTGTGCAACTCACATCAAGACAATCCAGAATGAAGTACTATAAACAAGAGGGAGTATCTGTAATTTGATTTCAGAATGAACCGTTCCTTTACTTGCTACATTAAGGGCATTTTAGGGGGCGCTATGCAAGATTGGGTTTGGGTGTGACTGTTTTTGGAAGGGGGAAAGAGTTCAAACCTTTTACAATGAAAAAAATCTGACTCCCCTCTAAATAAAAACATTAAATAAACTTCGGTCATTGTCGAGATGAACAGAAACAAAAAAACAAAAAAAAGACTATTACATGGAATAACAATTTAACCAGCATCCTTACAAATGTCACAAATTTACAAGAAATCTGATTAAAACTTACAAGAAAAAGTACAGTAACTATTTTATGAGGAAAAAGTTGCAAATTTAGAAGAAAAAGCAGCAAGTAAGTCTGCGAGGAAAAAAGCAGGAAGTCTGCAAGAAATAAAGCAGCAAGTTAGCCTGCGAGGGAAAAAGCAGCAAGTTTGTCTGCAGGAAAGAAAGCAACAAGTTAGATTGCAGGGCAAAAAAGCAGCAAGTATGTCTGCAAGAAAAAAAACGCAAGTAAGTCTGAGAAAAAAGCAGCAAGCAAGTTTGCGGGGAAAAACCCCCCCAGCAAGTTAGTATGTGGGGAAAAAAGCAACAAGTTAGACTGCGGGGGAAAAAAGCAGCAAATAAGTCTGCGAGAAAAAAAAACAACAAGTACAGCAGGGAAAATAAGTACTCAACACATCAACATTTTTCTCATTTAACATATTTCTGATGGAGCCATTGACCTGAAATTTTCACCAGATATCAGTAACAACCCAAGTAATCCATATATACAAAGAAATCAAGGCAACTACGTTCACAAAACAAGTTATATTTAATAAAGTGGAATGACATGGGGAATAAGTATAGAACACATGAAGAAAAAAGGAGGTGCAAAAAGGCATAGAAAGCAAAGAAACCAGCTGAAATCCATCAAAATTTAGGAAGCCATCCCATCCCTCATCAGTGCAAATTAATTTCAGCTGGTTAAGTCCTGACTGATAGGCTTTTTGGGTTTTAAGCAGGAGGCGTCAGAAAAGCACAGAGATAACTGGCTTGTGGCGGCCAAGGGGTTGCAAGGTAAAACTAACCTGTCTCACAACGGTCTAATCCCAGCTCACGTTCCTTATCAGGCCGTTTATAAGTTATTTAGCACCGGGTTTTCCACGAACATGTGTCCGTGATCAGGGAGGGGCAGCAACCTTCTGGCCATCCCCCTGCCCAGTCGCGAGAGCCAGTCCATCATTGTTTGTGGTATAGATTGTCCCACCACAAAGAACTCATGATGGATAAAAGCAAAGAGCTCTCTCTAGACCTTTGCAACCTTATTGTTGCAAAACGTAATGATGGCATTGGTTACAGGTGCATTTCTAAACTGCTGAATGTTCCAGAGAGCACTGCTGGAGCCATCATTCAGAAGTGGAAAGAACATCATTTCACCATAAACCGGCCACAACCAGGAGCTCTTTGCAAGATTTCTGACAGAGGAGACAAAAGAATTATCAAAAGAGTAATCCAAGAGCCAAAGACCACTTGTGGAGAGATCCCGAAAGACCTGGAGTTAGCAGGTACTGCTGTTTCAAAGAAAACAATAAATAACACACTCAACCGACATGGACTATGCCCACTCACCTCGCCAGACTCCATTGCTGAAGAAAAAGCATGCTGAAACTCATTTAAGCGCGTTTAAAGTTTGCTGCACAACATTTGGGCAAGCCAGTAAAATACTGGGAGAATATAGTCTGGTCAGATGAGACCAAATTTGAACTTTTTGGATGCCACAACACACAGCATGTTTGGAGGAGAAATGGCACTGCACATCACCCCAAAAACACCATACCAACAGTGAAGTTTGGAGGAGGGAACATCATGGTGTGGGGGTGTTTTTCAGCATATGGTACAGGCAGACTTGATATAACTGAAGGAAAGATGAATGGGCAAATGTACAGCAACATCCTTGATAAAAATCTGTTGCCATCTGCCAAGATGCTAAAGATGAAATGAGGGTGGACATTTCAGCAAGACAATGATCCCAAACACAGCCAAGGAAACTCAACTGGCTCCAGAGAAGGAAAATAAAGCTGCTAGAATGAACCAGTCAGTCACCTGACCTGAATCCCCTTGAAAATCTATTGAATGAACTGAAGATTCATAGAAAACACCCACGGAAACTTCAAGATTTGAAGACAGTTTGTGTGGAAGAATGGGCTAAAATCACTCCTGAGCAATGCCTGTGCCTAGTTTCTCCACACAGAAGGCGTCTGGAAGCTGTCATTACCAACAAAGGCTTTTCTACTAAATATTATATGAATTTCACCAAGCGTGTTCAATACTTATTCCCTGTGTCATTCCACTTTATTAAATACAACTTGTTTTGTGAAGACAGTTGCTTTGCTTTCTTTATAAGACTAGACACCCCAAGACTTACTTGGGGTGTTACTGATATCTGGTGAAAATCTCAGGTCAGTGGCTCCATCAGAAATATGTTTAATGAGAAAAATGTTGATGTGTCCAATACTTAAAGCTGTGAAAATGTATTTGCCTGATTTCTTATATTTTTGCATATTTGTCACACTTAAATGTTTCAGATCATCAAATAAATTTAAATATCAGACACAGACAACCCGAATAAATACAAAATACAGTTTTCAAATGATGATTTCATTTGTTAAAGGGAAAAAACTATCCAAACCTACCTGGCCCTATGTAAAAAAGTAATTGCTCCCCCTTGTTACATCATGAATTAACAGTGCTTAACCATTTTGGAAAGCCGAGTTCAGTTTCAATAGCTACACCCAAGCCCGATTACTACCAAATCTGATGAATCAAGAAATCACTTAAATGGAGCCTGTCTGACAACCTGAAGTAGGCTACAAGATCTCAAAAAGCCACACATCCCACTGTGATCTTAAGAAATTCAAGAACACATCAGAAAAAAAAAAAAAAAAAAACAACATCTAAAGAACTGCAGGCCTCACTTGCCTCAGTTTGGACACTGGTTCATGATGGAACAATAAGAAGAAGGCAGGGCAAAAATAGCATCTATGGGAGAGTTCCAAGACAAAAATCGCTGCTTGACAAAAGAAACAAAGGCTCGTCTCACATTTGTCAGAAAATATCTAGATAATCCTCAAGACTTTATGGAAAATATTCTGCGGACTGACAAGACAAAAGTTGAACTTTTTGGATGGCATGTGTGTCACGACGGCCCTCACGGACCGTCACAAGACGCCTCAGTCACCAGAGAGTTTGCAGTGGTAATTTATTGAGGATAAGGCAGAACACTCACAGAACACATACAGTGGCTGGGTGACGTCTGAGCCGGGGACCACCCGATGCGCCAGACGACAACAGTGAGAGTAAAGTCTCAAAGGAACATACCTGAGAATAACAGGAGCACAAACGGAACGTAGATGAACACCACAGAAGAGCATAGCAGGTGATCATAACAGGATATAACAGAGACTGCCGCGCTGGAGGACATTTAGCACCCGCTTATATCTCTGGCGGCTAATGACCCCAACGCGGCACAGCTGCTGCTAAAGACAGCAGAGCAGCAGCTGACTTTGACAGCAGGGAGCTCCCCCGGGCGCCTTCACAATAAGAGCCCGAGGAGCTGGAAGGAATCCTCAGCTGCCAAAGCCAGGGAACAAAAAGATATGAGACCCGAGTGTGGCCAGAACCGACACTCGGGTTATGACAGTACCTCCCCCTCAAGGCCGAGCTCTGAGCGGCCTGAGTAACACCCAAGCCCCACCCCCACCCCCCTAGGGTGGGTGGATGGGGCGCCGGCAGGAGGGAGAGAGACAAACAACCAACAAGGCTATAGGGAAAAAGAAAAAAAAAAACATAATCCCTTAAACGTGGGTAACAAGAACAGAACCACAGGCAATATATATATGGGCAAACAACGAATTGACATAAGGTGGAGGGAAAGGACCACCAAACATTGGAACAAGAAAGGAGTGAGCCACAAAAATCACAGATCAAACCCCCCCCCCCCCCACCCCCACCCCAACAGTCTCACAGACAAACAAACCCCGGGAAGAGTGTAGTTCTGACCCAGAGGGGCGGAGGCAGAAAGTTCGGGGGGGCCGACCGGCAACAGGAGGCCACAAAACAGGCAGGGGGAGAAAGAACAGTTCGGGTGGCCTACCCCGGTCCCATGCTCGGAAGCAGAGAATCTCAGGCGGCCGGACCAGGTCGCCACACAGGGAGTCCAAAATGTCGGGAGGCCGACCCAGAGAGCCAAATTGGCGAGACAGTCTTTCGGGCGGCCGACCCGCATCGCTAGCCCACCAGAACCGTTGGGTCAAAGTAGCCGGCGGTCCTGCTGAAAAGGGGAGAGATGAGGGAGAACCGGGCGAAGCAATCGGAACCCCAACGGCCCCAGGTGAACATGGGCAGCGCGCCTCAGGGAGATGAGGAGGATGACAATGGAGATGAGGGTGAAGAGGGGAATGAGTCTGTCCAGCATCCGGTGGCCGGGGACCTGCAGCTCCCTCACCGAATCCAGGACCTGCTGGTGCTGCACCCACGTCGGACCCCGATTGGGCCTCCGGAGCCGAACCCACGGTGGACCCCGACTGGGTCTCCGTGGCACCAAACTCGACCTCCAACCCCGAAACCGGAACCTCTGGCGCAGCAGGCGAAAGCAGCCCCTCGCCGGCGACCCTGGGAGAAGGCTCGAAAGAGAGAGAAAACCCGGGATCAGGATCACTGGCAGCGCCAGAACCCGGTGAGATAAGCTCGGACGCAGCGGGCGGCTGCACCCGGCTCATCTCCCCTTGAGACAGGCAAAAATGCTCTAAGAGGTGAAAAAGAAAGACAAAGTAGAGCACTTGCCTGAGCTCGGGTTCTGACGCCGTCCAGGACTGCGAAGATCCGGGCTCAGATGTCAGGAGGTCGTCCTCAGGCTCCCACTCAGCCGCGTTGGGCTCCGCAGCTGGCGTGATGGTGTGCGCAGCCAGAGAGCTCTCCGGCACCGATGTCCACGCCGATGGCCTGCACGGCGTGGTGGCAGGAGAACCTCGACCCGCTGGACCGGACCGCTCCTCCGTGGAACCCCAGGGACGCTTTCTCATCGGCGAAGGCTCCACGCTGCAGTCCGCTCTCCTCCTACGCCCACGGCGTGGCTGCGGAACCGGAACCAGGCTCTCCAGAACCACAGGCCCCCTCCTCATCCAGCGATGTTGGGCTGGCGTCGAGGACCGCTCAGCGGAGGGAGACACAGAGGAAGCAGGGTTAATATTTTCATCCACAGCAGGTGGAGGGAGCTCGGGGGGCTGCATACCCCGAACTCCACCCCTAGGAGTCAGACAAGGCAAGACAATGTCAAAAGAAGAGAAATTATCATGCACTCGCCTTTCCCCTAAGGGTAAGATGGTCTCCGCTGTGGGGGACGTCATTCCTTCCTTTCCCCGCTGGATGGCGACAGAGGGCCCTCTGGGAAGACGAGATGAGGCCACCCGAGGCGGATCCGGGATGAAGTTCGCCGAAACGGAGCTCTCGTGACACACAGCAGCCAGGATAGGCGACGAGGAGGAGGGGGCGACAGCCGGGGTCAGTCGGGCGTGGAGCGCTGGCGGGACAGCGGGCGAAGGCCCGGGAGAAGACGAGGCTGCGGGGATTCCCCTCTGACGAGGCGCAGGAATGACAGCTGTGTGGGGGGTTGAGCCCTTGCGGCGACCCGGAACAGCATCCAGACGGGGCTCTAGCCGAGGTTGGAAGCCGGAGTGACGACGGTTCCTTGTAGGGGGTGAGGCGAAGGTGAGGTCCGGAAATCGCCGTTCCTGAGCAGAAACGGCGGCAAGCAAGTCAGCAAACTCAGGGAACTCACGCAGCGCTGGATTCCTCTCCACGAGTCTAACCGCCGCCACCACATGCTTCATACACGCTGGAGGATTTTTAGCGGAGCAAGCAGCAGCCACCCGGTCCCAGATCTCGTCTGCTGTCATCTGCAGCTTCTCTGGGGGAATCCCGAGTGACGACATGCCCGATGGGAAAAACCCTCCAGGTGGTGCGAACTCCCGGGCCGGAACGGAGGCAGGAGCGGGATCCCGAAGAGAGGGGCGACGTCTCCTCCGCTTCGGCTCCCTGCCAGGATTTCCCTCCAGCCCTCGGAGTCTCTCACGCTGGGTGGCGATGTCAACTCTCCTCACGCTTACCTCTGGATGATCGGTGAAGCAGGGAAGAGAATCCAGAATCTCCTCGGCTAGGTCCAGGTGTCTACGAACGTCGCTGGGAGCGTCCAACAGCGTAGCGGTGAAGATGGTGTAGTCGACCTCCTTCAGGAGCTCTGCTTGCTGCCTGCCAAGGCGCCGACAATGGCCCCTGGATGACGGCATACTCCCCGCTGCAGACACTCGGACAGGTAGGAATTAACAGTCCACTACTGCAAACTACACGGTGAATGGCGTCTCGAAACAACGCCTCCTCTCCGGGCGTTAGGCGGCAGTCTACTGTCACGACGGCCCTCACGGACCGTCACAAGACGCCTCAGTCACCAGAGAGTTTGCAGTGGTAATTTATTGAGGATAAGGCAGAACACTCACAGAACACATACAGTGGCTGGGTGACGTCTGAGCCGGGGACCACCCGATGCGCCAGACGACAACAGTGAGAGTAAAGTCTCAAAGGAACATACCTGAGAATAACAGGAGCACAAACGGAACGTAGATGAACACCACAGAAGAGCATAGCAGGTGATCATAACAGGATATAACAGAGACTGCCGCGCTGGAGGACATTTAGCACCCGCTTATATCTCTGGCGGCTAATGACCCCAACGCGGCACAGCTGCTGCTAAAGACAGCAGAGCAGCAGCTGACTTTGACAGCAGGGAGCTCCCCCGGGCGCCTTCACAATAAGAGCCCGAGGAGCTGGAAGGAATCCTCAGCTGCCAAAGCCAGGGAACAAAAAGATATGAGACCCGAGTGTGGCCAGAACCGACACTCGGGTTATGACAATGTGTCCCATTTTTTTCTGGCATAAAACTAACACAGAATTTCATGAAAAGAACATTGTATCAACAGTCAAACATGGTGGTGGTAATGTCATGGTCTGGGACTGCTTTGCTGCTTCAGGACCTGGACACCTTGCCCTAATTGACAGAACCATGAATTCTGCTCTCTACCAAAAAATCCTGAAGGAGAATGTTCGGCCATCCGTTCATGAAGACCTCCAGTGTGACTGAATTTAAACATTTCTACGCAGAAGAGTGGATCAAAATTCCTCATGAGCGATGTAATACTCATTGCCAGTTGTTGGAACCAATGGTGGCACAACCAGTTATTAGGTTTAGGGGGCAATTACTTTTTCACATAGGGCCAAGTAGGTTTGGATAGCTTTTTCTCCATAATAAATGAAATCATCATCTAAAAACTGCATTTTGTATTTACTCAGGTTATCTTTATTTAATATTAAAATTTGTTTGATGATCTGAAACATTTAGGTGCAACAAATGTGCAAAAATATAAGAAATCGGGAAGGGGCAAATACTTTTTCACAGCACTGTATTTTCACCGCTGTAAGCCTGTGAGAAAAAAAAAAAAGCAGCAAGTAAGTCTGGGAGAAAAAAGCAGCAACTAAGTCTGCAAAAAAAAGCAACAAGTTAGACTGTGGGGAAAAAAGCAATTAAGTTATTGGGGAAAAAAAAACAGCAAGTAAGTCTGTGAGAAAAAAGCAACAAGTTAGACTGCGGGAAAAAAGCAGCAAGTAAGTTTTCTGGAAAAATGCAGCAAGTTAGTCTATGGGGAAAAAAAGCAGCAAGTTAGTTTGCTAGAAAAGAAAAAAGCAGCAAGTAAGTCTGCGAGAAAAAAGCAGCAATTTAGATTGCGAGAAAAAAGCAGCAAGTAAGTCAGCAAGAAAAAAGCAGCAAGTTAGATTGCGAGAAAAAAGCAGCAAGTAAGTGTGAGAAAAAAGCAAGTAAGTCTGCGAGACAAAAAGCAGCAAGTTAGACTGTGTGTGGGGGGGCAGCAATTTAGATTGTGGGAAAAGAGCAGCAAGCAAGTCTGCGAGAAAAAAGTAGCAAGTCTGTGGGAAAAAAGTAGCAAGTAAGTCTGTGGGAAAAAAGCAGCAAGTAAGTTTGCTAGAGAAAAAAGCAATTTGCGAACTCTGCTGTATAGGCAGAAATGGCTTTGTGTGCCTTAAAGGGCCTATATCATGCAAAATCAACTTTTTTGAGCTCTTAAGCATGTTATAATGTTAATTCCTCACCAAAAACACCCCCAAAGTGGTATTTTACTCCATTCATGCATCTCTGAGTATTCCTCCTCAACCGTGCTCTCTGAGCTGCTGCTCCGCCCTGTCCCTGATAATGACTGGGTCCCCACGTTCATACGTATGAACGTGGGTGAGCCACCCACTCCAGGAAGTGCCTGTGCTGCCAGCACCACCCCCAGGCTAACGCACACACCCACTTTCTCCGTGCAGCTAACGGAGCGGTGATCGGCAAAACTCTTTCACTTTAGCATTGACGCTGTGAAGAAGTAGTTCCTCTCGCACCTAATCTGCTCAGTGACAACAACTGTTTGCTTTTTTACGTAAGACAATGTCTTCTAAGTTTTCGTGGGCGGAACCCAGCGACACGCTGCAGCAGCCGGCTCAGGGGTTATGCCATGAAATGGGCGGCAGCCACAAGAAGGAGAGGCCGAGCCTCAGAGATCGAGGCATCTTACTTCCGGGTTGGAAAAGTAGCTCGCGAAAATAACTCATATTTCATAAGAAATTCATTCTCCAGTGTACCAAAGGTAATATACTATCACATACATGCATATAGTTTACTCTGAAAGGCTTAAAATAGCATGATATAGGCCCTTTAATGACAAATCAAAGGTACTATATGGAGCTGGTGGAAACTCCATGTAAAATATACCCTGTACTTTAAAAAAGTACACTTTAAACAAGTTTTATGACAGACATGAAAGGTACCTTACACAGTACAAGAGCAGTACTGTGCTCTACTGCACCTTTTGTAATTTTACAGTCCTTCAGCTTTATTGCCGACTTCTCTGGGTAAAAGGTCTGATAATAACTCCAGCAGAGTTTATAGACCCTCAGCCTTACATGTGCAGCCAAGTTTTCTCAATCATCTACAGCAGGTTATCAGGAAGAACTGTGCTACATGACCATTTTGAATCCAGCCGAGAAAAACTAAACAGTCAACCACTTACTCTTGCACATTTCTCCATTTTCAAGTTCCCCATTTCCTCCTTTGTTGCATCTTATCCATCTTCTTCCACTTTTCTTTGCTTCCCAGGCTGTGTTTTATCATTTCCCACATCCACGGCTGCAAAGGCAAAACAAGGGGAAGCGATTTCCACCTTCTCTTCCCTATTATTAGGACTTTCCTCCCCATTTCCTCCTCCCATTGGTCCTCAGCACCCTCTCGGCTGCTGGCTTGATAACAGGCTGTCACAAGTACTCAATGTTTTCTGAGAAAGCGCTGGCTTTCCCTTCGAGGGCCACAGCCTTGGTGGGTGGGCGGCTGGCAGGCTGGAAAAAAAAACAGTTGCATTTGCAGGCGAACAAAGAGGTACAGATGTTAGGAGAGGAGCAAAAATACTCCCATCTCCACCATGATTCATCGGTTCTGATCAGACAGTTTTTATTATATGTGGACCTCCAGTGCCCTTTTACAGGCGTGCACTGATGGAAGCAAATGGTGTAATAAAAAGTCCTAATGTGACACGGTGTCACATTAGAAGGAAAGGAAAGGCAGAGTGGGAGGAAGCCAGCAGGGTCTCCCAGTGTATGAACGTTTTAGAGGGTTTTTTTTGGTGCCATTTGTTTGACTAGTATCTGAACTGACACTGCCCTAAATTCTTGACTGTCTGAGAGCAGACGTGCAGACAGTCGATAGAACTGTCAGGCTAGCAGAGCAGTAAGAGGGCCAGTGGTCAGGCAGGGGGAACAGAGAGGACAGGGGTTCACACACTGTCAGGAAAAACCGCTTCAGTCAACACAAGTTGGCAGCAGCTTAAATCCGCCCCCTCAACTCTACACCGAGCAGCACTGCCCATCTGTACAAATGTCACAGCACAGTACCTGACTCTTGAAGAGAACTATAGGCATAGGAACTCTTTGAGGGACTTTTTCCTCAAATTAGAATCTTGGGGTACTTTCACACCTGCAGGCTTTAGTCTGTTTCAATAGAACTCAAGTTCTTTTTCTCCGTTAGTGCGGTTCGTTTTGTCTGGTGAGAACACGGTAATCACACTCAAGTGCGTACCAAAACCACCTCTTTCAGGTGGTCTCGGTTCAAATTAAATGGCGACCTCTGGTGTGATCCTGCAGGTGAGAAAGCAACTGCACTAAAACGGGACCAGTGACAAATGGTAAAACATTTTATGTTACAGTACATACCTGATAGATCTTTGAAAATATCTGTGGCTGAGCACGTCACGGTTCTGGAGAATTAATCAACATTAACATGTTATTTCCCATCTGTAGCAGGGTTTCATGTTCAAACTGTACGATTTGCCAAAAGTGGTATATGCATGTATGTAATAAACGATAACCAGGGCAATTAAAACCCCTGTAGATTACGCTACGATTTGTATTGTTTTCTCCCAGAAATGCATAAATACACAGTAGTCATCCTACTTCCTGTATTTACTTTTCTTGTTCTTGCGGAAAAAAAAATCTGACCAATAAGAACAGAGAACGTTCTGACGTAAGTCTAGCAGGATTTAACATGACAGTTATGCAGGAAGTGACCCAAGGTTGGAGAATGAATTACTGATTTTGAGAGCTGAATACGACAAAAAATCAGCGAATAGAGCTGCCTCGAGTCTTCTAAGATTGAAACAATCTTTTTATGAACAAGGTGAAAAATCAGGAAAATTATTAGCATGGCAGATTAAACAATTGGAAATTAAAACACCAATTACCAGTATTATAAGTAATGGACAGGTAGTTATAGATCCTTTAGAAATTAATAGAGCCTTTAGAGATTACTATGAAAAATTATATGATACCAAAAATGAACCTGATTTAACAAAACTAAATGGGTTTTTGAACGAACTATCTATACCGTGTATTCCAAATGAAAACAGGGAGATATTGGAGTCTAAAATTAGTCAAGAAGAAGTTGGGCTAGCCATTGATAATATGAAATCAGGAAAAAGTGCAGGACCAGATGGTCTTCCAGTTGACCTTTATAAAAAATTTAAGAATAAATTAATAAAACCTTTTTTGGAAATGGTTTTAGAAGCATTTCAAAATAATAATTTACCATCATACATAAATAATGCCTTAATTATACTGCTGCCAAAACCAGGTAAGCCCTCTAATAAATGTGAAAATATGAGACCAATAAGCCTATTAAACGCCGACCTTAAGATAATCTGTAAAATTTTAGCAAGACGAATACAAGAAATTTTACCAAATATTATTAATCGAGATCAGAATGGCTTTATAAAGGGTAGACAAGGCTTCCATAATGTAAGAAGACTATTTAATATTATTTATTTTAATAAAGAAGCACCGGATACAGCTCTCCTATCATTGGACGCCGAAAAGGCCTTTGATAGAGTTGAATGGCCCTTTCTTTTTGAAGTCCTACAAAGGTTTGGACTTGGAAATAATTTCATAAAATGGGTTCAAATAATATACAATAATGCTACAGCAGAAATCCTAACAAATAACAATATTTCAAAACCAATAAAAATCAATAGAGGATGTAGACAAGGCTGTCCACTTTCACCTTTACTGTTTACTATGGCAATTGAACCTTTAGCGATAGCGATACGTTTACATTCACAAATATATGGAATTAAAGTTGGACCAACAGAACATAAAATCTCCCTGTACGCCGATGATATAATTTTGTTTATGTCGAATCTAAAAAAATCAATTCCAACCTTGTTGAATTTAATAAAGAATTTTGGGGAAATATCAGGATATAAAATAAATAAAACTAAATCTTCAATATTAATGCTAAATGAGACCCAGAGAAATTACCCAGCCCCTGAGGTAAATCAATTCAATGTTGTAAATCAGTTTAAATATTTAGGAATCCAAATTGTGCCTAAGCTAGAATCAGTCGCCAGTGTCAACTATGAAGCCTTAATGTCAGATATCAGTGAGTTAACTCAGAGATGGATGTCACTACCAATGTCGATGATCGGGAGAATCAATATACTTAAAAGTAATATTTTACCTAAAATACTTTATTTATTTCAATACATTCCCTTATCACCACCTTTAGATCTATTCTCAAGAATAAAAAAAAAGTTAGTGGAATTTATATGGAACAACAGGAGGGCTAGATTACGTTTGTCTTTATTATATTTACCATTTGATCGTGGAGGTCTGAAATGTCCAAATTTTATGTTGTATTATTGGTCGGCACAACTGAGGTCTATGACATATTATTTTTCATCAAATGATCTCCCTCACTGGACTGAAATGGAATCATACAATTTACCTTTACCTCTTCCCATATTCATATACTCAGATTCGGCAAAAAAATTACAAAAACAAGTTAAAAATCCATTTGTAAAGCATATGATCAAAATATGGTGTGAAGCTAAAAACTATTTAAAAGAACCACAGTTATTGTCACAATTTAGTCCAATATGGGGTAATCAATATTTTAAACCAGGGAGAGCGGACGCTGTATTTAAAGTATGGAATTTAAAAGGGATACAAAAGATTCAGGATTTATATTTGCCATGTGCAGACAACATAATGTCTTTTGAAGAGCTGAGGATCAAATTTAATCTCAATAGAACACATTTTTTTAAATATCTTCAACTTAGAAACTTTATTCGATCAAATCAAAATAAAGCTCTCACTCGACCTATTTATTCATCCTTGGAAAAAATGATGATGAAAGATAGTAAAAGAAAGGGTATTATTTCAGAGTTTTATAACTCATTGACACTATCTTCAAGTGAAAATTCACTGAAAAGATTAAACTACTGGAAAGAAGATCTGCAAATTGAAATTTCAGAGGAACAATGGGAATTGGCTTGTACAGAAGCTCAAACCAAATCAATAAATGCACGCCTTAAATTGATACATTTCAAATGGTTAATGCGGATGTATGTTACACCGGAGGAGTTAAATAGATACAACAAAAATATACCAGATACATGCACAAAATGCATGGAAAGTAAAGGAACCCTATTTCATTGTTTATGGGAATGTAGATTAATAAGAATGTTTTGGGAAGAGGTGAGGGTAACAATTGAAAAAATAATCTCAAAACAAATCATATTGAATCCTAAACTGTTTTTGTTGGGTCTGTACCCAGAAAAGCATAATTTTAATAAAAGTGAAAGAACATTCATAGACCTCAGTTTGCTTAATGCCAAAAAATGTATTGCACTATTATGGAAAAAGACTCATAGACCAGATGTGACTCAGTGGTTAAGACAGATGTTAACAAACCTTCCATTAGAAAGAATAACATATATACTAAAATCAAAGGAAATTGTGTTTGAGAATATATGGAGACCTTTTATTGATTATGTAAAAAATTTAAACATAACTCTTGAAGAAGAAGGTGAATGATGTGTGTGGACCTTGTAAATTCCAAACTGGTGAACATAATATGTATACTTATGTATTGGATTGTCTAGACTAAACAGAGGAGCATTGTTGAAGACTTGATTTTGTTGGTGGTTGTTGGTGTTTTTAGTGCATTTTTTTTTTTTGTAGTACTTTAGTGTTAGTGTTTGATTGTTTGTATCATGTTTGTTAAAAAAAAAAAGGTTCAATAAAGATATTGTGGAAAAAAAAAAACATGACAGTTTGGTCTGCTTATGGTCTGCCTCAATTTTTGCCTGTGTGAAAGGGTACCGAACCGAGGAGAAAATGATACAAAGTGACAAACTTATCAACTGATTTGGACCACATTTAACAAATTTAGGTGTAAAAGCACCCTTAGTGAGTAAGCAAAGTTCATTCATTCATTCATCTTCTTCCGCTTAATCCTTTTCGGGTCGCGGGGGGGCTGGAGCCTAATCCCAGCATCTTTGGGCAAGAGGCAGGGTACACCCTGGACAGATCACCAGTCCATCGCAGGGCCAACACAGAGAGACAGACAACCATTCACTCTCGCAGTCATACCTAAGGACAATTTAGAATCTCCAGTTTTGATGCCAATTAACCCAACTTGCACGTTTTTGGCATGTGGGAGGAAACCGGAGAAATCCCGGAGTAAACCCACGCAGACACGGGGAGAACATGCAAACTCCACACAGATCACTGTTGGTTGGGGGCTGGGATCGAACCCAAATCTTATATTCATAGTTTCTGATCACCCACTGTTTGTTTACTTACGCGATGGGGTGAAAAAGTATGAAGACCTTAGAAACTTAAAGTGAAACTCTTGATAATGACTCTAGACAGCGTTACGATGACAAATTACCATAGATGGGTAGATTTACTTTATTGCACCTTTAATCAAGAAGCAGGACCCTGACTCGGAGACGAGCAGGATGACATCTGATGAATCTTTAGAAGTCACACGATTCAATTTGATTCAGATTTCGGGGGTCACGATTTGATTCAGAATCGATTTTCAATTCAAAACAATTTGCGATTTGCATATGGCTCTCAGTTCAGTACAAAAAAAACCACTAATCTCAGAAAAAAGTCCATTGCATTGCAAAAAATGCTGAGGTAAGCTTGAAAGCAGAATAAAGTGTGTTGATGTTTTGAGGGGTTATATTTTTTTTAAAAAAATTATATCAACTGATTTGCAACAAAATACTGTTACATGAAAAAAGTAGGCTTAGGCTAGTAACTGCTTTTTTATTTCTTGAAAACTTTGAAAACTGAGTTTTAAAAATGAACTTGTACACAAGTGAAATAAATTTTGAAATTTTTCCTTTTCAGCACATCACAATTCCTAACATCTTTTACACAGTGTGTACGTTTGGTCACCCTCCAGCATTCTAGAAATATATGCTATTAATTAAAAAACAAAAGTAAATTCTATCAAAAATACTTTGAACATCCATTTAAACAGTAGTGCTACCTAACTGCATGCAGTCAATGTACAGTTACCTATACAGTAACTTAATGCAATGAACAAATTCAATAAGAACTGAATGCAATTGATGCATAAGTAACATTAATTTTAAACCTGCACAAATCTAAACTTAAGTATCTAAATTCTTCAGAGACTTAAAAAAAACCAAATTAAAGTTATAAAACAAAATGTGCTGTTACAAAATTTCATGATTTTTTTTTTTTTGCCCATTTAGAATTTACTAGAGTTTGTTAAAGTGGTGCAGAGTGCAGTGTTCAGCAAGAGGACTTACAACTTGTTCCACTTCTTTCAACTCTGGGTGATGGCGGTAAATGTGAGCCTCAGCGTTTGTGGTGTTATCAAAGTACTTGACTTTTGTTTTGCAAACTTTACATATTACATGTGTCATGTCTAGTGCTTAGGTATGACTGTGAGAGTGAATGGTTGTCTGTCTCTCTGTGTTGGCCCTGCGATGGACTGGCGATCTGTCCAGGGTGTACCCTGCTTCTCGCCCAAAGATGCTGGGATAGGCTCCAGCCCCCTGTGACCCGAAAAGGATTAAGCGGTAGAAGATGAATGTCTCGTGCTTTCTTTCCCAGAATGTTGTAGAAACAAAAATGCACCCACACACTTGCCTTCATTGAAGATGGAACTGGCTGAATTTCTTGCTGCTCCATTTTTTCTTTATTCTGACCATTTCATCCAGCTGCTAGCTAGTAAGCTAGTCTGCATGGTTCTCCTGCGTCAGCAGCGTCAGTGTGTAATTACATATACTGAAGCGGCAATGTGTCACGTGATGGGACCCCGGCACCACCACAAAATTAATAACAACAATAATAAAAAAATAACAATTCTTAATTTTTGTGAATCGATTCTGGATCGTGTAAAATGAGAATCTAGGTTCTTATGTGAATCGATTTTTTCTATCACCCCTAGATGCTACCACCTGGCCGAACAGGCGGACTCCGAGACTGAGCGGACACTCCTGACTCGCAGAAGGAGCATGAACATGACCAAGTGTGTGGCCGTGCAGAGTTTCGAGCACGTCGCGGAGGTTGTAGGTAGTTGGTCAAAATTAAGAGCTAACTTATGAGCCAACGTTAGCTGCTAAACGTAGCTCTGGGAAACCTGAGCAGAAGATTGTTTTGCACAGTTACTGTGGGTTAAATGAACATGTCAGCCTGTCCCTCCTACCAGTGTTCGTACAATCACCACCATACAACAACACACACCACATTTACAACATTTTTCTGCCGAATGAAGCGGCTTCCCCTCCAATACGATTGTCGCTTGACGTCATCTTAAAACTATTGACAGCCATAAAAATACACGTGTAAAAACAAATGTACCTTCAGCATGTTTTTCTTCTTCCCAAATTTTTTTTTTTTTTTTTTTAAGAGACACATCTCAGTATTAGTTAACATTCTGCAACCGCTAGGTCTAGAGCTAACTAGCTAGCTAGCATTTCTGGGGACATTCATACCAGTTTCAGGGTTGTTTTTTTATGTTTAAAACTCTAATGGGAGGTGTGTAACATCAGCTGGCTAGGGACCACAGAGAGATCGGAAATGCAACATATCTGCTGGTTAAATGCAACATTCCAGTTTTATCACCACACACAAAGAAATTAGGATGCGAACCAACAACCCTCCAATCAGAGATCGGCCACACTATTCATCTACACCACAGCTGCAGCAGGCTTGGAATTGATCTGAAAGAAAGCTGTGTGATTGGGCTATAGCACCCCTTACCCCTAGTGTGGCATTGTGTGTACTTGATTAAAAGTGTCTTCTATAAAAGTTACTTGAGCAGTAGGATAGGTCACAGTTTAATTATGATTCAGAGCGCTTCATTGTACGCACAAAGAAATTAAAGTACAGAAATTGACCTAAAAAGGTACAAATGCTTGGCGCTCCAGCAGTACCCTAAAAAGTATGAGAACTGTACCTTGGAAAAACATATCTGGAGCCCCAGTGGCAACTATGGACCTTTGTTTGGATTTAAAAGTACATTTTTTACACTGGAGCTCCAAATATGTTCTTCTAAGATACAGTTCTTGTACCGTTTAGGGTCTGGCTGGAGCAACAAGCGTTTGTACCTTTTTAGGTCCATTTCTGTACTTTTCTCTGTGCGTACAATGAAGCGCTCTGAATCATAATTAAACTGTGACCTATCCTACTACTCAAGTAACTTTTATAGAAGACACTTTTAATCAAGTACACACAATGCCACACTAGGGGTAAGGGGTGCTATAGCCCAATCACACAGCTTTCTTTCAGATCAACTTCAAGTCTGCTGCAGCTGTGGTGTAGGTGAATAGTGTGGCCGATCTCTGATTGAAGGGTTGCTGGTTCGCATCCTGCTCTCACCACCATGCCCACACCATTTTATGATGAGATGGAATTTAGAAATAAAATTAAGAGGTTAGCCTTAGGATTTGGGAGTGGGCAAGGTTAAAAAGGTAGTAAACAGACATTAATTAAAAAGTGAAACAAATAAATGCCTCCCATCTCCGTACCCGTGGCCTGCTGCTGCTAAGATATGACACTAATAGACACAAAAGAAGTCCAGGCACTCCTCAGAGCCCGTGATACAGCCTTCAGGTCAGGGGATACAGATCTATATAGCACCACCCGGGCTAATCTGAAGAAAGGCATTAAGGAGGCTAAACAGGCCTATAAGAAGAAAGTTGAGGACCATTTTTCTGATAATGATTCGAGACGAGTATGGCAAGGCTTTCACCATATCACAAACTATAAGGGCATCAGCATCATTTCCAGTGACATCAGCGCCTCACTGGCAGAAGAACTGAACTGCTTTTTCGCACGGTTTGAGGCAAATACACCTCGCCCGGACCCACTGACGTTATTGAATGCCAGCTCTGATGTGCTTTACCCTGCAGGATCATGAGGTGAGACAGACACTGAGAGCAGTTCATCCGAGAAAGGCTACTGGTCCTGATGGAGTGCCAGGAAAGGTGCTCAGAGCATGTGCAGATCAGCTATGCTCTGTTTTGACTGACATTTTTAATTTGTCTCTCAAGGCAGCTGTTGTTCCACAGTGTTTAAAATCTGCAGTCATTATTCCTGTGCCTAAAAAACATTAGCAGTCTGAATGACTATCAACCAGTAGCATTAACACCCATTATTATGAAGTGCTTTGAGAAAATGGTTTTTTGCCTAGTCCCCCCCCCAGACTTTGATCGGTACCAGTTTGCCTACAGGCGGAGCAGATCCACTGAAGATGCTATTGCTATAGCTCTCCACTCCACTCACACATTTACAAGACAAGAGGAGCTATGTAAGAATGTTGTTTGTGGACTATAGCTCGGCATTTAATACAATTATTCCCAACATTCTCATCACCAAATTGCTTCAGTTTGGTCTGCCTACTCACACTTGCAGCTGGATTAAGGACTTCCTAACAAACAGAACACAGACTGTTAGACTCGGACCACATTCCTCCTCTACGGTCATGCCTAACACAGGCTTGCCACAGGGCTGTGTGTTGAGCCCCACTTTGTATTCATTGTACACATATGACTGCATACCTGTTCATCCCACAAACATTATAGTAAAGTTTGCAGATGACACAACAGTAGTGGGGCTCATATCAGGAGGAGATGAGTCCGCATACAGAGATGAAGTCCAGAAACTGGTGAGATGGTGCTCAGATAATAATCTGCTATTGAATACAAAAAACCCCAAAAGAACTCATTATTGATTTTAGGAAGCATAGCAGTGAGCCGCCTCCTCTATATATAGGCAAGGAACGTGTGGAGGCTTTTAAGTTTTTGGGTGTTCATATTTCTCACAACCTTAACTGGGTAGTTAACACCATAGCTATGATAAAAAAGGCTCAACAACGTCTACACCAGGGGTCACCAACGCGGTGCCCGCGGGCACCATGTCGCCCGCGGCGACCACGAGTCGCCCGTAGGCCTGTTCTAAAAATAGCACAACTCGCAAGTGAGCTGCGTCTAAGATGTAATTTTTTCTGCCGCTATTTTTTATTTTATATTTTTTATATTTTTTAAAATCACACTTGCATTTATATAGATTTTAAAATGACAATGTCTTAAAAATAAAAAAAATGAAAATATGTTTATTATACGTAAAGTTAAGGTGAACTCTGACCTAGTTCAAAGGTCAGTATTGTGCACATGACCTTCGCGCTTGTGGAGTGTAAGCTTAGCTAGCGGGTAGTTAAGATGGTGAACGGAGTGCAGTTTCCAAGCCCAAAAACATGGCAAAAAAAAGAAAATTTATCATTTTCAAAGTGAGCGGGAGGAAGAGTTCTTTTTTACTACCGTGAAAGGAAGCTGCGTGTGTTTCATTTGCGGGGCGACGGCGAAGCGCATGTGGAGCGACACTTCACTACCCACTCTTTTTTTTTGGACTTATCTTGTACCCGTAGGTAGATTTGTTCTGCAGTCCGGTGACAAGCCACCAGCCGCTGCGTGCACAAGCGCCCTTTAACTCCCTAACCTGCATGTTTTTGCATGAAAAACGAGAACATGCACCACCAGAACATGCAAACTCCACACAGATCACTGTTGGCCAGGGGCAGGGATCGAACTCACGATCCCTGTGATCCCCCGGCCGAGGGTAAACTGCTGCCGCGGTGCTAACTACTGCTCTACCGTGCATATAAGCACTCTCAGTGCTGTTTAGCTTCTCATGAAAGGACAGTGCTGGTTGCTCAAGCATAATTCTTGGCAAGAACTGTATGGATATAATTCCAGTGAAGAAGAACACACAAAAGTGTGTTTATTAAATGTAACAGATTTTGAGCAGAATTGCAGCAGATTTGTTCAGTTAAAAATGTGATAAGATTTATTTAATATGAAAGTTGATTTTTCTTAAATGTTGCATAACTTTTTCAAACATGGTTCAACATAGTTCATGAATTAAAAGGGTTTAGTTTTTTATGGTTAAAAGGGACTGGTGAAAACTGGACATTTTTTTTAATGAAATGTAGAAGTGATCATCTGAACAATTGCTGAGATTAATAAAAAAGTGTTGAATATTGATCTTGTCTGTTACCCACTCTAAGTTATTGATAATTATTTATTTATGTATATATACATACACACACACAATTTGTTATTTTAGAGGAGTGTGTCAAGCTGGTGCCCTTCACATGACTCGATACCCATGAAGTAGCTCTTGGTTTCAAAAAGGTTGGTGACCCCTGGTCTACACTTTCTGAGGCTCCTCAAGAAGAATGGCCTGAATGCACAGTTGCTGGTTTTATTTTATCGCTCTGCTGTTGAGAGCATTTTGTCATATGGTATCGTGGTTTGGTATGAGGGCTGCTCAGCCGCAGACCGCAAAGCCTTCCAGAGAGTGATCGAGACTGCGCAAAAAAAAAAAAAAAAAAAAATTAAAAAAAAAAATCACTGGCTGTTCTCTCCCTTCTCTGGAAGAGATTTCCAGGTCTCGGTACCTCAACAAAGCTACTGCCATCATTAAAGACTGCACTCATCCAGGCCATGATTTCTTTCACTTGCTCCCCTCGGGAAAGCGGTACAGATCCCATAAAACACGGACTACCAGGTTTAATCATAGTTTTTTCCCAGCAGCAGTATGTATTTTGAACGGATCTATGTAACACCTACAGACTGATGATATTATTTTATGTTATTTTGTGGCAATAACCCTGTGTGTATAAGCTGGTCTTATATATTTATCACTCAGTATGTTTTCATTATTGCTATGTACATATTGTATTCAACTTTTAGGTAATATTGTTTCAAGCATTATTTATTGTTGTAATTATGAGAATGTTAAATGCATGAGTGAACTGTGAGTGTGATAGTTTGTTTTTAGGGAGCAGTATCTCAGTTTCGTTGTATTGTTTATTAGCAATGCAATGACAATAAAGGCACTTTGACTTTGACTTAATACAACACACTGGCCAATCAGACTGGAGCCACATCTGTAGCAGGAACTCACCCACAGTCATTGCCTAAAAAGAAACTGGAGCAAGTGTCCGGGTGATAAATGTTGAAAATTTACTAGAAAACATCATAAATTTATGTGAAAAAAAAGTTTAAAACTTATGAAAAAAGTTGCAAATTTGCAAAAATGTCACAAACTTATGAGAAAAAATTTCAGATTTACAAGCTGTAAATTTCTGAGTCAAAAGGTCATGAGTTTGCAAGAGAAAGGAGCAAATTCACAGGAAAAAAAGTAGCTAATTTACAAAAAATTGCAAATTTACAAGAAAAAAAAACAGACTTACGAGAAAAAGGAAGCAAATTTGACAAAAAGTCGCATATTTATGAGAAAATGTTGCAAGATTATGAGAAAAGAAGTTGAAAATTTATGAGAAAAATCCCCCCCTTGCCTGTAGCATTTGCAGACTGCTTCATAGGCAGAAACGGCTCTGCCTCAACAATTACATATAAAGAGCTTTTTAATGTCCGTCTGAACGGATGCGACCAATAATCACCAATGGAGACCTTCTTCTTCTTCTTATGCAACCCAAAGTGAGCTCCGGCTGATAAGCTCTTACTCAACCCTTCCTGTACTGATAACAGTGGTTCACTGGGGGAAGAACTAAATCGGCCCTGCCGTGAGACTCCAGCTGCACCGCGGCGGTTAAACAGGAGCGGTTCTGGTGTTACTGCATAAAGCTGCAGCGGTGGCTTTTGCGATGTGAAAGCAAACCCAGGTCCCTCTGCGTGTCTCACCCACCTGATATGCCCGCTCCGACCACAATAACATCGTAGGTGTTGCTGGGTGCCGTCATGGTTGCGCCGTCTGCCGCTCCGTCTCCCGTCCGCTCGCCGCTGAACGCAGGGCGCAGAGGAGCGCATCTGTATTAAAGCGCTCCGGGCTGGCCCCGCCGTCCGCAGACTCCACCCACCGATAGTAAAAGCAGCATTGCACGCCACTGAGGCCAATTAGGAACAAGCCTGCAGATGCATTACTTTCTGCCCTCGCAAGTTCATGTGCATGAAGACAGAGGTGGGGAGTCATGGGCGGATAGTTAATATCACTGTTGGATCGATAAACAAGAGTAAATATTGAGGGGCACACTGGGGCGGGGGGGGGGGGGGCGGTATATGCAAGATTCTGTAAATGGGGAAGAATTCACGCTCTATAAAATGTGGAAAAAAGATAAAACTTTGATAAAATAAAATGAGTTAAATACCTAGACAAACATAAAAAAATAAACATTACATAGAATCAAAATGTAACCAGTGTTGTCTAGAAAAACGTGGAATGACCAGCAGAGTTGAGTTTGCTGGGAACAGAAACTTTTACAAAAAACCTTAGTGGTGGTACAGAGCGTCATGGGTTGGGAGGCTGATTGCCGAAAGAAGAGAAGAGGCTCTAAAATGTCCGTCCCTTGAGTTTATGTTCGTGTGATGACATCACCGAGCGGCTGCGTCATCACACCGACACTGACCAAACCTGTGGTTTTTATACACCACATTCACCTCCCCCTTGGAAAAAGAGAAAAGACACATGAATGAATTAACCCTCCCCAATTTGGTACACAAAGAACCCCAAGCTACAGTAGCTAGAGCCAGGGGCTGGACTACAGCATGGCCCAGCGTGGCTAAGTTCTTTATTGTGCCACCATTTGCTGGCAGCCATGCCCCTAGCTAAACAGTCCTTCTTTTTATTGAGGAAGGCAGTTCAGTTTGAGGAGTCTTGTGGCGAGCCTATGGTGGACGCGCCCCCTGGAGATGCGAAGGCCTGTGGACCAGGATTGTCTTCTTCGTAACCTCAGTCCGGGTCCCACACTGTGCGAGTCGACTCCCGCACAGCCTTGTCATCCGGGGCAGCTGCTCGAACTCAATGAAGACGGTTGGCGTGCCACATTGAACCTTCCTGCTAGCTGGAAGGTTGCTGGCTCCAGCTGTGCAGTGATCTTGACGGGTGCCAGTAGTGGTGGAGACAGTGTTGAGGCTGACTGTGGGTCTGGTTGTTTGGTTCTGCGGATCCGGACCCAATCCATCACTGTGAGTGGCGCTCTGTTCAGCTGCACTCGGCGTCGTGGTTGTGATGGTGTGGCTCTCACGTCTGCTGTGGGGCGTTCACCAGGTTGTGGTGATTCTACTGCATCCCACTGGGTCATGGACTCTTCAACCTGCAGCTCAGCGGTGGCTCCTGGAGGCTGATGCCGGGTGCAGATTCAAAAGCAGTCTGGTGGGTCTACTGGGTTTTGTTGAATCGCGGACCCTTCATCCTGCAGCTCAGCTGTGGCTCCTGCAGGCTGATGCTGGGCATGGATTCGGAAGGAGTCCAGCCTCTTCTCCCCCTCTCCTGGGAAGTCTGGTCTTGGCGATGTGTTGCTGTCGCCGCTTGATAGAACCTACGCTAGGTCGTTGTGTCCTGGGGTTCCCACATAGACGTGGGCTCCCTCTCCAGCAGCTGTACAGTGGCTCCCTGAGGCTTATGCTGTGTGAGGATCTGAGGTGAGTCTGGTCGCTGCCCCTTCTCCAGGCAGTGCTCCTGCAGTGGACTTCAAACTGTTTTCTGTGTCTGCGCTGTGTTGTGTAGGGAAATAACTCCAACGGTGGGTTCACAGCTGGCACTTTATTCTCTGAAAGACAGGGATAAATCAGTGGGACCCACACAGCAGCAGCACACTCTCGTCCCATCTGTGCAGGGTCCACGCAGTTTGTTTTTTTTTAACATGTGCTGCGTTACAGAATTATATAGTAACAAAATACATTCCAAAAGACAAACCAAAAACACGGTAAAACTGAAATAAATAAATAAAAATCAAATAAACACAACTGTACTCAAAAGCATCAATAAATAAAGACACACTCAAATTTGACAGTTACATATAAAAATAAAAACTAAAAAAATACAAAGTGACTCAAAGTATTATCTTATGTGTAGCTTCAAATAAAACTCACATTATAACATTTTTAACATGAAACACACCTATGAAAGAGATTAATCAGTGGGGCACACAGCAGCACGCTCTCATCCTGTCTAATGCAAAAGGAAAAAAAACGGCCTCTGAGCGGACACGACAAAACAGCAATAAAAGTGATGTTTTTCTGCTCAGACATTACTAAACCTTAATGAAAACCCTTCTGCAGTGTTATACAATTATTAATAAGCACTTATTATAGCAAAGAAGACAAAGTTTAAACTTAAAAACTCATTAGAGGGAGGACAGCCACGCACACCTATCTTACCTGTGCAGGGCCCACGCAGTTTTTGCTCGGAAAACCCCTGCATGCGCAATGAGTCCATTTCCTGTGTCCCAGCAATTAATGACCCACTAACAAGGAAAATCGGAACCTCTAAATTATAAATTTGTTCCACTGACTCAAAATGAACTAGATTATTAATATTGTCACTTTACTATAGTTCTGAAGAAGTTCACTTAAGCATAATAAACATAATGCCTCAGCTACATACTCCCCCCTGAACTTCTCCAATCTTCTCAAATGGGGCTGTGTGACTGAGTACAGAGGGTAGAATAAACTGTCATTTACAGCACATTTATATATGCAACATGTTTGTCTCCCACCTCATAGGGAAAGTTAACAAAGGGAAGTTGGCCGGACTCCCAAATGTTCACTTGCAAAAGAATTGCCTTATACACTTCCTCTAACAAATATCATGACAGTTATTATTTTATAATGCATGTTACCCTGAATATGAACCAATTCAAAATACATGACTTGCAGTAAAATAAATGTAAACATATAACATAAAGACAGTATAACTGGTTTGGAAACCCAGTGTTCCTTACGAAAATAAACTTCTCGTAAGCCCACCAACCACAATGCTTGTGTGTATGTTCTTTTGTGTCATGTTCTGAATCAGTCTGTTCACTGGTTTCACTACCCTTCCAACTCTTGTTCTAATCTGATGTATTGCATTACTCTGGGAGGCAATCTCATAAATCACAGGGGCTCCAGAAGTGTTTTCACTGGTCAACTGAGCCTGAGGTTGGGTCTGCTCTGCTGCTTTCTCAGGTAGCTCACTTCCATCATTGACCTCCTCCTCAGTGTGAACAGGCACGTCACCTTGATATTACTGTCACTCCCATGAGACTCAGAATATGACTCAACACTGGCACCATCTCCAACACTGTCACTTGTTTGGGGCTCTACAGCACCTGGCTCATCATTGGCCATTTCAGCTACCCAGGAAGCTGTACGCTCTGTACAGCCACAGTTGGATTCAATGGACAAGACATTCCCTTCAGACTCATTCTCCCCTTGTTCAGTCTCAGTGTCACTGACAAAAGACAATTCAGCATCACCATCCATTTCAATGGGCAGGAAATTGGCCTGCAAAAGCAGATTTCTGCGGACAACCTTTTCCTGTCCATTACTGGTGTTTCTGATGTGGTATGTATGACAGTTGCAGTTTTTGGAGATCACCGTGTAGAGAATGGACTCCCACCTATCAGTGAACTTTCTGTGACCACGCTCACCCTTGCTAGCGAAGAGGACTCTATCTCCCTCTTCAACGTCACCACCTTTTTGTCTTTTGTTATACAGGTCTGCCTGACGTCATTGACTGGCTTCAGCATTGGTTTGAGCTAGCGCAAGAGCCTCCTTGAGATCATCTCTCATTTTTTTGGCATAGCTGTGATAGTCTGTTACATCATTGTCTCTTTCAGTGTTGTGGAACATGAACATCCACTGACAGTCTGGGGATATACCCATACATCAAATAAAAGGGAGCATAGCCTGTAGACTCGTGAGCAGTACAGTTGTAGGCAAAAGTTAGTGTCTGCAGCATCTGTGGCTACTTGTGTTTTTCTCTGGGTGGCAGAGCTCTGATCATATTCCCCACTGTTCTATTGAATCTTTCAGTGTGACCATTGCTCATAGGATGATAGGGCGTTGTCCTTGATTTTTGCACACCAGCCACCTGCAACAATTCTTGAATGAGCTCGCTTTCGAAATTGGCACCTTGGTCTGGATGAATTCTTTGGGGGAACCCATAAACACAGAAGTATCTGTCTCACAACTGACATGCAACTTGTTTAGCTGTTTGGTCTGAGCCCTTAAAAGCATGAGCCATTTTAGTGAAGTGGTCTGTCACTACTAGAACGTCAGTGCTCTTACCTTTTGAGTCTTCTGCAGACCAAAAATCTATACAAATAAGCTCAAGAGGGCTGGTTGTTTTGATACTTTCTAATGGAGCTCTTCCTTCAGGCTCAAGGGTCTTACTGGTGACACAACGTTTGCAACACCTGGCATAGTCACGGACATCATGGTCCATGCTCACGCAGAAACACCTCTGTCTCGCTAGGTGCAGAGTTCTGCTTTGACCCTGATGGCCAGCATTGTCACGGACACCTGACAGATCATAACTGATCAAGGTAGAAGGAGTGACATACTGATGGCGCCTTTTCCCAGTTCGTGAGTCCTTGCTTACCCTGTACAGAATACCATC
The DNA here is from genome assembly GCA_020510985.1 of Pholidichthys leucotaenia. Taxonomy (NCBI): domain Eukaryota; kingdom Metazoa; phylum Chordata; class Actinopteri; order Cichliformes; family Pholidichthyidae; genus Pholidichthys; species Pholidichthys leucotaenia. The sequence goes on from CM035843.1 coordinate 133,127,355, forward strand.
CAGCATTCTTAATTTGTCCCACTATTTCAGTGTTTTTTGCACTTTGACGGACTGATTGGCTTGCTCTCTACGTGATGGATGTCTGCCGCATTCAACAAAGGGGATAACTCTAGCTAGTGTGGGATCTTTCCTCTGTTCATCTTGGAGTTCCTGAAGAGAAAACACAGGCAAAGCACGTTGACCTGGCAGCAGGAGTTGTTCCAGGTCTTGAGCTAGCCAGGAAATGACTCTTTGTTTTGACCCCTGATCCCATTCACAACAGCCTGTCAAAACTGCAGCTACTTGTGTGTTTATATATCTACATATTATTCCATCTAGCTACATTGCTCCGCACTGTGTTTATATATTTACATATTTATTCCATCTAGCTGCAATGCTCCGTACTGTGTGTTTATATACTCATATATTTATCCCATCCAGCTACAATGCTCTACACTGTGTGTCTGTGTGTATATATATATATATTTTTAGTAATATGTACATATGTATATTAGCTGCTCTTGCTTGCCTTTTTTTTTTCTTGCCTTCTGATTGTTGCTCTGAGTGTTGCTATCCCTGTGCTGTTGCAATCCTGGAATTTCCCCGTTGTGGGACTAATAAAGGCTTATCTTACTTCATCATCACTCAGACAACAACATGTTAGATTTTCCAAAGAGGGTGAACACTCGATAGTCTGCTGGTTGGTGCTCAGTCTGAATGCTTCCTGAACAGAGCTCTGTTTGACCTGTTGTGACTCCTCTAGCAAAGCTGCATAGGGTTCCATCATGAGCCTCTGACTAACCTGATCGTGGACAAAGGGCTGTCTGCTCAGAGCGTCAGCTACAACATTTTTGCTGCCAGGGATGTACTTGATGCTGAAATTGTAGGGGGACAATTTTGACACCCACCTCTGCTCACATGCAGCGAGTTTGGGCTTTGTGAGAATATATGTTAACGGGGTTATTGTCTGTCCAAACTGTGAAGCTGTGTCCCTTTAACCAGTAACTAAATTTGTTGCAGACAGACCATTTAAAAACTCAAGACGATGGACAGGATAATTTTTCTTAGCACGGGTGAGAGCTTTACTTGCAAAAGCAACTGGGCGTGCTTTACTGTCGCTCTCTCGGACCTGAGATAATACAGCACCTAACCCATCCTGTGATGCATCTGCTGACAAGACGAATGGTTTATTAAAATAAGGGTGGGCGAGCACTACAGACTCGAGAAGTGCAGTCTTTAGCTGTTCAAATGAGTCAACGTGTTCCTTCTTCCAGTCAACTGGGCTGAGCCTCCTGAAAGAAGCAGAACCTCCAGCATTTCCCTGATTGCTGGGGTCTTTCTGCAATTGTGGGGGTTCTCCCTACAGTTGAAAGTGCTATGAGATGACTGTTGTTGTGAATTGGTGCTATATAAATAAAATTGAATTGAATTGAATTTGTTTTTCTCCCTTTAGGGGTGTCATGAGCTGAGGGCTGGAGATTTCCGCCAGACTTGGTCTCATGGCTTTTTCTGCTTATTTACTCATTTGTTGCAATTTATGCTTTTTGGGGTTTATGTGTTCTTGTTCTGCTTGCCATTTTCCTGTTTATGTTAGTGTTATATTTTTATTTTGTATTTATTTATATTTATTTGTTATTTTATTCTTTACATCTTTAGTATTATGCTCTGACTGTTGACAGCTGTCAGGGGTGTGAAGCTTCGTGTGAGCATGCCCTGTCAGCTGTCAGTTTTTGGTTCGCCTCCCTCTCACTGCCTCAGCTGATCCCAATTATGTATCCTCGCTTTCTCCTGCCCGTTCAGGTACCCTCACCTGTTGTTAATTATGTTAATGGGTTCTGATCCCTATTTAGAGGGCCGTGCACCATTGTTGGGTGCAGCACCCTACTTTCTACTCATGTCTACCAAATGTAAGTGTGTCTTTAATTGCCTCATTGTATTGTCTCTAGTGTGTGCTCCACAGCTAGTTATCCCAGGTGAAGCCGGCGATTCCTCTCACCTTAGCTTTTGCTATTTTTGGCTTCTCCTGCATCTTCTTCTCCTACTAGTTTTTATTTGATCTTGTTTGAGCTTTTGTGTGTCATGGTTGACCCTTGTGGGTAGAAGCACAGACTCACTCGCAGGGTGAAGTTGAAGCACGAGTTAATCAAGGAAACTGTAGCATGGCAGAGACAATGATACTCACAACCGGAGGTAAAGACAGGGAAATAATAATGATGATAAATGATGAAGGAATGAAGACCATAATCACGACGGTGATCACGACGAGGACCCAACCAGGGAATGATTGGGTGAAACCCAATAAATAGGAATTTACACAACGAGACTAATGAGCAACAGCCCTGACCAATAATGACTGACATAGGGAGAAGCTGTGCTCAAACGGAAGTAAACAAACACTGTCAAAATAAAAGTCCGTCCAGAAACAAATGATGAACAGGAAAAAACCCAAACATACAAATGTAGCTTAGATGGAAGACAATAACAGTAAAGACAATAATGATAATAATAATAACAATAATAATGAGACCAGGATGTAAATAAAACCCCAAAGACGATAATAATGAAGGCAAAATAATAAATACTGACAATCACAAAGTGTGACCCGGTCTGACCCAGCCCAAACCACCACATTGTGCTGTTCCCTAATAAATTTGCAAACTCACAGCCTGCGAGTGGAGCCTTTTTCCCAGCCCTGACAAGGGAATTGATGACAGAAGGGTGCTGCCAGGGTGGGCACCAGCAGCTGTGAGTTTGCCTTTTTTTCATTTCTCTCCCATGTTTTTCTTTGGAGCCTGTGTTTTTTTCACTGACATGGCAGCATTTTCCATCTATGGACAAAATGGGTTTAATGAGGATGAGTCTTGGGCTCTGAACATTATACATAATATCTTATCGGAGGTTCGTGTTTCCCGCACTTGCGAGATGGTACAGGAGTGCTTGGTTGGGGCCGCACAAATTCTGGAAGCATGCCCCAGCCTGTGGAGCCATTCGGAGCTAATGGACCTTCTCCTCTCCATAATCGACCCAGTGTCCATGCGCCACGGGCTGGGGGAAATCTCCTCCAAACCCCAGCCTATGCCTGCAAGGAAGCGATTCCAGGCGCAGAAGCCCCGAGCCTCTCACCGTCATCCAGCTGCAGACTCGTCTCCTCCTCCTGAACAGTGGCCCACCGCCTGCCATATTGGGTACGCAGCCCTCGTGCCCTCTGATGATCCCAGCGTGGAGGAACTGGAGGAGCGCCAGCGGGTTTTGGCAGCAGAAAAGGAGCTCATTTTGGATTACAAGCCATGGCTCCTCCCTGAGCTTTTGCAGCAGCTGGAGAGAGGTTCACCAGACAGAGCGCAGTCTGTGCGTCCCCTGACTCCGGTACTCCACCCATCTCACCAGATGACCTTTGCAGCTCCCGAAGACACTTCATCTGGACCCACAGCAGTCACCACCAAGCTCCAGGAGTTAAGGCTACTTCATTTATCAACATCTAATAATGAATTGCCTTGCCTTATTCTCGGCGGTGAAGTTTAGCAGCAGCGTCCCAATTTGGCTGAGCGTTCACCATCTGCTACTATTATTCTATCCTCACCTGCTTCTCCTATGCCCCTCTCCAATTCCTCTGAGTGTCTGCCGGTCTTGGGAGGGAGCCGCCGGACAACGGAGAGGCCTGTGGTCCCGGAAAGGTCCGGTCCAGCGAGGGAGAAGATTGCCTCCAGTACCCCGAAGCCTGAATCAATGAAGGAATGTCCCCTGGTTTCAGCAACATGGGACCCGGTGCCATCGATGAGGGGGTTCCGGGCTCTGCATCTCGGGGCTAGGGGCATGCTGGCGTCAAAGTCTGTGCCGACAGCAGTGTCTCCTGGCTTCACCTACATGGGAGTTGGCGTCAGCGATGAGGCAGCCTACAGCCACCACGCCGGACGAACCATCGACGTCGGCTGCTTCGCCTGGAGATCCTGGGTCTGCAGTAACCACCACACCTGCTGCAGGGGCCACCACGCCAGAATTGGAGCTGGACCTCTAGAGGGCCGAGCCCGAAGCAACATCGTCACCTGGATTGACAGAGTCCTGGACGCGGTGGAGCTCGAGCTCAGGCAAGTACTCTCCTTTGTTTTTCTCTTATCTGTTTTGGAGAAATCTTGTCTGGCTCTTGGTGGGGAGAGCCGGGTGCAGCTGTCAGCTGCACCTGAGCTCACCTTGCCGAGCTCCACCGCTGCTGGTGACCCTGACCCTGCTTCTCTGTTTGTATTGTCTGAGCTCTCTCCCAGGGTCACCAAGGATAATCCACCTATGTCAGACGTCTCCGTGGACCCAGGTTTGCTGCCCGAGATCGCCATGAGTCTAGCTTCCCCCACCGAGGTCATCGAGGACGCTCCATCCCAGCCCGGGACCTTCGTGGGTACAACTTCGACCAAGGCCGGGCCCTCCGTGGGTGCTGCTTCCCCTCCGGTTGAGGTCATTGCAGGTGCTCTGTTCCAGCCTGGGACCTCTGTAGGTGCAGTTCCTCTGCAGCCCAGGTCACCGTGGGTGCCGTGTACCAGTCGGGGACTGCTGTGGGTGCTGCGCCCCAGCCTGAGACCAGCTTGGGTGCTGCGTCCTAGTGTCGGCCCTCCGTGGACGTTATGCTCCAGCCCAGGGGCCACCGTGGGTGCAGCCATGGCCCAGTCCGGGTCCACCATGGGTGCAGCCATGGCCCAATCCAGGCCCACCAAGGGTGCAGCTTTGGCTCAGTCCGGGTCCACCAAGGGTGTAGCTCTGCTCCTGCCTGGAGCCACCGAGGGTGCAGCTCCGCTCCTGCCTGGAGCCACTGAGGGTGCAGCTCTGCTCCAGCCCGAAGCCACCATGGATGCTGCATTGCTGCAGCCCAGAGCCACCGCAGGTGCTGCATTGCTCCAGCCCTGAGCCACCACGGGTGCTGCTTCGCTCCAGTTCAAAGCCATCGCGGGTGCAACTTAGTCCCAATCCGGGACCACCAATGGTGCTGCTGGCCAGACCAAGGGTGTCATGGTTCCTCCTCCTTTGCCAGACACCGTCGTGGCCCCCCTTCCTCCTCTGCCAGACGCCGTCATGGTTTCCCCTCCTTCTCTGCCAGATGTCATTGTAGTTCCCCTTCCAGTGCCAGACGCCGTCGTGGTTCCCCCTCCTCGGCTCTCCTTCCTGTCACTGGGTCTCCCCATGGGGGAGCCGCCTCCTGGTCCACTCCTCCTATTCAGATGGCTTAAGAATTCTGGTCGGCTGCCTGACGGACTGAGCCGACTCAGACCACCTCACCGTCTGCCAGGCCTGGGACTTTGGTCGCCCCCCTGAACTCTCTAGCTTCTTGGTCTGGGAGGGCGTAATTCCTTGTTTTTGACTGGTATGGGTCCTAAGCGGGGTTTGTTCTGTTCCCTCCTAGCCTGTTCTCCCCACCACCCACCCTGGGTGGGTCATTGTGGTTCCCTGCTGGGGGGTGGGCTCTTTCTTTTTCTTTTGGTGTTACCATTGGGTGTCTGGGACCACCCCTTGAGAGGGGGGCTCTGGCATGAGCCGAGGGCTAGAGATTTCTGCCAGTCTCGGTCTAATGGCTTTTTCTGCTTATTTACTCATTTGTTGCAATTTATGCTTTTTGGGGTTTATGAATTCTTGTTCTGCTTGCCATTTTCCTGTTTGTGTTATATTTTTATTTTGTATTTATTTATATTTATTTGTTATTTTATTCTTTACATCTTTAGTATTATGCTCTGACTGTTGACAGCTGTCAGGGGTGTGAAGCTTCATGTGAGCATGCCCTGTCAGCTGTCAGTTTTTGGTTCGCCTCCCTCTCACTGCCTCAGCTGATCCCAATTATGTATCCTCGCTTTCTCCTGCCCGTAAGGTACCCACACCTGTTGTTAATTATGTTAATGGGTTCTGATCCCTATTTAAGGGGCCATGCACCATTGTTGGGCACAGCACCCTCCTTTCTATTCATGCCTACCAAACGTAAGTGTGTCTTTATTTGCCTCATTGTATTGTCTCTAGTGTGTGCTCCACGGCTAATTATCCCAGGTGAAGCTGGCAATTCCTCTCACCTTAGCTTTCATTATTTTTGGCTTCTGGTGCATCTTCTTCTCCTACTAGTTTTTGTTTGATCTTGTTTGAGCTTTTGTGTTGTTTCTCTCATAAATTTACAAACTCACAACCTGCGCGTGGAGCCTTTTTTCCAGCCCTGACAAGGGAATTTATGACAAGGAGCAGCAGTCATTGTAAAGAGGGGCTTGGCAACTTTAGAGCAGTCAGGTGTGAACTGTTGATAGTACATCACCATGCCCAAAAATGATTTTATCTTTTTCTGAGATGGTGTAATCCCTTCCTCTATCATTAAATCAGCCTCTGTCATAGTGGTGATTGCCCTAATTTTGTCAGGGTCAGTAGAGATTCCATTTTCATCCACAACATGGCCCAAAAATCTCACACTTCGCTTTAGCAGCTGGCACTTTTTGGGGGCTAGTTTCAATCCATGCGCATGCAGTTGTTCGAAAACAATCTCTAACCTCCTGAGAGCCTCGACTTCATTGGGTGCATACACAAGGAGGTCATCCAAATAGCAAAGCAGGGTTAAGAAATTTTGGTCAACAAATATGCCCATCATGAGATGCATGAAACTGGCTGGGCTGTTGCATAGACCCTGTGGCAGTCTATTAAACTCATAAAGCCCCATAAGTGTTATAAACGCTGTCAGCTTCGAATCTTCTTCTGACATGGCAATATTATAGAACCTAGATGTCAAGTCCATGGCACTAAAGATTGCATTACCACCCAGGGCTACCAGGCAGTTGGATTGATGGGGAAAAGGATGAGCATCCTTGACTGCGCGTGCGTTCAACCAGCGGTAATCCACACATATTCTGAGCTCACCATTTTTCTTCCATACAAGCACTAGAGGGGATGCCCTTTCACTGTTGGACTTGCGAATAAGCTCACGTTCCTCCATCTCCATCAGCACTTGTCACAGCTTACGATACTGGCCTGGTGGAACACGACGGTATTGGAATCTGAATGGTCGGTCATCAGATAAGTGGATGCAATGAACAAAGTCTTTTGCCAGTCCACAGTTGAGTTTACTTTTTGAAAACACATCCTCATATTGATGTACAAGCTGTAGGAGTTGGGCTTTCCAATTGTATGAAACCTCACAAGAGTTGATGTTTAAATCTTCTAGCCCTAGCTTCTGCAGGCTGTCATGGAAACTTGAATGGGGCAAAGGGCCATGACTGATTTCTGCCTCAGCATACACTGTTTGACTCTGCGCCTTGAATGTCTCTGGTGGCTTTTGTTCAAGAGCCCCATCAAGGTCTTCAAAAGCAACACAGGGGGATACATCTGCCACCTTAGCACCCCTTTTTAATGTGATGGACTTATCACAGGTGTTCAGGATGCGGACGGGGACTCACCTATCACCGCTCATGGAAGCCACTGTTCTGCATACAATCACGTGCTTTTTGTGAACTTGTGCCTTGTGCCTTTGGTGGTTCAATCAGGATGGCACTGCCTTCAGAAATGGGGGATGATTCAGGGAGTCTGCCCCATACCAAGTGTTCCTGCATAGGGAGTAGAGTCATAGCCTGAGCTAATTTGATGGTACCAACAACATCTGGCATTTTGTCACCCCTCCACCTATTAATGCCTGAAAGCATGTTCAAAAACTGCACCATTTCAGGAGTGCTTGTTGGTTCAGGTTTATTCAAGACACGCCAGAAGTGGGGGGATAGTCTGAATTGTCTGAGGAGATGTTTGATGACATTTGTCCCTAAAATTAGCTGATCTCTTTGGCTGGAAACAGTGAGGACAGGTACACTGAATGCACACTCATACGCTTCCATTTCCAGGTTATATATACACTTGGGCTCTACCTGAACTCCACCACAACCTACAAGTGTGATGTTGGTATGGGTGTCACTTGGCTCTGATATAACCCCATCACTCATTAGTTTCTGTTCTGCCTCTTCGTTCATGGTGCATGCCATGGAGCCTGTGTCAAGAAGAGCTTGAAGAGTGACTTTATTATTCACTAAAGCATTAGTGTAAAACAGACTGTCAGCTTTTTCGAGTCGCATCATATTTTGGAAAAGTATAACAGTACCAGATGGAGCACACTTTAGGCTTTCTCTGTATACAGTTTGTACATCATCACAAGGGTTGAGGGTTTCACATTCATCACTCACACAGTCCCCTCCCAAGTGTGAGTATACTAGTTTCCCTGCATGATGCTGTACTGGGTGACGGGTTCGGTGACACTAGGGCAGTCTTTTCTCTGATGATCCACTTCTAAACAGCCCAGACATCTCCTTTCTCTCATGCAGTGGGTGCATGTGGAGTGTGAATTATTGCCACAAACTCTGCACTGGGGGAAACTGGCTGGGGCTAGAGGCCGTGCTCTTACTGTTGGGCTCACGGGCTGGTTATTATGCTCTAGCTGTCATGTACCGAGCTGGGGATCCTCCCAAGCTCGGTTTCATGGCTGTTTTCTGTTCCTCAATTATCTGTGCTTTATGTTACCTTCTGGTTCCAAGGTTGTCATAGCCAGGAGCGGCACTGGGGTTAAGCTCCCAGTGCTCATAAAATGCTCCTTATGGCGTGCGTCTCAAAAAGCCTCTGACAACTAAGTCCAACTCCTAGCCTGCCCGTGTGGTTTAGTCTCTAAGCCCGGCGGAACTGCTTTTACTAATAGGAGAAGGGGCGAGGGCGGACCTCTGGCGCCTTAAAACCAGATGCTTCGGGTAGATGGTGGCTCGTCAACCAGGAAAGGTAGCCCATCTAGGGGAAGGTAAACCCTGATTTCAAACCTCCGCTGCCTTGCGGCACACCCGGTCACAGGAAAGGCTTCGGGAGTCAACCCTGAGGAAAAATCCGGAGTCGGAGCACCTAAGGCAGTTCTCTGTTGTGCTCAACATCGTTCTGGCAGCTCCTGCGACAGCGCTGGTGCCAAACTATAGCAGCTCTGCTGTTCCTTTGGATTCATCAGTGACGTGGAGAGGGGGGACATGCCGCATGAGTCGGAGTCCCTAAGGCAGTTCTCTGTTGTGCTCAACATTGTTCTGGCAGCTCCTGCACCGGCGCTGGTGCCAAACTGTAGCAGCCCTGCTGTTCCTTTGGATTCATCAGTGATGTGGAAAGGGAGGACATGCTGCATGGGCAACATCTTGTCCTCCGTATCTTCCTGCCCAGGCTTGAATCCTACCAACGCCCAACGCTGGAAGGTAGAACACCGGATCACTGGAGAGGACACTCCAGCTTCGCCTTTGGCGTAGACAAAACACGGGGAATGACAGTTACCGGTTATAAGCCACCGCTCAATTAGCGGTGGCTTATAACCGGTAACTCCAGTTACTGGTAACTCCCACCGGTAGTTACCTGGCGGCGCCAGGGGTTGTTCCCGACGGTGGGTGGGATCATCGGATCTCACTGGACAGCTACCGCCCGCCTCAAGCTGGGCAGCCCCCAGCCAATAAGGTGTTGTCCCGCCACAGCTTGCTTTCCTCATTGGGTGCATGGGGATGAGGAGAAGTCTGAACGGCAGGCTGAGAACCTTTGCACCAGGCAAGACAAAAAAAACAAAAGAGACCAACTCTAAAACTGGGAACTTGGAACGGCCGCACTATGATGACAGGACTCTCGGCTAACCTCAAGGACATCAACGACACTAGGAAGACTGCTATCATCAATAATGAGCTGAAGAGACTGGAAGTGGATATCGCCACTCTCCAGGAAACACGGTTGGCTGACGCAGGCACACTGAGAGAGAAGGACTACACGTTCTACTGGCAGGGAAAGGGCAGTGACGAACACAGGGAACACGGAGTGGGCTTCGCAGTGAAGAACACCTTGCTGAAGATGGTGGAACTAGGCAGCAATGGCTCTGCACAACTCCTCACCCTCCGCCTCAACACCACTCAAGGCCCAGTCACCCTCGTCAGTGTGTATGCCCCAACACTGACAGCCACACCAGAGGCAAAAGACGAGTTCTACGAGAATCTCGCAACAACTGTCAGGATCATCCCCAACTCTGAACAACTCATTCTCCTTGGAGACTTCAATGCCAGAGTGGGTGCTGACCACGACTCCTGGCCCTCCTGTCTTGGACCATTTGGCGTGGGCAGAATGAACGACAACGGACAGCGGCTGCTCGAGTTCTGCACATATCACGATCTGTGCATCACAAACTTGTTCTTCAAGACCAAGCCCCAACACAAGGTTTCCTGGAGACATCCGCGCTCAAAGCACTGGCACCAGCTGGACTTGATCCTGACCAGGCGCACCTCACTGAAGAACGTGCTAATCACTCGTTCGTTCCAGAGTGCAGATTGCGACACAGACCATTCATTGGTGTGTTGCAAGGTCAAGCTGCAGCTGAAGAAATTCCATCGCGCTAGACAGCCTGGAAAGGCACGGATTGACACCAGCAAGATGGCCCAACCAGAACTTGTTGATCAGTTTGCCTCCACCTTTGAAAAGGAACTTGGTGTACCACAAGAAGGAGAATCTGCAAAGCAGAAGTGGGAAGAGCTGCGAAACACCATCCACCGCACAGCCTTGGCTACCTTTGGGAGGAAGACCTCGAAGTCACAGGACTGGTTTGATGCCAAGTTGACTGAGATGACCCCCGTCATTGAAGCCAAGCGCTCAGCACTTGCTGAGTACAAGAAGTACCCAAACGAGAAGAATCTCCAGATTCTCAGGGCTGCGAGAAGCAAAGTTCAGCAGACTGCTCGGTGCTGTGCCAATGAGTACTGGGCTCAGCTCAGCCAAGACATTCAAACCACTGCCATAACAGGGAACATCCGTGGTATGTACGATGGCATCAAGAAAGCACTTGGTCCGGCTCAGAGCAAGACGGCCCCCCTCAAATCCTCCACTGGGGAGATGATCACAGAAAAGAACAAGCAGATGGAAAGATGGGTGGAACACTACTCCGACCTCTACTCCAGACAGAACACCGTGACACCGTTAGCCCTTGATGCCATCGACTGCCTGCCATCCATGGATGAACTTGACACCGAGCCAACCAACCAACTGCCCTACTGCTGCCATTGCATGACGTCCACTGCCAGTGCTGGAAGGAAGGTGCCGTACCACAGGACATGAGGGACACCAAGATCATCACCCTGTACAAAAACAAAGGGGAGAGAAGCGACTGCAACAACTACAGGGGCATCTCCCTCCTCAGCGTTGTTGGCAAAGTCTACGCACGAGTTGTTCTCGTTCGTCTACAGAAGCTTGCCGAACGTGTCTACCCCGAGTCTCAGTGTGGCTTCCACGCTGAGAGATCGACGGTAGAAATGATATTCTCCATCCGCCAACTCCAGGAGAAATGCAGAGAACAGAACATGCCCCTGTACGTTGCCTTCATCGACCTCACCAAAGCGTTCAATCTGGTCAGCAGAGAGGGCCTTTTCAAGATCCTGCCAAAGATAGGATGCCCACCAAAGTTGCAAAGCCTCATCGAATCGTTTCACACCAACATGCAGGGGATAGTGCAGCATGACGGCAACGTCTCAGAACCATTCAACATACGCAGCGGAGTGAAACAGGGCTGTGTACTTGTGTCAACCCTCTTCGGGATTTTCTTTGCTATGCTCCTGAGGCATGCCTTCAGCACAGCAACAGAGGGAATCTACCTGCACACAAGATCTGACGGCAGGCTTTTCAACCTCGCCCGCCTGAAAGCCAGAACCAAAGTACGCAAGGCTCTAATCAGAAACATGCTGTTCGCAGACGACGCTGCAGTTGCAACCCACACACAGCAGAAGCTGTGTGTGGGTTGATGCCAAGTTGATCCTGATGGACCGCTTCTCCCAGGCATGCAAGGACTTCGGGCTTACCATCAGCCTGAAGAAGACTAACGTCTTGGCGCAAGGTACGGAAGCACCACCAACCATCACCATCGACGACTACGAGCTGGAGGTCGTGAATCAGTTCACGTACCTGGGGTCCACGATCAGCAACAACCTCTCCCTTGATACAGAGATCAACAAGAGGATTGGAAAATCAGCCTTCACACTCACTCGCCTCACCACACGAGTGTGGGAGAATCCCAAACTCTCTGTCAAGACGAAGATGGCAGTGTACAACGCCTGCGTCATCAGCACACTGCTCTATGGGAGTGAGACGTGGACAACATACGCCCGGCAGGAAAAGAGACTGAACTCCTTCCACTTGTGCTGCATTCGCCACATCCTGGACATATCCTGGCAGGACAAAGTGCCCAACACAGAAGTTCTGTCCCGCACCGGCCTTCCCTCCATGTTCACTCTACTCAGGCAGCGCAGGCTCCGCTGGCTAGGCCACGTTCACCGTATGGTGGATGGCAGAATCCCCAAAGACGTCCTCTACGGAGAACTGGCGACTGGCAGGAGAGACGTTGGCCGCCCACAGCTGCGCTTCAGAGACGTCTGCAAGAGAGCCATGAAGACCCTGGAGATCAACACAGAGCGCTGGGAGGACCTTGCAACGGACCGCTCCAAATGGAGAGGCACCCTGTCCCACTGTCACACTGTCCCAACATTACGCCCGTTTTGACACCTCGTCAGCTGCGTCCAACTCCCCCACTCCACCCAGCTCCACTGCCTCCTCGGCCCCTAACACATCAAAAGCGGTCCCCCCCTCCTCCTCCTCCCCCCCCTGCCCTTGTCATCAGTGAGCAGGACGTGCACAGACAGTTCTCCAGACTGAACCCGCGCAAGGCCCCCGGTCCGGACGACGTGTCTCCCTCCACCCTGAGACACTGTGCGAAAGAGCTGGCTCCTGTCTTCACAGGCATTTTTAACACCTCCCTTAAGCAATGCCACGTGCCGACCTGCCTCAAATCCTCCACCATCATCCCTGTCCCCAAGAAGCCTTGGATTACTGGACTTAACGACTACAGACCTGTAGCGCTCACCTCTGTAGTCATGAAGTCCTTTGAGCGCCTGGTCCTGTCCCACCTCAAGTCCATCACCACTCCCCTCTTGGACCCGCTGCAGTTTGCCTACCATGCCAACAGGTCTGTGGACAACGCAGTCAACCTGGCCCTCCACTCCATCCTGCAGCACCTGGACTCCCTGGGAACCTACGCCAGGATCCTGTTTGTGGACTTCAGCTCTGCATTCAACACCATCCGCCCCGCTCTGCTTCAGGACAAGCTGTCCCTGCTCGGCGTGCCTGACTCCCTCTGCAGGTGGATCACCGACTTCCTGACGGACCGGAGGCAGCATGTGCGGCTGGGGAAGTCTGTCTCAGACTCTGTCAGCATCAGCATCGGATCACCCCAGGGCTGTGTACTTTCCCCCCTACTCTTCTCCCTTTATACCAACTCCTGCACCTCCTCCCACCAGTCTGTGAAGCTGATCAAGTTTGCGGACGACACACCCTCATCGAGCTCATCTCCAACGGCGACGAGTCCGTCTACAGGAAAGAGGTGGCCCAGCTGGTGTCCTGGTGCAGCCACAACAACCTGCAGCTGAACGCTCTGAAGACAGCGGAGATGATTGTGGACTTCAGGAAAGTCACAACCCCCCTGCCCCCCCTCACCATCACAGGCTCTCCCATCACCATTGCAGATTCCTTCCGCTTCTTGGGCACCACCATCACCCGGGACCTCAAATGGGAGCCAACCATCAGCAATCTCATCAAAAAGGCCCAGCAGAGGATGTTCTTTCTGCGGCAGCTGAGGAAGCTCAAGCTACCCACCAAGATGTTAGTGCAGTTCTACACGGCCATCATCGAGTCCATCCTCACCTTCTCCATAACCGTGTGGTACGCAGGAGCCACTGCCAGGGACAGACTAAGGCTGCAGCGCGTCGTGCGCACTGCTGAGAAGGTGATCGGCTGCAAGCTCCCATCTCTCCAGGACCTGTACATCTCCAGGACCTGGAGGCGTGCAGGCCGGATCATAGCCGATTCTTCACACCCTGGTCACGTACTGTTTGCCCCTCTCCCCGCAGGTAGAAGACTTCGGTCCATTCAGACTAAAACCTCCCGGCACATGAACAGCTTTTTCCCCTCTGCCATCAGACTGCTGAACATTAAGTGACTTATTGACTCTCGTGCACTATATACAGCAGCTCAACCAGACTCATGTCATTCATCACTGTTTTTCTGTTGCATTATCGACTGCACTATGTGTTACTCCACATTATCTGCTACTTGCTAATTTATTTAAAACTACTTTGACTAGTATTACTCATTATTATTATTATTATTATTATTCTACACTTATTGCATGTTTTTAGTTTTTTTTAGTTTTTTAGTTTATCTCCTTATCTTATCATGTTTTTAATGTTGCAGCATTGCACCGAGACAAATTCCTAGTTTGTGTACTACATGAACAATGGCAATAAATCTGATTCTAATTCTGATTCTGATTCTGACCCTGACCAGACAGCTCAAGGCGGGTGAAGAGAGACTGACTGCTGCAGCAGATGAAAAAAGGACCCCCAGGAAGAACCGCCACAGACCCAGCAGCACGGAGACCACCCACAAGTGCGACCTGTGTGACAGGGACTGCCATTCACGCATCGGTCTGTTCAGCCAAAGGCGGTGCTGTTCCAGCAGAGTAGACGTTTAGGATTCTCTTCCATGGTCATCATAGACCGACGGAGGCCGACGATATTACCTTCTGAGTTCCATATTGTGTTTCATTGTCTAGTCATGTTCTGCTGTATTTTTGGTGCTTATTACTTGCTCTTTGCCCTTTGATTATTTTGTGAGTTACACACGTGGACAAAATTGTTGGTACCCCTCTGTTAATGAAAGAAAAACCCACAGCGGTCACAGAAATAACTTGAATCTGACAAAAGTGGCAATAAATAAAAATTCTATGAAAATTAACCAATGAAAATCAGACAATGCTTTTGAATTGTGGGTCAACAGAATTATTTTAAAAAACAAACTCATGAAACAGGCCTGGACAAAAATAATGGTACCCTTAACTTAATATTTTGTTGCACAACCTTTTGAGACAATCACTGCAATCAAACGATTTCTGTAACTGTCAATGAGACTTCTGCACCTCTCAGCAGGTATTTTGGCCCACTCCTCATGAGCAAACTGCTCCAGTTGTCTCAGGTTTGAAGGGTGCCTTCTCCACACGGCATGTTTCAGCTCCTTCCACAGATGTTCAATAGGAATTAGATCAGGGCTCATAGAAGGCCACTTTAGAATAGTCCAATGTTTCACTCTTAGCCATTCTTGGGTATTTTAGCTGTGTGTTTTGGGTCATTATCCTGTTGCAAGACCCATGACCTGCGACTGAGACCAAGCTGTCTGACACTGGGCAGCACATTTCTCTCTAGAATACCTTGATAGTCTTGAGATTTCATTGTACCCTGAACAGATTCAAGACACCCTGTGCCAGATGCAAGCAAAGCAGCCCCAGAACATAACAGAACCTCCTCCATGTTTCACAGTAGGGACAGTGTTCTTTTCTTGGTATGCTTCATTTTTGCGTCTGTGAACATAGCGCTGATGTGCCTTGCCAAAAAGTTCCAGTTTTGTCTAGTCTGTCCATAGGACATTCTCACCAGAAGCTTTGTGGCTTATCAACATGCAGTTTGGCAAATTACAGTGTGGCTTTTTTATGATTTGTTTTCAACAGTGGTGTCCTCCTTTGCCGTCTCCCATGAAGTCCACTTTGGCTCAAACAATAACGGATGGTGCGATCTGACACTGATGTACCTTGACCTTGGAGTTCACCATTAATGTGTTTAGAGGTTGTTCTGGGCTCTTTTGTTACCATTCGTATTATCCGTCTCCTCCTGTGGCCACGTCCAGGGAGGTTGGCTACCGTCCCGTGGATCTTAAATTTCTGAATAATATGTGCAACTGTAGTCACAGGAACATCAAGCTGCTTGGAGATGGTCTTATATCCTTTACCTTTAACATGCTTGTCTATAATTTTCTTTCTACTCTCCTGAGACAACTCTCTCCTTTGCTTCCTCTGGTCCATGTTTAGTGTGGTACACACCATGTCACCAAACAGCACAGTAGCTACTTGTCACCCTTTAAATAGGCCGACTGACTGATTACAAGTTTGTAGACACCTGTGATGTTAATTAGAGGACACATCTTGGTTGAACATATCCCTATGGTCACATTATTTTCAATCTTTTCTAGGGGTACCATCATTTTTGTCCAGGCCTGTTTCATGAGTTTGTTTTTTCAAGTAATTCTGTTGAACCACAATTCAAAAGCATTGTCTGATTTTCATTGGTTAATTTTCATAGAATTTTTATTTATTACCACTTTTGTCAGATTCAAGTTATTTCTGTGACCATTGTGGGTTTTTCTTTCATTAACAGAGGGGTACCAACAATTTTGTCCACGGCTGTATTTGTTATCATTCCTTAGTCTGTGTTTGGTTTTGTGTTTATTTATTTTGGTATCTTGCAGCCATGTCTCCCTCTCCTGTCTACAACTGACAGGTGATTCCAATCTGTCAATGTCTGCTTCTCTCCCTGCTCAGGTCCACTCACCCGTACACACATGCACACATACACACGCAATCACACCTGCCCTCACTAAGCTCAGACACACCCACTCACACGGGCAATCACTCTACTCATCATGTCTTGGTTTATTTAAGCTCTGTCTGCCCAGTCATGGTTGCTGGATTGTTGTTTTATCACCTGCTCTGTCCTCCTGTGTTGTTTTTCTGGGATTATCGCCACAGACCGCTCTGTTCCCAGCTCGGTGAGTACGGTTTTGTTTCCCCTGCTTCCAGTCACATATGGAGTGCTTGGGTTATCTCTTTTGCCTTTCCCTGCTGGCAGTCACGTCTGCAGCGCCCTGGGCATTCTCTCTATGTACTCACCTGGAGATGAGGGTGTCCGGCGCGTAATCCCAGTAATTCCTCATAATTCATGATCGCCTGTTTGTTTGTTTGGACTGTTATATCACGTTTTGTTCAAGAAATGCACACAACATTCTCCTGTGTTTGGGTTTCAAGCTCTCCTGCCTCTGAAAGGCAGGAAATCACGACACTAGCACCCTCTCTAGCATACTGCGCACACATTCCAGAGCACCTGATTCTGACATAGCAGTTTCACAAGTCTTAGCTGGATTATTTTGGGCACACTTTGCTGTGTTCACATAAGCAACGTCCAATCCAAGCTCAGGGGGACTGACATCGGTTGCTGCGGTGGCCACTAGAAGAGGCTGTGACTTAGCTGAGACAGGGGGCTTTCTTTTTGCATAACTTTCTCTTTGATACTCATCAATGGCTTCTTGAACTTCTGTTATTCAGCATTTACTTATGGGCTTGCACTTAAACACAAAGGCAAGATTAGGGTCTGGGCAATTTCTGATAAACATATGGCCACCTCTGCATCCATGTTCTCTATCTTGGTTCCTTGACATTGCAAGTGCCTGTCAACTGCTTCAGCAACAATATTTAACCTCACCCAGTAGTCTACTGGTGTTTCTTTGGCAGCTGGGTGGGTAGCATAAAAGTCAGCTAATGGCTGGGAAGACCCTGGGCTCTCACTAAAGTAATGCCTTAATATAGCATAAATGGTTTCAGGGTTGGTGATTGCACCAGAGGACACGTTACTTTTCAACCCCACTCTGACAATGTTCTTAGCTTTGCCAAGAGGATGGTTCAGGATCTCCTCTTTTTGCATGCCACCAGAGGGCCCTCTCTTCTGTAGACAGATTTCCATCAAATCTATCCACTCTTGGACAGAGTATTTATCAGTGCCATCACCTCTACACATAGGGTTTTTTTTATATCTGGCCTGACAACCAAGCTCATTTTGAAGAGGTCAAGTGTGGCTTTAGGGGTTCCATGTCATGAGTCTGAGCACAGTGTCTTCACCGAGCTCAGACTCTTAATTTATTTCTGAGTATTGTATGTCTGTTATTATTATTTGTCAGTTTCTGTTTATATTTTTTGGTTCTGTGACATGAGTGCCCTTCCTCCTTTTCCAGACATTCCCACCATGTACTCACTGTCTGTTCCCCAGCCATCTCAGCTGTGAGTAGCTGTGTAATTAGGTCACCTGCCTGCTCATCTGCCCGCACCTGCTGCTCATTTGTCTCACATTGTCTGCTATTTAAAGACTGCCGGTTTATTCTCTCACTGTGGCAGTCTTGATTCGACTAAGTTGTCTCCTTGTCACCTCCAGAGCGATTTCGGCTCTGGAGTGCTTTTCCTGTAAGTTACCTTTCAGTTGTATTTTTGTCTTCTCTGCACAGTTTTGGTTTTTCTGTTTGTCTTGGTTAATAAATGTCACCACTGCAGTCTAGCGCGTGGGTCTGTCTTTCTGCCCCGGAGGGGCCATTCATGACATTCCAACTTTGCACGGTGCTTGACTCACCAACAGGCAATTTGCAACTGACTCCCCAATTTGACTTCCCAGCTCAGTGATAAGCTCACGTAGCTCGTTCTGGGTGCCTTCATTACTGGATGTGGGAGTGGAGGACTGGGGTCCAAATGCAAGGCTGGGTGTTATGGGATTTGATTGTGATGGCTCATCATCATGCAACATTATGAGAGAATGATTTCTGATAACCTCATATGCACCAGAAAGACCTCGACCCCTCCCAACATCTGGTGTAAACACAATGGATGTGGCTTGACCTCTACCAGTCGTATCTCAAACAAAAACTTTACATTTAATACAACAATAAATGAGAACTAATTGGCAACACTCGAAAAAATATGCTTATCACACAGTAAATGCAAAATGCGTCAGAATCACTCAGTATACACCATTTATACAAACACAACAGAAAAAAATACTTTTTTCTGTATTTTTTTTTCTTTTTTTTTTAACTTGAAAAGGATCCAGACAGAGTCAGGCTGACATCCCAGGCGTCACAAGCTCACAGCTTAACCCAACGATCAGCAGTGGCTGATTCAGTAGATCCGGGTCTCGGCACCACGTTTATGTAGCGGACTTCAAACTGTTATCTGCGTCTGCGCTGTGTTGTGTAGGGAAATAACTCCAACGGTGGGTTCACGGCACTTTATTCTATGAAAGACAGGGATGAATCAGTGGGGAACACACAACAGCAGCACACTCTCGTCCCATCTGTGCAGGGTCTACGCAGTTTTTTTTAACATGTGCTGCGTTACAAAATTATATATTGTGGGAATGCATATTGTGGAGGAATCTGCAGACAGCGTCTCAGTCAGGAGGCAGTGATTAAAGACCTCGGACAGACGAAAATTCAATATCGCTAATTCATATCTCAAATTGTTGTCTGAGACAAGCTAAGGCGAACTGCACGTTTTGGTGTCAACGAATGTCGCATAAGGTGACAATGCGCTCTTGAAGTATGCTGTCGTCGAGAGCGGGCGGACCCAGCCAAGCGATCAGCGGCTAAGTAGGCCACTGACTGTGTGACGTCACCCCAGGCAAACACGCGCACATGGTCGGCGGACATTGCTGTGTTTTGCTTCATGCAACACTTGATGTTTACGTCTTAAAATCGGCGATTACGGATATTTCTCGGAATACTTGTGCTAATAAGTCCCACGTACTACATTGTAATCATGGCAAGTTATTGCTATTGGTTGCTAAAATATGTATGCCGTGTGTGTGTGTTTCAGATGGCTCTCTTGTGGCAAAATAACTGCTTCAAACCATCGGTCTGGGCGTTCAACACAGCCTCTCAGTGGTGGGATGTCACCCCAGCTTCACAAACTGCAGTGATTGCAGAGCTTCAGAATGTCTGTAGAAACGTTTAGCTTCCTATGCTACAAACTGCTCTGATCTGTGTAAAAATCATGGAGAGACTGCTGAGACATCATGGGATGTAGCTGTAAGTCTGTCAACAGAATTATGAACCATAAAGTAGTTTGTGTTAAAACATGTTAAATCCCATTAAACCCTAACTCATTATTATGAAATACAGATGCTAATATGGCCCAGAATTCCTCCATATACTGGTCCTATCACTAAAGTGTGCAGCATCTTCTGCACTCGCACATCCAACAATACAGTCTTCAGTAAATAAAATAATTGAATCGGTGAATTCATAAAGGGCCCAAGTCCACACTTTTTCAATGGGGACTTGGGCCCTTTTTGAATTCACCGATTCAATTGTTTTTGGTTACTTTTTCTTAAAAATGAGCCATTATTTTCAACGCCATTGATAAGTGTTTGGTTTGTACTGTTGACTCTTCCCACCGGTGTCTTGACAGACAAATAGAAAATCATGAAGCAAACACATAAGTCACTAAATTGTTTATTACAATCACCAGCAAAATCCAGATTATTTAAAATGTGCAAAATTCAAACTTTAAACTGTAAAAAAAACTCAGAAAGGGTAACACACGCCGGCCACACACACTGACTCCTCGCCTTCACAAAGTGGCCCAGCACACCAAGGAACGCTTGACTGAAGGCAGCATTCTGAGCCATCTCCTCCCTTCACAAGGTAGTTTCATGGGATCCAGGTCAAGTGGACCCCTGACCAAGTGAGCACCCCAAGTCGACCCCAGGATCCAATCTGTACAATTGCATTCTCAATCCAGTGATTTGTAAACACGACGAAGGAGAACAACAACAAGAATTTGTGTAAAACTGTTGGAAAGATTTTTCCCAGTCAACAAGAAGTGTAAAAAATATATATATGTAAGATGACAACTAAGCTGACCCGGAGAAGGTTTTGGCTCCATTTCTGCTTTCAAAAGACTTTTCTTCTCCACCGCTGCTGCTCGTCACCGCTGGCTGCCGCCAAAAAAAAATCCACAGAATAGGTATGTGGGACTATAATGCTCACATAGATTATCCATTTATTTCGAATGAAAATGTTTCTAAGTCGCCAAATAAGGCAGCGAGTGACCAATTGGTAGTTTTAGTTTGAAAATTAAATGTGTGACCATGCATGTCGCCAAAAAAAAATATGTCTAAGCATCTTTTACCAAGATAAATCTTCGAGCCGATCGTCATCAACTTGGTCTGTTCCCGTCTCTGTTTTGTCTTCCTCCTCTCCCTCTGGCTCGAACAAATAAGGCTGAATACCCCCCTCAGTACCACCCAAAACTGCTTCATCATCCGATTCTTCATTTTCAATCTCATCATTTATATTGAGGTCGTCAAACTCGACAAAATAATCACTGTCCGAATCACTTTGCTCTCGTTCTGCCATTTTCTTTGTAATCCTGGGGTGATGTCACTAATGCCCGCACCAATCGAGAGATGGCGCTAGTGCAGCCTCACTAAGTGAAGGCTGGGCTATGACCAAATAAGGTCATTTATGGAGGCTGGTGACACATATTAAATCGCGGGAATCGGCAAAATTGAATATTTTCATACAATCAGTTGATTGGTTCAATAAAAAAATGTGACTGTCCGAGGCCTTTAAACATAAGAGAAGAATAGGCAAGGATGTCATGGGTCGTTGTCAGGAAGAGGGAGCTGGGAGTTGAAGGAAAATGTACTGTGGAGTTGGATATCATGCAGTGTGATGTGAAATGTCATGCAGATGTGAGATGATCTGTGGAGGTCATAAGGAGAAACCTGGTTTGGCTGATTCAGTGCTTTAATGTGTTTGGATGATGTGAGAGTGTTAATAAAGTTTCGTCTGCTCGTAAACCTGCCTCATCATTTCCCACACTCTCCACACTGGTGACCCGAGACGTATTATGGAACACGAGGCAAGAACCCTGGAGTCGGCCCAGATGGGAAGCCCCAGCAACGCGGCAAGCATCCCACAGACGGCCTGGACGGGAACCCCCAGCAACGCGTGCGCTGTTGCAGTCAAGCTACCGGACTTTTGGCAGCACAACCCGTGCTCTTGGTTCCACCATACCGAGGCCCAGTTCGCCCTCCGGGGAGTAACGGCAGACGACACCAAGTTTTTCCATGTGGTTGTAGCGCTGGACGCTCGCACAGCTCAGCAGGTAGCGAGCCTGCTCAACCAGCCCCCAACCCACGGCAGATACGAGGCTCTCAAAGCTGCGCTGATTCGGCGCTACATGCTCTCAGACTGTGAGAGAGCAGATAGGCTCCTGAGGCATTCCGAGTTAGGAGATGGTTCGGCTGTCGATCTGATGGAGAAGATGTTGGCGTTAATGGGCACGGACGACGGGCATTTTCTGTTTGCCCACCTTTTCCTCCGGAACCTTCCAACAGAGGTGACAGCAGTCCTGGCCAATTCGCTGTTGCTGGCCGCGCGTGACTACCGTGCGCTAGCCCAGGACGTAGACCAGCTCATCCTCACCACCAGAGCGCTCACGGTGAACGCAGCGGCGTCGGAACCCAGCGAGACAACCAGAGGAGGCGACGAGCCACCGATGGTAGCGGCAGCGGGGACCAAGGAGCACCAGAGAGGCACGCTCTGCTTCTACCACCGCCGCTTCGGAGAGAACACACGCAGATGTGCGCCACCGTGCCAATTAAAGCGCTTGGGAAACGACGAGGCCGGCAGTCGGTAGCAGCTGCGACCGCGGGTGAAGAGAACAAGCTGCTCTATGTGAAGGATTCGTGCTTGGGGAGATGCTTCCTCATAGACACCGGAGCCCAGAAGAGCATCATCCTGCCGACCTATGCCGACTGGCTGGCAGGACCTAGCTGCCCCGGGCTGGTAGCAGTAAACGGCTCGGACATCAAGACCTTTGGTGAGAGGACACTGGCTTTATCTCTACACGGCTGTACATACGAGTGGACTTTTGTCATAGCAGCTCTGAGTTTCCCAATCCTGGGAGCTGATTTTCTGTGTGTGCATGGTTTATTAGTTGATGTTGCTAACAGGCGCCTGGTTAATGAGATGAGACGAGATGAGATGAGATTCAACTTTATGCACTGTCCTTTGACTCTCTCCCCTGCACAGCTCGAGGGGCCGGGCCAGTAACACAAGCCAACGTCACAGCTCCAGCCGATAAGTTCCACACACTGCTCACTCAGTTTCCAGCACTCATGGTCCCGACGTTTTCAGCGGCCATAGCTAAACACGGGGTGGAGCACTTTATCACCACCACCGGGCCGCCTGTGTTCGCACGACCTCGGTGCCTGGACGCAGCTAAACTGGCCATAGCACGCGAGGAGTTTGCCAACCTGGAAAGGTTGGGCATCATCAGGTGATGGGCATCCCTGCTACACATGGTCCCTAAGGCTGAGGGGTCGTGGCGACCGTGTGGCGATTTCCGCAGGCTGAATAACGCCACAGCACACGACTGCTACCCGATTCCCCACATTCAGGATTTTTCCGTTCACCTCGCTGGAGCACGCATTTTTTCTAAAATAGACCTGTTCCGCGGTTACCACCAGGTCCCAGTGCATGCAGAGAACATACCCAAAACAGCGGTAATAACTCCGTTTGGCTTATTTGAGTTTCTGCGCATGCCATTCGGATTAAAAGGAGCGGCACAGACGTTCCAGCACATGATGGACGCGGTGCTGCGCGATCTCCCGTTTGTGTTTGTCTACCTGGATGATATCCTGGTAGTCAGTGCGTCCGAAGACGAACACGTAACCCACCTCAGGACGGTTTTCCAGAGGTTGGAGGAGCACAGGTTAATAATCAACCTGGCGAAGTGCCAGTTCGGCGTGA
Source organism: Pholidichthys leucotaenia (assembly GCA_020510985.1). NCBI lineage: Eukaryota > Metazoa > Chordata > Actinopteri > Cichliformes > Pholidichthyidae > Pholidichthys > Pholidichthys leucotaenia. The sequence goes on from CM035843.1 coordinate 133,150,821, forward strand.
CGGGGATTGACTTTTTGGGACACCGCGTCTCACCGGAGGGAGCGATACGCTTGCCTGACAAAGTGCGCGCAGTGGCGAACTTTCCTCGGCCTCAGACGGTCAGGGCGCTGCAGGAATTTTTGGGGATGGTTAACATTTGCAACCGTTTCCTTCCCCGTGCAGCTCAACTCATGCAGCCATTGTACGCCGCGCTCAAGAGACGGAAACCCGCGGATGGAGTCGAATGGACTCCGGAGCGAGAGCAGGCGTTCTCTGAGGTTAAAGCAGCCCTGGCAAACGCCGCACTGTTGGCGCACCCAGACCCGGCGGCCCGGATAGCGCTCACTACCGACGCCTCGGACGTGGCCATAGGGGCCGTTGTGGAGCAATGTGTCGCCGGTTCTTGGCAGCCGCTCGCTTTTTTCAGCAGGGCTTTGCGCGACAGTGAGCGTAAATACAGCGTGGTCGACAGAGTTGCTTGCTCTCCATCTGGCCATACGCCACTTCCAGTTCTGGCTGGAAGGGCGCAGCTTCACCGCGTTTGTGGACCACAAGCCGCTGACGTTCGCGATGGCCAAGGTTTCGGAACCATGGTCGGGCCGGCAGCAGAGACAGCTGGCCGCGATCTTGGAGTTTACGACCGATATTCAGCATGTGTCGGGTAAACTGAATGTGGTGGCGGACTTCCTCTAGCGTGCAGTCGTGGCCCCAGTCTGCGTAGGGATAGATTATACAGCCATGGCCTCAGAGCAGATTAGCGATACGGGCGTGCGCGCGCTCCAGTCTGGACCAACAGGGTTAAGGCTGGACAGCAGGGTACTGCAAGACGGCAAGCCCCCCCCCAATCTGCAACGTCTCCACGGGACGCCCGGCCCGTGGTCCCAGTCGTGTGGCGCCGCCGCGTGTTTGAGTCAGTTCACGCTTTGGCGCACCCAGGAGTGCGTGCGTCAGTCAAAATGGTGGGAGCGAAATTCGTGTGGCCAGGCCTGCCCAAACAAGTGAAAGAATGGGCTGCAGCCTGCATAGCGTGCCAATGAGCCAAAGTGCACAGACACACGAAGGCTCCTTTGGAGCCGTTTAGTATACCGGCTAAAAGATTTGACCATGTTCACGTGGACCTCGTGGGCCCCCTCCTGCCATCGCAGGGGTGCACGCACCTTCTGACAGTGGTGGACCGCACCACACGCTGGCCCGAAGCAGTCCAGCTGGCCGCAACCACGTCTGTGGACGTGGCGCGTGCTTTTTTGACAACATGGGTGGCGCGTTTTGGAGTCCCGTCGGACATCACGTCCGATAGGGGCCCTCAGTTTGTTTCCGAACTTTGGTCCGCGATGGCCCGCAGCCTGGGTGTTGCAATTCATCGCACGACCGCGTACAACCCACAGGCAAATGGGTTATGCTAGCGTTTTTACAGGTCACTGAAGGCAGCACTCAGGGCTTTGTTGACGGATGCAAATTGGGTTGACCGGTTGCCGTGGGTTTTATTGGGGTTGTGTTCCGCACCAAAAGAGGATTTGGAGGCTTCCCCGGCTGAGCTGTTTTTTTCTCAGCCACTGTGGCTACCCGGGGAATTTTTGCCAGATAATCCCGTGCCGGACAGCTACCCGTCTCAGCGTTTGCAGCGTAGTGCAGACACAGGCACGCTGCCCGGCCCGGCCCACCACTGTTTTCCACGCGCTCTTGTGCCAAAAACTTGGAAGAACGCGGAGTTTGTGTTCGTCAGACACGATGCACACCGCCCGCCATTGCGCCCACCCTATGATGGCCCATTCAGAGTGCTGGAAACAGGGGACAAGCATTTTTTGCTAGACTTGGGGGGGACGTTGGGAGAAAATATGCATAGACAGACTTAAGCCCGCCTTTGTAGTGGCGGACGAGCAAGTGCTGCTGGCCCGGGCCCCCCGGCGTGGAAGACCCCCACGGAGAACTCCCCAGGCAAATGATTCACCAGAACAACCACACAGGCAGAGCGAAGTTCCCCCCCCCTCGCCTTGGCCCACCCGCAGTCAGACACACGTCCAGCAGCACCCCGCCGGCACAGAGACCCCAGTTACAGCAGATATGGGAGGAGACTGAAGCCCAAAAGACATAGTGACTGAAACTCTGTCTGGGGAGGGTGATGTGGGAATGCATATTGTGGAGGAATCTGCAGACAGCGTCTCGGTTAGGAGGCAGTGATTAAACATAAGAGAAGAATAGGCAAGGACATCATGGGGAGTTGGCAGGAAGAGGGAGCTGGAGGTTGAAGGAAAATGTATTGTGGAGTTGGAGATCATGCAGTGTGATGTGAAATGTCATGCAGATGTGAGATGATCTGTGGAGGTCATAACCTCCACAGGTCAAACCTGGTCAAACCTGGTTTGGCTGATTCAGTGCTTTTCTGTGTTTGGATGATGTGAGAGTGTTAATAAAGTTTCGTCTGCTCGTAAACCTGCCTCATCATTTCCCACACTCTCCACAATATAAACAAAATACATTCCAAAAGTCAAACCAAAAACACAGTAAAACTAAAATAAATAAATACAAATCAAATAAACACAACTGTACTCAAAAGCATCAATAAATAAAAAGACACACTCAAATTAGACAGTTACATATAAAAATAAAAACTAAAAAAAATATAAAGGGACGTCCGGTTATGGCGGCCACATAGGAAGACGTGTTTCACACTGCTCTGCTACTAAAAATAAAAAGTTTACTAAAACTCTCTTAATTGGAACAAAAACCCATCCCAGCGTTTAGGCGTGTATATGGTAAAGACCAAGGCTGGGAAATTAGGTGGAGGAAAAAGCAATTCGACAAAACAACCCAAGCTAACAGACTTCCATGCTCGAGGCGAAACAGAAAAAACTCCAGGGACGATGGCAGAGGATGTAACCAGCGGCGGAGCGGGAACTGCTGAGGAGGGGACAAGCGCGGTGCTTGCTGCCATCAACTCCATGAGAGCAGAGTTTTCGTCTAAATTTGATGGAATTATAGCAGTGATAGAAGGAATGAGAAAGGAAATAAATGACTGTTTGGAGCGAGTATCGCAGGCGGAGCTCTGAATTTCAAGCGCTGAAGATGACGTCACCAGCCTACAATCAAAGTTGCAAACATTGGAATTAAAATGGAAACGTCTGGAAGATAACGTCCTGGACTTGGAATCTCGCTCGCAAAGGAATAATTTGAGGCTGGTGGGCCTTCCGGAGGGAGCGGAGGGACGGGACCCGTGTTCCTTTTTGGAAAAGTGGATTCCAGAAGCGCTGAACAACGCGGATCTGCAGTCATCGGTCGTCTTAGAGAGCGCTCACCGAATCGGCCCACCGAGAGGTAATAAGACACCACCGAGGACACTGATTATGAAGTTCCTCAACTACAGAGACAAGATGACGGTCACCAACGCGGCGCGAGCTAAAGGGGAAATTAAATACCAGGATCAACAGGTGTGGTTCTACCCAGATTTGGCCACAGGAATTCAACAATTAAGGAGGCAGTTCGACCCCGCCCGCAAAGAGCTGCGCAACCTCGGGATTCGTCACAGAGTGATTCATCCGGCAAGACTGCTGGTCACATATAAAGGGAGAACCCACACCTTCAAGACTCCTCAAGAGGCGCAGGAGCTCATCAAGCAGATCCAAAAGGAGACTGGTGGGAGCTAAGCATGAACATGACAAAGGTAGAACATTTAAGCATTTGTACAGATATCTGATTGATCTGAAACATATAACATGTCTACGAAATACAGATTGTATTATTAAAAAAAAAAAAAAAAGCTATGATGTACAAAGTTGCTATAAAACTTTGAAGTTATGTTGAAAAAACTACAGAAGAGAGTTAATGTCATAAAAATAGTAAGAGTCAGAGTGATTGAGTGGAGAAAGAGAGAGTGGTTTGACTGATCCTCGCAGGTGTGGAACAGTCACTAGCTATAATGGGAGACGGAATTTTTTTGATTTTGGGGGGATTATCACGAATGTGATTACCACACCGGAGTGGTGGCTCAGTTGGTAGAGCATCCGCCCCATGCCCGGGAGGCAGGGGTTCAAATCCCAGCCGGGTCATACCAAAGACCATATAAAAATGGTACTTTCTGCCTTCTAGCGTGGTGCTCCGCATAATGGAACGGGGAAAGTAAAGTTATACACAGAGCTACCAGAGGACTGACCCCCCGCTGTAGCTTTCACTACTTACAGTAGCTGTGTGGCCTAGGGTCAGAGAAACGGAGATAGGCGCCGCCCCATACACCAACATGGTGTGAAGGGAATTAACTAACTAACTAACCACGAATGTGGGGAAGGGGAATTTGTTTTTGTTTTTGTTTGGTTTGTAGGATGAATGTTCCATCATCCATGTTTTTGCTTCTCTGTAAGATTATGTTCATATTGCAAGGTAATCTCAAACTCCTTATTGATCATAGATCAAAGCGTTAATCTTAATTTAACTTCATGAAATTGCAGAGGTCTACAAAATCTTAAAAAACTTAAACAAGTTATGAATAAAATAAAAGACATAGATTCAAAAATTGTATTTTTACAAGAAACTCATCTATTAGAGGAGGATGTAAAAAGAATTAGGAGAAGATGGCAAGGTAATGTGTTCACCTCATCATTTTCATCCCGAGCTAGGGGAGTTATGACTCTCATACATAAAACAGTCCCATTTCAAATGAAAAATGTAATTAGAGACAAATTTGGAAGATATCTAATCATCCAAGGATCTTTGTTATTAGAAAATATAAATCTGGTGAACTTACACGGCCCCAATATTGATGATCAAAACTTCTTTGTTAATTTATTCCTCACTTTATCATCACTTACAGGGCAACATACTGTATAATAGCAGGGGATTTTAATTGTACATTGAATCCCAGTATAGATAGATCAACAGGACTGGACTGTACGCACAATGGATGTAGGATGACCATTAATCATTTTATGAAAGAATTGAGATTGCTAGATATATGGAGAGAAATGAAACCACAAATCAAAGCTTATTCTTGTTATTCTAATACCTATAAGACATTCTCACGTATTGACTACTTTTTGATCTCTACAGAATTAAGGTCCAAGATTCAAAACTGTTTCTATGATAACATTGTGATCTCTTTTCATGCACCCTGCTGTCTAATATATGTAGATAAGAAATTGACAAAGGACCCAGTTAGGTGGCATTTTCAACATAAATGGCTTCAGGATGAGGAATTTGTTAAGTACATAGAAAAACAGATAGATGAGTTCTTTGATATCAATACTACACAAACATCAGCATGTATAAAGTGGGAGGCTTTCAAAGCTTTTATTAGGGGGCATATTATTAGTTATACAGGTTCAAAATCTAAGAAGACCCGAGAGAAGAGAGTCCAATTGGAACATAAAATAAAAATCCTTCAAGAAAAGGTGTATGCAGGAAGTAACCCACAGTTGGAGAACGAATTACTGACTCTGAGAGCTGAATATGACAAAAAATCAATGAATAGAGCTGCCTCGAGTCTTCTAAGATTGAAGCAAACGTTTTACGAAAAAGGTGAAAAATCAGGAAAATTATTGGCATGGCAGATTAAACAATTAGAATCTAAAACACCAAATACCAGTATTATAAGTAACGGACAGGTAGTTATAGATCCTTTAGAAATTAATAGTGCCTTTAGAGATTATTATGGAAAACTATATGATACAAAAAATGAAACTGACTTAACAAAATTAAATGGGTTTTTGGGTGGATTATCTATACCATGTATTCCAAATGAAAACAGGGAGATACTGGAGTCTGTAATTAGTCAAGAAGAAGTTGGGCAAGCCATTGATAATATGAAATCAGGAAAAAGAGCAGGACCAGATGGTCTTCCAGTTGACCTCTATAAAAAATTTAAGACTAAATTAATAAAACCACTTTTGGAAATGGTTTTAGAAGCATTTCAAAATGGTAATTTACCACTATACATGAATAATGCCTTAATTATACTGTTAACAAAACCAGGTAAACCCCCTAATAAATGTGAAAACATGAGACCAATAAGCCTATTAAATGCTGATCTTAAAATAATCTGTAAAATTTTAGCAAAACGACTACAAGAAATATTACCAAATATTATTAACCGAGATCATAATGTCTTTATAATGGGAAGACAAGGCTTCCATAATGTAAGAAGACTATTTAATATTATTTATTCCAATAAAGAAGCACCAGATACAGCTCTCTTATCATTGGACGCCGAAAAGGCCTTTGATAGGGTCGAATGGCCCTATCTTTTTGAAGTTCTACAAAGGTTTGGACTTGGAAATAATTTCATAAAATGGGTCCAGATAATATACAATTATGCTTCAGCAGAAATCCTAACAAACAGCAATATCTCAGAATCAATAAAAATCAATAGAGGATGTAGACAAGGCTGTCCACTTTCACCCTTATTGTTTACTATGGCAATTGAACCTTTAGCGATGGCAGTACATTTACATCCACAAATATATGGAATTAAAGTAGGACCAACAGAATATAAAATCTCCCTGTATGCCGATGACATAATTTTGTTTATGTCGAATTTTAAAAAATCAATTCCGACCTTGTTAAATTTAATAAAGAACTTTGGGGATATATCAGGATATAAAATAAACAAAACAAAATCTTCAATATTAATGCTAAATGAGACCCAGAGAAATCCCCCAGCTCCTGAGGTAAACCAATTCAATGCTGTACATCAGCTTAAATATTTAGGAATTCAAATTTTGCCGAAGCTAGAATCAGTCGCCAATGCCAACTATGAAGCCTTAATGACAGATATTAATGAGTTACTTCAGAGATGGATGCCACTACCAATGTCGATGATCGGGAGAATTAATATACTTTAAAGTAATATCTTACCAAAAATACTTTATTTATTTCAAAATATTCCTTTACCACCACCTTCAGATCTATTTTCAAGAATTAAAAAAAAGTTAGTGGAATTTATATGGAACAAGAAAAGCACTCGGAGAGCGCAGACCTCTGCCAAGCACCACAGTTCCCCTGTGGGCATGTTGTCCTGTATTTTTTTTTTTTCCCAGTGTTCTGACAATTTTTTGGCAGAGTTACATGCACAAAAAAAAAAAAATATAGAAAAAACATTGAAAATGGCCCTATCTCGCAATGTTAAATTTAAAAAAAAAATCCTTTAAAAAATTCCTGGATCCAGACGGTGATCCGGATCACCACCAAAATCTAATCATCTGTAGGATACCCCATTTCTGACAATCTGTGAAAATTTCATGAAAATCCGTCCATAACTTTTTGAGTTATCTTGCTAACAAACAAACAGACAGACAGACAGACAGACAGACAGACAAACCAACGCCGATGAAAACATAACCTCCTTGGTGGAGGTAACAATAGGAAGGCTAGATTACGTTTGTCCTTACTGTATTTACCATTTGATCGTGGAGGTCTGAAATGTCCAAACTTTATGTTGTATTACTGGTCAGCACAACTGAGGTCTATGACATATTATTTTTCATCAAATGATCTTCCTCACTGGACTGAAATGGAATCATACAATTTACCTTTACCTCTTCCCTTATTCATATACTCAGACTCGACTAAAAAACTACAGGAACAAGTTAAAAATCCAGTTGTAAAGTACATGATCAAAATATGGTGTGAAACCAAAAAATATTTAAAAGAACCACACTCACTGTCACAATTTAGCCCAATATGGGGTAATCAATATTTTACACCAGGGAGAGTGGATACTGTATTTAAAATATGGAATATAAAAGGGATTCAAAAGATTCAAGACTTACATTTGTCACGCTCAGATAACAATGTCTTTTAAAGAACTGAGGATTAAATTCAATCTTAACAGAACACACTTTTTTAAATATCTTCAGCTTAGAAATTTTATTCGATCAAATCAAAATAATGCTCTCACCCGACCTACTTATCCATTTTTGTAAAAATTTTTGATGAAAGATAGTAAGAGAAAGGGTATTATTTCAGAGTTTTACAACTCATTGACACTATACTCAAGTGAAAACTCACAGAAAAGACTGAATTACTGGAAAGAGGACCTGCAAGTTGAAATTTCAGAGGAACAATGGGAAATGGCTTGTGCAGGAGCTCAAACCAATTCAATAAGTGTACGTCTTAAACTGATACATTTTAAATGGTTAATGCGGATGTATGTTACACCAGTGGAATTAAATAGATATAACAAAAACATACCAGATACATGCACAAAATGTATGGAAAGTAAAGGAACCCTATTTCACTGTTTATGGGAATGTAGAAAAATCAGAATGTTTTGGGAAGAGGTGAGGGTAACAATTGAAAAAATAATTTCAAAACAAATCATATTGAACCCTAAACTGTTTTTGTTGGGTCTGTATCCAGAAAAACACAACTTTAATAAGAGTGAAAAAGCTTCATAGACCTCAGTTTGCTTAATGCCAAAAAATGTATTGCACTACTGTGGAAAAAGATTCATAGACCAGATGTGACTCAGTGGTTAAGACAAATGTTAACAAACCTTCCACTAGAAAGAATAACATATATACTGAAATCAAAGGAAAATGTGTTTGAGAATATATGGAGACCTTTCATTGATTATGTAAAGAATTTAAACATAACGTCTGAAGAAGAAGGTGAATGATATGTGTGGACCTTGCAAATTCCAAGCTGTTGAATGTATATTATGTATTCTTATATAATAGATTACCAAGACTAAACAGAGGAGCATTGTTGTTGATTTGTGTTTGATAATGGATGTTGTTGTTGTTGTTTTTATTACACATTTTTTTGTTATTGTTCTTTTTAATTTTTAAATTACTTTTGTGTTAGTGTCTGATTGTTTGTGCCATGTTTGTATAAAAAAAAAAGTTCAATAAAAAATATTGTGGAAAAAAAATATAAAGTGACTCAAAGTATTATCTTAAGTCCAGCTTCAAATAAAACACATTATATATATATATACATGTATATATATATATATATATATATATATATATATATATATATATATATATATAATACATATGATAATAATATACAGTATATAACAATATATATTATAACATTTTTAACATGAAACATACCTATGAAAGACAGGGATTAATCAGTGGGGCACACACAGCAGCAGCACACTCTCGTCCTGTCTAATGCAAAAGAAAAAAAAAACAGCCTCTGAGCGGACACAACGACAAAACGGCAATAAAAGTGATATTTTTCTGCTGAGAAGTTACTAAACCTTAATGAAAACCCTTCTGCAGTGTTATACAATTATTAATAAGCACTTATTACAGCAAAGAAGACAAAGTTTAAACTTAAAAATTCATTAGAGGGAGGAGAGCCACACACACCCATCTTACCTATGCAGGGTCCACGCAGTTTTCGCCGGGAAAACCCCTGCGTGTGCAATGAGCCCATTTCCTGTGTCCCACCTGTCATGTTTGGGGTTGTTTTCAACCCCGTCCATGACCTGTGTGTAACCCTTGCCTTATGTTAATTAGGTAAGGGAAATAATTAAGCGTAGACCAGTTGCTAGGTTCGTAAGGGTTACAATAGGGAATTAAAGTGAGTGTGGAATGAAATAGCTGGAGGCAAGAAATGAGCAATTCATGTCTGTTATTAATAAGGATGAAAGGAGCAAAATATACAAACAATGTACAAATATACACTACCGTTCAAAAGTTTGGGGTCACTTAGAAATTTCCTTATTTTTGAAAGAAAAGCACTGTTTTTTTCAATGAAGATAACTTTAAACTAATCAGAAATACACTCTAATATCTAATATACATTGTTAATGTGGTAAATGACTATTCTAGCTGCAAATGTCTGGTTTTTGGTGCAATATCTACATAGGTGTATAGAGGCCCATTTCCAGCAACTATTACTCCAGTGTTCTAATGGTACAATGTGTTTGCTCATTGCGTCAGAAGGCTAATGGATGATTAGAAAACCCTTGTGCAATCATGTTAGCACAGCTGAAAACAGTTTAGCTGGTTAGAGAAGCTATAGAACTGACCTTCCTTTGAGCAGGTTGAGTATCTGGAAAAAATTATTATTTCAAATAAAAATCATTATTTCTAACCTTGTCAATGTCTTGACTATATTTTCTATTCATTTTACAACTCATGGTGGTAAATAAGTGTGACTTTTCATGGAAAACACAAAATAATTGTCTGGGTGACCCCAAACTTTTGAACGGTAGTGTACAAATATAACCACGGCCGGCATGAAATAAAACCCCAAAAATGTCCTACTGAGCTCAGTGTTTGTTTGTCCTTTCGGGTTAGTCGTTTGACCAGTCAAGATATCTTGTATCTCCAGACTCAGGTTTCTTTTCCTCTTTTAAAGCGGCGACTTGGGTTGTTACCACTTTGAATCCTGGGCACTGGAGAGAGGAAGGGTGCTCTTCAATCGAGATCTTGGTTAGATCTCAGTTCAATCTCGGTTCAGTCTCGGGTCAGGCTCGCCATCTCCATTCAGAGAGAATCCAGGATCCAGAAGGTTCTTGATCGGCAACCAAAAAAAACCTATCCTGCACGACAATAATGGTATTATTGTTTACAGCTAGAGTAATTCATCTTCCAATTCCTTCTTATATAACACCATAGCTTAGTGTTTAAATTCTTCTCTCATATTACTATTATCACAATCCAGCAATATAGTAATATCTTACATTTTACATGCATGTGTTCTTTTTCTCACAATCTCTCTGGTAGCACATGAAATACCCTTTTTTTCATGTAACCAATTAAATGAATTCCTCTGTTTATCTCTACATCACTTAACCATGAAATTATGATTAATCCCTTTTAACCTTGTCTTTGTAAATCATGAAATGAAATACAATTAATCTATCACATAACCAGGGAATATACCGTCCTATTACTTCCAATATTCCCTTTTAAAATCAGTAAAACCCTGTCTGAGCTACTGGGTTTAGCATAACCTATGGATTTACATAGTAGACCAACACCATGTGCTTTTAGCATCAAACTACACATTGCATTCGACAGAAATAGTGCATATGAACTAAAAGTACTTCAGCATACTGTTGGGAACTGAAATCACATTTAGGAAGACCATACAGACACAAAAATAGCCTTTTCCATTGCTTTTAAACAGAAAAAAATCCACTCGCGATTAGCATTAGCATAACGCTAACATTAGCATAACATTAGCATGTATCTCACTCACCAAGATGAGGTCTCAGTGTGAACACAGCAAAAGTCACCACTTCACGGCCTCTCAAGCTCGTGCTCCCGTCAACTTAAGATAATAAAGGTTGCAAATTAGCGTTTGGAGAGTGTTTAGATCCATTTATAGCATCTTTCTGAATGAAACTCACCAAGAAGAGGTATCAGTGTGAACCAGATCACTCACAGCCCCTCTCGTCCGCTCTCATATCGTGAAAGAGCGAAACCCGAGTGCGCGCTTGCTGCCTCTACTCGGAAGGCGGGGCTAATATCGCTCTTAACGAATGGAAAGACCCAGATCACCCAACGTGACCATGAAACGGAAATTTAAAAGTTGGATGACGAGGATCGCACTTCCTCTTCCCCAAGATAGTCTGTTTTCAAAATAAAATCACACAATTGCATTAATACAATTGACATCTGAGAAAAAAAAGGGTCATTTTCTCAGCTGGGTTACATGTGGCTGTAGGGTTTTGATTATTGCTTATTAATTCCAGCTGGCAGATTGAGCCTTGCTCTCTGCCAGTCCTACAGCCATGCCTTCCTCCTCTCACCAGACATTCACCGGCCGTATGGTATCACCACATACACACACTCACACACTCATGCACGCACACACACTCACACATGCATACACACACATTTCCAATTAATCATGCACTGGCTCGCCACAGGGCTGTGTCCACTTGCCTTTGTTAGTGTATGGTGTACTTGTGGGGAGGCAGTGTGACCAGTCAGTGTGGCAGCTTCAGTCAATCATGGACATCCTGACTCACCATTGTTTGGCTTTCTTCCTTTGGACTTACTGTGTTGTATTTTAGAGCCTTTCCGCTCCAACATATGCGTAAGTCATTCCTTTTTGTGCCTTTTCCCGCCGCTCCTGACTGGAGCGTGTTAGGCATTTCCCCCAAGCCAATGAGGTTTGCAGTGGGCTGTCTCTCTACTGTGAATATTATTTGGAAATTTTGTGTACATTTATTTCCCTGTAATAAACACGTCTACATTACTGCACGTTGGGCTCGCTTCCCATTTATATGTTCGCTGCAGGATTGCGCAGTGGAAATGATAGTAAGCTGCCACCATAAAGAGCCCAAGCAGTAAGTAACGTGCTACTTTCATTTTTTGGTGCTTTTTCCACCTACCTGCTCAGAGCGTGATGTCGCCTAGCCGTTCCCACACTGGCGTTAGTGGATGGGCAGTGGGACATCCCAGTGCAGAGGAGCATGAGGCACGCTGGCTAATCTGGGAGTTACTGGAGAATGCGCATGATTCCTTTGGCCCCGGAGAGCGATTAGCCTGCCTCGATGGAGCGATACGGATCCTGGGGGCTCACTGGGGCCTCTGGAATTATCCTGAATACTCCGAACTGCTGTCCACTGTTTGCGCTCTGGAACAGGCTTTTCCAGATCTGACGAGAAGGGCTTTCCGGATCAAGCCTAAACAGAAACGCTCTTCTCCGCCGGCGGCCATTGTTCCCTCTTCTCCATCACCCGCTCAAAGATGGCTGTGATCAGGTTGGCGACGTCGACGTCACCCGGAATCCCGGAAGAACAATTCAGCCCTGGTAACTGCTCCTGCTCCCACACCGAGCCCTGTTACTCCCACAGCAGATCATCAGTCACTTCTCCAAGCAGTCCCGTCTGCAAAATCTCCCACCATATCTGCTGTGAGGTCTTCTTCCTCGGTCTGTTTGCAGGCAGCAGAGGGGCGCTTTCTTTCCTCACCGGGGTCTCCCATTCCTGTGGCGAGAGGGGCGGCTCCCATATGTTCTACAGCGGAGCCAAGCCCCGCCTTTCCGGGACGGACGGGTGATGACGTCCATGCAGCAGCAGCTACCAACATCATAATCCAGGAAAACAGGTAAGTTATTTTTCATTTGACTCCCATTAATAATGAAATGTTTTGCCTGATTCCCAACAGGGAGGCCCAGGGAAAGCAGTCCCCTGAGCTCTCCCCACTTGCTGCTGTTAAAAACTGTTCACCAGCCCTCTCTCCACTTTCCTCTGTTTGCCCGCCAGAACCGGACCCGAGCAGTCGGGACCAGGAGGAGCCAGAGGTCTGGGAAGAATGTCCTCCCGAAGCAACGGTGAACCGGATCCCAGCCGCCAAGCTGGAGGAGTCACCAGCGTGGATCATGGCAGGTGGGGACATCGAGACTGCAGTGACCATCAAGCCTGCTGTGGAGGCCACCACAGCAGAGTCAGCACTCGAGCAAAACCTCTTGGAGGCCGAACCTGAGGAGACATTGCCCGGATCGCCGGAGTCCTAGACAGCGGTAGAGCTTGAGCTAAGGCAAGTGCTTTCTTTTGTCTTTCTCCTTTCTATAATAGAGCATTTTTGCCTAGCTTTAGGTGAGCATTTTTGCCTAGCTTTAGGTGAGGAGAGCCAGCTGGAGCCACATGCTGCATCTGAGCTCGCCTCGCTGGGCTTTGCCGCTGCCGGCAACTCTGACCCTTCCTCCTCTCTATCCGAGTCCTCTTTCAGGGTCGCCGGAGAGAGTCCACCATCGCCGGAGGAGTCTGTGGATCCACGTTCACGACTGGAGGTCACCAAGATTCCTGTTGAGGTGGTCGTCAGGGACACCTAGTTCCAGTCCAGGGTGCCTGTGATCGATCGCCTCCTTGCTTGGGTGCTCTTACGGGTTTGGTTGGCCCATGTCCAAGATGGCACTGGGGTCAGCAGTGGCCCAGCTGGGTCTCACCGTGGGTGCAGCAGGGGTCCAGCTGGACTCCACCGTGGGTGCAGCCATAGCTCGGTCAGGTTCCACCATGGGTGCAACGTTGTCCCAGGCCGGTACCACTGCAGATGCAGCTATGGCCCAGCCCAGGTCCACTGCGGCTTCTTCAGAGTCTCAGTCTTATGTCAGGACCACCGAGGGTGCCACAGGACAGTTTGGGGACACCAGGGTTGTCCTTTTCCTTTTGGAGGCCCTGTGGGTATTCCTCTGCCTTCTGCTGGGCACCGCCGGGGTCCTTTTTCCTCCGCTGCCAGTGACCGCAGGGGTTCCACTTCCCCGGTCTAGCCATCCACCTCTAAGCCTTCCGGTGGGTAGGCCGCCGCCTCACCTGCCCTTCCAGTCCTGGTGGCTTAACCACGCGGGCAGACCGCCCGAAAGACTGAGTTCCCTTCCCGGGTGGCCCGTTTGCCTTAGCAGGTCACCTGACACTATTCTGCGGGCTGCCCACTGGGCCTTGGACTCTGGCCGGCCCCCTGAACTGTGGGACTCTTGGGGGATGGGGCAGTTAGTCTAGTTTTGGGGTTGGGAAGTGTGTTTTTCTTGTGTTGTATTGTGGTATTCTTTTCCCTTGGTTATTCCCTCCTAACCTGTTTCCCCCCACCTCCCGCCCTGGTTTGTTGTGTTGGCCTTGGGTGGGGTGCAGGTTTTGTTTTCTGTTGTGATGGTACTGTGGGTGTCTGGTATCCACCCCTTAGGGGGGGGGGGGCTCTGTCATGTTCAGGGTTGTTTTCAACCCCGTCCATGACCTGTGGCTGTAGGGTTTTGATTATTGCTTATTAATTCCAGCTGGCAGATTGAGCCTTGCTCTCTGCCAGTCCTACAGCCACGCCTTCCTCCTCTCACCAGACATTCACCGGCCGTATGGTATCACCACATACACACTCACACACTCATGCACGCACACACATTCACACGTGCATACACACACATTTACAATTAATCATGCACTGGCTCGCCACACGGCTGTGTCCGCTTGCCTTTGTTAGTGTATGGTGTACTTGTGGGGAGGCAGTGTGACCAGTCAGTGTGGCAGCTTCAGTCAATCATGGACATCCTGACTCACCGATGTTTGGCTTTCTTCCTCTGGACTTATTGTGTTGTATTTTAGAGCCTTTCCACTCCAACATATGCGCAAGTCATTCCTTTTTGTACCTTTTCCCTCTGCTCCTGACTGTTTGGAGCGTGTTAGGCATTTCCTCCAAGCCAACAAGGTTTGTAGTGGGTTGTCTCTCTACTGTGACTATTATTTGGACATTTTGTCTACATTTATTTCCCTGTAATAAACATGTCTACATTACTGCACGTTGGGCTTGCTTCCCATTTATATGTTCGCTGCGAGATCGCACAGTGGACATGACACCACCAATTAATGACCCACTAATAACAAGGAAAATCGGAACCTGTAAATTATAAATTTGTTCCACTGACTCAAAATGAACTAGATTATTAATATTGTCACTTTACTATAGTTTTGAAGAAGTTCACTTAAAAATAAACATTATAAGCACAATGCCTCAGCTACACTCCTACTGTGAGCATGGGACGGCTGTACCCTCGTCCTCGTCATCTGGGTGTGTTTCGTCCCACTTGTCGTCAGTCAAACAGAGTCCGTTACTGTCCCGGATGGTGAAGCCCAGCTGATAGAACAGGTCACATCCTAGTATGTTGTCTCCATGCGTAGCCACCTGGAAGACAAAGTCAGAAATGACTCTTGACAAGTAATGGACCATTAGTGTGATAATCCTTACATCACTGATACAGTAGCTACCATACCTGTACAGCTCCACTGGGTTTTTTCCAATCAGGTGGTTGGGGAAGAACTTCTTCATGGTGACCCAGTTCAACATCGATGTCACTGCGGCAGTGTTGAGCAGGACTGGCAAGCTGGTGTCGTCCAGCCTTACCTTGCAGAATGCGTACGCCACGCTTCCGGAGCGCATCGTGTGGATAGTAGTTGTGAGTGAGTGACTTGAACTGACCAGTGGGCTCGGTGGTGGTGCTGACCGGCAAACCTTGGCAAAGTAGTTGAGTTTGTCGCATTGTTGACATCGCTGCCCCCTTGCCGGGCAGGAATGTGCTCTCTCTCGGTGCACCGGGGAGCCACAGTTGCCACATGGAAAGTGCCTTATAGCATTCCTCTGAACCACTGTGTTTACCTCAACCTCTTCTGCCATGTCACCGGGCCCTTCTGTGGTTACCGTGTGTGTTAGCGGTGTCTGGCTTGGCTGTTGTTCGCACACTTAGCTCCAATGCTAACCTGTCAGCGGCCTCTAGCCGGAATGCTAGCTCGATGGTCTTGGCTAGCGTCATGTCATCTGGCACCGTTAGCATCTTCACTCGTAGCCACGGGTTGCTAGTGTGCTCGGCCAACTGGTCCCGCACCATTTCGTCCTCCAACAAACCGAATTTGCACGTGCTAGCTAGATGGCAAAGGTCCACAACAAATTGCTGTGTTGTCTCTCTCATCTTCTGTTGAGGTTGGTGGAACCTGATGCATCAGATGCATCGTGCCAACATGTTGGGTGTGGTGAAGTAGCTAGCTAGCAGCTCAATACATACTGTAGGTGGTGAAGGAACTGTATCAGCGTGGCCACGGTACGAGCGGCTCTCCAGGAACCTCCAGAAAAGGCTGAAATGGCCTCAGACATGCCTCCATGGTTTATTCTCGTCACCAATTGTATTGTCTGGAAAAATGTGGAATGACCAATTGAGAGTAGAGTTTGCTGGGAACAGGAACTTTATTACAAAAAACCTTAGTGGTGGTACAGAGTGTCATCATTTGGGAGGTTGAGTGCCAAAAGAAGAGGCTGTAAAATGGCCGTCCTTTGCATTTATATGTTTAGCGTGATGATGTCACCGAGCGGCCGTGTCATCACGCCGACACTGACCAAACATGTGGTTTTTATACACCACAACCAGCATCCATATAAACTTTGAAATGTAGTTGGAAATTTGCAAGACAACTTTTTAAATCATAACTCTTTTCTCTTCATTTTTTCTTAAATTAGATACTTTTTTCTTATAAATTTGCAACTTTTTCTTGTAAATTTCAAGTTTTGTCTTATACATTTGTAGTGATCCGTGCTGTGTGCATCTGTTCACTAATTATCATCCTCAGCTGTGCCTGCTCTCACACGTGCTCTCTCCAATTAGGCACCCTTTGTTAGGAGTGGATTCCTGCACTCCTGGACAGAGACGTCAACGCTCCTTCGGTGAAGTTCTCCTCGTTTCGACTCGCCCATCTCTACTGCTGGGAGTTACGCTTCCCTTTCTCGCATCAACTCTGCACCTGTTCATCTGGGAGCTTCGCCTCCCCAACTCTACCATAAGACTATTCCTACTGGAATCTACACCTTCTACTCCTGCTTCTCTCCTCCTCTCTTCCCTGTGCACAGGTGGACCTCCCTTCAGGCAGTGGACTCACTTCTACTCCAGGCGGCGGACCGGATCCTCTCATCAAACTCACTCTCCCTCTCATCTCTCAACTGTGGCTGCACCTGCTCCTTCTCCCTAGTCACGAACACTGCACCTCCTGAGCAGGACTCTGGTAACCTGGAGTGGACTGTGTTACTCTTCAGCGCTTCAATTACTCCGGAGCTCAGTAAGATTATTTACTATTCAGCTCATTCAACCCACAGTTGCCGAACTGCTATTAGTTCCCTCTCCCTTCTCCTCCCGCAGGGTTGCGAGTTCTCTCCCGTTCTGCACTCACATCCATTCACTCACACACTTATTCACTTTATTAATAAAGATCATTGTGATTTATAATCGACTCTGTGTCTGCATTTGGGTTTTCATGCAAACGTGCCAAAATTTGACTTTTTCACATAAATGTGCAACTTTTTTCTCGTTAATTTAAACTTTTTTCTTTTTTCTTGTAAATTTGCAACTTTTTTTCATATTTTTGTGACTTTTTTCTCACAAATTAATTTTTTTGTAGCTTTTCAACTTCTTTCTCATAAATTTGCAACTTTCTCATAAATACGACATTTTTCTTGTAAATTTGCAACTTTTTCCTGTAAATTTGTGACTTTTCCTCTAATTGGCAACCTTTTTTCTCAAATTTGCCATTTTTTCCTGTTAAACTTGCAATTTTTTTCTAATAAATGCTCAACTTTTGTCAAACACACACATTCTGTGACTTTTTTTTATTGTGAATTGCCATTATTTTTGATATTTCTGCACATTTTATTTTTTAACATCTTTTTTTTTATTGTGAATTGTCATTGTTTTTGATATTTCTGCACCTTTTATTTTTTAACAAATCTGTTCTTAATTGGGGGTGGCACGGTGGAGGAGTGGTTAGCACTGCGGCAGCACACCAACTCACCCTTGGCCTGGGGATCCTGGGTTTGATCCTAGTCCCCGACAAACAGTGATCTGTGTCGAGTTTGCATGTTCTCCCCGTGTCTGCATGGGTTTACTCCAGGATTTCTCCGGTTTCCTCCCACATGCCAAAAACATGCATGTTAGGTTAATTGGCATCAAACTGGGGATTCTAAATTGTCCTTAGTTATGGATGTGAGAGTGAATGGTTGTCTGTCTCTCTGTGTTGGCCCTGTGATGGACTGGCGATCTGTCCAGGGTGAACCCTGACTCTCGCCCAAAGATGCTGGGATAGGCTCCAGTCCCCCCGCAACCCGAAAAGGATTAAGCGGAAGAAGATGGATGGATTGTTCTTAATTTACATTTACACAATACTGTTGTGTGTGTGTGTGTGTGTGTGTGTGTGTGTGATGCCGTACCTGCTCTCAGGGTGACATCAGGTGGGCACGGCCCACTGTGTATACAGTTCTTGTGCTGTGTAATAAAGGTTAGTTGCTTGCTGCATGAAGACCGACTCCGTCTCCCTTATTCAGACATAACATTTGACAACAAGGAGACAAATGGGAACGTGCGGGTTGCCTCCACCACTGGCACCGTTTCTGGAGCACGCAGGATTGCCAGTGATCCTGTGGCCAGAGTGGCGGTCCATGTTTGAGGAGTTCATCAGGGCGCTGGGCTTACACAGACTCGGCCGGAGACAACGGCGGGCACTCCTGGCCCACAATCTCGGTGCAGATGGCTGGAGAATCCTCGGTACGCTGAGTGCAGTGGAGGGTTATGAGGATGCCGCCGAGCAGCTGGCCGTGCACTTCACTGAGCAGATGTGGACCGTGAAGCTGCAGGCGATGGAACTGTTGGCGCCAGGAACAACTAGTTAGTTTTGGGAAGCAAACAGCCCATTCTGTGCCTATGGATGGGCTAGCGGAGGAGCTAACTTTGTGCCAAAACCAGGCAGCGAGCGGCAAGCTGGACACTGAGGAGGGGCCGAGGCAAAGTGTGGAAGAGTCCCCAGTCACTGAGAACATCGAGCCGGTCAGGGAGCTCAGCACAGAGCAGGAGCGTAGCGCTGATGGGTCGGACGGCATGGTGTGTGAAGACGGCGAAGAGGGAGAGCAGCAGGAGTCATCCCCGCAGCTGGAGGCTAGACAGCAGGAGAGCAGGTCCACGGAGGCTGGGAGCCCCAGGGACGAGCAGCAGCAGCCGGGTGTGGAGACGGTGTTGTGGGGCACCTGGATCGAGGGTCCCGGGAACAGCGGTGAGGTGCCTGGGTCGGAGAACAACGTTAGCAAAGGCAACGTGGTGAGCCCCGGGAGTGAGCAGCAGCAGCTGGACACGGAGGCAACACAGCGGAGCACCCTGGACAAGGGTGCTGGGTGTTACAGTGAGGCACACGAGGCAGCGAGCGATGCCGACGAGTGGGCTTAAGTGTTCCCCGGTGTGCGGCCACAGGGGGCCAAAGTGTTTGGAGCCATGATCGTGTTGTGGAAGGCGGTAGGGAGGGGTCTGGTGGACATGGAGGGACGGCACGCCGGACAGCAGCACTGTGCGGCCAGAGGGAAGAAACTAATGGCGGGAAGAGACATTTTTGCCGGGGAGGGTGGCTTCAACCCTGGGGGCAGACAGCGGCCAGGGGTGCACATGCCGTGGGGCTGCCCGGGGCCTCCGGGCTGGTTTTATCCATGGCTGTTCAGGGGCATTGGGGTGACTTAAAACATTTTATGTAAATATATGTATATGTATATATATATATCTTGCTGGTGTACATGAGAGTGTATATGTTATGGGATTATTTTATATGTTTCAAGAGACTAGGTCCAGTTTTAGTTGTTCTTTTGTGTGAATGCGATAGGATATTTTATTACAGTTCGTAGTTCCCTGTTCTTAGTGTGTGATTCGGGTCCCAAATTTGGGAGGTTTTTAATTGTGTGTGGTTTTGCACTTTTCTAAAGGGTGGGAGAATGTGTGTGTGTGTGTGTGTGTGTGTGTGTGTGTGTGTGTGTGTGTGTGTGTGTGTGTGTGTGTGTGTGTGTGTGTGTGAGAGAGAGTGATGCCGTACCCGCCCTCAGGGTGACGTCAGGCGGGCACGGCCCACTGTGTATATTGTTCTTGTACTGTGTAATAAAAGTTAGTTGTTTACTGCATGAAGACCGACTCCGTCTCCCTTATTCAGACATAACTACCACCACCATCCCCCTTGTCAAAAAAATAAATCTCCTACTGGGTGTAACCAGGTGACAGATAATGATTGTCATAGTGTAGAGTCAGAGCTCTGTTCCCGGGGGAAAGACTCTAAGTGGTCCCACTGCTGAGAGCGCAAAGGCTGTGTCTGTGCCAGCGCATCCAGCCATGGGCGTTCCTCCATGGATCTCAGCTCTCAGACAATACAGTGGATCATGAGTAAATGTTTGTCTGATATTTTTCAAATAAACCACCGAAAAGTGTTTCCAACAACATTTGAGGTGAGAAACTGTAGCTGCAATTAATCTGTTATTTGACATCAAAAACTGCTGGTTTAAACATTCAGGATGATATCATTACAGCTGAAGCATGCCAGGTGCCGGGTTTCACTGGTATAAAGTAAAAAAATTCAACTTTATGCAAGCTATAATGCACAAAGGAGCCAAATGCTTTGCATTGCGTTTCACATTGATACTGAATAAGAAACAAAGAAACAATGGATCCAGTGGACATGTACCATAACTCCAGTAACACTGTCAGCCATCTAAAATCGCTGGGAGTCATATATGCAAACCTAAAACCTGACAACATAATGGTAGTAAATTGCCCTGAACAGCCATTGAAAGTTAAAATCATTGATTCTGGGCTACCACCAGAAAACCTGGTGTTTGTGTGGGAACCATCTGGTACATGGCTCCAGAAGTTGTAACTGATGGTCCATTTAATGCAGCTGTATCTGGGCACTCACTCTGATTGTTGCCCAATTAAACACAGTGTGGGTAGGATGTACAATGCACCCAGGAGAGTCACTACAACATTCTGCATTATATTGTTCTCACTCAAGGTCAGCCCCCAAATTCAGTCTTGGACTTTTGGTTATATACTGAAAAATAGACCAACAACACTGCTGTCATGAAATGAGCTTGGATGTTTTCCCAAGCTCAGTTTCATGGCTTTTCTCTGTTTTCATATTTATCTGTTGTATTGTTATGCCTTTTCGTGTTCATGCTGCCTTCCATTCTCCTTGTTTTTGTTCAGTATGTTTTTGCCATGTCTTGTTTTATTTGCAGTTTATTTCTAGTCTGTATCTGAGTTTGTTTATTTCTCATAATGGTTCTGTAGACTGACAGCTGTCAGGCAAACACTTCCGGGTCTGCACTTTGTGTGGGTGTTGCCTGTCAGACTGCAAGTCCGACTACTCCCCTCTCATCATTACCGGCTGATCCCAATCACCATTATGATTCCCTCTTTCTCCGCTCATGTGCACTCACACCTGCCACTCGTCTTGTAATAGGTTTGATCCATATTTAAGGGAGATTGTTTTCCATGCCAATTGTCGCTGCCTTGTCTCTACAAGAAGCATTCCTCCTTGTCTCCACCAGAGCCCAATCTCGCTCTGGTGTGCCTTATTCGTAAGTTTTCCCCTCTTTGTAGTTTTATAGTTTGTTCTCCTTATTGCACCTATGTTTGCTATTTTTGTTAATAAAACTCACAAGCTCGCAGTCCAGCACCTGGGTTATTTTTCTACCCCATAGGGGCAAATATAACAACTGCACTGAAAACATAAGAAAACAATGGTGGGCTTTAAAAAAAACAAAAAAACAACAACATTCAAGAGATTACATTTGAGACTGGAGAAAAATCAGTGGACATGAGATCTATAAAACTAAACAGCTCGGATGACATTGAGAACCTGATGAAAAGAATTTGCCCTATAATAATAAACATTTATTGGTCGGTTTGATGAAACAAATGCTTCACTTGGCTCAAGCCAAAAGAATCACACCCCAGGATGCACTAAAACACTGTTTATTCCAAAAGCATGTTGAAATCTCTGAGATTAGAGACAGAGAGCTGCAAAACCTTAAAGACAGAGGGGATATTTTGGGGTTTAAAAATACACTGCATTCCAAATTATTATGCAAATGATAAGCTGATTTCATTTTCCAGCAGGACTTGGCAGCCCCCTACACTGCCAAAATGATCAAAACCTGGTTTAATGACCATGGCATGACTGTGTTTGATTGGCCAGCAAACTCTCCTGACCTAAACCCCATAGAGAATCTATGGAATATTGTTAAGAGGAAGATGAGAGACACCAGACCCAACAATGCAGACGAGTTGAAGGTCACTATCAAAGCAACCTGGACCTTTATAACACCTCAGCAGTGCCACAGGCTGATCACCTCCATGCCACGCCACACTGATACAGTAATTAATCCAAAAGGAGCCCTGAATAAGTATTGAGTGTGTACATGGACATACTTTTCAGTTGGCCAACATTTCTATTAAAAAAATATTTTTTAAAATTCATTTTATGTAATATTCTAATTTTTTGAGAAACTGAATTTGGGGTTTTCATGGGCTGTAAGCCATAATTATCAAAATTAAAATAAACACTTGAAATACATCACTCTCTGTGTAATGAATCTATATAATATTTGGGTTTCACTTTCTGAAATGAGTGACAAAAAATATTGAACTTTTTCATGATATTCTAATTTTTTGAGATGTACCTGTATGTCATGCTTGTCTGTGGGCCCATCCTGATGGAGCAAAGACAGACAACACCAACCCTGACACAAATGGAGGACACCATCTACCCTTCACATGTCAGTCACAGAAAAGCCAAATTCAGAAGTATGCGGATGAAGACATGACCAACCGCGAGGGACAGACGAGGAAAACACAGAATAGAGCGTGTACGCCTGGTGATAAATGTCAGGACAGGATTCTTGTGGTTTTAGGAGCTCAAGAGTGGACGTCAGTCAACCGCAGCACTGAACACTAACTAAAAAAACATGAGGTGATCTGAGGAAGCTCCAGCAGCACGGCGGCCCGAAGACCATGAAGAATCTTCATAGATCCTGCGGCCAGACCCCAAACCAGCCAGTCCACAATGCAAATGGGCAAATTTTTCACGCGGCACGGTTACATATTAACTCAATGTAGACATGCGAATGGACGTGAATTAGCCTTCTGAGCGAGTTGCAGATGGGCGGAGCCCCCTTTCAAACTTCTGCAGCTGTGTTCAACCTGCTGTGGAAATCTCCAAAACACCATCATGGTTTAGATTATCGGATGGGGCTCTTACCTGTAAAAATTGTCCCTGCCTCCAAAACTTACCTGGATGATAGTTGTTTACACTGCTAGCCTGCTAACCATTTAGCACATCCGTGGTAGGAGTCTGTGGGTAAATAACTCCCACAGTCCATTTTAGCTGCAGAGCCCCCGGTCCATCTGTCTCCAGGTGAGTGTCAGTCTCATTTTCAAACTAGTTTACTCTCCAATGTTGATACTTTTATTCCGGTGATAGCAGAATCTCATCCCATACTAGCTAGCGCTATCCCTTGGAGGTGAATGCGCGAAATTCGCGTGTGTTCGTCTCTTTCCATTTACTTTGTATGTATTCATACCGTGTGAAAAATTCCCTTCACGTTTGGTCTGAACACACCTTAAGAATTCATCAAGACCAACCGATTCATCACGTTTCCTCCAAATGTTTGGGGGGTTTTTTTGTATCATTTGGAGAAAACTTATAAAAAGACAGAAGATGAAAGCTGAAACATGAAGGAGTTGTTGAAGCCTTTATAACAGAGGTAAAGAACTCTCTCCTGGTTAAAAAAAAAAGCCTTAGAAGGAGGAAATGGGAACATTGGGGAGGAGATACAACAACAGAAAAATTAAAACTTAAGAACCTAGAGCAGAAGAAAGCGTGCCTATAAGAGAAAAAGAGAGACTTGAAGAATTCTAATAACAAACTGGCACAGGAGAACAAAAATATGGAACAGGCCAAAGAATTCATCAAGACCACTAAATGTCTTGATGAATGAAACAATGCCTAGCTTATTTGTGGTTGGAGGAACTGAGTGTGTTACAATTGCTCTGGTTTCCCATAAATACACTGTAAACTCACTATGAATTACCTCACAATTAGATGTTTTTGCTACTAATAACTTCTTTAAAATTAGTTTTAAATGCATGCAATATGCATTTTAATAATTTATATGTACTTATAATAGAAACTGTTCCTTTAAGAAAGAAAGAACTGTGCACAAGCTATTAATAGGGAAACATTTTGATTTAGATTAACAAGCTGCCAGTAATTTTCTCTGTGGTTTGACACAACTGCATTTCTTTATTTTAATGTTAAGTCTGCGTTTCATTTGCCTTCTTGCACAATACTGCAGATAGTGTAAAAAATATTAAATTTCTAACACCATCTTGTGGTCCTTTTGATTATTACAATAGCTGTATCTTTTTTCTTTTTTAATGTACAAAGAGCATGGCTGTTTAAACAGGCTGTCAACGTGAAGCAGCAGGTCAAGACGGGTGTTACTAATCTTGTTAATGCCAACAGTAAGCTGCATTTCAAGATTCAAGATTCAAAGATTTTATTTGTCAATACTACTATACGTACAGAACATACAGGAGAACTGAAATGCCGATTCTTTTTCTTCAGTGGTGTGCACAATATAAAAAGAAAAGGAATGAGGCTGGAAAAACAACAACAGCAGTCTATTTACAGTAATGCTATTCGTAGTGCAGATAACGACAAAAGATAAAACCCAGCATCCCGTTGTGCAAATAAAGATAAACGGTAAAACCCAGCAATCCTATATACAGAAAAAGGTAGAGCAGTAATATTTGTAGTTGCAAGTTCGATGCAGTAGTGTAGGTGCAGACAGTGACAGATTGGACTGCACATGATCAATACTGCAATAACAGACAGCAGCAGGTATGGCAATTGTGCAGTAAGATGGGCAGACCCAGGACTCGCTGGAGAGACTACGTCTCCCAGTTGGTCTGGGAACGCCTTGGTATCCCCTCTGAAGAGCTGGAGCAGGTGGCTGTGGAGATGAAGTCTGGGCTTCTCTGCTTGAACTGCTGCCTCCGCGACCCGGACCTCCGGAAAAGTGGTAGAAGATGGATGGATGCAGTAAGGTGCAGAGACATACAGCAGCAGATGTATTACTGTTGGTGTGCCAGCCTTTCTGTCCAAACAGCTGAGGTAGTTATTGCGCGGGTGAGTGCATTACGGTCCGGGGGAAGTGGACAGAGTTCAGAGTCCTGGTGGCCTTGTGGAGTGGGCCTGGAGGCTCCGGTACCTTTTCCCTGAGGGCAGGGGGCTGGAGAGGGAGTGTGAGGGGTGGGAGTAGGGCTGTGCAATATGACAAAAATTTCATATCATGATATAAGTCATCTTATATCACAATAACAATATATATCACGATATACATTTTCTGTAAATTCTACAGTTTAGATAATCACATAAAAAGGACCATGTCTTTTTTTTACATGTACCATTTTCCCTCAAAGTTTTGCAGTGTTGTTACAAAATAGTTTTTTAATGTGCATTTGAGACTTGATTCTCATAAATTTCAGGTTTTTCTTCTAAATCATGTATGAATAAAAAGTAAACATCAGTAAGTTAAATATTTCTTGAGCCAGAGGAGAATAGCAAACAAACAAACAAACAAACAAAAAACACATAACAAAAAAAATGTCTGAAAATGAGAAAAGTACCCATGGCTGCCATCTACAGATATAAATTGGCTGTTAGTTTAAATCAATAAAAAATTTAAGTGTAGACCTGCAGCCTGATTTTGTAGTTCTGGCCTGATTTAACTTGTTTGCTTCTTAGTAAAAATATTTCAGATTGATCATGATCTGAAAGTCAAAGACAGAAAAGGTAATGTAGTAAAATACATGTGATGACTTTAGCTTTATTCATTATCGCTACTTGACTAATTAAAATTATTAGAAATCAAATAAATTACATTAAGAGCCAACTTGCTCCTCCGACCCATGTTAATTTATTATTTATTTTGCGTGTATGTGCCACCATCACCAGAGTGGTGGCCTAGAGGTAGAGCATCTGCCCCACTTCTGAGAGGTCAGGGTTCAAGTCCTGGCCGGGTCATGCCAAAGACCATATAAAAATGGAACTTCCTGCTGTCCAGCTTGGTGCTCAGCAAAAATGGAACGGAGGAGGGAAAGGTTGGTTACCCAGCCACAGGGGGTGCACAAGCAGTCCCAAGCCCGGATAAAATGGGCAGGGTTGTGTCAGGAAGGGCATCCGGTATAAAACTCAGCTCCAACCTATATTCTATATGGATATGACAGATATATTGGTGTCTGCCACAGCAACCCCACCAGAACGTGAGAATAGCTTGAAGAAGAAGTGCCACCATCATGCACTTTTGCAGCTTTAATAATTTTTTTTCAGACAAAACTAAGAAACTCAGCAGTAATTTAAACCAAAGAAACGATGGTCTGCTACATGTTTCCAGTTAGCACAACTTAGCATCGTCATTTAGCATTTTATAATTAGACATGGTGTTAATATTACTTACCTCTTATTAAAATGAGGTTAGCAAACTATCCTCTCTGATGCAGTACGATGAAAAACAGTCCCACATCCCTGGCAAACAGGAGTAGCAGCTATCTGAACCGGTAGTTTAGAGTTAGCATTAGCAACCACCGGACTTGGACTGAAGCCTAGCCAGCCACCCACCACACACCTGTCCTGCTGTCCGCAGTCGCGCACTGCGGGGGAGCGACGGGGCACTGACAAGTAGTGGTGAGGAGCTTTACTGATTAAACAGGAGTATTCATTCATTCATCTTTTTCCGCTTAATCTTTTTCGGGTTGCGGGGGGGCTGGAGCCTATCCCAGCATCTTTGGGCGAGAGGCAGGGTACACCCTGGACAGATCGCCAGTCCATCGCAGGGCCAGCACAGAGAGACAGACAACCATTCACTCTCACAGTCATACCTAAAGATAATTTAGAATCCCCAGTTTTGATGCCAATTAACCTAACCTGCATGTTTTTGGCATGTGGGAGGAAACCGGAGAAATCCCGGGGTAAACCCACGCAGACACGGGGAGAATATGCAAACTCCACACAGATCACTGTTGGTCGGGGGCTGGGATCAAACCCAGGATCCCCTGGCCAAGGGTGAGTTGCTGTGCTGCCGCAGTGCTAACCACTCCTCCACCGCGCCGCCCCCAATTAAGAACAGATTTGGGACGGGAGTATGTGCATTTTAAATCACAATATAAGTGATAGAGCATTCTATGAAATGATAGATGTTTTTATATCGTCATCCGATATATATCATATTGCGCAGCCGTAGGTGGAAGTTGTTGCCTGCAATGTTGATGGCTCTGCGGGTGAGGCAGGTGAGGAAGATATCTGGGAGGGGGGGGGGGGGTGGCGCAGAGGGGCACCAATGATTTTGCTGGCAGCTTTCACTGTGGGTTGTAGTGTCGTCTGCCAGGAGGTGGTGCAGCTTCCATACCACACTGTGATGTAGCTGGTGAGGATGCTCTCAAGGGTGCTCGGGTAGAATGAGCACATGATGGGAAGGGGGGGACTTGTGGTCTCCTCAGTTTGTGGAGGAAATAGAGGTTTGAACCTTCTTGGCCAATTATGTAGTGTTGTTAGACCAGGTGAGGTCCTCAGAGATGTGCACCCCAAAGAACTTGGTGCTGCTCACCCTCTCCACAGCTGCTCCATCGATGATCCTTTATGTCAAAGTGGTTCTTGAGTTTTGCCATGGACTGACCAAAATCTGAAGTAATTCCAAATGAGGCTTTGCTTAGACAGCAAATCTCCATCTTCAACCTACTTTAGAAGCTAAGTTGCCACCCCCCTCCTTGGTGATGGAGAGGTCTGTGTATCCTAATGATCCCTGG
Organism: Pholidichthys leucotaenia; assembly: GCA_020510985.1. Classification (NCBI taxonomy): domain Eukaryota; kingdom Metazoa; phylum Chordata; class Actinopteri; order Cichliformes; family Pholidichthyidae; genus Pholidichthys; species Pholidichthys leucotaenia. Next base: position 133,178,892 of record CM035843.1, read on the forward strand.
AGCGATGCTGTAGGGGCAGCTTGCCCCGATAGGATCTTCCGATGCAAATTTGTTCTGAATGAGGGGTCAGACCAAGAACAGTCCGGTTAAGCTCCATGAAGTAGTTACAAGGATCCCTTGTACCCTGCGGCATGTGCACGCATGCGTAGTGATAGGAAATATGCTTCTGCTCATAATTTCAGCATATGATACAGCTGACAGAAACAGCTGACGGTGCTGCACCGTGATTGGCTAATCCAAAAATGTGGTGCGTTTTCAGTGTGTGTCTATTCATATATGTTAGATATACACTACCGTTCAAAAGTTTGGGGTCACTTAGAAATTTCCTTATTTTTGAAAGAAAAGCACTTTTTTTCAATGAAGATAACTTTAAACTAATCAGAAATACACTCTACACATTGCTAATGTGGTAAATGACTATTCTAGCTGCAAATGTCTGGTTTTTGGTGCAATATCTACATAGGTGTATAGAGGCCCATTTCAGCAACTATCACTCCAGTGTTCTAATGGTACAATGTGTTTGCTCATTGCGTCAGAAGGCTAATGGATGATTAGAAAACCCTTGTGCAATCATGTTAGGTCTGCAATGCTGTAATTGCTGCAAATGGAGGATTCTTTGACGAAAGCAAAGTTTGAAGGAAAAAATTATTATTTCAAATACAAATCATTATTTCTAACCTTGTCAATGTCTTGACTATATTTTCTATTCATTTTACAACTCATGGTGGTAAATAAGTGTGCCTTTTCATGGAAAACACAAAATAATTGTCTGGGTGACAGCAAACTTTTGAACGGTAGTGTATTTCCTGCTGTTAAAAATTACTCAATACAGCTGACGGAAGGTAAACGATAGCATACCATGGCCCAGCTAACAGAAGGTAAATAATTATGTAATGTTAGTGGCATATTTGCAGTGCAACTGATTCTGACAAAGTATGCTAAACTGATAGCTATATCTATCGGTTTGCCATAGGTGTATGGTATTCTGATAAAGTATGGTAAAATGGCAGAACTCTGGCAATCCTTTTCTTGCCATTTCCACAGTTTTTGGAAAAGGGAAAACCAAATCACTGCGATGAATCAACAGCAGGATATTCATCGGAGGAGGCGGATGTGATCAGGTATTTTAAATGTATTGCATTATGATTAATGTCTAACTACCTCGTTAAGCTACGGTCACAAATACCCTTCCGAACAGCTGCGAACACCGTATGGATGATTTTTGGACCATTTTATATGGCTTGCTTAAGGTGGCCGTAGGAGAATCTAGCATTCGTAGACTGTAAGGTCGTGGCCAGGTCGATGGTCTTGTCCAAGGTTTCTATGAACGCCCCGCGAAAACCCCTCAATGTAGGGCGGCCATACGAATGCCATAGGAACAACATAAGAACTATGCAAGATGTTGGCCGTAAGTATGCCTCAAGAACACCTGAAGTTGTTCTTGAGGGCCTCTTACAGTAGTCGTAGGAAGTGCCGATTCGTACAGCATGCATAAAATGGAAGTACGTCATTTGTGCAACATTTGTGCCAAGAAAATGTGCCAAAAGCCGTAAGATCTTCCTCCCAACAACTTGAGAGTGCTCTGAGTTAAAACTTTCATAAGATGGCAGCAAGTGTGCTGTAAGGATGCCAGTATTTAACATAAAAATGCTTGCCTTGTTTTTGACATTATTACTGTAGTGTAAGCCAAGTTTTTTCTTCAATTTACTTTAGGCAGAAGCAATGTGGAAATTACATTTTACGAGCAAGTAAATATTTGGTTTAAATAGTGTATCACCACTCATGATACCTACTGTATTTGACAATCCAACTCAACTTGTTCTATACTTTATGTTGTGCAGGTCCGCCATTACTGCAGATTGAACTGCACAGTTCCAGTTCTGCGGAGGTATTTTGGAAGAGAGGACACACGCCCTGACTTCAGGCTGAAACATGCTGCAACCACCCATTTCTTGGCGACTTAGCCTACAGGATTGTCGCCAGAGTTTTTGACATCCCGCTCCCGACTGTGCACCGGGTCGTCAACCTGGTAGCTATCCTTCGCAAGCCCTACTTTTCAATTTTAGCACATTGCCAAAATAAACTTGTTGATGTGCTAAAATTGACAAGTTTACTTTTCATAAAATGATCATGTTAGGATGACAGCAGAGAACTGACAGACTAACCTAAAACTTCTTTCTACAGCCTTGAAATGTCAGCCCCATTTACAGATGCAGATTATCAGTATATGTTATTTGTTCACATATTAGTTCAAAAACACATTTGGTCATAAAGTTCTTTTGTAAATATACAGTATATTTATATCTCTCTTATTTTGTAATCTTTTATATAATTTGTAAAGTTTAAAGTTTACTTATCAAACCAGATATAAATGTTTTTTGTCAGATTCTGGGCATGGTCTGGGACTGTGTCAGTGCCTTTTGTTCATTTTTGTTCCTTTGTGATTATTATTATTATTAATATTGTTATTATTATTATATTGCCCTCTGTGTATTATTATTTATTACAGTTATTGGCTCCTGTGCCGCTCCTGGTCTGCTCTGTCACCCTGTTTGTCTTTAGTGTCTTTATTATGGTCCTGTGGTATATTTGTCTACCTATTGTCTCCAGTCCCTCATGTTTCCGTATCCATAGCCACTCTTCCTCATGTGTGCATTGTTCAGCCCTTGATTGTTGCCCTAGCTGTCTCACATTTGTAATTATCAGTTACCCTGTTTATGTTAGTTTGTGCATGTGCTCTGTCTAGCGTCATCGTCATTCATTTTTAGTTTTCCTGTGTTGTTTTCTGCCCCTCGTGCACTCATTTATTTATGTTATGTTTTGTTCTTTTAGTTTTTTGTTTTCAATAAAACATGTTACACTGGAGTTCAGTCCACGCCCTGGGTCCTCCTTACTACCATAATCTGCCAGGAAGGCAGATCCCTGACAGTATGATGCCAGCATCTGAGGACCCAGTGGGCTTGAACTTCAGAAGTTTGGGACTGGACGTGGATGAGGTGTGGGCTGCTTAAACTGTCGAGGACTGTGTCTTAGATGCCCACACCTCCCACACACTGGAGGAGGCCTTGGGGTTTCTGGACATTGCGGCAGCGGTGATGAAAACTACCCTTAGGTTGCGGAGCTACCCTGACCTGTTTGGGCTGCTGATGTCCATCCAGAACCTCCGGCATATGTACCATAAGATGGTGGGGTACATACCTGGAATGCCAAAGACTGTGCCTACGAGGAAGCGTCCACTGGCTCCGGGACCTTGGCTACCCACTCCCTCTTGCTCTGCTCCAGTCCCGCGGAGCTCCGCTTCACTGGTTCCGTGACAGTAGGAATGCTGGCTCCACATCATCCCCTACCTGCAGTGCTGGCTCCCACATGTGCTACGCTGGTGTCCACGCCCGCTGCCCATGCCCGCTGCCTCATCAGCAGTCACTACCTCCACTCTGGCTCTTCTCCGGCAGCAACAGCTGAACAGCGGAACAGGCAAGTGCTCCGGCAGTCTCCAAGGTGCACAAGCCTGCTCCAGCTGTCCCCAAAGTGCACATCCCTGCTCCAGTTCTCCCCGAGGTGCATGCAGCAGGTCCGGCAGTCTGCAAGGTGCACGAGCCTGCTCCAGTTCCCCCCGAGGTGCACGCAGCAACTCCGGTAGTCTCCGAAGTGCAGGAGCCTGCTCCAGCTGTCCCCGAGGTGCACATCCCAGCCCCAGTCCTCCCTGAGGCACACGCAGTAGCTCTGGCAGTCCCTGAGGTGCACACCACAACTCCAGCTCTTCCTGAGGTGTACTCTCCAGCTCCTGCGGCTCATCCTGAGGTGGTCACCCCATCAGCTAAGGACCAGGAGCTCAAGCAAGTTCTTTTCTTTACTTTTATAACATCAATACTAGTTAAGACTTGCCTAGCTTCTGGTGATTTCGGTGACACCTCACCCTGCCTTTTTTCCCCATCTGAGGTGACTGCAGTGTGGGGGGTTCTCCAGGTGTCGGGGCTGGACGCTCCTGCACCATCCATTCCAGAGGTTGGGGGATCTCCACCCATCACTCCAGAGGTTGGGGGACCTCCACCCATCGCTCCAGAGGTCAGGGGATCTCCATCCTTCACTCCAAAAGTCAGGGGACCTCCACCCATCACTTCAGAGGTCAGGGGACCTCCACCCATTGCTCCAGAGGTCAAGGGACCTCCCCCCGTTATTCCAGATGTCAGGGGACCCCCTCCCATCGCTCCAGAGGTTGGGGTCCCTCAATCTGCTATTTCTGAGGTCAGTATGCCGCAGTCACCGGGTTTGGAGCAAAAGACTCCTCAGTTTGTGCTAACCAAGTCCCGTCCTGTGGTCTGGGGGCCCATGAACTTTGGTAGGCCCTCTGACCCACTTTGTCCTATGATCTGGTGGCCCAAGGACAGTGGGAGGCCACCAAAACTGCCATGTTCTCTGGGTTGGGGTCCTTTGGACTTTGGGAGGCCCTCTGACCCACCTCATCCCATGATCTGGTGGCCCAAGGACAGTGGTAGGCCACCCAACCTATCCTGGATTCTGGTCTGGTGGCCTAGGGACTTTGGAAGACCACTGGACTGATCATGTTTTCTGGTTTGGGGGCTCCTGCATGCTGGTCACCCCCCACCCCCACCCCCCTGATTCACTGTGCCCCCCAGTCTAGTGATCCTGGGATTCTAAGAGGCTATCTGTTAGCCATTTTTGGTTTTCTTTTTTTTATGAGATTCCCATGTTTGTGTTCTCATTGTGCCTTGTCCCCCTCCTCTGGCTCGTTTTGATGTTATGTTTTTATTGTTTGTTTTTGTTTAGGGGTGTCTGGAATCCACCCTTTAAAGGGGGGATTATGCCAGGTTCTGGGCACGGTCTGGGACTGTGTCCATGCCTTTTAACTCCACCATTGCCGGTCCCAAGCCCAGATGAGAAAGTGAGGAGGGTTGGGACAGGGTTAGCAGCTTTGTCCCGTAAAAACCCACCACTACAAATGTCAGTCATACTAAGGCTGGGTCCTGATGGGCACGGAATCAACCTCAACCCCGGTGGCATGCTGGCAGGCGTAATGACGGGGCTCCCCCAAACCTGCAAGGGAGGGGTCCCCCTGATCCCCCACTAGTGCAGCTGCCATCCATTGACATCATCAGCAACCCCATTTGCATTGCCACCTGGAACATCCTGACCCCAAATGAACCCAGCCACCCTCAGCTTCTTGCCTCTGAGCTCACCCATCTCAAAGTCTCCATTGCTGGTCTTCAGGAAGTCAGGTGGACACAGGATGGTGTGACAACAGTGGGCGAATACAAGATCATATGGTACGGAAACAACACCCACCGCACCCAAGGTGTGGCCATTGCCATCCACCAACGGTATGTTTTTTTCCCTCACCACCTGGAAGCCATTGGGTCCCCGCTTGCTGTATGCTCGCCTGTGACACTCTTTTGGCTACCTTTCCATCTTCGTGGCCTACTCCCCCACAAACGTCACCAACAACCAAGCCAAGGATGCATTCTACACACAGTTGCTCGACAAGCTATGCTGCATTTCCCTCCACGACATAACCATTATCCTAGGGAACATGAACGCCACCATGGGCCCCGACTTGAGCGGCTTGGAACACATCATCGAACCGTTCCCATCTGACGTCACCAACAACAGTGCAACCACATGCTGGAGGTGTGCGCCACGTACAATCTGAAGATCCTGGGCACCTGGTTCCAGGATCGTCAAATCCACCGCACCACCTGATACTGTAACACTGGTGCTACATCCAAAACCATTGACCACATCTTGGTCAGTGGGTGCTGGAGAATCACCAATGACTGCTGTATCTACTGCGGTGCTGAGCTGGGGCGGACCAACCATCGACTCCTCGCCACCACTGTCCGCTTGCAACTCCACCGCAATGCCTCTTCTGGCCCTGCCCATCGCCGCCCCCCCCGGACAACGAGAAGCTTTACGCCCCTCAGTTTGCCCACTGCTACTCTATCGAGGTCACGAACCGCTTTGCTGCCCTTGACCACCCAAAGAGTCTTGAGGATGCCTGGGAGCAGATTACCACCAGTCTCACTCAGGCTGCCACAAACGTCCTTGGTGATCACCACCAGAGGATTCAGCCATGGATCTCTGACGCCTCCCTGGAGCTGGTTGATCGATGTCGTAAAGCCAGACTCCAGGGAAGGACGATCACCACAATCTGAATATAGAGAGACACCGCAGCCTCCGGCACGATGAAGCTGCTTGGCTCCACCGTATTGCCGACAAGGCCAACAACAGCTTCCAAGCAGGGAACCTCCAGTCTGCCTACCAGCCTATCAAGGAGCTGTGCCAAGCCGGCAAGAAATGGCAGTCGTCATCCCCCCTGCTTGCCACTGATGGCATAAGCCTCGTCACGGGCCCGACAACCAAACTCCAATGATGGCGAGAGTACCACATGAGCGTCCTCTGCAAGCCCCCTCCTCCCACCTCAAATAAGCTACAGCAGCATGCTGATGCCGATGTTGAAGACAACTCAATCAGCCTGGCCCTGCCCTCAATCAGTGAGTCATCAGATACCATCAAGAAGCTCCCCTCCGGGCGAGCCCCCGGCGTTGATGGAGTTACGGCAGAGATGATGAAAGCCGCCCTCCTCTCTATCACCCCTCAGCTGGAACATCTGTGCCGCTTCATCTGGGCAGAAAAACGCATCCCTGGAGAGTGCAGAGACGGGGTCATTCGCCGTGGACAAAGTTGCTGGTACCCCTCTGTTAATGAAAGAAAAACCTACAATGGTCACAGAAATAACGTCATTCTGACAAAAGTGGTAATAAATAAAAATTCTATGAAAATTAACCAATGAAAATCAGACAATGCTTTTGAATTGTGGTTCAACAGAATTATTTTAAAAAACAAACTCATGAAACAGGCCTGGACAAAAATGATGGTACCCTTTGTGGCGTAACATTATGTAGCTCACATATTCCTTGGCAGAGACCCAGACATGAAGGAACTTTGAGCTCACAGTGTGTATTGACATCACGCCCCAGATGGACATTGAGTCTGGACCCCCTGCGGACTAGAGGAGAAGTGAGAAGATCTGAGAGTGAACCTGAAGAGACTGCCTGACTCCTAGGGTCAGACAGAGAAGCCGAGAGGACAATGGGAGGATTAGTTATGAATGGAATTCTGTGTTTGATGTGAATGTGATTTGTGTCTGTTGTAACAGTATAAAGGTATGTGGTTTATCTCAGCTCACCCTCTTCATTCCCTGGCTGAGAGAGGAGCTGTAGGACTTGATATGGAATAAACCAATGCTGAAAAATCATTCAGTCTCTTCATTTCGAGTTTCCTACATTGGTGACCCACATGTGAGAAAAATGGAAAGACTTGGAGGTCGTCTCTCCGATTCCGAACCTGACTCACCGGAGACCGCCCGCACCGGCGTAAACTCCATTAGACTCCCCGAGTTCTGGCAAGAGGACCCGCACTCATGGTTCCAACACGTGGAATCACGGTTCGTGCTTAACGGGGTATCAGAGGATGACATTAAGTTCCACAATGTCATCGCAAGACTCGACAGCCGCACAGCCCGATGTGTGCGGAGCCTGGTGCAGCAGCCGCCCGCTGCTGGCAAATACGATGCCCTGAAAGCCGCCCTCATTCGGAGCTTTGTGCCATCGGCCGAGGTGAGGGCCAGAACACTCCTGGACCTGCGCGACAGAGGAGGACGCAGGCCGACCGTCCTCATGGAGGACATGCTGCAGATGATCGGGGCAGGCAACGATGCATTTTTATTTAAACACATCTTTTTGAGGACCCTTCCAGCGCACATGAGAGGCTCCCTGTCCAGCATGAGGTGTGTGGACCAGCAGGACTTCCGCGCGCTGGCTTTGGAAGCAGAGCAACTCATGGACGCATGCGGCGAACAGGAGATGGCAGCGGCAGCAGCGGACCTCGGCACGGCAGCCCAGGGCGACGGAGAACCGGTGGCAGCAGAGCCGACCCCAGCGACAACAGCAGCAGCGTGATCCCGGAGCAGAGGAGAGAACGAGATGTACTTCTACCATCGATGTTTCGTGCACAAGGCGCACAGGTGCGTCCCGCCATGCAACTTCAGGAAGCAGGGAAGCGCAAAGAGCCGGAGGTCGCTGGCAGCTTCGACCCTTGGCGAACGGAACAAGCTGCTCTACCTGACGGACGCGAGTTCCGGACGGCGATTCCTCGTTGACACCGGAGCACAGAGGAGTTTCATCACCGCGACCTACGCGGACCGGGCGGCCGGTCCCCGCGGAGATGGAGCAACAGCCGCAAACGGCTCGTCGATCAAGACGTTTGGCGAAAGAACTCTGCGCCTGTCCTTGCACGGCCGCAACTATGAATGGACCTTCATAGTAGCGGCGGTGAGTTTTAACATGTTGGGCGCCGACTTTTTGTGCTCACATGGCTTGCTGGTAGATCTGGCTAATAGACGCTTGGTTAATGCACTCTCTTTTTGTTCTATTCCCTGTGCAGCGTGAGTGTCCCCGCCGTCAGTACAGGCCAACGCCGCCGCAGCAGGAGATAAGTTCCACACTCTCCTAAACCAGTTCCCAGCACTCACAGTTCCCACGTTTTCAGCTAAGGAGGCGAAGCACGGGGTGGAGCACTTTATAACCTCAAGTGGTCCACCGGTTTTTGCGAAGGCTCGGCGCCTGGATGCAGCTAAGCTCTCTATTGCGCGTGAGGAGTTCGCCAACCTGGAAAGGTTGGGCATAATTCGCCGCTCGAAGTCCGCTTGGGCTTCCCCCCTCCACATGGTCCCTAAGGCAGACGGCTCGTGGAGACCATGCGGCGATTATCGCAGGTTAAACAATGCCACAGCGCAGGACCGCTACCCAATTCCGCATATCCAAGATTTTTCGGTGCATTTGGCCAAGGCACGAATTTTTTCTAAAATAGACCTGGTCCGCGGTTATCACCAGGTCCTGGTCCGATCAGAGGACATTCCCAAGACAGCGGTAATAACCCCTTTCGGGCTTTTTGAATTTTTACGCATGCCTTTTGGCCTTTAAGGCGCTGCGCAAACCTTCCAACGCATGATGGATGCCGTTTTGCGCCACCTCCCTTTTGTTTTTGTCTACTTAGATGATATTTTAGTCGCCAGCGCCTCTGAGGAGGAACACGAGAGTCACCTCAGAACTGTTTTTCAGCGGTTGGGAGCGCACTGGTTGATAATCAACCCAGCCAAGTGCCATTTCGGCGCAGCACAGATCGATTTTTTGGGACACCGCGTCTCCCCAGAGGGTGCAGTTCCGCTGCCCTCCAAAGTACGCGCGGTGGCTGAGTTTCCCCAGCCACAAACGGTAAAAGCGTTGCAGGAATTTTTAGGCATGGTAAACTTTTACAACCGTTTCATACCTCACGCGGCGCAGCTCATGCAACCGTTGTATGTTGCGCTAAAAAAACAAAAGCCCTCCAATGCGATTGAGTGGTCCCCGGAGCGGGAGCGCGCATTCACTGAGGTTAAGAAAGCACTAGCGAACGCAACACTGCTGGCTCACCCAGACCCAGCAGCCCGAATAGCGCTAACCACGGACGCGTCAGATGTAGCCATAGGAGCCGTGGTAGAACAGCAAGTCGCCGGGGCTTGGCAACCACTCGCTTTTTTTAGCAGGTCCCTACGCGATGCGGAGCGAAAATATAGCGCGTTTGACAGGGAACTGCTAGCGCTCCACCTGGCCATTCGCCATTTCCAGTTCTGGTTGGAAGGGCGGCGTTTCACCGCTTTTGTCGACCACAAACCATTAACTTTTGCAATGTCCAAAGTCTCTGAACCATGGTCAGGCCGACAGCAGAGGCAGCTGGCCGCAATTTCAGAATTCACCACCGATATACAGCACGTAGCCGGTAAATTTAATGTGGTGGCGGACTGCTTCTCGCGAGCGGTAACAGCACCTGTCCGTGCGGATGGGGGCTGTAGCGCCGCAGACGCGGAGCGCGGTAACAGCGCGGACGCGCACGCGGCTCCGGTGCACGTAGGGATAGATTACGCGGCCATGGCAGCAGAGCAGGGCGAGGACACAGACGTGTGCGCGCTCCTGTCTGGACCAACAGGGTTAAGGCTGGAGAACGTAAGTTTACAAACCGGTTCACCCCCGCTTATTTGCGATGTATCCACCGGGCGACCTCGCCCAGTGGTGCCGGCCACGTGGCGCCATCGTGTTTTTGACGCGGTGCACTCCCTGGCACACCCGGGAGTACGCGCTTCAGTGAAAATGGTAGCAGAGAAGTTTGTTTGGCCGAGCCTGCGCAAGCACGTGAAGGAGTGGGCTAGAGCCTGCATGTCCTGCCAGCGGGCCAAAGTTCACAGACACACAAAAGCCCCTTTAGAGCCTTTCCACGTCCCGGCTAAGAGGTTTGATCATGTGCACGTAGATCTAGTGGGACCCCTGCCGCCCTCGCAGGGGTTCACACATCTCCTGACAATGGTGGACCGGACCACGCGTTGGCCGGAAGTGGTCCCATTGCAGTCTACCACAGCGGCAGAGGTAACTCGCGTTTTTTTAACAGCCTGGGTAGCGCGGTTTGGAGTCCCGTCGGACATTACGTCCGATAGGGGTCCGCAGTTCGTTTCAGAGCTATGGTCAGCCATGGCCAGCGGCTTAGGGGCAACAGCTCATCGCACCACCGCTTATCACCCACAGGCCAACGGTTTATGCGAGCGTTTTCACAGGTCGTTGAAGGCAGCCCTCAGAGCGTCGCTCACGGATACAAATTGGGTAAACAAACTACCATGGGTTTTATTGGGGTTGCGTTCGGCACCCAAGGAGGATTTAGATGCCTCACCTGCTGAATTAGTGTTTACTCAACCTCTCAGGCTGCCAGGAGAGTTCCTGCCAGCCCATGCAGCACCCGAGCACCCCCCAGTGTGGGGACCTCTAAGTGGCACGGGGGCAGAAATGCTCCCGGGCCCCGCTCATCACACGTTTCCGCGGGTTTTTGTTCCCAAGGCTTTGCAAAATGCAGAGTTTGTTTTTGTCAGGCACGACGCCCAGCGTCACAGTCTCCGCCCACCTTATGATGGTCCGTTCTGAGTGCTGGAAACCGGGGAGAAATATTTTGTACTGGACTTGGGGGGCAGGAAAGAGACAATCAGTGTTGACAGATTAAAGCCTGCTTTTGTGTTACGTGACGAACCTGTACGGCCGGCGGGGGCGCCTCGATGTGGCAGGCCTCCCAAGGGACAGCCCCTAGTTCCCCAGCAGGGGGTAAATAACCCTTCTCCCCCTCATTCCACAGGCGCACCGCAGGACGGCACAACACAGGCTGCGAAGCCTGCGTTCAGCAGATTCGGGAGGAGATTGAAGCCTAAGCAACGGGCAGAGTGATGTGTATTTGGATCAACCCGTGTAAATTGTGCTGTAGATCCTGCAAAGGGGGGGGGGGGCTGTAAGGGTGTAATGTGTATGACTGCCCATTATGGACATGAGGGCGGTGTGTGTGTGTCCTTTCTTGACATAGTGTGTATGACTGTCCATTATTGACTTAAGGTTGGTGTATGTCCGTTCTTGGGCGTTTCAGGGGGAGTGATGTGGCGTAACATTATGTAGCTCACATACTCCTTGGCAGAGACCCAGACATGAAGGAACTTTGAGCTCACAGTGTGTATTGACATCACGCCCCAGATGGACATTGAGTCTGGACCCCCTGCGGACTAGAGGAGAAGTGAGAAGATCTGAGAGTGAACCTGAAGAGACTGCCTGACTCCTAGGGTCAGACAGAGAAGCCAAGAGGACAATGGGAGGATTAGTTATGAATGGAATTCTGTGTTTGATGTGAATGTGATTTGTGTCTGTTGTAACAGTATAAAGGTATGTGGTTTATCTCAGCTCACCCTCTTCATTCCCTGGCTGAGAGAGGAGCTGTAGGACTTGATATGGAATAAACCAATGCTGAAAAATCATTCAGTCTCTTCATTTCGACACCCTTAACTTAATATTTTGTTGCACAACCTTTTGAGGCAATCACTGCAATCAAACCATTTCTGTAACTGTCAATGAGACTTCTGCACCTCTCAGCAGGTATTTTGGCCCACTTCTCATGAGCAAACTGCTCCAGTTGTCTCAGGTTTGAAGGGTGCCTTCTCCAGACGACATGTTTCAGCTCCTTCTACAGATGTTCAATAGGATTTAGATGAGGGCTCATAGAAGGTCACTTTAGAATAGTCCAATGTTTGGCTCTTAGCCATTCTTGGGTGTTTTTAGCTGTGTGTTTTGGGTCATTATCTTGTTGCAAGACCCATGACCTGCGACTGAGACTAAGCTGTCTGACACTGGGCAACATATTTCTCTCTAGAATACCTTGATAGTCTTGAGATTTCATTGTACCCTGCACAGATTCAAGACACCCTGTGCCAGATGCAGCAAAGTAGCCCCAGAACATAACAGAACCTCCTCCATGTTTCACAGTAGGGACAGTGTTCTTTTCTTGGTATGCTTCATTTTTGCATCTGTGAACACAGAGCTGACGTGCCTTGCCAAAAAGTTCCAGTTTTGTCTCGTCTGTCCATAGAACATTCTCCCAGAAGCTTTGTGGCTTGTCAACATGCAGTTTGGCAAATTCCAGTCTGGCTTTTTTATGATTTGTTTTCAACAGTGGTGTCCTCCTTGGTCGTCTCCCACGAAGTCCACTTTGGCTCAAACAACGACAGATGGTGCGATCTGACACTGATGTACCTTGACCTTGGAGTTCACCATGAATGTGTTTAGAGGTTGTTCTGGGCTCTTTTGTTACCATTCGTATTATCCGTCTCCTCCTGCGGCCACGTCCAGGGAGGTTGGCTACAGTCCCGTGGATCTTAAATTTCTGAATAATATGTGCAACTGTAGTCACAGGAACATCAAGCTGCTTGGAGATGTTCTTATAGCCTTTACCTTTAACATGCTTGTCTATAATTTTCTTTCTAATCTCCTGAGACAATTCTCTCCTTTGCTTCCTCTGGTCCATGTTCAGTGTGGTACACAGCATGTCAACAAACAGCACAGTGACTACTTGTCACCCTTTAAATAGGCCGACTGACTGATTACAAGTTTGTAGACACCTGTGATGTTAATTAGAGGACACATCTTGGTTGAACATATCCCTATGGTCACATTATTTTCAATCTTTTCTAGGGGTACCATCATTTTTGTCCAGGCCTGTTTCACGAGTTTGTTTTTTAAAATAATTCTGTTGAACCACAATTCAAAAGCATTGTCTGATTTTCATTGACAGAGGGGTACCAACAATTTTGTCCACGTCTGTATAAGAACAAGGGTGATAGTCAGAGCACAGCCAGCTATCGTCTCATCACACTGCTGTCCATCCCTGGCAAGGTAATCACCGCTGTCATCCTGAGACGCATCTGTCCCCTGCTCCTTGCCAAGCGGCATCTCCAGCAGGCTGGCTTCACCCCTTGCCGATCCACAGCAGACTGCACACTTGCCTTGAGTGTTCTGACACAGCAAAGGAGAGAGCACCGCCAACCCCTATATGTGGCCTACGTCAACCTCAAAGCTGCCTTTGACTCCCTAGACAGGAACGCCCTCTGGCAACTCCTTCGTGGTATTGGAGTCCTGCCCAAGTACATCAACATTCTCTAGGATCCGTACACCAACACCAGGTGCAGGGTACGCGCCGAGGGTGATATGTCAGACCCTTTTGTCACCACCTCTGGAGTCCAGCAGGGATGCGTCGAAGTGCCAAACCTCTTCAATGTTATGGTTGACTACTGGGTCAAGAACACAATGAAACACTGCCCCAATCTCGGAGTTGACTTCCACTCCCATTTCACAGACCTGTGCTATGCGGACAACGTGGTACTTTTTGCCACGCATATAGACATAATCACTGAGGTACTGGAGCTGCTTTCAGAGGAAGCATCGCCCCTGGGCTTACCATCAGCTGGACAAAGAGAAAGATCCATTCACTGTCAGACTTCTTACCACCACAAGTCATCACCATCAAAGACAAGCCGGTTGAGACTGTTAACGACTTTGTCTACCTTGGATCTAAGATCACCAGCTCCTGCTCATCAGCCCCAGAGATTATTCGCCGCCTGCAGCTGTCTCGCAGTGCTTTCAGTCACCTTCAGAGAGTCTGGCGGAGCGGGAAGATCCACACGACCACAAAGCTGCGAATCTTTAACACCTGTGTGATCCCCATCCTCCTTTACAGGTCAGAGACCTGGATCTTCTCCACCACAACTACCCACCATCTGGATACATTCCATCGGACCTGCCTCCGTAACATCCTCGGCATCCGATGGTTCCACCACACCACAAACGATGAGGTCTACAGAAGGGCAGGCTATCCTCTCCCCATCTCCACCATCATCAGAAGATGATGGTGGAGATGAGCTATACGTAAGATGGCGGCGCGTGCACAACGCGAGGCTCAGCGTCCTACCAGATTCTGGGGACTAGCAGTGTTATTTCTGCTCATTTCGGGTATGTTCGTTCAGAACAGCTCTGCTTTTACATCTTACACCCGAGATGAGCTTTTGAATATTGGATTACAAAGCAACGATAACAACCTTTTTATCAGCAACCTACGTCTGAATCTACGTCTCATCCCGGAGCTCTGGAGAACTCCCGACGCTCGGCAGGCTTCCCGGACGACCGGAAGTTCTCGCAGGCGGCGTAAAGATCGTAAACAAAGGAGGGGTAAGCGCGGTGGGCTAAGAGCTAAGCTAAAGCTAACACCGCACCGGCTATCGCTACCCAGTATTTTCCTTGCTAATGTACGGTCTCTGGCGAGCAAATTGAGTGAACTACGGCTTCGGATCACCAACAATAAGAGACTTATGAACTGCAATATCATGATTTTTACAGAAACATGGCTTCACAGTGGACTACCCGACAATGCTATCGAGCTAGCCGGCCTACACACGCTCCGGGCAGACAGAGCAGCAGTTGACTCCGGTAAGACAAGGGGGGGGGGGGGGAGTGTGCATTTATATTAACAAGGCTTGGTGCACGAACTCTGTCACTGTTGAGAGACACTGCTCAGCTAACCTGGAGTTTCTCATGGTTAAATGTAGACCTTTCTATCTGCCACGCGAGTTCACTTGTACCATCATAACAGCCGCTTACATTTCTCCGGATGCTAATGCTAAGCTTGCTATGAAAGAACTGCATGCAGCTATTAGCAAACAACAAACTGCACACCCAGAGGCAGCATTTATTGTGGCGGGTGATTTTAACCACTCTAACCTCAAGACAGTGCTTCCTAAATTCTACCAGCATGTCTCCTGTCACACAAGAGGGGACAAAACATTGGACCATGTCTACACCAATATTGTGGGAGCCTACACAGCAACTCCCCTCTCCCACCTAGGTCAGTCTGATCACTTATCCTTGTTCCTTACCCCCAAGTATGTACCGCTCATCAATCGGGTGAAGCCATCAGTGAGGACCATCAAAGTGTGGCCAGAGGGGGTTGACTCTGTACTCCAGGAGAAGTTTAGGAACACAGACTGGAGTATGTTCACCTCTCAGGCTACCTGTGGCTCCCACATAAACATCAACTCTTACACCCACTCAGTCCTGGACCATATCAACACCACTATTGACAGTGTCACCACGGAAAGACAGATCACCACGTACCCAAATCAGAAGCCGTGGATGAACAGAGAAGTGCGGCTTCTGCTAAAAGCACGTAACAATGCCTTTAGATCTGGTGATGCACAGGCCTACAGTTCATCCAGGACAGATCTGAAGAGGGGCATCAAGAAGGCCAAGCACAGCTACAAGCTGAAGATGGAGGAACATTTTGGGGACTCTGACCCCCGACGTATGTGGCAGGGCATTCAAGCTATCTCTGATTATAAGCCCAGCAACTCCATACCTATAGCCATGACTGTGCCCTTTCTCAATGAGCTAAATGACTTCTATGCTCGTTTTGACAAGGACAACAATGAAAAGAACATCAATTTCCCACCCTCTGATGACCTCCACCACCTCACACTCACCCACACCGACGTCCGTAACACACTGAGTCATGTCAATGTACGTAAGGCTGCTGGCCCTGATGGCATTTCTGGGCGTGTGCTGAGGGCATGCGCTGAGCAGCTGGCAGGGGTCTTCACAGACATCTTCAATCTGTCCCTGGCCCAGGCCGTGGTACCAGCGTGCTTCAAGACCACTTCAATAGTACCAGTGCCGAAACATTCAACACCATCGTGCCTAAATGACTATCGCCCTGTGGCACTGACGCCCATAGTCATGAAGTGCTTTGAGCGACTGGTCTTGGCACAGCTCAAAAAAGGCCTGCCCCCTACACTGGACCCTCATCAGTTCGCCTACCGGAGCAACAGGAGTACAGAGGATGCGGTTTCTACAGCGCTGCACTATGTACTTTCACACCTGGATGACAAGAACACCTACGCAAGAATGCTGTTTGTTGACTTCAGCTCAGCATTCAACACAGTTATCCCCTCCAAGTTGCTCACTAAACTTGGGGACCTGGGAATCAGTACCTCCACCTACAACTGGATCATGGATTTTCTGACCAACAGACCCCAGCATGTTAGGTTAGGCCCCAACCGTTCTTCCGTCATCACACTCAACACTGGTGTACCACAGGGCTGTGTGCTCAGCCCATTCCTCTACTGCCTCTACACCCATGACTGCAGGCCTATGTATGGATCCAATTCCATCATAAAGTTCGCAGATGACACCACGGTGATTGGACTCATCAGGGACAACGACGGGTCAGATTACAGGGCAGAGGTTGAGCACTTGGCTACTTGGTGCACTGACAATAACCTGCTCCTTAACACCAGCAGAACCAAGGAGCTCATAGTGGACTACAGGAAGGAGAGGGAAGAGACACATGACCCCATCCATATCAATGGCATAGCTGTTGAACGTGTCCCCAGCTTCAAATTCCTGGGGACCCACATCTCGGAGGACCTGTCCTGGTCAGTTAACACCACCAGCCTGATCAAGAAGGCCCATCAGAGCCTCTTCTTCTTGAGGACACTGAAGAAGAACCATCTGTCAACTGACATCCTGGGCAACTTCTGCCGCTGCGTGATAGAGAGCACCCTGACCAACTGTATCACAGTCTGGTATGGGAGCTGCTCTGTCACTGACCGCAAGGTGCTGCAGCGGGTGGTGAAAACCGCTCAACGCATCACAGGGACTCCACTTCCAGTTATAGAGGACGTCTACAGGAAAAGATGTCTGCGCCGGGCACGCAGCATTCTTAGGGACTCCAACCATCCTGCTCATGGACTGTTCCAGCTTCTTCCCTCCAGAAGATGTTTCAGAAGCCTTCGGACTAGAACCAGCAGGTTTAGGAACAGTTTCTTTCCAACAGCTGTCACGTTATTGAACTTAGTTCCCCGCTGACTCTCTTACCATCATCTCTTACCATCCTCACCTGTACATAACTGCATAACTACATAACTACATCTAACTTATTGCACATTATTTGCACATAACAGTACTCTTAACTTTCTGCACTGCTGCATATATTTGCATATATTTGCTTAAATTGCACATACTGTTAATTACCGTATATACTGCACTGCTGTCCTTTGCACTTCTGATTGGATGCTAAACTGTGTTTCGTTACCTTGTATTCATACATGTGTAATGGCAATAAAGTTGAATCTAATCAAATCTAATCTAATCAGAAGAGGGAGGCTGCGACTCCTCGGTCATGTGGCTAGGCCACCAGCTGAGCTGGCCCTCTCTGCCAGTGCTCGTCTTCCCCCCCCCCCCCCCCAGGGCCGGCATCGCCCCAAGGTCGGCCCAGATTGTCCTGGATGACCCAGATTGCAATGATAAGACTTCTGGTTGACCTCATCGCCCTAGCCCAAGACTGCCCTGCCTTCAGACGATTGGCCGGAATGGTCACATAGGCCCTTTTCCACTTGGGTCAGTTTGGCACGGTTTGGTACGGTTTGGCACCCTTTCTCCGCTTTTCCATTCAGCACCCAATGTCCTAACAGTTCTGTTTTTTTGGAACTATGCCAGTTTTATCGGCCCCGATCAAGAGTAGGTCCAAAGGGTACTGGCACTGTTACGTCAACCCACTGCTGGCCACTGATTGGTCCGGGCGTAGCGTCATGAGAGTGGGCGTTACGCTGACTTTCCAGAATAGCTAGCTGGCCGCCATTTGCAATTTTTCGTCTGTGAGCCTGTGAACAAGTGATATTATAAACAACAACAATAGAATGGCTTAACAGAAAGCAGCAGAAATCAACACCGCGGTCCAGCAGAGTTTTCTGTGCGTTTTGGCTGACAAGAGAATGCAGAGGGAAGCAGACTGAGCTTGCAGTGGGGAGCACAAGCAGACGCACTAGAAAATAGACGGAGATGCACCGGGAATTAGACCCAGCCACCTGAATTGAATTGAATGTATAGCCGTGACGCACCCAACTTCAGCAGTTGAAGCCGTGATATTGTGATATACAGGACGGTGAGTGATGTGATATTCATGTTTTACGTTATTTTTTCCAGCAGTGGAAAGTTCACTTAGGACAGACGAAAACTTAATCGTGTTTAAACGATGACCTGGCTCAATGCTACGTCCATCCTTGTATGTTGCTTTTTTGTGTTGACAATATCTGATGAAATAAGCTAGTTGTAATCCTGGTTAAAAAGGTGTTTTTTGTTTTTTGTTTTTTTTTACATGTTGCACTTTTGTGCTGTGCATGTACTTAATTTGTGTGTATTTCATTGTAGAGTCCAAACAGGATCTGCTCGGAATGGCAACGTTTTGACAGCAATGTGTTGTGACAGGTAAACAACACATCATATTTATAGTCATATCTTTTGCTTTTTAAGTTAAAGTATCGGTAAAGTGCCACATTTAAAGTAGCACAATTTCCACTTAATATGAAAGGGACTGAATTGAGATTTATTTGTGTGAATATTAATTACAGAGTAATTGAAAATGAATGGCACATCCAATAGTAGCCACCATAAAATAAACCGCTTGTTTATTTATTTTTTATCAGATCATTTCTGTGATCCTTTATGAGTTATAGTCATAATTGTGTATCTTGCACCTTGGGGAATGGGAGTTGTTCAGTCACCATTAGAATTTAGTTTATATGTGTAGTCTATA
This sequence comes from Pholidichthys leucotaenia, assembly GCA_020510985.1. Lineage (NCBI taxonomy): Eukaryota > Metazoa > Chordata > Actinopteri > Cichliformes > Pholidichthyidae > Pholidichthys > Pholidichthys leucotaenia. Next base: position 133,197,939 of record CM035843.1, read on the forward strand.
GTATTTCATCTTTAAACTCATCCAGTAAAAGAACACATTACAAATATTTTAGACCCATTGTAGTGCTTCCTTTTATATTTTAGCAATACAAGCACTAAACACCACCCACACTTGAAACCAGGGCGACACAGCGGTGGCTAAACTTTTATTGATAACGTTATTTCACACCATCACAACAACTCAGTATAAATGGTGTAGAGATTGAAAGGGTATCCAAAATTAAAATCCTTGGCATAATAATCAATAATAAACTGTGTTGGAAGTCACATTAATTATATTAAAGGTAAAGTGTGCAAATCAATCGCAATACTGCACAGAGTGAAATATTTGCTGAATCAACCCACACTATAGACTTTGTATCATTCATTAATACTCTCATACATGACATCCATCCATCCATCTTCTACCGCTTTTCCAGAGGTCCGGGTCGCAGAGGCAGCAGTTCAAGCAGAGAAGCCCAAACTTCCCTCTCCCCAGCCACCTGCTCCAGCTCTTCAGATGATACCAATACCCATACATGACATATTGTACTGAAGTATGGGGAAACACATATAAAGCATATATCCAGTCGTTATGCTTCAGAAGAGAGCTATTAGAATAATAAACAAAGCTGCTTACAGGGAACCAACAAACCCACTTTTTCTTAAATTAAAAGCTCTCAGGTTGAAAGTTGCCTTTAAAACTGCAGTAATAATGTTTAAAGCTAAGAATCTATCACTGCCCGCAAATATCCAAAAGTTGTCCCAAGATGTGTATATTTCAATATTTTGTATATTTCAAAAACCTTCAGTGAGAACTACCACCAAGCAACACTGTATCTCAGTGCAAGGAGTCAGACTGTGGAACGCTTTTGGACCTGAATTAAAATCATGTACAACGCTTGGACAATTTAAACAAAAACTAAAGGAAGAAATACTCCAAACGTACACACGTGGACAAAATTGTTGGTACCCTTCTGTTAATGAAAGAAAAACCCACAATGGTCACAGCACAGTGACTACTTGTCACCCTTTAAATAGGCCGATTGACTGATTACAAGTTTGTAGACACCTGTGATGTTAATTAGAGGACACATCTTGGTTGAACATGTCCCTATGGTCACATTATTTTCAATCTTTTCTAGGGGTACCATCATTTTTGTCCAGGCCTGTTTCATGAGTTTTTTTTTTTTAAATAATTCTGTTGAACCACAGTTCAAAAGCATTGTCTGATTTTCATTGGTTAATTTTCATAGAATTTTTATTTATTACCACTTTTGTCAGATTCAAGTTATTTCTGTGACCACTGTGGGTTTTTCTTTCATTAACAGAGGGGTACCAACAATTTTGTCCACGGCTGTATATACAAAACGACATGTAAAATCACATAAGGATTATCATATCCAGTCTGTGTTGTGCTGTTGCTTAGTTTTTGTCACGTTTTGTCTTTGCTTTGTTCTGATTTGTAATCACTCTTGTTTTATTTTATTTTTGAATTCTTAGCTGGAACATGAGTGGGCAATATAAGCTGCGGCTTCAGCCATCACCCATTTGGGATAAGTTATGTTGAATTGTGTAATCCGAGGAGTTTTAATTTGACCTTATTGGATTTTTTTCCCCCTTTGTTCTGTTATTCTGTTCCTTTCTTTTAATCTATCCGAAATAAAGATTCATTCATTTCGCAAATATGTTTTAAACTTTCTTTAATTATCCACCAACCATTTCTGTCTTCCATCTGGGCAAGGGGAAAACGATCCACCCAAACCAGACCTTGCCTCACTATTTACAGAGATGCAGGTTGAAGATCTGCTGAACCGGGACCAGTACAAGGGGCTGATCCAGTTGCTTCTCAGTGAGGCAGCGTGGCCGGCATGTGTGGCCCATTCCAGTTTTGTTTTTTTTTACAGTTTGAATTTTGCACATTCTAAATAATCTGTAATTTGTTGCTGATTGGAATAAACAATTTTGTGGTTTATGTGTTAGCATTATGATTTTCTATTTTGCCTGTTAAGACACCGGTGGGAAAAGAGTCAACAGTACAAACTATTTAACAGTGACTTTGAAAATAATGGCTCATTTTTAAGAAAAGTAACCAAAACAATTATTTGCTGAAGACTGTAAAACAAAATAGAGACATCTGCAAAAGTACAAAGGTTTATTGTCAAAATTCCCAGGGCAATACTATATGAATACATGTATAGTTCACTGTTGATGCAGAGAATATATATTTATACAGTATCTACATGTAGTCAGCAATACTCAATATGATATATTTCCAGTTAATCCACGTATTTCTCCATGTAACCTTGTGACTGCGTTATTTTAATTACTTTTAATCCTAGATCCATTTGTTTTGGCTTAAAATGCATAATTGTTAAATATATCTTATGCCTAACTCAGTACTGTTTACCTGTTGAAATATATATCCGTATTTTTGGGACTATAAGGCGCACCGGATTATAAGGCACATTAAAGCGAAGTAGTCGGAGCCGGGAAAAAAAATTTTTTTGCGTGCATGGAAAGAAAATCCTATCTATAGTCATTATAGACACATATAGCGTGATTGTCTGCGAGTGCGAATGACCTGTTCCATGAGCAGGCAGAACGTTTTTAGTCCGTGGCTGTTTACATTGCCATATTGGCCAGAATACTTGTTTGGTACTCGCTCGGTAATCGATACGGCTCGCTCTCAGCCGTAAATACGTATTTACAGCCGTATTTACTGCTCCCGTTTACAGCTAAATGGGAGCAGTTTCGATGCCGAAATTTCACATACAAATCCTAATACACGTGTTCTATACACCATCGGCTTTTGGTAGTCGGATCTGAGAATTTTTTTTTTTTTTTTTTTTTGCGTGCATGGAAATAAAATCCTATCTATAGTCATTATAGACACATATAGCGCAATTGTCTGCGAGTGTGAATGACCTGTTCCATGAGCAAATGTACGTTTTTGGTCCGTGGCTGTTTACATCGCCAGGATACTCGCTTGTTTTATGTAGCGGGAGGGAGAGGGTTGTGCCGCCTCCCTGTAACTATTTCCCACCCACTTCAAATGGGACCTAGTGCAGTGGAAAAACAAAGCGGGCCGAACTGTACTGTCCTGTCCCGTACCAAACCGTGCCAAACTGACCCAAGTGGAAAAGTGCCTTTAAAGTGGCCAGGTGAGGATTAAGTAATTTTATTACCTCCGCCAAGGAGGTTATGTGATCATTGGCGTTGGTTTGTCTGTTTGTCTGTTTGTTTGTTAGCAAGATAACTCAAAAAGTTATGGACGGATTTTCATTAAATTTTCACAGATTGTCAGAAATGGGGTATCCTACAGATGATTAGATTTTGGTGGTGATCTGGATCACCGTCCAGAAGAAAACCGCCATTACGGAAAATGCCATTTTCGTGAATAACTACTGAACCACTAATCCTATCATTGTGAATCCAATTGCTAGTCATATGTTTTCATGGTCAAGGAATCTGAAAACGTACACACAAACACTGTATGGGGGGAACTGTGGCGAAAACCGCCATTACGGAAAGTGTGATTTTTGTGAATAACTACTGAACCACTAATCCTATCATTGTGAATCCAATTGCTAGTCATGTGTTTTCATGGTCAAGGAATCTGAAAACGTACACACAAACACTGTATGGGGGGAACTGTGGCGCTTGGCAGAGGTGTGCGCTCTCCGAGTGCTTTTCTAGTTTATGTTATGTTTTGTTCTTTGAGTTTTTTATTTTTAATAAAACACGTTACACTGGAGTTCAGTCCATGCCCTGGGTACTCCTTACTATCATAATCTACCAGGAAGGCAGATCCCTGAGTTTTTACTGTGTTTAATTGAATATTTATAACTACAACTATAACTTGCAAACCAGTTCTTAATGGTAACGTTTAAAATATGTAAATATCCCACTAATCATCTACTTGTGCTTGTTTATAATGCTTAAAGCTTGTATCATCGTCTGTTGTCTGCCCTGCTTTTTTTACATACCAAGTTCACATTGTAGCATACAGTAGTGTGAAAAAGTGTTTGGCCCATTCCTGATTTCTCATTTTTTGTATGTTTGTCACACTTAAATGTTTCAGATGATCAAACAAATTTAAATATTAGACAAAGATAACACAAGTAACCACAAAATGCAGTTTTTAAATGAAGGTGTTTATTATTAAGGATTAAAAAAAATCTAAACTTACATGGCCCTGTGTGACAAAGTGACCCCCCTTTCCCCTATTAAAACATAAATTAACTGTGGTTTATCACATCTTTGGAAAGCTGAGTTCAATTTCTCTAGCCATACCCAGGCCTAATTACTGCCACACCTGTTCTCAACCAAGAAATCACTTAAATAGGACCTACCTGACAAAGTGAAGTAGACCAAAAGATCCTCAAAAGCGAGACATCATGCTGAGATCCAGAGAAATTCAGGAACAAATGAGAAACAAAGTAATTGAGATGTATTAGTCTGGAAAAGGTCATAAAGCCATTTCTAAAGCTTTGGGACTCCAGTGAAGCACAGTGAGAGCCATTATCCACAAATGGCGAGAACATGGAACAGTGGTTAACCTTCTCAGGAGTGGTCAGCCAACCAAAATTACCCCAAGAGCGCAGCGACAACTCATCCAAGAGGTCACAAAAGACTCCACAACAACATCCAAAGAACTGCAGGCCTCACTTGCCTCAGTTAAGGTCAGTGTTCATGACTCCACCATAAGAAAGTGACTGGGCAAAAATGGCCTGCGTGGCAGAGTTCCAAGACAAAAACCACTGCTGAGCAAAAAGAACATAAAGGCTCGTCTCACTTTTGCCAGAAAACATCTTGATGATCCCTTGATGATTGGCAAAATACTCTGTGGATTGAGGAGACAACGTTGAAGTTTTTGGAAGGTGTATGTCCCATTACATCCGGCATAAAAGTAACAGCATTTCAGAAAAGGAACACTATACCAACAGTAAAATATGGTGGTGGTAGTATGATGGTCTGAGGCTGTTTTGCTGCTTCAGGACCTGGAAGACTTGCTCTGAACCATGAATTCTGCTGTCTACCAAAAAAATCCTGAAGGAGAATGTCCGGCCATCTATTCGTGACCTCAAGCTGAAGCGCACTTGGGTTCTGCATCAGGACAATGATCCAAAACACCAGCAAGTCCACTGCTGAATGGCTTAAGAAAAACAAAATGAAGACTTTGGCAAGGTCTAGTCAAAGTCCTGGCCTAAAACCAACTGAGATGCTGTGGCCTGACCTTAAAATGGTGGTTCATGCTCGAAAAACCTTCAATGTGGCTGAATTACAACAATTCTGCAAAGATGAGTGGACCAAAATTCCTCCACCGCACTGTAAACGACTCACTGTTGCTGCTAAGGGTGGCCCAACTAGTTATTGGATTTAGGGGGTAATCACTTTTTCACGCAGGCCCATATAGGTTTGGATTTTTTTTCCTTAATAATAAACACCTTCATTTAAAAACTGCATTTTGTGTTTACTTGTGTTATCTCTGTCTCATATTTAAATTTGTTTGATGATCTGACACATTTAAGTGTGACAAACACAAAAAAATGAGAAATCAGAAAGGGGCCAAACACTTTTTCACGCCACTGTATATTACAAAAATCAAGAAAATGCAATTAAGTCAAAACATTTTATTTAACAATATAAACAATTACAGGTTAAAACAACATTAGCAGAACAAACAGTCATTAATTCATTAAAAAAATCATTATTTTTCAGTTAGCCTTTCTAATAAACTAAAAAATTTTGCTGCCCTCTTCCTCTCTCCGGTAAATAATGCCCTCCTTCAGTAGGGTAAGGAAAGGGCCCGCTTTCTTCCTCTTCCTCCCTTTTTGCCGTGCTCCTCCTGTCTCTCTCTCCCTCTCCTCTTCCTCATCTTCCTCCTGTCTCTCTTGGCCAACAGCAGTACTTGGCCCTGGTTTGTCCTCCTAGGTTGAAGCAATTAAACAAGGCGGTGAAACTGCCGCTGACTGTCCTAATGCCTCATCCATGAGGACAAACTAGGGCCAAGTTGCTGCTCTTGGCTTACCATCCTCAGTCCCCTGTCCTGAAGCTGGACGCTTGCATTCCTTAGAGTAACGACCAAACGCTGCTTATATGTGAATTGATTCAGATGTAGTTCTCTCCATTAGGGAAAAGTGTGACCGCTCCCAAATAATTTGGATGTGTTAGCTGCCCATGAAAGGAAAGGAGATTAATGGAGAACTGTCAGCGCGGTGGCTAACGGAGTCTGGATGGTTCGCCCACAGGCAGACAGAAATTTGGAGATTGGTTTGTGAACAACAGATGGTGTAACTGTGTGCATGCCATGCTTGTGCTTGTGATCATGTTTTGTGGTCACTAGAAACTAAAAAAAACCCCAAAAGTCTGACTACAGATTAAGCTCACCCGAATGTTTGAGTCAGCCTCCAAATACGAAAGGGGGCTAGAACGTTCATAGCGGTCAAAAAATAAACCAAATATGGTTTATTTTTCAACACTTCTTCCATCGGTGTTGCAGCCCTGAGGTTGAAAAATAAACCACATTTGGTCAAATTTGACCACTATGAACTTTTCAGCCTCCCCTCGTAAGGCTATCACAAATGTGACAAATTATTTACAGGATTTTTTGCAGTATTAACCATCATTAGCCAACAACTTAGGGCTTTAAACTGAAATTAAAATTAATTTGTTTGGACATTGTCAAAAAGTTTAAATCACAAAAATCAATTTTTCACTTTCACTGGAGTTTCTATTTCAACAGCCCCCCCCCACCATTCCCCAGTTTCTCTCTGCCACAGACCCACATGTGGTGAAACAAGGCAGGAGGGATCTGTGAGGCACTTTCATTTATTTTCCAAAAAAATAAAAAGATGGGCTTGGACTTCGCTCATTAAGCTTTAAGATGATAGATGAACTCTTTATACTTGACAAAAGTTATGTAGGTAGTAGGGATGCAATTGATAATTGATTCACCTTATCAATCGATTAACGATTAATCGATAAGCTGCTTTTTTCCTGAGAATCTGAATTTCCCTCAGTACAGTACCATCTATCTTTAACATAAAAAGTTGCTGTTTTTCATATACTGAATAAACATAACATCATAGTCCTCAGATAAGGGGTGGCTGTGGCGCAGGTGTAGTGTGGCTGACTACTAATCAGAGGGTCAGGGGTTCGACTCCCGCTCTGTTTCAGTCTGCATGTCAAGGTGTCCTTGAGCAAGACACTGAACCCCCAGTTGCTCTTGGTGGGCTGCACTGCACAGGGCATGCATGGCTCTGCTGCTATGTGTGTGTGAATGGGTGAATAGCAGGATCTGTAAAGTGCTTTGGTCATCTAGAGATGAGAAAAAGCACTATATAGGTGAACACCATTTGCATTTTTTTTTTTTTTTTTTTTACTACAGGCAATGGTATGTTTTTGTAGTTTAACAAATTTTGCACTGCATAGTGTGTACCATGTGCTGGTACATCTCAGTAAATTGCAAATGTCATGATTTTTTATTTATTTAAAAAACTATTACCAATACCATAAAATCTATGATTTTTAGTTATATTAAAAAAAACTTTTACGTTCTAATTTACAGAGATGCACTGGTAGACTGTTTTAACAGGAAAGTAAATTATCAGCTGCTTCATCTGTTGCATGTTAAACATCATCACAGTACCCCGGAAATCCAGACAAACCCAGTACGATCTGGGCTTCCTCTGTTGTCTGTTACCTTTTTTTAAGAACCTTATTTGAACAAACTTAAAAAATACAACCAAAGGGATAGATCACATAAAAAAACAGGAAAATATTTAGAGAGAGAGATTCAAGGATTCATAAATATCTAGAGTCCTTAAGGCTTTCTGGTTTTCCAGTCCATAAAGTGTTCGAAAATAAAGATCCAATTCGATTTTAAATTCTTGAAACCTTGGCTTTTTCTTTGCCCTTTTACATTTATGAATATAATATTTGCCTAAAATAATAAAACAATTCAGCATAAACACTCTCTTTTTCTATATTACACTTTCTGTAATAAAAAATAACATCTTTCTTATCTATACTAATTTTCTTCCCATAAGACATTAAATACACATTCAGTTTCTTTCCAAAAGAACTGAACATAAACACAATCATAAAAAAGATGACATACAGATTCACTACTACTGTTACAAAAAGTACAACTTTCATCCACCCCAACCTCAAATTTTGATAGAACCTGATTTGATGGATAAATTAAATGCAAAATCTTAAAACAAACTTCTTTTACTTTATTGGTGATACAATATTTGTTAGTGTAAGTCCAGGTACCTTTCCAATTAATACTGCCAAACTCAATTGTCTATTTATTTATGGAAGTATGGTGCATATTTAAGGCACATATATGGCATGCTTGTATGGTATGCATTCTCCCCCACATGCATCCAGTAGGCATGACGGTGCAGACCCTACAGAGCAAACGTCCAAAGGAACAATGCCCCAGCAGGGACCTCGGCTAGGAGGTGGGTGCTGGGGAAGACGGAAGGCAGAGACAATGTCCCAACGGGAGCCTCCGAGGTGGAGAAGGAGACAGAGGCGCCAGCAAGTCTCGGAGGCTATATGTGACTGTGGGTTCATGTGTTTACTGAGCTTCTGTGGGGTGAAGGTGTGAGATACTTGATGTGGGGGTTTAGTATCTCTGGTGTATAAAAGCTGTGAGGAAAGTTGGTTCTGTCTCTTTTCTGCTGAGAACTTTGATGATAGAAGATGTGACTTCCAATAAAGCTTTCCTGAGAAATAAACTCAGTCTCGTTTGTAAGGCATCTTCTACACTGGTGACCTACGACTACCTATGGCCGGTGACGGCGAGCTTTCCGCACCGGACTCTTCAGGAGCCAACCGGGTTAACGCAGCTACCATGCTACAGCTGCCCGACTTCTGGCAACATAACTCGCGCTCCTGGTTTACCACTGTGGAGGCGCAATTCCACCTTCGGGGAATCTCAGAGGATACAACGAGGTTCTACCATGTCGTCGCGAAGCTGGACAGCCTCACAGTGCAACGGGTGGAGAGCCTGACCAACCACCCGCCCCAAGACAACAAGTATGGCACACTGAAAGCTGCCCTCATCCGAGCCTTCACTCCCTCGCGGGAAGAGCGAGCAGAGAAGCTCCTGGCGCTGACAGAGGGAGAAGCAGACAGGCCAGCGGATCTGATGGCAAAGATGATGAGCCTGAGAGGCGAGGATGATGACAGTTTTATCTTCGCCCACCTCTTCCTCAGAACGCTCCCGCCAGCAGTGAGAGTCACCCTGGCCAGCTCGCAGCCGCTCGTCAACCGCGACTACCACGAGCTGGGACAGGTGGCGCAACGCCTCGTCGACTCCCATAGACGGCGCGCGGCCACGACGGCAGCAGCAGAGATGACCGCCCCTTCGCGAGAAGGAGGGAGACCAGAAGCTGCGACACCGGATCCACTGACGGCAGCAGCGGCAGAGACCAGGAGAAGCGGAGCTGACAACGCCCTCTGCTTCTACCATCGACGTTTCGCCGAGAAAGCCCACAGATGCATCCCACCATGCCGGTATCAGCGCCAGGGAAACGCCAAGCCCGGGAGCTGGTAGCAGCTGCGAATCTCGGCACGAAGAACAGGCTGCTTTTCGTGACGGATGCGAATTCTGGGAAAGAATTCCTGGTGGACACGGGCTCCCAGCTGAGTTTTGTCAAGCCTACCTACGTGGACACCCTGGCGCCGGCCAGCAGCCCCCTGGTGTTAGCGGCGAACGGCTCCACGATCAAAACCTATGGGGAGAAGACGCTCCGCCTGTCCCTCCACGGGCGCACCTTCGAGTGGACCTTCGTTGTTGCTGCAGTTAACAACAACATGTTAGGTGCTGACTTTTTGTGCTCAAACAGTTTGTTAGTTGACCTTACTAATAGACGTATTGTAAATGCACTGTCTTTCTACTCTATCTCCTGCACAGCTCGGGTGGCCCTGCCTTCTGCACATTCCAATGTCACAGCTGCGGGTGGTAAGTTTCATGCATTACTCAACCAGTTTCCAGCACTCACGGTCCCTACATTTTCAGCGTCAGTTGCCAAACACGGGGTCGAGCATTTCATAAGTACCTCGGGCCCCCCTGTTTTTGCAAAAGCTCGGCGGTTGGACCCAGCTAAACTGGCCATCGCGCGCGAGGAATTCGCCAACTTGGAAAAACTGGGCATAGTCCGGTGTTCGAACAGCGCCTGGTCGTCACCCCTGCACATGGTACCCAAGGCTGACGGCTCGTGGTGCCCTTGCGGCGATTTCCGCAGATTAAATAATGCTTCAGCCCATGACCGCTATCCGATTCCGCACATCCAGGATTTTTCGGCGCATTTAGCGGGGGCGCGCATCTTTTCCAAAATAGATTTGGTGCGTGGTTATCACCAAGTTCCAGTCCGTGCGCAGGACATACCCAAAACGGCAGTTATAACCCCTTTCGGGCTTTTCGAGTTTTTGCGCATGCCTTTCGGCCTCAAGGGCGCCGCGCAGACGTTGCCCCAGCAGGGACCTTGGCTAGGAGATGGGTGCTGGGGAAGACGGAAGGCAGAGACAATGTCCCAACGGGAGCCTCCGAGGTGGAGAAGGAGACAGAGGCGCCAGCAAGTCTCGGAGGCTATATGTGACTGTGGGTTCATGTGTTTACTGAGCTTCTGTGGGGTGAAGGTGTGAGATACTTGATGTGGGGGTTTAGTATCTCTGGTGTATAAAAGCTGTGAGGAAAGTTGGTTCTGTCTCTTTTCTGCTGAGAACTTTGATGATAGAAGATGTGACTTCCAATAAAGCTTTCCTGAGAAATAAACTCAGTCTCGTTTGTAAGGCATCTTCTACAGAAGATGGCATTAATTTGGGCTTGTTGTTCCTCTAAAGTAGCTTGCAAATCTTGTCAGTTGCGGGTTGCAGATTTTTGGGCTTGTTTTTTTAAACATGTAGTTGCTTATTTGGGCTTGCTTTGCTGTCTGTGTGACAGCTCTCCATATGGGACCTTTTTTTAAAAACTTTATAGAACACACATACAATTTTTACAACAAAACTGTTACTGCCAGGGGAATAATAATACATTTACATTCAGAAAAGTTTCAAGCCAAGGTTGCAATACAAAAATAAAATTAAAATACGATATGTATGAACAAATACTAAATTTCTCAAGAACACCAAACATCTTAATAGCTTTCTTATTTTTTATGCTGCTAATAGTTGTGCCATATTGTTTCAGTTCAAAATAAAAATGTTTGGTTTCATTCTGGAGTTTGTTCACTTCTTGTGTATGTGAAACTTTCCTTTAAGCAATAACAATTGTATGAAATAAGAAATGTCCTTGTCCACTGATTTTTATTCACATCCAAAAATGATGTCTCTTTCTTTAAACAGAATTCTTTGTCCAGTCCTCTGCAAAATAAAATGCTCAACATCTGTCCAAAATATCTTTTTGTAAATACAATTAACAAACAGATGAGAGAGTGACTCTCTCTCCAGTCCACAAAATCACAAGAATAATCTGTTTTGACTCCAAAACTTTCAAATAAATCTTTAACAGGGTATTGTGGAAATGTGAAAATGACGAGGCAGAGTTTATCTCACGAGTCAGGTTTATTCACATCTTCCAACATCAGCAAAGCAGAAACAGGAAAAACACAGACATTCGTCCTTTATATATCCAGGACCTTCAAAGCTCACAGTCACATTGCATTTAATCATAAGTAACAATGCCTCTTCTCTTAAATCCTATAACATCCTCCTCATAGTGTCTGGAAGACCAGGAAATCCCCCAAGGCCGTCTCTTGCATACCAAAGACTAAATTTTCACATCCTCCTGTTATCTCCAAGGAGACCCAGTTCTTTGTTCTCTCTGAGATGTGAAGCTTAAAGTGGTACACATGTGTCCCACATGACCCCCCCCCCCCAAACATCTAAGATGGAACAACAGAATAACAGTCTGCATGTCATGATAAAATCATTGCACATCAACCCACATGCTGCTTGGGCCTCAGTCTTCTCCCGTATCTGCTGTAAGCGGGCTTCGCCACTTTTGCGGTGCCATCCCGCTGGGGCGCTGCTGTCTTGGGGTGAGAACTGTTTGTCACTCCCTGTGGGTATTCTGGGGAATGTCCCCGGGGGGGTCTGCCACGCCGAGGAGCCCTGGCCAACAGCACATCCTCATCCGCCACCACAAAGGCGGGTTTGAGCCTGTTTATGCCAATCTTTTCCTTCCTGCCCACCAAATCTAGCAAAAAATGTTTGTCCCCTGTTTCCAGCACTCTAAATGGTCCATCATAAGGTGGTCTCAGCGGTGGGCGATGGGCATCGTGTCTGACAAAAACAAATTCCGCGTTTTTCAAAGCCTTAGGCACAAAAACGCGCGGAAAACTGTGGTGAACGGGGCCGGGCAGCGTGCCCGATTCCGTGCCACGCTGCAACCGCTGAGACGGGGAGTTATCTGGCGCAAGATTATCTGAAAGAATCTCCCCAGGCAGCCGAAGTGGTTGTGCAAAAACTAGCTCAGCCGGGGAGGCTTCTAAGTCCTCTTTAGGTGCAGAACGCAACCCCAATAAAACCCACGGTAACCTGTCCACCCAATTTGCATCCGTCAGCGATGCTCTGAGAGCCGCTTTCAATGACCTATGAAAACGTTCGCATAACCCATTAGCCTGCGGATTGTACGCGGTTGTGCGGTGGATCGTTACCCCCAGGCTGCGGGTCATTGCTGACCAAAGTTCGGAAACAAATTGAGGGCCTCTGTTGGACGTAATGTCCGACGGGACTCCAAAGCGCGCTACCCATGCTGTTAAAAATGCGCGCGCCACCTCCTCGGCTGTGGTTGATGCCAGTGGGACCACTTCCGGCCAGCGCGTGGTGCGGTCCACCATTGTCAGAAGGTGTGTGCACCCCTGTGACGGCGGGGGGGGGCCTACGAGGTCCACGTGAACATGATCGAACCTCTTAGCCGGGATGTGAAACGGCTCCAAGGGAGCTCTCGTGTGTTTGTGTACCTTGGCTCGTTGACAAGCCATGCAGGCTGCTGCCCACTCCTTAACTTGTTTGTGCAGGCTTGGCCATACAAATTTCTCTCCTACCATTTTGACCGACGCGCGCACTCCCGGGTGCGCCAGAGAATGAATCGAGTCAAAAACGCGGCGGCGCCATGCGGCCGGTACCACAGGACGCGGTCGCCCAGTGGAGACATCGCAGATTAGGGGGGGCATACCGTCTTGCAGCACCCTGTTCTCCAGCCTTAACCCTGTTGGTCCAGACTGGAGCGCGCGCACGTCCGCGTCGCTAACCTGATCCGCGGCCATGGCTGCATAATCTATCCCTACGCGGACTGGGGCCGCCACGGCGCGCGAGAAACAGTCTGCCACTATAATTCAGTTTACCAGCCACATGCTGAATATCGGTAGTAAACTCTGAGATAGCGGCCAGCTGTCTTTGCTGCCGGCCTGACCACGGTTCTGAAACCTTGGCCATCGCGAATGTCAGCGGCTTGGGGTCAACGAACGCGGTGAAACGGCGTCCCTCCAGCCAGAACTGGAAGTGGCGAATGGCCAAGTGGAGAGCTAACAACTCCCTGTCGAATGCGCTGTATTTTCGTTCACTATCGCGCAAAGTCCTGCTGAAAAAGGCGAGCGGCTGCCAAGCCCCGGCTACATGCTGCTCCACGACCACCCCTATGGCCACATCTGACGCGTCAGTAGTGAGCGCTATGCGGGCCGTTGGGTCTGGATGTGCTAACAACGCAGCGTTTGCCAGGGCTGTTTTGATCTCCGAGAATGCTCGCTCTCGCTCCGGAGACCATTTGATCTTATTTGTGGGTTTTTGTTTTTTGAGTGCGGCATACAATGGTTGCATGAGCTGCGCTGCGCGGGGGAGGAAACGGTTATAAAAATTCACCGTTCCCAAAAACTCCTGTAACGCTTTGACCGTTTGTGGCTGGGGAAAATTTGCTACCGCGCGCACTTTGTCAGGCAGCGGAACCGCTCCTTCTGGAGAGAGGCGATGCCCCAAAAAATCAATCTGCGTCACCCCGAACTGACACTTCGATGGGTTGATTATTAAACCTTGCTCTCCCAACCTCCGGAAAACTGCCGTGAGGTGGTTTTCGTGTTCGTCTTCGGACGCGCTGGCTACTAAGATGTCGTCCAGGTAGACGAATACGAAGGGGAGATCGCGCAACACCGCGTCCATCATGCGTTGGAACATCTGCTCAGCGCCTTTAAGCCCAAATGGCATGCGCAAAAACTCGAATAGACCAAACGGAGTTATTACCGCTGTTTTGGGTATGTCCTCAGCGCGCACTGGGACTTGGTGGTAACCGCGGACCAAGTCTATCTTAGAAAAAACGCGCGCCTCCGCCAAATGAACGGAAAAATCTTGGATATGCGGGATTGGGTAGCGGTTGTGCGCTGTGGCGTTGTTCAACCTGCGGAAATCTCCGCAAGGTCGCCACGAGCCGTCAGCTTTCGGGACCATGTGAAGCGGGGAAGCCTATGGGCTGTTCGAACGCCTGATGATGAGATGAGATGAGATGAGATGAGATGAGATTCAACTTTATGCCCAACCTTTCCAGGTTGGCGAACTCCTCGCGCGCTATGGTCAGTTTAGCTGAATCCAAGCGCCGAGCTTTTGCAAAAACGGGCGGTCCGGTGGTAGTAATAAAATGTTCCACCCCGTGTTTAGCGACGGCTGCTAAAAATGTGGGAACCGTGAGTGCTGGGAACTGAGTGAGCAGTGTGTGGAACTTAACGGTTGCAGCTGTGACGTTGGCTTGTGCTGTTGGCGGGGCCACTCGGGCTGTACAGGGAATAGAATAAAAAGAAAGTGCATTAACCAGGCGCCTGTTAGCAAGATCAACCAACAAACCATGTGAGCACAGAAAATCAGCCCCCAACATATTGAAATTCACTGCAGCTATGACAAAAGTCCACTCAAATGTACGGCCGTGTAGGGACAGAAGCAGAGTCCTCTCACCAAAGGTCTTAATCTCCGAGCTGTTCACTACTGACACCCCGGGACCTCTGGAAACCGCCAGCCGGTCAGCGGAGGAAGGTGTGATGAAACTCAACTGGGAGCCTGTGTCCACAAGGAAATGCCTCCCCGAGTGCGCATCCTTCAAGTAGAGCAGCTTGTTCTCCTCTCCGAGGGCCGCAGCTGCTACCGATCCCCGGTCTTGGCGTTTCCCGAGTGCTTGAACTGGCACGGTGGTATACATTTGCGTGCCTTCTCTGCAAAGCGGCGATGGTAGAAACAGAGGACGTCTCCTCCGTGATCCTTGGCCCCCGCCGCCGCCGTCGTCGGTGGTTCTGCTACCGCCGTCTCTGGCCCCCCGCCATCTCCGGCCGTCGTGCCGAACTCCGTCGCTGCTGCGGTGGCCGCGCGCTGTTTGCTGGCGTTGAGAATCCGGTGCGCCTCCTGGGCCAGCGCGCGGAAGTCCCGCTGGGCCAACAACGGCGAATTGGCCAGGATCGCTCTCGTGGCCGACGGTAGGGTCCTGAGGAAAATGTGGGTGAAGATGAAGTTGTCGTTGTCTGAGCCCCTCAACCTCAGCATGTTCTCCATCAAGTCAATGGGCGTGCCATCTCCCAAGTCGTTCAGAGCCAGGAGCCTCTCCGCTCTCTCCTCGACTGAGGGAGTGAAACGCTGGATAAGCGCAGCCTTCAACCCGCCGTATTTGTCGTTGGCCGGTGGCCGCTCCAATAGGCTCTGCACATGCCGAGCCGTGCGGTTGTCGAGCTTTGCAATCACATGGTAGAACTTCGTGTCATCTACCGTTATCCCCCGGAGGGCGAACTGTGCTTCGACCAAGTGGAACCAGGAGCACGGGTTGTCTTGCCAAAAGTCCGGTAGCTGGACGGTAGCGGCATACACTTGGCTGGGAGCTCCGGACTCGGCTGGCCCGGGGGAATTTCTTTCATCCATGATACGTCTTAGGGTCACCAGTGTGGAAATGTGAAAATGACGAGGCAGAGTTTATCTCACGAGTCAGGTTTATTTACATCTTCCAACATCAGCAAAGCAGAAACAGGAAAAACACAGACATTCGTCCTTTATATATCCAGGACCTTCAAAGCTCACAGTCACATTGCATTTAATCCTAAGTAACAATGCCTCTTCTCTTAAATCCTATAACATCCTCCTCATAGTCTCTGGCAGACCAGGAAATCCCCCAAGGCCGTCTCTTGCATACCAAAGACTAAATTTTCACATCCTCCCGTTATCTCCAAGGAGACCCAGTTCTTTGTTCTCTCTGAGATGTGAAGCTTAAAGTGATACACATGTGTCCCACAGTATACAGTATATCGTAGAAATGAATACACCCCTCACATTTTTGTAAATATTTTATTATATCTTTTCATGGGACAACACTGAAGATATGACACTTTGATACAATGTAAAGTAGTCAGTGTACAGCTTGTATAACAGTGTAAATTTGCTGTCCCCTCAAAATAACTCAACACACAGCCATTAATGTCTACACCGCTGGCAACAAAAGTGAGTACACCCCTAGTGAAAATGTACAAATTGTACCCAGTTAGCCATTTTCCTTCCCCGGTGTCATGTGGCTCATTAGTGTTACAAGGTCTCAGGTGTGAATGGGGAGCAGGTGTGTTTAATTTGGTGCTATCGCTCTCACACTCTCTCATACTGGTCACTGGAAGTTCAACATGGTACCTCACGGCGAAAAACTCACTGAGGATATGAAAAAAAGAATTGTTGCTCTACATAAAGATGGCCTAGGCTATAAGAAGATTGTCAACACCTTGAAACTGAGCTGCAGCACGGTGGCCAAAACCATACAGCAGTTTAACAGGACAGGTTCCACTCAGAACAAGCCTCACCATGGTCGACTAAGAAAGATGAGTGCACATGCTCAGTGTCATATCCAGAGGTTGTCTTTTGAAAATAGACGTATGAGTGCTGCCAGAATTGCTGCAGAGGTTGAAGGGGTGGGGGGTCAGCCTGTCAGTGCTCAGACCATATGCCACACACTGCATCAAATTGGTCTGCATGGCTATCATCTCAGAAGGAAGCCCTTTTAAAGATGATGCACAAGAAAGCCCGCAAACAGTTTGCTGAAGACAAGCAGACTAAGGACATGGATTACTGGAACCATGTCCTGTGGTCTGATGAGACCAAGATAAACTTATTAGGTTCAGATGGTGTCAAGCGTGTGTGGTGGCAACCAGGTGAGGAATACCAAGACAAGTGTGTCTTGCCTACAGTCAAGCATGGTGGTGGGAGTGTCATTGTTTGGGGCTGCATGAGTGCTGCCAGCACTGGGGAGCTATAGCTCATTGAGGGAACCATGAATGCCAACATGTACTGTGACATATTGAAGCAGAGCATGATCTCCTCCCTTCGGAAACTGGGCCGCAGGGCAGTATTCCAACATGATAACGACCCCAAACACACCTGCAAGACGACCACTGCCTTGCTAAACAAACTGAGGGTAAAGGTGAATGACTGGCCAAGCATGTCTCCACACCTAAGCCGTATTGAGCATCTGTGGGGCATCCTCAAACGGAAGGTGGAGAAGCACAAGGTCTCTAACACCATGATGTCATCATGGAGGAGTGGAAGAGGATTCCAGTGGCAACCTGTGAACTCCATGCCCAAGAGAGTTAAGGCTGTGCTTGAAAATAATGGAAGCCACACAAAACATTGACACTTTGTGCACAATTTGTACATTTTCACTAGAGGTATACTCACTTTTGTTGACAGCAATTTAGTCATTAATGGCTGTGTGTTATTTTGAGGGGACAGCAAATTTACACTGTTATACAAGCTGTACACTGACTACTTTACATTGTATTAAAGTGTCCTATCTTCAGCGTTGTCCCATGGAAAGATATAATAAAATATTTACAAAAACGTGAGGGGGTGTACTCACTTTTGTGAGATACTGTATACGATGCAAAATTTTATAAGAAACTTCCCTTTGTTATTAACAAAAAAATTATCACTAACCAATCAAATTTGTTGCCAATTTAACCCTCAATACTGAACTGCCCAAAAACACTGGCCTGTGTCATATGCAGGTGAGCGCACGTCCCCTCCTTCCTGTTAAGCTTTCTCCAGCTCTGCAGGCAATCAGCTCACCTGTGTGATTAAACGCACCTGCCGCCTGTACCTCACCAGCGGTTATAAGGACCATCAAGTGAAAGCTTCAGCGCTGGCTCGTTTGGGTATACTGCCAATCTGAGCAAGTGAGTTGATTAATCTTTTGAGGAAATTTCTTATTCACGTTCCTCTCTCCTCCTCTTTTTTCAGATTGCTGCCATTTGTGCAGTGCATCTTCAGGGAATGTTGTGCGCTCACCTGCTCCATCATCCTCACCCAGCCTCATCTTCCTATCTCCACCCGGTCAGACTCCACTCAGCCACTTCCCTGATCAGCTTCATCCTGCTGGTTCATCTATTTTGCTGGTGCTCTGCCGGGTTCATGTCAAGAGTGCTCTCTTTACCACCTCATCGCTCATATGACTGTGCTATAGACCTCCTCCTGGGTGCACGGCTGCCATCCAGCCAGCTTTATAGCATTTCTGAGCCACAGATGGAAGCAATGGAGAGATATATTAAAGATTCATTGAACGCCGGCCTCATTTGGCCCTCCTCGGCTCCTCTTGGGGCAGGGTTCTTTTTTGTTGGTAAGAAGGACAGATCTCTGCGCCCGTGTATTGATTACTGGGAGCTGAATGCTATTACCACTAAAGACAAATATCCTCTGCCCCGATAAATTCTGCATTCAAGCTCCTTCAGTGCACGTGAGTGTTTACCAAGCTCGATATACACAACATATATCATTTGATCCGTTTCCGATTCGGGGGTGGGTGCTGTTCTTTCACAGCATTCAACCTCTGATCAAAAGCTCCACCCGTGCACATTTTTCTCTCGGCGGCTCACCCCAGCCGAGAGAAATTACAACGTCGGGGATCAAGAGCTCCTTGCCATTAAGTTGGCTTTAGAGGAGTGAGTGGAGACACTGGTTGGAGGGAGCAGTTCATCCCATAGTCATGTGGACTGACCACAAGAATTTAGAATACCTCCAGCCAGCCCGCCGACTTAACACCAGGCAGGCCCGCTGGGCCTTATTTTTTCTCAGATTCAATTTGACCATCACTTATAGGCCTGGCTCATGTAACATCAAACCAGACGCTCTCTCCCGACAATTCTGTACCAACCAGTCAGTCCCCCCATCCCTCTCCCAGCCTATTATTCTGCCTTCATGCGTTCGAGGAGCCCTTACATAGGAGATTGAGCAGAGGGTCTGGCAGGCCCAGTCCCTAGATCCCAAACCAGCAGGGTGCCCCAAGTTCCGTCTGTTTGTTCCTTCTACCCTCCACAGTGACGTCATCCTGTGGGGCCACTCCAGCCACCTCGCCTGTCATCCCGGGGTAATTCGGATGTTAGACCTGATGCGACGAGTGTTCTGATGGCCCACCCTGTGGAGGGATGTCCAAGACTTTGTGAAGGCTTGTCAGACCTGCGCCTGGAACAAATCTACCCCCCCACCCCCGCACGCTGGCCTACTCCACCCCCTACCCATCCCCAGTCGTCCTTGGTCTCATATTGCTTTAGATTTTGTCACAGGATTTCCCCCCTCTCATGGCAAGACCGTCATTCTCACCATCGTCCATCGATTCTCCAAATCCATCCACCTGGTCCCCTTCCCCAAATTACCCTCTGCCTCCGAAACCGCCGATCTCCTCACCACTTATGTCATTCGCCTACATGGTATCCCTGTGGACATTGTGTCTGGCCGGGGCCCTCAGTCACAGGTTTGGAAATCCTTCTGTCGATCACTTGGGACCACCATCAGCCTCACATCTGGGTATCATCCACAGAGCAATGGGCAGGCTGAGCATTCCAACCAGTCCCTGGAGGCCGCCCTCAGATGTGTAGCAGCCGAAAACCCGTCCTTCTGGAGCACGCATCTGACCTGGGTGGAGTACGCTCACAACTCCAGTGTTTCCCCTGCCACGGGACTCACACCGTTTGAGGCTTCGTTGGGTTACACCCCTCCCCTGTTGCCCATGGTGAAGAGGGAAGTCACTGTGCTGTCCGTGGGGGCTCATGCATGCTGCTGCCGCCGGATCTGGAAGCCCACCCGAGCCGCCCTCCTTCATTCTTCAGAGTGTAACCGTATGCGTAAGTGTAAGTATGCGGACCGGAAGCGGTTCCCAGCTCCGGAATACAAGATCGGGCAGCCCATGTGGTTATCGGCAGACCACATACCCTTGAAAGCAGAATCAAGGAAGCTATCACCTCGCTTCTTGGGTCCATTTCCCATCACAAAGATCTTCTATGACGCTTCGGTCCGCCTTCAACTTCCATGGGCCCTCTGTGTCCACCTGACTTTTCACGCCTCGCAAATCAAACCCCTCTCCTCTCTGTACCTCCCGCACCCCCCGAAGCCACCTCCTCCTCCTTGAGTCCTCAATGGCCAGACCACCTACACTGTCCAAAAGATTCTGGACATACGCCGCTGAGGCTGTGACTTACAATACCTCGTCCACTGGGAGGGCCATGGCTCTGAAGAAAGGTCATGGATCCCGAAATCCTATTTCCATGACAAAGGGATGGTCCGGGGCTTCCATCAAGCCCATCTGGACAAGCCCAGTGGACTGCCAGAAGGCGTTCCTTGAGGGGGGGGGCACTGCCATATGTAGGTGAGCGCGCTCCCCCTACTTCCTGTTAAATTTTCCCCAGCTCTGCAGGCAATCAGCTCACCTGCGTGATTACCTTGCCAGTGCTTATAAGGACCATCAAGTGAAAGCTTCAGTGCTAGCTCGTTTGGGTATACTGCCAATCTGAGCAAGAAAGTTGATTAATCTTTTGAGGAAATTTCTTATTCTCGTTCCTTCTCCTCCTCTTTTTTCAGGTTGCTGTCATTTGTGCAGTGTGTCTTCAGCGACTGTGTGCGCTCACCTGCTCCATTATCCTCACCCAGCCTCAGCTTCCTATCCCCACCCGGTCAGACTCCACTCAACCACTTCCCTGATCAGCTTCATCCTGCTGGTTTGTCTATTTTGCTGGTGCTCTACCGGGTTTTCTGCTCAGCGCAAGTAAGTGGCAATTTGTCTTCCCACTTTACTGCCTTCCTCCTCTAATCATTGCTCTCGTCTCTCTCCACAGGCTGGGTTTTCCTCTGGCGAGTGGCGTTTTCTCTAACAGTGCTCATCTTTTGAAAGTTATAATAAATCATTTAAATTTTGCTTCTCTGTGTCGTGAGTGTTTTCTCTAGTGTGGTTCCCAGCATGTGTGCTGTTCATTCAATCAATATGACAGGCCTGTAGATATTCCCACTGCCTGCATAACGCTTCTTATATATTTATTGCATATGGGACCTTAAATCAAAAAAAAAATTCTCCAATGAAATGAATGGTCAGAGCGAAATTGCCTTTTGATCCCGATCAAATATTGCCATGAGTTACACATATGATGTTTGTCAGTTTAAAAGATAATTTTCCATGTAATTAAAGTTGTCGGCTGTCATATAATAATATTTAGTTTTTGTTTAAATGACTAGCGAATAACAACTCGATTACAGTTTTTCAAATTTTTTGTTGACTGTCAACTTTACTGTCAGTTTGCTGTTGCTTATGCAGAATGCACATCTTTTCTTTTGATCAGAGTTAAGAATTTAAGTTATTCAAAGTTTTTATGTTGACTGCGTTTACTATAAATTTGCTGTTGCTTATGCAGAATGCATATGTATTTTCCTTTAATTAGGTTTATAAAATTCAGTTACTCAATGCTGACTGTGTTTACAGTCAATTCACTGCAAACAAAAATAAATCGATATATCTATACTGTTATCAAGCAGCCTCTCTTTTACACAGTGTGGTAGGTTGGCTGTTGGGCTTTTTTTGGGCTTGTTTCCGTAGAGCTGGTTGCTTGTTTCTCTCGTGAGATCTGGCAACACTGGATGCTTCCGTCCTTTTGTGGATCAGCACCTTTTCTGATCATGGTGGAGGGGTTTACATGCCCTAAAGAACCAAGGAGTTGTGTTGTTGGGGACAGCTTTCCCCGGTAGGGTCTCCCAAGGTAAACTGGTCCTGGGTGAAGGGCCAGACTAAGAGTGGTCCAGTGGAATTCTGAATAAAGTTACAAGAACCCAGTGTACCCAAAGGAGCCATGTGGGCCCACCCTCCAGTTGGTTCACTACCTGCAGGAGGGTTCATGGTGCTATGTGAACTAGGGACTACTCTGCTTGGACTGCTGGCCCCGCCACTGGGACCTCCAGATAAGCAGTAGATGGATGGACGGATGCTTCTTTGTTCAGTCCGAAAAAAGGAGGTGAGCATTGAGAAGGTAGCAGCCATAATTGTCATGTTTGCCCTTTCAGGGCGAAGGAGAGGACCCAATCGCTTGAAGAGAAGAAAGCATAATTTATTGCAAAAGAACGCAGTACGAGGCTGGAACGGCAAAACACAACTAAATGGCAGGATAACATGGAAAACGGCCTAAACCGTGAGTAGCTTTAATACAAAACAGTAAACTAAACAATACACTGTGCGCGTAGTGATGAGACAAACTGACAACTAAGCAGTCATCTTAACAGGAGATCGATGTGAACGCTGAACAAGTAGGAGCAGGAGGTGATTAGTCAGAACAGATGCAGCTGTGAATAATTAACACTACTTAGAACTAATCACGGAAAATTAAAATACAAGGTGGACAGGATAAGGGTGATAATACACAAAAAACCGTAACCAAAAGGTGAGGGCAGGGTGACAATAATGACAAATGGAGAAAAACATAATTTAAAGAGTGGGACATGTGTGCAACATGTTCCTCCATGATAATAATCATGTTTAGTGGTGTATATTGTTGGAGACAATGTTATAATAAATAAATAGTGAAGATTAGTTAGATATTACACAAAGTACTTGCATACACATATCTTTTAGATCCACACATACACCCCCCATGCACAAACACACAAGTCAGACCCACGTATACACCATTTACATATACACATCAGTTGCTTACACACATACACACAAGCTCTCTCTCTCTCTCTCTCTCTCTCTCTCTCTCTCTCTCTCTCTCTCTCTCTCTCTCTCTCTCTCTCTCACACACACACACACACACACACACACGCGCATACATACACACACATTCACACACACATACAAGCTCCACAGGAAAGTCTCTGTTCCCGATTCCATATATGGGCATGGGGGTCATGTAGGACTAAAGAGGAGACGTCTGGAGAGGCAGGAACCAACAGGATGGAAGTCATAAAGAGCTGAGATGCCATCTGAAGCCATTTGGACACTGAAAGGACCGGTTCTAACTAGTTTGGACAATGGCCAGCATATTGTTGGAAAGTTACTGGGAAACACCCAGTAGTTTTTTCTTTTGGCCTTCTTTAAAGAAAACTCCTTCATTATGTCCTTTAAGTCCAGCTTATGAATATCGTCATACTCTATGGATGCATACTTGATCCAGTCTACTTTTTACCAAGTTTGGAGTCTACATGCACAGCTGTCTGATGTAAGCAATCATGGTGTTTCTTCTCCCTTTTCCCTTCTCCTCCAGGTAAGTGCTTTAACGGCCCACCTGTCTCCTCTGTGCAGTAATTAGCAGCCTCTTCCACTCGATGCTCCAGCTTAGAAAAATCTTTATGCATTGGGATTTTTTGAGCAATTGGTTTCCCTAAGCTCTTTTCCTCTCAATAATTTTATGAGCACCACTTTCAAACTTTTTTCTGGACATTTTGACTGAGCTAATTACTTCTTCTCACTGGCGCTTGCATAGTCACATGTCAAAATGATTCCTCTGCTAGGCTACTGTTACGTGGAACCTACATGGAGCATTTGTAAATTAGACCAATCAGCAGCCACACATGAATGTCAAGTGATGGACATAGAATTTGACCAATTAACAACAATGTGATCTTTTTCATTGGCTCATGATAGGCCCTAATCTTCGTAGGCCCCTGGGCTTCAGCCCAGCCTAGCACATTCATTAAGGCAGCCTTGAGTATAGGACAATGCACATCCCGCTTGGGACAAACATTTTTAGCCCAATAAATGGGACGTCCCGGCTAAAACCAGATGGTTTGCAACCCTACCCAACCCACATCCCACAAGGCTAATAGTGGCTAGCGCTACATTATCAGCATAAATCCTGTGATAAAGAGACTTACTGTTTGAAGGACATGCCAAGTTGTATGCAGTGTGGCCCAGGATAATGACTGAAACTGCATTTGTCCTTAAAAGCAGTTTAATGGTAAAACCCATCGTAATTTGGGTCAAGCAGTTTGTTAAAAAATGCTAACTAGGCTGGAGGATAACTTCAGCTAGGCCAGAGAGTCCTGATTGGCTCAACACTACCCATGTGCCACCTTCATGCATTTATGCAACCAAAAACATTACGTCTCAACTTGCCTTTTCTCAGGGGGTGGGGCTTAAGTGAAACTTTATAGCAAAAAAACAGATATGAGATATTTGAGTGATTTCACTCTTGATACGTCTTATAAGTCATAAAAAACATGTTACAGACATGTTAACAAGAAAAAAAAACTCATTTTTTGTAGAGTGTCACTTTAATGAACACCAATGCCAGATCAGGGTTTTTGAAGAGGACTGTGCTATCAAACAACTGTAAAAGTTGTTATAAGGTATGGAAAACAGTTTTTTTTTAAAAAATATATATGTTTATTGAATTACTTATCATATACTGGCATATAAACTTATGCCATTAATTTGAGAATTACATTGAAAACACTGGTGAACTGAATCAAATTGTTTTCATATCAGTTGATGCACACTGGACTAAAAGAATGAGATCATGGATATTTGCGGCTGACATGAGCTATCGCCATAAGGTGGCTGCCTGGCTGGACTCACCTTTAAAGACAGGGTGAGGAACTTAGTTATCCGGTTGAGGCTCAGAGTAGAACTGCTACTCCTTCACATGGAAAGGAGCCAGCTGAGGTGGGGTGGGCATCTGATGTGGACGCCTCCCACAGGAGGTGTTCTGAACACGTTCCACTGGGAGGAGACCCCAGGGCGGACCCAGAATATAATAAAACCTGAACCCATAAATAAGTGGTAATGGATGGATGGATGGATGGATGGATGGATGGATGGATGATAGACTGTTTTTGTGTCTGAAAACAGAAAATTCATATTTTCCAAAATTATTGTGTAAATAACTTTCAGCCAAAGCTTTTTTGTGGAGTAAGGTCTCTCATTGATGGTGTCTTAGAGGACTCATTTACAACACAGAGAGAAGTGTGGCAGTGTGCTTAGGGTCTGTAAGGTGGCAGGCATATTAAAGTGCATTGGGGAAATCCCATCACAGTTGTGACAGGACTGAGAAGTTCTCTCGTCTGAAGAAGGTGTTGGTGTCTTCTGTAGACAAAAAATAAAAGTAACTAAAAATTGCTGTTTGCATCTTGTAATTTGAAACTTCTCATATGCATCACTAGGATGTTAAGCATAGAGTTATTTGCATGTCCTTATTTCATGAGTGAAGGTACAGGTGATCTGGCAAAGCCTTCATGGTGGCAGTTAAGTGGACTGTGTCACAAGCCACCTCGTGCGCTTTCACGCAGCGCATGGAGGAGGGGAAGGATGAATGGATTTACGTGCAGGTTACACCACACACATTTATTAGACAAAAAGGAAAACACAAACAGTTCACAGCAACATATATGCTCAGGAAGCAAGGAGTCCTCCAGGACGCTCAACAGTTAAGGTGAGAGAAACTGGGCACAGGGGCCGAGGCATGGCAGCTGATCTGGCACGGCTGGGGGAAAATGCAAACAGTTTATAACTCACGGCACCAGAGCAGTCAGAGAAGTCCAAGGATCCAGGGAGCACTACACACACCGAGGGGAGCAGCGACGGTGTGGAACACAACAATCTTTCATAGACACAAACAGTCATACAGCGATTAACGTCCGTATGACTTGCACAGTGGTCCAGCAATGCTTGACTGGCAAAGGCTGCCTAAGTACAAGCATTGCTGGCTCCACAAATTGGGCACACCTGGGTGAGGCGCCGCAAAGTCAATTACTGGGGAGGAATCAGCTGGCTGTCAAGAGAGAGGGGGCGTGGTCGGACCAGCGAATGCTAGACAACGCCCACACGAATCTAGGTCAAGGAGGCTGCCTAACAGCCGCCGGCCAGAACGGTGGCTACAGGCACGGAAAAGAAAAGGAACAGAGACATAAAAACCACAAGAACTCAAAAGATAATGTTGTGTCCATAATTATAAGGAATAACGAGATACTAGTAACTTGGTGAACAGGGCTTTAATACAGGATACAACTACATACATAAGGCTTACGGCACTCGCCTGCATGCCAGGTGGCTCCCACGACCAAAGAGGCAGAGCCTCTTCTGCCCACCTCCTTTATACCCCGAGTGGCGTCACCACCGGAAACCGGTAGTTACCCACCCCGGTCCAACCCACGTCCAACCCGGCCGCCATCTTACTAGTACCAGCCATTTCCATATCTAACATAAGATAAGATAAGCCTTTATTAGTCCCACAATGGGGAAATTCCAGGATTGCAACAGCACAGGGATAGCAACACTCAGAGCAACAATCAGAAGGCAAGAAAAAACAACATCTAGCAAACATATGTCCATATTACTATAAATGTATATATATAGACACACAGTGCAGAGCATTATGGCTGGTGGATGTGCAGCAGAAAGTCTAAGCTCTCTCTCCGCGGATGCAGCGGGCCAGCTGGAAGTCTTTGGGCATGATGGTGACCCCCTTAGCGAAGAAGAGACCACCAGGTGGGTCTCGCTGGTCTCCTGCAGAGCCATGACGGCGAAACTCAGGAAACGCAGGACGGTCTTGAAGTCCTGAGCGATCTCCCTCACCAGGCGCTGGACGGGCAGCTTACGGATGAGCAGCTCCGTGGATTTCTGGTAGCGACGGATCTCTCTCAGAGCCACGGACCTGTGACGGCGAGGCCTCTTCACTCTGCCGGTGGCCAGAGCGCCTCTCCGAGCAGCCCTGGTGGCTAGCTGTCTCCTGGGGGGCTTCTTCCTCCAGTAGATTTTACGGGCGGTCTGCTTGGTTCTTGCCATCGCTCTTTATTATTCTGTCTTATATTTCTTTCACGCCGCCTAAACTCCAGCCCGGCACCCGCTTCGTTTTCGCTACAGCTCCCGGTATGTCGAGTTTCCCATTAGCACCGGGCGGCGGCCAAGTGCAAGCTAGCACTAGCTCCTCCCCGCTGTAACGTCTCCCGCTGCAAACCGTGGCTCCGTCCGCCGACCCGGGAGACCCCCGGGGCGATCCGTGCGTCCGTGATATATATACAGAGTGAAAGGTGTAGAAAGAAGAAGGAAGATAAAAAAAAAGGCTGTTGCAACAGGCAGCCGACTCGTGTGGCGCCGCCGGTCCGGCAGAGCCGGAACCGGAAATCCCTCCCCCTTTAAAAAATGTCAAGCACACAAACAACCCACCCTAATTTGTCTCCCAACTCACGCTCTAAAAGGGGAAGAAAGTATGTACAAAAATAAACAAACTCCTATCCATTCACACAACTGAGGCTGGGGGGCAGGGTAGACTATCAGCGCCCCCTACATGGCTGGGCGGGTTATTCTGCCGCCAGAGAAAGAACAGTTCAATAATATAAAACAAAGCCGTGTTTCTAACTCAAAATAATCCCATAAACAATACTACACAAACATTACATACAAAATCACAGTATGCACACATACTATGGGCGGCCCCCACCCCAACACCCACCCCACAATGGGCATTCATAACATAAGATCGTGTTGGGCAGTCAATTAAAATTATCCAAACAACCATGGTGGGCTCAAATTTACCAATACTCTTAGCAACTAACAAACCACCACCCCTCTGGTTATTAAAATTTATCATGCAAACTCTCAAATCAAGTTCACAACAAAACATTTCAACATACCTTTCATACTGTCTTTATTTTTTTAAAGCAAATTTACCAGGGCACCAAACAGCAAAGACTACACACACAGGACTAGGGCAAAACACAATAGACACACACAAAAACCCTCAGTCCTTGGATGGATCCCTCTCCAGACGTCTCCGTCTCTTAACCTCAGGGCTCCTGCTGCGCTGTCTCCTCTCTGCCACTGGCAGCCGCAGATCCCTCGGGTGTCTCCAGGTATAGATGGACCTACACCGGTGTGCCTCCATCCAGTCAGGCTCCACCTGGAACCGCCTCTGGTCGTCCTGCTGCTCGCGTGGACTGTGATCCCGTTGTACTCGAGTGTCAACCTTGGTCATTGAGGGAGCCCTCTTCCTCTTATCCGGATCACCATTCCTGCGACAGGCCTCCGTCACCGATCTCTCCGGCTCGCGGGCTCGTTTCAGTCTCTTCTTGGCAGGCCGTCGCTGGGAGCGCCTTACTACCACCACGCTCCGTGGTCTCGCCCCTTTTTCTCCCGGCGTGGGCATCTCGTCCTTATGAGCCTCATTGGGGGTCCCGGTGTGCCGTCTGGCACCCTCATCCAGGGCAGAAACTCTGTCCAGCCAGTCTGAATCCCACAGCTCAGCACCCTCCACCACTGGAACAGGCCGGCCCCAGAGTCCACATTCGGACCATTCTTCACCCGACACGTTAGATATGGATAACCCAAGGCTGTAAAACAGGTTACACCCCACAACGTTGACTCCGGACGCTGAAACGTTGATGCGGACTCTGGGTGCCTTATACAGGGCCTCCATCTCCACATAGCCCAAAATGGCCAACCTGTTCTGTCCGTATCCAAAATACTCTCCGTATTGCCTCCTAATCTGTCGGTGGGGAAACAGTCTCTCCATGGTCACCAGGTTCAGGACGGAAATAGCCACTCCAGTGTCCACCAAAAGTGGAACCTCGATGCCATCTAGCATGACAGTGCAACCGATCCTCCCCGTCGTCTCCGGGGAGATGGTATGCACAATCGTCGGAGTCTTCTGCGCAGCACCTGGTTCACCACTATGGCTCCTGAGTATGAAGTTAGTGCACATCCTGACAAAATGGTTCAACACACCACACTTGCCACAACCCTTTCTTTTTGCCGGGCACGTCCTGGACATATAGTGGTGCTCAGTGGACCCACATCCATAACATTTTGGCGTATCTGGGGCGGACCTTATCTTGACTATGGAGGCAAAATCATCCTCTCCGCATTCGCCATCACAAGGGTCCAGGATCAGTGCCTCAGTGCGAGTCTCACCCCCGTCCAGAGAAGCCCCTTCAGTAAGGCCTCTCGTGATGGTCTCTGCCGCCTCGAACTGTTGTGCAAGCTCGATAGCTGCACCTAACGTCAACTCCCCTGGGTGTGTTAACAACCTGGACCAGGCCGCCGGGCAGCGGATGTGCTCTGCCAGCTGGTCCCGAATCATCTCGTCCTCCACGGGTCCAAACCTGTATTCCCTTGCCAGCTCACGGAGATCTACCAAGAATCTTCTAACTTTAAGAATAACTTTAAGAATAACTTTAAGATGGCGCCCACAGCGGTCGACATGGTGCTTCGCTGCGCTCTTTGTTTGTTTTTGTTTGTCAATTGTGTGTCTGCTTGCACTTATACCCGTGAAGAACTTCTAAATATCAGGACTTTCACCCCCACGGACCTCCTCCCAGTTTTTCTAGCCCCTGCCGCCGATCTGGTTTATTGTTTGGCTCGGAAAGTGAGACGGCGAAAGAGAGGAAGACGAGCGGGCGCTCTCGTGCGGCTTCGCAGGAGAGGCTCGCGAACGGCGCTGCCTGGCATATTTCTGTCCAATACCAACTCTCTCTCTAACAAGGTAGATGAACTGAGACTGCTGATGCGTTTTAAGGACCTCGCCTCCTCAGCTGTCCTCTGCTTTACTGAGACCTGGCTCCGGGAAAATATACCGGACAGCGCGCTGCGCCTCGACGGCTTTCGGCTCTTCCGTGCTGATCGTGACACAGAGCTTTCCGGCAAGACCACAGGAGGCGGAGTCTGCTTCTACATCAACTGCAGCTGGTGCTCTGATGTAACGGCAATTTCCAAACACTGTTCTCCTGCCTTGGAATTTCTTGTTATCAATTGCAAGCCTTTTTACTCCCCGCGGGAGTTTGCTTCCTTTATAATGATCGCTGTGTACGCCCCTCCCGACGCGGACACGCGCGAAGCTCAGCGTGTGCTCGCGGATCACATTCAACACACAGAGCGGATTTTTCCAGACTCGCTGATTATTGTGGCTGGCGACTTTAATCAGTGCAATCTGAGCCACGATCTCCCCCGCTACAAACAGTTTATTAAATGCCCCACCAGAGGATTAAACACACTGGATCACTGTTACACCACAGTGAAAGACGCATATCGCGCTGTCCCTCGCGCTGCGCTGGGATTATCTGATCATGTGATGGTTCACCTCATTCCCACATACAGACAGAGATTGAAGCTCACTAAACCTGTTGTGAGCACTACGAAGATACGGACCAGTGAAGCTGAGGAGAAGCTGGAAACGTGCATGAAAATATCTGACTGGGGCATGTTTAAAGGAGCCACGCATGATCTGGATGAGTACACGGACACTGTGAACTCATATATCCACTTTTGTGAAGAGAACATTCTTCCATCACGCACCAGGGTGAGTTACTCTAATGACAAACCCTGGTTCACAGCTAAGCTCAGACAGATCAGGAAGGAGAAGGAAGCAGCGCTGAAAAGTGGAGACAGGGACTGCTACAGGGAGGTTAAATACCGGTTTAACAGAGAGCTGAAGAGGGCTAAATCTGTGTATTCAGAGAGACTCCAGCAGCAGTTCACTGCTAATGATTCGGCTTCCGTGTGGAGAGGACTGAGGCAAATCACCAACTATCGACCTAAGGCTCCTAAAGGTCAGGATGACAAAGCCCTTTGTCAAAGACTGTCCCAACACTATGCCCGTTTTGACACCTCGTCATCTGTGTCCAACTCCCCCCCTCCCTCCAGCTCCACAGCCTCCACATTCCCTACTTCATTTAAGGCACCCCCCCTCCTCCCCCCCTCCCCTTATCATCAGTGAGCAGGATGTGCTCAAACAGTTCTCCAGACTGAACCCGCGCAAGGCCCCCGGCCCAGACGGCGTGTCTCCCTCCACCCTGAGACTCTGTGCGAAACAGCTGGCTCCTGTCTTCACAGACATTTTTAACACCTCCCTTAAGTTATGCCACGTGCCGTCCTGCCTCAAATCCTCCACCATCATCCCTGTCCCCAAGAAGCCACGGATCACTGGACTTAATGACTACAGACCTGTAGCGCTCACCTCTGTAGTCATGAAGTCCTTTGAGCGCCTGGTCCTGTCCCACCTCAAGTCCATCACCACCCCTCTCCTGGACCCGCTGCAGTTTGCCTACCGAGCCAACAGGTCTGTAGACGACGCAGTCAACCTGGCCCTCCACTCCATCCTGCAGCACCTGGACTCCCCGGGAACCTACGCCAGGATCCTGTTTGTGGACTTCAGCTCCGCATTCAACACCATCCGCCCCACTCTGCTCCGGGACAAGCTGTCCCTGCTCAACGTGCCTGACTCCCTCTGCAGGTGGATCATCGACTTCCTGACGGACCGGAGGCAGCATGTGCGGCTGGGAAAGACTGTCTCAGACTATACTAGCATCAGCACCGGATCACCCCAGGGCTGTGTACTTTCCCCCCTACTCTTCTCCCTTTACACCAACTCCTGCACCTCCAGCCACCAGTCTGTCAAGTTGATCAAGTTTGCGGACGACACCACCCTCATCGGGCTCATCTCCAACGGCGACGAGTCCGCCTACAGGAGAGAGGTGGCCCAGCTGGCGTCCTGGTGCAGCAATAACAACCTGCAGCTGAACGCTCTGAAGACAGTGGAGATGATTGTAGACTTCAGGAAAGTCACTACTCCTCTGCCCCCCCTCACCCTCTCAGGCTCTCCCATCACCACTGCTGATTCCTTCCGCTTCCTAGGCACTACCATCACCAGGGACCTCAAATGGGAGCCGACCATCAGCTCACTCATCAAAAAAGCCCAGCAGAGGATGTTCTTCCTGCGGCAGCTGAGGAAGCTCAAGCTACCCACCAAGATGTTAGTGCAGTTCTACACAGCCATCATCGAGTCCATCCTCACCACCTCCATAACCGTGTGGTATGCAGGAGCCACTGCCAGGGACAGACTAAGGCTGCAGCGCGTCGTGCGCACTGCTGAGAAGGTGATCGGCTGCAAGCTCCCATCTCTCCTGGATCTGTACATCTCCAGGACCCGGAGGCGTGCTGGCCGGATCATAGCCGATCCCTCACACCCTGGTCACGTACTGTTTGCCCCCCTCCCCTCTGGTAGAAGACTTCGGTCCATCCAGACTAAAACCTCCCGTCACATGAACAGCTTCTTCCCCTCTGCCATCAGACTGCTGAACACTAAGTGACTTATTGACTCTCGTGCACCATGTACAGCAGCTCAACCAGACTCATGTCAATCATCACTGTTTTCTTCCTGCATTACCGACTGCACTATATAGTTCTCCACAGTATCTGCTGCTGGCTAATATATTTTAACTGTTGACCAGTATCACTTAATCTTATCCTACACTTTATTACATGTATAGTTTATTTCTTTTATCTTATCATGTTTAATGTTGCAGCATTGTACCGAGACAAATTCCTAGTTTGTGTACTACATGAACAATGGCAATAAACCTGATTCTGATTCTGATTCTGATTCTAACTGACTCTCCCGACCGCTGGCGGTGCTGTTGAAACTGAATGCGTCTAACCGTGACGTTTTCCGGCGCTCTAAAGTAACGTGCCATTAGCTTCACTACCTCATCGAAGCTATCAGCACCTCCAAGGTTCTCTAGGATCCTCCGCCCTTCCATTCCCAAATTATGGACCAACACAGCCCTCGCTCGGAGCTTCTCCATCTCGCCCAGGTTTAAGACAACAAGATAGTTGGTAAAGGCAGCAAACCAATGAGGCCACAGCACGGGCCTGGGGCCTCCAAAAACGGCTGAAAGCTGGCAATGGAACGCTTCATTACCTCTTTTACCTCGTCGCCAAATGTTGTGTCCATAATTATAAGGAATAACGAGATACTATTAACTCGGTAAACAGGGCTTTAATACAGGATACAACTATATACATAAGGCTTATGGAACTCACCTGCATGCCAGGTGGTTCCCACAACCAAAGAGGCAGAGCCTCTTCTGCCCACTTCCTTTATACCCCGAGTGGCATCACCACCGGTAGTTAGCCACCCTGGTCTAACCCACATCCAACCCGGCCGCCATCTTACCAGTACCAGCCATTTCCATATCTAACAGATAACACAATACATAAATAACCCGATACCTGAGCCACAGAGAATGGTCAGAACTGAGCCTACAGGACAATACTGGCTCGGTTTGTGACAGATTGCTGTTAAATGCAAAATAATCTCGTTTGATTTACTGCAGACATGCATTTAAACAATATTTTTTTATGGGATTTTTCATCAACGGAGTCAATTACTTTCAGTCACCAGTGGAAGCCTCCTGACCTTTTTGGAAACTCTATAAAACTGTGGCTTCTCTTACACGGTCCCCCAGCAGGTCTTCAGTTTATATTAGAAGTGACAGTTTCCTCAACTGGAGATTTGCTGGAGTTTATCCATAAGATGACATACACAGGCAGACTGCAAGGAAAACAATTATCAAAAAAAATTATGAAGTCCCAAATTATAGTCTGGCAGTAACATTTCCGGTGTGTACTAGAATTAATTATCCCCTATGTCAGTGAGATTTGGGGACCAGAAATTATTATTTTTTTTAAATCACTGGAATAAAATCATCTGAGAATGCTGCAGTCCCTCTTCATTCTCCCTGCTTCTGTCAATAACAAGCAATAAAGCCATAGATAGGTGGGTCTTTTTTTTTCGTGTAGAATGCACATGTGCAAGGCTGTTGTCTTTGAGTTTGAGTTCACAAAAAAGAGATTTGTCTCTCTCTAAAATACCCTTGTGTACAGTGTTTAGTCATCTTGTATCCTTTCCCAAGTGGGTTACAGTTGTTAAGAACAACAAATGCTGCATCTGTTGTGTACGGAAACTGAACTGCTGCTCCTCAACCCCAGAACTATGGAACCATCAGCTCCTGCTTACAATTTTCCATGGCACCAGCCATATTATTGCCGAACAGCTGGGCTACAAGATAGACCTTCATTTTTTTTTTTTTTGACATCACCACTGAATGTGTGCAATCTTCACTTTATTCCCAAGATGTGACCCTTTCTCCTGGTGAAGCTTTAACAGCTCAATATATACTACCATTTTCTGTCTGTACATCCTCTTCTGCCAGCAGCTCAACTGTTGACAACACATTCTTAAGAATATGAATGGACCCAAGAGCATGTGTCACAGGATAGAAAAATAGGAAATCGTGTCCATGAGTTCTGGACTAGCACCAAGCTCCCTGATCATTGCAGAGTTACGGAAAGGTCCATCACATGTCAAGGAGATAACTCTATTTCATGAAGGTTTTCTCAGATAATAAATTAGGCAGTGGGGATCTTCCAAGACTCATCAATTGCAACAACTATCAACTATCAATGAAAATTTCTGGAACACTACCTAGATCTCCTTTAATAAAAGAAAATGAGAGAGATCCCAACAATTAGGTGAGAAGGCAGCAGCCCCGTCCCCACAGCTGCTGGAAGTCTCCTGTTGGAGACTTCCACAACTTTCTTCTCTTGCTCTTTTGTCCTGCTTTTTTTCTTTTTCTCCCCCTCGGTTTGGTCCTTTACCTAAAACCACAGAGGAATGCACGTGTCTTTATGTTTAGCCACGTTAATATTTAAAAAGGATGCTTTCCAGTCACTACAGGACAGCGTGACTGTGAAGTTGTGGGAAGAGATTTTTCTTACAAGAGGCAGGAAGGACCTCATTTACAGCTGCTGTTCCTTCCTCCATGAAGCCTTTCCCTTACTGTTCTCCCCCCCACCCCCCCGACAGAGTTCTTGATGAATTTAATTCTTTTCTTGATGTACCATGTTGGATTCCTCAAAGTCCAGTGTTTTTCCCCTCCTCCTTCAGGTTTCATTTTCCTCTGTAGTGTTTATGTTGGAGTCTTCCAACTCTTTAATTTTCTCTTCAACAAAGTACCTGTCTTCCACCAGTTGCTCCTCTGTTCCAGTCCTCTCTCAGCATCTGACCAATTTCCTCATGTGTTTTTACTGAAATACTCATTTTCAACTTTTTAATCAGCTTCTCCAGTTTTGTTTTCCTCTGCCACGGGTTGTCTTCTTTAATTTGGTCTTAAAACACATTCATCACAGTTTCATCTCTTTCGCCCAAGTTTGTATTTTTCTTCTGACAGGATAATTTTCTCTTTAACACTGTGTTTGTTTTGAGTGATGTGTTTTACTTACTCCTTAGTTTCATTTGTCTCCTGACAGCATTTCCTTGCCTTCATCATAATCTTTGTTTGTCCTGGATTTTTTTTATTATTATTATTCTTAAAAACTTCTGTTTGACCGCTTCCATTTTCTCTAAAGTATTATCTCCTCCACCAGCTTTGGTTTTAATTGTGACAGTCCATTAGTTTCTTCTCTCTGGTAATTTATTTATTTATTTGTGGTCCCACTTGGAGATGAAAGAAATTGCAGCAAGAATGAGTGGATTTTCGAACTGACTCTTTATCTCACTGAGTTCTCTTCATCTTCTTCCAATCATTAACTTTTCATCTGCAGGCCCCATCTTTCTACTTGAAAACCTTGTAATGCACGGAACTGTTCCTGGTTTATGTCCCAGTAATTTATATTCACTCAGATGTGTTTTGTACCTCAGTCATTTGTGGTCCCCAACCATGTGTCACGGTGGCCCAAGACTCTGCAGATTTTCTCTTCTCTTATCACTTTTAATGTCTGTAAAGTGTTTTATATTCTTGAATACAGTGATGGAAGAGTAGACCTCAGAAAATTATGGACTGTGGAGATAATAACCAGGCTGAACTTTTCCAAGCAAATGAAGCTTTATTCCATTCTCTCTCACATTCACCAGAATCAGAAAACTACTAACTACTGAGTGGGCTCCCCACATTGCCCCCCCCCCCCCAGAGTCTCAGACTGAGTCTTAACCCCCATGTCCTTTGGGCTTTAGCCTCCATCCATAGCTGCTGTAACAGGGGGTCTTCAGCTCCGAGGCGCTGCTGTGCCGGTGGGGGGTTTCTGGGGGTGTGTCCGTCTGTGGGGGGACAATGGGGAGGGGGGAAACACCTTCAGCATGCTTGTGTGACTGATTTAATGATTCATTTACCTGGGGAGTTCTCCGTGGGGGTCTTCCGCGCCGAGGAGCTCGGGCCAACACTACCTGCTCGTCTGCTAAAACAAAGGCGGGCTTAAGCCTGTCTATACAGATTGTCTCCCGGCGACCCTCCAAGTCTAACACAAAATGTTTGTCCCTGGGTTCCAGCACTCTGAACGGGCCATCGTAAGGCGGGCACAATGTGGTCTGGTGGGCATCGTGCCTGACAAATACGAACAATGTGTCCATCAAGGTTTTTGGCACAAAAGCCCATGGAAAACAGTGGTGGGTCGGGCAGGGTAGCATCCCTGCCTCTGCGCTATATCTTGAACATGGGGGTGGATCGTGTTCGGCGCGGGGTTTTCCGGCAAAAATTCCCCGGGGAGCCGCAGCGGCTGGGAAAAAAACAGCTCTGCTGGAGAGGCCGCCAAATCCTCCTTCGGTGTGGAACGCAACCCTAATAGAACCTACGGCAATCGGTCCACCCAATTTGCATCCGTAAGCGAAGCTCTGAGCGCTGCTTTAAGTGACCTATGGAAATGCTCGCATAACCCATTGGCCTGTGGGTTGTACACGGTCGTGCGATGAATTGAGATGCCCAGGCTCCGGGCCATGGTGGACCAGAGGTCGGACACAAACTGCAGGCCCCAATCGGACGTGATGTCCGAAGGAGTGCCGAAACGTGCCACCCATGGTGTCAAAAAAGCGCGTGGCACATCTGCGGACGTGATGGAAGCTAGTGGGACTGCTTCGGGCCATCACGTGGTGCAGTCCACTACTGTCAGAAGGTGCGTGAACCCCTGCGATGGCGGGAGGGGGACCACGAAGTCCACGTGAACGTGGTCAAACCTCTTAGCCGGGATATGGAATGGCTCCAAAGAGGCCTTCGTGTGCCTGTGCACCTTGGCTCATTGGCACACTACGCAGGCTGCAGCCCACTCTTTCACCTGTTTGTGCAGGCTCAGCCAGACGAACTTTGCTCCCACCATTTTGACTGATGTGCGCACTCCTGGGTGTGCCAGGGAGTGAACCGACTCAAAAATGCGGCGGGGCCAAGCGTGTGGGACCACCGGCCGCGGGCGGCCTGTAGAGACGTCACAGACTGGGGGGGCCCCCCGTGTTACAACACTCTGCTCTCCAGCCTTAACCCCGTTGGTCCAGACTGTAACGCGCAAACGTCCGCATCACCGATCTGCGTAGTGGCCATGGCCGTGTAATCTATCCCCACGTAGACTGGGGCCACTAATGCACGAGAGGCAGTCAGCCACCACGTTGAGTTTACCGGCCGCATGTCGAATGTCGGTCGCAAACTCCGAGATCGCGGCCAGCTGTCTCTGCTGCCAGGCCAACCATGGTTCTGAAACCTTGGCCGTCGTGTACGTAAGTGGCTTGTGGTCCATGAACTCAGTGAAAGTGCACCCTTCCAGCCAGAACTGGAAGTGGCGTATGGCCAGGTGGAGAGCCAGTAACTCTCTGTTGAATGCGCTGCATTTACGCTCATTGTCGCGCAAAGACCTGCTAAAAAAGGCGAGCGGCTGCCAAGAACCGGCGATGCACTGCTCCACGACAGCCCTTAGGGCCACGTCTGATGCGTTGGTAGTGAGCGCTATCCTACCTGCTGGGTCCGGGTGCGCCAGTAGTGCGACGTTCGCCAGAGCTGTTTTAACCTCGGAAAATGCTTGCTCTCGCTCAGGAGTCCATTCGACTCTGTCCACTGGCTTCCGTTTCTTAAGCGTGTTGTACAACAGCTGCATGAGCTGGGCTGTGTGGGGGAGGAAACGACTGTAGAAGTTAACCATCCCCAAAAACTCCCGCAGCGCCCTGACTGTCTGAGGCCGGGGAAAATTCGCCACTGCGCGCACCTTGTCCAGCAAGGGTATCATGCCCTCCAGTGAGATGCGGTGGCCCAAAAAATCGATCCCCATCACCTCGAACTGGCACTTCGCCCGGTTGATTATTAATCCGTGCTCCTCCAACCTCTGGAAAACTGTCCTGAGGTGGGCTATGTGTTCGTCCTCGGACGCGCTGGCCACCAGGATGTTGTCCAGCTAAACGAACACAAACGGCAGATCGCGTAACACCGCATCCATCATGCATTGGAATGTCAGTGCCGCGCCTTTTAGCCCGAAAGGCATGCGTAAAAACTCAAACAGGCCAAACGGGGCTATTACTGCCGTTTTAGGTATGTCCTCAGCGCACACCGGGACCTGATGGTAACCGCGGACCAGGTCTATCTTGGAAAAAATGCGTGCCCTGGTGAGGTGAACAGAAAAATCCTGAATATGAGGGATGGGGTAGCGGTCATGCACTGTGGCATTGTTTAATCTGCAGAAATCTCCACAAGGTTGCCACGATCCCTCGGCGTTAGGAACCATATGTAGCGGGGATGCCCATGGGCTGTTTGAACACCTGATGATGCCCAACTTTTCCAAGTTGGCAAACTCCTCGTATGCTATGGCCAGTTTAGCTGCGCCAGGCACTGAGGTCATGCGAAAATGGGCGGCCCCGTGGTGATAATGAAGTGCTCCACCCCGTGTTTAGTGACAGTCACCGAAAACATCGGGACCGTGAGTGCTGGGAACTGGTTGAGTAGTGTGTGGAACTTACCACCTGGAGCTGTGACATTGGCTAGTGTTGTTGGCCCGGTTCCTCGAGCTGTACAGGGGAGAAAATCAAAAGACATTGCATTAATCAGGCGTCTGTTAGCAACATCAACTAGAGCTTCTTTTCCACTAGCCCAGCACACCTCGGTACGGCTCGATTCACTTCAGTACGGCTCGGAATGCTTCTGTCTCCATTAGCACAGTGTTTGGCATGGGTGTTGTGCTAGGGTGGGTGGGTTTATACAAACTAGGTCGTATATGACGGTAAGCTAATGGTTGCTAATGCTACTTTGCTATAAGTACGTCGTGCTACACTTTAATGTCTGCAAGTTATCGCTGTTAGGTACTAAAATATGTATGCTGTGTGTGTTTCAGATGGCTCTGTTGTGGGGAAATTACTGCTTCATTCGCTCTGGGCGTGCCTGTCACGGATGTGATCAGCCTGTCACTGATGTCAACACAGCTTC
Organism: Pholidichthys leucotaenia; assembly: GCA_020510985.1. Lineage (NCBI taxonomy): Eukaryota > Metazoa > Chordata > Actinopteri > Cichliformes > Pholidichthyidae > Pholidichthys > Pholidichthys leucotaenia. Next base: position 133,237,184 of record CM035843.1, read on the forward strand.
ACAAACGAGCAGTATTGAGCTTAAGAATGTCTGTAGAAACGTTTTATTTCCTGTACAACAAATTGCTCTGATCTGCTTGAAAATCATGGAGAGACTGTTGAGACATCATGGACTTACCTGCTTCTGCAGCAGATTCTGAGATGGTATCATAGAAAAAAACGATCAGCTGACACAACTTGATCGCCAGGTTAATATTAGCCACAAAATATATATTCAAAAAGTAAACTTTACTGAGTTAGGTATAATAAGATATATTTGACAGTTATCATGCATTTTAGGCCAAAACAAACTTGATCTAGGATTAAAAGCAATTAAAATAATGCAGTCACAAGTTTACATGGAAACATGTACTGTAGAAATATATATTCTCTGCATCAACAATGTACTAGATATGCATTCATGTTGTATTGCACTGGGATTTGCACTGACAATAAACCTATGAAGTTTTTGCAGATGTCTCTTTTTTTATATGTGAAGGTTACCACCATGTGGCATAAATTAAATACTGAAAGATTGGAAAAGCTAAGAATAATCCAGCAGTTTGAGAAATCACTTTTGGTTTGGTGTAAGTCTGTCAACAGAATTATGAACCATAAAGCAGTTTGTGTTAAAATGTTAAATCCAATTAAACCTAATCCGGGGGCTTCCAATCATGTGTCATGTGGGGCCAAGACCCTGCAGGTTCTCTCTTCTACCCAGTCTCTTCAGCAGGTGTTATCACTGATCAGTCAGTGGAAGAAGTTCAGTGGAATCTGCTGTTGAAGACACTGGTTGGAGGTAAAGCCTACAGGGTCTTGGCCCTCCATGGCACATGATTAGACACCCCCCCCCCCCCCCGCAGTATCCAACTTTTACTTTCAAAATAAGTGTACATATTTGCAAAAAGCAAACATTATTAGAAATATATTTCAATTTAATACTATCCCACTTGTACTTACAAAAACGTGTGAATATTCATAAAAAGCACACACATGAAAGGTAGCACCACAAGCAGTGGGTCACAGCGGTTTTGGGCAACAGCAACACAATTGTGTATCCTTTGCCAATATGTCTGCTGTTATTTAATGTTTAACAGTTAAGGGACGGATGATTATATGCTCCAAAACCTGAGAAACTCTCTGATAAAAAAGCTGCAACAACACAAGTCACTTTTGGTTTGAATTAACTGCCAAATGACCTAGAAATAATGAGCTGAAACTTGTTTTTATTCGTATTAAATAATGAGACAGTGGCACACTGGCCAACACCAAATTGTATTATTTTTTACATCCTAGGGCATTTTGGATGTACTGAATAAAAAAAAATCCTGTTTTTCACCTTCAGGTCAACGTTTGGAACAACAGTATTATTATTTTCCGTTTAGATGATGCTACACTCCTTCTAAAGTATTGTAATTCTCTGAATTTGGAATGCCGATAGAACATTCAATTTACATATACTTACTTTTTTACCTACTTTGATTTGTAAGCTTGATCAGTCTCTCCTGCTGCATTTTAAAGTCCAACTGTGCAACTTCTTATAAGTTAACATAAAAAATTTACCCAAAGTTTAGAACTGGATCATGTGTTGCTAATTTTTTATGATATTTCAATAAAAAGAACAGAAAGCTTACAAAAACATTTGTTTTTTGGGCTAGTTAAAAATTACATTACCTTTACAATGGTTGACTCCTGACAGGATGATCAGCATCATTTTCATCAGACTAGGCAATGGAATTTCTATGTAATTATACTGTTTTATAATTCAGTGTTATAACAGACAAACCACACTTTCCAAAACAATTCCATTTTATTATATACAAAATATTAAAATAAAAAAAAACAACTTTGCAACACAACATGAAGGTTAATCGACATTTTATACACGCCGACCACTGAGTGCCTCTACACCAGCTTCCCAAACTGGGTCAGGAAGGCTTGGTTGAATGAAGCCGTCTCTGCCAGCTCCTGGGTCAGGAAGGCTCGGTTGAATGAAGCCGTCTCTGCCAGCTCCTGCCTTCTCAAGGCAACATCCTGCTCCTGGGATACCCTCGCGTTTTCTGCAACCTCATTTAAATGTTGCAAATATTTATCATTGAATACATTTTGCGCCTGGTGGCGGGACAGATTCACATTGGAGAATCCGGGCGGGCTGGCGCGGCGGACGCGTGGGATGATTCTACAAGGAAAATGCACACAATAAAATACAGCACGAAAGTGTAAGATATACAGAAAAGACAATAGTTTTTAACAAGATTACATAAGCTTATTTCAGCGTATTGTTCACATGAATAATTAAAATAAAAGCTTGAGTCTGCAGTGTGCTGCAATAAAGCAGCGATCATCATCCACAAATGAACAGCTTTTTTATTGCATAAATAAACTGAGCGTCTTACCGAATATATTTGCGAAAAAACGCACAATAAAAAAAAAATTAAAACTCACCGTTAAAGGACTCCGATGTTGAGACCTCCCGGTATATTTTTTCATTCCGGGTGGCTCCGTCTAACTCACGCTGAATGCGTTCGTCTGACAATGCAGTGAGCAGACACTGCACCTCCTCATTGGTCCATGGAACACCCTTATTACTCGAAGCCATTTTTGATAGAGAATAAATGAAAATAACACAGCAATACACTGAAAATAAACCGCCAACAGTGGTTGCGCGCTGAGTAATGGCGGTCGTGAAGATTCTTTTTTTTTTTTTTTTTTTTTCAAAAACTTTATTGAGAAGGTCGTGAAGATTCGGCAGAAGAGGAGGAGGAGAGGGGCGGTTACAACCTGACCAATCAGCGCCGGTTACGACCTGACCAATCAGCGGCGACCAGTCTGTTAACGTCACAACACGGCCCAGCTCAGCACTGCTGTACCCTGCCCTTGAGCGGGGCTGAGAATCGCGGCTGTTAAACTGTGTTGGGGCTTGTGGAAAAGCGTACAAAGCGTGCTGAGCCGTCCCGTGTCGCGCTAAAGCGTGCTAGTGGAAAAGGGCCTTTGCAGTCCGTGTGCACACGAAAAATCAGCGCCTAAAATGGGAAAGATGCATGCTGCTATGACAAATGTCCATTGGTATGTATGGCTGTGCAAGGATACAGTCAGTGTCCTCTCTCCAAAAGTCTTAATGTCTGAGCCGTTTGCGGCCGTCAGCTTGGGGACGCTAGTTCCTGCCAGCCGGTTGGCATAGGACGGCAGGATGAGGCTCTTTTGGGAGCCGGAGTCCACGAGGAACCGTCTCCCTGAGCATGAGTCTGTCGCATAGACCAGCTTGCTTGCTTCACTGGTGGTCGCAGCTGTTACCGACTACCGGCCCTGGCGTTTCCCAAACACTTGAATTGGCACGGTGGCACACATTGGCGTGTGTCCTCTCCAAAACGGCGGTGGTAGAAACAGAGCGTGTCTCTCCGGTGCTTCTTGGCCCCTGCTGCAGCCACCATCGCTGGTTCCTCACCTCCACTGGCCGTCTCGCTGGGTTCCGATGCCGCTGCGTTCACTGTGAGGGCTCTGGTAGTGAGGATGATCCGATCTGTCTCCTGGGCTAGCGCCCGGTAGTTGCGCATGGCCAGCAGCGGCGAATTGGCAAGGACCGCTCTGGCTGCTGTCGAGAGGTTCCGGAGGAAAAGGTGGGCAAAGAGAAAATGCCCGTCATCTGTGCCCATCAACGGCAACATCTTCTCCATCAATTCAACCGCCGACCCATCTCCTAACTCGGAGCGCATCAGGAGCTTCTCCGCTCTCTCACAGTCCGAGAGCGTGTAGTGCCGGGTCAGCGCAGTTTTGAGAGCACCGTATTTGTCGCAGGCTTGGGGGCTGTTGGAGCAGGCTCGCCACCTGCTGAGTTGTGCGTGCATCCAGCGCTGTGACCACGTAGTAATATCTGGTGTCATCTGCTGTTATTCCCTGGAGCGCGAACTCGGTGTGAAGGAACCAAGACTTCGGATCGTGTAGCCAAAAGTCTGGGAGTTTGACTGAAACGGTGCACACGTTGCTGGCACTTCCCATCCGGGTCATCTCTGGGGTGTTCACCTCGCGTTCCATTGTGCATCAAGGGTCATCAGTGTGGAGAGAATAACCAGGCTGAACTTTTCCGAGCAGATGAAGCTTTATTCCACTCTCTCTCACATTCACCAGAATCAGAAAACTACTGAGTAACTACTGAGTGGGTTCCCCACAGGACGGCATTTAAAAACATGTCCTTAAATATATATATTTAAATGAACAGTTATTAAATGCTGATGGTGATCTCCCTCATGGGTCACCACCTTATCATGGACCCTAAACTGTGCAAACTAGAGTAAAATTAACCATATAAATTAGAGCTGTACAGATGTGGTCATTTTATACACACATACACACTGCTCCTTATTCGGGATAATCATAGCAAATTATGGGTCTGCATATTTGATTTGTCAAGGATTTTTATGCCAGATGCCCTTCCTGATGCAACCCTCTCCATTTACCCGGGCTTGGGACCAGCACAAGGGCATAAGAGGTGACTCAGAATTCAACAGATAAAATGAAATATTTTATCACAAGAAGAATGCCCATGAAGCTCTAAAAACATACTGTATTTGTGTGATTTCTGGTGCTTTATTATTTAGTGTACAGTAGGAAATGTTTGATTTTCAATGGCTCTGGAAGATGTAATCCTTCATACTTTTATATTTTTAATACATTTTAATAACAAAAAAGCATAATCTTTTCAGCTTATGTGGACGCAATGTATGTGTCAAATCTATTTTTTAAGGTGTGGAAACAGACAGTAGGCACAACTCATTACAGTAATTATTAATAATTGCAATAATAGTAATGAAAATAATAGTAGCTTGACTTGTTCTTGTAATGCTATCTTTTGCCACTTGAGGGCAGTGTTGATTCTTTTATTTCAGTTGCTGCCTTCAAGCCGCCAGAATTATTTTTTAATTACTTTGTCAGAGATCAGTCTGGAGTGTTTCACAAGGAATTTCACTGTTAATGTTCTGAGAAGAGAACCAACACATTGTAGAGAGCAAACAGCATTGCAGGGACTCAACCTATGGGAGAGAACAAAGAGATATTAATGAAGAGCAAAAATACTACACTGAGTGAAGAAAGGAGTGAAGCCCAGTGCATCATGGGAGGTTCCCCGGCTGTCTAAACCTATATCAGGGTCACCTGATCCACTCCTAACTATAGGCTTTGTCAAAAGTGAAAGTTTTAACTCTATTCTTAAAAACAGATCAAGTCTGTCTCCCTGATCCAGATTGGCAGTTGATTCCATAGGAGAGGAGCCTGAAAACTGAAAGCTCTGCCTCCCATTGTACTTTTAGAAATTCTCAGTATTACAAGTAATCCTGCATTTTGGGAGCGTAGTGCTCTGTTCGGATGATACAGCTCTTTTAAATACCAACTTCTAGTACCTGTTAAAACTCTGGTTGCAGCATTTTGGATCAGCCAAAGACTTTTTAAAGACATTTTACGACAGCCTGATAATAACAGGCATGCTGATATCAAATGACATGTCATTTCTTTCACATGTCAGTTGATCTGAAGTTAGAAAACTTCACAAACTCTAAGAAAAGCTTTCCCTCCCTTCCTCCAGTATCATCTAAAACCTTATATCTGACGAAAAAAAACCCTTCCATACTTTCACTTAAACCAGTTCAGTTTGTCAACGCAACTAGAATTATCTGTGGTAGTGCTGAAGTTCAAGTTTGAATTTTTCTTACATTTGTCAAGAGGATAATGTGATCATTGCCGTGTTTTAGTCCATCTGTCTCCCTGCCTGCCAAGATTACCTAAAAACCACTGGAAGGAGTTTGATGAAGTTTAAAGCAAAATGAACCCAGTAGATTCTGGAGTAGGTCCAGATCAGGATGCAGATTCTGAATCCCTTTTTTTTTTTTTTTTACTTTTTAAATATTGCCAGATTTTAAAAGATTTTTTGGTAACATAGTGAAAAATAAATAAAATCGGTTAATCAACCTGAAAAGGCAAAGACAGCGTATCATAGTCAGCTGTTGGCTTTGGTCTGAATCAGTTTAGGATTTTTTAAACTTGGGTCATTTCCCCCTTGTTTCGGTTCCTTTCACAAAGACAAAAGCACTGCACATGGTACATTACGCATACGTCCATAGCCAATATCAATAGAGCATAGCCAGCACACAAACAACTGGAAAATCAATTATAAATTCATGATTCAATATAATGTAGATCTGTAATAAAACTAATAACCATGCAGCTGCAGGGACTTTTAGCAAAGAAAATGATCTACAATTCAAAGTGGAACAAATGCAAATATCAGAAAGTCCCCCTACAATATGGACATTTCAATATACAGTATCAATATCAATATATTGATAGTGTGTAGGGCTGTGCAATATAGCAAAAAATTCACATCACGATATGTCATCTTATATCATGATAATGATATATGTCACAATATACATTTTCTGTAAATTCTAAAGTTTAGATAATCATAGAAAAAGGACCATCTCTTTTTTTTACATGTACCAGTTTCCCTCATAATTTTGCAGTGTTATAAAATAGTTTTGTAATGTGCATTTGAGACTTGATTCTCATAAATTTCAGGTTTTTCTTCTAAATCATATATGAATAAAAAGTAATCATTGATAAGTTGAATATTTCCTGCACCAGAGCAGAATGGCAAAACAAAAACAAAACAAACAAACAAAAAGCATAACATAAAAAAATGTCTGAAAATGAGATAATTACCCATGGCTGCCATCTACAGATATAAATTAGCTGTTAGTTTAAGTCAATGAAAATTTAAGTGTAGACCTGCAGCCTAAAGACTGCTATTCTGGCCTGATTTAACCTGTTTGCTTCTTGGTAAAAATAAGTACATGTGATGACTTTAACTATTCATTATCACTACTTGACTAATTAAAATGACTAAAAATCAAATAAATTACATTAACAGCCAACTTGCTCTTTCGACCTGTTTTAATGTATTCAGTATTTATTTTGTGTGTATGTGCCACCATCATACACTTTTGCAGCTTTAATAAAATTTTCTCAGACAAAACTAAGAAACTCAGCAGTAATTTAAACCAAAAAAGCAATGGTATGCTACGGTTTCCAGTTAGCACAGCTTAGCATCATCATTTAGCATTTTATAATTAGACATGGTGTTAACGTTACTTACCTCCTATTAAAACAAGATTAGCAAACTATCTGTCACAGCATGATGAAAAACTGACAAACATCCCTGGCAAACAGGTGAACCGTACTGTATGAACCGGTAGTTTGGAATTAGCATTAGCATCCACTGGACTGAAGCTTAGCCACCCATCATACCTGTACTGCTGTGCACAGTTGCGTACTGCAGGGAAGAGACGGGGCGCTGACAAGTAGTGGTGAGGTAGGAGCTTTACTGTATTTTAAATATGATATAAACAATAGAGTATTCTATGAAATGACGTTTTTATATCGTTATCCGATATATATCATCATATCGCACAGCCCTAATAGTGTATATATCAATATCACTATCAATATACACAACCCCAGGCCACCATCGGACTGCTGCCCCCAAGACTTGGACTCCCGGATAAGTGGTAGAAGATGGATGGATAGCTTGTTAATCACAGGGCATTCACCTGAGTGAGGCAGCCAGGGTGCAGCAGCACCTATCCTGGAGTGGTGGATTAGAGGTACAGCATCCGCCCCACAACCAGGAGGTTGGGGTTCAAGTCCCGGCCAGGTCATGCCAAATACCATATAAAACTGGAACTTCCTGCCGTCCAGCTTGTTGCTCAGCAAAAATGGAACAGAGGAGGGAAATATGGGTGGCAGTGGCTCAGGAGGTAGAGCGGATTGTCCAATAACCAGAGTGTTAGCGGTTCGAATCACGCTGTCCCCAGTCATCCTGCCATTGCGTCCCTGGACAAGACACTTTACCCATCTTGCCTCCAGTGTTCATGACACTGGATATGAATGTGCATAAATGTTTGCTTGTGGTCAGAGAGGCCGTTGGCGCAGATTGACAGCCACATTTTTGTCAGTCTGCCCCAGGGCAGCTATGATTATAGTAGTAGCTTACTACTACCATTGTCTGTGGAGTGAATGAATAATGGATTTTCATTGTAATTTGCTTTGGGTTTCTTGAAAGGCGCTATATAAATGCAAACCATTATTATTCATTATTATTACACTACTCACAAAAAGTTAGGGATATTTGGCTTTCGGGTGAAATTTATGGAAAATGTAAAAAGTTCACGCTACAGTGATATTATATCATGAAAGTAGGGCATTTAAGTAGAAGCATCCAATGGTCATTTCCTCATCTCAAACAATCTTTTGAAACAAAAACCAACAACAGTGGTGGGTATACCACAACAAAAAATGTCAATGTTTCAATAACTTGTCATGTGCCCTTGAGCATCAATTACAGCTTGACAACGACATCTCATGCTGTTCACAAGTCGACTTATTGTCTGCTGAGGCATGGCATTCCACTCTTCTTGAAGGGCGGCCCTCAAGTCATTGAGGTTGTGGGGTGCAGGGTTATGAGCCTCTACGCAGTGATTCAGCTGATCCCATAGGTTTTCTATGAGTTTCAGGTCTGAAGAAAGTGCAGGCCACTCCATCTGAGGTACCCCAGCCTCCAGAAGCCATTCCCAAATGATGTGACCTCAATGAGCTGGAGCATTGTTGTCCATGAAGATGAAATTAGGCCTGTGTTGTTCATGCAGGGGCACAGTGACTGGATTAACTCCTTAAGGATTAAAGTTGATTACATGAGTTACCTCTCCTGTGGCTGGTGTCACAGTTATGCATCTGTCATGTGGTAGGTCAAAAAGTATGAAAAAAAAAAACCCCAAAAACCCAGATGTACCAAGCCTTTCACATCACTAGATGGCAGACACATATAGCTTACTGCTCTTCACTGGAGGACTCAGTTCAGCCCACCAGAACTTGTTCAAATCTATCACTTCCGGGGCGCAGAAGAAGAGGCGTATAAACAATTGCACAACATCTAGCACGTTGTTAAATCTGCATATCGAGACAACACAGGACGTCTGTGCCATGACATGATCGTCAGCTGAAAATATTTACAAAGATCTAGCAATCAGCCTTTCATAGCTTTTGGTAGCATTTTAGTTTGGTATGCTTTCCCACCTGGAGGACCGCATCAGCATTCACCAGATGATTTGGATTGAGACCTCCTCTTTCTTCATTTTGTTTTTTTGGTGTGCACCTGAGTGAGTTTAATGTGTTCTTACCAGATGAAATGAAGCACGCTGGACACCTTTTAAACATTGACAAGAGGGTCTTTTATGAGTGTGAACACAACTGCTTTCAAATTACTCTCCATTTATGAGCTAAAATGACAACAGTATGCCATAAATCCTTCTTGGTTTGACAAAACTGGAGTTTTAATGATGAAAAAAAAACAACACAATTTGAGCAGCCTCTTGAGGCTATTGAGCTTTGTATTCATCATGATGGGCTATGAGGATAACATGTGCAGGCTTAACAAACTTTAGCAGCGAAACCATGGAGCTGTTTTGACAGGCACGCTTCCCTCCAGGTCAAAACACCGGACATGTCACTGGTAACGGCACATGACAGGCGATAGCGGCAGTTTAATCAATCTGGCACGGCGGTAGCTACAGTTACAATGATGTTGGCGGGAACGCCACAGAGATCCAGATAGGATAGTTTACATTTGATATGAACACTCAAGACAGTCTGCTGACAGCACCACCCAGAGGCTGGACTCCTTGTTATCCTCTACCCAATCCTCTTTTACTGTTCGCTCTGTGTCAGTCAGGTTTTACACAGCCAGATGAATGTCTGCAGGGAGCGTGTAAAAAATGTTGCTGGGTAAACAAGCTCCTCTACAGATCCACCACATGTCCTCTCGTCCTGTCCCATGCTGACTTTCAATGAGCCATTTTGTGTTGCTGTCGACTGCGGGTTTTTTTATAAATGGAGCTATGGAGACCACAAGCTCTCGTTATGAATCATGGAGGCTGTAATGAGTGCAGCGTGAGGAGGGTCTTTGCCGCGGCCCCTGGGAGCTGCAGTTTATGGGAAATGGTTTGTACTGATTGACTAGAGCGGGTAAAGGATATTCTGTCTGTCAATTTTAAGGCCCAAGTATCAGTATTAACAGCCAGTGTCTCTGGGGCTACTTCCCAATCCAAGTATCAATGAAAAAAAGAAAAGCTCCAGAGAAAGGTCCAGAGCCAAGAAAAAGGGTCTGGGAGGGTTCTGCCGCCCGCTCAGCTGCACTCCTCGCAGTTGCAGGCGAGGATGTATCTGTACGTGGCCGTGATGCGAGTCCCGCCGGCACAGCGCAGCCTCACTGCCTTCAGCTTGGAGGTGTGTGGCCGGCAGCAGGAGCAGGTGCTCTTGAAGGGCTGTTTGAGCACCGAGCTGAAGGAGATGAGGGGGTCGGAGCGGGTGGTGTGGCTGCAGTGGCCCTCACAGCGCGCCAGCAGCACCATCTGGAATAGGACAAGGCAGAGAAAGAAGAGGAGTTAAGAAGAGGACAGATGATGGCTTGCTGTGACCTTCAGGCGCTGTCGGGGGTGAGAAAAGGAGTCTGGGAGCATGGCGTGGGAAGAGTCACGCGGCGTTAAAGTAATCTGGCTGTTTGGGCTCCGGATATCTCCTCCCAACTTCGGCCTTGCACCTGCAACATGAGAGATAGCAGTAAACCCAACTGCACATTCCTACACCTGCTGAATCTCAGAGTTACAGCAAAGTGCATCCCAGGGGAGACTTTATGCTCCTTTATTAATCACTTTGTACACACGTTGGCTGCAGTTGAGCTGGTGAGACTACAGGGGGCACTCATGAAAGACTAAATAGGTGTGAAAGGAGCTAAACAGCAAAATAATTTACAGCAGTGGTTGAAGAGGACTGCTATGGAGTGCCGCTATAAGAGTCAGGACTGGCATTAAATACACTCACCAGCCACTTTCATAGGTACACCTTGCTATCACTGGATCCCTGTTACCTTCAGAACTGTCTCAATTCTTCATGGCATCGATTCAACAAGGTGCTGGAAACATGTTTTCAGTCATCTATTGTCAAGTTTTGGTGACCCTGTGTGAATTGTAGTGATTTTCCTGTTCTCACTTGTGGTCTTCTGCTGCTGTAGCACATCTGATTCAGAGATGCTCTTCTGCATTGGTTGTTTGATGGTTATTTGAGTTACTGTTACCTTTCTGTCTGCCCATTCTCTTTTGACCTCTGCTATCAACAAGGCATTAGGGCCCAGAGAACCACTGCTCACTGAATATTTTCTCTTTTTCAGATTGTTCCCTGTAAACCTTACAGATGGTTGTGTGTGAAAATCCCCACAGATCAGCATTTTCTAAAACTCAAACCAACAACTATGCTGTGTTCAGTCACTTATATCACCTTTCTTCCTAATTCTGATTCTTAGTTTGAACATCAGCAGCTCACGTTGACCATGTCTACATGCCTAAATGGACTGAGTTGCTGCCATGTGATTGGCTGATTATATATTAAGAAGCAGTGAAATAGGTGTGCTTATTAAAGTTGCTGGTGAGTGTATGTCAGTTTAAATTATATTTTATACCAATTAACCTGCATGCTATATGGCTGTAGCCAAGCATCCAGTCATCCAGATATTTGTTAGCTACATCGGTATTCAGTTTTCAGATTTGGTATTCAGATATTCACTTTTTCCACCTAAGTACTTGAGTTTAATATACTATAGTTATAAATTTACTTTAAGAAAAAATTAGGAACTTGATGCTAAAAGTAAAAAAAAAAAAAAAACTACCAAAAGTCACAAATTTACAATAATGAATTTACAAATCTATAGGGCAAATTCTCAAATCTACATGACGAAAATGCTAATTCACAAGAAATAAAAAGTTAAACAAAAAAAGATGCATTTTGGGGGGTGGGGAGTGCATTTACAAGAGGAAATAAATGCAGAAGAAATACTTGGTAAATGTACAAAGAATGGCTGCAAATTTATAACAAAGTTGCAAATTTACAAATGCTCAAAATTTATGACATTTCTGAAAAGCATTGATGAAGATGCAGTCTACTGAGAGAGAAGAAAAACTCTACACAATCTTGATATTTGTTGTATATAATAATAGATTGTATTTATATAGCAGCTTTAGTGACACCACCAGACATTTATTCACATTCATAAAAGGTGGGTGAAATTTCTTGCCCAAGAACACAACGGCAAGATGGCTGTGGACAGCAGGATTCGAACCACCAACCTTCCTGTTATTGGACAACCCACTATCTCCTGAACCACTACCATTGACTACCATATCACACCAAAATATTAGGAACCGCAAAATGGGCCTTGAGAACAACCCAGTACGCTGCCAAATGTCCAGTATGTTCCATAACACAGGCCACTGAGGAAACACTTCCAGTAAGTTTTTTTCTTTTAAATCTGAGTGGTTGAGGAAGTGAGTTTGTGCTGAAACAGATTCGCACTACTTTTTCATATTTTGCTGTAATGAACTGAGTGTCCTGTACACACAAATAATGGCAACCAAAAACCGCTGACAGCAGTTCAACACAGCACAGGGCCTAAATGGTTTGAATTAAATTACAGTTGTGATAGTTTTTTGCTGCCAATTCCAGTTTCCAGTACTTAAGTGCAATTTAACAGAAACAAAACAAAAAATGGGAAAGATGAACATTTTATTGAATGAGATGCACATACTTGTCTGAAACGGCAGACATCTACCAAAAAATGCAAAAATAAGTCACATTCATGTATGATTCAGCATCAGGGAGCATAAATGATTAATCATTTGTTCTCAGACAAATTAAAAATAATTACAGTATCTATAGTTAGGTCCATATGCGTATCTTTGGACAGTGACACAAGTTTTATTATTTTAGCTGTTCACCAAAACATATTCAAGATAGAGTTATATAATCAATATGGGCTTAAAGTTCAGACTCTGAGCTTTGATTTAAGGGTATTCACATCTAGGTTGGTGTTACGGTTTAGGACTTATAACCCTTTTTATACAAAATCTCCTCATTACAGGGGCTTAAAAGTAATAGGACAATTGACTTCAAAGCTATTTCATGGGCTGCATGGGCTGTTCCCTCATTAATCTGTCATCAATCAAGCAGGTAAAAGGTCTGGAGTTGATTCCAGGAGTGACATTTGCATTTGGAGGCTGTTGCTGTGAACCCACAACATGCGGTCAAAGGAGCTCTCAGTGGAAGTGAAACAGACCATGTTTCAGGGCCGTCCACACCAAGCATGATAACAATAACTATAAAATTATAGCTTTAAAAATTGTTCCAAGTGAGTGTCCACACTGATGAATGCCTAGTGTTGGGAGTAACGCCACTACTTTTGCAGTAACATGCTGTGTAACAAAATTACTGGTTAAAAATTCAGTAATGCATTAAAGTGACTGAAATTTGATCAGATGTGTTACTCGTTACTCGTTTTATTAATATGGATAGATATTTTTATTGCAAATAAATACAAATTGTCCCTATGTAGCTGATGCAGCCGTCAGTCAACGTGACCTGTTGCAAAGAGCCTCTTCACTGCTGCAGCCAGCAGCCACAAATGGAGCTTGCTTGTGTTGGGAAAAGATGAAGCTACTTTGTTTTTGTGGAAATGGACAGATTATTTTTCCTTTGTCAAGATTAAGGACAAAAGCATATTGGTGGGTTGCAAACTAAAGTGCCGGTTGAAACTTATTGCAATCTTCATACGTGCCTGAAAACGGCAACAAGCTCCGACAAAGCTAGTGCTAAGCAGTGTTGGGAGTAACGGCTAGCTATGCTAACAACACCGTGAAGTGGATCTACTGTATTCTGAACAGCCACAGCTGGATTTCAAGCACAGGTATGCATCTGAACAGTTTGTGACCCAGTAAGAATTAAACTGACTGATTCCCAGATATGTTGTTACAAAATGAAGATGTGATATAAACAGTCACTTTCCATCAGACAGCTGAGACTGTGAGCCATTGAAGTTAAAACACATTTACTTGCTACCTGGATAAAGATTATTCAAAAATGGATTTTGGTCTCTAAAAGGAATTTGAGAGACTGGATCATGTCTTTGTCACAGCAGACATTTGGACTGTGGATAATGGACATTTGCTTTGGATCACTGCATATCAGATTAATCCATATCATAAAGGTAAGATATACATGGACAACTGTATGCAGTGTTGCCAACTCTGTCTTTTGGAGTGATTCTCACTCTTTTTCCCTCTCTCTCATTCCACAAGTCCTATTTCTCACTTCAAAATGAGGAAATTATTGGCAATTTCCTGTTGATTTTCTTCAGATTTTTCCCACAACAAGAGCTCTCAAGGCAGGATGAAGCAGACTGAACATGTTCTAAAAGCTCTGTCTGAAACATCCAATCATTTCTTCTCTTCCCCCTTGCTGCGCTCTCAGATCCTGCAGAAAGCAGGTAGATAAAGGTTTACAGCCTCTGTCTTTATTTAAGTCCTGCTGTCAAAACAGGGGACAGCGATGGTCAAACGTTTTCTGATTGGCTGAAAATGTTTTTATCATTCAAAAAAATCATTCTGAAAGTGATCCCAATGATATTGTCGGGCACTTTCGTGATGGTTATCTATCAGAGATAGCAGATGTGGTAGGAGGGGCCAAATCAACAGTTTGGTACATTCTGAGAAAAAAGCACACTGTTGAGCTTGGAAACTGAAAAAGGCTTGGACATCCACAGAAGACAACAGTTGTGGATGATCACAGAATCTTTTCCATGGTGAAGAAAAACCCCTTCACAACATCCACCCAAGTGAAGAACACTCTCCAGGAAATGGGTGTATCAGCATCTAAGCCTACCATAACGAGAAAAATTCATGAGAGCAACTACCAACAGTTCACCACAAGGTGCAAACCATTAATCAGCCTCAAAAATAGAAAGGCCAGATTAGACTATCAAAAAACATCTAAAGAAGCCAGCCCAGTTCTGGAGTAGCATTCTTTGAACAGATGAAACCAAAATCAGCCTGTACTAGAATGATGGGAAGAAGAAAGTACGGAGAAGTCTTGAAACAGCTCATGATCCAAAGCACACCACATCTTCTGCAAAACATGGTGGAGGCAGTGTGATGCATGGACATGCATGGCTTCTAATGTCACTGGGTCATTTGTGTTTACTGATGATGTGACAGAAAACAGAAACAGCCAGATGAATTCTGAAGTGTATAGGGATGTACTGTCTACTCAGATTCAGCCAAATGCAGCAAAGCTGATTGTACGGCGCTGTGACCCAAAACACTGTGAAAGCAACCCAGGAGCTTGTTAAGGCAAAGAAGTGGAATATTCTGCAATGGCCGAGTCAATCACCAGATCTTCATCTGATCAAGCAGCATTTGATTCGCTTAAGGCAGAAAGACCCACAATGCATTTGTTAGGTTCAACCAGTTCGTTTAATTGTAATATTTTCTGAAGATCATTCCAAGACTAAGGAGCATAATAAGAAAATTTGTCCAATTACTTTTGAACCCCTGAAATGAGGAGTTTTTGGATAAAAATGGTTGCAATTCCCAAACCGTAATGCCAATGTGGATGTGAATACCCTCTGATTAAAGCTGAGAGTCTGAACTTTAACCCCATATTGATTATAGTGGTGTGAAAAAGTGTTTGCCTCCTTCCTGATTTCTCTTTTTTTTTTTTTTTGTATGTTTGTCACACTTAAATATTTCAGCTCAAACAAATTTAAATATTAGACAAAGAAATAAATAAAGGTGTTTAATAAGGTGTCAAGGTGTCCTCTTCTGGTTGTGGCATGTAAGGTGAGGATGCACAGGTAAAGGCTCCCAGTTCGTTTCTTGCTTTAAAACTCAGTTTAGAGCTAGCGTTTTTAGCTGTTGCTTTGTCACTGCGGCTGGAGAATAAAAACGGTACGCCTGCTCGTGCGAAAAAAGAGAGAAATTGCCAGTCTCATAACTTAATATTGTAGTGGCTGGTGAAGCAATTCATCAGTCCCCTCACACTCCGGAAGAACAAAGGGATTTCTCCCACATGTTGTTTTTTTTTTTTTTTTCTCTACGATCACAATCAACGTACATCGGCAGGGATCATGGGTCCCAAGAAAGCTCAGCAGACTGAGGAGGTGGATGATATTAAAAGATCGCTGGACCTCTTGGCTGAAGAGATTTCTGCTGTTAAGCAGCAGCAAAAAAACATCCTGGGCCTGCTCGAGGAGGTGAAAGCGCTGCGGATCCAGAATGCCGAGAAGGACAAGAGGCTGGCATATCTGGAGAGCAGAGTGTCGGACCTGGAGCAGAACACTCGGGTGAACGACGTGATCATCACGGGGCTCCACATTAAACCCCGATCGTATGCGCAGGCGGTGGCTGCGGACAGTGGAGGGAGGCTCGACGTGCTGGAAGACGAATCAACGGAGCAACAAGTGGCGGCCTTCCTGCAGTCCAAAGGAATCCAGCTGGTCTGTAACACCATTGAGACCTGCCCCCTTCTGCCCAAGAAAAACAGCAACAAACCGCCTGTGATCATGAGGTTTGTGAATAGAAAACACAAGACTGCGCTGCTAAAACAAGGTAGGAAACTGAAAGGAACAAACATTTACATAAACGAGCACCTCACAAAAGAAAACGCAGAAATAGCCAGAAAAGCAAGATACCTGAGAAAGCAGAAAAAGATTCAAAACACCTGGAAATCAAACTGTAAAATATACATCAAATTAAATGGATCACCTGAAGAAGCCAAGGTCGTTAACATCCGTAATATTATGGAACTGGACAAATATCAATGAATATTATGAACTGGAGTTGACAGCAACAAGAGACAACTGTAGGACACTGAAGAGATATACTCATCTGCAACAGGACATTTAACAACATGAAACAAAAGATCAACAAACAGGAACAACAGGAACTGAAAGTTTTTGAATATACAGATCACAACCCACAGGACGTAGAATATAACATAGACCCTGATAATAATTTATTTAGCTCCATCAATAATAACTGTAGTTACTACACGGATGAACAGTTTAACACAATGGTCACATCTGATTTCAATATTTCTATGATCCACTTCAACAGCAGAAGTCTCTATGCCAACTTTAATAACATTAAAGATTATTTACATCAGTTTAAAGAGCCATTCAATATTGTGGCAATATCAGAGACGTGGCTCAGTGAAGAGAAAGGAGTGGATTTTACCATGGATGGCTATGAATTAAATTATATAAATAGAAAAGTGAAAAAAGGAGGAGGAGTTGCAATTTATGTTGACAAGAGCTTGAAATACAAGGTTGTTGAAAATCTGTCAGTAACTGTGGATGATTTATTTGAATGTATTACAATAGAAATCTGTCTGGACAATGTGAAGAATATAGTAGTGAACTGTGTATATAGAACACCTGGATCAAACATTGACTTATTTAAGGACTGGATGGAAAAAAATGTATGCAAAACTAACTCATAAAGTTACGTTCATCTGTGGGGATTTCAATATAGATCTGATGAATTCAAAACAACATAGTTTGACAGAAGAATTTATCAACACAATGTACAGTATGGGCTTACATCCAACAATTACCGGACCTAGCAGAATCACGTCACACAGTGCCACACTAATAGACAACATATTCACAAACATTATGGAAAATAATATCAGGAGTGGGCTTTTATTGAATGATATCAGTAACCATCTGTCGATTTTTGCTGTCTATCAATGTGTAAAAGAAAAAGAACCAAAGAATCTATGTATTTACTGACAAAGGAATTAATACATTATTAATAATTAATTAATATTTAATTATTATTATTATTATTATTATTATTGATATTAATAATATTAATTTAATATTATTATTATTAATAATAATAACAATAATAATAATATATTAATTAATACAAGACTGGAAGATAGTTTATGATGAAAATGATATAAATAAAGCATATGATAAATTTTTACAAATATTTCAATCATTGTACAATAAAAACTGTCCTATAAAACAATACAGTGACAGGCAACAAAAGAAAAATATTCCTTGGGTCACCAAGGGGTTAATAAATGCATGTAAAAAGAATACATTATATAAACAATTCATTAAGTGCAGAATGGTGGAGGCTGAGATCAAATATAAAAGATATAAAAATAAGGTTACTAATATAATGAGGACTTGTAAGAAAGAATACTACAACAGAATATTAGAGGATAATAAAAATAACTTAGGAATATGGTAAGTACTCAATGGGATTATTAGTAATCGACCTAAGAATGCTAATTATCCAGAATATTTTATTGAAAATGGCAATTTGATAAATAATATGGAGGATGTGGTCAGTGGTTTCAATAAATTTTTTGTAAACGTTGGTCTTGAATTAGCTAAATCAATAGTGACAGCAGAAACAAACAACAGTGGTTCTGTAAATGAAATAGAAGATAGAAATCCAAACACAATCTTTTTGGGTGCAGTTACTGAAAAGGAAATTATCGAGACTGTGAGTAAATTTAAGAACAAAAAATCAACTGACTGGAATGAAATTGACATGACGATAGTGAAAAAAGTAATTGAAGGAATTGTTAAACCACTCACCCACATCTGTAACCTGTCATTTCAAACTGGTAAATTTCCAAACAAAATGAAAATAGCAAAAGTAATACCTCTATACAAAACAGGAGACAGTCATTGTTTCACAAATTACAGGCCAGTCTCTTTACTCTCACAATTCTCCAAAATACTTGAAAAAATCTTCACTAAGAGACTGGATGATTTCATTGAAAAACACAACCTCCTTACAGACAGCCAGTATGGTTTTAGAGCAGATAAATCTACATCTTTGGCACTGATTGAACTTATTGAAGAAATTACTAGTTGTATAGATAAAAAAAAGTTTGCTGTAGGAGTATTTATAGATTTAAAGAAAGCTTTTGAAACCATTGACCACAGAATACTACTAAGGAAACTGGAAAGGTATGGGATAAGAGGGGTCGGACTGAATTGGGTGGAAAGTTATTTAAGTAACAGACAACAATTTGTACAAATTGGTGAGCACAAATCACCCTTCATGGACATCAGTTGTGGTGTGCCCCAGGGGTCAGTTTTGGGACCCAAACTCTTTATTTTGTATGTAAATGACATATGCCAAGTATCAAAAATTCTGAAATTTATTTTGTTTGCGGATGACACAAATATCCTTTGCACTGGTGAGAATTTGCAGCAGGTTTTAGAGGTGGTCACAACTGAAATGAAAAGATTAACGCAGTGGTTCAACAAAAATAAATCATCTCTAAATCTGAAAAAAAAACAAAGATTATGTTGTTTGGAAATTATAAAATAAATCATGAAATAATGGTAACGATAGATGATGCCAGAATAGAAACAGTACAGGAAAATAAGTTTCTGGGGGTGGCGCTAGACAATAAAATCTGCTGGAAACCTCACATCAGTCACATCCGGGCCAAGTTGGCAAAATGTATAGGGATACTGGGGAAGACAAGACACATCTTGGACTATAAACCATTGTTCTTACTGTACAATTCACTGTTTCTACCTTATCTTAACTACTGTGTAGAAGTCTGGGGAAACACCTACAAGACCAACCTACAGTCAATATGCACATTACAAAAAAGAGCTATAAGGATAATAAATAATGTAGGATATAGAGACCATATCAATTCATTGTTTTTAAAGTCACATGTCATAAAGTTCATGGATTTAGTTAAATTTAAGACAGCACAAGTCATGTACAGGGCAATTAATAATCACCTCCCAACTAATATACAAAAAATATTTAAAAAAAGAGACAATGATTATAATTTGAGAGGAGACTTAAACTTTACAAAACCCAAGATACGAACAACCAAGAAAAGTCTGTGCATATATGTCTGTGGGGTGGATTTGTGGAACAGTCTGGAGCCGGAAGTGAAACTATGTACAAACAGAAATCAATTCAAAAAGAGGTATAAACATTATTTGCTGAAAGGATATATGCTAGAAGGGTAGTATTTATATGTACGATTCACTA
Organism: Pholidichthys leucotaenia; assembly: GCA_020510985.1. Lineage (NCBI taxonomy): Eukaryota > Metazoa > Chordata > Actinopteri > Cichliformes > Pholidichthyidae > Pholidichthys > Pholidichthys leucotaenia. The sequence goes on from CM035843.1 coordinate 133,257,132, forward strand.
TGCTCACTCTGGGACATTATGGAATGGTGGGTGGGACAGCACTGTGTATATCTGTGTTGTTTGAGGCTGGTTTTGATGTATAGACATCAATGTATGCTAGGATGGATGGGTGTTAATGTTGATATGTACAAAATACAGTTAATTGTTTACTTGGGGTCTTAAATGTGGTAATTTGTATATAATTCACATGGGTGTATTTATGGAAAAGAGGAGTTGGAATTAATAAGTGTTCACTTCTTCCTTCTCCCTTTCGAACACTGTATACTGTTACTTTATTGCATTTGTCATTTGTTTTGTTTTTGTTTTACTTTTTTGTTCGAAATAAAGTATGTATCTAGCTATCTATCTATCTATCTAAATAAAGGTGTTTATTATTAAGGGAAAAAAAATCAAAACCTACATGGCCCTGTGTGAAAAAGTGATTGCCCCTTAAACCTAATAACTGGTTGGGCTACCCTTAGCAGCAACAATTGCAATCAAGTGTTTGCAATAACTGCCAATGAGTCTCTTACAGCGATGTGGAGGAATTTTGGTCCACTCATCTTTGCAGAATTGTTATATTTCAGCCACATTGGAAGGTTTTCAAGCATGAACCGCCTTTTAAAGGTCATGCCACGGCATCTCAATAGGATTCAGGTCAGGACTTTGACTAGGCCACTCCAAAGTCTTCATTTTGTTTTTCTTCAGCTATTCAGAGGTGGACTTGCTGGTATGTTTTGGATCATTGTTCTGCTGCAGAACCCAAGTGCGCTTCAGCTTGAGGTCATGAACAGATGGCTGGACATTCTCCTTCAGAATTTTTTGGTAGACAGCAGAATTCATGGTTCCATTTACCACAGCAAGTCTTCCAAGTCCCGAAGCAGCAGAACAGCTCCAGACCATCACACTACCACCATCATATTTTATTCTTGGTATGATGTTCTTTTTCTGAAATGCTGTGTTACTTTTACGCCGGGTGTAATGGGACACACACCTTCCAAAAAGTTCAACTTTTGTCTCGTCAGTCCACAGAGTATTTTCCCAATCATCAAGGGATCATCAAGATGTTTTTTGGCAAAACTGAGACGAGCCTTTATGTCTTTTTGCTCAGCAATGGTTTTTGTCTTGGAACTCTGCCACGCATGCCATTTTTGCCCAGTCTCTTTCTTATGGTGGAGTCATGAACACTGACCTTAACTGAAGCAAGTGAGGCCTGCAGTTCTTTGGGTGTTGTTGTGGGGTCTTTTATGACCTCTTGGTGAGTCGTTGCTGCGCTCTTGGGGTAATTTTGGTTATTCGGCCACTCCAGGGAAGGTTCACCACTGTTTGTTTTTTTTTTTGTTTGTTTTTTTGTTACTTATTTGTACCCGTAGGTAGACTTGGTTTGCAGTCTGGTGACAAGCCACCGGCTGCTGGTCGCTGCGTGCGCGAGCGCCCTAACCCTACATGTTTTTTTTTTGGTGTGCGGGAGGAAACCGGAGAAATCCCGGAGTAAACCCGCGCAACACGGGGAGAACATGCAAACTCCACACAGCTCACTGTTGGTCGGGGGCTGGGATCGAACCCACGATCTCATGATCCCCACGATCCCCCGGCCGAGGGTAAAACTGTGCTGCCACAGTGCTAAACCACTGCGCCACCGTGCAGCCCCATGTTCCATGTTTTTGCCATTTGTGGATAATAGCTCTCACTGTGGTTCGCTGGAGTCCCAAAGCTTTAGAAATGGCTTTATAACCTTTTCCAGACTGATAGATCTCAATTACTTTGTTTCTCATTTGTTCCTGAATTTCTTTAAATTGCAGCATGAGGAACCTTTTGAAGATCTTTTGGTCTACTTCACTTTGTCACGCAGGTCCTGTTTAAGTGATTTCTTGATTGAGAACAGGTGTGGCAGTAATCAGGCCTGGGTGTGGCTAGAGAAATTGAACTCAGCTTTCCAAAGATTTGATAAACCACAGTTTTGTTTTAACAGGACGGGGGAAGGGGGGGGGTCACTTTTTCACACAGGGCCATGTAGGTTTGGATTTTTTTTCCCTTAATAATAAACACCTTCATTTAAAAACTACATTTTGTGTTTACTTGCCTTATTTTTGTCTACTATTTAAATTTGTTTGATGATCTGAAACATTTAACTGTGACAAACATACAAAAAAATGAGAAATCAGGAAGGGGGCAAACACTTTTTCACACCACTGTATATAACTGTAGTTTGAATATGTTTTGGTAAACAGCTAAAATAACAAAACTTGTGTCACTGTCCAAATATACAGCGGGGAAAATAAATACTGAACATGTTGTGGGGGCATGGTGTTGGACTTCTCCACCCAGGGAACAAGGGACCGAAAGAGGAGGTGTCACCGGGAGGTGTCAGACAGGACATTAAAGACTATGCGCCAGCAGGGGAGAGGAGTAAATGCCGGAGCCGCTGGGAGAATAAAGGTGTGAATGCGGCACCGGCATTATGTCATGTTAATGTACCACACAGTTCTTTGTGCAAATAACAGTGTGTTATGGTCGGAAGTTCCGGGCCTGGATGCATGGGAATAAAGCAATAAAAGATAAGATAAGATAAGATAAGATAAGATAAGATAAGCCTTTATTAGTCCCACAACGGGGAAATTCCAGGATTGCAACAGCACAGGGATAGCAACACTCAGAAGGCAAAAAAAAAAAAGAGGAATGCACAGAGACCCGGGATTCTTGTTGGCTGTAAATTATGTTGGAGAAGGAATAAAGTTTCTGTGCTATCCAGCTCGTTGCCTCGCCTGCCTCCTTTCTCCACATTGGTGACCCGAAGATGTGCCATGGAAAGCGAGCCGAGTACCGCCCCGGAGACTGCCTGGAGAGAGAGCACCAGCGCCGCGTGTGTGGTCTTAGTCAAGCTCCCAGACTTCTGGCTTCACAACCCGACTGCGTGGTTCTTGCACATAGAAGCCCAGTTCACATTCCGTGGGATAACAATGGATGATATCAAATATTACTACATGGTCGCTGCACTGTAATGTGAGACTACAAAACTACAATTCCCAGAAGCACTATCTGCACATAGTGTGTGCTCATTGGTCCACTGTCTCCTGGACCCCCATCTGCTTTACGCAGATGGGCTGCTTCGCGGGTTGGTCTCCTGTCCTGTCCCAGTTCACACTGCAACCCGGAAGAAATGCTGTGTCCAAGCAGTGAGTAGCCCCCAACGTCAGCTCCTACCTCTGTGGTTTAACATGAGCATTTTTTAGAGCAAGAAGCTCATATTTAATGTCCACAGTTGTGAAAATTAATGTGACGTTTGCGGGATTCACACTAATCCTGCTAAACACTGCTGGGTCATTATAACGCAGTTATAATGACACAGCAGTATAACTCAGTAATAACACATTTAGTACACACACACAGTAACGTTTTCAACTGGCAAAGCATGCTGGGAAATCCCTGCCCCCTTAACATGGCCCCGATGTTACACTGCCCTCCCCTGGACTGGTTTCTGTCCCCAGAAAATTCAAAGTCCACTTTCAGAAATCCAACGCGAGTCAGCCTGGTGCCGGGGCGGCACGCACGGGCCATCCAGTGTCCATCTGAGTCTCGGTCAGAGTATCTGGTTGGGGTAGGGTTCCGATTTGGCCACCAGCGGGCGGATGGACACATGTGACAGCCTCTGTAGGACCACGCACAGTCCCTTCCCTGGCCAGGTCTCCCAGGCGGCCGCTGGCCCGCGTCCATGCGTCCAGCCCTTGCCGCGCCTGGAAAATGGCCGGATCTTCGTCCTGCTCGCTCCGCTGCGGCGTGTCGCTGCTGCGCCGAGGGCCTCCGTGACGTCACTGAAAGGGGAAGCATCTGCGGGTGGCGGTAGGACTACGCACAGTTCCTCCTCTGGCAGCGGGAGTCACGACTCCCACCGCTGCCAGGACCTCCCAGACGGCCGCTGGCCCGTGTCCAGGTGTCCAGCCCCTGCCGAGCCTGGGAAAAGACCAGATCTGTCCTGCTCGCTCCGCTACTGCTGCGCTCCAAAGGCCTCTGTGACATCACCGCCAGGGGGAGCATCTGCAGGAGGCGGCTTTTTCTCCGTCCATGCCACCTTGCTCTAATTTAACGTCGGCAAGGGGCCAGTTTGTCGTGCGCTGTGTGCGGGGCAGTACCATGCGATGTACCCTGGCTCTGCGCAGCGGAAGCCCCCCTTCCTCGCGTCGCCGCGGCTGTCTCCTCCGTGCACGTGCTGCCGTAGCTCCTCCTCCCACTCGCTCTCAGCACGGCGGTTTCCTCCGATGACCAGTCTTTCAGCGCGGCAGCCAACTCGACCTGGGCCCGGTGGTCATCCAACAGGTTCTCGCCGTTGTAGCGGGGAATCTTGGCCCGCTGCCGGATGGATGGGACAGTCACCTCCCTGTCGATCGCCGCTCCTAATTGCTCTGGAATCGCCAGCCCGTCCTGCCCTGAAAAGGCCGGGAAACGGGGCTGGTTTACTCTGCTCGGGCCGCTCTGCCTTGAAAAAGGCAGAGCAGTCCCGTCGGGTCCGCTGCTCCATCCATCGCGGCGAGCCTCTCCGGTGGCCGGCGTCTCAGCTCTACGCTCCGTTCCCAGCTGAGCGATGAACCGCTCCGGCCGCTGGACCTCCGCCTGGATCCTCATCTTGCTCCATCCCCACTCCTGACACCAGTGTGACATTTGCGGGATTCACACAAAGAAACAGGAGCAAGATGGTTGTGATGAACAGGCTTTATTTAGACACCACCAACCCCAACTACTTCTGAGCACAGAGAGGAGGGGAGGTCATTCTTCCAGACCTCCGTTTCAATCATGGTTACACACACATGATACATCTTGCCCTAATCCTGCTAAACACTGCTGGGTCATTATAACGCAGTTATAATGACACAGCAGTATAATAACTCAGTAATAACACATTTAGTACACATACAGTAACGTTTTCAACTGGCAAAGCATGCTGGGAAATCCCTGCCCCCTTAACATGGCCCCGACGTTACATAAAGTTTTCTTACCACACATAGAAAAAGTGACTGATTTTTTGCTGTAAAGAACAGATGAAGCTTATTCTAAGGTGACCTTTCATTTATTTGTGCTTTCTATTTTATTTTATCTTATTAATTTACATGCTGTTGTGATATGCAGCCATTTCATGGAAGTAAATCCTCTAAATACGTATTTTTAATGGGCTCTCTTATGTCGGTAAATCAGAGACTGGAGTCTGTTATGCCATGCAGCGAACTCAGTGAACTGAAGTTTACTGAACACACTCAGAACTATTTATAGTGGTACCGCAGCCCGCCTGACATCACACCCAAAGTGGGTACGGCAAGACACACACACACACACTCCACCTTCTACACACAACATTCCCCTCACCCTTAGAAAAGTGCAAAACACATACGCACAATTCAGACCCACCCCAATTTAGGACCCGAATCATGCACTAAGGGAAATAATGGTAAACAGTCAACAAGAATGGCCTAACACATTCACACAAAACTATTAAAATCAGCGTGTTTATACAAAATACACAAAATAGTCCTGTATCAACACACTCACATCCCACACTGTTTTACATATACACATTAAAATTATTCACATTACGCCAATGTCCCTGGGCAGCCAAGGGTAAAACCGGCTCGGTGGTCCAGGGCAGCCCCACAGCATGCGCACCCTCGGCAGCCGCCTGTCCCCAGGGTCGAAGCTGACCTCCCCAGCAAGAATGTCTCTTCTCCTCACCCTCGACTGCTTCTCTCGTCTGGACCCGCAGTGCTGCTGCCCAGTACGCAGTCCCTCTGTGCCTGTCGGTCCACCCCTGACCGCCTTCAGAACCACTGCAGCTGCCGCCGTTGTAGCTCCAGATGCTCCGGCCCCCTGTGGCTGAGCTCTGGGGAAAACCAAAGCTCGCTCGTCATTGTCACTCATCAACTCAGGCGCCTCGCTGTAAGGCCCAGCACCCTCGTCCAAGATGCTTTGAGCCCCGGCACTGAGGTCCTGTCCAACCTCCGTGGTGCCCGGCACCTCCTCTCTGTCGTCCGAGGTGCTCCACTGTGCCGTCTCTGTGTCTGGCTGTTGCTGCTGCTTCCCAGGACTTTCAGCATCACCCTCGTCGGTGTCACTCGTTGACCCAGGCGCATCGTCGCTGCGCCCAGCACTGTCGTCCAAGGTACTCCACTGTGCTGCCTCTGTGCCCAGCTGTCACTGCTCCGACTCCAGCGTGCTAAGCTCCTCGGCTGGCTTGCCGTCATCGGTAACTGGGGGCTCCCCCACTCGTGGCCCCGGTTCTACCTCGAAGTCTAGCTGGTAGCTTGGTTTTGGCATGCACCTAGCTTCATGGCTAATTTCCCTATAGTCACTGACTGAGCTTCTAGTTTCCCCGAGCTAGCTAGCTTAGCTTCTTTTGGCGCCAACAGCTCCATTACCTGCAATTTAGTGGTCCTTGTATGTTCAGCAAAATATTTGGCCAGCCGCCCGATAGCATCTGCATAAGACTGTTTCTCCCAACATACAGAGAATTTTCCAACCTTCTACGCCAAGATGGTGGGCCAGAAGTGCTCATCTTTGTACTCTGTCGAGTCTACTTAGGCCCAGCGCCACTCGAACATGGCCACCCAGTTTGGCCACAGGATCGCTGGCTCTCCCGGATATTCCAGAAACAGTGATAATGGTGGAGGTAGCCCATACGCCCCATAGTTTCTCCTCATCGCCAAAATGTCATGTTGGCAAATTAGAGACTGGAACCTGTTATGCCATGCAGCAAACTCAGCGAACTGAAGTTTATTGAACACACCCAGAACTATTTATAGTGGTGCCACAGCCCACCTGACATCACACCCAGGGTGGGTATGGCAAGACACACACACTCCACCTTCTACACACAACAGGCTCGTCCAGGGGTGTCAAACATATGGCCCGTGGGCCAAAAACAACCCACCAGGAGGTCCAAAATTTTCTCTGTGAATTTACAGCTTTATTTCTAGTAAATTTCTGACTTTCTACTGATTAGAATAGTTTGTGCAAATCTGAGACATTTTTCTCTGTAAGATGAGTTTTTCTCATCAGTTTTCTTTTTCTTCTCTTTTTCTGATGAGAACAAGGGGCCCTTCATTTCAAGGGCCAAGGGGACGGGGTAGAAATGAGAATTGGGACGTACCCCAAATCTACCTGTACTTCACTCTCATATTGCAAATAGTTTTCTCAACTGTTTTACAGTATTTACTGTTGTTAATAACTACTTAAACATACAGTGTTTCTCTTATTTTTATGTATGTATAAGGGTCATTGCATTTAAAAAGGTTGTACATTTAATTCAACTACATTTTAGCATGCAATAATCAAATTTGATCATATTAAACAAAATTTTCCAACTACAGAATTGTGGCTAGTGAAAAGGCTGAGTGGCTAGTAACTTTGGAAAATCACTAGCTATAGTGGCCAGTGAACAGAAAAGTTAATGTCAAGCCCTGCTGACGTGAAAGCACTACTGGTCTGCAGTTACTATCCTCAGCAAGCAGCGGGTGCTACCGTGAGCTTCTCCCCATCCCAAAGCACTCACAAGTGGTCAGTCTCACAGTAGCCTTGTGCAGCAGTTAGTTGCAGTCAGAGAGGAGACCCACACCCATGCCACTCACGTCCAGACTGCAAATGAATTGCGCCTGCACAACCCCCCACCAATCGATGTGAATGTTTCTTCACTGTCAGTGTTACACTAATAAATCACTGCATTTCTTCTTCTTGACTAACAGCCTCAGTCATGTACTCACTTTGTCTATTGTGCGTGTGTGTGTGTGTGTGTGTGTGTGTGTGTGTGACACAAGCTCAACATCCAGCAGCTAGCTCGTCATGTTGCAGTCTAAACTGTACGCTCAAAAACAGAGAAAGGAGTGGGAATCAAACCCTGAATTCAAAGGCTGGTTGAAGCCATTTATTGGGGATGATACAGAAGTGATGGCCTATTTATGTCACCATGGGGTGAGATGCCGGCTCGGTGCTCAGCCCATGCTCCTTTTATCCCTGCCTCTCATTGGGCAGTGCCTCAGCTGGTTCCCAGCTGTCAGTGTCACGGGACGGCTGGGGCCAATTAATCCTCATCAGCTGGGGCGCTGTTAATGAGTATAAAGAGGAGCAGCTTCGATCATTCGGGGCTGCGACATAAGCACTGCTAGGCTGAAGCCCCTTCGTCTGGTGTCAGCCTCAACTCCCCTTGCAGCATTCCGGTGTTTGTATCCCGCTGTGAGTATGCACGTCTTGTTACCCCCACGTCCGGTACAAGCTACCTACCCCTGCGCTGTGCAGCCTGAGAATGTACGTCTGTATGAGTGTCTGTGCTCTCCTCATCCCTTATCCCTTACCCAGAATAAAACATCTCGACTCACTGGCTTGTCCCTGGCTCTGATTGCCCGGCTCCCTAGAGCCGGATATGACAGTATGTCGCAGCCAGAAGAGTTGCCGGCGGCCGTGAGTCGCCGTGGAAATGTACCTTTCTGTCCGGGTGTCAGCGCTGCTAGCATGCCGTTTCCCAGGAGTCACTTCCGGCGCCAGGGCGACGAGCTGAGGTCCATCTCGGAGGCTGTCGACGGGACGTTCTTCACCCTGCACGACGCCTCCAACGCGAGACGCTGGCATCCGGGCCGTGCTGAGGAACTCCTGGACTGTCACCCTCACTCTCTGTACCATCTGGAGGACAGTGCCAGGATAGACGCTGCAGGTACACAGCGAGAGAAGCTCCACGGGGTGGATGGAAGTCCCGGCAGGGAGTCGAAGTGGGCGACGTCTTTCCCCGCTTCGGAGTCCCGTTCCTGCCGCCATTCCAGTCCGGGAGTTCGCGCCAACCAGAGGACTTCCCCCGACCTGCGCCACGTCACTCGGGATTCCCTTCAAGGAGCCGCAGCTGACAGCAGTTATGTCCGGGGTCGAGTGGCTGTCGCGAGCTCTACTGTGTTCCCTGTCACCACCTTCAGGCATGTGGCGGCGGCAGTGAGATTGATGGTGAGGACTTCAGGGCTACGAAGCTTTCCCGTGCTCGACGCCTTCCTCGTCTCGATCTCCGATCTGGAGCGGCGAATCCTGGGTTTCCCCCTCGCTTCGTCCCCTGGGAGTAGTCGTCATCACATCGCCGAGTCACCTCTGCACGAACCTCGTCCGGATCCAGTTCTGGGTCATCGTCAGGACCGTTCCTCCCACGCAGCTGTCATCCCTTCGCCTCGTCAGTGTGGAGATTCTACAGCCTCGTCCCCTGAGCCTCGTTCCCCCGCTGTCATTCCTGGACATTCGGGCTGGCTCACCCCGGCTGTTTCCCCCTCCTCCTCGACGCGCTTCCTGACCGCTGTGTGTGCCTGGAATCCCGGCCTGGTGAGCTCTCTGCTGGAGACAACGCGAGCGATCCTCAGACGAATTCCCGGGGGGTCCTCCGTTATCGCCGGGCGGGGAGAGGAAGAAGCAGATTCCACTACAGCAGGCGATGCTCAACCTCCAGGGGGCAGGCAAGTCATTGTTTTTTCACACCTGCTTAATGATTTGCTCTGTCACATCCCTGGAGGAGAAGTTCAGGGTTCGCAGCTCCCTGAACTCTCCCCACCTGCTGTAACCTGTATTCCTAATCCCGCATCCTCTGTGTCTCTCTCCGCCGAGCGGTCCCCGGCTCCGGGTCAACGTGGTGGGATATGGAGAGGGCCTGTGGTTCCGCAGCTACATTGCGGACGGAGGAGGGGGACTGACTGCTGCGTGGAGTCTACGCTGACGACTGAGCGTCCCTGGGTCTCCACGGAGGAGCGGTTCGGTCCAGCGGGACGAGATTCTTCTGGCTTCACGCCGAGTGGGTCGTCGGCGGGGTTACCTGAGCTGGAGGGATCTCAAGCTGCGCTGACCATCGTGCTGGCTGCGGGGCCCGACGCGGCTAGATGGGAGCCTGACAACGACCTCCTGACGACGGATCCTGGATCTTCGCAGTCCTGGACGGCGTCAGAACCCGAGATCAGGCGAGTGCTCTCCTTTCTTTTCTTTCTTTTTATCTTTGAGCACTTCAGCCTATCTCCAGGGGAGACGAGCAGGGTGCAGCCGCCCGCTGTGTCTGAGCTCGTCTCGCCGGGTTCTGGCGCTGCCGGTGATCCTGATCCCGGTTCTGTTTTCTCTTCTGAGCCTTCTTCCAGGGTCACCGGCGAGGAGTTGCTGTTCCTCGTGGTGCTGGAGGGTCCGGGTTCAACGTTGGAGGTCGGTTCTGGTGCAGTGTCCAACGTGGGTTCGCCCGAGACCCAATCGGGGTCCAACGTGGGTTCGCCTGAGGCCCGATCGGGGTCCGACGTGGGTGCTGCCCCAGTGTTGTCCAGGTCCGGTGAGGAGGTGGCCGTTTCCCTGAGGCCCGCCGCCCTCGTCATCGGCTCTCCCCTGAGCCTCTTCCACCGGGATCCGCTCTGACCCTTCGTCCGTCTCAACGGTCCTGGTGGTTGAGTGATGCGGGTCGACGACCCGACCCGCAAAACTTTCGGTTCGGCGATCTGGTTTCCCCCCACTGGTCTGTGTTTGCCTTTGGGCGGCCTGGTTCGGCAGCCGTTGGACTGGATTCCTGGGATCTGGGCCCAGAGTTCGCCGTCCGAACATTTCTCTTCCCCGGGTTGCCAACTGGACAATGGGCGGGGAGATTACCAGAACAATTCCGGCCGTTTTGGACTCTGCCTGCCGTCTCCTCGGGTGTCCTTTACTTCTTTTATTATTATTGAGGTCACTCGGGTGTAGTTTCTTTGTCCATTAGGGGAATATATGTTTTTGTGCTGTGTGTTTTTTTTTAACCATACTCAGCATTTTTTATCGTATTGTTATCCTGTTACCCTGTCACCTTTTTTTCCTCTTGGTGACTCACCTTATGTATCGCGCTGTGTATTGCATTTTCTTATCTTTACTCAGCGTTTTCATTCATCCTTACCTTAGCCTTGGCCTCGTCGGTGCATCATGGAGTATGCGTGTGGTTTCCTGTTCAACCATACTCTGTGATCACCCCATTCTGTCTTATTATCCTCGTGGGGGGCCTTCCCTGGCCCCGACTTTAACATTGACTGTGTTTGTTGTTGTTTGAAGTAATGTGTTTCATTCCCACTTAACCGTACTTCATTATTACCCATTTGTCCTTGTCACCTCTGTTTCTTTAGGTGATCTTTTATATATTCAGTGCTGTGTGTTTTGTTTTCTTTAGTATCCATGCACAGCGTTTTTCATCATTTTTTGTCCTGACCTTTGTCTTGTTGGTGCATTATGGAGTAACTAACTAACTAACTAACCTGCACTTATATAGCGCTTTTCTAGTCACAAAGACCACTCAAAGCGCTTTCATTAATACTAACCCTCTATTCTAAGGGCCTATAGGAAACGGATATCTAGGGACAATTTAGAACAGCCAATTAACCTAACATGCATGTTTTTGGCATGTGGGAGGAAACCGGAGAAATCCCGGAGTAAACCCACGCAACACGGGGAGAACATGCAAACTCCACACAGATCACTGTTGGTCGGGGGCTGGGATCGAACCCACGATCCCACGATCCCCACAATCCCCCGGCCAAGGGTAAACTGTGCTGCCGCAGTGCTAACCACTGCGCCACCGTGCAGCCACTACACACCGTGTAGTGTGTTTTGTTCCCCTTGACTATACTCTGTGATTGCTTTATTCATTCCTGCCACCTTTTTGGTGGGTTTTTGGTTTTCTTTTTTTTGCCCCGATCTATACGTTATTTGTATGCTGTCTGTAGTCATATTTGGTATTTTCCCTACCTGTGTCCTAACTCAGTTTTCTCCCTAACTGTGCTCTGGGTTAATCCTTTTCCCTGTGTTGTAGGGTATTGTATTTGGGTTTTTTTTTCTCTGCCCTGCTGCCCTACATTGGTCTATTGTTTTTTTTGTCCTTCCCTTTGCATCTTCCCCTCCGGTCCTGCCTCCCTTCCGCCCACCCTAGGTGGGGAGGGGGGGGGCTGGGATGTTCCTGGTCGTTCGGGAGCCCGACCGTGAGGGGGAGGCTCTGTCACCATGGGGTGAGATGCCGGCTCGGCGCTCAGCCCATGCTCCTTTTATCCCTGCCTCTCATTGGGCAGTGCCTCAGCTGGTTCCCAGCTGTCAGTGTCACGGGACGGCTGGGGCCAATTAATCCTCATCAGCTGGGGCGCTGTTAATGAGTATAAAGAGGAGCAGCTTCGATCATTCGGGGCTGCGACATAAGCACTGCTAGGCTGAAGCCCCTTCGTCTGGTGTCAGCCTCAACTCCCCTTGCAGCATTCCGGTGTTTGTATCCCGCTGTGAGTATGCACGTCTTGTTACCCCCACGTCCGGTACAAGCTACCTGCGCTGTGCAGCCTGAGAATGTACGTCTGTATGAGTGTCTGTGCTCTCCTCATCCCTTATCCCTTACCCAGAATAAAACATCTCGACTCACTGGCTTGTCCCTGGCTCTGATTGCCCGGCTCCCTAGAGCCAGATATGACAATTTAAATGCCAAATTAAAACAAACCAAGAATCAGCAGAAGTTAATTTGTAGTTCTAAACATATTTAGGGTGGGTTTTTTTTACTCACGTTTTGTCTCTCCCACAACATTGTTCTTCTGTCCTACAGCACCCATTACAATTACATGCAAATGGCCAGTTATGCAAATTAGGCAATGGCATCATTTAGCGACTTCTAGCGACTTTTAGGACAGCCAATAGTTATTTTCCTTACTGAGGAGCTGGCAACAATGGTTAGTCCTTGTATAGTCCTGCTTCCAATTCACTGGTCACAATTTGCTATTTATGTTTCTATCACCTACTTCTCATCAGCTGTAACTGTCCATCTAAAGGTAAGCCCGTGTTACGTCTTCATTCCTTCTCCTCTGGTTTTTACTTTCAGGTTCCTTGTTTTAGTTTCACTTATAGTGTATTACAGCAGTAAAACAGCAGCTGCTGCTGCACAACACTTGCTTCTGCTTGGTTCTTGACAGAATTCAGCACACTTCTTTGCCATGATATTTTTGCAAGTGTTTTTTCAAGTTGGTGGTGTAAAATTGTAGATGCTGGTACCACACAGCAACATACTGAGGTGAGTCCCACAGACAGGCTCCAGTGATTTGACACTCGTTGCCTCTGTTTACAGAAGCCATAACAGGATTGCATCTTCATTTTATTATTAATGTATCGGTAAGTTACTTTTATTCCTTACCGATACGGATTCAGCCATTTTGCCTGGATTGAACCCGACACAGATGCGGCAGATCGGATCGGTTTATCCCTACTATCTCGTTTTGGCTCAATCCTGATTTTGACAAGGCAAAAACCATATATTGGCTATTTCTGGTCATTCTAGTTTCAGGAGAAGAGTACACAGATTTTGGTCCTCTCTCCCGTCATGTCTCTGTCATGGGGATAGGAACCAGTGATGTAGTGCAGCAAAGTAAAATACAGTGAACCCACACAAAGGGGATTATGCATGAATTAAATGTAGAGTGCATGGGACCAACTTGCCACTGTCCTTGTTTAATAATTGTGGCGAGGAATGGATTGATTAAGAAGGATGGTGGCTAAACTGTCATCTCTGCTGGAGTCCGAGTCCCACTGTACTGAACACACTGAGGAGCTCATTTAGCAGTAGGCTACATCATCCTAGGTACGCAACCGAGAGGTTTCGCAGGTCCTTCCTTCCTACGGCTGTCAGACTGTATAACCTAAGCAGGGCTGCTTGCAGAGATAGCAGAAAAAATGTGATGACTTAATAGTATTGAATGCAAAAGACGCAATAGACTTAGACAAATGGTCCCCTCCAGTATACAACTAGGACAATATCAGTCGCTACGGAGGGTGACAATATGTATGGGTACATATTCATACTATGTAGGATAACTAAGTAGACGGTTATGCTGTTTATTCCATCTTGCTACAATGCTCCGCACTTTGCATATATATTTATATATTTATATGTACATATGTATATTCACTGGTCTTATTTATATTTTTCGTATCTTCTTAATTATTGCTCTGAGTGTTGCTATCCCTGTGCTGTTGCAATCCTGGAATTTCCCCATTGTGGGATTAATAAAGGCTTATCTGATCTTATCTTATCTTATCTTATCTTATTATCCAACATCGCCAGCGGGGCCTCAGTCTGCGCTTGGCCGGCGGCATGGATCCTCATCCCCGGATGGCCTCACTGGATTTCTGCAGAGCGTGAACATGCATATAATCGTTCTGACTCTTCGCCTCCGCAATCATGACAGGATTGGATTTTAAATTTTCAGGTATTAGACCTTCTTTGTGATCTTTTAATGGTCACATTTTGGTGCTGTTATGTTGTAACTTGCAGACAAAGATGACACCAGGAGTGGAGCTGAACACTTGTTTATTATCATGCTGATCTCTGTGCAACCAACCATGCATACAGCCGCTGGCAGAGGTGAGGTGGAAGAGACCGGCCCCCTAACTGCAGCCCCTTATACCACCGGAGCTGGTGGAACCGGAAGCCGAAGCCACCACCCATAACACACAAATAAGAGCTCCAATATAAACAGTATATGAACAGTAAATAAATACATAATACCCCCCCCCCCCGGTAGAAAAATCCCAAAACACACACACACCATCAACCCACCCCAATTTGCAACCCGAATCATCTGCTAAACATAACTAAACTCAAATCACAAAAGGGGCCTATGGCATTCACACAAAACAACTAAAATTAGGGGGGATGGGTAGACTGCCGTCCTACCCCCCACACGACAAGGTGGGTTATTCTGCCGCCTATGTTATATAACAGTCCAGTTAAAAAAAAACTAGTGCCATGTCTCCTATGTAAGATAAAACAATCCCAGAACTATAAATACATAGTAATAACCACCAACAAGAACAGAAAGAACAGTTAACAACAGGCCCATGACTCGGTGAGGATGACCCATGGCCCCCCAGACCCTTCACCATCAGTCTGCCCCTGGAGGCAGTCCGCTTCCCGGACCACAGCTGGTCGCCTCAGTCCCGAAGTGTTTCTCCTCCACACCTCCGAGCGCTCCAATCATCCGTGGCTGTGCCTTTCTGCCTTCCTCGGGGCATGCCGTAGCTCATTAGGATGGCGCCACGAGCCATCCAACAGCAGAAGATAGCCATCGTGCTGCTCGCCCGTCACCTGCAGCCGACCCTGGTACCGTTCCATCTTCCGCTTTTCCCTCACCCGCCTGGACCTTGTCTCTGCCCGAGCCTGAACCCAGTCTGTGACTCTAAGCGGGGACTTGCACAGCCTGCGGTGTTTCCGCCTGGCACTCGCTCTTCCAGTGCCACTCGGTCCCGCCCCGACCGCTTGTAGATCCGCTGCTGACCCCGCCCCTGTGGTCCTGTGTTCACCAGTCCTCCACGGCCGTGCTCCGGAAACACCTGAGACCATCGTTTGGGCCCCGCTTGCCACCACAGATCCGCCCCCATGCCACCCAGTGCTCACATCCAGGGCAGCTCGGACACTGGTACCAGGGCTCTCCCGCGGCGACCCTGAGCGCGAAAGGGCCTGTCCACTTTCTGGAGTGCCCAGCAACTGCTCAACCCACACAGCATCGTCCCTAACTCTCGGAACCGGTCGTCCCACAGTCCGCAGCCCAACCACTCTTCCTCAGTGCCACTCTTGATGAAAAATCCAAGGCCATAAAACAGGTTTCAGCCCATGATGTTTGCGCCGCAGGCCGTCATGACAAACTCCACATTGGCCATCTCCACCAACTTGTACCGAGCTATCATTGTGACGGTATGCACCGTGGCCAACCGTTCTCCTCCATAGCCGCT
Organism: Pholidichthys leucotaenia; assembly: GCA_020510985.1. NCBI lineage: Eukaryota > Metazoa > Chordata > Actinopteri > Cichliformes > Pholidichthyidae > Pholidichthys > Pholidichthys leucotaenia. The sequence continues at coordinate 133,272,858 of CM035843.1, forward strand.
AAGTGGCACTGAGTCACCTCCAATTCCGTAGTGGGGAAAACACTGTCTAACTGTAGCCCAATATAACAGCGAACTCTCCGCTCCCGTGTTGATCAGCAACGGTACCGGAATACCACCCACAACTACCGTGCAGCGTGTGCGCCCACTGGTACTCAGGGACACCGTGTGTATCACTATCGGGGCGGGGAGAGTCGAGCTGTTGCGTGGGCTTTCTTGTTCTGCTGACTGGCACATCCTCACGAAATGATGTAGACGGCCACAATTGCTGCAGCACTTTCCTGTTGCCGCACACTCTTTGGTCTTAAAGTGGTGCTTTGTGGACCCACAGCCCATACACCTGGGCTTCCCTGGGGCAGACCTCATCCATGCAGCATTGGCCTCCTCCATGTCGTCCTCGATGCTCCCATCGCTGTCCGGCTCCACTACCTGCGTGGCCATGGGGGATCTTGAATTTCCCAGTGAAAGGCGCTCGCTTAGCTCCTGACTTAGCTTGTCTGCTGTTTCCAGCTGTAGCACCAACTCAACAGCTCTAGTCATCATCAGCTCTCCTGGGAATGTGAGCAGCTTGGAGCGGACTGCAGCACAGTTGGTGTGTTCCGCCAACTGGCCGCGCACCATTTCCTCCTCCAATGGCCTGAACCGACACTCACTGGCCAACTGCCATAAGTCTGACACGAATCGCTGGATCGGTTCACCTACCTGTTGGCAGCGCTGTCTGAACTTAATCCTTCTGACGATGATGTTGTCCGGTGCCTTGAAATGGCGGGCCATTAACTCGACCACTTCTTCGTAATTGTCCTCGTCCCCAAGCGTGCCCAAAATTCTCTGTCCCTCCATTCCTAGGTTGTGTACTAACAACACATGAGCTCTCAGCTTCTCCATTCTCCCCAGGTCCAACGCCACCATGTATGTCTGAAAAGCCTCGTACCACCGAGGCCACGGTACAGGCAGCTCCCACGGGAGCTCCAGGAATGGCCGAATAGGTGCTCCACACGCCTCCATGAGTCCACTTCTCGTCACCAAATGTTATGTTGTAACTTGCAGACAAGGATGACACCAGGAATGGAGCTGAACACTTGTTTATTATCACGCTGATCTCTGTGTAACCAACCATGCATGCAGCTGCTGGCAGAGGTAAGGCGGAAGAAACCGCCCCCCTACCTGCAGCAACTCTTATACCACCGGAGCTGGCGGAACCGGAAGCCGGAGCCACCACCCCGTACCACACAAATAAGAGCTCCAATATAAATAATATATGAACAGTAAATAAATACAGTGGGGCAAAAAAGTATTTAGTCAGCCACCAACTGTGCAAGTTCTCACACTTAAAAGATGAGAGAGGTCTCCAATTTTCATCATAGGTATACCTCAACTATGAGAGACAAAATGAGAAAAAAAAATCCAGAAAATCACATTGAAGGATTTTTAATGAATTAATTGGTAAATTCCTCGGTAAAATAAGTATTTGGTCACCTACAAACAAGCAAGATTTCTGGCTCTCACAGACCTGTAACTTTTTCTTTAAGAGGCTCCTCTGTCCTCCACTCGTTACCTGTATTAATGGCACCTGTTTGAACTCATTATCAGTATAAAAGACACCTGTCCACAACCTCAAACAGTCAGACTCTAAACTCCACTATGGCCAAGACCAAAGAGCTGTCAAAGGACACCAGAAACAAAATTGTAGACCTGGCTGGGAAGACTGAATCTGCAATAGGTAAGCAGCTTGGTGTGAAGAAATCAACTGTGGGAGCAATTATTAGAAAATGGAAGACATACAAGACCACTGATAATCTCCCTCGATCTGGGGCTCCACGTAAGATCTCACCCCGTGGGGTCAAAATTATCACGAGAATGGTGAGCAAAAATCCCAGAACCACATGGGGGGACCTAGTGAATGACCTGCAGAAAGCTGGGACCAAAGTAACAAAGGCTACATCAGAAACACACTACGCCGCCAGGGACTCAAATCCTGCAGTGGCAGACGTGTCCCCCTGCTTAAGCCAGTACATGTCCAGGCCCGTCTGAAGTTTGCTAGAGAGCATTTGGATGATCCAGAAGAGGATTGGGAGAATGTCATATGGTCAGATGAAACCAAAATGGAACTTTTTGGTAAAAACTCAACTTGTCGTGTTTGGAGGAGAAAGAACACCATACCTACTGTGAAGCATGGGGGTGGAAACATCATACTTTGGGGCTGTTTTTTCTGCAAAGGGACCAGGACGACTGATCCGTGTAAAGGAAAGAATGAATGGGGCCATGTATCGTGAGATTTTGAGTGAAAACCTCCTTCCACCAGCAAGGGCATTGAAGATGAAACGTGGCTGGGTCTTTCAGCATGACAATGATCCCAAACACACCACCTGGGCAACGAAGGAGTGGCTTCGTAAGAAGCATTTCAAGGTCCTGGAGTGGCCTAGCCAGTCTCCAGATCTCAACCGCATAGAAAATCTTTGGAGGGAGTTGAAAGTCTGTGTTGCCCAGCGACAGCCCCAAAACATCACTGCTCTAGAGGAGATCTGCATGAAGGAATGGGCCAAAATACCAGCAACAGTGTGTGAAAACCTTGTGAAAACTTACAGAAAACGTTTGACCTCTGTCATTGCCAACAAAGGGTATATAACAAAGTATTGAGATGAACTTTTGTTATTGACCAAATACTTATTTTACCAAGGAATTTACCAATTAATTCATTAAAAATCCTTCAATGTGATTTTCTGGATTTTTTTTTTTCTCATTTTGTCTCTCATAGTTGAGGTATACCTATGATGAAAATTGGAGACCTCTCTCATCTTTTAAGTGGGAGAACTTGCACAATTGGTGGCTGACTAAATACTTTTTTACCCCACTGTACATACATAATAGGTGCTTCTCGTTTCCTTCCATCATGTTAATGTAGTGACGCTGAGTTTTATCATTCAGTGGTCAGTCAATCCCAGGCACCACCCAGCAGTTTTCGGGGCCACTCTAAAGTACCCACCCCAGCCTGTACCTGAAAACGTCCCCTTATGAGTACATTCTTGCAGTGGAGATACACACTATGGGGGAAGATCCTGCAGCCACTGAAGCACTCCCAAGCCAGCCAAGACATTTTTTTCCTACATTAATTATCTTAAAAAGAGCTTTTTTTTTTTTTTTTTTAAATTATTAGCTCAGCATTTTTCACTCTATTTAGAATATAACATCCAGAAGACAAATATTTAACCTCTAAATTTTTATTTTATTGGTTCTGGCGCCACTCATTCTGGACTAACCTCAGAGCTCCTGTGCTCAAACAGAAAGTGAAGATTACAAGACAAAAGGCCCAACAGTGAACAGGAGGCCTGTGACTTTTCAAGGCCCAACCAAACAGAAGTAGGATCATCTTTAACCCATTCTGCTATAAACCTTAGTTGAGATGCTATTGGATACCAATTAATGTTAGGAACATCCAAACCTCCCATTGAACTTGGAAGTTGTAATTTTACCATTTTTAATCTTGGCTTCCTTTTGCTCCAAATAAAATCACTCAACCAACCATTGAGTAACTTCAAAACCTTATTAGTTATGAATATTGGAACCATCTGTAGGGGGTACAGTAACCTAGGCAGGATATTCATTTTGATGATAGACACTCTGCCGAGTAATGATAGGGGAAGTGAACACCGCCTGTTTAAGTCCTTCTTTATAGTGTCTAGGAGAGGGTTAAAATTGGCTTTAAATATCTGATGGAACATAGGAGTAATCTGAATACCCAGGTACACAAAACCTGACATAGACCAGCGAAATGGAAATAATATAAGGGAGTTCATTCTATTTCTGAGGCTTCCCATGGGCATAGCTAAAGATTTAGAGAAATTAATTTTGTAACCAGAAAAAGACCCCAAATAATTAATGATATCAACCAGTTGCGTAACAGAGGTAGCAGGCTCTGCTGCGTACAACAAAACGTCATCCGCATAAAGGGAAATTTTATGCTGCTTCTCCCCTACATCTATACCTCTGACAGCTGGATCCTGTCTGATGGCTTCAGCTAAAGGTTCTATCACAAGGGCAAAAAGAGCAGGGCTTAAGGGGCAGCCTTGACGTGTTGAGCGATAAATTGGGAAATTACCCAATCTATAACCATTTGTTATGACTGATGCCAAGGGTTTATTATACAAAAGTTTGATCCATTTGATAAAGTTATCCCCCAGATTAAATTTTTGTAATACTTTAATAAGGCCACTCAACTCTGTCAAAGGCTTTCTCTGCATCCAATGAGATGATTACAGTGTCATTTTCTTGTGATTGACAGAAATGAACAATATTTAAAAGCCTCCTAATGTTGTGACTAGAGCTTCTGCCTTTAATAAAACCTGTCTTGTCGTCCTTAATGATAAAAGGCAAAACCTTCTCTAATTGCAGAACCAGGATCTTAGATAACAGTTTAACATCTTGATTTAAAAGAGCAATAGGTCTATATCCTGAGCAATCTTCAGGACGCTTGCCTTTTTTAAGAATTAGAGAGATGTCAGCTTTTCTTAATGAATGAGGTAAGCTCTCAGAGGTAAAGGAGTGTTCTGTCATCTCCAAAAATGGATCCACAAGTATATCCTGAAATTCTTTGTAAAATTCACTGCTTAAGAATTTAAAGTCAGTTAGAAATCTCTGTGATAATAACCCCATAATTTGCAACACTATAAAGGCCTGGTTTATGACACGAAAGCTTGAAGGAAGATCAGATTTAACTACTTTATTAATTCCCATTCAAGGCAATCCGGACTTTGTTCCTGGTATGATGGACAGTGGTTATAATATATGGACAGTTAAAGGGTTAAAGAAAATGTATGACCTTTTTTTTTTTTTTCCACAATATCTTTATTGAACCTTTTTTTTTTTTTTAACAAACATGATACAAACAATCAAACACTAACACTAAAGTACTACAAAAAAAAAAAAATACCCTAAAAACACCAACAACCACCAACAAAATCAAGTCTTCAACAATGCTCCTCTGTTTAGTCTAGACAATCCAATACATTAGTATACATATTATGTTCACCAGTTTGGAATTTACTAGGTCCACACACATCATTCACCTTCTTCTTCAAGAGTTATGTTTAAATTTTTTACATAATCAATAAAAGGTCTCCATATATTCTCAAACACAATTTCCTTTGATTTCAGTATATATGTTATTCTTTCTAATGGAAGGTTTGTTAACATCTGTCTTAACCACTGAGTCACATCTGGTCTATGAGTCTTTTTCCATAATAGTGCAATACATTTTTTGGCATTAAGCAAACTGAGGTCTATGAATGTTCTTTCACTTTTATTGAAATTATGCTTTTCTGGGTACAGACCCAACAAAAACAGTTTAGGATTCAATATGATTTGTTTTGAGATTATTTTTTCAATTGTTACCCTCACCTCCTCCCAAAACATTCTTATTAATCTACATTCCCATAAACAATGAAATAGGGTTCCTTTACTTTCCATGCATTTTGTGCATGTATCTGGTATATTTTTGTTATATCTATTTAACTCCTCCGGTGTAACATACATCCGCATTAACCATTTGAAATGTATCAATTTAAGGCGTGCATTTATTGATTTGGTTTGAGCTTCTGTACAAGCCAATTCCCATTGTTCCTCTGAAATTTCAATTTGCAGATCTTCTTTCCAGTAGTTTAATCTTTTCAGTGAATTTTCACTTGAAGATAGTGTCAATGAGTTATAAAACTCTGAAATAATACCCTTTCTTTTACTATCTTTCATCATCATTTTTTCCAAGGATGAATAAATAGGTCGAGTGAGAGCTTTATTTTGATTTGATCGAATAAAGTTTCTAAGTTGAAGATATTTAAAAAAATGTGTTCTATTGAGATTAAATTTGATCCTCAGCTCTTCAAAAGACATTATGTTGTCTGCACATGGCAAATATAAATCCTGAATCTTTTGTATCCCTTTTAAATTCCATACTTTAAATACAGCGTCCGCTCTCCCTGGTTTAAAATATTGATTACCCCATATTGGACTAAATTGTGACAATAACTGTGGTTCTTTTAAATAGTTTTTAGCTTCACACCATATTTTGATCATATGCTTTACAAATGGATTTTTAACTTGTTTTTGTAATTTTTTTGCCGAATCTGAGTATATGAATATGGGAAGAGGTAAAGGTAAATTGTATGATTCCATTTCAGTCCAGTGAGGGAGATCATTTGATGAAAAATAATATGTCATAGACCTCAGTTGTGCCGACCAATAATACAACATAAAATTTGGACATTTCAGACCTCCACGATCAAATGGTAAATATAATAAAGACAAACGTAATCTAGCCCTCCTGTTGTTCCATATAAATTCCACTAACTTTTTTTTTATTCTTGAGAATAGATCTAAAGGTGGTGATAAGGGAATGTATTGAAATAAATAAAGTATTTTAGGTAAAATATTACTTTTAAGTATATTGATTCTCCCGATCATCGACATTGGTAGTGACATCCATCTCTGAGTTAACTCATTGATATCTGACATTAAGGCTTCATAGTTGACACTGGCGACTGATTCTAGCTTAGGCATAATTTGGATTCCTAAATATTTAAACTGATTTACAACATTGAATTGATTTACCTCAGGGGCTGGGTAATTTCTCTGGGTCTCATTTAGCATTAATATTGAAGATTTAGTTTTATTTATTTTATATCCTGATATTTCCCCAAAATTCTTTATTAAATTCAACAAGGTTGGAATTGATTTTTTTAGATTCGACATAAACAAAATTATATCATCGGCGTACAGGGAGATTTTATGTTCTGTTGGTCCAACTTTAATTCCATATATTTGTGAATGTAAACGTATCGCTATCGCTAAAGGTTCAATTGCCATAGTAAACAGTAAAGGTGAAAGTGGACAGCCTTGTCGACATCCTCTATTGATTTTTATTGGTTTTGAAATATTGTTATTTGTTAGGATTTCTGCTGTAGCATTATTGTATATTATTTGAACCCATTTTATGAAATTATTTCCAAGTCCAAACCTTTGTAGGACTTCAAAAAGAAAGGGCCATTCAACTCTATCAAAGGCCTTTTCGGCGTCCAATGATAGGAGAGCTGTATCCGGTGCTTCTTTATTAAAATAAATAATATTAAATAGTCTTCTTACATTATGGAAGCCTTGTCTACCCTTTATAAAGCCATTCTGATCTCGATTAATAATATTTGGTAAAATTTCTTGTATTTGTCTTGCTAAAATTTTACAGATTATCTTAAGGTCGGCGTTTAATAGGCTTATTGGTCTCATATTTTCACATTTATTAGAGGGCTTACCTGGTTTTGGCAACAGTATAATTAAGGCATTATTTATGTATGATGGTAAATTATTATTTTGAAATGCTTCTAAAACCATTTCCAAAAAAGGTTTTATTAATTTATTCTTAAATTTTTTATAAAGGTCAACTGGAAGACCATCTGGTCCTGCACTTTTTCCTGATTTCATATTATCAATGGCTAGCCCAACTTCTTCTTGACTAATTTTAGACTCCAATATCTCCCTGTTTTCATTTGGAATACACGGTATAGATAGTTCGTTCAAAAACCCATTTAGTTTTGTTAAATCAGGTTCATTTTTGGTATCATATAATTTTTCATAGTAATCTCTAAAGGCTCTATTAATTTCTAAAGGATCTATAACTACCTGTCTGTTACTTATAATACTGGTAATTGGTGTTTTAATTTCCAATTGTTTAATCTGCCATGCTAATAATTTTCCTGATTTTTCACCTTGTTCATAAAAAGATTGTTTCAATCTTAGAAGACTCGAGGCAGCTCTATTCGCTGATTTTTTGTCGTATTCAGCTCTCAAAATCAGTAATTCATTCTCCAACCTTGGGTCACTTCCTGCATACACTTTTTCCTGAAGACTTTTTATTTTATGTTCCAATTTAGCTCTCTCCTCTCGAGTCTTCTTAGATTTTGATCCTGTATAACTAATAATATGTCCCCTAATAAAAGCTTTGAAAGCCTCCCACTTTACACATGCTGATGTTTGTGTAGTATTGATGTCAAAGAACTCGTCTATCTGTTTTTCTATATACTTGACAAATTCCTCATCCTGAAGCCATTTATGCTGAAATTGCCATCTACCTGATTCCTTTGTCAATTTTTTATCTACATATATTAGACAACAGGGTGCATGATCAGAAATCACGATGTTATCATAAAAGCAGTTTTGAATCTTGGACCTTAATTCTGTGGAAATCAAAAAATAATCAATACGTGAGAATGTCTTGTAGGTACTGGAATAACAAGAATAGGCTTTAACTTGTGGTTTCATTTCTCTCCATATATCTAACAATCTCAATTCTTTCATAAAATGATTAATAGTCATCCTACATCCAATGTGCGTACAATCCAGTCCTGTTGATCTATCCACACCTGGATTCAATGTACAATTAAAATCCCCTGCTATTATATGTTGCCCTGTAAGTGATGATAAGATGAGAAATAAATTAGCAAAGAACTTCTGATCATCTATATTGGGACCATATAAGTTCACAAGATTTATATTTTCTAATAGCAAAGAACCTTGAATGATTACATATCTTCCAAATTTGTCTCCAATTACATTTTTCACCTGAAAAGGAACTGATTTATGTATGAGAGTCATAACTCCCCTGGCTCGGGATGAAAATGAAGAGGTGAATACACTTCCCTGCCATCTACTCCTAATTCTTTTAACATCCTCCTCTATCAGATGAGTTTCTTGTAAAAACACAATTCTTGAACCCATGTCCTTTATTTTATTCATAACTTGTTTAAGTTTTTTAAAATTTTGTAGACCTCTGCAATTCCATGAAGTTAAATTAAGATTAACACTTTGGTCCATGATCAATAGAGAGTTTGGGATTACCTTGCAGTGTAAACATGCTCATACAGAGAAGCAAAAACATGAGTGGTTGAACATTCATCCTACAAACTACACACAAACAAATTTCCCCTTCCCACACTTGTGGCAAACCCCCCAAAATCAAAAGAAAAATTCTGTCTCCCGATATAGCCATCGACCGTTCCACACCCACGGGGAACAGCCTAAGCCACTCCTTCTTCATCCTCCCAATCACCCTAACTCTACTGCTTTTAATGACGTAACATTAACTCTCCTCTGTAGTTTTCCAACTTAACTCCAAAATTTTTAACAACTTTGTACATCATAGTTTTTTTTTTTGTTTGTTTTGTTTTTGTTTTGTTTTTTTAATATATAATACAATCTATATTTTGTAAACTTACTATTTACTTCAAGTCAGTCAGATGCCTGTGCAAATGCTTAATTATTCTACCTTATATTTTGTTCATGCTTAGCTCCCACCAGTCTCTTCTTCTTCTTTGATCTTCTTGATGAACTCCTGCGCCTCCTCTGGGGTCTTGAAAATGTGGGTTCTGCCCTCATACGTGGTCAGCAGTCTCGCAGGATAGATTACACCATGACGAATCCCAAGGTTGCGCAGCTCCTTACGTACGGGATCAAACTGCTTCCTCAATTGCTGGATTCCTGTGGCCAAATCTGGGTAGAACCGCACCTGCTGGTCCTGGTGTTTAATCTCTCCTTTAGCACGTGCAGCGTTGAAGATCTTCATCCTGTCTCTGTTGCTAAGAAACTTCATAATTAAGGTCCTCGGCGGTCCCTTATCTCTCCGTGGGCCAATACGATGTGCTTTTTCCAGAACCACTGCTGATTGCAACTCCTCGCTGCCCAGCACCTCCGGAATCCACTTTTCCAGAAAGGAACATACGTCCCGACCTTCTGATTCCTCTGGAAGACCCACCAGCCTCAAATTATTCTGTCTCGACCGAGATTCCAAATCCAAAATATTATCTTCCAGAGATTTATTTTTTTTTTCCAAAGTGCGCACCTTTAATTGAAGACGGGTGACGTCATCTTCAGCACTAGCGAGACGGAGCTCCATCTGCGCCGTTCGTTCTACACAGTCACCCAATTCCTTTCTTATTCCTTCCAACGCTGTCATAATCCCATCAAATCTAGAGGAAAAGTCCGCTCTCATTGAACTCATGGCAGCCATCAGCGCATCTGCGCCATTCCCCGCAAACATCGCACCGCCGCCAGCTTCCTCCGCCATATATGGAGTTTTGTTTGCTGCGTCACAGACCTGAAAGTCCGTTAATTTGGACTGTTTCGGCGGCTCGCTTTTTCCTTTTCCTGGTTTTCCAGCCTTAGGCTTCGCCGACATATCCTCGCCCAAATGCTGGGATACGTTCTGTCCCAAATGAGAGAGTTATTTGCCGATTTTTTTTCTCCAGGAGCAGAGCAGAGCGAGACACGTCCGTCCTACGTGGCAGCCATAACCGGAAGTCATGTATGACCTTTTTGATGGTGCATTGTTATCATTTGAACAGCTTCAGGAGAAATTTGGTCTTTCTAAACAGAATTTTTTTAGATACCTTCAGATCCAAGATTTCATAACTAGAAAGACCACACTCAATGTAAATGCCACAGTGTCTGCAGTTGAGCGGTTACTTCTTTTAGGCCCAACCAAAAAATTTATAACTCGCTGTTATAGTGCCTTAAGTCAGTCAGATGTGATATGTGTGTCAATTATGCAGGATCTTAAAAAGAAATGGCAATGTGAACTTGGTGTAAATATTTGTGAGGATTCATGGGATGCAATCTGGGAGTGTGCCAAGAAGATTTCAATATGCAATCGTGCAAGACTATTGCAATACAAAATCTTACATCGCTTACAAATCTCTCCCAGTAAAAGATCCAACATGAATCCCCAGCTTTCACCCATGTGTCTGAAATGTAAAATTTCAGTTGGTGCCTATAAGATAAGATAAGCCTTTATTAGTCCCACAATGGGGAAATTCCAGGATTGCAACAGCACAGGGACAGCAACACTCAGAGCAACAATCAGAAGGCAAGAAAAAACAACATCTAGCAAACATATGTCCATATTACTATAAATGTATATATATAGACACACAGTGCAGAGCATTATGGCTGGTGGATGTGCAGCAGAAAGTCTAAGCTCTCTCTCCGCGGATGCAGCGGGCCAGCTGGAAGTCTTTGGGCATGATGGTGACCCCCTTAGCGAAGAAGAGACCACCAGGTGGGTCTCGCTGGTCTCCTGCAGAGCCATGACGGCGAAACTCAGGAAACGCAGGACGGTCTTGAAGTCCTGAGCGATCTCCCTCACCAGGCGCTGGACGGGCAGCTTACGGATGAGCAGCTCCGTGGATTTCTGGTAGCGACGGATCTCTCTCAGAGCCACGGACCTGTGACGGCGAGGCCTCTTCACTCTGCCGGTGGCCAGAGCGCCTCTCCGAGCAGCCCTGGTGGCTAGCTGTCTCCTGGGGGGCTTCTTCCTCCAGTAGATTTTACGGGCGGTCTGCTTGGTTCTTGCCATCGCTCTTTATTATTCTGTCTTATATTTCTTTCACGCCGCCTAAACTCCAGCCCGGCACCCGCTTCGTTTTCGCTACAGCTCCCGGTATGTCGAGTTTCCCATTAGCACTGGGCGGCGGCCAAGTGCTAGCTAGCACTAGCTCCTCCCCGCTGTAACGTCTCCCGCTGCAAACCGTGGCTCCGTCCGCCGACCCGGGAGACCCCCGGGGCGATCCGTGCGTCCATGATATATATACAGAGTGAAAGGTGTAGAAAGAAGAAGGAAGATAAAAAAAAAAGGCTGTTGCAACAGGCAGCCGACTCGTGTGGCGCCGCCGGTCCGGCAGAGCCGGAACCGGAAAGGTCTAGGTCTAGGTCTAGGTCTAGGTATACTCATTGTGTTTGGTCTTGTCCTAAAATCCAAGCATACTGGCTGGACGTTTACAAGACATGAGTTAAATATTTGGTGTGAATGTAGACATGGATCCTCGCTCTCTGATACTGGGACACCCAAACCAGGACTTACTTTTTGGAAGCTCTGCAAGACTGTACAATATCCTTGCATACGCGGCAAGAAGGAATATTTTTTTTGTCATGGATATGTGACAAACCACCAACTAAAACAAACTGGCATAAAATCATCATGGAGTGTTTCTCTTTGGAATATTTAACATGTTTACTTCACTCAGCAAAGAGATCCATCCATCCATCCATCTTCTACCGCTTTTCCGGAGGTCCGGGTCGCGGAGGCAGCAGTTCAAGCAGAGAAGCCCAGACTTCCCTCTCCCCAGCCACCTGCTCCAGCTCTTCAGAGGGGATACCAAGGCGTTCCCAGACTAGCTGGGAGACATAGTCTCTCCACCGAGTCCTAGGTCTGCCCCGGGGTCTCCTCCCAGTGGGACGTGCCTGAAACACCTCAAGTGGGAGGCGTCCAGGAGGCATCCTAATCAGATGCCCATACCACCTCAACTGACTCCTTTCAATGTGGAGGAGCAGCGGTTCTACTCTGAGCCTCTCCCGGATGACTGAGCTCCTCACCCTATCTCTGAGGGTGAGTCCAGCAATCCTACGGAGAAAGCTCATTTCAGCCGCTTGTATCCGCGATCTCGTTCTTTCGGTCATTACCCAAAGCTCGTGACCATAGGTGAGAGTAGGAACGTAGATTGACTGGTAAATCGACAGCTTTGCCTTAGAACTAAGCTCCCTCTTCACCACAACAGACCGGTACAACGTCCGCATCACTGCAGATGCTGCTCCAATCCGTCTGTCGATCTCTCGCTCCATTTTCCCCTCACTCGTGAACAAGACCCCAAGATACTTAAACTCCTCCACTTGGGGCAGGAGCCTGTCCCCAACCCGGAGAGGACAATCCACCTTTTTCCGGCTGAGGACCATGGACTCGGACTTGGAGGTGCTGATTCTCCTCCTCCACCTCCTCAGCAAAGAGATATTTTATGAAAATATAGACCCCATATTTCAAATTCTCTAATCTTACGGTGGCTTCAATTCTTGGGAGCATTAACTTGGATTAAATATGACTTATTTTTTCTTGGACCTTGTTTGTGGTGCCATGATGGTTACGCTCCTCTGTACAAGTGTACAAGTGCTGGTTTATGTATGTACATGTATGAGTTTCTAGCTGTGAAGTATATCCCCCCCCCCCCTTTTTTTTTTTTTTTTTTTTTTTTTAGTTTCAATCTCTAATTTTGTGTAGATCAGTGTTGTGCTGAGCTGTTTTTCACGGTTTGATTGTTGGGAGGGGGGGTTTGTGTGTGTGTGCAAAACAAAAAAAATCAATAAATACAACTGGAAAAAAAAAAAAGAAAGTGAAGATTAGGAGTTCTTGAGGTGTTTGACTTTTCTTTCTCTGCACAGATGAGAGGCCGCTGGCATGTTTCTGTGAACCAAACCGCACATGATGCCTCTCCTAAGTTTGGCCAGTCAGCTCAAACTCACATGCGTGTACAAAGCAGCGGCCTGATTAGTGCTGTGAGCGTCCGACTGACATTCCTCTGGAGGTCAGTGCATTCCTAAACGGCCTCCTGTGTCATGTCCTTCTGTCAGCTGCTGTGTGTCGCCACCCATGTATGTACCCACTTTGATAAAAGCCCGCCTGGGGCCATGGCAGGGTGACATGGCGCTCACACACTGGTATTGTTGTCGCCACTCTAAGACCACTTGTCTTTGTCCGGGCCAGGGATCAGGCTGGCAAACCCCAGCCTCCTCTCTGTCTACACCTTTCCTCCTCCTCCTTTCATTCATGAGCAGCTACACGACACAAACAGATGCAGCGGGCTGTCAGTCACCTCTTCAATGAGAACTCACCAGAGTGTAACCCAGACAGGCAGTACTCAGAGTCAGTACTATCGGAGCACTGCAACTCTGCTGAAAAGCTCTGCATGTGTAATCAAGAATATGTAGGCTAGTTACTATAATTATTTTATTATTACTGATGCATTAAAGAGCTTTTTCGAGTTATTTTAGTGCATTATGTAGAATTTTTGTGACATTATATGGTTTGAAAAGTCAAACAACCCAAAGTCCTCCTGCATAGGAGTTCTCCTCTCCCACGGAAACAAGGAGTTTCCCGCTAAGGCTGCATTCAGACCAGGATAGTCCAGGGGTCTCGGTTTGACTGGGCGGAGAATGCTGAGAATTTTCGCACCTTCGTTTGGTTTGGTGTGCATTCACACTGCAGTGGACCAAACTGCCTGGACAATGTCACGCAGTTACAACAACTGCTTGTTTGGGGTGCTGTAGCTGAAACCACCACTGACCAGGAAGAAAAAATCTCAGCGAAGAAGAAAAATCCAGCTCATCGACTGGCCAGGACTGAAAACGGAAATCTGTTCCCTTCAGCCGGGTTGTTTGTCCGCCACAAACATTTTTTAACTTTTTCTCCTTGGCTTTCTCTGGTAAAAGGATTTCTCAGATTTCTCGGTTGTCTTTATTGTTATTTTCTACCCAAAATGTACTACTGTAAATGCCACTTCCTTTTTTCAGACTACGTGTTGCTGTGGTTACACAAACGCCAAGGGGCACTTCCACCCTTTGGTCTGCTGAATAGTCCATTTGGATTCACACTGCAAACGTTCGTTTGCAAGTGAACCAAGACCTCTTTTCAGGGGGACTAGACTTGACTTGTTTGGTGCGCACCAGAGTTCCAACACATGTTCAGATTGCACCAACCGAACCGGACTATCCGTGGAAGCCACCGTTTGGTCCTTTGAGCCAGACCAAACAGTGGCCGTCTGAATGTGCCCTAAGCCTCAGCGCTCACATTGCTACAGTGCAGCTACATAAGCTAGCGGCCTTCTTCTTTAGCTGCTCCCTTTAGGGGTCGCCACAGCGGATCATCTGCCTCCATCTCAAACCTATCCCTTGCATCTTATTCTGTAACACCAACACTCACCCCTGACACTCGTTTCCACCCACTCCACCCTGCCTGCACTCTCTCCTTCACCTCTCTTGTGCATTTTCCATTGCATGGTTTACCCCAGGTATTTAAACTCATCAACCTTCATTACCTCTACTCCTTACATCTTCACTGTTGCACCTGTCTCCCTCTCATTCACACACCTGTATTCAGTCTTGCTAATACTGACTGATTCATTCCTCTTCTCTCCAATGCATACCTCCACCTTTCCAAGTTCTCTTCTACCTGCTCCCTACTCTTAATGTCATCTGCAAACATCATGGTCCACGGAGACTCCTGCCTGACCTTGTCTGTCAGCATGGCAAACAAGGTCAGGCCACCCCCACCTTGAATCCATCCGTCACTTCTACAGCACACCTCACCACCGTCTCACTGTCCTCATTAGATTAGCTTGTGGCCTGACCGTGGTTTTTAGAGCTCTTCTGTGTAAATTCTAGTTACCCCATTAGACATCTAAGGTCCCAGCTCATTCATTAATCCACAGTTGCTAATAAATCTCACATCATTCTGATCTATTTTTTGTTTTTTCCAGCATGACACATGTACCGAGGGTGCTAGCATTGCTAGCTTTGTGATATGACACTTTCTTATTTTTATTGTGTGTAAAATGGAGTCACTGAACTAGACCATTCTGGCTTACTTTGTTATATTTTGGCCATGATAGCCGAGCATTATGGGCTACAAAAATGTTAGCTGCTGTGAGATACGCTATTGACCACTCAAGCCACACACCCATCTCTGATAATGGTTTATTTGGGCCTTTAACCTGCTAACATTCACCCAATATTTGGCAGTATGTTACAAAGTCCGACAGCAAAGTCAGAGGCTAACGCTAACCTCAAACACGGTATCATCATCAAAACATAAATCTCAGAGACATGACAAAAGTCAGTTTATCATAAAAACTGCTCCTTCCCTTTATGTAAAATGGTACTGCAATACTTTAACCCCAGTTTGCTTAGACCAAATCTTGTCATAGAGCTGTGTGGGAGCTGTGTGAACATACAGGAAAAGAACATAATAAGGGCTCTTTAATGTGTGTAAATGTAGTGCAAGTGAAGTTCTTTAAATCTGCTCTTAAGACATATTTACTGCAAAGAAGGATGTGGAAGAGAATGGTGAGCATGCACATCAGTGGCGAAATCTCCAGGACACATGCAAATTGTTTGTGACACAATTTAGAGCATTACAAAAACAATAGAGACTGTATGTAAAAGATGGACGTGACATCATGATCTGAAATTTGAAACTAGTCCATCAAGAAGTGTGGCTATTAGAGAAAGGGACATGTACCCGGGTACAGTATGTCTGCCTACATGTTGGTATAATAAACTGGAAATAATTCATGGGTGGGACACAGGTAAAATTTATGACAAAAAAGTAACAAGTTTATTGGAAATGTCAAATTTTCTAGAAAAAAATTGCTGAAGTTATACAAAAAAGACTAAGTACAGAAAGCTGCAAATTTAAGCATAAAAAAACTCACCAATTTACAAGAAAGGATGGCATATTTAACATCCTGAACTAAAACTAAAACACCTAAATGATTCAACAATAGATTTAATAGGAAAAAAATACAAATTTATAAGAAAAATCTAATTTTTCCATATTTAACAGGGATAAACCTATAATTATTGCTAACCATCCAGTTTATCATACTTGGCTGTTTTACCTTAATTTTAAGGCTCAAGTGCATTGTGTGGCTCCACGCCTCTTTAAAACAGTCCAGGCTGATGACACCTGGGTTTGTAAAAGAGTCAAAAGTTCAGCAACTTTTGTTAGGCTCTGAGCTTAATTGATTTGGGGCATTTTAAAGACTCAAAACAATAATTAAAATTTAAATCCAGTCCCAAATTAACCACCAATAAAGTCCCTGGGTTATTTTATTTCTCTTTGTACAATGTTCAGCTGTTTGCATTGGTTCTGCAGTACTCGTGACCTGTAAACTGAACTTTGCGGGTGGAATCAGTGAAACGGCCTGGTAAACCAAAATTTAAAGTGCTCCTATTATATTTTTTGGGATTTCCCATTTATTTTAGTGTGATATGTAATATTTCTGTCCAAAGTCCTCCTGAACAAGAGTTCTTTCCCACAGAATCTAGGACTACAACTCTGCCTGAAATGCTTCATTTGGATTTGCTGTTCTCTTCTGTGAGGTCATCACGTCATTATGTAACAGACCTGATACAGTCCTGCCTCCTGGATAGTCTGGCATGCCCTCTCCTATGAGGAGAAGGGGATGTTTCCCACTGAGCCTCGGAGCTGACATACAGTGCAGCTAGTTTAGCTGCCAAGTTAGTTTGTAGCCCGACCATGGTTTTCAGAGCTCTTCTATGTAAATTCTAGTCCCCCCACTAATCATCTGTGATCTCAGCTCTTTCATTAATCCACAGTCAGTAATACAGTTTTGCCCCGTTTACATACCTCCAAGGTATTACCTCCAAGTTATGTGAACTTTACAGGCACAACTGGATGAATAGTGCCGATTAGAAGTAGTGGCCATAATTATTATTATTATTATTATATTATAATATAATTACATTATATATATATATTAATAACATAAATTTGCATACCCTGGAGGTATGTAAATGTTTTAAGTACAACTGTATATCTCACACCATTTTGGCTTGGCTTTTTTTCCCAAGACTGAGACTGTTAGCATAACTAGGTTAGTGGAAAAATTCAGAGCAACCAAGGTTTTTTACGGATTTTTTCTTCTTTTTTGTAAATTGTAGTCCTTGTACTAGACCAGCTCATTCATCAATCTACAGTCAGTTATACAAGATATCTCATGGAATTCTGGCCTATTTTTATATTCCGAGGACTTTGTGTCCCTTCAATTTACTCCCCCTGTCAGCTCCAGCATAAGTAAGACAATTTAAATAAAGTATTAAAGTTTTTATAGACCAAGATGACTCTATAAATACTATTTATATGCAGCATATATCAAATATGAGCAGAGCTCCTTTTGGCAAAGTTTTAGACTTTTTTTAAAGTGGTGTGAAAATTCAAATCTACATCTTAATACCTCCAAAACCAAAGAAATGATCATTGATTTTAGAACAAAACTCCCTCTCAACCTTCATCAACAATGAGGAAATACAATTGATGTTGGAGTATAAGTACCTGGGCATTACATCCATCCATCTTCTTCCGCTTAATCCTTTTCGGGTTACACTGGACCACAAACTAAAATGGGACATCTGGACTGATCTCATGAGTACCAAGACTCAGCAGAGACTGTACTTTTTAAAGAAACTCTTGTATTCTAATGTTAGCAACAATTTGCTTAGGATTTTTTTATTGTGCTTTTATTGAGAGTGTTTAACCTTTGAACTTATTTGCTGGTTTGGCAACATTACAGAGGCACAGAAAAAGACTCTCCAAAAAACAATCTCCATCGCCAGTGAGATAATTGGAAGTCCTCTTCCCAGTCTGGAAAGCCTTTACAGGGAAAGAACTATGAAAAAGGCCCGTGGCATTGTGGGTGATCGGAGGCGCCCACTGGCTTCATCTTTTGAATTGCTGCCTTCTGGACATCAGTATCGGCCCCCTCCTTTCACAAAAAACATTTTCTTTTCTCCTTTGTACCCCAGGCTATTAAGTTTTTAAACGCCTAATGTCTGCTATGAGGTGCATGTACTGTACTGTGTGTGTTTTTGTGTATGTTGTTTTTGTGATGCTGCAGCACAATACTTTATGGTAACAATGATTGATTGATGGGTGGATGGATGGATGGATGGATGGATTGAAAGAAAGTAAATGTGTTTAGCACAATAAAGCTGCTGGACAGGACAAAAAATATATATTTTGGCCATAATAGCTTGGTATACCAGTCCATGGATCACCACCTTATCATGGTGGGGGGTTTGTGGGCCCTAATGATCCCAGGAGCTGTAT
Organism: Pholidichthys leucotaenia; assembly: GCA_020510985.1. NCBI lineage: Eukaryota > Metazoa > Chordata > Actinopteri > Cichliformes > Pholidichthyidae > Pholidichthys > Pholidichthys leucotaenia. Next base: position 133,291,561 of record CM035843.1, read on the forward strand.
GTTGTTGGAGGCAACTTGCCCCTGCTAAGGTCCCTTATAAGGCAAATTGGTCATGGGTGAAGGGCCAGACCAAGAGTGATCCGATAAAGAAGTTAAACCAAGATACCAGTCTACCGCACCTGATTTGGGGTTCCCAGGGTTCAAGGGCAAGTGCCTGGCTACTGGGTTTCTGTCCATAGGGCCTGCCTGGGCTAACATGTGTCTGTCCTCCAGTGGGCTCACCGCCTGCCGCTTACACTGCTGCCACCGTGACTTGGACCCCCGGATAAGTGGTAGAAGATGGATGGATAGCTTGTTAATCACAAGGCATCCACCTGAGTGAGGCAGCCAGGGTGCAGCACCTTTCCCGGAGTACTGGCTTAGAGGTAGAGCATCCACCCCACAACCAGGAGGTTGGGGTTCAAGTCCCGGCCAGGTCATGCCAAACACCATATAAAAATTGAACTTCCTGCCATCCAGCTTGGTGATCAGAAAAATGGAATGGAGGAGGGAAATGTGGGCGGCAGTGGCTCAGGAGGTAAAGCGGGTCGTCCAATAACCAGAGGGTTGATGGTTCGAATCCCGCTCTCCCCCAGCCATCCTGCTGTTGTGTCCCTGGGCAAGACTCTTTACTCACCTTGCCTCCAGTGTCCATGACACTGAGTATGAATGTGCATAAATGTTCGGTAGTGGTCAGAGAGGCTGTTGACACGGATTGGCATCCACGTTTCCATCAGTCTGCCCCAGGGCAGCTGTGGCTACAGTAGTAGCTTACCACTATCAATGTCTGTCTGGAGTGAATGAATAATAGACTCATTGTAAGCACTTTGAGATGTCACTTGACATGTAAAGCACCATATAAATCTAATCCATTATTATTATTATCATCCCTTCACCATTCACACCTAGGGACACTTTAGAGTCTCCAATTAACCTAACATATATTTTTGGAACGTGAGAGGAAACCGGAGCACCCAAAGTAAACCCACACAAGCACGGTGAAAACATACAACCTCCACACAAATAGCCCCTACTGGCTGGTGGATTTGAACTCACAAGTCTTACTGTGAGGCAGTTGTGCTAACCACTACACCAAGCTGCCCATCTTCTGAGCAGCCACAGTCGGGTTTTCTGGCTCACTTTGAGATCGGCCTGTTGGACACAAACTGACAGAACAGGGTGCTAGCCTTTGGCTTGGCTGCAACTAAACATTCCTTTTATCTATTTTCCATATATTCCATCTATCCCTGCTAGACACCCGATTTCCGAACCAGATCATCTACAGCCGTGGACAAAATTGTTGGTACCCCTCTGTTAATGAAAGAAAAACCCACAATGGTCACAGAAATAACTTGAATATGACAAAAGTGGTAATAAATAAAAATTCTATGAAAATTAACCAATGAAAATCAGACAGTGATTTTGAATTGTGGTTCAACAGAGTCATTTTAGAAAAGAAACTCATGAAACAGGCCTGGACAAAAATGATGGTACCCTTAACTTAATATTTTGTTGCACAACCTTTTGAGGCAATCACTGAAATCAAACGATTTCTGTAACTGTCAATGAGACTTCTGCACCTCTCAGCAGGTATTTTGGCCCACTCCTCATGAGCAAACTGCTCCAGTTGTCTCAGGTTTGAAGGGTGCCTTCTCCAGACGGCATGTTTCAGCTCCTTCCACAGATGTTCAATAGGATTTTGATCAGGGCTCATAGAAGGCCTCTTTAGAATAGTCCAATGTTTCGCTCTTAGCCATTCTTGGGTGTTTTTAGCTGTGTTTTGGGTCATTATCCTGTTGCAAGACCCATGACCTGCGACTGAGACCAAGCTGTCTGACACTCGGCAGCACATTTCTCTCTAGAACACCTTGATAGTCTTGAGATTTCATTGTACCCTGCACAGATTCAAGACACCTTGTGCCAGATGCAACAAAGCAGCCCCAGAACATAACAGAACCTCCTCCATGTTTCACAGTAGGGACAGTGTTCTTTTCTTGGTATGCTTCATTTTTGTGTCTGTGAACATAGCGCTGATGTGCCTTGCCAAAAAGTTCCACTTTTGTCTCGTCTGTCCATAGGACATTCTCCCAGAAGCTTTGTGGCTTGTCAACATGCAGTTTGGTAAATTCCAGTCTGTTTTTTTTATGATTTGTTTTCAACAGTGGTGTCCTCCTTGGTCGTCTCCCATGAAGTCCACTTTGGCTCAAACAACGACAGATGGTGCGATCTGACACTGATGTACCTTGACCTTGGAGTTCACCATGAATGTGTTTAGAGGTTGTTCTGGGCTCTTTTGTTACCATTCGTATTATCCGTCTCCTTCTCCGGCCACATCCAGGGAGGTTGGCTACAGTCCCGTGGATCTTAAATTTCTGAATAATATGTGCAACTGTAGTCACAGGAACATCAAGCTGTTTGGAGCTGTTCTTATAGCCTTTACCTTTAACATGCTTGTCTATAATTTTCTTTCTAATCTCCTGAGACAACTTTCTCCTTTGCTTCCTCTGGTCCATGTTTAGTGTGGTACACACCATGTCACCAAACAGCAGAGTGACTACTTGTCACCCTTTATATAGGCCGACTGACTGATTACAAGTTTGTAGACACCTGTGATGTTAATTAGAGGACACATCTTGGTTGAACATGTCCCTGTGGTCACATTATTTTCAATCTTTTCGAGAGATACCATCATTTTTGTCCAGGCCTGTTTCATGAGTTTGTTTTTTAAAGTATTTCTGTTGAACCACAATTCAAAAGCATTGTCTGATTTTCATTGGTTAATTTTCATAGAATTTTTATTTATTACCACTTTTGTCAGATTCAAGTTATTTCTGTGACCATTGTGGGTTTTTCTTTCATTAACAGAGGGGTACCAACAATTTTGTCCATGGCTGTATCAACTCCTAACCATGTATTTCTAATCATAGACGTTATTTTAACTTTTTTTTATTATAGTGTATTATGCTTTGGACAGGACACCAGACACCTCTTCCATTAGCAGAGTTAGCCATTTACTCATTCAGTGTTGTTTTGCGCTTATTACACCCCAGGAGACGATTATATGCTATCAGCCACTCAAACCACACACACCTGTCTCCAATAATGCTTTATTTGGGCTTTTAAACTCTAAAATTGACAAAATATTTGTTAGTATGTTACTGTCTGACAGTAAAAGCTAAAAGCTAACGTTAGCCTTAAACATGGTGTTACCGTTAAAACAGACATCTCATAGAAATGACGAAAGAGGGCGGGTTGGGCAAACTGCAGCTGATTAGCATTTAAAGTGACACTCCGGCAAAAATCAAGTTTTTCCTGTTGTTAACATGTCTGTAACACGTTTTTGTGACTGAAGATAAGATAAGCCTTTATTACTCCCACAAGACTTACAAGGCATATCAAGAGAGAAATCACTGGAATGTCTTGTATCTGTTTTTTTGCTGTAAAGTTTCACTTAAGCTCCCCCCGTCCCAAACGGGCGACTTTGGACAGATTGTTTCTAGCGACGTAAGTATTCCTGCTTAGCCTGATTGGTTATAACATTAACCAGTCAGGCTAAGCACTGAGCATGGCTATAGGTGAGAGAAAAAAAAGGAGCTAAGGAGCAAGCAGGAGCTTTCACAAGATGGGAAAGATGGCAGATTATACATGTTGAGCTTTTGGCTGTGTGAGCAAATCCTCTTCTTTTAAATTACATGTCTTACCCACAGACATGAAAAAACAACAGCAATGATTAATTTTATTTGGAAAAACCTCAGTGTCCCTGCTAAAATACCAGAGGACTCGGGTTTGCAGCCTGCATGCTAGGGGAGACAGCCCTGGTGTGCATGGCGCAACAGCTGGGGTGAGTATTGTTTAGAACCTGCGGAAGGATCATTCTCGGTGGAGTGGAGTCACTGCCCGGCCTGGCATAGAGGCTGGAAGGCTCCCCACTGATCTTTAGTTACCCACTCACCATGGATCACCTCAATGGGGGTTGTGAGCAGTTCGCCTTGGTCCGGTGCACCCTGCCAGCCAGCTTGCCTCTCCCCAGAGCGAGCCGGGGAGAGAGCGCCAAAGGAACCGAGCACTCCTCGGCTCCTCCCTCTTCCCCTGAAGGAGCAGTGCCTGGTTACCCACTCACCGCGGATCACCTCACTGAAGGCTAGCAAGCAGTTCCCTGGGGAGAGCCGGCTGGCGGGCACACCGGACCAAGGCAAACTGCTTGGCGGCCCCCGGTGAGGCGATCTGCGGTGAGTGGGTAACCAAAGACTGGCATGGAGGCTGGGAATGATCCTTCAGGGGCTCACCTATGGAAAACTTGTTATGACTTTCGCTTCCTCAAGTTGGATCACCTTCTCGAGTCCTCGTCTTCTTCCAGCTGCTGGTGGGCAGGAGTATGGGTGGAGCTAATTGGAATATTTATAGATCCTTACATACTTAAGTAGGTGAATGATGTATAAGCTTTTTCCAAGCCATTCTGAGGCAATGAAAGTTTTTTGCATATAAAAAGCCACAATATACTATTTGGTGCAAAACACATTGGTTTTTGAGGTGGTTTTAGAGCCGCCAGGGTGCAGCTTTAAAGGAATACGCCATAAAAACAGCTTGTTTTGAGGAAAGCTCCTTCCCTGTGTGTAAAATGGTACTGCAATAATTAAACCCTGAGTTGTTCTAATCAAAGCATGTCACAGACTTTTCATTAACACCTCTGGGAGCTGTGCCAACATGTGGAAAAAAGCACACAATGGGGCCTTTTTAAAGTGGAAGAAGCACACTGAACACTACCCTGAATAGCACTGCGGAGAGCTTCCACACCTGCAGTCTCCCAGACACTTCAAACGTGTATTTACAGAAGCACACAGTGAGCCAATCTGGATGCAGGTGGATTTTGTGTGAACACGCACAGACTGAGGGTGTAAAGCGGGTTGCTCGGGCAGGCTTCCACTCGGCTCTCTGTGCAACCGTAATAGAAAGCACAGCTCCTGCTGTGATTGTGTTCAGCCGTGCTTCGCCTGAGCCGAGTTGCGGTTTGGCCACCTGCTCTGCGCGCTCAGAGTCAGAATATTTAAAAAAAGACCAAAGAACAGATCACTCATGCTCGGAGACCAACTGCACGAGGAAGGAGGGAAAACTGACAGCACATTTCCACAATAGCATTCACATGTTTGGCGCGACTCGACGGCTCATCGGTCTCCTTAGATTAAGTGGTTGCCTTGAATGAGTACTGTATCATTAGTCACTAATTTTTTTTGTCTTTCCTCAGCCCGTCCCTCTCTGTCTCCCCCACTCCCTCTGGACCCTGGCAGAGGCAGGACAGAGACAATGTCCAATTCAGCCAAATACTGAGTCCCAGCTGAAGTGGAGAATGTGTCTGCAGTGTGGAACATCTCCAGCATCACACACACACACAGGCAATGCTGTGAAAAAGTATTTGCCCCCTTCCTGATTTCTTATATTTTTGCATATTTGTTACACCTAAACGTTTCAGATCATCAAACAAATTTTAATATTGGACAAAGATAACCTGAGTAAATACAAAATGCAGTTTTTAGATGATGAGTTCATTTATTAAGGGAAAAAAGCTATCCAAACCAACTTGGCCCGATGTGAAAAAGTAATGGCCCCCTAAACCTAATAACTGGTTGTGCCACCATTGGTGTCAACAACTGGCAATGAGCCTTCTATGTCGCTGTTGAGGAATTTTGACCCACTCTTCTGTGCAGAACTGTTTAAATTCAGTCACACTGGAGGGCTTCATGAACTGATGGCCGGACATTCTCCTTCAGGATTTTTTGGTAGACAGCATGATTCATGGTTCTGTCAATTAGGGTAAGTTGTCCAGGTCCTGAAGCAGCCCCAGACCATGACACTACCACCACCATGTTTGACTGTTGATACGATGTTCTTTTTATGAAATTCTGTGTTAGTTTTATGCCAGATAAAACAGGACACATGTCTTCCAAAAAGTTCAATTTTTGTCTTGTCAGTCCCTAGAATATTTTCCCAAAAGTCTTGAGGATCATCTAGATGTTTTCTGGAAAATGTGAGATGAGTTTTTGTGTTCTTTTTGTCCAGCACCGGTTTTTGTCTTGGAACTCTCCCATGGATGCCATTTTTGCTCAGTCTCTTTCTTATTGTTCCATCATGGACCAGTGTCCAAACTGAGGCACGTGAGGCCTGCAGTTCTTTAGACATTGTTCTGGGTTTTTGTTTCTCACCTGATCTTGAATTTCTTTAGATCACAGTGGGATGTGTTGCATTTTGAGATCTTTCAGCCTACTTCAGGTTGTCAGACAGGTTTTATTTAAGTGATTTCTTGATTCACCAAGTCTGGTAGTAATCAGACTTGGGTGTAGCTACTGAAACTGAACTCAGCTTTCCAAAAAATATGGTTAATCACAATTAATTCATGATGTAACAAGAGGGGCAATTACTTTTTCACATAGGGCCAGGTAGGTTTGGATAGTTTTTTTCCTTTAATAAATGAAATCATCATTTGAAAACTGCATTTTCTATTTATTCAGGTTATCTTTGTCTGATATAAAAATTTGGTTGATGATCTGAAACATTTAAGTGTGACAAATATGCAAAAATATAAGAAATCAGGAAGGGGCAAATACTTCTTCATTCACTGTATATATATATATATATACACACACCAAACTGACCCTTCTAAATGACACAGATGGAAATAAAGAATGAAAACGACCAAATGGAGAAGACTTAAAGTGTTTCTGTAAGTCAGGGGTTAAACTATATGGAACCACAGAAGATACTTGAGTTGAAACACAGGTAAAATGGCTTGATTTGTACTTTTTTACGTTAATATTTTTAGTTTTTTTACTCTGTTAAATTTGCAGCTTGTAATTTTTCTTGTATGTTTTGGACTTTTTGTAAGAAATTTGGAATTCTTCTGGGGCCTTATTGAAATTTTCAGTTATCCAGATATGAGTTCATTGCACTGCTTCAAACCATACATCATAGCAGGTCTCACTACCATTTTGTAAACCTTCCCTTTCACCGCAGCTGCTATGCTTCTGTCACAAATCACATCTGACACTTGTTTCCACTCCACCCTGCCTGCACTGTCTTCCTCACCTCTCTTGTGCACTATCCATTGCTTTGGATGGTTGACCCCAGGTATTTAAACTCATCCATCTTCACGACCTCTACTCCTTGTATCTTCACCGTTACATCTGCCTCCCTCTCATTCACACACATGTATTCCATCTTGCTTCTACTGACTTTCATTCCTCTTCTCTCCGGTGCACACCTCCACCTCTCCAGGTTCTCTTCCACCTGCTCCCTACCCTCACTACAGCTCACAATGTCATCTGTGAACATCACAGTATACTGAAACTCCTGCCATACCTGTGATGTAATCCAACCCCCACCTTGAATCCATCTGTCACTCCTACAGCACACCTCACCCCCATCTTGCTGTCCTCATACATGTCCTGCACCACCATCACATACTTCTCTTCCACTCTTGACTTTGTCATAAAATATACTTCCTCTCTTGGCACCCTATCATAAGCTTTCTCTAGATCCACCAAAACACAATGCAACTCCTTCTGGCCTTCTTTATACAGGTACATCTCAAAAAATTAGAATATCATGAAAAAGTTCAATAATTTTGGTCACTCATTTCAGAAAGTGAAACCCATATATTATATAGATTCATTACACAGACAGTGATAAATTTCAAGTGTTTATTTATTTTAATTTTGATGGTTATGGCAGGAGAGTTTGCTGGCTAATCAAACACAGTGATGCCATGGTCATTAAACCAGGTTTTGATACTTTTGGCAGTGTGTGTGTGTGTGTGTGTGTGTGTGTGTGGAGGGGGGGGGGAGTTGCCAAGTCTTGCTGGAAAATGAAATCAGCTTCTCCATAAAGCTTGTCAGCAGAGGGAAGCATGAAGTGCTCTAAAATTTCCTAGTAGACGACTGCGCTGACTTTGGTCTTGATAAAACACAGTGGACCAACACCAGCAGATGACATGGTTCCTCAAATCATCACTGACTGTGGAAACTTCACACTAAACTTCAAGCAACTTAGATTCTGTGCCTCTTCACTCTTTCTCCAGACTCTGGGACTTTGATTTCCAAATGAAATACAAAATTTACTTTTATATGAACAGAGGTCATCTGCTGGTGTTTGTCCACTGTGTTTTATCAAGACCAAAGTTAGCGCAGTCATCTACCAGGAAATTTTAGAGCACTTCATGCTTCCCTCTGCTGACAAGCTTTATGGAGAAGCTGATTTCATTTTCCAGCAGGACCTCCTCCTCCCCCCCCCCCCACCACTGCCAAAAGTATCAAAACCTGGTTTAATGACTATGGCATCACTGTGTTTGATTGGCCAGCAAACTTTCCTGACCTAAACCCCATACAGAATCTGTGGATTATTGTCAAGAGGAAGATGAGAGACACCAGACCCAACAATGCAGACAAGCTGAAGGTCACTATCAAAGCAACCTGGACATTCATAACACCTCAGCAGTGCCACAAACTGATCAACTCCATGCCACGCCACACTGATACAGTAATTCATCCAAAAGGAGCCCTGACCAAGTATTGAGTGTATACATGGACAAACTTTTCAGTTGTCCAACATTTCTATTTAAAAACTATTTTTTAAAATTAATTTTATGCAATATTGTAATTTTTTGAGAAACTGAATTTGGGGTTTTCATGGGCTGTAAGCCATAATCATCAAAATTAAAATAAATAAACACTTGAAATATATCACTCTATGTGTAATGAATCTATATATGGGTTTCACTTTCTGAAATGAGTGAAAAAATATTGAACTTTTTCATGATATTCTAATTTTTTGAGATGTACCTGTACTTCTCCATCAACACTCTTACAACAAACATTGCATCTGTAGCACTCTTTCTTGGCATGAAACCATACTGTTGCTCGATGACTGTCACCTCTCTTATTAACCTTCTTAACCTTCTCTTCTTTTCATCTTCTCTGTCCCCTCACCCCCAGCCAGTTGCAGCAGATGACTGCCCCTCCCTGAGCCTGGTTCTGCTGGAGGTTTCTTCCTGTTAAAAGGGAGTTTTTCCTCTCCACCGTCACCAAGTGCTTGCTCACAGGGGATCACCTGATTGCTGGGGTCTTTCTGCAACTGTGGGGGTCCCCCCTACAGTTGATAGTGCTATGAGATGACTGTTGTTGTGAAATGGCGCTATATACTGTAAATAAAGTTGAATTGAATTGAATTGAATTAACCTGGCTTCAACAACTCTTTCCCATATCTTCATAGTGTGGCTGATCAACTTTATGCCTCTGTAGTTATTACAGCTCTGAACATCATCTTGGAAATCAGTACCACAACACTTCTTCTCCACTCCTCAGACATCCTCTCACTGTCCATTATTGTGTTGAACAGCCTGGTTGAAAAGTCCACTGCCATCTCTCCTAAACATCTCCATACCTGTACAGGTATGCCATCTGGACCAACCGCCTTTCCACTCTTCATCCTCTTTATAGCTGCCCTCACTTGCACCTTGTTTATCTTTGGAAGTTCCTAATTAACTATCTTTTCACCACATTTCATCCTCTCATTTTCTTCAGGCAATAGCTCCTCACACTACTCCTGTCATCTCAACACACACTCTTCACTCATTCATTCTTCATCGTACATTACCATCTCTATCCTTAATCAACCTAACCTGCTGCACATCCTCTCCTGCTCAATCTCTCTGTGTAGTCAATTGATACAAGTCATTTTCTCCTTCCTTAGTGTCCAGCCTCACATAATTCTCTATATGCCTTTTTTTTTTTTTTTTTTTTTTTTTTTTTTGTTACTTATTTGTACCCGTAGGTAGCTTTGGTTTGCAGTCTGGTGACAAGCCACCGGCTGCCGGTCGCTGCGTGCGCGAGCGCCCTAAACCTACATGTTTTTGGTATGCGAGAGGAAACCGGAGAAATCCCGGAGTAAACCCACGCGACACGGGGAGAACATGCAAACTCCACACAGCTCACTGTTGGTCGGGGGCTGGGATCGAACCCATGATCTCATGATCCCTGCGGTCCCCCGGCCGAGGGTAAACTGTGCTGCCACAGTGCTAAACCACTGTGCCACCGTGCAGCCCACCTTTGCCACCTCACTCAGTATTATGCTTAGACTCCAAGTTCTCCTGTCGACTTACTTTTTGTCATCAGCATAGCTGGGCTCACCACTGCATCTCCTAGATATGTAGTGCATACAGTCATGTGAAAAAATTAGAACCCCATTAAATATTGAGGGTTTTTTTATTAAGAAATGTTCACATATCTATGTCTAACCTTGTTTTTATTTGCATTTTTTAAAATTTATTTTAGCCATTTTAAGTGGGAATGAATGTGGGGGTGTCCGAAAAAAGATGGGGGGTGTCCTAATTTATTCCTCACTATTTGCTTAGAATTATATTTTACAGAAAATTTGAAAAAAAGTCTAATTCATTTTTAATTTTTTAGTTGTATTACATGAATCTCCCAGTATTTTAAACACTGATATTAAATATCCAAATGTCCAAATATGTTAAAAAAAAAAAACACACACACATAGGGTTAAACAGGGTGTCCTAATTTTTTCACATGACTGTATGTCTGTAAAACTATGCTGCACTGCAGCTGATCTCTCCAGGTGGACCACAGCTGAGAGAACTCGCCACAGCTAACCCAGGATTTGCACTGAATCCAGATGTGGGCCATTGTAGATGCAGTGTGGACTGAGCCTTGCAGCAAAAAAAGGTAGAAAAAGAAACCCCACAAAATTACAAGAAAAAAACTTTCAAATTTATATTAAAAAAAAAAAAAAAATTCATTTCATTCATTCATTTTAAAGATGCACTCCGGTGGCTCTAAAACCACCTCAAAAACCAATGTGTTTTGCCAGGAATAGTATGTTGCGGCTTTTTATACACAAAAAAAATTGTCATTGCCTTAGAATGGCTTGGAAAGAGTTTTTCTGTCTTTGAGCTACTTAAGTATGTGTGGATCTATGAATATTCTAATTAGCTCCACCCATACTCCTGCCCACCAGTAGCTGGAAGAAGACAAGGACATTGTACAAGACTCCGAGAAGGCGATCTAACTTGAGGAAGTACCGTCGTAAGTGAACCCATGGAAGAGTTGCTGCCCGGCCCGGCATGGAGGCTGGAAGGCTCCCTGTCGGTCTCTGGTTACCCACTCACCGCGAATCGTCTCACTGGGGGTTGGTGAGCAGTTCACCTTGGTCCAGTGTGCCTGCCAGCCAGCTCGCCTCCAAGGCGCTCCCTGGCCTCCTTCCTTTGGAGCTCGCCTCGCTTCGAGCTGCTCCGAGATGAACTGCTCACTGGACCTCAGCGAAGTGATCAGTGGTGAGTGGGTAACCAGAGGCCACTCCTTCGGGGAAGAGGGAGGCACTGAGGAGCACTCAGTTCCTTTGGAGTGTTCTCCCTGGCTCACTCCAGGGAGAGGCGAGGCGGCTGGTGGGGCGCACCGGTGGGTGCTCCCAAAGAGGCAAGGGGAGCCTTCCAGCCGGGCAGTGACTGCCTCTCCGCTCCACCGAGAATGATCCTTCCACAGGTTCACTACGATGATACTCGCCCGGCTGTTGCGCCACGCACACCAGGACTGTCTCCCCCGGCATGCAGGCAGCAAACCCATGTCCTCTCTGGTATTTTAGCAGGGACACTGAGGTTTTTCCAAATAAAATTAATCATTGCTGTTGTATTTTCATGTCTGTGGGTAAGACATGTAATTTAAAAGAGGATTTCTTGCCTACACAGCCAAAAACTGAACACATACAAGGGGCTGAAAAGTTCATAGTGGTGAAATTTGACCAAATATGGTTTATTTTGAAACATAGTCTCTCCTTCAGTCCACACACTTCTTCCATCGGTGTTGCAGCGCTTGGATCCCTGTGGATGAAAAATAAACCACATTTGGTCAAATTTGACCATGTACTTTTCAGCCCCCCCCCCCCCGTATAATATGTTATCTTTCCCAACTTGTTAAAAGCTGGGCTCCTGCTTGCTCCTTGGCTCCTTCTTCTCTCGAGAGAGTCAAGTAGGGGTCTCAGTGCTTAGTCTGATTGGTTAATGTTATAACCAATCAGGCTAAGCAGTAATACTGACATACTACAAACACTCTGTCCAAATCTGCCTTTTTTTTGGGGGGGGGGGGGGGGTAGCTTAAAGCGTACTTGTGGTGGTCGTCTAAACGCATTCAACTTGAAAACATTAGGCAAAGTATTCGTTTTTTGGTTAAATAATTATTGCCAGCCATATACCACCAGAGAAATATGCAAATACGACCGCAGGCATGGCCAGCCAATGAAAACTCTGCGCGCAGCCATGACACATGCGGATGTGACGTCATAACGTTGCCACTAAAAAGTCAATACTCCCGTCTGTATGAGAGACTAGGGTGCTGTTGTGAGTGTTTTTATTCTATTATGGCTGAATTGTCGGACTCTGAGGAAGAATTCGTCCAACATGGCTACAGGTTTGAGCCAGAAAGGTCTTCTGAGGGTTAAAGTGACAAAGTGGTCCTCACACACAACGCAATTTCGTCTGAAAGGATTCGTCTGTGCCCTGTTCCGAGATTGCGCAATCACTTTTCCGCTATGATCTTCTGACAAGGTGAGCTGGGTTTGGGTACACAAAAGAAGTGTTTATCTTTGTTTTTCGCTTATTATTGAGACATCCAAAGGCTTTACATTCTGCCATGTTGCGATATCCATATTGCATTGTATGTTTTTGTTGTAACAAGAGCACCGAGTGTCTGCTCCTCTGTATAGCGGTGAGGGAGGAGCCGAATCATCTGCCGTGTTGCGGCCGTTACGACCTCAGATCAGACGAGACGACCCGCTGAATTTAAGCATTTATTTATTTATTTTCTACTCGTTTTAGTTCTGCATTTAATATGAACCCTGAGTTTGAAATAAACGTTTGAATTTTGGCCCTCACGCACAACGCAACGCGCCGAGTGTCTGCTCCTCTGTATAGCGGCGAGGGAGGAGCCGAATCATCTGCCGTCTTGCGGCCGTTATGAGCTCAGATCAGACGAGACGACCCGCTGAATTTAAGCATTTATTTATTTATTTTCTACTCGTTTTAGTTCTGCATTTAATATGAACCCTGAGTTTGAAATAAACGTTTGAATTTGAATTTGAATATCCCGAAAGCCACTGCTCATCTGGGCACTCCAGGCTCAGCCACTATTGATCCAGATCGCGGTGCCCACGTTATTACGTCACAGGAAGCGTCCTGGCAGGCCATGTACTCGCTAGTATGGCTGCACCCATGTTTTGCTGACATAGCTGAACCAGCACATCAGCAATGGATTTATATCAAATTGCTTTGAACATGAATTTCAACTTAAACTTGAACTAGAACATGAGACAGGGGCTCAATATAATATCTTTTTTTTCACGACCACCACAGGTACCCTTTAAGCAGACATTCACAGCAGAAAAACACATACTTGGAAGTTTGGAATGATTTTGCTCTTGATGCGTCTTGTAAATCACAAGAAACGTTACAGACATGTTAACAGAAAGAACTTGTTTTTTGCTGGAGTGTCACTTTTAGAGAAGAGGTAGACAATCTATGAGAAAATTTGAGTTGTTTTGCAAACTTGTGACACTTCTTGGAAACATAACTTTTCCTGGCAAATTTGCAAATGTTCTAATAAATTTAGCACTTTGTACCTACAAATTTGCCACTTTTCATGGTAAATTGTTATCCCTTTTCCCACACAAATTTACAACTATATACTCATAAACTGAAACTTTTTCTATTAAATTTGCAACTTTATTCTCATAAATTTTCAATATTTTTCTTGTACATCTGAAAATATACTGTCACTGACATGCTCTATTGTGCTGTCCTTGCACTCTTTATTGAGATGGGGGGTGGAAGCTTAATAAGGGGGATGGTTTTTGGTCATTTTGCTAACAAGGAGGATGGCATCCCCCCTCAAACCACACTACCGTGCATCCATGAGAAGATCGACAAGGTTCTGTTGTTCGCGGGAAGTTTACAGTTGACTAGTGAAACAAGTTATTTGTTTTCATTACATTATATTGTTATTGTTACTACCTTCTATGATTCTGTGGTGACATCAGCCTTTACATTTGTAGTGGTCTGCTGGGGCAGTGGCATCACGGCAGCCGACAGGAAGAGACTGAACATGTCATGAACGCACGTCCGAGGCAAAAACAAACCCAGATGCTTGACTGCAGTGGAACATTTATTAACAGAAAAACATAACCGGTCCAACAGAAATAACTGTGTAGACAAGTACAAAAACTTACACAGATGAGGGAGGGAGAAGGGGGAGACTGCCCTAGGAGCAGGAGAACAGTCTAAACACCATCATGGCTGCCACACTGATGGAGCGCACAGCAGCCTAATATATAGTGGGGGAAACTAACGCGCAGCAGGTACAAGTGGCAGGTGACCTAATTACCAAGTGACTGCAGCTGAGGGGACCTGAAGCACAGCAATCAGCTGGAGGGCGTGTCTGGGAAATGGGAGAAGAGCTCTGCCATGAAACACAAAAGTAACCAATGACCATGAACAGAAAATAACGAAAAACAGACTTACAGATAAATAATACTAAAAAATAAAGTGAAGATCTGAGCTCGGAGAAAACCTGAGCTCAGAAACATGACAGAACAGGCTGATCAAAAAAAACTAGCTCTGTTCTGGGGTGACGCCTTGACCCAGTGTAGGAGAGAGGAGAGAGGAGGATGGTGAGTGAGCTGTCATCTCTGCTGAAGTCCGAGTCCCACCCCATGCGGGACACGCTGAACGCACCGAGGAACTCATTTAGCGGTAGGCTGTGCCATCCTAAGTGCTCGAGGGAGAGATTCTGCAGGTCCTTCCTACCTACGGCTGTCAGACTGTATAATCTAAATACTGCTCATAGAGACTGTATTAAATGTCACAACTTTAAACAATAGAGGTTGTCCCTCCAATACACAACTAAGACAATTACAATTATTATCGAGGGTGGCAACAACACTGGTCATTCAATGTGAAATATACTGTCTGGGTCTATATCTATTTTTTGCCGGGTAAGTTAACTGCAACGCTGTTGATACCACCTAGCTGCAATGCTCCTGCACTGTGTTTATAACTGTGATATACTGTATGTATATTTATTTACTGCTTTGGCTAACTTATTCTTATCTTATTATCTTATTTACTATTGCTCTGAGTGCTGCTATCCCTTTGCTGCTGCAATCCTGGAATTTCCTCATTGTGGGACCAATAAAGGCTTATCTTATTAAATTACCTGAATTGGACAATAGCGCCTTGGTGATCCATCAATATGGATAATCGTGACACTCCTAATTATTATTATTATTATTTATATTTTTTACTAAAGCAATGAGGAAACTCTGGTCTGGAAGGTTTCTTATGTCTGTTTACCTTTGAGTTGCATTTATAAATCGGGTGTGTGATGGTCTCCACAAAGTGGTGCCGCATGCATCGGTCTGGGTTAGTGTCCTCCAGGTGTGCGCGTCCCTTATCGCTGACCTTGTTGTTGCTGGCAGACTGGACCAAGCCCAGGAGAGGGCAGCACATTAGGACCAACAGGAGGCCAGGCGGGGTGCCGCCAGAGATGGAGGGCTTCATGATGGGGCCACCCTGTGGCGCTTGATCCTCGCGGGAAGTCCAACACGTCACAGGATCACTTTGGCTTCTTCAGCAGAGTGTTGTCCAGTCGAGCTATGAGTGGGGTCTCCACCAGAGCGGGGATGTTTTCAGCCCTGTGTCGGTCCTGCTAGTGCAGTGGAAGTTCAAAACCAGCAGGCTGTAGGGAGAGAGGTGGGGGGGGGGTTTGTTTCGTCAGGCTGCTCCATCATCCCCTGCTCTCTTAATCCATCACCGTCTGAGAAAAGAAGACAAACAGGAAGGTATCAGAAGAAACATGAACAGATAAATGAATGAATATATTTTTAGCACATCTGGTCTACTGTTTAATCTATTATAAGGTGTGGACAAAACAACCTCCAAACAGTAGCTTTCTTTTTGTCTTTTCACTTCTTCTTCTCTCGTCTCCAAATCTGGCTGCTTTATTCCGCAAACCCAGTACACCCACACTCACGCAGACACATAAGTCCTTGTGCTTTTATTGCAAAGGAGAAACTTAAGCCATGCACAAACAGCCTGCAGCCAGGTGCTTTCCTCTACCCGGGATTGACTTTTTCATTAAAATTATTTGCCCTCCTAACAAGTCTCCAACCATGACTGGCGGTCCCACAGCAGTTTCACATGCATCTTGGTTTTAAAAAAAAGAAAAGAAAGAAAACTTACTTTTACAGTCCTCCTGACAATAGGGTTTGTGTTTAGAGGGCGTTTAGTGCTGGCTGAGGTGGGCTGGCTACAAGGGAATGTGTTGTGAATTAGGGAGAGGTGTGTGCACATGAGGCATCGGGGAGTAAGAAAGGTGCCTAATAGCTGAGGTTTAAGGATTTAAGAAAATCATTAGTCACCTGCTCTATATAAAAATACATTTTAACTACATCATTTCACACTAGTCTCACTTGTGCATACAGTTTTTAATAACGTCATTAGAGTGAAACTGTAAAATGATGCACATGGAGAGAATTAGAAGCTGGCAGGCATCTCACTAAAAATGTAAAAACTAAACAGAATTAAATGATTTCAATTTTGATTGTGTAAATCATCTCTGGATTTGAGCTTTTAAAATTATTATGACAGGAAAAGGCAGGAAACACCAAAAACTGACTTTATATAATAAAATTAACAAAGTGGCTGCTGCAGTGTCACACATTCCTTTAAAATGTTCTGCCTGTGTCACTTTACATTTTCAAAACTGCATGTGATGTGCTAGGGAATTGCTCTGAGAAAAAGTAGCTTTCCATTCAAATATATTGTTTTTCTACACCAACGCAGAAAACTAAAGGGTTAATAATGTGCTAAACTGTGTTTTTGTGGGTTTTAAGATAAGATAAGATAAGATAAGCCTTTATTAGTCCCACAATGGGGAAATTCCAGGATTGCAACAGCACAGGGACAGCAACACTCAGAGCAACAATCAGAAGGCAAGAAAAAACAACATCTAGCAAACATATGTCCATATTACTATAAATGTATATATATAGACACACAGTGCAGAGCATTATGGCTGGTGGATGTGCAGCAGAAAGTCTAAGCTCTCTCTCCGCGGATGCGGCGGGCCAGCTGGAAGTCTTTGGGCATGATGGTGACCCCCTTAGCGAAGAAGAGACCACCAGGTGGGTCTCGCTGGTCTCCTGCAGAGCCATGACGGCGAAACTCAGGAAACGCAGGACGGTCTTGAAGTCCTGAGCGATCTCCCTCACCAGGCGCTGGACGGGCAGCTTACGGATGAGCAGCTCCGTGGATTTCTGGTAGCGACGGATCTCTCTCAGAGCCACGGGCCTGTGACAGCGAGGCCTCTTCACTCTGCCGGTGGCCAGAGCGCCTCTCCGAGCAGCCCTGTGGCTAGCTGTCTCCTGGGGGGCTTCTTCCTCCAGTAGATTTTACGGGCGGTCTGCTTGGTTCTTGCCATCGCTCTTTATTATTCTGTCTTATATTTCTTTCACGCCGCCTAAACTCCAGCCCGGCACCCGCTTCGTTTTCGCTACAGCTCCCGGTATGTCGAGTTTCCCATTAGCACCGGGCGGTTTTAACTTCATAACTACAGTGGGGCAAAAAAGTATTTAGTCAGCCACCAATTGTGCAAGTTCTCCCACTTAAAAGATGAGAGAGGTCTCCAATTTTCATCATAGGTATACCTCAACTATGAGAGACAAAATGAGAAAAAAAAAAATCCAGAAAATCACAATGAAGGATTTTTAATGAATTAATTGGTAAACTCCTCAGTGAAATAAGTATTTGGTCACCTACAAACAAGCAAGATTTCTGGCTCTCACAGACCTGTAACTTCTTCTTCAAGAGGCTCCTCTGTCCTCCACTCGTTACCTGTATTAATGGAACCTGTTTGAACTCATTATCAGTATAAAAGACACCTGTCCACAACCTCAAACAGTCAGACTCCAAACTCCACTATGGCCATGACCAAAGAGCTGTCAAAGGACACCAGAAACAAAATTGTAGACCTGCACCAGGCTGGGAAGACTGAATCTGCAATAGGTAAGCAGCTTGGTGTGAAGAAATCAACTGTGGGAGCAATTATTAGAAAATGGAAGCCATACAAGACCACTGATAATCTCCCTCAATCTGGGGCTCCACGCAAGATCTCACCCCGTGAGGTCAAAATGATCACGAGAACGGTGAGCAAAAATCCCAGAACCACACGAGGGGACCTAGTGAATGACCTGCAGAGAGCTGGGACCAAAGTAACAAAGGCTACATCAGTAACACACTACGCCGCCAGGGACTCAAATCCTGCAGTGCCAGACGTGTCCCCCTGCTTAAGCCAGTACATGTCCAGGCCCGTCTGAAGTTTGCTAGAGAGCATTTGGATAATCCAGAAGAGGATTGGGAGAATGTCATATGGTCAGATGAAACCAAAATAGAACTTTTTGGTAAAAACTCATCTTGTTGTGTTTGGAGGAGAAAGAACACCATACCTACTGTGAAGCATGGGGGTGAAAACATCATACTTTGGGGCTGTTTTTCTGCAAAGGGACCAGGATGACTGATCCGTGTTAAGGAAAGAATGAATGGGGCCATGTATCGTGAGATTTTGAGTGAAAACCTCCTTCCATCAGCAAGGGCATTGAAGATGAAACGTGGCTGGATCTTTCAGCATGACAGTGATCCCAAACACACTGCCCGGGCAATGAAGGAGTGGCTTCGTAAGAAGCATTTCAAGGTCCTGGAATGGCCTAGCCAGTCTCCAGATCTCAACCCCATAGGAAATCTTTGGAGGGAGTTGAAAGTCTGTGTTGCCCAGCGACAGCCCCAAAACATCACTGCTCTAGAGGAGATCTGCATGGAGGAATGGGCCAAAATACCAGCAACAGTGTGTGAAAACCTTGTGAAGACTTACAGAAAACGTTTGACCTCTGTCATTGCCAACAAAGGGTATATAACAAAGTATTGAGATGAACTTTTGTTATTGACCAAATACTTATTTTACCGAAGAATTTACCAATTAATTCATTAAAAATCCTTCAATGTGATTTTCTGGATTTTTTTTTTCTCACTTTGTCTCTCATAGTTGAGGTATACCTATGATGA
The DNA here is from genome assembly GCA_020510985.1 of Pholidichthys leucotaenia. NCBI lineage: Eukaryota > Metazoa > Chordata > Actinopteri > Cichliformes > Pholidichthyidae > Pholidichthys > Pholidichthys leucotaenia. The sequence goes on from CM035843.1 coordinate 133,310,708, forward strand.
AAATTGGAGACCTCTCTCATCTTTTAAGTGGGAGAACTTGCACAATTGGTGGCTGACTAAATACTTTTTTTCCCCACCGTATATACTGTAGCCATGGGTCACATGTACACAATTAGAATATTTAATCGTTCACAAATACTGCCTTTATTTAGTTAAACTCTTAAAGAAACGAGCACATTTGCATTTCCTGGGTTCTGTGATGTCACTAACAAACAAGCCTCTCCTTCAGTTCCCTGTTCATTTTCACACTTAAAAGTCTGCGCCAAGGTTTGTGTTTTTATTACGCTGTAGAGATTTCATCCAATTAGGTTTGATTTCACACTGCTCTTTGACTAAGCAAACCAGACAACATGATGAAAATATATCCTGTTGTCATGATGACATTTGTGTATTTAGCACAGGCGGTGGTGGTTAGCAAACAAGCTACTTGAGTTTTCTACAGTTCTGGGCACATCAGCAACCACATTTTAAGTATTAACTAGGAACGACTCCGCCATGTTAGTCATGAACTAGTTTAGTGAGGCCAGAATATTGTCCAGGTCTTCATTATGGAGAATGTTTGTCCTCATCGGCCGAGATGAGTTTTCAGTTGGCATTGTTCTTCCAATCTTTTACATTCTCTCTGTCCCAACTGCTCTGACAGTATCTGGTAGAGTTCTGCATTTTTATAATTTTTTTTCTGGTTGATTTTTTTTTATCACACCATTGGACCATGTTTCAATTTGACCACTACATGAACTTTTCAGCCCCGGCACCGGCGGAGCGTTCCGAAATGAAATACCGGAAGGTCTCCAAGCCGATGGCTGCTTATGGGGAAGATGGTGAGTGTTTTGTGACATGCTGATTTGTGTGTAGCCATTTATTTCATTGATTATCATAGAAACAATAAAAACTCACGGCCGAATTTACCAGTGGTGGTTTTCAATCTTGTGAAGACGTCGCTCTCGTCCACTGATGTTACATCCTGGCCAATCAGTGGCCTGCAATCTGTTGACGTCACATTTTCAGCTCAACTCAGCATGGTTGGAACCTCACTGAAGTAGGTCCCAAAAAAGTACCAGGTACTAGGTACTAATGGAAAACCCTACAAACCGAGTAGAGTCGAGGTGAGTAGGGCTGAGTAGGTCCTAGTGGAAACGGGGCTTTATTATTAGTGTTATTGTACATATGTGACTTTTTCCTCATAAATTTGCAACTTTTGTCATGAGTTTATAAATTCTGTCTTATAAATTCAGGCCTGCCCACGTTGATTGTGCATGCACAAGATTGAACATCCCATTCACGAGGTGGCACTATCGACACAGCATACAAAGTCAAAGTCAACAAAGAAGACAAAGCGGAAGCGGAAGACAAGAATAAACATACATGAATCGTTTTGCAGCAGCAGCAGCTTGAGTGGAGAAGAGCACTGAAAAATGGTAATTCCTCCTTTTTCTTGAAACAATGCCATTGTTGTTGCTACAAAAAATGTATCACTCTCTCATTCATAGGTGGTAAACAAACTGGCATGTCAGCACATTTACGCTACCCATAAGGCTGGGGCGAAACTACAAATAACAGTTTTGCGCACGCATCAACCGCTTGGCCTGGTAGACAAAAAAAGTGGAGTATATACAGAGCCGCGTGTGCGTCGGCCTCATCCAAAGTGGACATGGACCAGAGAGAAAATGCAGCATGAATCCAGCTTTAGTTACTTCATCCTGGGCGTGCCTTGAAAAGATAACTTAAGCTACTGTACGTCCATCTGTGTTTATAGTTTTTTTAATTTACGTATTTTCCTAACCTTATACCTCAACAGTTAGAAAACAACCTACAGTTATTTACGTGGAAAATTATCTTTTAAATTGACAAACATCATATGTGTAACTTATGGCAAAATTCGATCAGGATCAAAAGATAATTTCGCTCTTGCCATTCCTTTCAGTGGAGAATTTTTCTGATTTAAGGTCCCTATGCGGAAGTAGAGGGGGTGTGACTTAAGCTCTCTATTGGCTGCAACTGGCTGTGACATCTTTATTGGCCATAGATATGTAAACATTAGATAGAACATGGCTAGCCGCTAGGCTAGTCATGTTTCATATACATAGCTTACTTATATGATTACAAAAAAATACAATGAATAATTATTTATGTATCCTGTTATCACAATGCTGAAGGCACCGTTAAGCATTATAATTACTTACAGAATATGGTACCTCCATTTGCCATGAAAATGTTAGCCATGTCCTATCTAGGATATCATATAGGCCTATGTATCTATTCTAGTTACCAGCCACTGGAAAATAGACTGCAGCTTCTCATCATCCAGCTGCTCACAAGCAAATATTATGATTATTTTGGTCATGTAAAAACTATTAAAATGTTTTTTCATCAATATATATATTTTTTAAGAATTCAAAGATTATAATTCTGCACCTTTCTGTTATGATCTGGTGAGCGCACTCCCTCTCCTGACCTGTGGGAGGTTCCCCGGCTCTGCAGGTAATCAATACACCTGCATGAGTGGACGCACCTGCTGTCTCTTCGCTGCCAGCGCTTAAAAGGACCAGTTTGTGAACGCTCCAGCGCTGGCTCGTTGGGTATACTGCCATTAAAGAATTAAGTAAGTAAAGTCTTAATTGTCTAGGAACCCAGAGAATAATCTGTCTCTCTCTTTCACCTTCTCAGGTTGCTGCCATCTCTAAAGTGTGTCCCCGGGGTTTGTTGTGCGCTCACCTGCTCCGTCATCATTGTCTTCACTCCAGATCGCCTACTCCACCCGGTCAGACATTTCTCTAGCCCTACTCATCTGCAGCTTCCTCTCCAATTCGTCCTAGCCTTCCTGGGTTCCTCATCGGGCTCTCTGCTCTCACTCGTAAAAGTTTTCCTATTATTTATTGTACCCTGCCTTCCTCCTTGTACTAATCTGCTCTCGTCTCTCTCCTCTGGCAAGTGAGGTGTTTTTTCCGTTAATTTTGCATACTCTTCAATAAAATTGTGTTTAAAACTTTGCCTCTCTGCATTGTGTGCATTCTCTGGTGTAGCATCTTCCACATGGGCTGATATTTATAGTAATCATGACACTTCCTAAATATTTTTTGAAGTTTTTTTAAATATTTGTTTTCATGAAACTATCGTCCTGTTCATCTGTAATTGACATCAGCTGGGAATTCTAAATTGTCCTAAGGTATGAATGTGAGAGTGAATGTGTGTGTGTGTGTGTGTGTGTGTGTGTGTCTGTCTGTCTGTCTGTCTGTCTGTCTGTCTGTCTGTGATGCCCTGCAATGAACTGCCAATCTGTCCAGGGTGTACCCCGTTTCTCACCCAACGATCCTGTGATAGGCTCCACTCCCTGCATCAGTGTTGCCCATTTGTCAGTAAATATTTAAATAAAAATATTTATTTCGTTATTTGAGCGTTTGTGGGGCCAGTTTGGTGACGGTCGTTGTTTAGTCAAATCGTACATGTGGCTGCATATGATATGCAGTTGATCTGGGCATTTTGCTCCACAATCATTGTGGCATTATTGCTAACTTTTAATTTTTAGATAGCTGTGCAAGCACACCAAGAGGCACATCGAGAGGTGCACCATCGGCGACAGTGAGTCGTGGTCCTGCAAAGGGACTCCCGTCTACTGCTAACCAGGCGGCCTTTCCCTACGAAGGACTGTGCTCCGCCCGCTGCTTCTCCAACACTGGTGTTCTTTAGACAGACCCTGGGGCCCCACTGGCATTCCCCGAATTATCTTTTAGACGTACACAATTACGGCAACATTATAGTATAATTTTTAAGCATTACATCTTCACTATTCTCTCATTCTTGTCAGATTTGTTGCTTTTCACTTCCTTTTTTGTTTGCAAAGCATTGACTCTCTCCCTTAAATGGGATTTGAAATTGTACTCTTAAGTTCTTTTTATGTGTGCCGTTTCTCTTATCTTTTTACCTTTTAAACTTACTTCCTGCTTGTTTCAGGGTCAACAGTTTCTGAATTGCTTTCTGTATATGTGCTGTTTTTCTTTTAATATCTTCCTGCCTGTCTTAGGGACTACAGATGGAAATTAGTGAGATTGCTATAATCTGGTAGAGAGCATTTTTACTCTGTGCTTAACGTTTTTTTCTGTACATGGTCCCTGACAAATAAACCAATAAACTTAACTTAAACTAAACTAAGCACTGTGGTGACTGACTGGTCATGATGCTGCATATTATTCAATCAGCATGGAGTCAGTCCGAAACCCCGCACACACTGAAGGGCATGAAGAGACAGAGCGGTGACAGAGTGGTAGCTCAAGTAGGTTCATTTAGTCTTCTTTTAATTATTTACCTTTTGTTCTTATTAAAGACAAAAATAGACAGGAGATGTTTTTACCTTCTTTACATGTTTCGACTGTCACTGCAGTCTTCATCAGAAGTGACATTCAGACAGTGACAGAGTTATTGTCAGTGACAGTGTCAGTAACAGTGACAGAGTTGTTGATTAAAAACTGCATATTTTGACTGAGCCACTCCATACTCGGGGATGCACACCCTCGTAAACTCAGCAAAAACTTATAAAATCTAAGGCCAGTCTGACGAGCGGTTCAAGAAATATGCATGGAACAGTCAGACAGACAGACAGACAGACAGACAGACAGACAGACAGACAGAGATTTCGTGCATCTATAGATAGACTAGTGCATGCCCGTAGAAAGTAAGTATTCTTATCTGAAAACAAGTAGCCCAATTAGGCTTCACACCGCGTTCCAAATTATTATGCAAATAGGATTTTAGTGTCATAAACATTCAATTTTTTGTTTTTCAATTAAACTCATGGATGGTATTGTGTCTCAGGGCTCTTTGCATCACTGATATCAATCTCAGATAGCTGTCATAATTAGTTTGCCAGATGAGCCCAATTAAAGGAAAACTACTTAAGAGATCCCTCTTAAGTAGAGATCTCTCTGCTGCCGAAAGTGTCAAATAGTGTAATGTCTTGGACAAGGTATGAAAACATTAGATATTTCACAAAAACTTAAGCATGATCATCATACTGAGAAGAAATTTGTGGATGAGTCAGAGCACAGATGGGTTCGTGCAGATAAAGGCATAATGAGGAAGGTTTCTGCCAGACAAATTCATCGGATTAAGACAGCAGCAGCTAAAATGCCATTACAAAGCAGCAAACAGGTATTTGAAGCTGCTGGTGCCTCTGGAGTCCCATGAACCTTGAAGTGTAGGATCCTCCAGAGGCTTGCAGTTGCGCATAAACCTACTATTTGGCCACCCCAACCAATGTTCACAAGCAGAAACAGTTGCAGTGGGTCCAGAAATACATGAAGACTAATTTTTAAACAGTCTTGTTTACTGATGAGTGCCGTGCAACCCTGGATGATTCAGATGGATGGAGTTGTGGATGGTTGGTGGATGGCCACCATGTCCCAACAAGGTTGCAACGTCAGCAAGGAGGTGGTGGAGTCATGTTTTGGGATGGAATCATGGGGAGAGAGCTGGTGGGCCCTTTAGAGTCCCTGAAGGTGTGAAAATGACCTTGGCAAAGAATATAGAGTTTCCGACTGACCACTTTCTTCCATGGTACAAAAAGTAGAGCTGTGCCTTCCGTAGCAAAATTATCTTCATGCATGACAATGCACCATCTCGTGCTGAAAAGAATACCTCTCTGTCATTGGCTGCTACGGGCATAAAAGGAGAGAAACTCATGGTGTGGCCCCCATCCTCCCCTGGCCTCATTCCTATTGAGGACCTTTGGAGCATCCTCAGCCAAAAGATCTATGGGGGTGGGAGGCAGTTCACATCAAAACAGCAGCTATGGGAGGCTATTCTGACATCTTGCAAAGAAATTCAAGCAGAAACTCTCCAAAAACTCACAAGTTCAATGGATGCAAGAATTTTGAAGGTTATATCAAAGAAGGGGGAATATGACCTCCTAATGCTGCAAATTCAACAAATGACCATTTTTAGTTCTTTACAACCAATAAAATGTTTTGAAACTCTGTTGTGCATAATTTGTAACAGTGCATTTTGAGTTTTTTTTTATTTTTGCAGAAAAATAGTTATCACTGGGAGGCTTGTTCAATAAAATTTGAATTATGCTCTAACAGTTGATGACTTGGAAATTATACTGACTGTCATTTGCATCGACTATTTAGGAAAATCAGAGACAAATATCATTTGCATAATAATTTGGAACGCTGTGCATTATCCAATCAGCATGGCTGTGATGCCCCGTATTATCCAATCAGCAAGAAGTCAATTTGACATCCCGCACACACTGAAGGGCATGAAGAGACAGAGTGATGCCAGAGTGGTGGCTAAACTTTTATTGATGAAAATTGCATATTTTGACTGAGTGACTCCATATTCGGGGATGCACACCCTCATAACCTTAGCAAAGAACTTATAAAATTCCAGGCCATTCTGACAAATGGTTCTAGAGATATGCGTGGAACAGGTAGATAGACACACACACACACACACAGATTTTGTGCATTTGTAGATAGATTTATCAGTCCCTCCAGGATTTTGCAGGAATTTTTTTTTTTTTATTGTTGCAGTAAGTTGCAGGGCTTTCCTTGGGGACTGCCTGAATCGCAAATTGGTCCATGTCCAGACGGGAGATTCACAGCTTTAAAACTCATTGACAAGATGTAGTAGTGACTTTTACCTCTAAAGATGTATAAACTGTTACAACACTAGTTGTAGTATGAGTACTCGCCAACCTCTATAAGATTCGGGAGGCTGAAGACCACCTAGACACTATAATCCTCGGGCAAACATTGGCCCCGGCAACCGACTCGCAGCTGGCAGAGACAGCTACTTACCTGGGTGAATTTAGCACATCGCCATCCACTTCCACCCCTGCTCCGGTCTCCTCAGCTGTCCAGGACCCCAGCAATAAACACTGGCTTCAGCTCGGAGCTAAACCCAAAGCCCCGGGTGGTTTTTCTCATCCTCAATGCGTGCCCTGGAGCTTGGTTGGGCCAACAAGCAAACATCGGCGATTGACCAGACATGGCCGCGCCTCCTCTCTTCCCCTGCTACTGGAAAACAGATTCGACATCCTTTCCCTGGAAGATTTTCCCCACCTGGACGTTGATCATCCTCCTATGGCCGCCTCTCCTCCTCCTCCTCCTTCAGTAGCGGCCCAAACCTGCAAGCCCCAGATTAAAACTACTTTAGACGTGCCAAACTATACACCAGCTCCAAAAAGAAGAGAGTGCATCACCCTGCCATCACAACAACATCGGCAAAATTATCCACCATTTCAGAAACCACCGGCAAGGCCCCCCCAGACAACGTTGGCAATTGGTGATTCAATTATGAGGAACGTCAGAAGCAGGAACTGTGTCACTAAATTTTTTCCTGGGGCTAAAGTATCAGACATTGAGGCTCTTACCCCTGACCTATTAAATGAATTCCATCCATCCATCCATCCATCTTCTACCGCTTTTCCGGAGGTCCGGGTCGCGGAGGCAGCAGTTCAAGCAGAGAAGCCCAGACTTCCCTCTCCCCAGCCACCTGCTCCAGCTCTTCAGAGGGGATACCAAGGCGTTCCCAGACCAGCTGGGAGACATAGTCTCTCCACCGAGTCCTGGGTCTGCCCCGGGGTCTCCTCCCAGTGGGATGTGCCTGAAACACCTCAAGTGGGAGGTGTCCAGGAGGCATCCTAATCAGATGCCCATACCACCTCAACTGACTCCTTTCAATGTGGAGGAGCAGCGGTTTACCAGGAGGTAAATGAATTCCCCCACGCTAAAACTGTCATTGTACATGTTGGACGCAACATCCCAGTTGGAGCGTCGGAGATCTTAAAGAGTGATTTCAAGAGACTTCTGTCCACTCTTATGAACTGTGGCAGATGTGTGTTTATTTCTGGGCCATTGGCACCTTTCAGATGAGGTTGCAATTATTTTAGCAGAACTCTCAGCCTTAATACCTGCTTGTGTTCTACATGTCCTACTTTTAACATTGGTTTTGTAGATAATTTCAACCTGTTTTGGAATCGGCCATCATTTATGAGGCCAGATGGCATTGATCCAAATAGACTTGGTGCACGTATTTTAAGGGACAATCTGTTCTATTCCATTCAGCGTTTTTTAGTACAGTGACTGAAATTTGGTGTGTTAACTCACCCCGAAGTTCCTGGGTCTGCCAACCAGCCCTTCTTTGTTCCCACTTCTCATATTAATCCTATTAATCCAAATAATCTTCACTATTTAGATCAGTGAGGATTATGGATTGGCCGCCTATACGTATATAGGCGACCAATCCAAATATCTCACATTATAAAGTGGTTATAATTAATGTCATTTTATTCAGTGAATGACTGCTTGTGTGTTGTTTAGGAAAACATATATTGGCTATAATTTTATAGCCAATGTATTAGTTTCTGTTTTGTTTGTCTGTTTTCTGCGCTTTGCATCACACCATCAAATTACCAGTAGACAGTGCACTCCCTATGTGCTGGCAGGGGGAGGCTCATTTCAAAGACGTATGGTGGCGCACAATCTAATGCACATTACTATTATAGTCCATGTCATAAGCAGTGTTGGGTGTTTTAGAATAGTTGATGTTAGGAGTTCAGCCGCACCTTGAACACAGTCCAAGGATGGATCATTTTTTCACACATAAGGAGTTGTTCAGAACATACAAATATATACAAAGATATAGAGTGATGAGAAACAAGTCAGTGGCGGTGATGCACCTGTGGGCTGGTTGCCAACCACCAATCAAATCTAAAAGAAGAAGAAGAAGAAGCAGTGTTGGGCAAGTTACTAAAACATAGCAACTAATTAGTTACTAGTTACTTCTTTTCAAAAGTAGCTGAGTTACTTTACAATTACTGCTTGATTAAAGTAACTAGGTACTTGGAAAAGTAACTTTCACATTACTTTTAAATGCATACTTAAACTAGAAAAGCACTCGGAGAGCGCAGACCTCCGCCAAGCGCCACAGTTCCCCCCATACAGTGTTTGTGTGTACATTGTCAGATTCCTTGACCATTTGAATTGAATTGAATTTATTTATTTCGGATAGTACATTACAGGTTAAAAGAAACTGTATAATATAACAACAAGGTCAAATTAGACAAAGACTCCTTCTACTATACAATTCCACTTGAGTTATCCGAAATGGGTGATGGCTGAAGCCGCAGCTTATATTGCCATGAAACCATGAAAACATCTGAGTAGCAATTGGATTCACAATGATAGGATTAGTGGTTCAGTAGTAAAAGCATTACCTCCTTGGCGGAGGTAATAAACTGAAGTGTTGGTGTTGTGTCCATGTCCTGCATCCGCAAACTCCCAGGCTGGGGGCGTTGCAATTGAATGAACGAATGAATTAATCTTTATTTCGAATAGATTAAGAGTACAGGTTAAAAGAATGTGAATAATATAACAAAGGGGGTAATAAAATCCAACAAGGTCAAATTAGACAATAGCTCCTCTGATTATACAGTTCAACATAAGTTATCCGAAATATGTGATGGCTGAATCCGCAGCTTATATTGGCCACCCATGTTCCATCCAAGAATTCAAAAGAAAAAACAAAAGAAGTCATGACACAACTGCGTACAACCCACAGGCCAATGGGTTATGTGAGCGTTTTAGATCACTGAAAGCAGCACTGAGGGCTTCACTGACGGATGCCAATTAGGTAGACGGGTTGGCGTGGGTTTTATTCAAAATTCAAACGTTTATTTCAAACTCAGGGTTCATATTAAATGCAGAACTAAAAGGAGTAGAAAATAAATAAATAAATAAAAGTATATACAGATCAGCAGACAGTCGGCGGTCTTGTAACAACAATAACATACAATACTGGACTCAGTATAAAATGGAACGCCACCACTTCCAAATGCTGAAGTGTTAGTGACGAGTTGACAATTGGTGATATAAGATGATTGTTACATGGCAGCAACCTTGTCATCAAACTGTAAACATCGTTACGTATCAACTCGCCAAAAGACGGAATGTTCACAGACACAAACATCTTGCTTGCACTCGACCTTCGTGGTACATCTAATCTTTATCTTTATTGGGGTTGCGCTCCGCGGCCAAAGATGATTTGGAAAATTCCCCGGCAGAGAGCTTCTTTTTGCGGAGCTACTATGGCTGACCGGGGAATTTCTGCCAAATAATCTAGCGGCGGACAGCTGGCCGTCTGAGCTTTTGCAGCGTTGCGCAAACACAGGCACACAGCACGCTGCCGAGCAGCTGGTTTTTGCGCAGCGCCTATGGCTGCCCGGGGAATTTCTGCCAAATAATCCGGCGGCGGACAGCTGCCCGTCTCAGCTTTTGCAGCGTCGCGCAAACACAGGCACGGTGTTTTCCGCGTGCTTTTGTGCCTAAAACGTTGAAGAAGGCGGAGTTTATGTTGGTCAGACACGATGACCAGCGCCCTCCATTGCGCCTGCGCACATGTTGAAAATAGCCGTATGTCACAATGCTTTAAAAAATTCCTGTATCCAGACGGTGATCCGGATCATCCCCAAAATTTAATCAGTTCTTCCTTGTACCATTTCCAACAACGCCTGAAAGTTTCATGGAAATCCGTCCAAGACTTTTTGAGTTATCTTGCTAACCAACAGACAGACAGACAGGCAGACAGACAAACAAACAGACAAACCCCGGCAAAAACATAACCTCCTCCTGGCCTTTTCGGCCTGGCGGAGGTAATTATCTTGCACACACAGCAAGATAATTTAATTAATGGATTACATTATGGGCTTATTAATGTCAGGCTGGAAACAGACTGTTTCAGGCAGAACTTTTAGAACATGTTCAGTCAGCTTTATCCTGCCTTGGGAGCTCTTACTGTGGGAAAAATCTGAAGAAAACCAGCAAGATATTACCAGTAATTTCCTCATTTTGAAGTGAGAAATAGGGTTTGTGGAGTGAGAAAGGGAAAAAGAGTGAGAATCACTCTAAAAGAGTGAGAACTGGCAACACTTCATAAAGCTGTCAATGTACTGTATATCTTACCTTTATGATGTGAATTAATCCAATGTGCAGTGATCCAAAGAAAATGTCCATTATCCACAGTCCAAATGCCTGCTGTGACAGAGACATGATCCAGTCCCTCAAATTCCTTTTGGAGATCAAAATCCATTTTTGAATAATCTTTATCCAGGTAGCAAGTAAATGCATTTTAATTTCCGTGGATCAGAGTCCAGGGTCTGGGTCACAAACTGTCCAGATGCATACCTGTGCTTGAAATCCAGCCGTGGGTGTGGAGACAAGAGTACTTCCACTTTACATCCAGCCATGGCTGTTTAGATAGCATAGATCCACAACACAGTGTTGAAAGCATAGCATAGCTCTATCTTTGTCAGAGCTTTGTTGCTGTTTTCAAGCGCTTCTGAAGATCGCAGTAGGTCTCAACTGGCACTTAGCTTGCAAACCACCTATATGCTTTTATCCTTAACCACGACAAAGGAAAAATAATCTATTTCCACAAGAACAAAGTAAGATAAGATAAGATAAGATAAGCCTTTATTAGTCCCACAATAGGGAAATTCCAGGATTGCAACAGCACAGGGATAGCAAAACTCAGAGCAACAATCAAGAAGACAAGAAAAGCAAGAGCAGCGAATATACATATGTACATATAAATATATAAATATGTGTACACACAGTGTGGAGCATTGTAGCTAGATGGAATAAACAGCATAACCGTCTACTTAGTTATCCTACATAGTATGAATATGTAACCATACATATTGTTACCCTCCATAGCAACCGATATTGTCCTAGTTGTATACTGGAGGGGACCATTTTGTGTAAGTCTGTTGCGTCTTTTGCATTCAATACTATTAGGTCGTCACGTTTTTTTTGCTATCTCTGCACGCAGCCCTGCTTAGGTTATACAGTCTGACAGCCGTAGGTAGGAAGGACCTGCGAAACCTCTCAGTTGCGCACCTAAGATGATGTAGTCTGCTGCTAAATGAGCTCCTCAGTGCATTCAGTATGTCCTGCATAGGGTTGGACTCGGACTCCAGCAGAGATGACAGCTTAGCCACCATCCTTCTCTCTCCTATCTCCTCCACTGGGTCAAGGCACTGCCCAAGGACAGAGCTAGCTTTCTTGATCAGTTTGTTCAGTCTCTTCCTATCGGCTGCTGTAATGCCACTGCCCCAGCAGACCACTCAAAAAGTGATGGCTGATGCCACCACCGTGTCGTAGAATGTCTACACCAGCGCCCCTTGTACACCAAAAGACCTGAGTCTTTTGCATGAATGCATCGGTATTGTGTGACCAGTCTAGTTTATTGTTCAGATGAACACCCAGGTACTTGTAGGATGTCACCATCTCAATGTCTGTTCCCTGTATATTTACTGGTGCTGTGAGGGGTTGTCCTTGCCTGCGGCAGTCCACCACCAGCTCCTTAGTTTTCCTCGCGTTGATCTGGAGGCAGTTCCGATGGCACCAGTCCACGAAGTCCTGGATAAGTCCTCTGTACTCAGTTTCATCTCCGTTGGAGATGAGGCCAACGATCGCAGAGTCGTCAGAGAACTTCTGTAGATGGCAATGTGTTGTGTTGTGTGAGAAGTCCGCAGTATAAAGGGTGAACAGAAAGGGAGCCAAAACCATTCCCTGGGGGGCCCCCGTGCTGCCGATGATCGTGTCGGACACACAGTCCTGGGTTCTCACAAACTGTGGCTGGTTAGTGAGGTAGTCCAGGATCCATGATGACAGGTGCTGGTCCACCCCTGCGCACAGCAGCTTGTCCTTCAGGATCATTGGTTGGATGGTGTTGAAAGCACTGGAGAAGTCAAAGAACATGATCCTCACCGCATTCCCGGGCTTCTCCAGGTGGGACAGAGAACGGTGAAGGAGGAAGATCACTGCATCCTCCACCCCAATGCCATGCTGGTAGGCAAACTGGAGTGGATCCATCGCTGGTCCCACCAGGGGGCGGAGGTGAGCAAGGAGCAGTCTCTCCAGGGTCTTCATCATGTGAGACGTCAGGGCCACTGGTCTGTAGCTGTTCAGGTCTTTGGGGTGGGAAGTCTTTGGTACAGGTACCACACAAGATGTTTTCCACAACTGTGGTACCCTCCCCAGCTTCAGGCTCAGGTTGAAGATGTGCTCCACAATCCCGCACAGCTGGTCTGCACAGGACTTGAGGAGCTTTGCGCTGATGCCGTCTGGTCCTGACGCCTTCCTCGCCTTGATCTTCCTCAGCTCCGTCCTCACCTGGGTCTTAGTGAGGGTCATGTTGGGGGGCTGTGTGTTGGGAGTGGGGGGGGTGTTGGTGGAGTGGGGTGTGGGCAGCAGGACTCGATGTCTTTAGAGGCAGCAGTGGTTGTTGTGCAGGCAGGGGGGAGGGTGGTTGGTCAAACCTATTAAAAAACAGGTTCAGACTGTTCGCCCACTCCCTGCCCCCCCCCCCCCCCCGTGGCCTGGGAGGAGGTATTCTGGAGCCCAGAGATGGTTTTAAGATTTCTCCAGACCCCGCCGATGTCGCTCTGTTGGAGCTTGTCCTCCATCTTCTCCCTGAAGCTGTCCTTGCCTTCTCTGATCTTCCTCCTTTGCTCCCTCTGTACGGACTTCAGCATCTCCCTGTTCCCCGACCTGAAGATCCTCTTCTTCTCTCTCAGAAGTGTTTTTATCTCAGGGTTGATCCAGGGTTTGTTGTTCGAGCAACACCATATGGTCTTGGTGGGTACAGTGTTGTCCACACAGAAGCTGATGTAGTCCGTGATGGTGTGAGTGAGGCCATCGATGTCCTCACCATGTGGATCGCAGAGCTGCTCCCAGGCAGTGGTTTCAAAACAGTCCTTTAGAGCATCCATTGCCTCCTCAGACCATAACTTCACTGTGCGCATGACCGGAGGTTGCCTGTGCACTAGGGGTTTGTACACCGGCAGGAGATGAACCAAGTTGTGATCCGATCTCCCGAGTGGGGGGAGTGGTGATGAGGTGCACACCTCCTTAGTGTTTGCATAGAATACATGTAAGTCCAGTGTTTTATTGTCTCTAGTGTGGCATGTGACATACTGGATGAACGTGGGTAGAACGGGAGACAGTGAAATGTGGTTGAAATTGCCTGAGATGAGGAGAAGAGCATCTGGGTGTTCTGTCTGCAGCCTGCCAGTTACTGAGTGGATGACGTCACGCGCTGTCCCAGCGTTTGCCGTCGGATTTGCATAAATAACAATGCAGATCACGTGTGAGTATTCCCTCGGGAGATATGTAGGCCGCATGCTAACAGCTAGCAACTCCATGTCTTTGTTGCAGTGTTGTTGTTTAACCGTGATATGTCCCGGTCTGCACCAGTTGTTACTGACATATATCATCACTCCTCCACCCCTTGCTTTCCCACTGTCTACGTCAAATAGGTTCATTTTGTCTTCTTTTAATTATTTATCTTTTGTTCATATGAAAGACAAAAAATAAAATAGAAAGATGTCTTTACCTTCTTTACATGTTTCAACTGCACTGCAGCCTTCATCAGAAGATTCAGCTGATTGCTGCCAGGTGACATTTATCAGCTGATTTTCGTAGGCGGGGCCAGCTCAGCAGATCTGTTGGGTCCACCGAGCCAGCCCCGCCTCCCACCGTCAGATGGTCTCTGGAGAATGTGGTCCCAGGTGTGGGAAAGCATAAAGGCTCCCTCATCTCGGTTCATGGTGTCTTTTCCCCGCTTCCTGATCTCTATGGCCTCCTTGATCCAGCGTTTGTGTCTGTTGCTCTCCGATCCAATAATTTTTGTGTTGTCCCAGTCCATGATGTGATTATTTCTTTTGCAGTGATCTGATATTGCTGATTTTAATGTTTCTTGTTCTGCCTTTTCTTTTTTTGATCTTGTGAGTCATCCTTGTGTTTCCTTCTCACATTCCTTCTGGTGTTCTTTTTTCCTTGTGGTGAATAATCTTCCAGTTTCTCCAATGTAGGTTTTGTTGCATGATCTGCATGATATTTCATATATTACATTGCATTTATTGTCTTGTTCTATTCTGTCCTTGGGGTGTACTAACAACTGTCTTAATTTTTTGTGTGGTTTGACTGCTGTGTTTATTTTGTATTTTTTCATGATCCTTTTAATTGGTTCCGTGATCCCTCGTATGTATGGTATAGTTATGGTGTCCTTGTTTTTGATTTCGGCTTTTGTTCTATGTCTTGTATCCTGTTTGTTTTCTTTGTTTTTGACTTGCTGTTTCCCTTTGTTTATAGCCCATACTGGATTTTGGCAGCATAAAAGTGCATGTTTTATGTGGTTTTCCTCCTCCTGTCTGTCTTCTTGTTCCGTGATGATGGTGGCTCGTTCATATAATGTCCGTATAATGTGTTCATATAATGTCCATATAATGTGGGACCATATAATGTGGGACCACATTCTCCAGAGACCATCTGACGGCGGGAGGCGGGGCCGGCTCGGTGGATCCGACAGATCTGCTGAGCTGGCCCCGCCTACAAAAATCAGCTGATAAATGTCACCTGGCAGCAATCAGCTGAATCTTCTGACGAAGGCTGCAGTGCAGTTGAAACATGTAAAGAAGGTAAAGACATCTTTCTATTTTATTTTTTGTCTTTCATATGAACAAAAGATAAATAATTTCCCACTGTCTGGTGTTCGGTCTGCCCGTATTGCGTGGAAACCCTCGAGTTCAATGTTAGCATCTGTTGCTAGTTCTGTTGGCCACATCTCCGTAAATAGCATCAAGCTACTCTCTCTGTATATGCTCTCGTAGCGGGAGATAGCCACTAGCTCATCTGTTTTACTGAGTAACGATCGTACATTCCCCATAATAACGGATGGGAGGGCGGGTCTGTACCTTATATTCCTCGCCCGCCGTCTTACTCCAGCTCGACATTTCTTATCCGTCTTATTTCTCCCACTATGTTGAGTTTTTGCATTAAGTAGCTTCATCTTTTCCTCTGCTCAGTAGTGAAGACTTGCAACAGATCATGTCGACTGACGGCTGCATCAGCTACTGTAGGGTCAGTTTGTATATTCATTTATTTGCGCTAAAAATGTCTATCCATATTAATAAAGTGAGTAATGAGTAACACATCTGATCAAATTTCAGTAACTGTAACGCATTACTGAATTTTTAAACAGTAGTTTCGTTACACAGCACATTACAGCAAAAGTAGTAGTGTTACAGTAACGCTTTACTCCCAACATTGATCATGAGATAGTAAATAATAAAATGCTCAATAATAATGCATAAAAAACAGAAATAACGCACCCCATGAGTAAAGTCACACTCCCTCTACTTCTGCATGTGAGACTTTGGAAAAATAATTTTTTTTTAACCTGACTGAATTTTGCCAGGAGTTACATATGTTTGTCAATTTAAAAGGTAATTGTCCACATAAATAATGGTGTAGGTTGTTGTCTAACAGTATATAAGGTAATATATGTAAATTGTGACCCTCAGCACTGGGTGTGTTTATATTTATATATCTATATATTTATTCCATCTAGCTACAATGCTCCGCACTGTGTGTGTTTATATACTTGCATATTTATTCCACCTAGCTGCAATGCTCCGTACTGTGGGTGTTTATATATTTACATATTTATTCCATCTAGCTACAATGCTCTGTACTGTGTGTTCATATATTCATTTATTTATTCCATCCAGCTACAATGCTCTGCACTGTGTGTCTGTGTGTGTGTGTGTGTATATATATATTTTATAGTAATATGTACATATGTATATTAGCTGCTCTTGCTTGCTTGTTTTGTTTTCTTGCCTTCTGATTGTTGCTCTGAGTGTTGCTATCCCTGTGCTGTTGCAATCCTGGAATTTCCCCGTTGTGGGACTAATAAAGGCTTATCTTATCTTCTGTGCGGAGTTTGCATGTTCTCCCTGTGTCTGGGTGGGTTTACCCCGGGTACTCCGGTTTCCTCCCACAGGCCAAAAACATGCAAGAGTCTAAAGTGGCCCTTGTTGTGAATGTGTGTGTGAATGGTGAAAGGATTAGCGCTGCACCGTGGCTGCCTCATCCATCCACGTGGACGCCCTGAATTTCCCTCTGGGATTAATAAAAGGATACAAAATAAAAATAAACAAAATAAAACACTGTTGCTTCCCTGTTCACCTACGTGACAGACAGCTAGGCTGTCCAATAATAAGATAAGATAAGATAAGATAAGCCTTTATTAGTCCCACAACGGGGAAATTCCAGGATTGCAACAGCACAGGGATAGCAACACTCAGAGCAACAATCAGAAGGCAAGAAAATAGAGTAGCAGGCAGGTGTCAAGACTGGGCCTTCCCATTTCATGATGTACAGGGAAAAAAACTTGGCAGCACAGTAAGAAGGTCATGGGTTGAATCCCTGATGGTCAGGGGTGGGATCCAACCCATGACCTTCTTACTGTGCTGCCACAGTGCTAACCACTGTGCTACCGAGCTGCCGGTGTTAGCTTCAGAGCTAACAGTGCTACTAGGGAGTTAGCTTACCATGTCAGAATAGCTTCCCTGCCTCCCACCCTCATAGATCTTTTTCTTGAGGATGCTCCAAAGTGTCAAGAATCTGGGTTTGGAAGCCAAACCCAGTTCTGAGTTATTGGTATGCTTTGTCCTAGTTTTCTCCTGACAGCTCTGGCATGCCCCCTCCTCTTGTCAGGTGCCATCAGCTGCACTTCACGGGTGTTCACACACATACATACACCCACACGCACACACACACATGCACACACTCCATTCACTCTCATTTACACACTCTCTCACACACCTGGTGCCAATCAGTCTGCCCACGCATTCTCGCACCGGCAATCTCTTTCCTTGTTAACTTCAGGAGTATTTGTTCGCCGCTTCGGAGGAAAGTGATTGTCGGGACATTCGCCCTCATTCATGGCAGCTAGCTCTCCATGAGTGTTGTTTCACTCTCTTCGTGCATTCAGCCCGACATCTGCAGATGACCTATCCCTGGATGTCTGCGGCTGGCTCAACCTCCTATCCTCATCCACCAGACTTCTCGGGCAGCTTCGAGTGGTTTCAGTCGTAAGTACTTAATTGCCTTTCCTTTTGTGCTATCGCTGGGTCAGCACTAGGCTGGTCGCCTTTCCCTGTTGTGCGTATCATAGTTCGGTAGCACTAGGCATTCCCCTCCCCCGCTGTAGAACTTCCGGGTAGCCCCCTGTATGTCTGGTGGCCCTTTCTCTGCATATTCATTCTCTGTATTGTGGACAGTATCGGACTTGTTATTTTTACTGTGGCCAGTTTGTGAGGTAGTAGTAGGGCGAAGGGGCACTGTGTAGACGACTGCCTTTCCAGTAGCTCGATATTTAGCTCCTTTTTAACCTCTTTTAACCTCGTTTTCCCACTTTTTTACTCTTCTTGCGAAGAGATTGTGTGTCTAGATATCCTATGGATACTTATAACTTTGAAAGAACCGGCCCAGCGAGCTGAATGACTACCGACCAGTGGCACTCACCTCACATCTGATGTAGACGTTGGAGCGGCTCAGCCTCCTCAGACCCCAGGTGCAACACGCCCAGGACCGCCTGCAGTTTGCGTACCAACCAGGTGTCGGTGTGGAGGATGCCATCCTCTACCTGCTTCATCGAGCCCACTCCCATCTGGATAAGGGAAGTGGCACAGTGAGGATCCTCTTTTTGGATTTCTCCAGTGCCTTCAATACCATTTGGCCCCCCTTGCTTCGGGATAAATTAAGCAAGATGGGAGTGGACTCCCACCTGGTGGACTGAATCTCCAACTATCTCACTGGCAGACCACAATATGTCGGGCTGAAGGATATTACATCTGACACCGTTGTCTGCAACACTGGAGCCCCCCAGGGCACAGTATTGGCCCCTCTTCTCTTCACCCTGTACACCTTGGACTTCTGCTACAACTCGGAGCTGTGTCATATTCAGAAGTATGCCGATGACACAGCCATTGTTGGGTGTATCAGGGATGACAGAGAGGAGAAGTATCGGAGATTGGTAGGGGACTTTGCTGCATGGTGCCACACTAACCACCTACAGCTCAACACCTCTAAGACGAAGGAGCTGGTTATTGATTTTGGGAGGTCTAGACCAAGACCTCAACCAGTCCTGTTAGAGGGAGCTGAGGTGGAGGTTGTGGATTCATACAAATATCTCGGGTTGTGGTTGGATAATAAATTGAATTGGACAACATACATTAGCTACTTGTATGGGAAGACACAAAGTAGGATGTACTTCCTAAGGAGACTGCGGTCCTTCAACATCTGCAGCAAACTTCTGCGGATGTTCTACCAGTCGGTGGTTGCCAGCATCCTCTTTTACTCTGTGGTGTGCTGGGGGGGCAGTATATCCAAGAAGGATGTGTCCAGACTGGATAAACTGATCAGGCGGGCCGGCTCTGTGGTCGGCGCGAAGCTGGACACCCTGGTGATGGTGGCAGAGATGAGGACTCTGGATAAACTGTTGGATATAATGGACAACGTCAGCCACCCTCTGCACGCCGTCATCAGTGACCAGAGGAGCTTGTTCAGTGAAAGACTGCTCCTTCCCAAGTGTCGGACCAACAGGCTCAAGAACTGTTTTGTCCACCATGCCATCACACTCTATAACTCCTCACTTGGGGGGGGGGGGGGGGACATAAGAGTACAGAGGACTGTAGGGCATTCATAGTGCAATAACCTTAACTTAACCATACTTGTACAAGCCATATTTAGCCTTGTATTTACATTGTGTATATTATGTTAAGTGTTTATTTTTTCTTTTTTTCTTTTCTGATCTGTATGCTCCTTTTATGTGCTGCTGGAAATTTTAAATTCCCCAGAGGGAGTCATCCCAAAGGGATTAATAAAGTTAAGTCTAAGTCTAAGTCTAGTCCAGGATCCATGATGACAGGTGCTGGTCCACCCCTGTGCACAGCAGCTTGTCCCTCGGGATCATCGGTTGGATGGTGTTGAAAGCACTGGAGAAGTCAAATAACATGATCCTCACTGCGTTCCCAGGCTTCTCCAGGTGGGACAGGGAACAGTGAAGAAGGAAGATCACTGCATCCTCCACCCCGATGCCATGCTGGTAGGCGAACTGGAGTGGATCCATTGCTGGTCCCACCAAAGGGTGGAGGTGAGCAAGGAGCAGTCTCTCCAGGGTCTTCATTAGGTGAGACGTCAGGGCCACTGGCCTGTAGCTGTTCAGGTCTCTGGGGTGGGAAGTCTTTGGTACGGGTACCACACAAGTTGTTTTCCACAACTGTGGTACCCTCCCCAGCTTCAGGCTCAGGTTGAAGATGTGCTCCACAATCCCGCACAGCTGGTCTGTGCAGGACTTGAGGAGCTTCGCGCTGATGCCGTCCGGTCCCGAGGCCTTCCTCGCCTTGATCTTCCTCAGCTCCGTCCTCACCTGGGTCTTAGTGAGGATCAGGTTGGGGGGCTGTGTGCTGGGAGTGGGGGGTCTTAGTGGAGGGGGGTGTGGACAGCAGGTCTCGATGACTGTAGAGGCAGCAGTGGTTGGTGTGCAGGCAGGGGGGAGGGCGGTTGGTCAAACCTATTAAAAAGCAGGTTCAGATTGTTTACCCACTTCCTGCCCCCTGTGGCCTGGGAGGAGGTATTCTGGAGCCCAGAGATGGTTTTGAGGTTTCTCCAGACCCCGCCGATGTCACTCTGTTGCAGCTTGTCCTCCATCTTCTTCCTGAAGCTGTCCTTGCCTTCTCTGATCTTCCTCCTTTGCTCCCTCTGTACGGACTTCAGCATCTCCCTGTTCCCCGACCTGAAGATCCTCTTCTCTCTCAGAAGTGTTTTTATCTTGGGGTTGATCCAGGGTTTGTTGTTTGAGCAACACCGTATAATCTTGATGGGTACGGTGTTGTCCACACAGAAGTTGATGTAGTCTGTGATGGTGTGAGTGAGGCCGTCGATGTCCTCACCATGTGGATTGCAGAGCTGCTCCCAGGCAGTGATTTCAAAACAGTCCTTTAGTGCGTCCATTGCCTCCTCAGACCATATCTTCACTGTGCGCATAACCAGAGGTTGTCTGTGTACTAGGGTTTTGTACACCGGCAGGAGATGAACCAAGTTGTGATCCGATCTCCCAAGTGGGGGGAGTGGTGATGAGGTGTACGCCTCCTTAGTGTTTGCATAGAATAAGTCCAGTGTTTTATTGTCTCTGGTGTGGCATGTGACATACTGGGTGAACGTGGGCAGAATGGGGGACAGTGAAATATGGTTGAAATCACCAGAGATGAGGAAGAGAGCATCTGGGTGTTGTGTCAGCAGCCTGCCAGTTACTGAGTGAATGGCGTCACGCACTGTCGCAGCATTCGCTGTCGGATTTGCATAAATAACAATGCAGATCACATGTGAGTATTCCCTCGGGAGATAAGCAGGCCGCATGCTAACAGCTAGTAACTCAATGTCTTTGCTGCAGTGTTGCTCTTTAACAGTGATATGTCCCAGTTTACACCAGTTGTTACTGACATACATTATCACTCCTCCGCCCCTTGCCTCCCCACTGTCTGGTGTCCGGTCTGCCCGTAATGAGTGGAAACCCTCCAGTTCGATGTTAGCATCTGTTGCTAGTTCTGTTAGCCACATCTGAGTAAACAACATCATGCTAATCTCTCTGAAGGCGCTTTCGTAGCGGGAGATAGCCACTAGCTCGTCAGTCTTATTGAGTAGCGATCGGACGTTCCCCATAATAACGGATGGGAGGACGGGTCTGTACCTTTTATTCCTCACCCACTGTCTTACTCCAGCTTGACATCCACGCCGTTTTCATCTTATTTCTCCCGGTATGTCGAGTTTTTGCGTTAGCATCGTGAGCCGGTCAAGTGTTAACAGCTGGTCCCTGTTGTACCGTATCCTGCCATAAACATTGGCTCCGTCCGCCGGCTCAGGAGACATTTGGGGCAATCTATGTGTCTGTGATTGATAAGGTGTCACCAGATCAGAAAGTTTAGCAAGAGAAGCCGGATAGTAAATAAGAAATAGGAAGAAATTGAGCCGCTGTTGCAAAAAGGCAGCCAACTCGTGGTCTTGGAAGTCCAAAAAAAGAAAAAAAAAAGTAGGTTTATGAATAAACGTAGGTTTATGAATAAATATAAAAAGAATAGTAGGTTTATGCATAACTGCAAGCCTCTGGAGGATCCTACACCTTGAGGTTCGTGGGACTCCAGAAGCACCAGCAGCTTCAAATACCTGTTTGCTGCTTTGTAATGGAATTTTAGCAGCTGCTCTCTAAATCCAATGAATTTGTCTGGCAGAAACTTTCCTCATTATGCTTTTGTCTGCATGAACCCATCTGTGTTCTGAATCATCCACAAATTTCTTCACAGTATGATGATCACTCTTAAGTTTTCATGAAATATCTAGTGTTTTCATACCTTGTCCAAGGCATTGTACTATTTGACGCTTTCGGCAGCAGAGAGATCCTTTTTCTTTTCCATATTGCTTGAAACCTGTGGCATGTTTAATAATGTGTAACATCCTTCTTCAGTAGTTTTCCTTTAATTGGGCTCACCTGACAAACTAATTATGACAGGTTTCTGAGATTGATATCAGTGATGCAAAGAGCCCTGAGACACAATGCCATCCATGAGTTTAATTGAAAAACAAAAAATTGAAAGTTTATGACACTAAAATCCTATTTGCATAATAATGTGGAACACAGTGTAGAGGCAACCTCTCTTTTTCAAGGTCACCCTGTTCACATTCACACAGATACACATTCACACCTGGAAGATGCCCAGTACAACCACAGGCTGGCCTGTGATCACTGAGCAGCTCCACTGGAGCAGTTGGAATTGGAGTTAAGGGCCTTGCTCAAGGGCACCACAGTGGGATTAAGGACGGTGGGGCAAACACTGCTGTCATCTGTCCCACCAAGATCTGATCCTGCTGGTCACCAGTCCACATTCTCAACCATTAGGCCACCACTGCCCCCAATTCTGGCTTATTTCATTAAATATTTGCTGTGGTGTTACATCAATCCATTAACATTTGCTTGACAAGGCAGTCAGCGTCAGTCAGTCTACAGAACTGCAGTAGAGCTCGCCTCAGTGGGAAAAGGCTGACAAACACGCCACCTGGCACTAGCTTAACTGTTGATCCAGCCAGTTTTGATCACTATTTTATATAAATTCCATTCACCCCACACTGGAATCCTTGTTCATCTAACAACACTTGACCATATACTGTACTTTGTTCTTTGACTTAGCTTAGACTTGAGACCCAAAGCGGCTCATTGAAGCTAGCAGTTTAGCCACTCATTCACCAATGTTTCTGTGCTTATTGTACACCAGGGACCGGTCATATCCTATTGACCACTCAAACAACACATCCCTGTCCACCAGTGATGCATTATTTCACTCATTCTTTGTGACAGATTTACATTAGTTGGCTCAGGCTCACTTCCCAAGCTAGGAGCTAGCCAGTTAAGATTAGCAACAGTGATATAAGAGGGAGGGCGGAGTTAACTGCAGCTCTTAGGAATTTAAAGAAACGTGCAATGGAATGAGCTGTTCTGAGGAAGGCTGCAAAAGATGATTCCCAACGATACTAAAATAATTAAAGGCAATTTGACCAAGGTATGCCACAAACATTTCATTAATACCTGTGGGAGCTGTGAACATGTGGAAGTGCAGTGGAAGGGACCTTTACGTTTCCACATCCTCTCATCTGCCAGATAAATTTGCAGACATCGCTCAGAACAGTTGCACGCAATCAGCTAATGATGCTGTACACATAGCTTATGAAACATCCACAGCCTGTAGAAAACATTTGTGTTTACTGCAGACTTCAAAATCCTTGACCAAAAAAGGGACATTCCATTTGTAAAGGTTAATTAGTCGTCCTAATCCTATTATTGCATTTGGCTCCGTAAAAGAAGAGGAAATCATTTTGAAATAAATACCAACAAGTTCCATAATAGCTTCCATCTCCATCTCTGCCTGACTCCGATTCCTTCAGTCCCAAAGAAATCAACGACCTAGCTGAGCCAAAACCATTCAACCACCTCCTCTCATTGCCCCCGCCCCCGCCCCTGTTCCAAACCCCAGCGTTTTTCTTTGTGAGGGGAATCATTTAACCTTAACATTCCTCCTGAGAGAAACAGAAGTATCATTTGGCCTGTTAAAATAAATACTCCCCGAGATGTTTTGCTGGACCCATCGAACATGTGCTGCGGGGTTTACATAGCGGAGCGGGCCTCGTGTTCTCGGAGCGGCGGCCCGCCGCGTATACAGCCAGCACCCATCAGCGCCTCCAGCCCCTGCCAGCTGTACCTGGCCCACCACTGCTATCCCCGTCTCTGCTGCTGGTATCGCTATCAGCATCATTAGTGAGCTTGTCTTAGGAAATATACACTGAAGTAATTTAAGGTGGAACGAGTACAGTGAGATAAAATCAACACTGTGTTTCTCATACAAGACTGAGGAGAAGAAAGTGGAGGCATGTCAAACAAATTAGTCCACATAAATAAATGAACTCTGCATACATTGACTATAACTGGTGCAAGATATTGATTATCTATGTGTTCAAATACAGCTTGATGAAGGAAGCGTGACCACATTAACCAGCAGAACAGACTCGGGGGTGGGGAGGGGGGTGCTGGTTGTTTTCTTCCTCCCTAAGTATATAATACGAGTATCTCTCATGTGTACTTTAAAGATGAGGACTGCACGCAATAAGAGTTTGGAGCCACAACGTACGTACAAAACGCCATTTTTGACCTCTGTTGAAAGGGCATTCAGGCCTCCAAACTCCTGTTAAATGCAATGAAAACCTCAAAGTATTTGGGAGTGATCTTCTTGTTGATTTTCTTCATAAATATATTTTTTCATCAAAGATAAGCATTTTGTCATGTTTGCCCTTTCGGGGCAAAGAAGAGGACCCCATCACTAACCAAATTTGGTAAATCATTATTTATTAGTTACAAACAGGGAAATAAACATTGCACGAGGGCAGAAATTAAATGCAGTAATAAACTAGATAACAGGGAGTGACGACAGCAATAATTCACAAACAGCGTGGTGAAAATAATGGTGAGGTTAACAGAACGTCGCAGCAAAGAACACTGGCTGAAAAGGCACATACACATACACATATCAAAACATTAGAATGTCATGAAAAAGTTCAATATTTTTGGTCACTCATTTCAGAAAGTGAAACCCATATATTACATAGATTCATTACACAAGTTTTTATTTCAAGTGTTTATTTATTTTAATTTTGATGATTATGGCTTACAGCCGATGAAAACCCCAAATTCAGTTTCTCAAAGAATTAGAATATTACACAAAATTAATTTTAAAAAATAGTTTTTTTAATAGAAATGTCGGCCGACTGAAAAGTATGTCCATGTACACACTCAATACTTGGTCAGGGCTCCTTTTGGATTAATTACTGTATCAATGTGGCGTGGCACGGAGGTGATCAGCCTGTGGCACTGCTGAGGTATTTTGAAGGTCCAGGTTGCTTTGATAGTGACCTTCAGCTCGTCTGCATTGTTGGGTCTGATGACTCTCGTCTTCCTCTTGACAATACTCCATAGACTGTCTATGGGGTTTAGGTCAGGAGAGTTTGCTGGCCAATCAAACACAGTGGTGCCATGGTCATTAAACCAGGTTTAGATACTTTTGGCAGTGTAGGGGGGTGCCAAGTCCTGCTGGAAAATGAAATCAGCTTCTCCATAAAGCTTGTCAGCAGAGGGAAGCGTGAAGTGCTCTAAAATTTCCTAGTAGACGACTGCGCTGACTTTGGTCTTGATAAAACACAGTATCTAAGTTGTTTGAGGTTTAGTGTGACGTTTCCACAGTCAGTGATGATTTGAGGAATGATGTCATCTGTTGGTGTTGGTCCACTGTGTTTTATCAAGACCAAAGTTAGTGCAGTTGTCTACTAGGAAATTTTAGAGCACTTCATGCTTCCCTCTGCTGACAAGCTTTATGGAGAAGCTGATTTCATTTTCCAGCAAGACTTGGCAACTACCCCCCCTCCACACACACACACACACACACACACACACACACACACACACACACACACACACACACACACACACACTGCCAAAAGTATCAAAACCTGGTTTAATGACCATGGCATCACTGTGCTTGATTGGCCAGCAAACTCTCCTGACCTAAACCCCATAGAGAATCTATGGAGTGTTGTCAAGAGGAAGATGAGAGACACCAGATCCAACAATGCAGATGAGCTGAAGGTCACTATCAAAGCAACCTGGACCTTCATAACACCTCAGCAGTACCACAGGCTGATCAACTCCATGCCACGCCACATTGATACAGTAATTAATCCAAAAGAAGCCCTGGATAAGTATTGAGTCTGTACATGGACATACTTTTCAGTCGGCCAACATTTCTATTAACATTTTTTTTAATTAATTTTATGTAATATTCAAATTTTTTGAGAAACTGAATTTGGGGTTTTCATGGGCTGTAAGCCATTATCATCAAAATTAAAATAAATAAACACTTGAAATAGATCACTCTCTGTGTAATGAATCTATATAATATATGGGTTTCACTTTCTGAAATGAGTGACCAAAAATATTGAACTTTTTCATGATATTCTAATTTTTTGAGATGGTGTGGGGGACCCATGCTGTAGAGTTTAGTAGTTTTCCTCTCAGACTGAGAGAGCATGGAGATCAAAGGGCTGGGGGGTAAGGGGAATTGTCTTGGGAGAGTGAATGGTGAATGCAGGACCTCAGGTAGCAGGGAGGTGTGAGTTTTGGGATATAAAAGAGAGAGTCCCTGCTGCACATGTGTAATGTTCTGATTCTGGAAGATGTGGGAGTGTAATAAAGTTCATCTGCTCGGAAAGTTTCGGTCTGGTTATTTCATCTCCACACTGGTGACCCTTGACGCAGAATGGAACACGAGGCGAACACCCCGGAGACAACCCGGACGGGAAACCCCAGCAATGCGTGCACCATTTCGGTCAAACTACCGGACTTTTGGCTGCACGACCTGAAGTCTTGGTTCCTCCACACCGAGGCCCAGTTTGCGCTCCGGGGAATAACGGCAGATGACACCAGGTATTAATTACTACGTGGTCGCAGCGCTGGACGTTTGCATGACTCAGCAAGTAGTGAGCCTGCTCCAACAGCCCCCAGCCCATGACAAATACGGGGCTCTCAAAGCCGCGCTGACCCGGTGCTACACGCTCTCGGACTGCGAGTGATTGGAGAGACTCCTGACGCGCTGTGAGTTGGCAGACGGGTTGGTGGTTGAACGGATGGAGAAGATGTTGGCGTTGATGGGCACAGACGATGGGCATTTTCAATTTGCCCACCTTTTCCTCCGGAACCTCCCAACGGCGGCCAGAGCGGTCCTTGCCAACTCACCGTTGCTGGCCGCGCGTGACTACCGTGCACTAGCCCAGGAGGCAGATCGGATCATCCTCACCACCAGAGCTCTCATAGTGAACGCAGCGGCGTCGGAACCCAGCGAGACAGCCAGCGGAAGCGAGGAGCCAGCGGTGGTAGCGGCAGTGGGGGCTAGGAAGCGCCAGAGAGACATGCTCTGCTCCTACCACCGCCGTTTTGGAGAGGACACACTCCGATGCGTGCCACCATGCCAATTCAAGCATTTGGGAAACGCCAGGACCGGCAGTTGATAGCAGCTGCAACCGCCGGTGAAGAAAGCAAGCTGCTCTATGTGACAGACTCACACTCGGGGAACGATTCCTCGTGGACTCTGGCTCCCAAAAGAGCCTCATCCTGCCATCCTACGCCGACTGGCTAGCGGGAACTAGCGGAAACTAGCGGCCCCGAGCTGACGGCCACAAACAGCTCAGACATTAAGTCTTTTGGTGAGAGGACACTGACTGTATCCCTGCACGGCCGTACGTACCAGTGGACATTCGTCATAGCGGCATGCAGTTTCCCAATCTTAGGCACTGATTTTTTGTGTGCACACGGACTACTAGTCGATGTTACTAACAGACGCCTGATTAATGCAATGTCTTTTGATTCTCTCCCCTGTACAGCTTGAGGAGCCGGGCCAACAACGCTAGCCAACGTCACAGCTCCAGGTGGTAAGTTCCACACACTGCTCACCCAGTTCCCAGCACTCACGGTCCCGACGTTTTCGGCGGCCATCACTAAACACGGGGTGGAGCACTTTATTACCACCACCGGGCCACCCGTTTTTGCATGACCTCGGCGCCTGGACACAGCTAAACTGGCCATAGCGCGCGAGGAGTTTGCCAACTTGGAAAGGCTGGGTATCATCAGATGATCAAACAGCCCATGGGCATCCCCACTACATATGGTCCCTAAGGCAGAGGGATCGTGGCGACCTTGCGGAGATTTCCGCAGATTAAACAACGCCACAGCGCACGACCGCTACCCGATCCCCCATATTCAGGATTTTACTGTTCACCTTGCCGGGGCACATATTTTTTCTAAGATAGACCTGGTCCGTGGTTATCACCAGGTCCCGGTGCGCGCAGAGGACATACCTAAAACGGCAGTAATAACCCCGTTTAGTCTGTTTGAATTTTTACGCATGCCTTTCGGGTTAAAAGGCATGGCACAGACATTCCAATGCATGATGGATGCGGTGTTGCGCGATCTGCCGTTTGTGTTCGTCTACCTGGATGACATCCTGGTGGCCAGCGCGTCCGAGGACAAACATGTAGCCCACCTCAGGACAGTTTTCCAGAGGTTGGAGGAGCACAGGTTAATAATCAACCCGGCGAAATGCCAGTTCGGCGTGATGGGG
Organism: Pholidichthys leucotaenia; assembly: GCA_020510985.1. NCBI lineage: Eukaryota > Metazoa > Chordata > Actinopteri > Cichliformes > Pholidichthyidae > Pholidichthys > Pholidichthys leucotaenia. The sequence continues at coordinate 133,339,326 of CM035843.1, forward strand.
ATCCATTTTTTGGGACATCGCATCTCACCGGAGGGAGCAATACCCTTGCTGGACAAGGTGCGTGCAGTGGCGAATTTTCCCCGGCCTCAGATGGTCAGGGCGCTGCAGGAGTTTTTGGGGATGGTGAACTTCTACAGTCGTTTCCTCCCCCGTGCAGCCCAGCTCATGCAGCCATTGTATGCCGCGCTTAAGAAATGGAAGCCGGCGGACAGAGTTGACTATGCTCCTGAGCGGGAGCAAGCGTTTTCCGAGGTTAAAACAGCTCTGGCGAATGTTGCACTGCTGGTGCACCCAGGCCCGGCGGCTCAGATTGCGCTCACTACAGACGCATCAGACGTGGCCATAGGGGCCGTTGTGGAGCAATGTGTCACCGGTTCTTGGCAGCCGCTCGCCTTTTTAAGCAGGTCTTTGCGCGACAATGAGCGTAAATACAGAGCGTTCGACAGGGAGGTGCTGGCTCTCCACCTGGCCATACACCACTTCCAGTTCTGGCTGGAAGGGTGCGCCTTCACTGTGTTTGTGGACCACAAGCCGCTAACGTACGCGATGGCCAAAGTTTCGGAACCATGGTCAGGAAAGCAGCAGAGACAGCTGGCCACGATCTCGGAGTTTACAACCGACATTCGTCATGTGGCCGGTAAACTCAACGTGGTGGCTGACTGTCTCTCGTGCACCTTAGTGGCCCCAGTCTATGTGGGGATAGATTACATGGCCATGGCCACAGAGCAGATCGGCGATGCCGACGTTTGCGCGCTCCAGTCTGGACCAACAGGGTTAAGGCTGGAGAGCAGAGTTGTGCAAGACAGGGCCCCCCTAATCTGTGACGTCTCCATGGGCCGCCCGCGCCCGGTGGTACCATGCGCTTGGCGACGCTGCGTTTTCAAGTCGGTTCACTCCCTGGCGCACCCAGGCATACGCGTGTCAGTCAAAATGGTGGCAGCAAAGTTTGTCTGGCCGAGCCTGTGCAAACAGGTGAAAGAGTGGGCTGCAGCCTGTGTAGCGTGCCAACGAGCCAAAGTGCACAGGCACACAAAGGCCCCCCTTGAGCCGTTCCATATCCCGGCTAAGAGGTTTGACCACGTTCACGTGGACCTTGTCAGTCCCCTCCCGGCATTGCAGGGGTTCACACACCTCCTGACAGTGGTGGACCGCACCACGCAATGGCTTGAAGCAGTCCCACTAGCTTCCACCGCATCCGCAGATGTGGCATGCGCCTTTTTAACAACATGGGTGGCATGTTTTGGCACCCCTTCGGACATCACATCCGAGTGGGGCCCGCAGTTTGTTTCGACCTCTGGTCCATGATGGCCTGGAGCCTGGGCGTCTCAATTCATCACACGACCGCGTACAACCCACAGGCCAATGGGTTATAAGATAAGATAAGCCTTTATTAGTCCCACAATGGGGAAATTCCAGGATTTCCATAGGTCACTGAAAGCAGCGCTCAGGGCTTCGCTTACGGATGCAAATTGGGTGGACCGGTTGCCATGGGTTCTATTAGGGTTGCGTTCCACACCGAAGGAGGATTTATCTGCTTCCCCAGCAAAGCTGGTTTTTACGCAGCCCCTGCGGCTCCCCGGGGAGTTTTTACCAGATAACCCCGCGCCCAACACCCATCCGTCCCCGCGTTCACAGCATAGCGCAGACGCACGGATGCTCCCTGGCCCGGCCCACCACTGTTTTGCTGCGTGTTTGTGCCAAAAACCTTGAAGGACGCGGCGTTCGTGTTTGTCAGGCACGATGCCCACCGGACCCCATTGCGCCCACCCTACGATGGCGCGTTCAGAGTGCCGGAAACCAGGGACAAACATTTTGTGTTAGACCTGGGGGGTCGCCGGGAGAGAATCTGTGTAGATAGGCTTAAGCCCGCCTTTGTTGTGGCAGACGAGTAGCTGGTGTTGGCTCGAGCTCCTTGGTAAGGAGGACCCCCACTAAGAGCTCCCCAGGTAAATGATTTATTACAGCAGTCACACGAGCACGCCGAATGTTTCTCCCCTCACGCCATAGTCCCCCCACAGATGGACACATCCCCAGGAACCCCCCACCGGCACAGCAGCGTCGCGGAGCCGAAGACCCCCCGTTACAGCAGCTATGGGCGGAGACTGAAGCCACGAGGACGGGAGAGTTAACACGCACTCTGAGACTCTGGGGGCGGTGTGGGGGACCCATGCTGTAGAGTTCAGTAGTTTTCCTCTCAAACTGAGAGAGCATGGAAATCAAAGGGCTGGGGGGTAAGGGGAATTGTCTTGGGAGAGTGAAAGGTGAATGCAGGACCTCAGGTAGCAGGGAGGTGTGAGTTTTGGGATATAAAAGAGAGAGTCCCTGCTACACACGTGTAATGTTCTGATTCTGGAAGATGTGAGAGTAAAATAAAGTTCATCTGCTCGGAAAGTTCGGTCTGGTTATTTCATCTCCACAATGTATCTATATATAAGATAAGCCTTTATTAGTCCCACAATGGGGAAATTCCAGGATTACAACAGCACAGGGATAGCAACACTCAGAGCAATAATTTAGAAGATAAGAGAATAAGAGCAGTGAATATTCATATGTACACATAAATATATGAATATATATACACAGTACGGAGCATTGTAGCTAGATGGAATAAACAGCATAACTGTCTATTTAGTTACCCCACATATTATGAATATGTACTCATACATATTGTCACCCTCCGTAGTGACTGATATTGTCCTAGTTGTATACTGGAGGGGACCATTTTGTGTAAGTCTGTTGCGTCTTTTGCATTCAATACTATTAAGTCATCACATTTTTTTTGCTATCTCTGCGCGCAGCCCTGCTTAGGTTATAAAGTCTGACAGCTGTAGGTAGGAAGGACCTGCGAAACCTGTCGGTCGCGCACCTAGGATGATGTACCCTACTGTTAAATGAGCTCCTCAGCGCATTCAGCATGTCCTGCATAGCATGGGACTCGGACTCCAGCAGAGATGACAGCTTAGCCACCATCCTTCTCTCTCCTATCTCCTCCACTGGGTCAAGGCGCTGCCCCAGGACAGAGCTAGCATTCTTGATCAGTTTGTTCAGTCTCTTCCTATCAGCTGCTGTGATGCCACTGCCCCAGCAGACCACTCCAAAAGTGATGGCTTATGCCACCACCGAATCGTAGAAGGTCTTCAGGAGCACCCCTTGTACACCAAAAGACCTGAGCCTCCTCAGTAGGAACAGCCTGCGCTGTCCCTTCTTGTAGAGTGCGTCGGTATTGCGTGACCAGTCTAGTTTATTATTCAAATGAACACCCAGGTACTTGTAGAATGTCACCATCTCAATGTCTGTTCCCTGGATGTTTACTGGTGCTGTGAGGGGTTGTCCTTGCCTGCGGCAGTCCACCAGTTCCTTAATTTTTCTCGCGTTGATCTGGAGGCAGTTCCGATGGCACCAGTCCACAAAGTCCTGGATAAGTCCTCTGTACTCAGCTTCATCTTTGTTGGAGATGAGGCCGACGATGGCAGATTCGTCAGAGAACTTCTGCAGATGGCAGTGTGTTGTGTTGTGTGAGAAGTCCGCAGTATAAAGGGTGAACAGGAAGGGAGCCAAAACCGTTCCCTGGGGGGCCCCCGTGCTGCTGCTGATCGTGTCGGACACACAGTCCCGGGTTCTCACAAACTGTGCCGGTTTGTGAGGTAGTCCAGGAACCATGATGACAGGTGCTGGTCCACCCCTGCGCACAGCAGCTTGTCTCTCAGGATCGTCGGTTGGATGGTGTTGAAAGCACTGGAGAAGTCAAAGAACATGATCCTCACCGCATTCCCAGGCTTCTCCAGGTGGGACAGGGAACGGTGAAGAAGGGAGATCACTGCATCCTCCACCCCAATGCCATGCTGGTAGGTGAACTGGAGTGGATCCATTGCTAGTCCCACCAGGGGGTGGAGGTGAGCAAGGAGCAGTCTCTCCAGGTGAGACGTCAGGGCCACTGGTCTGTAGCTGTTCAGGTTTCTGGGGTGGGAAGTCTTTGGTACGGGTACCACACAAGATGTTTTCCACAACTGTGGTACCCTCCCCAGCTTCAGGCTCAGGTTGAAGATGTGCTCCACAATCCCACACAGTTGATCTGAACAGAACTTGAGGAACTTCGCGCTGATGCCGTCCGGTCCCGAGGCCTTCCTCGCCTTGATCTTCCTCAGCTCCGTCCTCACCTGGGTCTTAGTGAGGGTCAGGTTGGGGGGCTGTGTGTTGGGAGTGGGGGGACGTTGGTGGAGGGGGGTGTGGACAGCAGGTCTCGATGACTGTAGAGGCACAGTGGTTGGTGTGCAGGTGGGGGGGAGGGCAGTTGGTCAAACCTATTAAAAAACAGGTTCAGATTGTTCACCCACTCCCTGCCCCCGTGGCCTGGGAGGAGGTATTCTGGAGCCCAGAGATGGTTTTGAGGTTTCTCCAGACCCCGCCGATGTCGCTCCGTTGCAGTTTGTCCTCCATCTTCTTCCTGAAGCTGTCCTTGCCTTCTCTGATCTTCCTCCTTTGCTCCCTCTGTACGGACTTCAGCATCTCCCTGTTCCCCGACCTGAAGATCCTCTTCTTCTCTCTCAGAAGTGTTTTTATCTCAGGGTTGATCCAGGGTTTGTTGTTCAAGCAACACCGTACGATCTTGGTGGGTACGGTGTTGTCCACACAGAAGTTGATGTACTCTGTGATGGTGTGAGTGAGGCCGTCGATGTCCTCACCATGTGGATCACAGAGCTGCTCCCAGGCAGTGATTTCAAAACAGTCCTTTAGAGCGTCCATTGCCTCCTCAGACCATATCTTCACCATGCGCATAACTGGAGGTTGTCTGTGTACTAGAGTTTTGTACACCGTCCATAGATGAACCAAGTTCATCAGTGACTCTTGTGCACCATGTACAGCAGCTCAACCAGACTCATGTCAATCATCACTGTTTTCTTCCTGCATTACCGACTGCACTATATAGTTCTCCACAGTATCTGCTGCTGGCTAATATATATTTTAACTGTTGACCAGTATCACTTAATCTTATCCTACACTTTATTACATGTATAGTTTATTTCTCTTATCTTATCATGTTTAATGTTGCAGCATTGTACCGAGACAAATTCCTAGTTTGTGTACTACATGAACAATGGCAATAAACCTGATTCTGATTCTGATTCTGATTCTGATTCTGAAGTTGTGATCTGATCTCCTGAGTGGGGGGAGTGGTGATAAGGTGTACGCCTCCTTAGTATTTGCATAGAATAAGTCCAGTGTTTTATTGTCTCTAGTGTGGCATGTGACATACTGGGTGAACGTGGGCAGAATGGGGGACAGTGAAATATGGTTGAAATCACCGGAGATGAGGAGGAGAGCATCTGGGTGTTGTGTCAGCAGCCTTCCAGTTACTGAGTGAATGGCGTTACGCGCTGTCCCAGCGTTTGCTGTCGGATTTGCATAAATAACAATGCAGATCACGTGTGAGTATTCCCTCGGGAGATAAGCAGGCCGCATGCTAACAGCTAGCAACTCAATGTCTTTGTTGCAGTGTTGCTCTTTAACCGTGATATGTCCCGGTTTACACCGGTTGTTATTGACATACATTATCACTCCTCTGCCCCTTGCCTTCCCACTGTCTGGTGTCCGGTCTGCCCGTATTGAGTGGAAACCCTCCAGTTCGATATTAGCATCTGTTGCTAGTTCTGTTAGCCACGTCTCAGTAAACAACATTGTGCTAATCTCTCTGAAGACGCTCTCGTAGCGGGAGATAGCCACTAGCTCGTCAGTATTATTGAGTCGTGATCGAACGTTCCCCATAATAACAGATGGGAGGATGGGTCTGTACCTTATATTCCTCGCCCGCCGTCTTACTCCAGCTCGACATCCACGCCGTTTTTTGTCTTATTTCTCCCGGTATGTCGAGTTTTTGCATTAGCATCGTGGGCCGGTTAAATGCTAACAGCTGATTCCTATTGTACTGCCTCCTGCTATAAACAGTGGCTCCGTCCGCTGGCTCAGCAGACATTTGGACGATCTACGTGTCTGTGATGGATAAGGTGTCGCCAGATCAGAAAGTTTAGCAAGAGAAGCCAGATAGTAAATAAGAAATAGGAAGACATTGAGCCGCTGTTGCAAAAAGGCAGCCAACTCGAGTGGCGCCGGAAGTAGAATTTAGACGGGGATAATCATGGTGATCTTGGGATCAGTCCGCCAAGGTCTCCGCCTTTGACTGCCACCTAATCCACATAGCACCGGACTTCCATGATCCCTCCTGTAGGTGGTGAACCTACTGGAGGGCGGACCCATGTAACTCCTTCGGGCTGAGCCCGGCCGGGTCCCATGGGTGGAAACCCGGCCACCAGACGCTAGCCTTCGAGCCCCTCCCCCAGGCCTGGCTCCAGGGTGGGGCCCCGGTAACCCCATACCGGGCGGGGTACACTGAATCCTTGATATACAATTTATCATGAGAGTCTGTTGGATCGTTCTTCGTCTGGCCCTTCACCCAGGACCAGTTTGTCTTGGGAGACCCTATCAGAGGCAAATTGCCCCGGACAACATAGCTCCTGGGATCACTGGGGCACGCAAACCCCCCCACCACGATAAGGTGACGATCCATGAGGGGGTACAAGCGGATACAAGCGGCTGAAATGAGCTTTCTCCGTAGGATTGCTGGACTCACCCTCAGAGATAGGGTGAGGAGCTCAGTCATCCGGGAGAGGCTCAGAGTAGAACCGCTGCTCCTCCACATTGAAAGGAGTCAGTTGAGGTGGTATGGGCATCTGATTAGGATGCCTCCTGGACGCCTCCCACTTGAGGTGTTTCAGGCACGTCCCACTGGGAGGAGACCCCGGGGCAGACCCAGGACTCGGTGGAGAGACTATGTCTCCCAGCTAGTCTGGGAACGCCTTGGTATCCCCTCTGAAGAGCTGGAGCAGGTGGCTGGGGAGAGGGAAGTCTGGGCTTCTCTGCTTGAACTGCTGCCTCCGCGACCCGGACCTCCGGAAAAGCAGTAGAAGATGGATGGATGGATGGATAATCATGGTGATACAACACAGGTGAGGAAAGCAATCATGACAAACGGCTGACACATGAGGAAAACAGCTGTCCGGATGGGTGGTGCTGACAAACACAAAGGGGATACACACCAAACATGATAAATGAGACAGAAAGGAACATAAAGCGTGGGCAGGGGCTGCAGACCTGTCCAGAACCACTATGCATTTTTCCTGTAGATTTATTTTTTCTCACTCGTGAACAAGACCCCAAGATACTTAAACTCCTCCACTTGGGGCAGGAGCCTGTCCCCAACCCGGAGAGGACAATCCACCTTTTTCCGGCTGAGGACCATGGACTCGGACTTGGAGGTGCTGATTCTCATCCCAGCCGCTTCACACTCAGCGGCAAACCGTCCCAGCAAGAGCTGTAGGTCATTGCTGGATGAAGCCAACAGGACAACATCATCTGCAAACAACAGAGATGAGATCCTGTGGCTCTCCTGTGGATTTGTTTTTTTTTTTTTTTTTTTTGCGAGAGATCGACAGACGGATCGGAGCAGCATCTGCAGTGATGCGGACGTTGTACCGGTCTGTTGTGGTGAAGAGGGAGCTTAGTTCTAAGGCAAAGCTGTCGATTTACCAGTCAATCTACGTTCCTACTCTCACCTATGGTCACGAGCTTTGGGTAATGACCGAAAGAACGAGATCGCGGATACAAGCAGCTGAAATGAGCTTTCTCCGTAGGATTGCTGGACTCACCCTCAGAGATAGGGTGAGGAGCTCAGTCATCCGGGAGAGGCTCAGAGTAGAACAGCTGCTCCTCCACATTGAAAGGAGTCAGTTGAGGTGGTATGGGCATCTGATTAGGATGCCTCCTGGACGGACGCCTCCCACTTGAGGTGTTTCAGGTACGTCCCACTGGGAGGAGACCCCGGGGCAGACCCAGGACTCGGTGGAGAGACTATGTCTCCCAGCTGGTCTGGGAACGCCTTGGTATCCCCTCTGAAGAGCTGGAGCAGGTGGCTGGGGAGAGGGAGGTCTGGGCTTCTCTTCTTGAACTGCTGCCTCCGCGACCCGGACCTCCGGAAAAGCGGTAGAAGATGGATGGATGGATGGATGGATTTATTTTTTCCCCAAAATTTATACCTGTTCTTTGTAAATTTAATATTTTTCTCTGATAAATTGCCATCATTTTTCATTATATATTCACCAGCTTTTTCTTGTACATTTTGACATTTTTGTACATTTTGTGACCTTATCATAAAGTTGCTCATTTTACTATTAAATTTGCATTTTTTTGTAAATATTATCAAGATAAATTTGTAATTTACCTTTATTAAAACCAAGCAGTTACTCCAGTGTCTCAAAGAGTGGCCAATGCTGAGGAACATTCATGAATGTGAAGCTTTTTGGGTTTCATCAGGGTTCATAAAAAGTGGCCAAACAGTTCACCAGCAGTTTTTAAGGTCGCAACAGTTTTTCTTGTTGTCAAAAAATATGTTCAAAAGTTTCTTGCGAATGTATTTGTCTGCAAACAGTTGCAAGAGTTTTAAATGTTTGCAAATGGCTGTAATGCATGTGACTTACGTTCTTTTTTGTTGGTGTATTAGCGAACACTAGCAACTGTTTAAGACCCTTTACCACAAAACTGCTGGCAACCTTAAAAACTGTTTTGCAACTTTTTACGAACCCTGACGAAACCCAAAAAGTGTAGCATTCTTGAACGTTCCTCACAATTCGTTGCTCCGTGAAATACTAGCTTGATTTTCGCTTGATTTTTGACAACATTAATCAGGAAAGTTTGCAGATTTAAAAATCACCACGTTCACCAGCATTCGCCACACCATGAGATGCCACCCTTGGGAGGGGGCAGAGAAGCAAATATTAAAAAAAACAAAAACTATATAGCAATGTAACAAATAAATATCTGGATACTCGATTTTTGGGAGGCGTGCAGCCCTACCTCAGAGTACACACAAGAAATATATTACAGAGCATGAATACAACCAGGGCACAGAACTGTGATGGAATTACGACTTCCGTTGAACAATTTTTTAAAAATATGAATAATCTACCACAAAAAACAAGACTCGGCCTCTGTTGCACTACTAGGCCAAGGTCAGAATCACCTATTTTCCTGTGAACTCTCTGTAACCCAGTGTTAAAAACGTGGACTTGAAATGTGCAATAACATCCTCTACCGCACTCGCCAAGACGGAGGAAATGTTACTTACTAGCTCGTCTTACCTGAACAGCTCTGCGATTCAGTCTTTCAAAGCCTCCACTGTGACATGGGCCATTTAGGCAGAGAGCGTACTTTGGATCTCGCCAGAACAAGGTTCTATTGGCCTCGCATGGCGGCGGATATTGAAAAGAAGATCAAGACATGTAATCGCTGCGTAAGACGTAAAACTGCTCCAGAGCGAGCTGCTCCGCTTGTCAATATCAAGTCCACCCGACCGCTTGAACTCGTCTGTATGGATTTCCTGTCCATTGAGCCCGATCAAAGTAACACGAAGGATGTGCTCGTGTTAACTGATCATTTCACGAAATACGCTATAGCCATCCCTACCAGCAATCAGAAAGCTCAGACCATTGCAAAGGCACTTTGGGACAACTTTATAGTCCACTACGGGATACCCGAACGATTACATAGTGATCAAGGTCTCGATTTTGAGTCCCATATCATAAAAGAACTTTGCAAAATCATGGGCATTCGCAAAATCTGGACGACACCCTATCATCCCAGAGGTAACCCAGTAGAACGTTTCAATAGGACGTTATTGAGCATGCTGGGTACTCTGGAGGAAAAGAACAAAACTCATTGGCACAACTATGTGAAACCACTTGTACATGCGTACAATTGTATGAAGAATGACACTACTGGTTTTGCCCCGTATGAGTTAATGTTCGGTCGTCAGCCGAGATTGCCCATCGACCTTGCATTTGGGCTCCTGTTTCACAACAAAAGTTTCAAGTCACATTCCCAGTACATTAAAAAACTGAAGGCAACTCTACAAGAAAGCTACAAACTAGCAACAGAAAATGCTAACAAGATGGCTGAAAGAAACAAAACAAGATTTGATACGCGAGTGAAACCCTCAAAACTCGAACCAGGCGACAGAGTTTTGGTACGTGCAGTCCGCCTCAAAGGAAAGCACAAACTAGCAGACAGGTGGGAAGCTGAAATCCACATTGTGGTGAACCAAGCAGGTGACTTGCCTGTTTACACCATAAAACCTGAGACAAAAGATGGTCCAGTTCGCACCGTTCACCGCGACGTCTTGCTTCCCTGTGGTTTTCTTGCCCCTGTTCAAGAAGAACCTGTCCAACCAAAACGTGTCCGCAAACCTAAGACAAGACAATCACTTGAACAAAGTGATGAATGTGAGAATTCAGAACCGGAAAATGAAGATATCTATTGGTACAGAGAAGAACCAATCCAAACGCCCATAAAGCTCACTCGAGTTTATGAAATTCCCCATCCAAAGACATTCTTTAAAGGAGACATTCCTGCTGAAACTCACTTACCTGAGAATGACAACCAAATAGAAAATGTCACCTCACCTAGATGCGACAACTTACCGAATGATGGAAACCTGGAGGAAACTGAAACAAATGTGGAACCATCAAACAATGAGAATGGAACTGAAAGTGAAACCAACTCACCTGATAAAAGTACCTGTGATGAACCTGTGGAAGAAAAAGAACCTGAAAAAGAAATCCCACAGACTGTGAGACGCTCCGAGAGGACAACCTCCCAGCCAGAAAGACTACAGTATAGTCAGTTGGGAAACCCTCTCCTAACTGTTGCCCAGTCCCTGTTTCAAGGATTAAACCTGGCTTTTACCAGAGCCTTAACAGAGTCAGATCTTAGGAATATTCCCATGAACACTAGTTCTCCCGTCAATACCATTTAGCTAATCCCATGCAAAGGGACTTGCATGATTCTAAGGGGGGATAGTGTAACCCAGTGTTAAAAACGTGGATGGAATTATGAATGTCGATACCACTTTAAGAAGAAGGGGAGACATTCATTTCACAATGGGAGTAGATAGTTTAACGTGAATTAAATTATAAATATCGATACCGCTTTTAGAAAAGAAAAACACCCATATCACAATGGGAATACATAATTTGAATATGAATATTTAAATAAATATATATTCATAAATAGTTAGGAACATTTTCTAGAATATTCTGATAATGTTCCAAGTATTGTGTGTTGATATTTCAGGTAACCAGTGGCTGCGCTGTTGCTGGGTCACGCCACCCAGTGGGTTAAGCTCTCTCTCCCTGGGTCTGGGATGACTTGCATTTTTTGGCTCAGTCATGCCAGACGACGAAAGACACAGACCAGAGAGAGAGACGGTCCTTGGTGATATGGCGACGCTAGCATGCTGGTAGCAGCCTTTGCCTGGATAAAACCCTTGAAATTGATTGGGATCCGGGGGCTGTTGGCGCCGTTGAGCGCGGGAACTCCATCGAAGCACAAGCCACTTGGCATGAGCGTGGATCTCCAGATCTGGATGGTGAGCCGAAGCCCGAGTCCTAGAAACTGCTAAAGGTGACTCCACTAGTCACCTGGAAAGGACAAAAAAGGACTGTGAATTTTGTAAACATAAGTTTGAGTTTATGGATTATTTTTTTTCTTTTTTTTATTGCGCTATGTATTTATTTTTGTGTCCATAATTGTAAATAATATACATAGTTGCAAGTTCCATATATGGCTGTGTATGTGTCGTCTGTTGTTGCACCTCCCAGGCTCCTACGAACCCAGAGTTGGTCTGACCTGGCCCAATTATCCCTTTTCCCTTAGGTAGTAAAGTTAAGGTAAATACATTGCCATAACACACCACTACCAAAAAGGGTACTACACCTAAAGTGAGTAGGTGTTAGTTAGTAAGGGTTACACAGAAAAATCTGGCAAGCGCAGGTGTTAGTGGGTGTTACCCTGGTATTACCCAATCCCAGTGATATTATACCCTGTATTACCCCCATTGTATTACAGTGGTATATTGTTACAAAATTTGGCGAGACAAGTAAGTGTCACAGGTATTAAACAAAAACTCTCGGTGTCTGTTTTGACCCTCCAAGGCCAAGGTGGACTAACCTCTTTTTCACCATTAGGCAAGCTAGACTGACACCTACACACCCATGCTGGGATTTGAACCCTTGACCCTGTGATCCAGAGCCTCACACTCTAACCACTGAGCAAAAGAGGAATTCCTCTACTAGCTGTGAGGCAAGTAGTGGAGGTGAAATTTAGTCTGACAGGAAACTGGACCGCTGATTAAGTTCTTAAAACCCTGTCACACCTAGATGATTTAGGCGTTCGCCAAACGTATGAAAAATTTGGAGAATACGCTGGTGTTGTCGCGAGTTGGGTTCTGGATTTTCTGCCAGACCCCGTCTCATGGCTCTTTTTTTGTATTTATATGTGTTTATTGTATTTTGTGCCTTCAAGTTTTGGTATTGCTTTCTATTTTTCTGTTTTGCCTTCAGTGTTGTTTCACTTCCATTTGTATTATTTATTAGTCTGCACTGATTATGTTTATTTCTTATATTTATTCTGTGTATCCTTCTCTGGGCTGACAGCTGTCAGGTAACATTTCCAGGTTGTGCTCTAGGTGTGCGTCGCCCTGTCAAGCTGTCAGTCCAGCCGCTCCTCCCTCATCTCTCTCAGCTGATCCCAGTTATCATTTATTGTTTCCTTTGCCCGCTCATGTGAACCCACACCTGTGATCACTTGTTTTGATTATTCTATTTAAGGACTGCATAGTCTTTTCTTTTTTGCCGCTGCTTTGATTCACCAAGTTTGATTACAAACCTCTCCTTGTCTCCGCCAGAGCTCTATTTTTGCTTGGGTGCGCCAATCCTGTAAGTTTTTTCTCTCGTTGGTATTTTGTGTTTTGATCACCTTGTGGAACTTTATGTTTGTTGTTTTTGTCAATAAATTATCACAAGCTCACAGTACAGCGCATGGGTCTCGCCTTCCTGCCCCGAAGGGCATTCATGACAGGCGTATGTCGAATCAGTTACGAGTAAGTTTTGTATAAGTTAAGAGCATGCTGAAGAATGCTGAAACACACTGGTATACGGCGTTGTATGCCGAGCGCCTCTGAAAATTTTCAACATGTTGAAAAATTTCCAACGTATCCAGCGTATGACTGAAACGTCCCGCATACACGGGGCATAAGTTGTAGGAAAGTTATGTGTTCGTTCACATACAGTGGGGTAAAAAAGTATTTAGTCAGCCACCAATTGTGCAAGTTCTCCCACTTAGAAGATGAGAGAGGTCTCCAATTTTCATCATAGGTATACCTCAACTATGAGAGACAAAATAAGAAAAAAAAAAATCCAGAAAATCACATTGAAGGATTTTTAATGAATTAATTGGCAAATTCCTCGGTAAAATAAGTATTTGGTCAATAACAAAAGTTCATCTCAATACTTTGTTATATACCCTTTGTTGGCAATGACAGAGGTCAAACGTTTTCTGTAAGTTTTCACAAGGTTTTCACACACTGTTGCTGGTATTTTGGCCCATTCCTCCATGCAGATCTCCTCTAGAGCAGTGATGTTTTGGGGCTGTCGCTGGGCAACACAGACTTTCAACTCCCTTCAAAGATTTTCTATGGGATTGAGATCTGGAGACTGGCTAGGCCACTCCAGGACCTTGAAATGCTTCTTACGAAGCCACTCCTTCGTTACCCGGATGGTGTGTTTGGGATCATTGTCATGCTGAAAGACCCAGCCACGTTTCATCTTCAATGCCCTTGCTGGTGGAAGGAGGTTTTCACTCAAAATCTCACGATACATGGCCCTATTCATTCTTTCCTTTACACGGATCAGTCGTCCTGGTCCCTTTGCAGAAAAACAGCCCCAAAGTATGATGTTTCCACCCCCATGCTTCACAGTAGGTATGGTGTTCTTTCTCCTCCAAACACGACAAGTTGAGTTTTTACCAAAAAGTTCTATTTTGGTTTCATCTCACCATATGACATTCTCCCAATCCTCTTCTGGATCATCCAAATGCTCTCTAGCAAACTTCAGACGGGCCTGGACATGTACTGGCTTAAGCAGGGGGACACGTCTGGCACTGCAGAATTTGAGTCCCTGGTGGCGTAGTGTGTTTCTTATGTAGCCTTTGTTACTTTGGTCCCAGCTCTCTGCAGGTCATTCACTAGGTCCCCCCGTGTGGTTCTAGGATTTTTGTTCACCGTTCTCGTGATAATTTTGACTCCACGGGGTGAGATCTTGCGTGGAGCCCCAGATCGAGGGAGATTATCAGTGGTCTTGTATGTCTTCCATTTTCTAATAATTGCTCCCACAGTTGATTTCTTCACACCAAGCTGCTTACCTATTGCAAATTCAGTCTTCCCAGCCTGGTGCAGGTCTACAATTTTGTTTCTGGTGTCCTTTGACAGCTCTTTGGTCTTGGCCATAGTGGAGTTTGGAGTCTGACTGTTTGAGGCTGTGGACAGGTGTATACTGATAACGAGTTCAAACAGGTGCCATTAATACAGTCAATGAGTGGAGGACAGAGGAGCCTCTTAAAGAAGTTGTTACAGGTCTGTGAGAGCCAGAAATCTTGCTTGTTTGTAGGTGACCAAATACTTATTTTACTGAGGAATTTACCAATTAATTCATTAAAAATCCTTCAATGTGATTTTCTGGATTTTTTTTTTTCTCATTTTGTCTCTCGTAGTTGAGGTATACCTATAATGAAAATTGGAGACCTCTCTCATCTTTTAAGTGGGAGAACTTGCACAATTGGTGGCTGACTAAATACTTTTTTGCCCCACTGTACGTTACTTGTAAGCAACTCTGAAGTTACTCATAAGTTGAAATACGTTGAGATAAATATCTAGCGTACCCAAAACCTATATCTAACATATGAATAACACTCTTTGAAACCATGTGTAACTTACTGAATGGGTTTCTAACTTACAGCTACCCCATAATGGCGGATTTGCAGCATTGGTGGAGGAACCTGATAAACTGGTCTTGTTCTTCTATTCAGACAAAGTAAAGAGATATTTCATACCTTGACATGTTTCGAAAGTGTGATGGTCTTTGTGTAGACTAGGTGACACCTTTACTAATTAAGAGCTGACTTGATTCACCTGCTCTCTGTTCTGATCAGCTTAGCTGGTGCCTGCAGCACATACATGTAGGATCGTAATATATATATAATATTAGTATGGTGGTGCCCTAGGCTAGGGAGGGGTGATGCCCCACCTTTGGGGGGTGGCATCACCTGGAGTGTATAAGCCTGGAGCAGGAGACATATTGTCTCTTTGCTGGGACTCCTGTACTCGCGGTAGGGTCTCCCCGTGTGTACATAGTTGTTGATAATAAACATTATAAAACGTCACCTCACCTCCTTGTTTATTCGGACACAACATTTGGCGAGGAGGACAAACGGAGATGGAGAGGGCTGCAACCACATTACATCCTTTTTTGGAGGCTCTGGGTGAGCTGTTGGTCCCTTGGGCCAGGTGGTTTGCGGCCTTCCAGAATTATCTACTAGTGTTAGACCTCGGTGACCTGGACAAATTGAGAGCAAGGGCGATTCTGGTCCATAACCTGGGCATGGAGGGCCAGAAAATCCTCAGCACCTTGGGAGGAGGTGACAGCATCAACGATGTCGTGAGGCTCATGGCCGGCTACTTTCGCGCCCCAGAAAACATCATAATGCGGCACATCCAGTTCCAACAACAGCGCTAGCGACCCGGAGAATCGGTCCAGCAGTTTGTGGCAGACCTCCAACAGCTGGCGGATGAGTGCAGGTTTCGGGCCCTAGAGGAGGAGATGGTCCGAGACCAGTTGGCCGAGCACGTGGCCTTCTCCTCGACGAGGGTTCACCTGCTAACTCACGCTGGTGAGCTAACTTTGCTAGCGGCCATGGAGCTAGCACAACAGCACAAGGCAGCGGAGCGGCTGATGAAACACCTCGGCTGCGACAATGCTCCGCAGAAGAGCGAGTCACATGGGAAGGCCCTGGCCTTGGATTCAGACGATGGCGGCAATGACGAGTATGTGGCCATTGTCAAGATACGTCCACCCCGGGGACACCACGATGCTGTGGCTGCGGATCCAGCAGGCACCGCTATCAAACCAGGGAGTGTACAGCGAGGGGCAAGCATTGTGAACGGTGCGGTCTGCTCCATGACTTTGCCAGGGTTTGCTGCAATTTTGACTAGGAGGAATGGAAACCAGCAAAAGGAACTGTTAAGAAGAAGATTCCTACAGTGGTCCACACAGTCTCGCCCAACACAGACGGTTGTATCATCACACTGGGTCAGCGGTCTCCATCCTCAACTTGGCAACTGTCAGTCGGTGTTTTCCCCACTATAGAGTGAGTAACACTAATATCACCTGTTATGGTTATGGTAGCCACATGCTGGATGTTGTGGGCTCGGTGTGCCTGTCAGTGAGGTACAAAGGGGCCTCCATGTACGCCAATGAGTTCATGGTGTCGCGGGAAGGTAATAACCTAATGGGCTGTGATTTATTCTATGGGTTCGGTTTCACCATCACCTGTGGTGAAGTGGAGGAGTGGTCAGGTGGTGGCTTATGGGACAGGCCTTTCTACGTGGGAAGTGGCGATGAAGTGTGGGACTTTGGATGGCCCATTCCAGGTGAAGAGGGACACCGCCAGCACCTTAGTACGCCGACTAGGCGGGAGTCCTGTGCCAGTGTTTGTGGTCCCGCGGACTGTGGGCCCGAACAGCATGGTTTGACCTCTGCAGTGGCGGAAAGGTCTGAAGAGCGTGAGCTACAGGGCTCTGGTGGCTGATGAGTTCTGACTGCTGAACCAACAGTGACTGGTGCCGCTCCGATGCAACATCATCTGGTATCCGGGGTACCACCAGACAGCTCGAACCCTGGCTGTGCCGATGCCAAAAGCAAGGGACATGGCTCAAGTCAACTTGGCGAACTGCTGAGGAGTCATAAGGGTGCCAGATCGTGATGCAGACAATGGAGACAGCCAGTGAGCGCTTCCCTGGGTGAGGGTGATGACGTGCGCCCTAGGGTCAAGCTTGGTTGGGTGCGCAGTTCTAGAAAACTGACAGTTGTACAGGACAATCTGTGGGTGGTCCAGTCTGGCGGTGACGGCTACCTGAGTGTGACTGATGGGCCGAGACGGCATCCCAACGAGCTGCGACATCGGAGCAGAAAAGGGCATCTATGTGTAACTGAGATCATCCTGCACAGTTCGCCCCACTCGGGACACGAACCCGCGACCTACCAGTCAACTACACAGTTCGAGCATAGGAGACACAGCACGATCGCGCTGAGCTAAAGGTCCGACCGATAGCTCAGCGCTACCGATACTGTATGAGGCTTTTCGGGAGGGAGGTTTTACTAACGTTTTACGCCGAACAGTGCTAGTTGGCATCCGTTACACTCTCCCCCTTAAACCTCACTCCCATCCCGGGTTCACGGCACCATTGTTACTGAGATCATCCTGCGCAGTTCGCCCCACTCGGGACACGAACCCACGACCTACCAGTCAACTACACAGTTCGAGCATGGGAGACACAGCACGATCGCGCTGAGCTAAAGGTCCGACCGGTAGCTCAGCGCTACCGATACTGTATGAGGCTTTTCGGGAGGGAGGTTTTACTAACGTTCTACGCCGAACAGTGCTAGTTGGCATCCGTTACACTCTCCCCCTTAAACCTCACTCCCATCCCGGGTTCACGGCACCATTGTTACTGAGATCATCCTGCGCAGTTCGCCCCACTCGGGACACGAACCCACGACCTACCAGTCAACTACACAGTTCGAGCATGGGAGACACAGCACGATCGCGCTGAGCTAAAGGTCCGACCGATAGCTCAGCGCTACCGATACTGTATGAGGCTTTTCGGGAGGGAGGTTTTACTAACGTTCTACGCCGAACAGTGCTAGTTGGCATCCGTTACATATGCAGTCCGTCTCCTGTCACAAAGAAACGGAGATGCTCTGGAAGTAGGCTGCGTGACGGACCCTCCGGGGCGGCTTCTGGAGACCCGGGTTGAATGTGTGAGGGCTTACGGTGTGTCTAATAATGTGCATTTATTAATAGAATTGTTTTGTTTATGGTTATTATGTTCAATATATTCTGACTGTATTCACATGTTGAAGTTGTTATGGAATGGGATGATGAGAACCATGTGGGTAATGTGAAACATATAAGTTGGTTCTTATGGTCATTTATCCTATTAGTGGTACAACTTAGGAGTGTGACATGTGGATATCGGGTTCATTTTGTTAAAAAAAAAAGAGAAACGTTCATAGATTTGTGTTGCCACCTCTTTGTAATAATAACTACTTACAGTATTTTTGCAATGTTGTTTTATTACTATTTCCAGCACTTGATGGTGTGTTTTAATTTTCCTGTCTGTGGTGTGGTCTTAATGGCCATTTACGTTCTTGAAAGTAAAAGGAATGTCTGCCACTGTAATGGGGTGTTTAAGGGATATGAGGCACAAGACCACTGTTGTGTGACTGTTAGTGAGTGTGAGGTGCAGTAGCACCTGGGTGTGAATGGGTATGTTCATTGCCCTATAGTGTGAATACTTGTGGGGGGGTTTTTATTGTGGGGAGTTCTCTGGGTGTACTTATGTGTATTCTGCGAGTTTATGGGATCAGTACTGCCATTGTGTATGTCTGTGATTGTTGTGTGTATATGTTTAGCTTTAACGGGATTGATTTAGTCTGGTGAGTGGCCCTTTTTCTTTTCTAGGACTGTTGTTTACATAGTGGAGGGCTCCGCTGGGCCAGTGTGGTGTGTGAATGAGTAGGCCTATACCCTCTTGTATTAGTGTGTGAATCGGGTGTAAATTATTTGGTTGGGTAATTTGTGTGCTTGCATTTTTTTCAAAGGGGGGAGAATGTAGGATCGTAATATATCTATAATATTAGTATGGTGGTGCCCTAGGCTAGGGAGGGGTGATGTCCCACCTTTGGGGAGTGGAATCACCTGGAGTTTATAAGCCTGGAGCGGGAGACATATTGTCTCTTCACTGGGAGTCCTGTACTCAGGGTAGGGTCTTCCCGTGTGTACACAGTTCTTGATAATAAAATTATAAAACATCACCTCGCCTCCTCGTTTATTCAGACACAACAATACACACACACAGCGAGCTAAACACATGTACTTGTTCATATACCAGGAACTGTCAGGGATGTGTCAGAGCCAACTTAAGTGTATCACTTTCAAGCTACAGGATATTATGAAGATCCGAATCACTGTTTAGCCCTCCTTGTCATGTTTTTACCTTTGATTGAAGTCTGTACCATCAGCTGTCCAGTGCTGTTCTGACAGATATGCCAAAATGTCAGAACACCAGAGGAGGTGGATCCAATCAGCTGACGAGATCGCCCGAAGCACAGAGCTCAGTTGTTTTCCATGATAAATCACACTTTGCTGTCCCTTGGCTGCAGCTCTCTGATGTTTTTGGGTTCACACTGGCAAAAGCACACTCTATGCATGATCTTGTTTTTTTCCACTTAATTGAAAGTAAACTTTTTTTATCGCCATCAATTTGCATGCCTTTGAGCCAGGTTGTGACAACTGTCATCTGACATTCATGACGTGTCACATCAGCTGTTTTAGAAGTAATCGTAGAAGTGATCGACCTGACAGATTTGACAGCTCTGTGATGGTCTTTTGATGGGGAGAATCATCTCGGCTGAACAGAGATGATCTCTCGCACACCTAGGGTTCATGGATCAGGAAGTGACGGCACTTTGGCAAGACCGTGCAATGCATAAGTTACGATAAGCTATGTATAAACTGTGCATAAGTAGACTATGGTTGGGCATAAGTTGTAAACACCAGCAACACACTAAGCATTCATTGGTGGTTTAAGTTATTTATGTTATCAAAATGCTCTATATAAGTTACTAATACATTATGTATATGTCAAGCTCATTATAGATACGTGATGCATATAGCCAAAAGTGAAAATTTTGCCGTATGCCAGCATCTTAGACCAATTTTTATATGTTTGGCAAACGCAACCTAACTTGTCAAGGTATGACAGGGCCTTTATGACTGCACCAAGTGGTGCAGTTGACAAATCTGGACGAGCCCCCAAATATGATGTTACGGCCCCTGAATGGCTCAAAGGGACCGGACACGAAACATTCCATTTTATGATGACCAACAAGTTTTTATTGACAAAACAAGAACTACTTACTGGGTGAATGAAAAAATCAAAAGGAGGAAGAAGACCAAGAACCAACCCAGTAAGGGGCTGTGGGATTCCGGCTTCTCCCTTAACTTGGAGAGACTGATCCTTGCTCATCTCCGTCCCCTGGTGGGACCAGCGATGGATCCGCTCCAGTTCGCCTACCAGCATGGCATCGGGGTGAAGGATGCAACGATCTTCCTCCTTCACCGTTCCCTGTTCCACCTGGAGAAGCCTGGGAACATGGTGAGGATCATGTTCTTTGACTTCTCCAGTGCTTCCAACACCATCCAACCGATGATCCTGAGGGATAAGCTGCTGTGCGCAGGGGTGGACCAGCATCTGTCATTGTGGATCCTGGACTACCTCACAAACAGGCCACAGTTTGTGAGAATCCGGGATTGTGTGTCCGACACAATCATTGGCAGTATGGGGGCCCCCCAGGGAACGGTTTTGGCTCCCTTCCTGTTCACCCTTTATACTGCGGACTTCTCACACAACACAACCCACTGTCATCTACAGAAGTTCTCTGACGACTCTGCAATCGTTGGCCTCATCTCCAACGGAGATGAAGCTGAGTACAGAGGACTTATCCAGGACTTCATGGACTGGTGCCATCGGAACTGCCTCCAGATCAATGTGAGAAAAACTAAGTTGCTGGTGGTGGACTGCCGCAGGCAAGGACAACCCCTCACAGCACCAGTAAACATCCAGGGAACAGACACTGAGATGGTGACATCCTACAAGTACCTGGGTGTTCATTTGAACAATAAACTAGACTGGTCACACAATACTGACGCACTTTACAAGAAGGGACAGCGCAGGCTGTTCCTACTGAGGAGGCTCAGGTCTTTTGGTGTACGAGGGGTGCTCCTAAAGACCTTCTAAGATTCGGTGGTGGCATAAGCCATCACTTTTGGAGTGATCTGCTGGGGCAGTGGCATCACAGCAGCCGACAGGAAGAGACTGAACAAACTGATCAAGAAAGCTAGCTCTGTCTTGGGGCAGCGCCTTGACCCAGTGGAGGAGATAGGAGAGAAAAGGATGGTGGCTAAGCTGTCATCTCTGCTGGAGTCCGAGTCCCACCCTATGCAGGACATACTGAACGCACTGAGGAGCTCATTTAGCAGTAGGCTACATCATCCTAGGTGCGCGACTGACAGGTTTCGTAGGTCCTTCCTACCTACGGCTGTCAGACTTTATAACCTAATAGTATTGAATGCAAAAGACGCAACAGACTTACACAAAATGGTCCCCTCCAGTATACAACTAGGACAATATCAGTCGCTACGGAGGGTGACAATATGTATGGGTACATATTCATACTATGTGGGGTAACTAAATAGACGGTTATGCTGTTTATTCCATCCAGCTACAATGCTCCGCACTGTGTATATATATTTATATACTTATGTGTACATATGTATATTCACTGCTCTTATTTTCTATCTTCTAAATTATTGCTCTGAGTGCTGCTATCCCTGTGCTGTTGCAATGCTGGAATTTCCCCATTGTGGGACTAATAAAGGCTTATCTTATCTTATCTTACCTTAACTTAATCAAAAAAGTGATCAAACCTTATAGAGGTAAACAGAGACAAATTAATATCAGATAAACATAAGCACTAGGCAGATGTGCACGGTGCACAAAGGTGAGCATAAAATCCTCAAGCTTCTAAAGTCAACATTTTAAGGCCTAAGTGACAAATATGAGATGAATTTGCTCATAGTGCGGACTTCCTACCATCTCACCAAAATTAACGTCACTGTCACCGTGTCTTTTCCTCAAGTTAATTCCCCCCCTTCCACAGCATGTGGGACACCATGTGGTGTATAGAGGCAGTGCCTATCTGTGTTTTTCTCTGACCCTAGGCCACACAGCTACCGTAAGTAGTGAAAGTTATAGTGGGGGGGGGGGGGGGGGAGGAGAATCAGTCCTCTGATAGGTCTGTGCGTTAACTTTCCTTTCCCCATTCTATTATGCCGAGCACCAAGGTAGAAGGTGGAAAGTACAATTTTTTATGGTCTTTGGTATGACCTGGCCGGAATTTGAACCCACGACCTCCCGGTTGTGAGGCGGATGCTTTACCAACTAGGCCACCACTCCTTACTTACCCTGTATTTACCCTCAGTTATTTCATACTCACCCATTAAAGACCGCACACTCAACCTTTCGCTAAGTTACTATCTACTAACTACACTATCCCACAATGTGTAGGTCTAAAACCTACACATTGTGTCAAGAACCTGGGTGTTCTTTTAGACTCTGACTTTAATCTTATTTCACACATTAAAAATGTAACAAAAATCGGATTTTACCATCATAGGAATATAGCCAGAGTCCGCCCTTTTCTCTCTCTTGCCAGCATGGAGGTCTTGATGCATGCTTTTATTACTAGTCGTATAGACTATTGTAATGCCCTGCTCTCTGATCTTCCTCAAAAAAGAATATCACATCTCCAACTGCTCCAAAATTCAGCAGCACAAGTGTTAACAAGGACCAAGGGGCGGGTGCATATTACACCAGTTTTAGAATCGCTGCATTGGCTCCACATGTGTTTTAGGGTTGATTTTAAGGTTCTCTTAGTAGTTTTTAAATGCCTCAGTGGTCTTGGGCCTTCTTATCTATCTGAGCTGCTCTTATCTTATGAGGCCTCGTGAACCCTGAGGTCCTCTGGTACTGGCCTTTTAATGGTTCCCAAAGTCAAGACCAAGACCTTTGGTGAAGCTTCCTTTCACTATTATGATCTTCGTCTGTGGAACAGCCTGCCAGAGAGCCTCAGGGCTGCAGAGTCAATAGATGTTTTTAAGAACAGGCTCAAGACCCACCTTTTTAATTTGGCTTTTAATAAACCTGTTTAACTATTACTGAAGTAGTCATTTATGTTCCATTGTTTTATGTTCTTTTTGGTGCCATTTGTTCTTAGATTTTCTCATCTTCTTATTGATGTGTTTAGTTCAGTTTTTTTTTAAGTATGAATGAATGAATGAATGAATGAATGAATTTATTTTGGATAGTACAGTACAGGTTAAAAGAAACTGTATAATATAACAACAAGGTCAAATTAGACAAAGACTCCTCCTACTATACAATTCCACGTAAGTTATCCGAAATGGGTGATGGCTGAAGCCGCAGCTTATATTGCCCACCCACATTCCATCCAAGAATTCAAAAGAGAAAAAAGAGAAAAACAAAACAAGAGCGATTACAATTTAAAACAAAGCTAAGACAAAATGTGACTGAGAGAAAAAAGAAAACTAAGCTAGGCTAAGTTAAGCGGTTACTATTCAAAAACAAATCTAAGACAAAATGTCACAGAGAAAAAAAAAGAAAAAAAAAGAAAAAAAAAACTAAGCTACAACACAACACAGGCTGGATATGTCAATCCTTATGTGAGTTTACATGTCATCTTGTAAATATGTTTGGAGTATTTCTTCCTTTAGTTTTTGTTTAAATTGTCCAAGCGTTGTACATGATTTTAATTCAGGTCCAAAATCGTTCCATAATCTGACTCCTTGCACTGAAATACAGTGTTGCTTGGTGGTTGTTCTCACTGTAGGCTTTTGAAATATACATGTTCCTCTGAAGTGATATCGTTTCTCCCTTGTTTGGAACAACTTTTGGATATTTGCGGGCAGTGATAAATTCTTCACTTTGAACATTATTATTGCGGTTTTAAAGTCAACCAGATCTTTCAACTTGAGAGTTTTTTGTTTAAGAAAAAGTGGGTTTGTTGGTTCCCTGTAAGCTGCTTTGTTTATTATTCTAATAGCTCTCTTTTGAAGCATAAAGAGTGGATATATGTTTGTTTTATATGTATTTCCCCATACTTCATTACAATATGTCATGTATGGGAGTATTAATGAATGATACAAGGTGTATAGTGTGGGTTGATTCAGCAAATATTTCACTCTGTGTAATATTGCAATTGATTTGGATACTTTACCTTTAATATAATTAATATGTGACTTCCAACACAGTTTGTTATCAATTATTACTCCAAGAAATTTAGTTTCAGATACCCTTTCAATCTCTACACCATTTACACTAAGTTTGGGTACTGGGTTGTTGTGATGGTTGTTAAAGACTATAAATTTTGTCTTACTTAAATTGAGCGTTAATTTGTTTGAATCAAACCACAGTTTAAGCTTTCCTAATTCCTTTCCGAGTGTATCCAGAAGTTGTTCCAAATTGTTTCCACTGCATAGCAGATTAGTGTCATCGGCAAACAGTATTAAGTCCATTTTTTCTGAAACTTTACATATATCGTTTATATACATATTGAATAATAATGGTCCCAAAACTGAACCCTGTGGGACTCCACAGGTGACCTTCAGTAACTCTGAGTTTTTGTTGCTAACACATACATACTGATATCTATTCTTTAAGTAACTACTTAACCAGGACAGTGCTACCCCTCTAATACCACAATTTTGTAGTTTCTTTAATAATAAATTGTGATCTACTGTATCAAATGCTTTTTTAAGATCTAGGAATACTCCAACTGAATACTCTTTATTTTCAATGGCTGTTGATATTTTTTCTGTAAATTCCATTAGGGCATATGCAGTTGTCCTCTTGTGTCTGAACCCATATTGCTGCTCACACAATAAATCATTCTTCAGTATGAAGTTGTCAGTTCTCTCATAGAATATTTTTTCAAGTATCTTGGAAAATTGCGGTTATAGTGAAATTGGTCTATAGTTTGAGAGTTCCCCTCTGTCGCCCGTCTTGTATATCGGAATTACTTTAGCTATTTTCATTGCATTGGGAAATATACCTGATTGGAGAGACAGGTTACAGATATACGTCAGTGGTTTTACTATGCATTCAGCATGTCAATACCATCACAGTCCGTAGATGTTTTACTTTTGAACGATTTAACAATTTCAATGACCTCTCTTTTGTCTGTGTTCTTTATGAAGATGGAGTCTTTTACAGCAGTGTTATTGCATATTGTATCACCTGTAGGCACCGTAGTGGGTATTTCTCGGGCCAGATTAGGTCCAATGTTAACAAAAAAATTATTAAATTCATCTGCAGGTGAAGCTATATTCACACTCTGAGTCGTTTTATTATTTTTT
Source organism: Pholidichthys leucotaenia (assembly GCA_020510985.1). Lineage (NCBI taxonomy): Eukaryota > Metazoa > Chordata > Actinopteri > Cichliformes > Pholidichthyidae > Pholidichthys > Pholidichthys leucotaenia. Next base: position 133,364,541 of record CM035843.1, read on the forward strand.
GGAATATTAGTTGGGTTGCTTGTATTTCTGCTTTTATTTCCAAGGATACTGTTGAGTATTGTCCATGTATTTTTAATATTGTCTTTGTTTTTCTCCAGTTCTTTACTGTAATAGTCTCTTTTACTACATCTTATTATATATGTTAACTTATTTTTGTATGTTTTATACCGCTGCTCTGCTTCTTTTGTCCTTTTCTTTAGGAAAGCTTTATATAATAAGTTTTTCTTTTTACACGCCTTTTGTAGTCCTTTGGCTAACCATGGCTTATCAGCAAATTTGTGTTTAAGCTTTTTTTTTTACTAATGGGCAGTTTTTTTCATAAAGAGTGGTTACAATGTTTATAAATGTGTCATAGGCTTCATTTACATCTGATACATAGACTTCTGTCCAGTCTTGCTTCAGCAAGTCCTCTTTAAAAGAATTGATTGCATTTGGTGATTTGTATCTGAACGATTTTGAAATTTTTTCTGCGTTGGGCCCCGTGTGGCCATGGATAAGTGCAAAGGTTGGCAAGTGGTCACTTATATCATTTATCAATAATCCACTTTCTATTTTCTTATCGATAACATTGACAAACAGGTTGTCAATAAGTGTAGCAGTGTGAACTGTGATTCTACTGGGATGTGTTATTGTGGGATATAGACTCATGCTGTACATAGAGTTCATGAACTCTGTAACTACATTTTGTTGATGTGGATTTAGTAAATCAATATTGAAATCTCCACAAATTGCTACCATTTTCTTACTAGTAATATTATTGTACAGCTCGACTAATTTATCTCTGAATGTCTCAATGCAGGTTCCCGGTGTTCTATATATGCAGCTTATGATTAGATTTTTTGTTTTATCTTGGTCAATCTCAACAGTAACACATTCCAAGATCCCTGGTAGAGCAAAGGACATTTCATTTACAAGCTTACACCTATACAGGTCATCAATATACAGTGCAACACCACCACCCTTTTTTTTGAGTTCTGTTAATATAAAACATCTGATATCCCTCTATTGCCATCAGGGGAGCCTGTTCTTCATTAAGCCAGGTTTCAGAGACTGCAATAGCTGTAAATTTTCTGTCTAGCTGTTTTAAATAGTCCTGAATCTGTAGAAAGTTTTTGTTAAGACTTCTGCTATTGAAGTGTATTATTGACAGTTTACCATCTAGTTGCACTTGACTTTTGAATTGCTTTTCAGTGTAATATTCACAGTGGTTATGAATATTATTGAAAAAGTGGTTATCAGGATCAATATCATTCTCCATCTCTTGTGGTTTATGTTCAGCATAGTGGCATATTTTCAGAGTTTGAGTTTCCTCACTCTGTGTCAGATGACTTCCTCCAGCTGGGGATAATTGATGTCTACTCGAGTCGATCATAAGTTTTTGTTTATTTTGCTTGTTTTATTTAAAGTACTTTGGCATGGTGTATCAAAAGAACTATTCTTATCGTGTGTATGAATATGGATTATCATTGACTCATAATTTTTTTAATCGGTGTTCATCTGTATTTATTCAAGTCAGTAGCATCTCTGATCATTATACTCCTTGCTTGCTCAGGTGTTCCATTTAGTTTAATCCAAATTCTACAATTTCATGTATAGGTTTTTTAGTTCCTGTTTTATGTGTTCTTAGTTCTTTTCATACCTTTTTAAATTTTAGCTTTTAACAAACCATTTAACTATTATTGAAGTAGTCATTTATGTTCCATTGTTTTTACATTCTTCTTAGCTCCATTTGCTTTTAGATTTTCTTATTTTGATGTGTTCTTAGCTCATTTTCTAAGTATGGGTCTTTAGTTCCCTTTGCTCTTTGTGTTCTTAGTTTTATTTTGTATTTATGTGTTTTAGCTCCAGTGTTTCCTCAGGATGGTTGATCCTTCACATGGTGCCTCAGTGCCAAGCAATGTCTTCTTTATTTTATATGTATGTAAGAGAAGTAGGGGGTGATGTATGTGCCTGTGTGTGTTGTGTTTGTGGGTATGTTTTTGACATTGACATTGATTTTTATTTGAACATTCTAAAAAAAAAAAAGAAGAGAATTCAAAACAAAACAAAAAAACAAGCCAAAAATAAAATGTTCAAAAGGAGTGGGAAGAAGCCAACGCTTATATAGTCCCACCCCTTTTCCATACCCAACAAATTACAGTATCACTCATAATCATCATTATCCCACAGCCACATTCACCATAATACACCCATAGTCAAATTATACAACAAAAATGACACAACAATGACAGTCCATATTGACAACAATACCAACATCCAACAATATTACAACAACAATAAACATACACTTCTGGCATGTTCAATACAAACACAGACAACACCATCACCTTCACAATCACCATAACACAACAACAACCTTCCCTCATTGAAGACACAATGTAACATCACTACCCTTCATTCTCATACTGCTCAAAAATCATTTCTTTATATGTTGATTTAAATATGTGGATGTTTGGACATTGCCTGTGTTTCTCCCCCAACCCATTCCACAATTTTACCCCACACACAGACACACAAAAACTCTTCAGAGTAGATCTTACTAAGTGCATCTTAAATTTTGTATTCCCCCGTAAATTATTTTTCCCTTCTCTCTCCCTGAAAAGATTTTGTATATTGTGTGGCAAGAGGTTTTTACTGACTTTAAACATTAATTGTGCTGTATAATAATGAACCAGATCCCATAATTTCAATAACTTTGAATGTAAAAACAATAAATCAGTATGTTCGAGGTACCCGACTTTGTGTATAACACGGACTGCCCTTTTTTGTAATATTAACAATGAATTAAGTTTACTTTTATAACTGTTACCCCAAACCTCTATACAATAAGTCAAGTATGGAAGTACTAATGAACAATACAAAATATAAAGTGATTTATAATCTAGGACCTGCTTAATTTTATTTATAATTGCAATATTTTTTGCAACTTTATTTTGTATGTATCTGACATGTGATTTCCAACTAATTTTATCATCCAGTATTACAACCAAAAACTTGATCTCCTTAACTTTTTCAATAACTACATTATCTATATGAATATGTATATCTTCTTTATTTTTACAATTACCAAACATCATTACCTTAGTTTTATCTATATTTAGTGATAATTTATTACAATCCATCCATTTTTTAAGCTTATTTAATTCATAATTTAGAGTATGGATTAGTTGATTATAATTATTTCCAGAATAAAATATATTAGTATCATCAGCAAATAATATTATTTTTAATAATTTAGAAACTTGGAATATATCCCCCTCATGGATCGTCACCTTATCGTGGTGGGGGGGTTTGCGTGCCCCAGTGATCCCAGGAGCTATGTTGTCCGGGGCAATTTGCCTCTGATAGGGTCTCCCAAGACAAACTGGTCCTGGGTGAAGGGCCAGACTAAGAACGATCCAACAGACTCTCATGATAAATTGTATATCAAGGATTCAGTGTACCCCGCCCGGTATGGGGTTACCGGGGCCCCACCCTGGGGCCAGGCCTGGGGGAGGGGCTCGAAGGCTAGCCCTCTGGTGGCCGGGTTTCCACCCATGGGACCCGGCCGGGCTCAGCCCGAAGGAGTTACATGGGTCCGCCCTCCAGTGGGCTCACCACCTGCAGGAGGGATCATGGGGGTCCGGTGCTATGTGGATTAGGTGGCGGTCAAAGGCGGAGACCTTGGCGGACTGATCCCAAGCTTTCTAAACTGGCTTTTGGTACGTGGAATGTCACCTCTCTGGTGGGGAAGGAGCCTGAGCTGGTGTACGAGGTTGAGAGATACCGGCTAGATATAGTCAGCCTCACCTCAACACACAGCTCCGGTTCCGGAACCAGTCTCCTGGAGAGGGGCTGGAGCTTGGCCTTTTCTGGAGTTGCCCCGGGCGAGAGGCGACGAGCAGGGGTAGGTATTCTTGTATCGCCCCACCTTGCTGCCTCTATGTTGGAGTTTTCCCCGGTGGACGAAAGGGTTGCTTCCCTGCGCCTTCGGGTTGGGAAACGGGTCCTGACCATCATTTGTGCCTATGCACCAAGTGATGTTTCAGAGTATCCACCCTTTTTGGAGTCTGTGACTGGGGTGCTGGAGGGTGCTCCTCTTGGAGACTCCATTGTCCTACTGGGGGACTTCAATGCGCACGTGGGCAACGACAGTGAAACCTGGAGGGGGGTGATTGGGAGGAACGGCCTGCCCGATCTGAACCCGAGTGGTGTTCAGTTATTGGACTTCTGTGCTAACCACAGTCTGTCCATAACGAACACCATGTTCAAGCATAAGGGTGTCCATATGTGCACCTGGCACCAAGACACCCTAGGTCGCAGGTCGATGATCGATTTTGTTATCGTATCATCAGACCTGCGACCGTATGTCTTGGACACCCGAGTAAAGAGAGGTGCAGAGCTGTCAACTGATCACCACCTGGTGGTGAGTTGGATCCGATGGCAGGGGAGGAAGCCATTCAGACCTGGTAGACCCAAACGTATAGTGAGGGTGTGCTGGGAGCGTCTGGCTAAGGCCCCTGTCCAGGAGGTCTTCAACTCCCACCTCAGGAAGAACTTCAACCACATTCCGAGGGAGTCTGGAGACATGGAGTCTGAATGGGCCATGCTCTCCACCTCTGTTGTTGAAGCGGCGGCCCAGGACTGTGGCCGCAAGGTGGTCGGTGCATCTCGTGGTGGCAACCACCGAACCAAGTGGTGGACACCAGTGGTGAGGGGGGCCATTAAGCTGAAGACTCCCGAAGCAGCTGAGATGTACCGGTAGGCCAAGCGGAGTGCAGCTCGGGTGGTTGCTGAAGCAAAAACACGGGTATGGGAGGAGTTCGGTGAGGCCATGGAACAAGATTTTCGGTCGGCCTCAAAGAGATTCTGGCAAACTGTCCGGCGGCTCAGGAGGGGAAAGCAGCTCCCCGTCCACACTGTATGGTGCGGATGGGACACTGTTGACTTCGACTGGGGATATCGTCGGGCGGTGGAAAGAATACTTCAAGGATCTCCTCAATCCCACTGATACGCCTTCCACAGAGGAAGCAGGGTTTGGGGACGAGGGGGATGACTCGCCTATCACAGGGGCTGAGGCCGCCAAGGTGGTTAAAAATCTCCTTGGTGGCCGGGCCCCGGGGGTGGACGAGATTCGCCCTGAGTACCTCAAGGCCCTGGATGTTGTTGGGTTGTCATGGTTGACACGCCTCTGCAACATTGCGTGGAGGTCGGGGGCAGTGCATTTGGCATGGCAAACCGGGGTGGTGGTTCCTCTCTTCAAAAACGGGGACCGGAGGGTGTGCTCCAACTTTAGAGGGATCACACTCCTCAGCCTCCCTGGGAAGGTCTATGCCAAGGTACTGGAGAGGAGAGTCTGGCCGTTGGTCGAACCTCGGATTCAGGAGGAGCAATGTGGTTTTCGTCCTGGCCGTGGCACATCGGACCAGCTCTTTACCCTCTCGAGAATTCTTGAGGGCTCGTGGGAGTTTGCCCAACCAGTTTACATGTGTTTTGTGGACTTGGAGAAGGCATTTGACCGTGTCCCTCGTGGATTTTTGTGGGGGGGTGCTTTGGGAGTATGGGGTATCGGGCTTGTTGTTACGAGCCATTCGGTCTCTGTATGACCATTGTGAGAGTTTGGTTTGTATTGCCAACACTCGGTCGGAGTCATTCCCAGTGAGAGTTGGACTCCGCCAGGGCTGCCCTTTGTCACCGATCCTGTTCATAATTTTTATGGACAGGATTTCTAGGCGCAGCCAGGGAATGGAGGGTGTCATGCTTGGTGACCACAGGATCTCATCTCTGTTGTTTGCAGATGATGTTGTCCTGTTGGCTTCATCCAGCAATGACCTACAGCTCTTGCTGGGACGGTTTGCCGCTGAGTGTGAAGCGGCTGGGATGAGAATCAGCACCTCCAAGTCCGAGTCCATGGTCCTCAGCCGGAAAAAGGTGGATTGTCCTCTCCGGGCTGGGGACAGGCTCCTGCCCCAAGTGGAGGAGTTTAAGTATCTTAGGGTCTTGTTCACGAGTGAGGGGAAAATGGAGCGAGAGATCGACAGACGGATTGGAGCAGCATCTGCAGTGATGCGGACGTTGTACCGGTCTGTTGTGGTGAAGAGAGAGCTTAGTTCTAAGGCAAAGCTGTCGATTTACCAGTCAATCTATGTTCCTACGCTCACCTATGGTCACGAGCTTTGGGTAATGACCGAAAGAACGAGATCGCGGATACAAGCGGCTGAAATGAGCTTTCTCCGTAGGATTGCTGGACTCACCCTCAGAGATAGGGTGAGGAGCTCAGTCATCCGGGAGAGGCTCAGAGTAGAACCGCTGCTCCTCTACATTGAAAGGAGTCAGTTGAGGTGGTATGGGCATCTGATTAGGATGCCTCCTGGACGCCTCCCACTTGAGGTGTTTCAGGCACGTCCTACTGGGAGGAGACCCCTGGGCAGACCCAGGACTCGGTGGAGAGACTATGTCTCCCAGCTGGTCTGGGAACGCCTTGGTATCCCCTCTGAAGAGCTGGAGCAGGTGGCTGGGGAGAGGGAAGTCTGGGCTTCTCTGCTTGAACTGCTGCCTCCGCGACCCGGACCTCCGGAAAAGCGGTAGAAGATGGATGGATGGACGGATGGATGGAATATATCATTTATATATATGTTAAATAATTTGGGGCCCAATACTGACCCCTGGGGGACCCCACAGGCAATTCCCATACACCCAGACAGATATTCTCCCATCTTCACAAATTGTTGTCTCTCAGATAGATAACTTGTAACCCATTTCAGAGCCATTCCCCTAATACCATACATTTGCAATTTATTAAGAAGTATTGAATGATTTATTGTATCAAATGCTTTTTTAAAATCTAAAAACACACCAATTTCATATTTTCCTTGATCTAATGCATTTATTATTTCCTCTGTTGCTTCCATTATCGCCAACGATGTTGTACTCTTGGCTCTAAACCCATATTGGTTCTGATTCAGCACATCTTGTTTATTTAAAAAGTTTTCTAATCTGTTGTTGAAAAGTTTTTCCAGAATCTTTGAAAATTGTGGGAGAAGTGATACTGATCTGTACTTTGTGTATTGGTGTTTATTTCCTTGCTTGAATAATGGTATTACTTTTGCTATTTTCATTTTCTGCGGGAATGAGCCAGTTTGAAATGATAAATTACAAATATATGTGAATGGTTTTAATATACCATCAACAGTTCTTTTTACTAGTGCCATATCAATACCATCACAATCAGTAGATAATTTATTTTTACACTTTTCAACAACAGATTTTACCTCTAGTTCATCCACCGCTGTAAGAAAAATTGACCGAGGGTTACTTCCAATCAAAGTCTCACTCACGGTGTCTCTTCCTTGGTTTGGAATTTTTGCTGCCAACTCTGGCCCAACATTTACAAAAAATTTATTCATTTTATTTACTACCATATTTTTATCATAAATATCACCACAATTATCAGTAAAATACTCTGGATATATCATTTTCTTAGTTCCATTTTTCCTTAATTTATTTAATATATCCCAGACTCCTTTTATATTATTTTTATTTTCATTTAACATTTTCCTATAGTATAATTTTTTTACTAGTTCATATTATTTCAGTTAATTTATTTTTATATGTTTTATATCTTTTTTTCAGATTCTATAGTTCTTAATTTAATGAAATTTTATAGAGATAATTTTTCTTTTTACAAGCATTTTGTAACCCCTTGGTTAACCATGGGCAATTTTTGTATATGTGTTTTTTATTAATTTCTTTAATTGGACAGTTTTTATCATATAATGATTTAAATATATCAATAAATTTATCATATGCCAAGTCCACATTTTTCTCTCTATAGACAACATCCCAATTCTGTAACATTAAGTCTTCTTTTAAATCATGATTCTGTCTTCTGTTCGTATTCTTTTATAGATAATCTTTTTACATAGTTTATTATTATTCTTACTCTCATTAGCCCCATAATTAACATCTAAAGAAACAAATACAGGCAGGTGGTCACTAATATCATTTATTATTATACCACTCACCATATTATATTCAATAACATTGGTAAAAATGTTATCTATCAGGGTAGCACAGTGTGTTGTTATTCTCATAGGTTTTGTAATCTTTGGAAATAAGGTTAAGCTATACATTGTATCTAAGAAATCTTCATTTGGTTTGTGTTGTTTTGTTTTCATTAAATCTATATTAAAGTCACCACAAATAAAGATATCTTTTTGTCTTATTTTTGCATACATCTTTTCATAAGATAAGATAAGATAAGCCTTTATTAGTCCCACAACGGGGAAATTCCAGGATTGCAACAGCACAGGGATAGCAACACTCAGAGCAACAATCAGAAGGCAAGAAAAAAAAAAACAAGCAAGCAAGAGCAGCTAATAAACATATGTACGTATTACTATAAAATATATATATATACACACACACACAGACACACAGTGCAGAGCATTGTAGCTGGATGGAATAAATATATGAATATGTGAACACACAGTGCAGAGCATTGTAGCTAGATGGAATAAATATGTAAATATATAAACACCCACAGTACGGAGCATTGCAGCTAGGTGGAATAAATATGCAAGTATATAAACACACACAGTGCGGAGCAATGTAGCTAGATGGAATAATATGTAGATATATAAATATATAAACACCCACAGTACGGAGCATTGTAGCTAGATGGAATAAATATGCAAATATATAAACACACACAGTGCAGAGCATTGTTGCTAGATGGAATGAAACAGCATAACCGTCTACTTAGTTATCCTACATGGTATGATTATGTGCCCATACATATTCTCACCCTCCATAGCGACCGGTATGTTCCTAGTTGTATGCCGGAGAGGACCATTGTGTAAGTCTATTGCATCTTTTGCATTCAAAAAACTATTAGTTTGTTACGTCTTTTTGCTATCTCTGCGAGCAGCCCTGCTTAGGTTGTACAGTCTGACAGCCGTTGGTAGGAAGGACCTACGAAACCTCTCGGTTGTGCACCTGGGATGATGTAGTCTGCTGCTAAATGAGCTCCTCAGTGCATTCAGTATGTCCTGCATAGGGTGGAACTCGGACTCCAGCAGAGATGACAGTTTAGCCACCGTCCTTCTCTCTCCTATCTCCTCCATCGGATCAAGGCGCTGCCCCAGGACAGAGCTAGCTTTCTTAATCAGTTTGTTCAGTCTCTTCCTATCTGCTGCAGTAATGCCACTGCCCCAGCAGACCACTCCAAAAGTGATGGCTGATGCCACCACCGTGTCATAGAATGACTTCAGCAGCGCCCCTTGTACACCAAAAGACCTGAGTCTCCTCAGCAGGAACAGCCTGCGCTGTCCCTTCTTGTAGAGTGCATCAGTATTGTGTGACCAGTCTAGTTTATTGTTCAGATGAATACCCAGGTACTTATAGGATGTCACCATCTCGATGTCTGTTCCCTGTATATTTACTGGTACTGTGAGGGGCTGCCCATGCCTGCGGCAGTCCACCACCAGCTCCTTAGTTTTCCTCGCGTTGATCTGGAGGCAGTTCCGATGGCACCAGTCCACGAAGTCCTGGATAAGCCCTCTGTACTCAGCTTCATCTCCATTGGAGATGAGGCCAACGATCGCAGAGTCATCAGAGAACTTCTGTAGATGGCAGTGTGTTGTGTTGTGTGAGAAGTCCGCAGTATAAAGAGTGAACAGGAAGGGAGCCAGCACCGTTCCCTGGGGGGCCCCCGTGCTACTGATGATCGTGTCGGACACACAGTCCCGGGTTCTCACAAACTGAGGCCGGTTCGTGAGGTAGTCCAGGATCCATGATGACAGGTGCTGGTCCACCCCTGCGCGCAGCAGCTTGTCCTTCAGGATCATCGGTTGGATGGTGTTGAAAGCACTGGAGAAGTCAAAGAACATGATCCTCACCATATTCCCGGGCTTCTCCAGGTGGGACAGAGAACGGTGAAGGAGGAAGATCACCGCATCCTCCACCCCAATGCCATGCTGGTAGGCGAACTGGAGTGGATCCATCGCTGGTTCCACCAGGGGGCGGAGGTGAGCAAGGAGCAGTCTCTCCAGGGTCTTCATCAAGTGGGACGTCAAGGCCACCGGTCTGTAGCTGTTCAGGTCTTTGGGGTGGGAAGTTTTTGGTACAGGTACCACACAAGATGTTTTCCACAGCTGTGGTACCCTCCCCAGTTTCAGGCTCATGTTGAAGATATACGTCACAATCCCACACAGCTGGTCTGCACAGGACTTGAGGAGCTTTGCGCTGATGCCGTCCGGTCCCGGCGCCTTCCTCGCCTTGATCTTCCTCAGCTCCGTCCTCACCTGGGTCCTGGTCAGGGTCAGGATGGGGGGCTGTGTGTTGGGAGTGGGGGGGTGTTGGTAGAGTGGGGAGTGGGCAGCAGGACTTGATTTCTTTAGAGGCAGCAGTGGTTGTTGTGCAGTCAGGGGGGAGGGCGGTTGGTCAAATCTATTGAAAAACAGATTCAGGTTGTTCGCCCACTCCCTGCCCCCTGTGGCCTGGGGGGAGGTATTCTGGAGCCCCGAGATGGTTTTGAGGTTTCTCCAGACCCCGCTGATGTCGCTCTGTTGCAGCTTGTCCTCCATCTTCTTCCTGAAGCTGTCCTTGCCTTCTCTGATCTTTCTCCTCAGCTCCCTCTGTACGGACTTCAGCATCTCCCTGTTCCCCGACCTGAAGATCCTCTTCTTCTCTCTCAGAAGTGTTTTTATCTCAGGGTTGATCCAGGGTTTGTTGTTTGAGTGACGCCGTATGGTCTTGGTGGGAACGGATTTGTCCACACAGAAGCTGAGGTAGCCCGTGAAGGTGTGAATGAGGCCATCGATGTCCTCACCATGTGGATCGCAGAGCTGCTTCCAGGCGGTGGCTTCAAAACAGCCCTTTAGGGTGTCCATTGTCTCCTCAGACCATAACTCCACAGTGTGCATGGCCGGAGGTTGTCTGTGCACTAGGGGTTTGTACACCGGCCGGAGATGAACCAAGTTGTGATCCGATCTCCCAAGTGGGGGTAGTTGTGATGAGGTGTACGCCTCCTTAGTGTTTGCGTAGAATAAATCCAGTGTTTTATTGTCTCTAGTGTGGCATGTGACATACTGGGTGAACGTGGGTAGAATGGGAGACAGTGAAACATGGTTGAAATCGCCTGAGATGAGGAGAAGAGCATCTGGGTGTTCTGTCTGCAGCCTGCTGGTTACTGAATGGATGACGCCACGTGCTGTCCCAGCGTTCGCCGTCGGATTTGCATAAACAACAATGCAGATCACGTGTGAGTGTTCTCTCGGGAGATATGTAGGCCTCATGCTAACAGCTAGCAACTCAATGTCTTTGCTGCAGTGTCGTTGTTTAACAGTGATATGTCCCGGTCTGCACCAGTTGTTGTTAACATACATGATCACTCCACCGCCCCTAGCCTTGCCACTGTCTGGTGTTCGGTCAGCTCGTATCATGTGAAAACCCTCCAGCTCAATGTTAGCATCTGCTGCTAGTTCAGTTAGCCACGTCTCAGTAAACAAAAGGAGAGAGCACTCCCGGTATGTGCTATCATAACGGGAGATAGCCGCTAGCTCATCTAACTTTCCCAGTATCGACCGTACATTTCCCATGACAACAGATGGAAGGGAGGGTCTGTACCTTATATTTTTTGTCCTCCGCCTTACTCCAGCCCGGCAGCCGCGGTGTTTTCGCCTCAGTTCACTCGGTATGTCGAGTTTTTCCAATGGGACCGGGTGGCGGTTGAATGCTAGCAGCTGTTCTCTGCTGTATCGTATCCTGCTATAGACAGTGGCTCCGTCCACCGGCTCAGGAGACATTTAGGACGATCTGTGTGTCCGTGATATAAGTGGGGTGAAAAAAAAAGACGGATCAAAAGAGAGAGGAAGGGAAAAAGACTCGGAATCGAGCCGCTGTTGCAAAAGGCAGCCGACTCGTGTGGCGCCGAGAGAAAAAAAAAAAAAAAAAAAATCCCATCCCATTTTTAAATTTTACCATATCAGATCCCGGTGCTCTATATATACAACTTACTATTATATATTTTTTTCTTTTTTCCATCGTAATCTCAATTGTTAAACATTCCATACTTTCATTCACTGCTGATGCCATGCTGTCCACTTTTTTACTTTTTAATTTTCTATCAACACACAGTGCTACCCCACCACCACTTTTACATTTCCTATTTTGTGTGTACATCTCATATCCATTTAGTTCAAAATTTACATCTTTTTCTTCATTAATCCATGTTTCACTTATTGCAATAATCCTAAATGGTGTATTAAATTGATTCAAAAACTCCTTAATACTATCAAAGTTTGCATAGAGATTCCTACTATTTATATGTATTATTGTTAATGTTTGATCCAAATTCAAATCTACCTACGGGTACAAATAAGTAACAAAAAAAAAAAATAAATAAATTCATAATTCCATTTAATTGTTGTTCTTCATAATAAACACACTTATTATTAATATGATTAAAATAGTTATTGTCTGGGTCAATATTTCCTAAAATGTCTTGTGGTTGCTGCTCAGTATTGACAAAGTTTCCAGCTTCAATTTGCCCCACTACACTTTCATCATCAAATGAGGAGGGATGATTGGTTAAAGTACTAATCATAAATTATGACAACCATGTACACCAAAAGGAAAAAAGGAAAAGAACACAAAATTTCCACTCATGATCCTACTGCACCATTATTCCTGAATCAGGGCTAAGGTTTAAATCTGTCCAATTCCTCCATTTATCTAATCATTATTACTTTAGCGTCTTCTGGAGTTCCAAGCAGTATTATCCACACCTTACAGTTTCTTGTCCATGTCGACTGTATTTTTCCTTGTTTTCTGAGGGCCCTGGCTTGTCTAGCTATTTCGGAGTTCTTTTTTGTTAAATGTTCATTTATGTAGACAGCCGTTCCTCTCAGTTTTTTTGCTTGTCGCAGAAGATCAGTTTTTGCTTTCCTACTGACGAATCGGATGATGATCGCTGGTTTTCCTCCATTGTTTTTTCTGGGTAACGTGTGGCAAGCCGAAATAGTCTCATTGTCCACAACAATGTTTTTAGAATTGAAAAAGGTTAATACCGGCTGCTCAAGAGTGTGTGATTCTGCCAGTGTCTCATCCTGCCCATCCTGATTACCAACTCCAGCTGTCACACGTGCGTAGGAGCGGTGTCTGGTGTTCAGACCGCTCACAATGACGTCATCCATTCTTGTATGTTGTTCTAATTCATCCACACATTTTTCTAAGAATTTAATTTTCTTGTCCTTGTCCATAATTTCAGCCTTTAACTCACGCACTTGTTCCATAAGGTTAACAAGCAGCGTTTGTTGTTTAGCTATTTTAGATATTTCTTCAGACATAAAGTTTAGTGAGAGTTTAATCTCCTCCAGTTCCTCTCCATGTGTCTGATTCTTTTTTGGAGGCATAATGACTAGTTTGATTAGGATCAAGGGAGAAACTCACCTGTTGACTAGTAATTGGGTAACTGGATCTGCCGGTGAAGCCGAGGAGGCCAATGCTCCCTCGGTTGCTAGTGGAGGCCTCCAGCTAGCATTGTTCTATCAGGCGGTGTTTATGGGAGGGTTGGAAGGGGTGGGGCTGTATCATGTAAAATATGTAATTAAATGTATCTATTGTTTTTATCTATGTAAAGCACTTTGCGCAGTATCTAATGTTTTAAACGTGCTATACAAATAAAGTTTGATTGATTGATTAATTGATTGAAGCAATGCAGCATTCAAAAAGTGAAACTGTTTTCAACTCTCAGAATTCTGGGCACAGTGACAAAAGCTGTGAACCGATGAAAGCGTTTTTGCACCAAGGGCAGTGAGTGCTTTAAGTGCTTGACTACAAAAAATAGAGAGCGGGGGGAACATGCTCTTTGTAAAGTCCCAGCCAAAAAAGTAGACCTACATTATGCTCAAAGCTGTGTACAGGACTATGTAAAGTACATCCTAAAAAACTGAACTATCCCTTGTATTATGTTGAAAAAAAATTACATTGATTATGTTGCGGGTCATTTTGACCCGTACTGTGTAAATCCTCTCAAAACAGTCAAAAAACAGGTTAAACCAATAACAACTTTATTTTAGATTATATAAACATTTATAAAAGAGACATAACAATACATTTTTAATTTCAACACTATATTTAAGAACTATTTTGTTCAAGTTTTTCCCTCTGCATTTTTTTTTCATTTAACTTGCCCCTTTTTCTCACATTTTCAATGTTCAACATTTTCAATGCTCTCCACATGATGGACAGAATGTAACTGTGTGCTTTCTGCAGATGTAATTCTTGCATTTCACACAAGAGGTACTTGTTTTACTGTCCTCTCGGGAGGGACAGACCTGGCATCTTTTCCGTTTCTTTACACCTGTGTCCACTGGATCCATTGCAGATTGGTTGGATGACCTGGCCTTGACCTTTTCAATGACAGCTGCAGGTGCTGGGGATCGAGCTGGCCTGGCTCGCCTCTGGATGTTGGGAATGACAAGTACTTTGCCGAGTTCTTCCAGGAAAAGCCGACGTCGGTACAATCTGCCGGCATTCCATTGCTGGTTGATTTCAGTCCACAGCACATAGGCATTGTAAGCAGATACATCGACAATGTTGTAGAAAATCACCAAGGGCCAACAGGCAGTCTTGCGCTGGCAGCTGTATGTTGCTGTGACTTTGTCCAGATTGTCAACTCCTCCTTTGGTGAAGTTGTAGTCCAGGATCATTTGTGGCTTCATGTCTTCTCTTGTGCTCAGAGATGCATCTGTGTGCACTGTGCTCATTACAAGAACATTATTGTTTCTCTTTGGGCAGTATGAAACAACTGCTGCTTTCTCAGTGAAAACAAATATTGAGGAATGCAGAGGTCTGCCCTGCATCTTCAGAATTTCACTGGGAAGTTCTGGCTTATTTCTTCTGACTGTCCACAACATAGTCAGCTTTCTCTTCTGAAGTTCATCTCCAAGCCGGTAGGATGTAAAGAAGTTGTCACATGTGATGTTATGACCTTGCAACCCTTCACTCATCTCCAGCACCACACCCATCCTCTGATTCTTCTCAGATGCTCCTCCAGGTAGCTTTCCAGTATACACTTGCATATTCCATGCATAACTAGATTTTGCATCACAGGCTACCCACATTTTGATGCCATACTTGGCAGGCTTGTTGGGCATGTACTGTCTGAAAGGACAGCGCCCCCTGAATGGTACAAGACGGTCATCTACAGTAACATGGGGACCAGGATTGTACAACAAAGGTAGAATTTCAACCCATTTATCCCATACATCTCTAAACACAGCTAGTTTGTCTCTTTCACGTTGATGGTGTCACGGTTGTCAAATCGGATCACACGAGATATCATGTGAAATGACATTGTTGCTCGAAAGATTGGCTTTCCATACTCTTCATCCCATAGACTTGCAGTTGCTTCTCCCTTTGACCTGTACACTCCAGCTAATACCAGAATTCCAATGTAAGCATGCAAGTCAGTCTGATCCAGTGGCTTCCATTTCTCCTGAAATACACACCTCCCCTCCAAGTTGGTCATTTCCAGTATAATTTTCTCTATTGGTGGGGATATGAAGAGCTGAAATGCTGATTGAATATCATCAACTCGCGTGACAGCAAGTCTTGTAGGACCGGGAGTCATTTTGATGACATTGGAAGATGACAGTCTACCTCGGCTTTGGTGTGGTGATGTTGACCATTTTATATTGCCATCTTTAGATGCCCATGTCCCCTCTGTGGATGATGATTGCTGCATTCCTTGGCTTTCATCTGATGGAGACACAACGGCAGGCTCGTCCTCTGAATCCTCCTCATCGTCGGAAAATTGACAGTCTGGATCATCAATTACATTGTCCTCGGTCTCTAAAATCTCTTCCTCCACTTCACTATCCCAGTTCAAAATATGTGATGTGTCATGGGTAGCTCTCGCGAGCCACCATAAGACGCCACACAGTCACCAGTGAGTTCAGTGAGTTTTATTTACGGTGAGAAAAGTGACAACACAAGCTGCAGAGACAATGACTCTTGAGTCTACTCACAACAGAAGGCATAGGCTAAACAGCTCTACGGGTCCATAGCAGGAGACAGTCATACTCTAGGCAGGCAAGGTTGGTGAAAATAATAATTACACCAGCTGCTAAGGCAGAGACACACAGAGATCGATACACACCGGAAGGGGTAAGGATATACAGCACACTTACTAGTCCAAGGGCACGACGGTCAACCCAAGCAGACGTGGTAGGAATAAATCCTAAGCATCCGTCGCGTGACGGAGAGTTAACAGACACTGCTGCAAGGATGTGATCGCCAGCGAGGGTAGAAATAGTCCTGGCACTAACGACCACAAATGCAGCACAGCTGTTCAGAGTTTGACAGCTGAGCGGAAGCCTCCCCGAGCACTATCACAATAAGAGCTCGGAGAGCTAGAATCATAACGCCGCTGTCAAACCCTGACAAGATTAACCCGAGCACCAAGGCATAGTGCTCGGGTCATGACAGTAGGCCCCCCTCACTTGACGGGCTCTGAACGTCTAGTAACACCTGCCCCCCCCCCCCAACCACAGGGCGAGTGGATTGAGGAACAGGCAAGGAAGGAGCCAAACAAAACCTAACACCCTAAACAGGAAAAGAAATGAATACATCACTTGAAATATCCATCCTATTTCCCCCAGAACAATGACGAAAGAAGAAAAAACAAAACAAGACATGACTACAAAACAAGGAGAACACAATCATACAAAGCAAAAAACACTTGACCCTGAAAATTTTCCCACCGAGGCCACAGACAACCCGTCTAACCCCAGTGTACATAACCTGGCCCAAAAAAATATAAACCAACACATAGTAACTATAGGAACAAAACAGGAAATAAATGCAAACACATAACCATGGCAAAAAAGGAAAAAATTACATGACGGTAACTATGGAAACAAAACAAGAAGTAAATACAAACACATGAAGACTATGAACAAGAAATACATACTAACGCATGATAACTATGAGAAAAACAAGAAATAAATGCACACATGGTAACTATGGAAGAAAAAAAAAACCCACAAGAAATACGTGCAAACACACCGTGACTATGGAAAAAAAAACAACACACAAAACCAGAAATACATGAACACACCTGGAAACTGAACGAGAACACCATACTATGGCCCCTCAAGAAGAAGAGGGGAACGAACCAAAAACAAAACATGGCCATAGCCCCTCAAAGGAAGAGGAGGAAACCAAACAAAAAAACCAAGACCCAGACTATGGATTACAAAAACTCATGAGGCAATCTAACATTGCTTAGCATAACTTGACTGTGGCTTGACTATGGATTTCAAAACACATAAGGCAATCAAAAATTGCTTAACATAACTTGACTATGGCTTTCAAATACTCATGAGGCAATCTAAATTGCTTAACATAACTTGACTAAGACTTGACTATGGCTTACAAAACACATGAGGCAATCTAAAATTGCTTTACATAACTTGACTATGGCTTGACTATGGCTTTCAAATACTCATGAGGCAATCTAAAATTGCTTAATATAACTTGACTATGGCTTTCAAATACTCATGAGGCAATCTAAATTGCTTAACATAACTTGACTAAGACTTGACTATGGCTTACAAAACACATGAGGCAATCTAAAATTGCTTTACATAACTTGACAAGACTAGACACCGTATGGGCCAAAGCAAAAAGATGATCGGCGGAGATCCAACGCCCCCCCAGGCAGAGCTCCGGCGACCTCCCTGCCTCCGATGGCCCACGGATAGTCCCACAAAACAGTACATGGCCAGGCGGCCTGCCCCAGTCCCAGGCCCCCAGAAACAAGTCCTCTGGTGGCCGAACCAGGTCACCCAGTAGCAAACACAGTTTATCGGGCGACCAACCCAAGATGCTGAATGCACAAAGCAGTTCCTCGGGTGGCCGACCCGCATCCCACAACCACCAGGACCATGGAGGAATAGCATGCAGCCCGCCTAATGACGACAATACATAAGAGTGCAAGACTGCCAGACAAAACCCTCCAACGGCCCCCAGCTGGTGGCTCCTGAGAGGGGAACAATCAAAAAATTGGACCTCCTCGAATCCTGATTGGGTCGCAGCCGCACCTGCGCTGGACCCCCACTGGACCTCGTCGGACCCCGATTGGGTCAGGACGGACCCCGATTGGGTCACCGCTGCACCCACGTTGGACCCTGACTAGGTCACCTCGGCCCACGCGTCGGACCCCGACTGGGTCAGGATAGACCCCGACTGGGTCACCGCTGCCCACGCGTCGGACCCCAACTGGGTCACCTCGGCCCACGCGTCGGACCCCGACTGGGTCAGGACGGACCCCGATTGGGTCACCGCTGCACCCACGTTGGACCCCGACTGGGTCACCTCGGCCCACGCGTCGGACCCCGACTGGGTCACCTCGGCGACGACCTCCATCCCCGAACCTGGAACCTCCAGTCCCATGACCTTGACAGATTCCAGACTAGTAACGCTGTGGAGAGGCTCAGAGAACAAGAGAGGACCGGGATCAGTTCCACCGGCAGCGCCAGAGCCCAGCGAGACGAGCTCGGGTGCAGCAGACGGCTGCCCCTCGCTCGCCTCCCCATGAGGCAGGCAAAAATGCTCTAACACACCATAAAGGAAAACAAGGAAGAGCACTTGCCTGCACTCGGGCTCTGGAGCCGTCCAGGACTTCGTCAATCCAGGTTCAGACAGACGCTCGTCGTCGGGCTCCCACTCGGCTGCGTCGGGTTCTACAGCCGGCCTGATGGTCTCTGCAGCTGGATCCTCTCGTGCTGGCGTCCACGCCAATAACCCGTATGGAGTGGGGGCAGAGGACCCTCGACCTGCTGACTCGGGCTGCATCTCTGAGGAACCCTGGGGACGCTCACTTGTCGGCTCTGGATCCTCACCGCAGTCCGTTCTCCTCCTCTGTCCAACACAAGGCTGCAGGGCCGGGATATCTCCCAGAGCCGCAGGCCTCCCCCTCGTTCAACGGCGTGGGACTGACGCCGAGGACCGCTCCGCAGGAGGAAACACAGAGGCAGCAGGTTCAGTATAACTGGCTTCAGCTGGAGAAGGAAACTTGGGGAGCTGCGAACCCCGAGCTTCACCCCCAGGAGTCAGACAAGACAAATCACTATAATGACTAGAAAAGTGAAATTGAACTTGCCTACCTCCCGAAGGTAAGATGGAGCCAGCTGAAGAGGACGTTGCTCCTTCCCTCGCACGCTGGATGGTAACATAGGACCCATGGACGGAGCTCATCGGCACAGGACTCAGCTCACTCACAGTAGCTGGCTGATTGAGGGGGTCATCCCGGCGGCCCGGAACTGGATCCGGAACAGGAGCTTGCTGAAGACGTGCTTGGCCGCGGCGCCGACGCCTCCGCCGGCCCCCAGATGGTGCGAACTCCAGGATTGGATCGAGGACGGGATCAGGATCCGTAGGCCACGAGCAGGAGTGCCTCTTCTCCTGCTTCACGCCGCGTTCCTCCTCCAGCATCAGGAAAATCTCGCGTTGTGCGGCGATATCTTCCCTCCTCACGTCGACTTCCGGGTGGTTGGCCCAGCGGGAAGGGAGATGACGATGGATGTCTTTAGCAGCGTCTAGGTACCAGTGTATACTGTGATGGTAGTCCAGCAGGGAAGCGGAGATGAGCATCTCATCCACGACTTCCAGGAAGCCTGTCAGCTCGAGGCTCGGGGTACCAGCGCGGCCCCTCCGCGACGGCATTCTTCCCACACATTCAGTGCCCAGACGGGAACAGCAACTGTCCAAAAACTCAAAACTCACAGGTGAATTGCGTCTCGGGTTGGCGCCACCGTAAACGCCGTTTTGGCAGCAGTGTACTGTCATGGGTGGCTCTCGCAAGCCACCATAAGACGCCACACAGTCACCAGTGAGTTCAGTGAGTTTTATTTACGGTGAGAAAAGTGACAACACAAGCTGCAGAGACAATGACTCTTGAGTCTACTCACAACAGGAGGCATAGGCTAAACAGCTCTACGGGTCCATAGCAGGAGACAGTCATACTCTAGGCAGGCAAGGTTGGTGAAAATAATAATTACACCAGCTGCTAAGACAGAGACACACAGAGATCGATACACACCGGGAGGGGTAAGGCTATACAGCACACTTACTAGTCCAGAGGCACGACGGTCAACCCAAGCAGACGTGGTAGGAATAAATCCTAAGCATCCGTCGCGTGACGGAGAGTTAACAGACACTGCTGCAAGGATGTGATCGCCAGCGAGGGTAGAAATAGTCCTGGCACTAACGACCACAAATGCAGCACAGCTGTTCAGAGTTTGACAGCTGAGCGGAAGCCTCCCCGAGCACTATCACAATAAGAGCTCGGAGAGCTAGAATCATAACGCCGCTGTCAAACCCTGACAAGATTAACCCGAGCTCCAAGGCATAGTGCTCGGGTCATGACATGATGAAGCTTCTTCAGCTGTAAACCTTCTGGAGCTCATTTTTGGTGTGTTTGTCAAAGAGATGGCATGTGAAAAGTGACAAGGACAAGGGAGAGAAAGTCCCTCCTCGACGCACACCAGGGTCTCTGGCAGTCAAAATACAATTAACTGGGCAGTCAAAATAAAGTACATCAAAGAGGCATGTTAATTTTGGATCTGTACAGCTACTTACCCACATAAAAGTGTCTAGGTCAAAATGACCCGCAACATCATCTTTGTATACAAACTCTGCACATACATTCCACTACACATCATTCCCCACAGACTGATGGGGAAATGACTCCTTCTTGGTCTGAACACCGCCACATGTCTCTGGATCCTGGATTTCCTAACTGAGAGACCTCAGTCTGTCCGGGTTGGAAACAACATCTCCAACTCTGTCACGCAGAGCACTGGATCCCCTCAAGGCTGCGTACTCAGTCCACTGTTGTTTACACTTCTAACACATGACTGTGTATCCAGACACGAGGGGAACCAGATTATTAAGTTTGCAGACGACACCACGGTGGTGGGACTTATTCAGAGGGATGAGGAATCAAGGTACAGGGAAGAAGTGAGAGACCTGGAGGGCTGGTGCAGGGAGAACAATCTGGTGCTGAACGTGGACAAAACGAAGGAGATGATTATCGACTTCCGGCGGTCACAGCCTGAACACGTCCCCCTCAGCATCGGTGGCCGTTTAGTGGAGAGAGTGGAGAACATCAAGTTCCTCGGAGTGCGGATCTCGCAGGACCTGACCTGGAGCAAGAATTCCCTGGGGATCAGGAAGCGGGCCCAGCAGAGACTGCATTTCTTGAGGAAACTCAAACAGGTCTCTCTCCCCATCTGCATCCTCAGGACCTTCTACAGAGGTATGGTGGAGATTGTTCTGACGTACTGCATTGCTACATGGTACTCCAGCTGCAGTATGTCAGACAAAAAAGCCCTGCAGAGGATTGTTAAGGGAGCTGAGAGGGTAATTGGAGTCTCCCTCCCCTCTGTCCAAGAACTTTTTCAGAACCATTGTAGGAGCAGGGCACTGAACATTGTCAAGGACCGTTCTCACCCTCTGCATAAACACTTTGAACTTCTGCCATCTGGAAAACGATTCCGGAGCATCAGAGGCAGAACCACCAGACTGATTAACAGCTTCCTTCCACAAGCTGTTAGGATGCTGAACAGTTGATCCAGAATCTCTCATACACACTACTGCACCTACGGACATTATGTATATTATATGTATATTATAGTTCTGGTTGGTTTTTCAAGGATGTCTCAGGGATGTGTGAATGGGTGTGGTGGGGTGGGGGGGTGAAGATATGTGTAAGTGTGTCTTAAATCATGTTCTTTTACTTATATGGATGCCGAGAGAAACGCAATTTCATCTTGCCTGCACTACAATTGTATGTACAGCAATATGACAATAAAGGTTGATTTGATTTGATTTGATTTGATTTGACATCAAAGTGTCCAGATTTTACGCACCAGTTCATGACCCTAGATGAGGAAAAATCACAAAATTTCATGAAGAAAAAGAAAGGATAACCCGTACTTTGGTCAACACAAAAACCGAAATGGGTCAAATTGACCCTTAACATAATACAAGGGCTATGTTGGCACCTTTGGCAGCTGAGGGTCTGCTATAATCACATCAGATGAAAAAAATTCCGATGGTATTCAATACCTATGATGTTGCATGTTCAGGTGTCAGCTACTGGGTATGTTTTTTCTTTTGTGGTGACAAAGTAATACTGCATCCTTAATGGAGCCGTTATTTATTAATATAATAAAAATAACCAATTATATAAATTGCTGATGGTAACAATACAGCAACATCATTTGAGATTTTCAGGTTTCCAAAATCATTTCGATGATACTACTCCAACCATGTCTCTGCTTTTCTCAGTAGAAACACTAGACAGATGACAACTAGCGTGTTTTATGGTCTGAGTCCAACAGCCAATCACAGGGCACAACTGTGGCCACAAACTACCAAAGCACCCTGTGACTGGTTACTGGGACTCAGGCTGTAAAATATGCCAGCTGTAGTCCTTTCAGTGTTCCTACCAGGTACAGCAAAGTTACAGAGGAACTTGTCATGACCATCACTGCAGATGGTTACACAGTATGGTGGTGCAGTGGTTAGCACTACTGCCTCACAGCAAGAAGTTTTTGGCTTCAAATCCACCGTGCTCTAGTTTCCTCCCACATTCCAAGAAACATGCAAGTTAGGTTAATTGGAGACTCTAAAGTGGCCCTAGGTGTGAATGTGTGTGTGTGAAAAATGAAGGGATGGTGCTGCTCCGTGAATGCACTTGAATTTTCCTCAGGGATTAACAAACTACAAAAACAAATGAAAGCACCAAGGTGCTGTGCCTCGATGCCTGTGGCATGGTAGCATAGGGGGCTGTAAAAAAATGGCACTTCGACCTCTACTGACCCAGGATAGTTATTACAATACCTTTTTTCGTGGCTGCACTGACAAGTTAAATTTGTGTTTATTTTGAAAACAAAGGCTTATCTCAAAATTCTGGCAAATTAAAAGCTGACAAAATATGGCGATACAATGATACAAGCCTTTAGTTCCACTTAATTTTGACCGGGCGAGCTGAAAACCTGGTAACAGACAGATACACATACAAAACCACACACAGACACAATGAGTGATTACCGTATGCCTCCGTTGCACCGAGGCATAACAAACCGGGGTTTAAGAGGCAAAAGTCAATCATTTATTTCTGAAGGTCAGAGGTGGTTGTAGAGTCTCTTGGGGCCCGAGACAAAAACATCACAGGGGGACCTTCCAACCAGTGTTCATCCATCCATTCATCTATCTATCCATCCATTTTCTACCACTTTTCTGGAGGTTCGGGTCGTGGAGGCAGCAGTCCCAGCAGAGAAGCCCAGACTTCCCTCTCCCCAGCCACCTGCTCCAGCTCTTCAGAGAAGATACCAAGATGTTCCCAGGCCAGCTGGAAGACATAGTCTTTCTAGCATGTCCTGGGTCTGCCCTGGGGTCTCTTTCCAGTGGGACATGCCCGAAACACCTCAAGTGGGAGGCATCCAGGAGGCATCCTGATCAGATGCCCAAACCATCTCAATTGGCTCCTTTGGATGTGGAGGAGCAGCAGTTCTACTCTGAGCCTCTCCCGGATGACTGAGCTCCTCATCCTATCTCTAAGGGTGAGTCCAGCAACCCTACGGAGAAAGCTCATTTCAGTCGCTTGTATCCGCTATCTCATTCTTTCAGTCATTACCCAAAGCTCATGACCATAGATGAGGGTAGGAACGTAGATTGACCGGTAAATCTACAGCTTTGTTTAGAGCTCAGCTCCCTCTTCACCACAACAGACCGGTACAACATCCACATCACTACAGATGCTGCTCTGATCCATCTGTCGATCTCTCGCTCCATTGTCCCCCCACTTGTGAATGAGACCCTGAGATACATAAACTCCTCCACTTGGGGCAGGAGCTTGTCCCGAACCCAGAGAGGACAATCCACCTTTTTGCGGCTGAGCACCATGACCTCAGACTTGGAGGTACTGATTCTCATCCCAGCCGCTTCACACTCAGTAGCAAACTGTCCTAGCAAGACCTGTAGCTCATTGCTCGTTGAAGCCAACAGGACAACATCATCTGCAAAGAGCAGAGATGAGATCCTGTGGTCACCGAACATGACACCCTCCATTCCTTGGGTACGCCTAGAAATCCTGCCCATAAAAATTATGAACAGGATTGGTGACAAAGGGCAGCCCTGGTGCAGTGTTCATCACCCCTTACATCAGGGCTGTCCAATCATGAGCCATGGAGGGCCAAGACGCTACAGATTTTCTCTTCTACCCAGTCTCTTCAGTAGGTGTTTTCACTTATCAGCAATCAGCCTTATGTAATAAATAATCTGACACTAACAAAAAAAAGTAAAATGTAAACATTTCTTCATTTCAAAAGCACACATTAATATCTTTTCAAAATAAGAATACAGTCATGTGAAAAAATTAGGACACCCTGTATAAGCCTGTGTGTTTATTTAAACATATTTGGACTAATGGATATTTAACCCCTTGCACTCCGGTCAATTTCCCTAAAAACGCCAAAAAATAACATGCCCAAATTAAATCCAAAGCTTTTCTTCAACCCTTTGCAGCATCTTCATGGGGTTGGTCTCATTTAAAAGAAAACACTTTGAATTTTTTGGCAAAATAGTCATAATCTCTCTAAGTGCTCCGGCCACTGAGTTACAGTCATCTAAACATAGTGAACTTGAAGAAAATAAATTTGGCCTGGTTGTTTTTTTTGGATACAAATGCTTGCCAATAACACACAGCTTCAGATCCGGGCTGGAAAATGCAACAGAAATGTAGAACCAAGTGTTATCCAGCTGAGGTCCAAATTTTGTAACAATACCACAAAAAATGAATATATTACACAGCTTTTTCCTCAGGTAGTTCCCAGGCGTTTTGGAACTGTGCCAAATTGTGCCAAATGGCACAGTTTGGAAAAACGTCTGTAACTTTTGAATGCTTCAATGTAGAAGCTTCATTTTGGGCTCTAATGAAAGGTCACACTCAGGGCTGTGTCTGTGTGTGGGTGTGGAGGGGGGGTTGCCCCCCCCCTCGCTACAGAGGATGGACATCGGCTATCGCTACATGACGGATTAGCCTCATGTGGCGATGTGGGACAGCAGCGCAGTCACTGCGGCTTCCCCCCCCCTCGCTACAGAAGAATAGCGGGGGGGGCGGCGTTCACGGTCTGGACGCGGCGAACAACCCCTTGTACCGCGGCGCACAAACTTCAGACTTCGTGCGCCGCACAGTTGTAATTTACCGATCGGTCAAAAGTCATTTTGGATTACAATTTTCAGAGATAAATAATAATTTAGCTTATAACACCTTACCTTAGCTTATAACACCTTACCTCTTCACAGCAGCAGCGGAGCTGGCGAACTTCTCTTCCTCATTGTCAGACGAACGCGACGCTAGTCCGCTCGTGGTTCTGGTCTCGCGACCCGATCAAAACATAATTCCATTATTGCGGTTTTGTGCTTCCATGATTGCAGTTTTTGGCGAACGATTTTTCAAAACAAATAACAGTAGTAATTAAAAAAAGACTGGCGAACGCGTGTGTGTCACTCAGCCTTCGTCGTCTGCCTCCGTCGGTCTATGACCATGGAAGTAAATCATAACGTCTACTCTGCTGGAACAAAAGCAAAATAAGCACCGCCTGTGGCCGAACATGCCGGTGCGCGCGCACGAGGGAGAGCGCCCTCATGCACTCTGGGACGCAGAGACCTGCCCGCCCGCGGTACAACGGAGTGATTAGTCTTTTTTCAAATTTTCTGCAAAATGTAATTCTAAACAAACAGTGAGGAATAAATTAGGACACCCCCCATCTTTTTCATGACACCCCCGCATTCATTTCCACTAAAAATGGTTAAAATAAATTTAAAAAAATGCAAATAAAAACAAAAACACATAGATGTGTGAACATTTCTCAATAAAGAACTGAATATTTAAAGGGGTGCCCAAATTTTTTCACATGACTGTATATACATTAGGCAAGTCAAGTCAAAGTTTATATAGCACATTTAAAACAACCTCAGTTGACCAAAGTGCTGAACAGATACCAAAAACATAGAATTAACCATGAAAACAAGCTAAAAGTAAGAAAATACAACCATGTAAACATAAAAGGATTAGAATACTAAGAATTAAAATAAAAACAGATATAAATACAATAAATTTTAAAAACAGTGATAATTAATAACAAAATAAAAGAAGCCAAGACAACTTGCCTAGCTGGGACTAAATGCCAAAGTGAAAAGATGAGTCTTTAACAGTGTTTTAACCTGTTGAACTCTGTTCAGCTTCCCTAAAAACGCCTAAAAATAACATGCCCAAAGTAAATCAAAAGCTGTTCTTCAACCCTTTGCAGCATCTTCATGGGGTTAGTCTCATTTAAAAGAAAGCACTCTGAATTTTTTTGGCAAAACAGTCATAATCTCTCTAAGTGCTCCTGCCACTGAGTAACAAGAAAGTTCGCCTGGGTGTTTTTTTAGATACAAATGCTTGCAAATAACATACAGCTGTCAGATACTGGCTGGAAAACACAACAGAAATGTAGAACCAAGTGTTTTCAAGCTCAGGTCAAAATTTTGTAAAAATACCACAAAAAATGAATATATTACACAGCTTTTTTCTCAGGTTGTAACAAGGCTGTGTCTGTACTGGAAGACCGGAAATACAGTTTTTTTTTTTTTAGTGCGCACTGAGACGCACTAAGATGCAGAGACGTGACCGCCCGCGGAATTCACAGAGTTCAAGGGGTTAAAGTGCTCTAGTGCCTGTGAAGCTCTAACCTGATAAGTTAGGTTGGTCCACAGTATTGGGGCCACCACTGAAAAAGATCTATCTCCACAAGTTTTGAGCTGAGCCCTGAGAACAGCTAGAAGCAGCTGGCTTGATGACCTCAGTGCTCTGGCTATAGAGTGAGTGCGTAACAGCTTGGATAAATACATTAAATTAAATACACTGAATACATTAAATTCAAAAATTGAATTCTGAAGAGCAATAAAAAGCAGAACTTCAAAAAAACAAGTTGCAACGTACAAAGTTGACACAATATACAGTGGTGTGATAAAGTGTTTGCCCCCTTCCTGATTTCTCATTTTTTTTTAGTATGTTTGTCACACTTAAATTTTTCTGATCCTCAAACAAATTTAAATATTAGACAAGTAACACAAGTAAACACAAAATGCAGTTTTTAAATGAAGGTGTTTATTATTTAGGGAAAAAATCCAAACCAACATGGCCCTGTGTGAAAAAGTGATTGCCCCCTAAACCTAATACGTAACTGGTTGGGCCACCCTTAGCAGCAACAACTGCAATCAAGTGTTTGCGAAAACTGGCAATGAGTCTTTTACAGCGATGTGGAGGAATTTTGGCCGACTTATTTTTTGCAGAATTGTTGTAATTCAGCCACATTAGAGGGTTTATGAGCATCAACCACCTTTTTAAGGTCATGCCACAACATCTCAATTGGATTCAGGTCAGGACTTTGACTAGGTCACTCTAAAGTCTTCATTTTGTTTTTCTTAAGCCATTCAGAGGTGGACTTGCTGGTGTGTTTTGGATCATTGTCCTGCTGCAGAGCCCAAGTGCGCTTCAGCTTGAGGTCATGAACAGATGGCCGGACATTCTTCTTCAGGATTTTTTGGTAGACAGCGGAATTCATGGTTCCATTTACCACAGCAAGTCTTCCAAGTCCTGAAGCAGCAAAACAGCCCCAGACCGTCACACTAGCACCACCATATTTTACTGTTGGTATGATGTTCCTTTTCTGAAATGCTGTTACTTCTATGCCAGATGTAATGGGACACACACCTTCCAAAAAGTTCAACTTTTTTCTCATCAGTCCATACAGTATTTTCCCCCAAAGTCTTGGGGATCATCAAGATGTTTTCTGGCAAAAATGAGATGAGCCTTTATGTTCTTTTTGCTCAGCAGTGGTTTTCGTCTTGGAACTCTGTCATGCAGGCCATTTTTGCGCAGTCTCTTTCTTATGATGGAGTCATGAACACTGACCTTAAGTGAGACAAGTGAGGCCTGAAGATCTCTGGATGTTGTTGTGGGGTCTTTTGTGACCTCTTGGATGAGTCCTTGCTGCACTTTTGGGGTAATTTTGGTTGTTTGGCCACTCCTGAGAAGGTTCACCACTGTTCCATGCTTTCGCCATTTGTGGATAATGGCTCTCACTGTGGTTCGCTGGAGCCCCAAAGCTTTAGAAATGGCTTTATAACCTTTTCCAGACTGACAGATTTCAATTACTTTGGTTCTCATTTGTTCCTGAATTTCTTTGGATCACAGCTTGATGTCTAGCTTTTGATTAACTTTTGGTCTACTTCACTTTGTCAGGCAGGTCCTGTTCAAGTGACTTCTTGATTGAGAACAGGTGTGGCAGTAATCAGGCCTGGGTGTGGCTAGAGAAATTGAACTCATCTTTCCAAAGATGTGATAAACCACAGTTAATTTATGTTTTAATGGCGGGGGGGGGGTGTCACTTTTTCACACAGGGCCATGCAGGTTTTGATTTGTTTCCCTTAATAATAAACACGGTCATTTAAAAACTGCATTTTGTGCTTACTTGTGTTATCTTTGTCTAATATTTAAATCTGTTTGATGATCTGAAACATTTCAGTGTGACAAACATACAAAAAAATGAGAAATCAGGAAGGGGGCAAACACTTTTTTACACCACTGTAAATATACAGTGGTGTACAGCCAATATTATATAAATATTGTATTATAAATATTATAAATATTATATAAATATTATATCAAATATAATGTACATTATCCAAACTCATCAGCTTTTCTATTACAACTGACAACTCCTCTGTTTTCCCTCAAGTTAAGAGTCTGGGTGTCATCCTCAACAGCACCCTTTCATTTCAATCCCACACCAATGACATCACTGCGGTCTGCATATTCTCACCTACGCAGCATACACCGTCTCTGTCCTTCACTCACTCCATGTACCACTGCCATTCTCGTTCATAGCCTTGTCACTTCCTGCATTGAGTACTGTCATTCTCTTCTCTTTGGTCTTCCTCACAAACCCCTCCATAAGTTTCATCTGGTTCAGAACTCTGCTGCCCGTATAATCCGTTTTACAGCAGCTTCACTGGCTCCCGGTTAAGTCCCACATCACTTTCAAAATCCTTATGTATACTTTCAAGGCCATCCATAATCTCGCCCCTCCGTATCTGTCAAACCTGGTCCACATTTCCACTCCCCTCTCCCGAGATCCTCCTCCTCCTCTCTTTACCTCACTACCATGGGGAGCAGGACATTGAGTTTCCCTGCTCCCCATCTCTGAAGCTCTTTACCACCTGACATCAGAAATACTGACTCTCTTTTTCTCTTCATATCCAGACTCAAGACCCAACTCTTTAAACTAACCTACTTCTCTTGACTGCCTACACTCTGACTCATTTTAATGTCTTTTTATATCTTTGTTTTTATTTGTTATCTTGATTTTTATGCCTCGGTGCAACGGAGGCATATGGTAATCACGCGATGTGTCTGTGTGTGGTTGTGTCTGTCTGTCTGTTACCAGCTTTTCAGCTCGCCCAGTCAAAATCAAGTGGAACTAAAGGCTTGTATCATTATATCGCCATATTTTCTCAACTTTTAATTTGGCAGAATTTCAAGATAAGCCTTTGTTTTCAAAATAAACACAAATTTAACTCACCATTATACCCTCAATAGAGCCGCAAAAAATATATATTGCAATATCTAGGCCAGGCCAGTAGAGGTTGCACCAAGGCAGCTGCACCTTGGTGCTTTCATATTGTATGGTGTCCTTGAGTGTTGTGAAAGGCACCTATAAATTAAATATATTATTATTATTATACTGTCTAATGTGATCAAAACATTATCTAAACAGATGTACCATTGCTGCTTTATTTCTTCTTATCAAGTGATGAAGAAGCGTTCCTGGTTTTGTACAGTGGTGTGAAAAAGTGTTCATCCCCTTTCTGATTTCTCGTTTTTTTGTATGTTTGTCACACTTAAATGCTTCAGATCATCAAACAAATTTAAATATTAGACAAAGAAAACACAAGTAAACATAAAATGCAGTTTTTAAATGAAGGTGTTTATTATTAAGGGTAAAAAAATCAAAAACGACATGGCCCTGTGTGAAAAAGTGATTGCCCCCCCCCATTAAAACATAAATTAACTGTTGTTTATCACATCTTTGGAAAGCTGAGTTCAGTTTCTTCAGCCACACCCAGGCCTGATTACTGCCACACCTCTTCACAATCAAGAAATCACTTAAATAGGACTTGCCTGACAAAGTGAAGTAGACCAAACGATAATCAAAAGTTAGACATCTTGCTACGATTCAAAGAAAATCAAGAACAAATGAGAAAGTAATTGAGATCTATCAGTCTGGAAAAGGTTATAAAGCCATTTCTAAAGCTTTGGGACTCCAGCGAACCACAGTGAGAGCCATTATCCACAAATGGTGAAAGCATGGAACAGTGGTGAACCTTCTCATGAGTGGCCAAACAACCAAAATTACTCTCAAAAGCGCAGTGAGGACTCATCCAAGAGGTCACAAAAGACCCCACAACAACATCCAAAGATCTACAGGCCTCACTTGTCTCACTTAAGGTCAGTATTCATGACTCCATCATAAGAAAGAGACTGCGCAAAAATGGCCTGCATGTCAGAGTTCCAAGATGAAAACCACTGCTGAGCAAAAAGAACATAAAGGCTCATCTCAGTTTTGCCAGGAAACACCTTGATGATCCCCAAGACTTTGGGGAAAATACTCTGTGGACTGATAAGAAAAAAGTTGAACTTTTTGGAAGGTGTGTGTCCCATTACATCTGGCATAGAAGTAACAGCATTTTAGAAAAGGAACATCATACCAACAGTAAAATATGGTGGTGCTAGTGTGACGGTCTGGGGCTGTTTTGCTGCTTCAGGACTTGGAAGACTTGCTGTGGTAAATGGAAACATGAATTCTGCTGTCTACCAAAAAGTCCTGAAGGAGAATATCCGACCATCTGTTCATGACCTCAAGCTGAAGTGCACTTGGGTTCTGCAGCAGGACAATGATCCAAAACACACCAGCAAGTCCACCTCTGAATGGCTTAAGAAAAACAAAATGAAGACTTTAGAGTGACCTAGTCAAAGTCCTGACCTGAATCCAATTGAGATGTTGTGGCATGACCTTAAAAAGGTGGTTGATGCTCATAAACCCTCTAATGTGGCTGAATTACAACAATTCTGCAAAGATGAGTGGGACAATATTCCTCCACAGCGCTGTAAAAGACTCATGGCCACTTATCGCAAACACTTGATTACAATTGTTGATGCTAAGGGTGGCCTAACCAGTTATTAGGTTTAGGGGGCAATCACTTTTTCACACAGGGCCATATAGGTTTGGATTTTTTCCCCCTTAATAATAAACACCTTCATTTAAAAACTGCATTTTGTGTTTACTTGTTTTAACTTTGTTTAATATTTAAATTTGTTTGATGAGCTGAGACATTTAAGTGTGACAGAAAAAAAATGAGAAATCAGGAAGGGGCAAACACTTTTTCACACCACTGTATATGTCAGCACTGGGTTGATTTTTGGGGGGACGATAAAGTCTCTTACAGGTGGTCTGTGAAAATTGTGAAAGAATAGTCCCCCCCCCCAAAAAAAAAAAAAAAACTTACAATATATTAGTTGAGTAAAATGCTAATTTCTGCACAAGATGTTCTGTATCACCTTTAAATGTGATGTGTTGGGTTTATTTTGCCTTCAAGGGACCAATCAGTTTTTGCAAGCTTCATTGACATTACTGTACACTCTGTGTGAAAGTTGCCTATCAAATCTGCACATGTGGTGACTGTGGAAAATTTCAGACTCCTGACAGCTGTGGCATTGATGAGCAAACTGACATGATTCCTATACCCTTTGAATCCGGTAGATTAATTTTAAAGAGTGAAAACATGTTACTGTGAATCAATTCTGATCAAATGTGACAATGCAGCTACATAAATGGCAATGTAAAAGTCTTCAGTATTTCTTCATAAATCAATCCTCCCCCTTAGAACATGTGTTTTTGTTAAGCAGACAGCAGGTCCTGGCCTCACCACGAAGCAAAACAAACAAAGTTAATGACAGGAGTGATCCGCCTAGTAAATACCAGGACAAGCCAAATAAACTTTATTTTAACTCAGATGTTGTCATTTTGGTCTAGAGCCAGCGCCGTCCTCACTGATTAACAATTAGCAGAGTTGGCCAGACGTTCCCATCATTTTTATGTGCAGCACAGTGAGAGGATGTTTCTATTTATCGTCGTCAGCCCACAGCACATCCAGGCTCTGACTGCACTGCTAGGCGGGCAGGAACATATTTCAACACAAGGTCGCTACACGTCATAATTACTGTCTCTTTTGGCTACTCGTCCCCACGCTCTGAAAGCTGCTGATATCAATGTCCAGACACAAATGGAAGCTGACTCAGATAATGAAGACTTTTGGGTTGATACATTAGCATCTGCGTTAGGGCGAAGGAGTTCATTACTGCACAATCTGTACGCAAATCGAGGATCAGTTGTTTTGCGTGTGATGCCTTGAGGGAGTTCCCAGCTGAAACGTATAAAAATACTATAGAAAATTGGCAATTTTTTTTTTTCTTGTGTGACTTTACAGTTCATCCGGAAAGTATTCACAGCGCTTCACTTTTTCCACATTTTGTTATGTTACAGCCTTATTCCAAAATGGATTAAATTCATTTTTTTCCTTAAAATTCCACGCACAATACCCCATATTATCAATGCGAAATAAGTTTTTGTTGAGATTTTTGCAAATTTATTCAAAATAAAAAACGAAGAAATCACATGTACATGCTCAAAACTGAGCTCAGATACAGACGTGGACAAAATTGTTGGTACCCCTCTGTTAATGAAAGAAAAACCCACAATGGTCACAGAAATAACTTGAATATGAGAAAAGTGGTAATAAATAAAAAGTCTATGAAAATTAACCAATGAAAATCAGACAATGCTTTTGAATTGTGGTTCAACAGAATTATTTTAAAAAACAAACTCATGAAACAGGCCTGGACAAAAATGATGGTACCCTTAACTAAATATTTTGTTGCACAACCTTTTGAGGCAATCACTGCAATCAAATGATTTCTGTAACTGTCAATGAGACTTCTGCACCTCTCAGCAGGTATTTTGGCCCACTCCTCATGAGCAAACTGCTCCAGTTGTCTCAGGTTTGAAGGGTGCCTTCTCCAGACGGCATGTTTCAGCTCCTTCCACAGATGTTCAATAGGATTCAGATTAGGGCTCATAGAAGGCCTCTTTAGAATAGTCCAATGTTTGGCTCTTAGCCATTCTTGGGTGTTTTTAGCTGTGTGTTTTGGGTCATTATCCTGTTGCAAGACCCATGACCTGCGACTGAGACCAAGCTGTCTGACACTGGGCAGCACATTTCTCTCTAGAATACCTTGATAGTCTTGAGATTTTATTGTACCCTGCACAGATTCAAAACACCCTGTGCCAGATGCAACAAAGCAGCCCCAGAACATAACAGAACCTCCTCCATGTTTCACAGTAGGGACAGTGTTCTTTTCTTGGTATGCTTCATTTTTGCGTCTGTGAACATAGAGCTGATGTGCCTTGCCAAAAAGTTCCACTTTTGTCTAGTCTGTCCACAGGACATTCTCCCAGAAGCTTTGTGGCTTGTCAACATGCAGTTTGGCAAATTCCAGTCTGGCTTTTTTATGATTTGTTTTCAACAGTTGTGTCCTCCTTGGTCGTCTCCCATGAAGTCCACTTTGGCTCAAACAGTGACGGATGGTACGATCTGACACTGATGTACCTTGACCTTGGAGTTCCCCATGAATGTGTTTAGAGGTTGTTCTGGGCTCTTTTGTTACCATTCGTATTATCCATCTCCTCCTGCGGCCACGTCCAGGGAGGTAGGCAACAGTCCCGTGGATCTTAAATTTCTGAATAATATATGCAACTGTAGTCACAGGAACATCAAGCTGCTTGGAGATGGTCTTATAGCCTTTACCTTTAACATGCTTGTCTATAATTTTCTTTCTAATCTCCTGAGACAACTCTCTCGTTTGCTTCCTCTGGTCCATGTTTAGTGTGGTACACACCATGTCAACAAACAGCACACTGACTACTTGTCAACCTTTAAATAGGCCGACTGACTGATTACAAGTTTGTAGTCACCTGTGATGCTAATTAGAGGACACATCTTGGTTGAACATGTCCCTATGGTCACATTATTTTCAATCTTTTCTAGGGGTACCATCATTTTTGTCCAGGCCTGTTTCATGTGTTTGTTTTTTAAAGTAATTCTGTTGAATCACAATTCAAAAGCATTGTCTGATTTTCATTGGTTAATTTTCATAGAATTTTTATTTATTACCACTTTTGTCAGATTCAAGTTATTTCTGTGACCATTGTGGGTTTTTCTTTCATTAACAGAGGGGTACCAACAATTTTGTTCACGTCTGTACATCCTGTTTCCACTGATCATCCTTGAGATGTTTCTACAGCTTAATGGTAAATTCAGTTGATTGGACATGATTTGGAAAGGCACACACCTGTAGGTCCCACAGGTGACAGTGCATGTCAGAGCACAAACCAAGCATGAAGTCAAAGGAACTGTATGTAGACCTCCGAGACAGGATTGTCTCGAGGCACAAATCTGGGGAAGGGTACAGAAAAAAATTCTGCTGCTTTGAGGGTCCCAATGAGGACAGTGGCCTCCATCATCTGTAAATGGAAGAATTTCTGAACCACCAGGACTCTTCCTAGAGCTGGCTGGCTGTCTAAACTGAGCGATCGGGGGGGAAGGGCCTTAGTTAGGAAGTTGACCAAGAACCCGATGGTCACTCTGCTAGAGCTCCAGTGTTCCTCTGTGGAGAGAGAAGAACTTTCCAGAAAGACAACCATCTCTGCAGCAATCCACCGATCACGCCTGTATGGTAGAGTGGCCAGATGGAAGCCACTCCTTAGTAAAAGGCACATGGCAGCCCGCCTGGAGTTTGCCAAAAGGCACCTGAAGGACTCTCAGACCATGAGAAACAAAATTATCTGGTCTGATGAGACAAAGATTGAACTCTTTGGCGTGAATGCCAAGCGTCATGTTTGGAGGAAACCAGGCACTGCTCATAACCATGCCAACAGTAGTGGCAGCATCATACTGTGGGGATGTTTTTCAGCGGTAGGAACTGGGAAACTAGTCAGGATAGAGGGAAAGATGAATGCAGCAATGTACAGAGACATCCTGGATGAAAACTTGCTCCAGAGCATTCTTGACCTCAGACTGGGGTGACAGTTCATCTTTCAGCAGGACAATGACCCTAAGCACACAGCCAAGATATCAAAGGAGTAGCTTCAGGACAACTCTGTGAATGTCCTTGAGTGGCCCAGCCAGAGCCCAGACTTGAATCCAAATGAACATCTCTAGAGAGATCTGAAAATGGCTGTGCACCAATGCTTCCCATCCAGCCTGATGGAGCTTGAGAGGTGCTGCAAAGAGGAATGGGCAAAACTGCCCAGTGATAGGTGTGTCAAGCTTGTGGCATCATATTCAGAAAGACTTGAGACTGTAATTGCTGCCAAAGGTGTCATGAACGCGCCTCTCCGGGGCAGAAAAATACAGGTCCACGCGTAGGACTGTAGTATGACATTTTATTTAACAAAAAGACAAACAGTGCATGATAAACAAAAAACTCAACTGAGGATAACTTAAAGACATAAACACTCCGGAGCCGGAATCACCCTGTGAATGTAGATAGGAGGGAAGAGGAGTAGTCCAGTTAACATCCATTCATGACTGCCACAAAGAAACAATGAGCAGGCAGTGCATAAATAGCAGACAGACAAATGAGACACAGGTGCGGGGAGCAGAGTGAGCAAGTGACCTGATGAATCAATTAAATGCAGCTTGAGCTGGCAGAGAGACAGCCTGGGTAAAGGTGGGCATTACTGGCAAGAGGGAAAGGGCTCAGAGACAAAACAAACCAAAATATACACACAGAACTGTCAACATAATAACAACAGACAGAAAAATACTCAAAACAACAAAAGAAAGTCTAAGTGCTGAGAACAATGCTCAGACACATGATATGAGATGAGATTCAACTTTATTGTCATTACACATGTATGAATACAAGGTAAAGAAACGTGACTTGGCATTTGGGCACGCTCTGCAGAGCGCATCCAAGGCCGGGGCAGCCACTAGGCGCCAGTCATAAAGGGGCATCAACAAAGTATTGAGCAAAGGCTGTGAATACTTATGTACATATGGTTTATTTGTTTTTTATTTTTAATATATTTGCAAAATTCTCAAAAAAAAAAAAAAATTTCACGCTGTCATTATGGGCAATTGTGTGTAGAATTTTGAAGAAAAAAATGAATTTAATCCCTTTTGGAATAAGGCTGTAACATAAAATGTCAAAAAAAGCAAAGCGTTGTGAATACCTTCTGGATGCACTGTATTGTTGCAAATTTATGACTTTTTTCTTTGAAATTTGTGTGTGGGGGGGGGGTCAGCTTTCAGAAGTTGTTTTTTTTCCTCACAAAAATGTGTTTTTTTTTCTGGTAAATTTGGGACTTGCTTATAATAAATTCGTGACTTTTTAAATTGTAACTTAGCATATTTTATCATATTTTTGCACCTTTGTCCTTGCAAATTTGTCATGGAATTACATTTACACCATGTGCTAAATTTATGAAGATTCCTCCACAACCCCCCTCCCCCCCGTTAAAAAAAATCACAACAGCAACACAAAATGCCCAAGCTTAGGGTAATTAAAACACGGAAGTGTCTACAGATATGGAGTACCTGTAGCCACTGCCTTAAAACACTAACCTGAAACTCTGCTTGAAGTAGAGCCGGGGGGTGGGGGTGGGGGTGGGGGTATCCACATGGAATTATTTGGATGTCAAAATATAGTTATTGGAAATTAAAACACATTTGATCGGCAACTGGTGTCTCTGTGGGGGGAAATTAATCTACAGTCATTCAAAAAAGCTCTCCAAAAGGGCACTTCATGGCACTTACATTACCTCCTTGGCGGAGGTAACTGGAAAAGCACTCAGAGAGCGCATACCTCTGCCAAGAGTGGCAGTCTAAAGGGGCGTTCAGACCAAATAAGAAAGGGTGATTTTTTTACGTAGCACAATTACACATTAACTCAATGTAAACATGTGAACAGATGTGAATTCGCATCTAAGCGAGTTGCAGAGAGGTGGAGTTGCCTTCATAACTTCTGCAGCTGCTTTCTGCCTACTGTGGAAATCCCAAAAATGCAGTCATGTTTAAGTTTACAGCATTATCTGGCAGGGCTCCCACCTGGAAAACTGTCACAACCTCCTCCAAAACTTCACCTGATGACAGCTGTTTACACTGCTAGCCAGCTACTGGCCCTCGTTAGCACATCTGTAGTGGGAGTATGTGGGTTGATAAACAACAGACACTGTTTCAGCTGCAGAGCTCCGGTCCATCTGTCTACAGGTCAGTGTCAGTCTCATTTTCAAGCTAGTTTACTCTCCAGTGTTGATACTTTTACTCCGGTGATGGCAGAATCTCAAGACTGATGACTTGCTAGCGCTATCCCTCGGATGTGAATACACAAATTTGCATGTTTTCCACATGTTTACATTAACATAACATAACATAACATAACATATGCTTGCGCCGCACGAAAAATATGCTTTAGGTTTGGTTTGAACGCACCTTCAGGGCTTGATTTTACATCTACTTTATCTGTGCACGTGCCTATGGTGTGAGCAATGTGCTCCAAATGGTACACATCAAGCTGTAGACCACTAGGCCAAGGGATGTCTCCCTTGGTTTTTACTTTTAAAATTAGTTAAGACAAAGTTTAGATTAAAACATCACAGTATACAGTTAGTTAGTTAATCCCTTCACACCTGAAGGTGTATATGGGCGGCGCCTATCTCCGTTTCTCTGACCCTAGGCCACACAGCTACTGTAAGTAGTGAAAGCTACAGCGGGGGGTCAGTCCTCTGGTAGCTCTGTGTGTAACTTTACTTTCCCCATTCCATTATGCGGAGCACCACGCTAGAAGGCAGAAAGCACCATTTTTATATGGTCTTTGGTATGACCCGGCCGGGATTTGAACCCCTGCCTCCCGGGTGTGGGGCGGATGCTCTACCAACTGAGCCACCACTCCGGTCTCACAGTATACAGTACCATTTCTATTTAAGCCTAAACTCTTCACCTGAATATGCAAATAAAGCAGTGAAGAGACTGAAAAGAAAAGCGGAGATGCCAATCAAGCACGAGCTAGCTAGCAAGCAGTGACTGGACCAATGGACTTTTGAAAAGTACGTAATGATGGCTGGTAGACAACAGGAAATTTCACTGAACATATTAGTATGAGTTTATAATCCCATTGTGGGACCAATGAAGGCACATCTTATCTTATCTTATCTTATATAAGATTATTATATAATCTATAATATATTCTATAATGTACTCATTTGTCTTAGTTACCAAAATATACCACTGAAGCGGCATGGAAAAATAAGCAGCAGTGCTGTGGTTTTAAGCAGGTTTTATTAAATCATACCACCTTCACGGGATCCCCTCTCCGGTGCATAGTGGAGCAGCCCGGAGCGGGATCCCTAGGCTCTCAGAGAAGGAGAGGCGGACACGTGTGTGTCTACCAGTTGCAGGATCAGAGTGAGAGAATAAGAGAGAGAGATTGCGTTACAGAGTTGCACCTTAAATACTTGATCATAACAATACATCAAAAAGACATACCCCACAGTCTAGAATGATCAAAGGGACAACAGAACAGGCAGGAGGTATTTGCATTTGTAAGCCATACATCACAATGGGCAGATTAGCTAGACCTCGCTCTAAGTGCAAGACAAAGAGGCTAACAAGCACATCTACATATTGATCTGAGTCTCTAGGTCACAGTAAGGACAGGACGCATGAGTACAAAGGATGAAAGGCATCGATTAACATCACATAGGTGAGACAGAAGAAACTCGTCTACCTGTAGACATTAATACACCAAAGCACATCTAAGATGCTCAGAAAAAGCACAGTAAGGACAAGCCATATGCACACTATACAGAATGGTGCATTACATCACAACACATGCATGTTTGCATCACAAATACATGAATGGCACATTGCTTCTCAGTAATGCAGCAGAAAAACAGAGAAAAGAGGGCTGAGTGTCCTTAGTCTGTTGTGGGGTTAAAACGAACCGCCACACACGCTCCCCCCCAGAGGACGCGGCAGGGGGTCGCGACCTCGATAATCCATCTGTGTGAGCGAGCTGTGGGAGAAGCTCGCTGCAGGCGGAGGGGGAGGGAGGGGAGGGGTAGTAAGTGCCAGCAGGAGCTGTGAAATCGTCCTGAGCCGCGCAAAAATTGCTTGCTGCTCCGTGACGTCGAGGGTTTGTCCCGTTGCACGTGCGGAGATCACAAGAAGAAAAATTAGTCTCTGACTCCTCTTGTGGCCATGAAGAAAAGCAGGAGCGGCTGTAAGAGAAAAAGTAAACAAAGCAGGGGGACTGTTGGCTTTGGGTGCTGAAGCAACCCCAAAGCTCCCGGGAACAGCTGACGGCTGAAATCCCGTTGTGCCGTGGCTAAGACCATTAAAAAATCCAGTGGCGAGCTGCGTGCTTGCTTCAGGTGAACGAGCAGCCCTGAAGGTTCTGTGGGCAGCGGTGGAGGACGATGGCGGTCTCTGGCGTGGCTGAGACTGTTAACAAATCCTTCCAGTATGCTGCATGCGTGCTTCAGGTGAGCGGGCAGCCCTGAAAGGCAGCGGCGAAGGAGGAAGGCAGTCTGTGGAGCCGTTACTTGTCCCGTGCGTGATGCGCCGTCCTTGTAACTCCCCGATGCGTGCGCGGGGGTTCAGTGCGTGGGTGGGCTGCTGGAGTGGCGAGTCAGGGTGCAGAAACTTGGTGGAGAACGGCGCAGACGGCGCCGGTAAAATCCAGGTTGAGCTGTGGCTGTAGATTGGCCATGGTGCGTTGGAGCGGTGAGAGGAAATAGACGATCTTTAGTCCCTCAGGCCCGTGCAGATGCGTTGGAGCGGCGGGAGGGAATAGACGATCTTATGTTCCTCAGGCTCATGCAGCTGCGTTGGAGCGGTGTGAGGAAGTAGACGATCTCCGTCCCTCGGGCTCGTGGAGACGCGTTGGAGCGGTGCGAGGCAATAGACGATCTTTGTGCCCCGGGCTGGTGCAGCTGCGTTGGAGCGGTGAGAGGGAGGAGACGATCGTTGTCGCTCGTGCGGCCATGGTGTGTTCAGTTCCACGCGCTGTGCTCCCCGTCGGCCCTGGAGGTTGCCGTCGTGGAGAGAGGACGAGGTGCGTGCGCTCTCTGTGAGAGCGGCCGGTCCAGCGTGGTCATCCAAAACAGAAGGCTGCGTCTTCAAGGGGTCGCCAACGCAGCTGTGCGGCTGTCCAGCTCGGAAGGTTGCATTCGCACAAAACGTGTGCGTGTTCGAGGGGTCACCAGTGAAGCGGCATGAAAAAATAAGCAGCAGTGCTGTGGTTTTAAGCAGGTTTTATTAAATCATACCACCTTCACGGAATCCCCTCTCCGGTGCATAGTGGAGCAGCCCGGAGCGGGATCCCTAGGCTCTCAGAGAAGGAGAGGCAGACACGTGTGTGTCTACCATTTGCAGGATCAGAGTGAGAGAATAAGAGAGAGAGATTGCGTTACAGAGTTGCACCTTAAATACTTGATCATAACAATACATCAAAAAGACATACCCCACAGTCTAGAATGATCAAAGGGACAACAGAACAGGCAGGAGGTATTTGCATTTGTAAGCCATACATCACAATGGGCAGATTAGCTAGACCTCGCTCTAAGTGCAAGACAAAGAGGCTAACAAGCACATCTACATATTGATCTGAGTCTCTAGGTCACAGTAAGGACAGGACGCATGAGTACAAAGGATGAAAGGCATCGATTAACATCACATAGGTGAGACAGAAGAAACTCGTCTACCTGTAGACATTAATACACCAAAGCACATCTAAGATGCTCAGAAAAAGCACAGTAAGGACAAGCCATATGCACACTATACAGAATGGCGCATTACATCACAACACATGCATGTTTGCATCACAAATACATGAATGGCACATTGCTTCTCAGTAATGCAGCAGAAAAACAGAGAAAAGAGGGCTGAGTGTCCTTAGTCTGTTGTGGGGTTAAAACGAACCGCCACACCACCAGTCAAAGATTTGGACATAACTACACATTCATTTTCAGTGGGTAGATGTGTCCAAACTTTTGACTGGTATCGTGGTGACCCACCACAATTTACATGGACATTCAATCCTCACACTCAGTAAGCCCGGAGGAAGCAGAGGACCATTCACATATGGACAGAGAACCCCTGGGGGGACAACCAGAACAATGGACTATTGTTTATACATCCCCGGATTAAGGAGAAGACGTCCGGGCGCCAGTGGTCATGCTAATCATATGTATTGACTGATATGTACTGTATATTAATATGCTAATGTGCCATGCATTCTCTCTGTTTGTATAACGTATAAAAGAGCTGATGACACAACACAACACAGCGCAACACAGCAGAACACAACCCAGCACTCACACACCGCACAGCACTGTAGCGCACAGTGCTACAAGTGTATCTCATGATGGAGGAAATAAAACTCTGCAACCTTCCAGCTCGTCATATCTCGCTTGATTATTCCTCCACACTGGTGACCTGACATGTCATGGTGCGCCCCTCGCCTGATCTTTTCCCTCCACACTGGTGATCTGATGAGAGAGAATGACCGTCTGCTCCCTCTCATCGCGCTGTGGATCCCAGAGGACCAGAGAACACCGGCAACCTCTTCATCCTCACTGGAGCGCGCTCCCCAGAGCGGGCAGCGCTTGGGCCGACACGCACCATGAACGGCGACACGAGCGAAACGAAGGAAGCAGCCTGAACGGGGACGATTATCGACGCCGTCTGCGTTGATTTCCACTGAGCTCCCCGACTCTGACTAAACTCCCGACAGCGGACCTCCCACGCACAGAAGCCCCGCAAGCACACCGCAGGATTACGAGGACAGCGCAACTGCCAGTTCAGTGGTCACTGCACCACGCGCGTGCCACGCACAGGGTCAAGCCAGCTCCACAGACTGATACATCATCCTCCGCTGCTGCACATGCCCGAGAAACACGCCTGATCACCACCCTCGGAACCTTCAGGGCTGCTCACGCACCTGAAGCAGACGTGCAGCCCACACACAGGACATTGTATAGGTTTCTCAGCCACAGCGCACACCGGGAGTTTAGCTGATTGCTGTCCCCGGTGGCCTTAAGGCTGCTTCCGCACCTAAAAGCCAGACCGCCAGGTCCCTCACACAGCTGCAGTTGTTTCACAGCCACTACGCATCCTCGGGGAAGTTGGTCGCTCGCCTTCCCTACATCCTCGCTGGATCGAGCCGCGAGAGGAGTCAGAGACATTATTTTTTTTCACAGCCACTGTGGATCACCACCAGGTTTAACGGGAAAGTCCCTCACCATCGCAGATCCACACGCAATTTTTGTGCGGCACAGACACCTTTGACGTCCTGGGCCGGCACTCACTTACTCCCACCCCCCTCCCCCTCCTCCTCCACAGCGCTCTTCCCGCACCTCACTCCCTAAAGCCGGCCAATCGCCGTCTGGTTCCATTATGCACGACGCACACCGACCCCATGCACCCACAATCCACGGCCATTCAACGTGCTGGAACCCGGAGCGGAGCACACTGTTTTTTTCCACCCCTCCCCCGCCCCCCCCCCCCCCCCCACAGACTGACATGCCAGCCGACACTCCTCTACAGCAGGACAGTTCTACCGGAGCTGGAGCCCAAACGATTGGGGGGGGGGGGGGCACAGCCCCTGCTGAGTGCTCTGGGGGGGAGCCCTGTGGTGACCCACCACAATCTACATGGACATTCAATCTTCACACTCGGTAAGTCCGGAGGAAGCAGAGGACCATTCACATACGGACAGAGAATCCCTGGGGGGACAACCAGAGCAATGGACTATTGTTTATACATTCCCGGATTAAGGACAAGACGTCCGGGCGTCAGTGGTCATGCTAATCATATGTATTGACTGATATGTACAGTATATCAATATGCTAATGTGCCATGCATTCTCTCTGTTTGTATAACGTATAAAAGAGCTGATGACACAACACAACACAGCGCAACACAGCAGAACACAACCCAGCACTCACACACCGCACAGCACTGTAGCGCACAGTGCTACAAGTACGTCTCATTATGGTGGAGAAAATAAAACTCTGCAACTTTCCAGCTCGTCACATCTCGCCTGAACTTATTCCTCCACAGTATCGTATTAAAAAAATTTCTTCTACATGAAAAGATTTGTAATCACTAATTTTATTTTTTGGTGCATGTATATGGAGACGGGGGTGGGTGGTTGGCTTGTAGCAGAGGAAAAAGGTTGAGAGGAAATATAGAGCTCTGACATTTGGAAAAAAAAAAAAAAAAAAAAAAACTTCCTAAGGTTCTGTTGTACTGACCAGCAAATCCAAGATGTTACGATCATATCTTTCCTGGATCATCTTTTGGAATCAACTTAAACTTTTTAAAAAAAATACAATTACCAAACCAAAACTCCATTGTGTCCCATTTTCAAATGCATCCCTTCTTTGCCCAAACCAGTTTTTCCATCCTGCTTTTTCATTCATGTTTTACTCATCCTCAGTATCAATCTGATCAAAGTACTTCTGGTCTTAATTTGGATCTGCTCCAAAATGTAAGGGCTTCCACTGTAATTGAAGAACCACATTTACACCAAATTTCATTAGAATTGGGTCAGTAGCTTTTTTTTCCGTATTACTGCTACATTTCAAAAAACTGCATTGAAAACATCCATCCATCCATCCATCTTCTACCGCTTTTCCGGAGGTCCGGGTCACGGAGGCAGCAGTTCAAGCAGAGAAGCCCAGACTTCCCTCTCCCCAGCCACCTGCTCCAGCTCTTCAGAGAGGATACCAAGGCGTTCCCAGACCAGCTGGGAGACATAGTCTTTCCACCGAGTCCTGGGTCTGCCCCGGGGTCTCCTCCCAGTGGGACGTGCCCGAAACACCTCAAGTGGGAAGCGTCCAGGAGGCATCCTAATCAGATGCCCATACCACCTCAACTGACTCCTTTCAATGTGGAGGAGCAGCGGTTCTACTCTGAGCCTCTCCCGGATGACTGAGCTCCTCACCCTATCTCTGAGGGTGAGTCCAGCAATCCTACGGAGAAAGCTCATTTCAGCCGCTTGTATCCGCGATCTTGTTCTTTCGGTCATTACCCAAAGCCCGTGACCATAGGTGAGAGTAGGAACATAGATTGACTGGTAAATTGACAGCTTTGCCTTAGAACTAAGCTCCCTCTTCACCACAACAGACCGGTACAAAACATAACCTCTGATATTATACAATGCATTTAACATAGGGTGTTTTCAAACCTGACCTGTCTGGTCCAGACTTTTGGACTTTTCAGTTTGATCCAGACCAAAATTTTAGGTGTGAAACTTCTATCGACCCACAGCCAAGACCAAAGAGCCAAAGGTTGCTCCAGCAAAAAGAAGTGGTCTAAAAATGCAGAAACTTACATGACATTTTGGGAGAGGATGTGACAGAGAGTGTATGAAAAACTGGACAAGCAGTGCCACCTGAAAATAATCACGGCCAAATAGAAGGACAAATGTCCTTTTTAATGAAAATCTGCTAACTACACAAATGTCATCAAGACAACAGGACATAGGTGTGTCATGTAAAGTTGTTTGTTCCCCAGGATAAGGAGCAGTGTAAAACCAAACCTAACTAGAACAAATGTGTACGACGTAGCAAAAACATAAATCTTGGTCTGGGTCTCAATGACATCATCTCAAAGTGCTAGATACATAAGG
The DNA here is from genome assembly GCA_020510985.1 of Pholidichthys leucotaenia. Lineage (NCBI taxonomy): Eukaryota > Metazoa > Chordata > Actinopteri > Cichliformes > Pholidichthyidae > Pholidichthys > Pholidichthys leucotaenia. The sequence goes on from CM035843.1 coordinate 133,409,461, forward strand.
CAAGAATCAAGTAATTCAGAGACAACCCCAAAAATTCAGCAATCCCCTATGAGGAAGCACTAGGCAACAGTGGGAAAGAAAACTTCCTTTTGGGAAGAAACCTCTGGTAGAACCAGGCTCAGGGAGAGGCAGTCATCTGCAACAGCTTGTTGGGGGGTGAGGGGAGAGAAGAAGAAAGAAGAGACTATTCATACAGATGACAACAACATACAGACAGAACAACATTCATACAGATACATATTGAGCCAAAAGCTTTGATTAGCCTAGAATTAAAGCATTTTTATAGGCTTTTTCAAGCTAGTTAGCAAGACACAGGTGCATGCGTAGCTGGATCATATTTTTAAACAATCCTGGAGGCTTAACGTAATTCATATTACCCCCACAATCTAACTGACTGGTTTTGGTCCATTCCCAACCTCTTCTCAGAAATTCAATAATGTAATGAATAGTTAAAGTGATCATCATCATCATCACAGCAGTCTGTCGGAGGCGACAATGACTGTTTCAATTCAATTCAATTCAATTCAATTAATTTTCAATTCAGCTTTATTTATAATGCACCACATCACAACAAAAGCCGTCTCGTGGCTCATTTAGGTCTGATCAGATTCCTCCATGCAGCTCTGTCCTTCGCCTTCCACTGCCAGGAACTCCTGACCTTGTTAACCCGGACGACGACCGAGCTGGTATGAGTTGCTTTCTGACTGACCATTTCATGAAAATGAATATGTACCAAGACAGTATATTTCGTATTTGAATCAGTTAAAGTGATACTCCAGCAAAAATCAAGTTTTTTCTGTTGTTAACATGCATGTAGCATGTTTTTGTGACTTACAAGACATATCAAGAGCAAAATCTCACCACAGTCCCAAGTCTGTGTTTTTCTGCTGTGAATTTCCAGTTTGGTAACGCCCCTCACCCCCTAAAACGGGCGAGTTTGGACAGATCATTTCCAATTACCTAAGTATTCCTGCTTAGCCTGGTTGGTTATAACATTAACCATTCAGATGGATACTCTTGGCTACCTCGGGGAAAGAGGGAGGAGCCGAGGAGCAGCAGGATTGAGGGGGCTGAAAGTGTCCATTTTGCATAGCGATTAGCAAAGCAGTGGAGGAAGAGGGAGGAGGGGACCCAGGGGGACCTGGCTTGAATGTTGCTCAGTGAGACCGCTGCTCTCAGCTCACTTTGCTGGCAGATGGGGCACCGAGCTGCGGAATGTGAGCTGCCCAGTGGGCCATTTTTGGTAAGCAGAACTGACACTGGCTCACCGCAGTCGCCAGCGGATGGGGCACCATGCTCGGCGAGATCGCTTTCAGAAAAATGTTTTTCTTTTTCCTTTTGAAGATATAGGCAAAACTTTAACGTCCGGAAGTGTCGTGAACAGACTAGCAGCCCACCCACCAGGAGTCATGGCAGCCAATCACGTGCAAGCCCTGCAAGGCCACTAATTGGAATATTCATAGATCCATAGATCAACCCACGCAAGGCAGCTGGACCAGACAATATACCGGGTCACGTCCTGAAGGACTGTGCAGAGGAGCTCAAGAATGTCCTGGCTGACATCTTCAACATCTCCCTAAGTCAAACTGTTGTCCAATTGTGTTTCAAAACTGCCACCATAATGCCAGTCCCAAAGAAGCCTGTCCCATCCAGCTACAACGATTACCGGCCCGTCGCACTGACCCCCCATCATAATGAAGTGCTTTGAGCAGCTGGTTATGCAGAACATCAAGTCCATCCTCCCTCCCTCCCACGACCCATCTCTATTTGCATACAGGTCAAAAGATCCACAGAAGATGCCATCTCTGCTGCCCTCCATCCAGCCCTCAACCACCTGGACTCAAAGAACTCCTACGTGCAAATGCTTTTTCTTGGACATCATTTCACCATTCAACACAATCATCCCCCAGCACGTAATACAAAAACTCAGACATTTGGGACTCAAAACCTCTCTCTGTAACTGGGTGCTGGACTTTTTCACAAGGAGGCCACAGAATGTGCGAGTCGGCAGCAACAAATCCAAGATCATCACACTGAGCACAGGGTCCCCACAAGGGTGCGTGCTGAGCCCGTTGCTCTTCACCCTGCTGACCCATGACTGTGTACCAGCCTACAACACCAACCACATCATCAAGTTTGCGGATGTCATGACGGTGGTGGGCCTAGTCACCAATAACGAGGAGGCCAACTACAGAAATGAGGTGAACCAACTCTTCCAGTGGTGGAAAGACAATAACCTCTTCATGAACCTGGCAAAAACCAAGAAGATTGTGGTCGACTTCAGGAGGGGACACACACAGCACCCCCCTCTGATCATCGATGGTGCAGCTGTGGAGAGGGTGAGCAGCACCAGGTTCCTGGGGGTGCACATCTCTGAGGACCTCTCCTGGTCCAACAACACCATATCACTGGCTAAGAAGGCTCAAACTTGCCTCCATTTCCTCCGCAAACTGAGGATAGTATGAGTCTCTCCCTCCATCATCTGGTCATTCTACCGGGGAACCTTTGAGAGCACCCTCACCAGCTGCATCACAGTGTGGTATGGAAGCTGCACTGCCTCCTGCTGGAAGACACTACAACGCACAGTGAAAGCAGCCAGTGAGATCATGGGTGCCCCTCTGCCCCCCTCTCAGAGATCTACCTCACCCGCCTCACTCACAGAGCCATCAACATTACAGGCGACACCTCCCACCCCTTACATTCCCTCTTCAGCCCTCTGCCCTCGGGGAAAAGGTACTGGAGCCTCTGGGCCCACTCCACAAGACTGCTAAACAGCTTTGTTCATCAGGCCATCAGGACCCTGAACTGTCCCCCTCCCCCAATAACTACCTCAGCTGTTGGCACAGAAAGATTGGTACACCAACAGTGATACATTTGCTGCTGTATGTCTCTGCACTTTACTGCAACCATTTGCACAAATGCCATATCTGCTGCTGTTATTGCCATACTGATCATGTGCAGTCCTATCTGTCACTCTGAGCCTACACTACTGCACTGAACTTGCTACTATGAGTATTACTGTTCTACTTTCCTGTAGATAGGATTGCTGTGTTTCATTGTTTATCGTTTATCTTTACTTGCACGATGGGATGTCTGGGTCTATCTTTTGTCGCCATTTGCACTATGGGTAGCATTACTGTACATAGACTGCTGTTGTTGTTTTACCAGCCTTATTCCTTTTTCTTTTTTATATTGTACACACCACTGAAGAGACAGGGAAACACCATTTCAATTCTCCTGTATGTCCTGTACGGATAGTAGTATTGACAAATAAAATCTTTGAATCCGCACATACTTAAGTGGGGAAAGATTTAAAATATCTTTCCAAGCAATTCTAAGGCAATGAAAGTTTTTTTTTGTGGGTAAAAAGCCACAATATACTATTTTGGGCAATATATATTTGTTTTTGAGGTGATTTTATGTCACAAACCGAGCCGGTGTTGTTCTTAGGCTCGGTTCTGACTGTTCTCTGTGGCTTGGGTTACCGGTATATTTGTGTTTTGTGTTATCTTTGTCTTTTGTCCTTGTTTCCTTACCCACAGCCACTGTCTGGCTGGCAGCTATTAGACAGCCGCTTTGACCTACTTTCCTGTGGATGTTGTCTAGCCCCTGCTGGTCCAACCATGCCCCCTCTCTCTCCTGACAGCCAGCTGATTCCACTCCTGTCATTGATGTCCCTGCACTTCGCCCAGGTGTGCTCAATTTGTGGAGCCAGCAGTGCTTGTAGTTAAGCGGCGTTTGCCAGTAAAGCATTGCTGGTCCGTTGAATTGTCTATCCATGTACATAGTCGTATGTATACTGTGTGCCACTAAGCGTAGCCACTTCCACTGAAGCTGTGGATTCTCCTGCGTCCTTCGAGCGATGTCGGCTCTGGGACACTTTTGTGGTAAAATCGTTCCTTTTTCATGCGTTTGCTGGGCGATGCCGGCCCAGGAACGCCTAATGTAAGTTTTTTTGTATTTTTGTACATCCTCACCTTTTGGAACTGTTTGTCTTTATTTCAATAAATGTGTTGTGGTGCAAGTCTGCTTGTAAATCCATCCATCCTTCCCTTCCTCTGTGCGCTGCGTAAAAGCACACGAGGAGGTTCATGACAGAATGGACCAGCTAGCGTAGGATTTAGCAGTTCGCACCCACACATCTGTTTTTCTTTCGAACTATTTTTCCTTTTTCCACTCACCAGTTGCCCGGGTGCCATGGCTGAGTTGTTGGAGAGGGAGCTGCGCTCGCTGTGTTTCCTGGAGGAGATCCTTTCATAGACACTGGAGTCCTGTTCCTCCGAAATGGCTCGACGGGCTCGGGACATGACGGAAAAGGTAATTAATAGGGATAGCCTCTGGAACCATCCAGAGGCGATGAAGATTCTCCACGACATCTTCGCTGTACCATGTGAGGAGTCGGATGAGGATCTCCCAGCGTTCGAGCCCCCCGCGGCCTCTCCGCCTTCTTCCTTGGACACTACGGAGTTTCTCCGCATTTGTGATTCACTGCCCAGCGCGGTGCTGAGAATCTCGGATTATCTGGTGCCCAAACCGCCAGCGAAGAAGAAAAGAAACATTTGTCAGAAGAAGCCTCCAGCCACTCCGACGACAGCCCTGCCTCCTCGTCCTGAGCCATGGCCTGCTCCGACCCCGGAGGAGCAGGAGGAACGAAGACAGGTTCTCCTGGCAGAGACTGACCTCCTCCAGTAGGCGAAGCCATGGCTTCTCCCAGAGTTGGCCGGGAGGTTGGAGGAATATTCCCCCAGAAGGTCGGAGCTTCAGCCGGAGGACGAGTATGCCCCGACCACGGAGATGACAGCTGACATCATCACACCCCAGGAATTCAGGCAAGTGCTTATTCAGTCACTGTTAATGTCACCTGAAACCACTTGCCTGATTCCTGATGATTTGTCAGCTGCCGATCTTGTTTGTCCTCCTGTTTCTCCCATTCCCCCTATGCCATTGTTCTTCCCAGGAGAAGAATTCCGGATGGAGGAGGAGCCTTCACTGGAGGAACCGGAGAGCAAGCCGCCTGCTCCCTCTCATCGCCACCGACCCCGGAGGGCTCACCAGAAGCACCCTGTTGCTCCCACGTCAGCGAGCCTCTCGTCTCGCGGGGAGGAGATCCCTGCTGCGTGACCATTACACCAGCCTGCAGCCGTACCAACGGCTCCCTCCTTGATGACTTTTACCTCCGCCAATGCGGAGGCTGCAGTTTTCCCCCTGAATCTGTCCACGTCTGTGCCTACTTTGGAGGTTTCTCCTCCGCAAATCGAGGAACCCATAGTCGCTGTGGACACGGAGGGAGACAAAGCTGCCTCTGACGCCGCTGGAGTCAGCCTGAACCAGGATAACAGGTAAGTTCCTTTTCAGTTTAATCCTATTTCTGAGAAGCAATGTTGCCTGTTTCCTGGCCAAGAAACTCAGGATTTACAGTTCCCTGAGTTCTCTCCGCCAGCAGCATGTGACGACCCTTCACCCGTTCTCTCCATGTCTCCCTGGTGTGCTTCTATGAGGATGCTGGTTCCCGAACCCAGTTGCCAAGCGGAGGAGGAGCCCGAGGTCCTGGAGGAACCTGACCCAGGTTTGGCGGAGAAGCAGCCCCCAGCCACCATGCTGGCTGAGTCACCAGCATGGGGGACATCGCCTGGGGGCCTGGAGGTTGCTATCACCATCATGCCTGCTGCAGAGGCCACTGCAGCAGTCATCCGCCCAGCTGGACCTTCATGAGGCCGGATCACAGATGTCGTCATCGGGATCGATGGAGTCCTGGATGGTGGTGGAGCTCAAGTCCAGGCAAGTGCTCTCATTTGTTTCTCTTCCCTGTACATTGGAGCAATCTTGTCTGGTTGTTGGTGAGGACAGTCAGGTGCAGCCCTCAGCTGCATCAGATCTCACCTCGCCGGGCTCCACTGCTGCTGGCGACCCTAACCACTCTCTTCCTGTCATCCCTGAGCTCCCTCCTAGGGTCGCCGGAGAAAATCCGCTGCTACCTGGGGTGTCCACAGACTACAATGACATGAGTCCAGCTGCCCCAGTGGAGGTCAACATGGGTACAGCATCTCCCGGACCTACCGAACCTGTGTGCCCTAGATTGCCGGAGTCCTGGATGGCAGTGGAGCCCGGGTTCAGGCAAGTGTCTGAACCCGGGTTCAGGCAAGTGTCCATTATGTCTCCCGTGCCTTTGTTGAAGTCACACTGCCTGACTCATGATGAGGAGGGCCAGGGGCAGCTCGCTGCAGTTCCCAGGTTCACCTCACCGGGCTCTGCCGCTGACGGCAACCCTGACCCGGTCTCTTTCTCTCTCCCTCTGGTTTTGGAGCTCCTTGCCAGGGTTGTCAGAGAGCAGCCAATTCCACCTGAGGCTGCCAAGGATCCAAGTTCAGCGCTGGAGGCCATGGAGAGTCCTACATCCCTTGCTGGGAGGTCACCGTGGGAGCAATGAGGTCCCCGATGGGGACCACCGCAGGTGCAATGGAGCTCCAGCCGGAGCCCACCGGGGGTGCTGCGGAGCTCCAGCCAGGAGCCACCGGGGGTGCTGCAGAGCTCCAGCTGGGAGTCACACTGGGTGCTGCAGAGCTCCAGCTGGGAGTCACACTGGGTGCTGCAGAGCTCCAGCCAGGAGCCACTGCGGGTGCTACAGAGCTCCAGCCGGAGTCTACCAAGGGTGCAGTGTTGGCCTGGTCAGGGTCCACCGCGGGTGTTGTAGAGCTCCAGCCGGAGTCCACCGCGGGTGCCGCAGAGCTCCAATCGGGAGCCACCGAGAGTGCAGCATTGGCCCGGTCGGGGTCCACCGCAGGTGCAGCGTTGGCCTGGTCGGGGTCCACCGAGGGTGCAGCAGGTCAGCCTAAGGATGCCGTGGTCCCCTTCTCCTCCCTGTCCGACGCCGTGGGGGTTCCCTCCCTACGGTCTGGTCACCCACCAGTGAGCCTCCCGGTGGGCAGGCCACCTCCTGCTCCACCTCTTTGGTCCTGGTGGCTCTACAATGCTGGCCAACTGCCAGAGGGATTGAGTCTCTGGGCCAGAGGGCCCATGTTTTCTGGCAGGCCACCAGCCTGAACTCGCCGGACTGCTTGCTGGGCCTGGGACTCTGGGCGGCCTACCGAGCCTCCACACCTTTGGACTTGGGGGGGGGTAATTGTGGGCCCTGGGAGGGCCTACATTATTATTGTGTTCCCTCCTTCCTGTTCCCCCTACTTCCCACATGGGTTTGTGTTGTTGTTCATGTTAGGGATTATGTGTGTGTGTGTGGGGGGGGGGGGGGGGGGGTTCTTTCCTTGATGTTACCATGGGTGTCTGGAATCCACCCCTGGGGGACGGGGGGGCTCAGTCACAAACTGAGCTGGTGTTGTTCTTAGGCTCAGTTCTGACTGTTCTCTGTGGCTTGTGTTACCGGTATATTTGTGTTTTGTGTTATCTTTGTCTTTTGTCGCTGTTTCCTTACCCATAGCCACTGTCTGGCCGGCAGCTGTTAGACAGCCGCTTTGACCTACTTTCTTGTGGGTGTTGTCTAACCCTTGCCAGTCCGACCACGCCCCCTCTCTCTCCTGACAGCCAGCTGATTCCACTCCTGTCATTGATTTTCCTGCGCCTTGCCCAGGTGTGCTCAATTTGTGGAACCAGCAATGCTCGTACTTAAGCAGCGTTTGCCAGTCAAGCATTGCTGGTCCGTTGAATTGTCTATCCATAAGATAAGATAAGATAAGATAAGATAAGATAAGATAAGCCTTTATTAGTCCCACAATGGGGAAATTCCAGGATTGCAACAGCACAGGGATAGCAACACTCAAAGCAATGATTTAGAAGATAAGAAAATAAGAGCAGTGAATATACATATGTACACATAAATATATAAATATATACAGTATATACACAGTGCTGAGCATTGTAGCTAGATGGACTAAACAGCATAACCGTCTATTTAGTTACCCTACATGGTATGAATATGTACCCATACATATCGTCACCCTCCATAGCGACTGATATTGTCCTAGTTGTGTACTGGAGGGGACCATTTGTGTAAGTCTGTTGTGTCTTTTGCATTCAATACTATTAGGTTGTCACGTTTTTTTGCTATCTCTGCGAGCAGCCCTGCTTAGGTTATACAGTCTGACAGCCGTAGGTAGGAAGGACCTGCGAAACCTCTCGGTCGTGCATCTAGGATGATGCAGTCTACTGCTAAATGAGCTCCTCAGTACATGTACATAGTTGTGTGCATACTGTGTGCCACTAAGCGTAGCCACTTCCACTGAAGCCGTGGATTCTCCTGCGTCCTTAGAGCGATTTCGGCTCTGGGACACTTTTGTGGTAAAATCGTTGCTTTTTCATGCGTTTGCTGGGCGATGCCGGCACAGGAACGCCTAATGTAAATTTCTTTGTATTTTTGTACATCCTCACCTTTTGGAACTGTTTGTCTTTATTTCAATAAATGTGTTGTGTTGCAACCCTGCTCGTAAATCCATCCATCCTTCCCCTCCTCTGTGCGCTGCGTAAAAGTGCACGAGGAAGTCAGTGACAGTTTTAGGTGGTTTTAGAGGTGCCAGAGTGCATCTTTAAATGACTATTTAATGAATGTTTAATATTGCTTTGAAATATGCAGCTAACACACAGTCTCACCATAAAGCAGTGTGAATAATGTGATTTTGCAATGTTGCTTTGAAAATCACAGAAACAATGTGTGTCGCGGACTGTGAAAATGAGTGAGAGTGAGTGGCTAACTCTTTCCCTAATCCTAAATGAGCGCCTAATCCTAACCACCACAAAAATGTATAAATATAAAAACGGACGGCAGTGAATGTGAACCTGGGCTTGTTGAATGACAGCTCTGGGGTCTGTTGTACTGTCTACCATCCCCCACCCTTCTCTGTATGAGAATTCAGCACTGTTAAAACAGTGAGTTGTGTGATGCATGCATAGTAACGGTGGAGAGTGTATGTTGCACATCTGCAATATCTAGTATAAATTGTATGGGGTTTTTTTTTGGCATTTTTAGAACCAATGGTACATTTTAATGGGTGGAAAGTATGCTATTTGTACTACTTTTGGTGAGATCGGGTAGTACATGTACAAACACGTGAACGCAGGTGAAATCAAGAGCTCTTTGGCAGACGTAATAAAGCACAAGTCTTTGCGGTATCTTATCTTTCCTGAGTGAATTAGGTTCTGGAAATACTACACCAAGAACATGATGTGAACATAAGTTTAAACTCCACAATTCCAATACTTGGCTATGAAGGTCAGCACCACTCAAAAACTATTTGTTCTTTCCTCGTCCACTTACTTATTTTAACATGTGCTTGAAACCCAATGCCTGACAGGCTGGACATGCTCATTTAGGGTCGAGCCTAAAGCAAAAGCCAATTGTCTCAGCTTTAAGTTCAACCTGAGTAACTGCCCTGTTTGGCCTCCAAGGTAAGTGGCTGTGCTCCACCAGTCTGTCCACTGGCTCAACTTTTATCCAAACAAATTAGAACTTCAATTATTTGGCACAGCTTATGCTCCAATTCAAAACCAATCTCCTTTAATATTCAACAGGCTAATGTGGAATTCCCAGTTCTCAAAAACTAATAAGAGAGCCAAGGCTGGAAGCCCAGAGGCAGGTAAAATTATTACACAGCAAGCATCATATATACTGTAACTTTAAGCTTATCTCTAGATCTGCATTTATTGCTTATTAAAAGACATATCATCTGTCACGGAGTAAATCAAATTCATTAAATTCCACTTTTCATTTTTGTTGAGACAACTGCCAGGGGGCAGGTAATTTAAAAAAAAAAAAAAAGGGCCGAGTATCCGGAAAAAGATCCAGCCTGGGTTAAGATGATATGGGGAGTGAAACTGTATGACTACAGTCCAGTCCCTCCATACATAAAACAATCCCTCTGCTCTGAAGTTTTTGGATTTAGGGGGTTATGAGAGGATGATTCCAAGCTTAAGGACTGAAGATATTGTGATTTCTCTCTCAGAAACTATGATGAGAAATATGCCTTCCCACACCCACCTGTTACACAGAAGCAGATGTGCTTTTTAAGAATAAATGGAACTTTAAAAAACATTTTTAATTTTAAAAGAGCACTGTATTCAACATTATTTTAGGAACTAAAAAAAGTGGGGGGGTTTTCTGAAATTTGGGTAACGTTTACACCTGAGTTTTTAAAAATTCTTAAATTTTGGTACCTGAAATTCAGGCCAAGGCTGGGCAATATTGCTTTAAAAAATGTATTGCGATATAATTTCTCTATATTGTGATACACAATACATACTGTATAGCAATATACAGTATATTAAGCACACTGAACATCCTTTAAAATTTAGTTTTACTTGTATTTTTATAAGAAAAGAGAATTAAAATTTATCTAATTGCATTTTATATATATATATATATATATATACAGTATATATATACTGTATATATATATACAGTATATATATATACACATACTACCGTTCAAAAGTTTGGGGTCACCCAGACAATTATTTTGTGTTTTCCATGAAAACTCACTTATTTACCACCATGAGTTGTAAAATGAATAGAAAATATAGTCAAGACATTGACAAGGTTAGAAATAATGATTTGTATTTGAAATAATAATTTTTTCCTCCCTGCGATGGACTGGCGATCTGTCCAGGGTGTACCCTGCCTCTCGCCCAAAGATGCTGGGATAGGCTCCAGCCCCCCCCCCACCCCCACCCCCGTGACCCGAAAAGGATTAAGCGGAAGAAGATGAATGAATGAATGAATGAATTTTTTCCTTCAAACTTTGCTTTCGTCAAAGAATCCTCCATTTGCAGCAATTACAGCATTGCAGACCTAACATGATTGCACAAGGGTTTTCTAATCATCCATTAGCCTTCTGAGGCAATGAGCAAACACATTGTACCATTAGAACACTGGAGTGATAGTTGCGGGAAATGGGCCTCTATACACCTATGTAGATATTGCACCAAAAACCAGACATTTGCAGCTAGAATAGTCATTTACCACATTAGCAATGTATAGAGTGTATTTCTGATTAGTTTAAAGTTATCTTCATTGAAAAAAAGTGCTTTTCTTTCAAAAATAAGGAAATTTCTAAGTGACCCCAAACTTTTGAATGGTAGTGTATGTATATTCGCTGCTCTTGTTTTCTTGTCTTCTTGATTGTTGCTCTGAGTGTTGCTATCCCTGTGCTGTTGCAATCCTGGAATTTCCCCACAGTGGGACTAATAAAGGCTTATCTTATCTTATCTAATGAAAGAAAAACCCACAATGGTCACAGAAATAACTTGAATCTGACAAAAGTGGTAATAAATAAAAAGTCTATGAAAATTAACCAATGAAAATCAGACAATGCTTTTTGAATTGTGGTTCAACAGAATTATTTTAAAAAACAAACTCATGAAACAGGCCTGGACAAAAATGATGGTACCCTTAACTTAATATTTTGTTGCACAACCTTTTGAGGCAATCACTGCAATCAAACGATTTCTGTAACTGTCAATGAGACTTCTGCACCAAGGGTGCCTTCTCCAGACGGCATGTTTCAGCTCCTTCCACAGATGTTCAATAGGATTTAGATCAGGGCTCATAGAAGGCCACTTCAGAATAGTCCAATGTTTCGCTTTTAGCCATTCTTGGGTCATTATCCTGTTGCAAGATCCATGACCTGCAACTGAGACCAAGCTTTCTGACACTGGGCAGCACATTTCTCTCTAGAATACCTTGATAGTCTTGAGATTTCATTGTACCCTGCACAGATTCAAGACACCCTGTGCCAGATGCAGCAAAGCAGCCCCAGAACATAACAGAACCTCCTCCATGTTTCACAGTAGGGACAGTGTTCTTTTCTTGGTATGCTTCATTTTTGCATCTGTGAACATAGAGCTGATGTGCCTTGCCAAAAAGTTCCACTTTTGTCTCGTCTGTCCATAGGACATTCTTCCAGAAGCTTTGTGGCTTGTCAACATGCAGTTTGGTAAATTCCAGTCTGGCTTTTTTATGATTTGTTTTCAACAGTGGTGTCCTCCTTGGTCGTCTTCCATGAAGTCCACTTTGGCTCAAACAACAACGGATGGTGCAATCTGACACTGATGTACCTTGACCTTGGAGTTCCCCATGAATGTGTTTAGAGGTTGTTCTGGGCTCTTTTGTTACCATTTGTATTATCCGTCTCCTCCTGCGGCCACGTCCAGGGAGGTCGGCTACAGTCCCGTGGATCTTAAATTTCTGAATAATATGTGCATCTGTAGTCACAGGAACATCAAGCTGCTTGGAGATGGTCTTATAGCCTTTACCTTTAACATGCTTGTCTATAATTTTCTTTCTAATCTCCTGAGACAACTCTCTCCTTTGCTTCCTCTGGTCCATGTTTAGTGTGGTACACACCATGTCACCAAACAGCACACTGACTACTTGTCACCCTTTAAATAGGCTGACTGACTGATTACAAGTTTGTAGACACCTGTGATGTTAATTAGAGGACACATCTTGGTTGAACATGTCCCTATGGTCACATTATTTTTAATCTTTTCGAGAGGTACCATCATTTTTGTCCAGGCCTGTTTCATGAGTTTGTTTTTTTAAAGTATTTCTGTTGAACCACAATTCAAAAGCATTGTCTGATTTTCATTGGTTAATTTTCATAGAATTTTTATTTATTACCACTTTTGTCAGATTCAAGTTATTTCTGTGACCATTGTGGGTTTTTCTTTCATTAACAGAGGGGTACCAACAATTTTGTCCACGGCTGTATATAATATATATGTACTTTGCTGATGCACCTTTGGCAGCAATTACAGCCTCAAGTCTTTTTGAATATGATGCCACAAGCTTAGCACACCTATCTTTGGGCAGTTTTGCCCATTCCTCTTTGCAGCACCTCTCAAGATCCATCAGTCTGGATGGGAAGCGTCGGTGCACAGTCATTTCCAGATCTCTCCAGAGATGTTCAATTGGATTCAAGTCTGGGCTATGGCTGGGCCACTCAAGGACATTCCCAGAGTTGTCCTGAAGCCACTCCTTTGATATCTAAGCTGTGTGCTTAGGGTTGTTGTCCTGCTGAAAGACAAACTGTTGCCCCAGTTTGAGGTCAAGAATGCTCTGGAGCAGGTTTTCATCCAGGATGTCTCTGTACATTGTTGCATTCATCGTTCCCTCTATCCTGACTAGTCTCCCAGTTCCTGCCACTGAAAAACATCCCCATAGCATGATGCTGCCACCACCATTCTTCACTGTAGGGATGGTATTGGCCTGATAATGAGGGGTGCCTGGTTTCCTCCAAACATGACGCCTGGCATTCACGCCAAAGAGTTCAATCTTTGTCTCCTCAGACCAGAGAATTTTGTTTCTCATGGTCTGAGAGTCCTTCAGGTACCTTTTGACAAACTACCAGGCGGGCTGCCATGTGCCTTTTACTAAGGAGTGGCTTCCGTCTGGCCACTCTACCACACAGGCATGATTGGTGGATTGCTGCAAAGACGGTTGTCCTTCTGGAAGGTTCTTCTCTCTCCACAGAGGAACGCTGGAGCTCTGACACAGTGACCATCGAGTTCTTGGTCACCTCCCTGACTAAGGCCCTTCTCCCCTGATTGCTCAGTTTAGACAGCCGGCCAGCTCTAGGAAGAGTCCTGGTGGTTCAGAACTTCTTCCATTTACAGATGATGGAGACCACTCTGCTCACTGGGACCTTCAAAGCAGCAGAAATTTTTCTGTACCCTTCCCCAGATTTGTGCCTCAAGACAATCCTGTCTCAGAGGTCTACAGACAATTCCTTTGACTTTATGCTTGGTTTGTGCTCTGACATGCACTGTCAACTGTGGGACCTTATATAGACAGGTGTGTGCCTTTCCCAATCATGTCCAATCAACTGAATTTACCACAGGTGGACTCCAATTAAGCAGTAGAAACATCTCAAGGATAATCAGTGGAAATAGGATGCACCTGAGCTCAATTTTGAGCTTCATGGCAAAGGCTGTACATGTGATTTCTTAGTTTTTTATTTTTAATAACTTTGCAAAAATGTATTAAATAAAACCTACGTCTTTTTTTCCCTTACAAAAAAACCCAAAAACCCTCAGGTTGAAAACTAGGTTCATCCACTTCATTTTACCACAAAAAGTTAATCATGAGCGGCAGAAGTATAATTTGTTCCTTATTTTATTCCTTATTTTTGTTTAGTCATTGGTGCGAACTTGGGACAATCTGACCGCACAACCTCAAAAGTCAGTGTCATAAAGTACTTCTAACATTAAATACTTGAAAGTGTGAATGTGCAAAAGTAATTTTCTGAAGAATGATATTCCCTGAGCGTTTTTCTGGCTGGAATGGCCAGGGAGGAGAATTGCTCCAGGAGCCGCAGCAGAAGACAGAGAGAAAATGGAGAGAACTAAGCTGAATCACATTGTTGGGTGACATTAACATGACAAATTATATTCGATAGGCATGATATGGGCCTTTTATGTATTGCACATGGACAAATGTAGCGATACTTCAAGTATATTCGGTGTATCACCCAGGCTTATGCAATTCTTTGGCTTGCATTGCATATGGTTTTTCATTTTCAAACAGATCCCAAAATTTTAAAAATTGTCTGATAAGAAATCATTCTACAGGTGCATCTCAATAAATTAGAATGTCAACAAAAAGTTGATTTATTTAGATAATTCAATTCAAAACAATAAACTTCTATATTATATAGCGTCATTACACAGAGAGTGATATATTTCAAGTGTTTATTTGTTTTAATTTTGATGATTATGGCTTAAAGGCCATGAAAACCCCAAATTCAGTTTCTCAAAAAATTAGAATATTACATAAAATTGATTTTAAAAAATAGTTTTTAATAGAAATGTTGGCTGACTGAAAAGTATGTCCATGTACACACTCAATACTTGGTTGGGGCTCCTTTTGGATTAATTACTGTATCAGTGTGGAGTGGCATGGAGGCAATCAGCCTGTGGCACTGCTGAGGTGTTATGAAGGTCCAGGTTGCTTTGATAGTGACCTTCAGCTCATCTGCACTGTTGGGTCTGGTGTCTCTCATCTTCCTCTGGACCAACGCCAGCAGATGACATGGTTCCTCAAATCATCACTGACTGTGGAAACCATACTAAACCTCAAGCAACTTAGATTCTTTGCCTCTCCACTCATTCTCCAGACTCTGGGACTTTGAAATGCAAAATTTACTTTTATCTGAACAGAGGTCATCTGCTGGTGTTTGTCCACTGTGTTTTATCAAGACCAAAGTCAGCGCAGTCGTGTACCAGGAGATTTTAGAGCACTTCATGCTTCCCTCTGCTGACAATCTTTATGGAGAAGCTGATTTCATTTTCCAGCAGGACTTGGCACCCCTCCCCCCCCCCACACACACACACACACTGCCAAAAGTATCAAAATCTGGTTTAATGACCATGGCATCACTGTGTTTGATTGGCCAGCAAACTCTCCTGACCTAAAACCCATAGAGAATCTATGGAGTATTTTCAAGAGGAAGATGAGAGCCACCAGACCCAACAACGCAGACGAGCTGAAGGTCACTATCAAAGCAACCCGGACCTTCATAACACCTCAGCAGTGCCACAGGCTGATCAACTCCATGTCACACCACATTGATACAGTAATTAATCCAAAAGGAGCCCTGACCAAGTATTGAGTGTGTACATGGACAAATTTTTCAGTCGGCCAGCATTTCTATTAAAAAACTATTTTTTAAAATTAATTTTATGTAATATTATAATTTTTTGAGAAATTGAATTTGGGATTTTCATGGGCTGTAAGCCATAACCATCAAAATTAAAATAAATAAACATTTGAAATATATCACTCTCTGTGTAATGACTCTATATAATATAGAAGTTTAATTTTTTTTGAATTGAATTACCTAAATAAATCAACTTTTTGTTGACATTCTAATTTATTGAGATGCACCTGTACATAAAACTTGAGACAGAAAAATCCAGATTAGCCCCCAGGGATAAATCCCTACCCCTCCTCTTCTGCTCCCACTGGTCAGCTCTCATCATATCTTTTATGGTGAACAGTCATTGAACAGTCTGTAAAAGCAGATTGCAACAGGTTAGTGAGTTTGTTTTTCTTTCGCTTGGAATAAGAATTACTCATCTTTTTTTTTTCCCATGACGAAACAATTAAAGAACTGTGGTATGAGCTGGAAGCGTGGCAATAAAAATAATGTCAAGTTCAACCACTTAATTGTCCAAAATTGACTTTTTGACTCAGTGTTCAAAAAACTACTAACCAAAAACCCAATGAATACAGAGATAGACATCCGGAATTTAGCTGCCAACCTTAGATTAAATTACCATTATCAACCTGAAGGGACTCAATTCTTTTTTCTTTTTTTTTAACCATTATGTGACAATGATCTGCTTTTTAGCGAAGCCAAAAGGAGCTAATGCCATGACGCTGCAGCCGTCGTCTGTCTACATTTCACAGGAATTGCCACTCCCCCTAGGCATTTGGTCAAGGTCAAAGGTCAAGAAATCTGGTCACTTATGTGATTTCAGAAAAATCACTATTCCTCCGAGGTAACTGCCCCAATTCCTCCCAAATTCATGCCAAATGATCAGCTGGATCTGCATCAAGGCTGTCCTCAAGGTCAAGGTCAAAGGTCAGGAGATCTCAGTGCTTATATGATTTTGGGAAAATTGTTACTCCTCCTAGGCAATTGCCCTAATTCTCAACAAAATCACACGTAGTCTTTGTCTGAATCCAGGTTGGACTCAAGGTCACTGTCAAAGGACAGAAGGTCAGGGCATTTATGATTTCACGAAAATAGTTCTCCTAGGCAATTTCCCCAATGTTCAGCAAACTCATGCACAATGATCCTCAAGTGGGACTGCATCAAGGCTGCGCTCAAGGTCAAAGTCATGGTCAGGAGATTTGAGCACTCTCAGGGTGATTTCATCAGGCTGGAATGAGCTACTCCGTCATTGATGGTCTGGTTTAAGGCTCTCTGACTGAACAAATATGATCTAAAACTCGATATGTCAGATTAAACATCAGCCACTTTCCTATGTGGAAGTAGATCTTCTCGATGTCATGCAACTTGCTTGAGAATGGTCAGATCAGAATTCATGGCAGTTTGAACATGTGATATGTTGTCACTTCGCACAGTTAGTAGCATCCTTGCTAGTTACTGCTAAAACATCTCTCTGTGCCACCATCTGACTTGATTCCTTCTTCTGGGACCTCAGTCATATATACAGTATCTCACAAAAGTGAGTACACCCCTCACATTTTTGTAAATATATTATTATATCTTTTCATGGGACAACACTGAAGATATGACACTTTGACACAATGTTAAGTAGTCAGTATACAGCTTGTATAACAATTTGTTTTATAACAGTAAATTTAATGTCCCCTCAAAACAACTCACACAGCCATTAATGTCTAAACCACTGGCAACAAAAGTGAGTACACCCCCAAGTGAAAATGTCCAAATTGTGCCCAAAGTGCCAATATTTTGTGTGGCCACCATTATTTTCCAGCACTGCCTGGGCATGGAGTTCACTAGAGCTTCACAGGTTGCCAATGGAATCCTCTTCCACTCCTCCATGACACCTTCCGTTTGAGGATGCCCCACAGATGCTCAGTCGGGTTTAGGTCTGGAGACATGCTTGGCCAGTCGTTCACCTTTACCCTGTTTCTTTAGCAAGGCAGTGGTTGTCTTGGAGGTGTGTTTGGGGTCATTATCATGTTGGAATACTGCCCTGCGGCCCAGTTTCCGAAGGGAGGGGATCATGCTCTGCTTCAGTATGTCACAGTACATGTTGGCATTCATGGTTCCCTCAATGAACTGTAGCTCCCCAGTGCCGGCAGCACTCATGCAGCACTCATGCAGCCCCAAACCATGAAACTCTCACCACCATGCTTGACTGTAGGCAAGACACACTTGTCTTTGTACTCCTCACCTGGATGCCTCACCTGCCTCACCTGGATGCCACCACACACGCTTGACACCATCTGAATCAAATAAGTTTATCTTGGTCTCATCAGACCACAGGACATGGTTCAGTAATCCACGTCCTTAGTCTGCTTGTCTTCAGCCAACTGTTTGCAAGCTTTCTTGTGTACGTATCATCTTTAAAATGGGCTTCCTTCTGGGATGACAGCCATGCAGACCAATTTGATGCAGTGTGCGGCGTATGGTCTGAGCACTGACAGGCTGACCCCCCCCATCCCTTCAACCTCTGCAGCAATGTTGGCAGCACTCATACGTCTATTTTCAAAAGACAACCTCTGGATATGATGCATTTTCTCTTAGGGGTGTACTCACTTTTGTTGCCAGTGGTTTAGACATTAATGGCTGTGTGTTGTGTTATTTTGAGGGGACATCAAATTTACACTGTTATTCAAGCTGTAGACTGACTACTTTACATTGTATCAAAGTGTCATATCTTCAGTGTTGTCCCATGAAAAGATATAATAATTACAAAAATGTGAGGGGTGTACTCACTTCTGTGAGATACTGTAGGCAACTAACTGCTGGCAGTCCTTCAGAGCAAAATCAGTTTTCTTCTAGAAATCCATCTATTTTCTCCATGAGAAAATGAAAACAAGTGGTTGCACAAATATGATGTCTTTTGTTGTTAACGATGTGTGCATTTTGGAGGACAGACACATTCATATTTGCGTAACATGCAGGTTAGGGATACGGGGCGCTTGCGCACGCAGCGACCGGCAGCTGGTGGCTTGTCACCAGGTCACCAGACTGCAAAACAAATCTACCTACGGGTACAAAATAAGTACAAAAAAAAAAAAAAAAAAAAAAGGTAAAAGCCCCTTGTATTTATGAATCAAATTGAACAATATTACTTGTAATGTGAAAGTAGCCAAAAAAGTCTGCTCATGCTTGCCTGTTGAATATTTAATAGTTCAGAATGGTTCATACACATAAGTTGATAGTTATTACATATTGAAATACATATAGGACAAATAGATATTATAAACACTTTATAGTTAATCAGAAAAGCTATTTATAATAGTAATTTAATTAGAATCCCAAAGGTGTTTTCCTTCAATGCAGTCGTTAGACATTGTCCACTAGACGGCGCTGGTACTGTACCTTTGGCCATGAAATGTTATTGTTCAAGCTGCAGACCGAAGAAGAAGAAGTCAGTGCTAAGCGATGCAGTGCTATCAGAGGGACGGACGCATGTTAGCCAGCGGGAACGACAAATGTGTTGTAAACTGAGATGCAGCATTCTCCAGTAAAGCCAAATGAAGGTAAAGTTGGGTGTTTGGACATTCTTTCCTTATAACAACTGATGTTACAGCTAAATCCACAACATATTTTTTGGTGCCGAAACCCGGGAACCGGAAGCTGGAAGCGGGAAAAGTGAAGAGAGAACGTTGTTGGGATTAAGCCGATAGCTGTAACAACACGGAGACGAAAGGAAAAAATGGCGGAGCGACTTCAAAGGCTAAAACAGAAACGGACCGTGCTGCGGACGTCCGTTACAAAGCTGCTGCAAATTATACAAGATGAAACAAGTAAGACTGATATAAACAGTGACCGTTTGCGGGAGCTGTTAGCCATGTTGTCACAGAAAGAGAAAGGCCTGCAAGACATTGAACCAGATATCGAGCAGGAGATCCCTTTGGACGAGTTAGATGCGGACATGGTGCGGACACTTGAGTATCAGGACAACACAAATTTATGGAGGACGCGGGCAGAGAGAGCAATTGAACGGGCTGCCTTACAGCAACAAGAACAGGCAAGAGACGCCACCGTATCAGCGAATCCACATCGGCTGAGTGACGTGAGTACACGGTCAAATACAAGCAGACCCTCGGTAAAGCTACCCAAGCTCTCAATAAACAAATACAGCGGAGAAGTGTGCATGTGGCAGGAGTTTTGGGACCAATTCGAAAATGCAATTCACCAAAACCCAGATTTGAGCAAAACTGAAAAGTTCACTTACTTGAAGTCATATCTCATCGGGCCAGCTGCACGCGCCGTCGCAGGGCTGAAGGTAACTGACATGAACTATGATGCTGCAGTAGACATGCTTAAGCAAAGATTTGGAAGGAAAGAGCTCATTGTAAGTGCACACATGTCTAAGTTACTAAATCTAAGTCCAGTTAAAAGGTCCTCAGACATTGTTGCCTTGAGACAACTTTTTGATGATGTTGAAGTACAAATCAGAAGCTTAGAAGCTTTAGGAGTCATGTCAGACAGTTATGGAGGTTTACTGTGCCCCATACTGTTCAAAATGATTCCTGCTGATCTTGCCCTTGAGTACACCCGCAAGACAGATGTAGGGCAAAAGTGGGATGTTGATGGCCTTGTAAAGTTTTTGCAACAAGAAGTTGAAAGCAGGGAGCGTGCTGCACATTTGACACAAATGAGAGAGAATCATAAAGATACACATGCAAATCAGAATCAGCACTACAGACCAGATTCAAGCAGAGAAAGGTGGAAAGGACCTAATGTGCCCTCAGCTGCAGCCCTCCACACAGGCAGTTCGAATACACCATTTGTGCACAGTTGCATATTCTGTAACAGTACCAGCCACAAGTCAGAACAGTGCACTGAAGACACAGTCACAAGCAGGAAAGAAAAACTAAAGAAAACGGGAAGGTGCTTCATATGCCTAAAACCCAGACATCTTGCTCGAGACTGTAGATCCAAAAATGTGACATGCACTGATTGTGGAAGAAGACATCATGCTGTTGTGTGTGACAGAAGTGAGCAACCAATAGAAAGGACAGATGCCGCTGAAAACACGAGTGATGCAGTGGTCTCCTCAGTGTTTCCATATGCAGCCAAACCAACCCCAGAAAAATGTGAAACAGTACTATTGCAAACTGTGAGAGCAAGGATTGAAGGACCTGGAGGAAAGAAGATTGTGCGTTGCTTAATTGATGGAGGAAGCCAACGGAGTTTTGTCCATGAGAAACAAGTGAAAGATTTAAAACTGCCAATACTAAAACAAGAGACATTAAACCTTCACACGTTTGGCTCAAAAAACCCAGTGACCACAAAATGCAATGTCATAAAACTAGTCCTGGAGAATGTGAGAAACAAAGATCAGAAAATCGAGATTGAAGCTGTTCAAACCCCACAGCTTTGTACTGCAGTCATGAAAGTCCCCAGTGAACACATCCAACGGCAGCTGGAGAAAAAAGGGCTACCAGTAGCAGATGTGTCAGCGGGAGACAAAGATGGTTTGGAGCTATCAGTACTGATCGGAGCAGATTACTACTGGAGAGTAGTCACAGGTAAAACTGAGAGACTGTCAGACGCTTTGGTTGCCGTAGAAACCAGATTCGGCTGGGCAGTGCAAGGACCAGTTGTCATGTCCAGTATGAATGAAGCAACATGTATGCACATTGGACTCAGTGAAGACTCAGTGGAGATCTCAAACCAGCTAAGAGCATTTTGGGAGATCGAGTCGCTGGGCATCACTACTAAAGGTGAGGAAACACCTGATGACAAGAAAGCCAAGGAGAGCTTTGACAGGTCAGTCAGATTCATTAATGGGAGATATGAAGTGGCGTTGCCATGGCGCCAAGACACACCCGAACTGTCAGACAACAAGAAGGTTGCACAAAGGAGGTTTGAAACCCTGAAAAGAAAGCTGAAATCTGACGTGACACTGTTTAAAAGATACAACGATGTAATAGAGGATTACACAGAACAAGGAATATGTGAAGATGTGCCACAGAGCAGTCATTC
Source organism: Pholidichthys leucotaenia (assembly GCA_020510985.1). Classification (NCBI taxonomy): domain Eukaryota; kingdom Metazoa; phylum Chordata; class Actinopteri; order Cichliformes; family Pholidichthyidae; genus Pholidichthys; species Pholidichthys leucotaenia. Next base: position 133,431,123 of record CM035843.1, read on the forward strand.
AGCAGAGACAGAGAATGTAACCTACTACTTACCTCATCATGCTGTAATCAGAGAGGACAAAGTAACTACCAAGTTAAGGGTAGTGTTTGATGCTTTGTCACATGAAGAAGGTTGTTCCTCTTTAAATGACTGTTTATTACCTGGCCCAAACCTGAATGCTGACCTCATGAGCATTTTGATCAGATTCAGACAAAATCCTGTAGCTTTCACAGCAGACATTACTAAAGCTTTCCTTCAGATATCTATAACTGAAAGTGACAGAGATGCTGTGAGATTTTTGTGGCTTACAGGACCCCCAGATGTTGAAGGCACCAACACGCGTATAATGAGAATGGCACGTGTTGTGTTTGGAGTAACTTCAAGTCCATTTTTACTTGCAGCCACTATCAGACATCATCTGGAGAAATATGAAGCTAACCAACCAGACACGGTAAAACTAATGAGAGACTCACTTTATGTGGATGATCTGATCGCTAGCTCAAGTAACTCAGACGAGGCATACAGACTTACTACAGGAGCAAGAGAAATACTGGCTGCTGCCAACATGAACCTCTGTAAGTGGACAACAAACTCCCTTGAACTGAAAACCAAGTGGTCAAACAGCAAGCTTGATTTCACACAAGAAACAGAAACACATGGAGGTGTGTTGAAGGTGCTTGGTTTGGTGTGGAGACCGGACACAGATGACTTTGCCTTTGACCTCAAACATTTGATGAACATTCTAAAAGGAAAGGAAAACACAAAGAGGAGTGTTTTGAGATCATCCGCCAGAATCTTTGATCCTATAGGGTTCCTAACGCCATTTACCATTCGAGTTAAATGTCTGTTTCAGGAAATGTGGCGACGGGGCCTGAGCTGGGACGACGAGCTGCCTCCAGACCTTTCACAGGCATGGCAGCAGTGGTGCATGGAGCTTCCTCAGATCCACCAAATAGTCATTCCGCGGTGGTATGGAACAGAAAAGCTGTCAGATAAATCACAAGTTCTCCATGTCTTCACAGATGCAAGCGAAAAGGCGTATGGCGCAGTTGCGTATCTACAAGGACAAACAACAGAAGGAGAGACTGTTACTGCGCTCGTTGCATCCAAGTCAAGAGTGGCACCAATCAAAACAATCACACTGCCACGCTTGGAACTGATGGGAGCTGTGATTGGAGCAAGGTTGGCAAATAACCTTTTGAAGGCACTGAATATGCAGATCACTCAACTCAGAATGTGGTCAGACTCCATGATAGTGATTCACTGGATTCGCACTTCATCAAAGAAATGGAAACAGTTTGTTGCCAACAGAGTGATGGAGATACAAACTTTGACACCACCAGAACTATGGACACATTGTAATGGAAAGGTGAACCCAGCTGATCTCACCACAAGAGGTCAGTCCGCATCAAGGTTGAAAGAGGAAAATCTCTGGTGGTCAGGCCCATCATTTTTGAAAGAAAAGGAGCTTCAAACTACACCGCCAGAAACAGCACAAGAAATACTATCAGAAGAAGAGGTTAAAGCTAAGCTAAAGGCAAGTCAAGTCGCAGTACATCTCAGTAACAGTGAATGAGTGCAATCTGAACCATTGCTACAGCTGGACAAATACAGCAAACTACAGACCGTACTAAGAGTAACTGCATGGATCCAAAGATTTCTCCACAACTGTCATTCAAAGCAAAGACAAAGGGGAGAACTAACAGCAGAGGAAATGGCAAAAGCTGAAAAGGTATGGATACGTGAAGCGCAACTTAACAGTTTTGAAAGAGAAATAACAGAGTTGAAAACTGGAGAAAATGTGCACAAAGACTCAAAATTCAGAGACTTTAAACCCTTTCTAGACGAGCAAGGCTTAATCTGTGTAGGAGGAAGGCTGCATCAGTCAAACATGAGTTTCAATGAGCAGCACCCGTGGTTGTTACCCTCAAATCACAGATTTGCACAACTTCTGATACAATACAGTCACGAAAATGTCATGCATTCAGGCGTGAGAGACACTCTAGTTCATCTACGAGAGAAGTATTGGATTCCACGCGCGAGACAGTTAGTCAAAAAATGCATTTCAGACTGTACTATCTGTAAAAGATTCAAAGTAAAAGCAGCACAGCAAACAGCTGCACCTCTTCCCAAAGACAGAGTTACTGAAGCACCGCCGTTTGAAGTCACAGGTGTTGACTTTGCAGGCCCACTGTTTGTAAAGTCCAAGAATTCTGCAGAGAAAGCATACATAGCACTTTTCACCTGTGCAGTTACACGTGTAGTGCACCTTGAACTAATATCGAGTCTATCAACAGAAAGTTTCCTTTTGGCATTCAAGAGATTTATTTCACGGAGAGGACTTTGTAGAGTAATCTACTCGGACAATGCAAAAACGTTCAAGAGAGCAGATCAAGATCTAAAGGAACTGTGGAAGGCTATGAAGGAGCCAGAGCTGCTGGAATATTTTTCTGAAAAGGGAATCAAGTGGAAATTTATTGCAGAAAGAGCGGCTTGGTGGGGTGGTTTTTGGGAAAGGTTAGTGCGCTCTGTAAAGGGATGCCTCAAAAGAGTAATGGGCAGAGCATCTCTGAGCTTTGAAGAGTTAACTTCTCTGTTGACAGAAATAGAAGCCACTATTAACTCAAGACCACTCACATTTGTGTACAACGATTTACAAGAACCAGAACCTCTGACGCCAGCTCATTTCCTCATAGGGAAAAGACTTACCTCTTTACCACCAAAGCCATTTTCCACAACAGGTCAGATAGCAAATGCAAATAAAGAAAGGCTGACCCGAAGATGGAAATATCGCCATAGACTTGTCAAGGAATTTTGGAACAGATGGAGGAGGGAGTATTTGCTGGACCTCAGATCGGCTCACACTCGTCATACCCCAAATCCAACACAACTCAAACCAGGAGATTTGGTCCTCATTGGAGATGACAAGATACCACGTCAAACATGGAAAACAGGACTAATCATAGAGGTGTTCCCAGGGAGAGATGGACTAGTCAGATCCTGCGCTATGCGCACTCCAACTGGGACGACGTTAAGAAGACCAGTTCAGCTACTATATCCTTTTGAAGTTAATATTTGAACTGTCTTCTTGGGGGGGAGGATGTTGAATATTTAATAGTTCAGAATGGTTCATACACATAAGTTGATAGTTATTACATATTGAAATACATATAGGACAAATAGATATTATAAACACTTTATAGTTAATCAGAAAAGCTATTTATAATAGTAATTTAATTAGAATCCCAAAGGTGTTTTCCTTCAATGCAGTCGTTAGACATTGTCCACTAGACGGCGCTGGTACTGTACCTTTGGCCATGAAATGTTATTGTTCAAGCTGCAGACTGAAGAAGAAGAAGTCAGTGCTAAGCGATGCAGTGCTATCAGAGGGACGGACGCATGTTAGCCAGCGGGAACGACAAATGTGTTGTAAACTGAGATGCAGCATTCTCCAGTAAAGCCAAATGAAGGTAAAGTTGGGTGTTTGGACATTCTTTCCTTATAACAACTGATGTTACAGCTAAATCCACAACATTGCCATAGTATTATTTTGGACCCTAGTTTCACTTCTTAGCTCAGTGGAGAATGGAGTTCAATGGAGACTATGGTTCTGGAGCCTCGAGTGAAATAATAACAATATCTGAGTATCTGTTATGAATATTAGTTTACATGCTATATGTTGTGTAAAATGCATTTTCTCAATCTCAATATCCAGTATTGTTCCCACCAGTAGGGTGCAAGTATAAATATCCCCTGCCTTCCTTAGCCATGAGTTTTTGCTCTCTCGCACATAAACCAGCATACACAGAAGCATAAACACGGGGGTGATGTGTGGACCTCCTGCTCCTGATGCTCCTGCTCTGCGCCTGTAATCTCCGATGCTATGCTGTGTGACACTGCACGGGCCAGGCTGAGGAGCTGAATCTTCACAGGGATCCTCTGCTTTACCACCGAGACCAGGCAGCAGCTGAGTACACAGTTGCTGTCCGGGGATGGGCCTGTCTGCCAGCAGCGGTCTACATCTGAGTCATAAAGTAATCTACTGAAATGCTGAGAAAACAGGTGGATCACAGGGCACCAGATGAAGGGAGGAATTAGGGAGAAATAACAGGTAGAGAGGGGGAAGTGCGATTTTACAACCATTCAAGAGTAACGCTGTCTCTTATCTAGAGGTTTGTGGTGATGGAGTTATTCAAGTACAACCCCAGTTCCACAAATGTTGGGGTGCTGTGTAAAATCCAAATCAAAAACAGAATGCAATGACTTGCAAATCTTATAAACCACTATTTTATCCACAATAGGACACAATGGGATAAACATTTTACTATTTCATGAAAAATGTGTATTAGCACATCTTAAATTTTATGGCACCAACACGTCTCAAGTGCCTTGAGTTGCAAAAGTAAGTGGTGCTAAAATGAAACAGCTAACAGGAACAGCGTGCAACTAATTAAATGAATGGGCAACAAGCCAGTAACATGTTTGGGTATAAACAGGGGCAGAATCTGAAGTAAAGATGGATATAGGCATAGCTAATATAGTATGATGGTTGTGACACTCCGATAGACTTCAATAGAAACTTTGGAAAGCAGAATCACATGGGTCATGGAGCAGCGATTAGTTCCAAACAATGTAGTTTTCCCCGTAGGCCACCATTCACTTCCCGGAGTGTCTGCTTAATAATCCCTGGTAAGTTAATGAATGGCCATTGCTTTGTTCATTTCATCACTTAAATTAACATGTAGATTAATGTAGTCTGTGATAGTGTTTTATTCTGTCAGCTTTTTTCGTGTTTATGTCCGATAGAAGCTCACAAACTTGCTCATTAGCTTGCTCCACACTAGATTCAGGCGAACAGCAGCTAACTCAACCTGATAACCTGGTTATCGGTAGCAGCGTTATTTAACATTCATAAATTAGCATACATTAACATTAACATTCATAAATTTACAATTTTAAAATTTTATTATTCTGTTGTGTTGAAAATATTCTGTACTTATGTGAAGAAATTGTTGGGAGAAACACGGGGTGAAAGACACTTAGGATATCGACTGGTTTATTTCTTTAATATATTTGAAAACAAGTGATTATTTTAAGTTGGTAAATGAAGAGTCAGATGTTAAAAACAAACATTCCAAAAACAATTGTCATATTTACAAATGTAAAATACTCAGTTTTATAAAATGGCTCACTTGAAATTAATTAAAAAAAAATTACTGAATTATTAACAGAATATATTTTCTATCCTTTGTAATTGTATTGTGGTTCAGGAAATTCATTTTATTTATGACTGTACAATATATGAATTTGATTGTTTTACAGATTATACACATATATAGTTTGTATTTTTTCCTCATGTTTAAACTTTTAAGAGAAAAATGTAGCGTTTCCAAAATAGTTCACAAATGTGTGCATAAGAAGCTAGAATGAAAAAAACTTTCAAATTTAGTATAAAAGTACATAAATCTGTAAGAAAAAAACAATGATTTTTTTAAACTAAAAAACAGCCACATTTCAATTTGAAAATAGTCTCAAATGTACAATAAAAATCACAGTTATGAGACAGACAAATATAATATTATGAGGAAAAAGTAGCAAATTTGTGCAAAAAAGTAAAATTTAGAATAAAGAAGGTAGGACATTTAAAAGGAAAAAAATGCACAATTCTGTCAGAAAAATGTTAATGTTGCTTGTTTGTATTATCATCGTTATAGCAGTCTGTTGTGGGCGATAATGACTGTTTCATTTAGGTCTGATCAGATTCCTCCACACAGCTCTGTCCTTAGCCTTCCGCTCCCAGGAACTCCTGTCTATATCCAACTTCTTCAACTTTCTTTTTACAGTGTCTTTAAATGTGAGCCTTGGTCTACCCTGATTGCATTTGCCCTTGCATAACTGTGAGTAGAGTAACTGCCGAGGGAGACGCTGGTGGTCCATCCTTTCAACATGTCTGAGCCATCTCAGGTTCATCTGTATTAGCATGTCCTCCATTGATGGTAGACCAGCTCGTTTCAACACTTCTATGTTGGTTATCTTGTCTTTCCATGAGATGTTCATTATGGCTCGAAGGTGTCTCATCATGTATGCGTGGAATTTCTTTACCTGCACTCTGTAGACAGTCCAAGTTTCAGCACCGTACAATAGAGCAGCCAGTACTGTCGCTCTGTACACATTGCATTTCACACGGATAGACACATGTCGATTGTTCCACAGTCTCTCCCTCAAGTTTCCAAACACAGCGCTCGCTCTTCCCATTCTGAGAGATAGTTCATCCTCCAGCCTAGCATTCTCTGAAACAGTACTCCCTAGAACACTTGAAAGTCTTGCACTTGACTAGTGGCTCTGTACCAATGCTGATCTCTTCTGGTAGTGATGTTGATAATTGGAACTTTGGTGGTTGATAAAGGCACTCTGTCTTCTTGATGTTGATTTTGAGGCTGAATTGGCTGCACAGTTAAATCTGTTCATTATAAGTTTAACAGTATACCTACCGATAGGTATTTTGAATATTTACCTAATATGGCTAAAAACTGTTTTTATGCCTCAGATTGTCACAGCTGCCATTCACACCCCATTATAGAAAGGCCGTTGTTTGGAACTATTTGGAGCTCCATGAACCACGTGACCGGGCAGCACTGAGTTCAAAGCGTGTCACAATTATCATACTATATGGCTATGGGTATAGGTTCACCAATTTGCTAAAACTATGACGACTGTGGATACTCCATCATCTACAGTACATCAAGTCATCAAAAGATTCCAAAACTCTGGAGACATGTCTGTGTGGAAAATCAGTATTAGATACCCATGACCTTCAGGCCCTCAGGCGGCACTGCGTTAAAAAAGAGGCATGAGTCTGTTATGGAAATCACTGCAAATATCAAAATAAGTCAGAATGATGCCAGACATATTGTTGACTGTGGATTAGTGAACCAGGTAGAAACGGATGTTTAGAGGGGTGACTGTTAAAGAAAACAGCAATATAAACTGTGGTCACCAAGTTAGCTAAATAGCAGGCTAGCAGCATTAGCATTGTCAGTGTGGGTTTGAGCATTCACGAGGATCCTCCCACCATTGATAAAATGGGTGGAGATGTAATGAAAGTGTGTGTGTGTGTGTGGGGGGGGAGATATCATTTCAGTGAGCTCCAATTCTCACGTCACAACCGGAGCAAAATCAAAACTGTGTGGGTGACCCCCACAACAGACTGGGACAAGCAGAGCACTTGGCTGGGGCAATTAGCAGAACAATGAGATGTGTGTATTGATATCAATAGGCAGCCGCTCTTTGTCTAGCTCCTTCCTGCCAGTCCTGCTGTTGATATGTATGACTCAGATGCAAATGTTCATGCTTCCTGCTCTGACTGTGATGCAAATGTCCCATACCTTTCATGTATTGTCTGTAACTGGGTATATAAGTGACTGAATATCACATGCTCACTCTCTCTCTGAGGACTGCTCAACTGAGACAAAGAGCGGCTGCCTATTGATATCAATACACACATCTCATTGTTCTGCTAATTGCCCCAGCCGAGCGCTCTGCTTGTCCCAGTCTGTTGTGGGGGTCACCCACAACTGCTCATTTAGAGAGAGGTACTGACACTAACAAAGTACAGGGTTGTAGGTTTTCAGAGTGTTTTCTTCCTGCTGGAGCTACTCCAGATATCCAAATAGTTTTGTAACAGCACTGAAAATGTTAAATTTTCATCATATTATGCCTTTAAGTCATTTTTCAGAGACTATTCTTAGTTGCACTGGAGTAACGAATATCATTATCACGCTTCACCTTGAGGACAATTTCTGACTACTCTACCCACCTCCACTCTCGTCTTCATTTCCAGCTACATCATCGTTACATGCTCCTCTTTCATTTGCTTCACCGCTGCACTGTGCCCAGAATTTACGTCATGATCTTCTACACCACCACCCCCCCCACACTCACACACACACCTGCCCTCATTGCCCAACATCACCCCCTCCATTGTTTCACCAGCTTTTAATAAACTAAAGGGCAGATTCCTGACTGCGGAAAAAGAGGGCCGGGGGGAGAATGTGTGGTGGATGGGGGGGGGGGGGCACAGAACCACAGACCTGCCCTCCATCACCCCCCCACCCCCCACCCCACACACACACAGTTTGGCATGCAGAGTGCCAAGCTCTTTCACCGTCTACTGACGCTAGCTCACAACACACACAAAAAAAACTTCCTCCCTGTCTCTCCCTCATATATATACACACACACATGCGCCAACCTTCCTAAAACCTAAGCTCCTCACTAAATATAATCCCCCACACACACACACACACCAGTGAAGGTAAGACAAACAGTAAGGATCTGAGCACAGAGCACAGTCAATGACAGGCAGCTGAGCTCGTGCTAGCTTCAAAATTTGGGTTTCTCAAAAAAGTGAGAAAGGAAGAGAAGAAGACACCCGGGATGTAACTGAATGAATTTTATTTTATCCTGCAGCAGTTCATCCATGCTGTGCCAAAATGTGGGGGCTGTTCGGAGTGGGCTTATGTGGATAAATTCACTATTAAATATAATATATAATTATTAAATATAATTTCACTATTAAAACAGCAATTTGTAATAAATTTTGTAAGAAACTTTGCAACAGTGTGTCACAGTCTCTCATAGATTTTTTCCAGGCTTTTTCCACTTTGCAAATATCATTATGAGCAGGCTGATTAAGAAAGCTACCTCTGTTATGGAATGCCGCCTCGGTCCAGTGGAGGTGATGGGAGAAAGGACAGCTATAAACTGTCATCTCCACTGGAGCCCGAGTCCCACCTCATGCAGGACTCACTGAGTGCACTGAGCAGCTCGTTTAGTGGCAGGCTGCTCTGTCCAAAGTGCACAAGGAAGAGGTTTCTTAGGTCCTTCCTACCTGCTGCTGTCAGACATTACAATCTGCTTTGCTCAGAAGGTTGCAACAACACTGTACCCAATCAACTGTGAAATACAAACAATGTATATATACAGTATATATATATATATATACAGTACCGTTCAAAAGTTTGGGGTCACCCAGACAATTATTTTGTGTTTACCATGAAAAGTCACACTTATTTACCACCATGAGTTGCAAAATGAACAGAAAATATAGTCAAGACATTGACAAGGTTAGAAATAATGATTTGTATTTGAAATAATAATTTTTTCCTTCAAACTTTGCTTTCATCAAAGAATCCTCCATTTGCAGCAATTACAGCATTGCAGACCTAACATGATTGCACAAGGGTTTTCTAATCATCCATTAGCCTTCTGACACAATGAGCAAACACATTGTACCATTAGAACACTGGAGTGATAGTTGCTGGAAATGGGCCTCTATACACCTATGTAGATATTGCACCAAAAACCAGACATTTGCAGCTAGAATAGTCATTTACCACATTAGCAATGTATAGAGTGTATTTCTGATTAGTTTAAAGTTATCTTCATTGAAAAAAGTGTTTTTCTTTCAAAAATAAGGAAATTTCTAAGTGACCCCAAACTTTTGAACGGTAGTGTATATATATATATATATATATATAAAGTGATGTTGGCATTATCTCATTAATCACCCATTAACGCTTTGCCCCCGTTAATGGCGACAAATTTTGTGATCACGGTTAACGGCAGTTAAGGGCAGAAAGCACAAACAGTACTTTTTGGCCTAGCAGCTCTCCGTACCAAAGCTGCTCTGGCCACAGACACTGTGTGCGCCATGCAGACATTGGTGACATTGGTGAGTCACAACGGTGACTGCATTGTCACCATGTCTAGAACTTCATTCGGTCAGTCTGCTTTCTCCATAAAAGGGACAAACTTATGGAACTCTCTGCCAACTCACTTAAAATTGGAGACAAATGCCAACCTCTTCAACAGAGGCGTTAAAGATTGGCTAAAATCCCACCAGCAATGTGTCTGAATTGTGTTTGTTGTGATCATGAATCTCTTGCTCTATTTATAATTTGTAATGTATTTGTAATTTTAATTAGTTTATAAATTTTGTATGTACAGCCTAATTTATGACCTATATAAGCCACCTATGGACTGGTGTTGAGAATTAGCACTTGTGCTATATACACCCATGCAAAACATCTGGTCTCTCCTTGTGATTGTACTAATGTAATTTGTTATGTCCATACTAAATAAAGAAAGAAAGATTGCGAAGTCAAACAAGCTGGATTACAGCCATGGAAATCCCCAAAGCACTGTCATATTTAAGATACAAGGTTATCTGACGGAGCTCTCACCTGGACAATTGTTACAGCCTCCTCCAAAACTTCACCTGGATGTTGGGTTGTTCTTCTGGGGAAGCTGGCTAGCTGGCTAGTAGCTACATGCTAGGTTGTAGCTGACTTCCAGCAGCTGACACAGACAGAAATTCGCCCGTTTTCATTCTCATAGCTTTTGATCCAACTGTTGGTAGGTGAGTACCAGTCTAAAAAAATTCTCAAGCTGTGTTCGTAATATCCATTCACTCCCACGCCATTTTTGCAGCAGGGTGGGGTGTCATCATGGGCGAGATAGTTGTTTATGTTTACAGTTTTTCTGCTAAAAGGGAAATTGTGTTGGTTGTGACACACAAGGTCCATAGTTTTGTGTTGACCTGCTTAAAAGCAGTGGATGTTTGCTATGGGAGAAAGAGCAAGCTCCATTTGTAGCTGCTGGCTGGTTCAATGCTGAGTTGTGTTGCAGTGACGTTAATGAGTCCTGGCATTCCGTTGTTTGCACATGCAGTCTACTTTTTTTTTTTTTTTTTTTTTTTTTTTTTTTAAGTTTTTGTAAAGGGTATACAGGTCGTTACAGCAATGCAGTGTTTACATTTTCATCACATGTTCCCTTATTTTCTGATATCTGACAACATTGGAAGATTAATTCTTACAACACCCCTTTTTTTTTTTTTTAAAGTGAAAGAAAAAGTGAAATTAAAGAGAAAAAAAACAAAAAACAAATAACAAAAAAAACAAACAAACCAGTAAAAAACAAACAAAAAGAAAAAGTAAGTAAATAAAGATAAAAGAGCATCTGAGTAGCATTGGAACAAAGAGCGGAACCATTATTGAAATGGTATTTGTCAAAGATTAGATCTAATGGAAGACACATATGCGGTCCAGGGTTGCCAAAAGTTCATGAACCCATCCATGTCCTGTCTCAGTGCGAATGTCAACTTTTCCATCGAGTAAATGTCTTGGATCACGTTAGTCCAATCTTCAGGTGTAGGACAGTCCTTCAACATCCATTTTTTAGTTAGAGCTTTTTTGCTTGCCAATATTAAAACATTGAATAAGTATTTTTCTCCTCGTCTTTCCAGTGAGTCCGGTAGTAAACCCAAATACAAAGTTACAAAAGAAAAGGGAACTGTAATTTTGAATATTTTCCCCAATATTGTCTGTACCTTGGTCCAATATTGGTGGATAACTGGGCATGACCAAAACACATGAAAATGATTTGCAGTCTTTTCACCACACAAGCGCCAACAGTTCAATCCCTTATGGGTAAATTTGTTTTGTGCAGGTGTTCTGAAAAATCTTGCCAAGTTTTTCCATCCAAATTCTCTCCACTGCAGGGATGAGGTACTTTTCCATTGCTGTTTATTTAGCTTTTCCCATATTTCCAGTTGTAAAGTGAAATTCCCCTCTTTTTCCCATCTCTCTTTTATATAAGATGTGTTGTCTCCTTTTAAGTCTTGAAGACCTTGGTATATTTTAGAAATGTATCTGATCCCTGGGATCCCTTTATATGCCATTAAGAAGACCTTCAGAACACCTGACTGGGCCCTTTCCAAAACCTCCTTTTTAAGTATATTGTTTATGTGGTGTCTAAGCTGGAAGAACCTGTAAAGGTCTTGATTTATTAGGCCTTGTTTTTTCAAATCTTCAAAACTTCTTAAGATTTGCCCTTTAAAAAAATCGTAATATTTTATCAGCCCTTTCTCCTTCCACTTTTTAAATCTGGTGTCTGTTTTATTAGGAGTAAAGTCCTGATCATAGGCGATCCATTGCAGAAGTCGATAGGGCTCTTTAGTTTGATTCTCTCTGACTATCTTAAACCAAATTTTTAGCGGGGTCTCTATCCACGGGTTAGTGTTATTCAAAAGCTTAGGTAAGGCATTGTTCCCTATTATCGCCTGTAGGGGGATGTCACTTGTTATTTGGCATTCCATCTCCTTCCATTGTGCAGTGTAGACTGGGTTACATATCTCTACTAAAGTTTTAATTTGTGCGGCTTTAAAGTAGTCCCTGATATTTGGCAGCGCGAGCCCACCTTTGTCTTTGTTTAGCTGTAGGGTTCTATATCTGATTCTAGGTCTCTTGCCCTGCCATATGAATCTTGAGATCCTTCTGTCCAGCTCCTGCCATGTTTTTTTGGGAGGTTCTACCGGTATTGTTTGGAAAAGGTATAGAAGACGTGGAAGTATATTCATTTTGACTGCTTCAATTCTTTGTGCAGTACCCAAGAATGGTATCATATTCCATCTTGCTAGGTCAGATTTTATTTTTGTCACCAGTGGATCATAGTTTAGTGATATAATTTTGTTGAGTTGTTTCGGGATATTGACCCCCAGATATTTCATAGATTCCGACTCCCAGTTAGTTTTGAGTTTGCTTAGTGAATAATGATTTGGGTCACAGTTGAATGTTACAACTTGGGTTTTATGCATATTTAATTTGTACCCCGATAAATCTCCATACTCTGAAAAAACTGAGGTTAGTTCTGGTAAAGAAGTGTCCGGCTGCCCTAGGTATATTAAAATGTCATCAGCAAAGAGTGCTATTTTATGTTCCTTCTGACCAAGTGTAATACCTTGAATTTTTTGGTTTTGTCTTATCCATTGGCTCAGAGGTTCTATGAAGATTGCAAAGAGCAGTGGAGACAGGGGGCAGCCCTGACGACATCCTCTTTCCAGTTCAAAAGATGATGATAAACTACCGTTAATCCTTATTTTAGCTGTTGGTTTTTTATATAATGCCTGTATAGTTCTAATGAGGTTGTTATGAAAATTGAAACTGGATAAGATTCTATATAGAAAAGACCAGTCAACCGAATCGAATGCTTTTTCAGCATCTAATCCCAATATGACTGCATTTAAGTTATATTTTTTTATATGATGAATTATGTGTAAAGTGCGTCGAATGTTGTCTTGTGTCTGTCTTTGTCTTATAAAACCTGTTTGGTCTAAATGAATTAGGTCTGTCAGTATATTTTCTAACCTTTTGGCAAGGATAATGGTAAAAAGCTTATAGTCCTGATTTAGTACACTGATTGGTCTGTAGTTGGAGCACTCTAGTTTATCCTTTTCAGGTTTAGGTATAACTGCAATGACCCCTTCTCTCCAGGAGGGGGGGATTTCCCCTGTGTGGAGGACATAATTAAATGTTTTCAGGAGGAGAGGCGATAGTTGCTGTTTAAAGGTTTTGTACCACTCTGCTGTATAGCCATCAGCTCCTGGGGATTTGTTAGCTTTAAGTTTCATAATTGCTTTTTCCAATTCTTTAGGATGTATTTCTGACAGTAGTGTTTTATTTTGTGACTCCGTAAGTTGGGGAAGGTTTAATGTGTTTAGGAATGCCTCGGATGCGTTTTTATGTTTTTTGTGGGAGTATAAGTTCTTATAGTAATTCTCGAAGTTTTTAAGAATATCCTGAATTCTGAATTTTATTTCCTTTGATACTGGGTCTCTGATTTTGTAGATTGCTCTTTCTGTTTGATGTTTCCTCAATTTATAGGCTAGCAATTTTGCCGATTTACTGCCTGCTTCATAGTATTTTTGTTTCAGAAATGTAAGTTTCTTCTGGATTTCTATTGTGTAGATCTCATTTATTTGGTTTTTAATTTCCTTAATCTTGAGCGAGTCAGTAGAATGAGTGTTGCCTTTGTGTTCTTTTTCTAGGTTCCTAAGTTCTGACTCTAATGTGGATAGTTTTTCTTGTCTTAGTTTCTTTTGGGTTGCCAGTTTTGCAATAATCTTTCCTCTTATTACAGCTTTACATGCATCCCACAGTATTAAAGGGGATACTTCTCCATTATCGTTATCTTCCAAATATCTGAGAATATCTGATTCCAATTCATCTTTCAATGGTCCTTTCAGGACATTTGAATTTAACCTCCAAGAAAATGTATTATTTGTGTATTTTTGGATATTTAAGTCCATGTAGATCGGACTGTGGTCGGAGAGATCCATCAGTCCTATTTTACATGTTTTTACTCTTCCAATGTCTCTATTAAACATAAAAAAATAGTCAATCCTTGAGTAAGATGAATGTGGAGTTGAGTAAAATGTATAGTCTTTTACACTGGGGTTGAGTTCCCTCCACACGTCACAGATTCCCAATTCTTTTAGTAGCATCCGAGTCTTCCTGTTCTGGGTGTTATTTTGATGTGGGGAATTACCAGAAGCATCCCAGTATGGATTCAGTCTAAGATTGAAGTCCCCACCACATATCACTAAACCTTGAGCTTTAGTTATCATTAGGTCGAATACATTTTTATAAAATTTCCAGTTAGCCCCTGGGGGAGCATACACATTCAGCAGGGTGATATCTTCTCCCTCTAGCCGCCCAGTTACCAAACTGTATCTCCCTTCTTTATCTTTGTGTTCTGATTTTTTTTCAAATGTAATTTTGGTTGATATCAATGTCGCTACTCCCCTCCTCCTCCCTGATTTATATGAAGATGAAGAGATCATTTTAAACCCTTGTCTACTGAGTTTATTGTGTTCCACGTCTGTTAGGTGGGTTTCTTGTAAAAGTATTATTCCTGCTTTGTCTTTTTTCATTTTGCCTAGAATCTTGGATCTTTTAACTGGATTCAGGATTCCTTTTACATTATATGAAATTATTTTGGTTACACCCTGTTTCTCCATTGTGTTGTTTTGTTTAGTATAACTGTGTGGTGGCCCTCTTTTGTGCTACTCAGAAACTGAAAGAACATTAAAAACAAGAAAAACATTAAGAACATAGTGTAAAAAACTTTAAAACAAAAAGCTGTCATAAGAACTTCCTGAGCTGAGGTCTTTTTAAAGACCCTGTAAGAGCCTTGATGGAGTGAAGGCTCTGAGGGAAATTCCTCAAACTCTGTTACGTGTTGAGGGCCCTCTCTTACCACTGAAAGTAGTCCCATGCTTTTAACGTGAGTTTCAGAACCCAATCCAAACTTGTAATGATTTTTTTTTTTTCCTTTTATGCCTAAACCCTGTGAAATTGTGTGCACCCTCCCACCCCCATCACATCAAACATTCACGCAAAAACAGTATTTGTTAGTATGAGGAGAACATGTGGATTATTGTCACATTTCTATTTTAACAAGTTTTTTTTTTTTTTTTTTATTACAAAGACTTATTTGTTTCAAATAATATGATTGTTCCATGAAATGTTTTACCACATGCTGAATATGCATCTCCTTTAATGTTTGTTACCTTGTATGAGGGGGGTTGGATGTGCGGATTGATTCAAGAGAAAAGAAAAAAAAAAAAAGAAAAAAAAAAGGTCGCTATTCCAATCTGAAAACGGATAGTTTATCCGCGACGCTCTGGTGCTGGGTTTCCCGCTGCTGGTCCATGGATTTTGAGGGTCTTTGTGTTGTCCATGTTTGCGCTTTGATCTTCTCACTCGGGTCTGCTGCGGGTTTAAATACCGTTACCGGGAGCCCTCTTTTCGCCATGTCAGCTGTTGCTTCTTCCGCCGAATTATAGAGACACGTTTCATCGCCGTAGAAGACCCTTAACTTCGCAGGAAATGGTGTCTGAAAGCGCAATTTCTTCTCTCTTAACACCTTTTTCGCGTCATTGTATTCCCTGCGGCGTAATCGTGTTCCACGTAGACTTTTCTCTCCTGGTGCATAAATCCTTTTTTCTGCCAAGCCAGTCTTACAACCTCTTGTTTTATTTTGAAATTGGAAAATCTTACCAACACCGAACGTGGGGGCGCTTCCGCCGCCGGCCTAGCGGCTAATGAACGATGTGCCTTTTCTATCTTCAAGTCGGTGGTTTGTGGAATATCCAATTTCTCTCTTAGTAAGGATTCCACGCATTCTGCCATTGAGTTAAAACCATTTTCGGTTCCTTCTATCAGACCATGAATTCTTATGTTGTCTCTTCTTTGTTTTCCTTCTTGGTCGGTTAGCTTAGCCTCTATAGCTGCTTGTCTTTTGCGTAGGTCTAGCACAGAATCTTCGAGCACTTTTATTCGATCCTCTGTTTCCAAGATTCGGTTCTCGGCCTGGTCCACTCTGCTGTTTGTCCTTTTCAATTCTTCTCTGAATTCCCGAAATTCGGCCGTAACATCTCGGCGAAATCGTCGTAGCTCCTCAAATAGTGATTTCAGGCTAACCCTTTTGTTAGCTATCACCAGTTCCTCGTCTTCTGAACGGAGATCTTCCAGTTCAGATTCTCCGGCCGATACGTGTCCTGGCCTGGAGAATTTCAGTTTCTTCTGTTTTCCTTTAGACATGATGATTTTGTCTTTTGATTTTCACTCCTCCAAAAATCTGTTAAGTTTGATTTTCAAGGTGTTATCCTGGATTGGGTCTGAGAGCTTCAGTGTTAAGCTGCAGTTGCCATGGAAGTCATGCAGTCTACTTTTGAGAATTTTCTGGAAAATATTCTGAATAGTTTTTGTCATTTTGGATATGTTGAGGGCTTTAATAAATCTGCAGGGGAAGACAGCAAGCATATTTGTCCACTCCCATGTTCATAACAGTATGACAAACTTGAAAAATTACCAACTTAAAGTACGCTGTATCTGTATGGAAAAACACACAATTAACGCCTTATTAATTCCAATTAACTCAACATTCCAAAAAATTAATCGCGATTAAAAATTTTAAGCATCCAACACCTCTAAAATATATATATCGCTGAATTATTTAACTGCCTACTAGTACTGTAAATACTATTTCACTCATTTTTCAACTGTAAAAACTATTTGACTTTTTTACCTTCTTACACTGTGTATATACTGTTTTTGTCCTATTTATTATTTCATAGTTGCTCTGAGTGCTACTATCCCTTTGCTGTTGCAATACCATAAATTTCTCCATTGTGGGACTAATAAAGGTTTATCTTGTCTTATTTCCTCATTTTCCTTATAAATTAGCATTTTTTTTATTAATGTGCTTTTTCTTCTTGAATTTGAATTGTCTCTCATCTTGTAACTTTGACCTCATAAATTCAAAATCTGTCTTAAAAATTCTTATTTTCAGAGTGGCGGTCTGGACGCCATGGCGACTGCAGCTTAACACTGAAGCTCTCAGACCCAATCCAGGATAACACCTTGAAAATCAAACTTAACGGATTTTTGGAGGAGTGAAAATCAAAAGACAAAATCATCATGTCTAAAGGAAAACAGAAGAAACTGAAATTCTCCAGGCCAGGACACGTATCGGCCGGAGAATCTGAACTGGAAGATCTCCGTTCAGAAGACGAGGAACTGGTGATAGCTAACAAAAGGGTTAGCCTGAAATCACTATTTGAGGAGCTACGACGATTTCGCCGAGATGTTACGGCCGAATTTCGGGAATTCAGAGAAGAATTGAAATGGACAAACAGCAGAGTGGACCAGGCCGAGAACCGAATCTTGGAAACAGAGGATCGAATAAAAGTGCTCGAAGATTCTGTGCTAGACCTACGCAAAAGACAAGCAGCTATAGAGGCTAAGCTAACCGACCAAGAAGGAAAACAAAGAAGAGACAACATAAGAATTCATGGTCTGATAGAAGGAACCGAAAATGGTTTTAACTCAATGGCAGAATGCGTGGAATCCTTACTAAGAGAGAAATTGGATATTCCACAAACCACCGACTTGAAGATAGAAAAGGCACATCGTTCATTAGCCGCTAGGCCGGCGGCGGAAGCGCCCCCACGTTCGGTGTTGGTAAGATTTTCCAATTTCAAAATAAAACAAGAGGTTGTAAGACTGGCTTGGCAGAAAAAAGGATTTATGCACCAGGAGAGAAAAGTCTACGTGGAACACGATTACGCCCCGGAGGTCCTTAAAAAGCGCAGGGAATACAATGACGCGAAAAAGGTGTTGAGAGAAGAAATTGCGCTTTCAGACACCATTTCCTGCGAAGTTAAGGGTCTTCTACGGCGATGAAACGTGTCTCTATAATTCGGCGGAAGAAGCAACAGCTGACATGGCGAAAAGAGGGCTCCCGGTAACGGTATTTAAACCCGCAGCAGACCCGAGTGAGAAGATCAAAGCGCAAACATGGACAACACAAAGACCCTCAAAATCCACGGACCAGCAGCGGGAAACCCAGCACCAGAGCGTCGCAGATAAACTATCCGTTTTCAGGTTGGAATAGCGCCCTTTTTTTTTTTTTTTTTTTTTTTTTTTTCTCTTTTCTCTTGAATCAATCCGCACATCCAACCCCCCTCATACAAGGTAACAAACATTAAAGGAGATGCATATTCAGCATGTGGTAAAACATTTCATGGAACAATCATATTATTTGAAACAAATAAGTCTTTGTAATAAAAAAAAAAAAAAAACTTGTTAAAATAGAAATGTGACAATAATCCACATGTTCTCCTCATACTAACAAATACTGTTTTTGCGTGAATGTTTGATGTGATGGGGGTGGGAGGGTGCACACAATTTCACAGGGTTTAGGCATAAAAGGAAAAAAAAAATCATTACAAGTTTGGATTGGGTTCTGAAACTCACGTTAAAAGCATGGGACTACTTTCAGTGGTAAGAGAGGGCCCTCAACACGTAACAGAGTTTGAGGAATTTCCCTCAGAGCCTTCACTCCATCAAGGCTCTTACAGGGTCTTTAAAAAGACCTCAGCTCAGGAAGTTCTTATGACAGCTTTTTGTTTTAAAGTTTTTTACACTATGTTCTTAATGTTTTTCTTGTTTTTAATGTTCTTTCAGTTTCTGAGTAGCACAAAAGAGGGCCACCACACAGTTATACTAAACAAAACAACACAATGGAGAAACAGGGTGTAACCAAAATAATTTCATATAATGTAAAAGGAATCCTGAATCCAGTTAAAAGATCCAAGATTCTAGGCAAAATGAAAAAAGACAAAGCAGGAATAATACTTTTACAAGAAACCCACCTAACAGACGTGGAACACAATAAACTCAGTAGACAAGGGTTTAAAATGATCTCTTCATCTTCATATAAATCAGGGAGGAGGAGGGGAGTAGCGACATTGATATCAACCAAAATTACATTTGAAAAAAAATCAGAACACAAAGATAAAGAAGGGAGATACAGTTTGGTAACTGGGCGGCTAGAGGGAGAAGATATCACCCTGCTGAATGCGTATGCTCCCCCAGGGGCTAACTGGAAATTTTATAAAAATGTATTCGACCTAATGATAACTAAAGCTCAAGGTTTAGTGATATGTGGTGGGGACTTCAGTCTTAGACTGAATCCATACTGGGATGCTTCTGGTAATTCCCCACATCAAAATAACACCCAAAACAGGAAGACTCGGATGCTACTAAAAGAATTGGGAATCTGTGACGTGTGGAGGGAACTCAACCCCAGTGTAAAAGACTATACATTTTACTCAACTCCACATTCATCTTACTCAAGGATTGACTATTTTTTTATGTTTAATAGAGACATTGGAAGAGTAAAAACATGTAAAATAGGACTGATGGATCTCTCCGACCACAGTCCGATCTACATGGACTTAAATATCCAAAAATACACAAATAATACATTTTCTTGGAGGTTAAATTCAAATGTCCTGAAAGGACCATTGAAAGATGAATTGGAATCAGATATTCTCAGATATTTGGAAGATAACGATAATGGAGAAGTATCCCCTTTAATACTGTGGGATGCATGTAAAGCTGTAATAAGAGGAAAGATTATTGCAAAACTGGCAACCCAAAAGAAACTAAGACAAGAAAAACTATCCACATTAGAGTCAGAACTTAGGAACCTAGAAAAAGAACACAAAGGCAACACTCATTCTACTGACTCGCTCAAGATTAAGGAAATTAAAAACCAAATAAATGAGATCTACACAATAGAAATCCAGAAGAAACTTACATTTCTGAAACAAAAATACTATGAAGCAGGCAGTAAATCGGCAAAATTGCTAGCCTATAAATTGAGGAAACATCAAACAGAAAGAGCAATCTACAAAATCAGAGACCCAGTATCAAAGGAAATAAAATTCAGAATTCAGGATATTCTTAAAAACTTCGAGAATTACTATAAGAACTTATACTCCCACAAAAAACATAAAAACGCATCCGAGGCATTCCTAAACACATTAAACCTTCCCCAACTTACGGAGTCACAAAATAAAACACTACTGTCAGAAATACATCCTAAAGAATTGGAAAAAGCAATTATGAAACTTAAAGCTAACAAATCCCCAGGAGCTGATGGCTATACAGCAGAGTGGTACAAAACCTTTAAACAGCAACTATCTCCTCTCCTCCTGAAAACATTTAATTATGTCCTCCACACAGGGGAAATCCCCCCCTCCTGGAGAGAAGGGGTCATTGCAGTTATACCTAAACCTGAAAAGGATAAACTAGAGTGCTCCAACTACAGACCAATCAGTGTACTAAATCAGGACTATAAGCTTTTTACCATTATCCTTGCCAAAAGGTTAGAAAATATACTGACAGACCTAATTCATTTAGACCAAACAGGTTTTATAAGACAAAGACAGACACAAGACAACATTCGACGCACTTTACACATAATTCATCATATAAAAAAATATAACTTAAATGCAGTCATATTGGGATTAGATGCTGAAAAAGCATTCGATTCGGTTGACTGGTCTTTTCTATATAGAATCTTATCCAGTTTCAATTTTCATAACAACTTCATTAGAACTATACAGGCATTATATAAAAAACCAACAGCTAAAATAAGGATTAACGGTAATTTATCATCATCTTTTGAACTGGAAAGAGGATGTCGTCAGGGCTGCCCCCTGTCTCCACTGCTCTTTGCAATCTTCATAGAACCTCTGAGCCAATGGATAAGACAAAACCAAAAAATTCAAGGTATTACACTTGGTCAGAAGGAACGTAAAATAGCACTCTTTGCTGATGACATTTTAATATACCTAGGGCAGCCGGACACTTCTTTACCAGAACTAACCTCAGTTTTTTCAGAGTATGGAGATTTATCGGGGTACAAATTAAATATGCATAAAACCCAAGTTTTAACATTCAACTATGACCCAAATCATTATTCACTAAGCAAACTCAAAACTAACTGGGAGTCGGAATCTATGAAATATCTGGGGGTCAATATCCCGAAACAACTCAACAAAATTATATCACTAAACTATGATCCACTGGTGACAAAAATAAAATCTGACCTAGCAAGATGGAATATGATACCATTCTTGGGTACTGCACAAAGAATTGAAGCAGTCAAAATGAATATACTTCCACGTCTTCTATACCTTTTCCAAACAATACCGGTAGAACCTCCCAAAAAAACATGGCAGGAGCTGGACAGAAGGATCTCAAGATTCATATGGCAGGGCAAGAGACCTAGAATCAGATATAGAACCCTACAGCTAAACAAAGACAAAGGTGGGCTCGCGCTGCCAAATATCAGGGACTACTTTAAAGCCGCACAAATTAAAACTTTAGTAGAGATATGTAACCCAGTCTACACTGCACAATGGAAGGAGATGGAATGCCAAATAACAAGTGACATCCCCCTACAGGCGATAATAGGGAACAATGCCTTACCTAAGCTTTTGAATAACACTAACCCGTGGATAGAGACCCCGCTAAAAATTTGGTTTAAGATAGTCAGAGAGAATCAAACTAAAGAGCCCTATCGACTTCTGCAATGGATCGCCTATGATCAGGACTTTACTCCTAATAAAACAGACACCAGATTTAAAAAGTGGAAGGAGAAAGGGCTGATAAAATATTACGATTTTTTTAAAGGGCAAATCTTAAGAAGTTTTGAAGATTTGAAAAAACAAGGCCTAATAAATCAAGACCTTTACAGGTTCTTCCAGCTTAGACACCACATAAACAATATACTTAAAAAGGAGGTTTTGGAAAGGGCCCAGTCAGGTGTTCTGAAGGTCTTCTTAATGGCATATAAAGGGATCCCAGGGATCAGATACATTTCTAAAATATACCAAGGTCTTCAAGACTTAAAAGGAGACAACACATCTTATATAAAAGAGAGATGGGAAAAAGAGGGGAATTTCACTTTACAACTGGAAATATGGGAAAAGCTAAATAAACAGCAATGGAAAAGTACCTCATCCCTGCAGTGGAGAGAATTTGGATGGAAAAACTTGGCAAGATTTTTCAGAACACCTGCACAAAACAAATTTATCCATAAGGGATTGAACTGTTGGCGCTTGTGTGGTGAAAAGACTGCAAATCATTTTCATGTGTTTTGGTCATGCCCAGTTATCCACCAATATTGGACCAAGGTACAGACAATATTGGGGAAAATATTCAAAATTACAGTTCCCTTTTCTTTTGTAACTTTGTATTTGGGTTTACTACCGGACTCACTGGAAAGACGAGGAGAAAAATACTTATTCAATGTTTTAATATTGGCAAGCAAAAAAGCTCTAACTAAAAAATGGATGTTGAAGGACTGTCCTACACCTGAAGATTGGACTAACGTGATCCAAGACATTTACTCGATGGAAAAGTTGACATTCGCACTGAGACAGGACATGGATGGGTTCATGAACTTTTGGCAACCCTGGACCGCATATGTGTCTTCCATTAGATCTAATCTTTGACAAATACCATTTCAATAATGGTTCCACTCTTTGTTCCAATGCTACTCAGATGCTCTTTTATCTTTATTTACTTACTTTTTCTTTTTGTTTGTTTTTTACTGGTTTGTTTGGTTTTTTTGTTATTTGTTTTTTGTTTTTTTTTCTCTTTAATTTCACTTTTTCTTTCACTTTAAAAAAAAAAAAAGGGGTGTTGTAAGAATTAATCTTCCAATGTTGTCAGATATCAGAAAATAAGGGAACATGTGATGAAAATGTAAACACTGCATTGCTGTAACGACCTGTATACCCTTTACAAAAACTTAAATTAAAAAAAAAAAAAATTCTTATTTTCAATGTTCTACTGTAAATTTGCAGCCTTTATTCCTCTCTAAAATCCGCAACTTTTTGTTAATGTCACAGGGAGCAAAAGAAATGCACATGGTATCATGATGCTGAACACGGTTGGGGAACCGTGCTCTCGCTTTCTGTTAGTCTGGTTATTTTCTCTACTTTCCCCATCTCAGGTTTATTATTGAATTTGAGTTTAGTCTTGTTTATGTATATTATGTTTTCATGGCCATCTTGTCTGTATTATAAATTAGATCTTCCTGTGTTTGCATATGAGCCTTCTTCGCCCTCACCTTAGTTCTCTCTTTGAAGTGTTCATATTAATTATTATTGTTTTGTATTTGTATCTTGCCCCTGCCTTGGTAGGTTGTCATTATTCTTTGCTCATGATCTGTTTCCTGATTTATCATTCTGTCCGATCTGTACTTTTATTTTGACAGCGTTCTTTATTTACTTCCATTGTTCCTAGTTTCGTTCAGCGGTTGTCACAGCTGTCACTATTCTGCATTAATTATTCCTTGATCTTGTGTTTGTATTATCCATACCTGATTATTATTTGTGAATTACTCCTCACTCTATTTAAAGGATGCCACCCCGTAGTTTGGCGCAACGTCCTTCACTGTGTATTCCCAACATTTCCACACGCCTTATCTATTTGGTCACTTCAGCATTTCCACATGGCTTAGCCTCCTGTGCTATCCGATCTTCTCTGTATCCTGCCTGTAAGTGTACCCCTATCTTGTTATATTTTTGTGTTTTTATTAAGCCTTTGCAAACTCACAGTCCAGCATTTGGGTCTCCATTCCACCCCTGTGGGCTATTCATGACACATGGCTCTGGAATTGCAGGTAGCTGATTTTCAATTTAATACTTTTGGGTCAGCAAAGCTCAAAACATAAACTTTCAGTGAAAAAAGAGTCAGGAATGTGGGGAGCTGCAGGCTAAAGTGTGTGATACACACAACTAGATCAAATGAGCGTTTGGCTCTGAGTTCAAGGTACCATTGGGAAAAAAAGAAGGGACAACTGAAGTGATGGGCAAGTTTGTTTTATCATAATGGAACAAGTTTTCTTGACACAATATCTACATGAATTCTCACCATAAGAAAACATGTAATATACACAGAAAAGTGGCTTTTTCCGTGTGTATTACACGTATTGTTTGTAAGCCGTTTTGTAAAGATTGCTAGTGGTTGCAAAAACAACTACAGTCAAGGAAAGTAGGACACAGTGGAAAGTAGTGGAAACGGCACACTAATTTAGTTTTCAAAATGCTTAAAAATGAGCTTCTCACCCTCCCATTAGCCTAACCCTAATGCTACAGGAACAACAGCACCTCACCCCGCACACAGACAGGATAGACACAAACCATCTCACTATTGGTAACAGAAGTGAAGGCTGGGCACAATGTGGATTGGTTACGCATTGGAGGGAGAAACTGTTAAAGTTACACAGTGTCCGGTTGTGGTCCAACATGACAGTGAAGGTGCCTTCACACCAAACGCGAACAGGCAAATTTTTCGCCCAGCACGATTACATTATAACTCAATGTAAACACACGAATAGACATGAATCTCACCATCTGAGTAAGATGCAGACAGGAGAAATTGCATTTATAACTTCTGCAGCAATGTTCAACCTGCTGTGGAAATCCACAAAATAATGTCATGCATAGGTTTACACTATCTGATGGGGGGCTCACCTGAAAAAGTTGTCCCTGCCTCCAAAACTTCACAAGATGATGGGTGTTTACACTGCTAGCTTGCTAGCCTTGTTAGCACATCTGTGGCAGGAATCCGTGGGTAAATAACTCCAACATCCTGATTCAGCTGAAGAGCTCCCGGTCCTTCTATCTCCAGGTGAGTGTCAGTCATATTTTCAAACTAGTTTACTCTCCAATGTTAATACTTTTACTCCGATGATGGCAGAATCTCAAAGCTAGTGCTATCCCTCAGACGTGAACACACGAATGCGCAATTTTGTGTGTGCTCGCCACTTTCCTCTGACTTTGTATGCATTTGCGCCACCTGTTCGCGTTTGGTGTGAAGGCACCTTTAGGAGCATGGCAATGATACCAGGTTACACACGATGGCCACCAAGTTAAGAAGGAAAAAGGAACAGATATTAACTCATAATAAAAGCTGAATGAAAACCTGTTAATTGAATAAATGCAACATAAGGATGTTAATCCCCTTGTATGTGGGGTTTTCTTACCAGAAGAGCTAACAGAGGTCAAGAGCATACAAACTCAATACTCCCACCACAGACAAGTGTCAGAGGTGGGTAGGGATGAGTTTTATTACAACATACATTGTAACTTTTTCTTGAGTACATTTTTGAAGTACTTTCACTCAAATACATTTGGCCATACTCTTTGAGTTACTTTTGATTTCACTGATTTGAAATGAGCGCCAGGAAAGTTTTTCCTCATCAGATTTGAAATAATTTAATTTCTATTCTGGCTGTGTAAATATTTGATTTATTACTGTTTCTACATAAGAAACAGTAATAAATCGAAACAGT
The DNA here is from genome assembly GCA_020510985.1 of Pholidichthys leucotaenia. Lineage (NCBI taxonomy): Eukaryota > Metazoa > Chordata > Actinopteri > Cichliformes > Pholidichthyidae > Pholidichthys > Pholidichthys leucotaenia. Next base: position 133,456,665 of record CM035843.1, read on the forward strand.
AATGAAGTTTATATTTTAGGACAACATATCTAAGAGGAAAAACCTCACAACTACAGTGGAAAAAGTGGCAAACTTACAAGAAAAAAATTACAAGAAAAAGGCTGTAAATCTGCATAAAAAGTCACAACTTTTTCATAAAATATTGCAAAGTTTTCATAGAAAGGTATCACAAAATTTTGACAGGAAAGGTAACAAATTTAGTAGAAAAAAAAAGTAAATTTATGTGAAAAATGTCTTAAAATTCGAAAGAAAAATGTCACAAATTTTTGAGAAAAACTTAATAACTTGAGTGAAGTCACTTCCAGTGGGTAAAGTATCCAGAAACTGTACTCAAGTAAAAGTAGCATTACCTTAAGTCATTAATTACTCAAGTATAAGTAAGAGTTGTTACCAAAAAATATTACTTGAGTAAGAGTATCTACTAAAAAAGTTACAAGTTGTGAGTACCAACTTCATTCTTGCTAATTTGCAGTTTTTCTCTGAAATTTGTGTTTCTTATCAAAAATAACTATTTTCTCATAAATGTGAAACTTTTACAATAAATTTTAAACATTTTTTACAAAACTTCTGAAATTACATTTGAGTCTTGTAAATTTACTTATTTTTCTTGTACATTAGAGCAGTGTTTGTTTTTGTTTTGTTTTTTTTACTTTTTTTTCAGCCAAGGAGCCCTTTTTACATTGAAAAAAATCTCAGGGAACTCCACCAACCAAAAATATTACAAAATGGAAAAAACAAAAAAAAAGCTTATGCACATGGGCCAGCACTTTGCTGCTCAACAACCATTGAACCTCAGTACGGAGCAATAAGGATTTATGATCCGCTCCCATTTCCTTACATAAACCTTCTGAGCTCTGCTGGTAAAGTTTTGGCAACAAGCTACCTGCAGTGCAAAAACAGTGCATAACAAATACATCTGGGTGTTTCTTTCACTCTGTTAATAAAGCCTTTGATGTGCCGGACTATTCAATTTATCCACCTCTGCTTTTCATCTAGTCACCGGAACCTCTAACATGTCTTAACAAGGTCATTGACCTCCATACAACACATGAAGAAGAAGTGGAAGAAAAAGAAGATGGTAGCCATTATTATTATGTTCATACTGCCACCTACTGACATGGAAGAACCACTACAGGCACCAATTCACAACAATGGTAAATTATTCGCTATTTTTTTTTTTTTTGACCAGTTAAGAAATGAAATTAGACAATTTCCCGAGGACCCTTGAATGTTCTCTAAACGACGCCCTGGGGACCTAGGATCTTATAAATTTACAACTTTTTAAAATAAATTTACAAGTTTTTTTTTCATAAATCTAAAGTTGTGCATTTTTTCTTGTAGATTTGTGACTTTACTGTCACCAGTTTGGGATTTTTTTTTCATTAAATGTTTAAGTCACAGAAAAACAAACTTTCCACATTTACCCCAATATAATCCAGATCATATAAAATTATAAATTAAAATGACTAAATATGCAGTCATTTATGGTTTTTACAATATAACAGTGTACCACCAAATCTGCTTCATTAAAAGTGCAGGTTTTTCCTCAAAACTTCAGTTTTGTGAAGAAGTAGTTTGACTACATGTATGTGTGTAAATGTAAGTAGTTACTACCACCTCTGCCTGTGTTTGTATTTTTAGTGTAAGCGGTATATCCGTGTAAAACTAGCATGACGCAGCCAGAATCTGTTGCATACTCGTCCGGCAGGGTGGCTTTAAGGATCCTCTCGATGGGCCCGCGGTTCGTGCGGAGCATCCATTTGTCAGGGGCGCGTTCCTGCAGCGGTGAGACGTGAACTGCCCGTCGGAGCGTCAGGACCGTCCAAATAAATACACTCACAACGAGCCCCCGAGCGTGCATGTGTGTGTATGAATATGAAACATGAGCGCTTATACACAAACCCAACCACGCCAGGCTGCCGCTCTGCCAGAGCATTGCTGTCTCTCTGCACCTGGCTGAAAGTGCGACGTTTCAAACACACACCTCCTACTCCTCTTCCTCCTCGGCTCGCTCCCCTCCAAGCAATCTGAAGGTGAGGTGTTTTTTTCTTTTAAATTTTGAGAGGCCGATGGCTTAAAAACTGTTTTTCATCTGGTGTTGGCGGAAGCGGAGCGGGGCGTCTGGAGAGACGTCTGCATGGCACGCTCTTATTCTTTTTGTCAGACTGTCTCACTCTCACCTCCTCCAGCCCTCCTCTCTCACACATCTCAGTTTCGTTCTGTTTCTCCTATTTGTCCTCCTCTGGCTCCTCTTTCTCTGATGATTTGGCCTTTTCTAGCTCTCCCCCCATCTCTCACTGCACCTCACCCAGGGCCATTTCTACCTATAAAACAGAGAACGCAAATGCTACCCCCCTTCCCCCCAGCCACTAGGAGGGCCTACAGAGCTGCCAGGTCACCCTCAACATTTTTAGGGGGGAAAATTAAAATTACTGTTGACTTTTTTTTTTGAAAATTTACTCTTTTTCTTAAACTTGCAACTTTTTTTCATACGAGTGACTTTTTGTAAATAAGAAGCTTTTTACTTTTTACTAAAAAATTTAGAATGTTTTTCTTAATAATTTGGACCTTTTTGGATAGATTTGCTACTTCTTTACTCATTAATTAGCAACTTTTTTCTTGTAAACTTGCAAAAAAAATGCTCTAAAATTTAAGGGGTTTTTTTCTCATTAATTTGCAGCTTTTTTGTCAAGTTTTTGATCTTTTTTTTGCAAATTTAGCTACTTTTTACATGTAAAATTATTTTTTCTCGTGAACTGAAGAATTTGTTTTGTCAGTTGGCAACTTTTTCTCATAAATTTGCTACTTTTTCTGAGAAACGTGGGACTTTTTTAAAAAATTGACATTTTTTTTCTTAAACTTGCAACTTTTTACATAAATCTGGTACTTTGTTCTCATCAATTTGCAACTTTTTCCTTGTAAATTTGCAAAAAAAATTCTCAGAAATGAATTTTTTCTCCTTAATTTGCAACTTTTTTCTGATAAATCTGTGCCATTTTTTTGTAAATTTGAAACTTTTTTCTTGTAAATTTCCATTTTTTTCTTGCAAACTTGCAGCTTTTTTGATAAATTCTTTTTCTCATATTTAACTTTTTTTGCAAATTTTAAACTTCAAAAAAATTCTTGTAAACTTTTGATTTTTTTTTCTCAATTTGCAACCTTTTTGTAAATTTGCAACTTTCCCCAAAAATTTGTTACTTTTACAAAAAAATTAATTTTTTGTCTTAAACTGGCAACTTTTTTCATAAATTTGCTACTTTTTTCTTGCAAATTTGAATTTTTTTCTTGTAAAGTTTACATTTTTCTCAATAATTTACAACTTTTTGGAAAAATCTGCTACTTTTTTCTCATAAATTTGCAACTTTTTCTTGTAAATTTGAAACTTTTTTCTCATTAATTACTGACTCTTGCAAATTTGAAACTTTTTTCTTGTAAAATTCCATTTTTTTCTCATGTATTTTAGATTTTTCTTCTTAATCATTAGCAACTTTTGGGGGACAAATTTACAAAAAAAAGTTCTCATAAATTTCAAAAATTTTTTCTTGCTAATTTGTAACTTTTTTCTGTTAAATCTGTGACATTTTTCTTGCAAATTTGCAACTTTTTCTTGTGAATTTGAAACTTTTTCCTCACAACTCTGACTTTTTCCCCCAAATTTAGCTACTTTTTACTTGTAAATTTGCTCTTTTTTCTCAAAAACTTTAGATGTTTTTTTTTAGGGGGGAAAATTAAAATTACTGTTGACTTTTTTTTTTGAAAATTTACTCTTTTTCTTAAACTTGCAACTTTTTTTCATACGAGTGACTTTTTGTAAATAAGAAGCTTTTTACTTTTTACTAAAAAATTTAGAATGTTTTTCTTAATAATTTGGACCTTTTTGGATAGATTTGCTACTTCTTTACTCATTAATTAGCAACTTTTTTCTTGTAAACTTGCAAAAAAAATGCTCTAAAATTTAAGGGGTTTTTTTCTCATTAATTTGCAGCTTTTTTGTCAAGTTTTTGATCTTTTTTTTGCAAATTTAGCTACTTTTTACATGTAAAATTATTTTTTCTCGTGAACTGAAGAATTTGTTTTGTCAGTTGGCAACTTTTTCTCATAAATTTGCTACTTTTTCTGAGAAACGTGGGACTTTTTTAAAAAATTGACATTTTTTTTCTTAAACTTGCAACTTTTTACATAAATCTGGTACTTTGTTCTCATCAATTTGCAACTTTTTCCTTGTAAATTTGCAAAAAAAATTCTCAGAAATGAATTTTTTCTCCTTAATTTGCAACTTTTTTCTGATAAATCTGTGCCATTTTTTTGTAAATTTGAAACTTTTTTCTTGTAAATTTCCATTTTTTTTCTTGCAAACTTGCAGCTTTTTTGATAAATTCTTTTTCTCATATTTAACTTTTTTTGCAAATTTTAAACTTCAAAAAAATTCTTGTAAACTTTTGATTTTTTTTTCTCAATTTGCAACCTTTTTGTAAATTTGCAACTTTCCCCAAACATTTGTTACTTTTACAAAAAAATTAATTTTTTGTCTTAAACTGGCAACTTTTTTCATAAATTTGCTACTTTTTTCTTGCAAATTTGAATTTTTTTCTTGTAAAGTTTACATTTTTCTCAATAATTTACAACTTTTTGGAAAAATCTGCTACTTTTTTCTCATAAATTTGCAACTTTTTCTTGTAAATTTGAAACTTTTTTCTCATTAATTACTGACTCTTGCAAATTTGAAACTTTTTTCTTGTAAAATTCCATTTTTTTCTCATGTATTTTAGATTTTTCTTCTTAATCATTAGCAACTTTTGGGGGACAAATTTACAAAAAAGTTCTCATAAATTTCAAAAATTTTTTCTTGCTAATTTGTAACTTTTTTTCTGTTAAATCTGTGACATTTTTCTTGCAAATTTGCAACTTTTTCTTGTGAATTTGAAACTTTTTCCTCACAACTCTGACTTTTTCCCCCAAATTTAGCTACTTTTTACTTGTAAATTTGCTCTTTTTTCTCAAAAACTTTAGATGTTTTTTTTTCCAATTTACAACTTTCATAAATTCACTGCATTTTTCACTATAAATTTGAAATAATTTTCTCATAAACTTGAAACACTCATATGGATGCTGTGTTTTCTTCAGTGTAAGGATTTTTTTTTCTGTTCATCTAGACAATAACTCGTTTTTTGTTTTTAATGAGTTATTTTGCACACTTCCCCATTGCAGAAACGATCCGTGAAACACAATCTTCCTTTAGGGGCTTAGAAAAGCTAAAAACGACCCTGCACTCACTCTTTTGCAGCCACTTCATTTTTCATTTGCACACCTTCTCTCTTCTCTCTTTCTCAGACATATTAAAGTGGTAGCTTGCCTCCTCCTATTTCTCCCACTCCTACCTACCACAGAGTCCATTACATCTGTCATCGTCTCCTTCCAGCAAAAGCCAGCGGCCTGACTCAATCACATGCTCACACACCTGTAAAACGCATACTTGTCTCCGTGCATGTACCAAGTTGTCCACACCGCTATTAACCTCACAGGCTGCGAGCGTCCTACTGTCCTTTGCAGCCTCACTGTCAGTGCCTGATTAGCTAATCTACCGGTGCCAACACAAACATGTTTCCTCCTATTACACACATCGCGTCTCATAATCACAGCCACTTGCCATTTCCTGGACTCGCACAGCACAGATGGTAAAAGAGGAATGCACACCTGAACTGAGGGATGTGCAGACTGAAGGGGGGGGGGGGTAGAAGTGAGAGTCACACATGCAGGAATCAGGCAACATTGGATTTACAAGGTGTCCAGACTGGGTTTAAATTAATACCAACAAATGATGTATTTCATATAGAACTATAAAACCTGAATGTGCGATCTTACCTTCATTGGACAGCAGCAGGAAGACAGCAGAGGCATCCAGAGAGGCTGAATATGCAACACTGGATTTGTTGTTCAACTATTGTTTCCTGGCCAGCTCCTCTCCCTCACTCTCTCCTCTTGTTTCTACCTCTCTGATTGTCTCACAGCTCCTCTCTCCTCCCTCCCTCTCTGTCTCTCTGTGTCTCTGTCTCTCTCACTTTTCTTTAACAGGGAACCCACCAGACGGAGGGACCCGCCTGGATGCTCCCCGCCTGCAAGGACGCTCATCACATGTGGATCGTGACACAGCAATCGTATATCATACGCCCCTTCTCCCCCCCTCCCTCTGCTCCGTCCATCTCCCCCTCGCAAACACACCAGCTGACGCACCTCGACATGCTCCATGGAGGCAAATGGGAATTCCAGGCCCGCGGACGGCTCTGCTCTGCTCGGCCCATCAGGAGAGAGCTGACCAAAAGCTGCAGCCAGCTTTTTTTTTTTTACGAGGTCAGGTTATAAAACTGTTAGCAGATTTGGTTTATTTAAAAACAACTGGCCCCCATGGCCCTCTTCTCTTCACGCGCTCTTCCCTTACCGTGACACATGGGGCGGGGGAGTTGTTTGGTGGGGGTGCAGGGGAAGGAAATGAGGAGAAGAACAGGAGTTAAATGGGAGGTTAAATAACTCACCTCGGCAGTTCCTGTTAATGCATTCGATGAGAGATCCCTCACCTGCAGATGAAATGAGACATGTGCACAGTGGTGCACCCATTGATGACCAGCATATTTTTTTACCTGAAAAGATGTAAATACTGTGAGCTTCTTGCAAAAAACATGCATACTGAAATATTTCAGTTCCACTTTATATAGTGCTTACTCTCAAAAAAGTCATATTGATGTGCTAGATACATAAGGCACAAATCACAAAGAATAATTCAGAGAAAACCCCAAAAATCAAGTAATTCTCTATAAGTAATAGATGATGGGGGGAGGAAAAACTTCTTTAGAACCAGGGAGGAGCCTGATAACTGAAAGCTCTACTTCCCATAGTACTTTTACAGACTCTAGGGATTACTTAAAGTCCTTCATTTTAACAGAGTAACGTTCTTTTAGGATGATGTGGGGAGGAGGATTTTAAATTTATTTCTATTTTTTACAGTGAGCCACTGGAGGGAGGTTAACATGTTAGGAAAAAATATCTTCCTTTTTAGTGCCTGTTAAAATTCTCACTGCAGCATCTGGGATTCATTAGAATTTTTATAGAGTTTTTTTTTTTTTTTGGACAACCTGATTAAAGAATTGCAGTAATCTAATCTAGAAGTGACAAAGGCACAGATTAGTTCCTCTGTATCTGCTTGGGAAAAAATGTTCATAATTTGGCAATATCATGTCAGTGATGGTGATTTCAGATATTGAGGGGGCACTGTAAGTGTTATTGTAGTAAATGAATGAATGAATGAATGAATGAATTTATTTGGTAATAATAATAAACACACACACAATACAATAAGAACACACAAAAGAACAACCGAAAGGGTGTAGGCTGAAGCTAGTGCTTACATAGTGCCTACCTGTTACAATTTTAAAATCAATAACATAAAAATTTAAGTCTTTCCCAAAATCAACAAAGAAAATCAAATAGAACAAGTAGACAAAACAAACAAACAAAAACCTTTAAGTCATTACAAATTTATCTCCTAGCATTTACATTGAGATACTGGGAGATTTTCTCATCTTTGTACAATTTTTTGAAGTGCTTCAGAGTTGAACATGTTTTAATATTTTCAGAGCAACAGTTTCACAGTTTAACTCCAGTGACAGACATGCAATGATACTTTGTATTTGTTCTAACCTTTGGCTTATTAAAAACAGAGTTACCTCTTACCTCATATTTGCTTTCCATTTTTTTAAACAGTCTCAGAATATTAACAGGTAATTGGCTATTATTTGCTTTGTACTTGATTTGAATGACATTATAATCTACCAGATCTCTAAATTTAAAAGTATGTAATTGAATGAATATTGGATTAAATATACTGCTCAAAAAAATTAAAGGAACACTTTGAAAACACATCAGATTTTAAGGGGAAAAATAAGCTGGATATCTACACTGATATGGACTGGATAATGTGTTAAGAATGAAAAGATGTCATGTCTTTTGATGGAAATGAAAACACTCCAAAACTTAAAGTGAAGAAATTGTGGCAGGCTAGTCCAGTTTACTCAGATTAAAAAGTGTTCCTTTAATTTTTTTGAGCAGTATATATGGATAAATAACTTGAGGATTTTACCAGTGGGATCTAATTTTTCAAAATAAGCATATAGTAATAATAATAATAATAATAGCTGCAAAAATGTTTCTTGTCAGTTGAATAGCCTATACTTGTGTAAAGGCTGTATTGTATTGTATGATGATTTTGGGGTGAACAATTCTCAGTTTATTTATTTATTTATTAACCATCACAAAGCCACATAACCACACTGCTTTCTTGTAAAAGTGTAACTTTTTTCTCTTAAATTTGCAATTTTTTACTCATAAACTTGCAAATTTTTACTCAAATTTAAAGTGGTGCATGCAAATGCAGCAGACCCTCCAGTCACTAGGGGGACCACAAGCTAAAAGTTCACTCTTAACATTTTTGTGGGAGAATTGAAATTGCCTTCAATATTTTTCTTGTAACTTGCAACTTTTTTTTGTTAAACTTGTCACTTTTTGTCATAAATGTTCAACTTTTTTCTTAAAAATGTGTGACTTTTCTGTTGTAAAGATGCTATTTTACTTATAAATTTGCAACTTTTTATTCTGAGTTTGTGACTTTTCTTACAAATTTGCTTTTTCTCACAACTTTGCAACTTTTCTTCTTGTAAATTTGCAGCTTTTTTCCTCATAAATTTGGATGCTGGTTAAATTTTTATTCTTTTGTAATGGTGTTTTTTTTTTGCTGTTAATCTAGTCAATGATTCTAGCTTGTTTTTTAATGTTTTTGTTAATAGATGAGGTATTTCTTTTCCCATTTTTAAGGCTGTGAACTCTTTCCCATTACAAAAATTAGCCCCTCAAACATAATCCTGCACAGAGCCCGCCAAATAGCTAGAAACCACCCTGAAAATAATAATTACAAAATACACAACTGTGGCATATGCAAAAGTCTGGGCACCCTACACACTTAGAAAAATATCCAAAATATGCTAGTGTCATTTTTTGCACACCACTGTATGTATATAACCTTGATAAACAGGCAAAATGTCTCCATGTTTAAAATTAAAGCCAAAGATTATTTACTCATTTTCAACAAGATGCATAAACATAAGCTTGAAAAAACTTTCCAAAAATACAGAGAACCAGTTGGGTTGTTTAACAGATATTTATATTAATCTATTAAAGATCATATGTCGGTGTATGTTTGGAAATTAGGAAAAACAACATAACAGGCAAGCAGAGATCCAACAATAACAATGCCACTGGTCACTCTGAATATGAGGAAAAACAAGAGAAGAATATTAAAGGGAACAAAGGGAAAATCGTACCCGCTCTGAGGGTACAACAGGCGTACAACTGCTGCCCGACTGTTGCAGGACATTACATCAGCCATCGACGTCATGACTGCAGCGTGTGTGGCTCATCAGAAAGTTAACTATTAGTCCATTTAAGTTCAATATGAAACTTTAGAAAAACAGATTAGGTAAAAACATAATTAATTATAATTATCAAGCCCAATAGTTCTTACATTTTCCAGGAGACTTGGGGTGGACAATAAACAGAACATTTTCTCTAAAGTGAGACACTATAAGTATTAGCACTGTGGAAAAGTATTTGCACTTTCCTGATGTCTTATATTTTGGCATATTTGCCACACTTAAATGTTTCAGATCATCAACCAGATTTTAATATTAGACAAAGATAGCCACATAGGGCCAGGTTGATATGGATAGCTTTTTTACCCTTCATAAATGAAATCATGATTTAAAAACTGTATTTTGTATTTACTTGGGTTATTACCTCCGCCAAGGAGGTTATGTTTTCATCGGCGTTGGTTTGTCTGTCTGTCTGTTTGTTTGTTAGCAAGATAACTCAAAAAGTTATGGACGGATTTTCATGAAATTTTCACAGATTGTCAGAAATGGGCTATCCTACAGCTGATTAGATATTGGTGGTGATCCGGATCACCGTCCACAAGAAAACCGCCATTACGCAAAATGCCATTTTCGTGAATAACTACTGAACTGTAGAGGAGCTTGAAAGAACAAGGCGGTGTGATATATAAACCAAAGTTTATTATCAGCTCCTCTAACAAGTCTCATCTAGGTGCGGCAGCAGAAGAAGGAAAGAGCGCGAACACCTTCGGTTCTATGAACTTATACTCGCACATAACAAAAGACATGCATATCAAAAGCTGACATCCCTCATTATCTTAATCCCCCCATTGTCTTCGTACTCCTCCTCTTGGCCCTGGGGGGTCAGGGCAACCCATCAGGTCTCCACCGCAGTGCCTGGGATGCTCTTTGATCTTCACTGGCGGTTGAGACTCTTTGTCCTGTTCTGAGGTGTGAAGTCGCCTTACATATGTAATCACCAAACATTCTCACATGCTTCAACATATGTAGGTTATGGAATATATGATTAATATAGACCACAGCCCCCCCAAACGACTAAGAAAAGGACAATAGAAAAATTCACAGTTTAAGATAATTATTATGACATACTAACTGCTACACCTCTTGCCACAGAAGAAACTTTCCAGCAGCCATGCTCCTAAGAGAGTTCAGTGGTAATCATAACAGCATAGTAAAATCACAAGTCAGTCCTAAACTGTTACAGCACAATTAGTGAAAAACTGTTGAGTAGTTTGCATCAGTCTCTGTGCCATCTGGGTTTTAATCTTCTCCCGAATCTGCTGTGTGTCCGCTTGGGCGTCCTGCTGGGACCTTCCTGTAAGGAATCTGCAGCCTGGGAAGGAGAGTGATTATTTGTTCCCTGCAGGGGGGCTGAGTCTTTTCTCTTGGGGGGTCTACCCCGCCGAGGTGCTCTCGCCAACCGTGCAGGCTCGTCTCTCAACAAGAAGGCAGGTTTAAGTCTGTCAATGCTGACTGTTTCTTTTCTATCCCCAAAATCAAGAACAAAGTGTTTATCACCAGGTTCCAGCACTCTGAATGGCCCATCGTATGGTGGGCGGAAAGTTGGTTTTAAAGCTTCATGCCTAACAAAAACGAATTCAGCGTTCTTTAAAGCTTGTGGGACAAAAACCCATGGAAAAGAGTGATGTGCCGGTCCGGGGAGAGAGTCCGGTCCGTTGCTGCCTAAAAACCTCGGGGCTGGAAAATGCCCTGGCTCTGGGTTCTCTGGTAAAAATTCACCTGGGAGCCTGAGAGGTTGTGCAAAAACTAATTCTGCTGGAGAGGCATCTAGATCCTCTTTGGGCGCAGCACGCAACCCCAATAAAACCCAGGGAAGTTTATTTACCCAATTTGTATCCGTTAGTGAGGCTCTGAGGGCGGCCTTTAAAGATCTGTGAAAACGCTTGCATAACCTATTAGCCTGAGGGTGATAAGCGGTGGTGCGGTGAATTGTCGCCCCTAAGCTGCTGGCCATGGCTGACCAAAGCTCCGAGACAAATTGAGGCCCCCTATCGGACATGATGTCCGATGGGACGCCGAAACGTGCCACCCAGTTTGTCAAAAAAACGCGAGCGACTTCCTCCGCTGTGGTTGACGCCAGAGGGACTGCCTCTGGCCAGCGCGTGGTGCGGTCTATCATTGTTAACAGGTGTGTGAAACCTTGGGAGGAAGGTAGTGGCCCCACGAAGTCGACATGAACGTGGTCAAACCTTCTAGCAGGGATTCAAAAAGGCTCCAGAGGGGCTTTTGTGTGTTTGTGTACTTTGGCGCGCTGACAAGAAATGCAAGTTTTTGCCCATTCTTTTACGTTTTTGCGCAGGCCAGGCCACACAAACTTTTCGGCAACCATTTTAACCGAGGCGCGCACACCTGGGTGCACGAGGGAGTGAATTGAGTCGAGAATACGGCGGCGCCATGTAGCTGGGACTAACGGGCGCGGTCGGCCGGTTGAGATATCGCATATTAGGGGGGCACGCCTTCGCGTAAACCCCTTTCCTCCAGCCTTAACCCTGTTGGTCCAGACAAGAGTGCGCGCACGTCCGCGTCACTACTTTGCTCCTCTGCCATGGCTGCATAATCTATCCCTGCATGGATTGGTGCTGCGTATGTGTCCGTGTTGGTGAAAAGCTCTGTGGCTGCAGTAGTATAATCTGTCTCCTCGCGCTCTGGCAATGTCACAGCGCGAGAGAGGCAGTCTGCTACCACGTTAAGTTTGCCTGCCACATGTCGAATGTCTGTGGTGAACTCTGAAATCGCAGCCAGCTGTCTTTGTTGCCTGCCTGACCACGGTTCGGAAATTTTAGCCATGGCAAAGGTGAGCGGTTTGTGGTCTACAAAAGCCGTGAAACTCCGCCCTTCTAACCAGAACTGGAAGTGGCGGATGGATAAATGAAGCGCTAGCAGCTCCCTGTCAAAAGTGTTGTATTTACACTCAGTTTGGTTTAGCGATTTGCTGAAGAATGCCAAAGGTTGCCAGATTCCGCTGACATGTTGTTCTACAACCGCCCCTATGGCCAGGTCCGAAGCGTCTGTGGTTAGCGCAATGCGGGCCGAGGGATCGGGGTGAACCAACAATGTGGCATTAGCTAGGGCGCTTTTTACTTCCGCGAAGGCGTGTTCGCGCTCCGGGGTCCATTCGACCGCGTTGGAAGCTTTTTGTTTTTTGAGCGCGTCATGTAGGGGCTGCATGAGCTGAGCTGCGTGGGGGAGGAAACGGTTGTAAAAATTAACCATTCCTAAAAATTCTTGCAGCAATTTGACCGTTTGTGGCCGTGGGAAACTTTCTATCGCGTGAACTTTGTCTGGAAGTGGGACTGCCCCCTTCGGAGAAACTCTGTGCCCTAAAAATTCAATTTGTGACACGCCGAATTTGCATTTGGCTGGATTGATTATTAACCCGTGCTCTTCTAGCCTCTGAAAAACCATAGTGAGATGCTGCTCGTGTTCTTCCTCAGACGGGCTGGCTACCAGCATATCGTCGAGGTAGACGAAAACAAAAGGGAGGTCGTGTAATACTGCGTCCATCATCCGCTGAAAGGTTTGAGCAGCGCCTTTGAGGCCGAAAGGCATTCGCAAAAATTCAAAAAGGCCGAAGGGGGTTATTACAGCTGTTTTAGGAATGTCCTCTGCTCGAACTGGGACTTGATGATAACCGCGGACCAGGTCTATTTTTGAAAAAATGTGCGCACCCGCCAGATGTAGTGAAAAATCTTGAATGTGAGGAATTGGGTAGCGGTCATGCGCTGTCGCATTGTTTAATCTGCGGTAATCGCCGCACGGTCTCCAAGAACCGTCGGATTTCGGGACCATGTGAAGTGGTGACGCCCAGGGGCTTTTCGAGCGTCTGATAATGCCTAATTTTTCGAGGGAAGTAAACTCGTCCCGAGCTATGGCGAGCTTGGCCGCGTCTAAGCGCCGAGCTTTGGCAAATACGGGTGGGCCCGTTGTGGGAATAAAATGTTCAACTCGGTGTTTAGCCACTGTGGCTGAGAATTTGGGAATTGTGAGTGCTGGAAATTGGGTGAGGAGTTGATCAAACTTACCTCCTGCTGTGGTGACGCTGGCCTGCACGGGTGGTGGAGAAACTCGCGCTGCGCAGGGAATAGAAGCAAAGGACAGTGCATTAACCAAGCGTCTGTTCGCTAGATCAACTAATAACCCATGTGCACACAAAAAATCTGCGCCCAACAAGTTAAAACTCACCGCCGCTACCACAAATGTCCATCTGTAGTTGCGGCCGTGGATGTGGAGGTGCAGGCTCTTTTCGCCAAAAGTGTCAATGCTGGAGCCGTTGGCTGCCACCGCTCCATTGCCCCGGGGGCCCATAGCCCGATCTGCCTGGGAGGGCATGACAAAACTTAGTTGAGCTCCCGTGTCAATAAGGAACTGCTTGCCGGTGTGACCATCCGTCACATATAACAGCTTACTTTTTTCGCCGAGAACCACTGTCGTTAACGACTCTCGGCTTTGGCGTTTCCCGAAATCGTAAATTTGCAGGGGGGAACGCATTTGTGAGCCTTCTCGGCGAAGCGGTGGTGGTAATAACAAACGTCGCTCCGTCTGTTACGTTTTGGCCGTGTCGCTGTCACCACGGGCTGGTTCTGCTCGGTGGTTTGTGGCTCCCCGTGGCTCTGGGCATCAGCGTTGAAGTCTGCGGATGCTGCTGTGGGTGTCTGCTCCTTGCAGGCGTTGACGAGCCGTTGAGCTTCGTGAGCCAGCACGCGGAAGTCTTGCTGGGTGCTGCATCGCATGTTGGCGAGCGTCCCTCTCATGTGTGGCGGCAGCGTACTGAGGAATATGAATTGGAAGAGGAAGTTGTCATTGTCCTCTTCTTTAAGCTGCAGCAAGTCCTCCATGAGGGCCTTAGGTTTGCATCCTCTGTGGCCGTAGACCGCCAGGATCCTCTCGGCTCTCTCTTCGGCTGAGGGGACGTAATTTGCCACGATGGTTGCTTTCAGTACTTTATATTTGTCTTGGGCCGGCGGCCGCCGGATAATGCTCTGCACACACCTCGAAGTGGCGGCGTCGAGTTTGGCGACGATGTGATAGAACTTCGTATCGTCGGCCGTGATGCCCGCCAGTGTAAACTGGGCTTCAGCTTGCTGAAACCACGAGGCGGGGTCTTCCTGCCAGAAGTCCGGCAGCTTGACAGTGACGGCGTTTGTGTGGACCGTCACTGATGTGTCCGCAGGGTGAGAGTGCCTTGCTTCGGCTCTCTCAGCGGCGCTGGTGCTCGGTTGAGCCCTCTCTATCACTTCTGCCGAGGGGGAACGTCGTCCATCTGTTCCCCTGTCTGCGTGGGCGCCGGCGTCTGCCTGGGTCACCACAGATGAGTCGATCGCGGGGGAACGCCTCTGGTCCATGCTCGCGTCAGGGTCACCAGTGTAGAGGAGCTTGAAAGAACGAGGCGGTGTGATATATAAACCAAAGTTTATTATCAGCTCCTCTAACAAGTCTCATCTAGGTGCGGCAGCAGAAGAAGGAAAGAGCACGAACACCTTCGGTTCTATGAACTTATACTCGCACATAACAAAAGACATGCATATCAAAAGCTGACATCCCTCATTATCTTAATCCCCCCATTGTCTTCGTACTCCTCCTCTCGGCCCTGGGGGGTCAGGGCAACCCATCCGGTCTCCACCGCAGTGCCTGGGATGCTCTTTGATCTTCACTGGCGGTTGAGACTCTTTGTCCTGTTCTGAGGTGTGAAGTCGCCTTACATATGTAATCACCAAACATTCTCACATGCTTCAACATATGTAGGTTATGGAATATATGATTAATATAGACCACATGAACCACTAATCCTATCATTGTCAATCCAATTGCTTGTCATATGTTTTCATGGTCAAGAAATCTGAAAACATACACACAAACACTGTATGGGGGGAACTGTGGCGCTTGGCGGAGGTCTGCGCTCTCCGAGTGCTTTTCTAGTCTTTGGCTTGTGGTGGTACGGGTGGGGGATTCTCCTCCCAGAGATGGCAGCTGGGGGAAAGAGGGAACAATGTGCTGAAGGAGGAAGTGTCAACGGGGGGTCTCAGACGGGACAGTAAGGATTATTCAGCCCCCCAGGGAGACGAGGAAGCGTCAGAACTGCTGGAGGAGGAAAGGGTGTGAGAATGTGATACTGGCGTTATGTTATGTTAATGTGCCACGCATGTCTTCCTTCCACACAATGATTATGGTCGGAATTCCTGGGTCTTCATGCATGGAATTAAAGATTATAAAAGGAGGATGCACAGAGACCCAGGAGCTTTTACTGTACAGTGGTACCTCTACTTACGAATTTAATTTGTTCCGGAAGAATTCTCGTAACGTGAAAAATTCGTAAGTAGAGGCGCGTTTTACATGTAAATGCCGTAATCCGTTCCAAGCCCCCAAAATTCGGGCATAAATTTTTTATAAATCGTAAAAACGCATCAAAACATGTAACAAATACATGTTACAATTAGATTACTGCACAATAAACATAAAATGAGAGTTTAAAATGAGAGAAAGAATAATAAAAGAGAATAATAAAAGAGAAAGAATAATAAAAATTATGTTCATTTACCCTTTAACTGCTATCGTCGTCGACGTCGTCACCGTTTGCCTTCTTTGGTTCATGTTCTGATCCAAGGACGTTTGCTTTTGTCGGCTTGTAAGTGCTTCGTTTTGTTTTAATACCGTGCTGATCGTTGATGTATTACGGCCATATTCTTTGGCGAGATCAACCAAACGCATAAAGTTTTGGAAAAAAAAACAACTTCGTGGCCAATGGGATACCAGGAAGATGCTAGGCGATAGCCAATGGCAGAGCAGCTACAGGTATGTTTACGTTCGGTAAACTACGGAAGCTGCGAGGAGCACGTACTTTTTTGCCTTTCGTATCCTGAAATTTCGTTCGTAACTAGAGGCAATATTTTCCCGTTGAGGCGTCTCGTAACCTGAAAATTCCGTATGTAGAGACGTTCGTAAGTAGAGGTACCACTGTACTTGATGTTGGAGAAGGAATAAAGTTCGTGTGTCATCTAGCTCATTGCCTTGCCTGCTTCCTTTCTCCACATTGGTGACCCCAAGATGTGCCATGGAAAGCGAGCCGAGCACCACCCCGGAGACTACCTGGAGGGAGAGCACCAGCTCCGCATGCGCTGTCTCAGTCGAGCTCCCAGAATTCTGGCTTCACAACCCGACTGCATGGTTCCTGCAAATAGAAGCCCAGTTCGCACTCCGCGGGATAACAATGGACGACACAAAATATTACTATGTGGTCGCTGCGCTGGATGCGCGAGCCATGCAACAGGTGACGAGCCTGCTCCAGGACCCACCAGCCCAGGGAAAATATATGAAGCGCTCAAGAGGATGCTACTCCAGCGCTATACCCTTTCTGACAGTGAGAGGCCAGAGAGACTCCTAACACGTTTGGAGTTAGGTGACAGATCAGCCGTGGAGCTCATGTTGGTGCTGAGGGGGAAGGACGATGAATCTTTCCTGTTCACCCACTTATTCCTCAGGAACCTAAAGGCTACAGCGAGGGTGATCATGGCCAACTCGCCGTGGCTGGTTGCCAAGGACTACCGTGCCCTGGCGCAGGAAGCGGACCGCATCATTTTGGAGACCAGAACTCTCAGCGTCCAAGCAGTGGCACCGGCATCTATGAGGGACTCCAGCGAGGTCAAGGAACTGTTGGTGGTAGCCAGGACGGACACCAAGAGACGAAGAAATGGGGCGATCTGCTTCTATCATCGCCATTTTGGCTCAGATGCCCAATGCTGCCTGTCGCCATGCCAATTCAAGAAGCTGGGAAGACGGCACGTTCAGCATTCAGTAGCAGCTGCAACCACTGACGACAGGAACAAGCTGCTTTATGTCACGGACACACGTTCTGGGAGACGGTTTTTGGTCAACTCTGGCTCCCAGAAGAGCCTCATCCGGTCAGCGCAGACAGGGTGGCAAAAGGCAGCAGTCCCGATCTCACGGCCGCCAATGGATCCACCACCAGGACGTTTGGCGAACGGACACTGATGATATGCTTGCACGGACGCAATTTTCAGTGGGACTTTGTGGTAGCTGCATGTTCTGCCCCCATTTTAGGTGCAGATTTTTTATGTGCTTATGGGTTGTTAGTCGATGTTGCTAATAGGCGATTAGTGGATGCAGTCTCTTTTACCTCAATGCCCTGCACAGCTCGGGGAGCTGGGTCAACAACACTGGCTAACGTTATAGCTCCAGGGGGTAAGTACTTGCACAGTTCCCAGCACTCAAGGTCCCAACTTTTTCGGCTATGATAATGAAACACGGGGTTGAACATTTCATAGCTACAAAAGGCCCGCCGGTGTTCGCGCGACCTCGGCGCCTGGACGCGGCTAAACTGGCCAGCGCGCATGAGGAGTTTGCCAACTTAGAGCAGTTGGGCATAGTCAGGCGCTCCAATAGCCCGTGGGCATTCCCGCTACACATGGTGCCTAAGGCCGATGGGTCATGGTGATCGTGTGGCAATTTCCGGCACTTGAACAATGCCACGGAACACAATTGGTATCCCATCCCGCACATCCAGGATTTTTCCGTGCACCTGGCCGGGGCGTGTGTTTTTTCAAAAGTGGATCTGGTGCACGGTTACCACCAGGTCCCAGTGCGCGCGGAAGATGTTCCGAAAACAGCGGTAATAACTCCTTTCAGCCTTTTTGAGTTTTTACACATGTCGTTTGGATTAAAAGGTGCCACGCAGACTTTCCAGAGAATGATGGACACTGTGCTTCGTGACTTGTCCTTCATTTTTCTCTACTTAGACGACATTCTGGTAGCTAGCGCATCCGAGGAGGAGTATGTCGCCCATCTCAAGACGTTTTTCCAGAGGTTGGAAGTGCACAGGCTTATAATGAACCCGGCAAAGTGCCAGTTCGGTGTGCCAGTGATTGTTTTTTTTGGGCCACCACATTTCGCCGGAGGGCGCGATTCTCCTTCCGGATAAGGTGCACGTGGTGTCGGACTTTCCACATCCGCAGACAGTGAGGGCCCTACAGGAGTTTTTGGGAATAGTCAATTTTTATAACCGTTTCCTTCCCTGGGCAGCCCAGCTGATGCAGCCGTTGTATGCTGCGCTTAAGAAAATGAGACCCGCTGAAAACATTGACTGGGCTCCCAAGCAAGTCCAGGCTTTCACAGACGCCAAAACAGTGCTTGCGGATGCCACGTTGCTAGCCCACTCGGATCCGTCGGCACAGATAACGCTCACTACGGACACATCTGATGTTGCCATAGGAAGCAGTGGTGGAGCAGTACGTCTCCGGTTCACGGCAGCCGCTCGCATTTTTTAATCAAACTTTGCGCGACAATGAACGCAGATACAGCATGTTCGACAGAGAATTGTTGGCTCTCCACCTGGCGACGTGCCATTTCCAGTTTTGGCTAGAGGGGTGCGAATTCACTGCGTTCATGGACCATAAGCTGCTGACGTGCGTGATGTCCAAGGTCTCGGAACTGTGGTTGGCCCGGCAGCAACGGCATTTGGCCGCGATCTCAGAGTTTATGGCCGACATTCAACACGTTGCTGGTAAGCTCAACGTCGTGGCCGTCTGCCTGTCGCACACGTCAGTCTCCCGGGTCTACATGGGAATAGATTTCCCTGCCATGGCCGCGGACGGCTGGAGAGCAGGGTGGTACAGGAAGGGTGCCCTCCCTTGCTCTGTGATGTCTCCACCAGGCGCGTTCTAAGCTCTTGGCGCCACCGCATTTTTGAGTCATTCCACTCCCTTTCGCATCCAGGCTTTTACCACTAGTCACCCCCCACTAGTAAACTAGTGGGGATGAAATTTGTCTGGCCGCGCTTGCACAAGGACATGAAAGAGTGGGCTGCCACTTGCGTCGCGTGCCAATGGTCCCAAGTGCACAAGCACACCAGAGCCCCCCTCGAGCCGTTCCAAATCCCGGCTAGGACGTTCAGCTATGTCCATGTGGATTTGGTGGGACCCCTCCCACCGTCGCAAGGTTTCATGCACCTTTTGACAATTGTGGACCGCACCACACGCTGGCCTGAAGTGGTCCCACTGGCTTCTACCATATCCGCGGAAGTGGCGCGCACTTTTCTGTCAGCTTGGGCTGCACGGTTCAGATCCCCGTCGGATATCACTTCCGACAGGGGTCCGCAATTCATTTTGGAACTCTGGTCCGCGATGGCTCAGAGCCTGGGGGTCAAAATTCGCCGTACCACCATGTACAACTCCCAGGCTAACGGGTTATGCGAGTGTTTTCATAGGTCGCTTAAGGCAGTGTTCAGAGCTTCACTCACAGATACAGATTGAGTCGACTGTCTGCCCTGGGTTCTTGTAGGGTTGCGCTCCACACTTAAGGAGGATTTGGCAGCCTCCCCGACAGAACTCATTTTTCCTCAGCTGCTGCAGATTCCCGGGAAGTCTTTACCAGAAAACCCTGTGCCCGGGGCTGATCCACCCGCACAATTTTTGCACAGTATGGAAGCTTTTAACGTGCCAGGCCCAACCCACCATTGTTTTCCCCACACTTTCATCCTCAAGAGTTTACAGGATGCCAGTTTTGTTTTTGTCAGGCACGATGCGCACCGGACCCCGCTGCGCCCACCGTATGATGGACCGTTCAGGG
Organism: Pholidichthys leucotaenia; assembly: GCA_020510985.1. Taxonomy (NCBI): domain Eukaryota; kingdom Metazoa; phylum Chordata; class Actinopteri; order Cichliformes; family Pholidichthyidae; genus Pholidichthys; species Pholidichthys leucotaenia. The sequence continues at coordinate 133,476,719 of CM035843.1, forward strand.
TGTTGGAACCTGGGGTGAAGCATTTTGTGTTAGACTTGGGGGGGGGGGCGTAGGGAGACCATCTGCATTGACAGGCTGAAGCCCGCTTTTGTGGTGGCAGATAAGCAGGGGGTGTTGACCCAAGCTCACCAGCGCGGACGCCCGCTGTTGGTGGCTCCGCCAGTTGGTGTTCCCTCGGTAGGGACCGGCACTCACGAAGCTCATGTGTGTTTCCCCCTCCCTTTTTCCCTCCACAGACTGACATGCCCTCCTGTACACCTCGCCAGCAGGGTGTTTCGACTGGATTGGCGACCCCCCGCTACAGTCGCTATGGGCACAGGCTCAAACCCAAAGGATGGGGGGGTTTAGTGCCTTTTCTGGGTGTTTGGGGGGGCTGTGTGGTGGTACAGGTAATGTAATGTAATGTAATGTACTTCATTTATATAGCCCTTTAAAACAACCCGTAGGTGACCAAAGTGCTTTACAGAAAATAAACAGCATTAAAAACACACAGAGCATTAAAAACAAATAACATAAACAAAAACAACCAGGTGGGGATTCTCCACTCAGAGATGGCAGCTGGGGGAAAGAGGGAACAATGTGCTGAAGGAGGAAGTGTCAACGGGGGGTCTCAGACGAGACAGTCAGGACTAGTCGCCCCCCGGGGAGAGGAGGAAGCACCAGAACCGCTGGAGGAGGAAAGGGTGTGAGAATCCAGTACTGGCGTTATGTTATGTTAATGTGCCATGCATATCTTTGTTCCACACAATGATTATGGTCGGGATTCGTGGGTCTTCATGTATGGAATTAAAGATTTTAAAAGGAGGATGCACAGAGACTCAGGAACTTTTACTGTATTTAATGCTGGAGAAGGAATAAAGTTTGTATGTCGTCTAGCTCGTTGCCTCGCCTGCTTCCACAGGCTAATATTAAATTTTGTTTGATGATCTGAAACACTTAGGTGTGACAAAACTCAGTCCCTCCAGGATTTTGCAGGATGTCTTTATGATTGTTGTGGCTCAAAAAGCCTGAATTTGTGGGAGCTTTTTTAAAAAGTTGCGATAAACGTTGCAATGTTTTTTGACTTTTTTTTTGCATTAAAGGTTGTGGGAAGAATTACAAATTTTAAAGCAGATGCCTTTTTCCAGTTTACTGCAGTGATATTCTATATAATAATACAAAAAAGCGCAGGATTATCAAAAATTTCCTATTATAGTGATTTGTAAATTAAGCAGAAACTTCTGCAATACAGAAAAACTCTTGTGTAATAGCAAATACAGACTTTAACGCAATATCCATTACAACAGCTAAATTGTATTGAATGTATGTTAAAGAGTATAGATTTGGAAATTATTGGCAACACCTTCATTTGAAAATTCTCTCCGGTCCCCAACCACTCTGTACCGAGCGGAGAGGAAAAAATAAATAATTTATTCTCTTGCTCTGTATCGTCTATCGGAGTCAGTGTTTTTCTGAAAAAAAAAATTACAGACAATATTATATTCTTTCTGTGCCTAACTCCTATCTGTCTATCTGCCGCACGTCTTGAGACACACACTTGTCTCTTCAGACACACATCTTTCATTTACGATGGGGCGGGGCAGGGCGGGGGATAGGTGTGTGAGCTTTAAAGCTCATTGACAAGATGTAGTAATGACTTTACCTCCAAAGATGTACAGTATAAATGTTCAAACACTGGCTGTAGTGTTAGATTTTCTCATTTTGTTTGTGGTTTTATGGCATTTGTCCTCATGTGTGGTCCCACAATGGGGTGCTTTTGCAGCACGTGGATGTTTTTCAACACAGACCCAGCGTTTCGTACACGCAGTCAGGATGGAGACGTGGCCAGACATCTACCAGCAGGCTGGAGGAGATGGAGGAAGGGACAGTGTTGGAAACCTCGCGGGTGAGTGGTTTGTTTTTTTTTAAATTACACACTCTGTTTTGATGTGTTCCATGAATACTCAACTGTTGCACGACCTTGCAACTTTGTCCAATCACTGCAACTTTCCCGCAATTTTGGCCAATCCTCGTCAACTTCCGCCAGTTTCACCAATCAAATTTGTCTCTAACTGGCGCTCAAACACTCAGTCTAACCAATCAAATGCATCGCTGCACCACGTTCACTTCCGTGTTTACAGTGCGTTGACTGGCTGATTTCAAGTGAATTGATGCGATCGCAACATTGTGAACTCCTGGAAGGACTGAAATATGCAAAAATATAAGAAATCAGAAAGGGGGAGAACGCTTTTTCACAGCACTGTAGTCTTTAGGGTCATTTCGGGGGTTTTGGGGGCCCTATGCAAGATTGTGTTTTGGGGGTTGCTGCTTTTGGAGAAGAGGTCAAACTCTTTAAAACTGGAGGAAAAAAAGAAATCTCACTTCTTGAAAAGAAAAATATTGATAAAATAAACTTGGGTCATTGTCTAGATCAATCTTTTTCAACCAAGGTGCCCTGGTATGTTCAGGTTTTTGTGGGAAGTTATCTAATTTCAATTGTTAATTGGTCCAAAAATGCAAATAATTTGTGTAGGGGTGCCTACAGAACCTTGGAGCAAACTCATCCAAATGAATGTCAGTTGAAGGAAACCATTACTGAGAATGGTTTCCTTCAACTGACATTCATTTGGATGAGCTTGCTCCAATTGACCTTTTAGAGTTAGATAAAACAATTTCCTCATCCAAGCCTTCAACTTGTCGACCAGACCCTATTCCTACCAGGTTATTTAAAGAAGTCTTCCCATTTATTGGTAGTGTAGGGCACAGTTTGGGAGTTCTCTCACACCCAGAGCCAGGGGGAAGGGGAGAATAATGGACAGTAGGAGGAGGTCTCACCGGGAGGTATCAAATGGGACAGCAAGGACTACAGTGGGGCAGAAAAGTATTTAGTCAGCCACCAATTGTGCAAGTTCTCCCACTTAAAAGATGAGAGAGGTCTCCAATTTTCATCATAGGTATACCTCAACTATGAGACACAAAATGAGAAAAAAAAATCCAGAAAATCACATTGAATGATTTTTAATGAATTAATTGGTAAATTCCTTGGTAAAATAAGTATTTGGTCAATAACAAAAGTTCATCTCAATACTTTGTTATATACCCTTTGTTGGCAATGACAGAGGTCAAACGTTTTCTGTAAGTCTTCACAAGGTTTTCACACACTGTTGCTGGTATTTTGGCCCATTCCTCCATGCAGATCTCCTCTAGAGCAGTGATGTTTTGGGGCTGTCGCTGGGCAACACAGACTTTCAACTCCCTCCAAAGATTTTCTATGGGGTTGAGATCTGGAGACTGGCTAGGTCACTCCAGGACCTTGAAATGCTTCTTACGAAGCCACTCCTTCATTGCCCGGGCAGTGTGTTTGGGATCATTGTCATGCTGAAAGACCCAGCCATGTTTCATCTTCAATGTGTCAACACATGGCCCCATTCATTCTTTCCTTTACACGGATCAGTTGTCCCGGTCCCTCTGCAGAAAAACAGCCCCAAAGCATGATGTTTCCACCCCCATGCTTCACAGTAGGTATGGTGCTCTTTGGATGCAACTCAGCATTCTTTCTCCTCCAAACACGACAAGTTGAGTTTTTACCAAAAAGTTCTATTTTGGTTTCATCTCACCATATGACATTCTCCCAGTCCTCTTCTGGATCATCCAAATGCTCTCTAGCAAACTTCAGATGGGCCTGGACATGTACTGGCTTAAGCAGGGGATACGTCTGGCACTGCAGGATTTGAGTCCCTGGCGGCGTAGTGTGTTACTGATGGTAGCCTTTGTTACTTTGGTCCCAGCTCTCTGCAGGTCATTCACTAAGTCCCCCCCGTGTGGTTCTGGGATTTTTGCTCACCAAGCTGCTTACCTATTGCAGATTCAGTCTTCCCAGCCTGGTGCAGGTCTACAATTTTGTTTCTGGTGTCCTTTGACAGCTCTTTGGTCTTAGCCATAGTGGAGTTTGGAGTCTGACTGTTTGAGGTTGTGGACAGGTGTCTTTTATACTGATAACGAGTTCAAACAGGTGCCATTAATACAGGCAACGAGTGGAGGACAGAGGAGCCTCTTAAAGAAGAAGTTACAGGTCTGTGAGAGCCAGAAATCTTGCTTATTTGTAGGTGACCAGATACTTATTTTCCACCATAATTTGCAAATAAATTCTTTAAAAATCAGACAATGTGATTTTCTGGATTTTTTTTTCTCGATTTGTCTCTCATAGTTGAGGTATACCTATGATGAAAATTGGAGGCCTCTCTCATCTTTTAAGTAGGAGAACTTGCACAATTGGTGGCTAACTAAACACTTTTTTGCCCCACTGTATGTGTCCCCCATGGAGAGGAGTAAGTGCCGGAGAGAAGCGTGATTGTGCAGAATCCACGTGTATTATGTTAATGTGCTGCATTTCTCTTTGTTCACACAACAATGTACGATGGTCGAAAGGTGTGGGTCTCTACGTATAGCAATAAAGATATAAAAGAGGAATGTTCAGAGACCCAGATAGCACAGTAGCTCAGCAGAGCTCCAAAGCGTGTTTTGTTTATATGTTGTTAGCGAAAGAATAAAGTCAGTGTCATTCAGCTCGTTGCCTCGCCTGCATCCTTTCTCTACAGTAGCTCTATTCTTCAAATAATCAATTCTTCATTAACATTAGGCCATGTATCCCAGGTTTTTAAAACTGTTGTAATTCAACCCTTACTTAAAAAGCCAACGCTGGATCGAGGAGTTTTAGCTAACTATAGACCAATCCCTAATCTGCCTTTCATTTCAAAAATCCTAGAAAGAGTTGTTGCTATGCAATTATTTGACCACTTGCAGGGAACTGGTTTATTTGAAGAGTTTCAATCAGGGTTCAGAATTCATCATAGTACTGAAACAGCTTTAGTGAAGGTGGCTAAAGATCTTCTTATCGCATCTGATAATGGACTTGTTTCTGTACTTGTCCTTTTAGACCTTAGTGCAGCTTTTGATACTATCAATCATAATATGTTACTTGATAGATTAGAACACCTTGTTGGACTTAATGGAACTTCGTTGCAGTGGCTTAAATCTTATTTATCTGATAGGTTCCAGTTTGTTCATGTCAGTAATGAATTTTCTTCTAACTCAAAGCTCAACCACGGAGTTCCACAGGGATCTGTGCTAGGCCATACTCTTTTTAGTGTATATATGCTTACGCTAGGCAATATTATTAGAAAGCACTGTATACATTTTCATTGTTATGCAGATGACACACAATTATACCTGTCAATGAAGCCAGATGACAGTAATCCCTTTGCCAAATTAGAGGCTTGTCTTAAGGAAATCAAAGCTTGGATGACTTGTAATTTCCTGCTATTAAATTCAGATAAGACTGAAGTCATTCTTGTTGGTCCAAAAAACCTTAGAAATACCTTTCCAAATCAAACTTTTAGTTTGGATGCAGTTACTCTTTCTCTTAATAGCTCTGTGAGGAACCTTGGAGTTATTTTTGATCAAGATCTGTTTTTCAATTCACATATTAAATTTGTTTCTAAGACTGGCTTCTATCATTTGCGTAATATTGCCAAGATTAGGAGCATCTTGTCTCAGAGTGATGCTGAGAAACTGATCCACGCTTTTGTTACAGTGGGGCAAAAAAGTATTTAGTCAGCCACCAATTGTGCAAGTTCTCCCACTTAAAAGATGAGAGAGGTCTCCAATTTTCATCATAGCTATACCTCAACTATGAGACACAAAATGAGAAAAAAAAATCCAGAAAATCACACTGAAGGATTTTTAATGAATTAATTGGTAAATTCCTCGGTAAAATAAGTATTTGGTCAATAACAAAAGTTCATCTCAATACTTTGTTATATACCCTCTGTTGGCAAAGACAGAGGTCAAACGTTTTCTGTAAGTCTTCACAAGGTTTTCACACACTGTTGCTGGTACTTTGGCCCATTCCTCCATGCAGATCTCCTCTAGAGCAGTGATGTTTTGGGGCTGTCGCTGGGCAACACAGACTTTCAACTCCCTCCAAAGATTTTCTATGGGTTTGAGATCTGGAGACTGGCAAGGCCACTCCAGGACCTTGAAATGCTTCTTACGAAGCCACTCCTTCGTTGCCCGGGCGGTGTGTTTGGGATCATTGTCATGCTAAAAGACCCAGCCACGTTTCATCTTCAATGCCCTTGCAGATGGAAGGAGGTTTTCACTCAAAATCTCACGATACATGGCCCCATTCATTCTTTCCTTTACACGGATCAGTCGTCCTGGTCCCTTTGCAGAAAAACAGCCCCAAAGCATGATGTTTCCACCCCCATGCTTCACAGTAGGTATGATGTTCTTTCTCCTCCAAACACGACAAGTTGAGTTTTTACAATAAAGTTCTATTGAAGCGGAAGAATAATATGCAGCGAACTGAGAGTTTAAAAGGAAGTTTATTATCATTCATCCCGCCATCATAGAACTCACCCCAGCCCTGTTCAGGCGGGCTGGAGCGGGTCCTCAGGCTCTCGTGAGGAGACACAGAATGCGTGTGTCAGCAGCAGTAGTCAGAGAGAGGGTGAACATGAATTTCAGTCAGCTTATATACCCAGTTACAGTCAATACATGAAAGGCATGGGACATTTGCATCACAGTAAGAGCAGGAAGCTTGAACACAATGCATGAATGGCACATTAACATCACAGTACTGAGCAGGAAAGAGCCAGACAAAGCGAGGCTGCCTGTTGACACTAATACACACATTTCACTGTTATGTTAATTGCTCTAGTTAAGTGCTCTGCTTGTCCCAGTCTGTTGTGGGGGTGCCCCACACACTCCCCCCCAGGGGGCTCAGTGGGAAGCTGAGGCCTCGATAGTCCGGCTTTAGTAGCGAGCAGGGAAAGCTCTGTGCAGGCGGAGGTGGAGGTAGGGGGGTGGGGGTAGGAAGTGTTGGCCCGGGACGGCGAAATTGTCTGGGCTGTGCAAAAATTGCCTGCGGATCCGCGATGTTGAGGGGCTGTCCCGTTGAACGTGCGGAGGTCCACAGCAGCTGTAAGAAGAAAAATTAGTCACTGACTCCTCTCGCGGTTAAGTCCTGCAAGGATTAATAGCGGCCATGAAGAAAAACAGGAGCTGCGAGGCTGCGTAGCGGCTGTGAGAAAAAACAAAAGCAGAGGGACTTGGCGTGTTGACTTTAGGTGCGGGCGCAGCCCTAAAGCTCTCGGGAACTGCTGACGGCTGAATTCCCTTTGTGCGCCGTGGCTGAGACCCATACAAAATCCTGTGAGCGAGCTGCGTGTGATGCTTCAGGTGTGTGAGCAGCCCTGAAGGTTCCGTGTGCAGCGGCGAAGGACGCTGGCGGTCTGTGTAGAGCCGGTATGTCCCGTGCGTGGTGCGCTGTCCTCATAACCCCCCGGTGCGTGTGCAGGGGTTCGGTGCGTGGGTGGGTCCGCTGTAGAGGCGAGGGAGGGTCAGGGAGCTTGCTGGAGATCAGCGTAGTCGGCGCCGATAATCATCCCTGTTCAGTGTGTTGCGTCGTTTGCTCGTGGTGCGTTGGAGCGGTGCGAGGAAATAGACGATCTTTGTCCCTCGGGCTCATGCAGATGCGTTGGAGCGGTGAGAGGAAATAGACGATCTTTGTCCCTCGGGCTCGCGTAGATGCGTAGGAGCGCTGAGAGGGAGAAGACGTTCTGTGTCCCTCGGCCCGTCCAGCGTGGCTGTCCCGATCTCAGGCGAGGGCCGCACTGTGACGCTTTCTGCAGCATTCCCAGTCGTGGATGATCTCCGGAGAGTTCGCCTGGTAGTGGCTCTGCGTCGAGGTCTCCCTGTAGCCGAAGGGAGGGCAGTCCATTTGCGTCAGGCTGCTGCGTTCGCTTGTCGTCGGAGAATCACCGCCGGGTGCTGCGTTCGTTCATCGTCGGGTCACCAGCATGGCTGTCCAGACCAGAAGGTTGCGTTGCACAAAGCGTGTGCTTTCTTCGGGGTCACCAGTGTAGCTGTCCAGACCAGAAGGTTGCGTTGCACAAAGCGTGTGCATTCTCGGGGTCACCAATATGGCGGCATGAAAGAATATGCGGCGAACTGAGAGTTTAAAAGGAAGTTTATTATCATTCATCCCGCCATCATAGAACTCACCCCAGCCCTGTTCAGGCGGGCTGGAGCGGGTCCTCAGGCTCTCGTGAGGAGACACAGAATGCGTGTGTCAGCAGCAGTAGTCAGAGAGAGGGTGAACATGAATTTCAGTCAGCTTATATACCCAGTTACAGACAATACATGAAAGGCATGGGACATTTGCATCACAGTAAGAGCAGGAAGCTTGAACACAATACATGAATGGCACATTAACATCACAGTACTGAGCAGGAAAGAGCCAGACGAAGCAAGGCTGCCTGTTGACACTAATACACACATTTCACTGTTATGTTAATTGCTCTAGTTGAGCGCTCTGCTTGTCCCAGTCTGTTGTGGGGGTGCCCCACACTATTTTGGTTTCATCTGACCATATGACATTCTCCCAATCCTCTTCTGGATCATCCAAATGCTCTCTAGCAAACTTCAGACGGGCCTGGACATGTACTGGCTTAAGCAGGGGGACACGTCTGCCACTGCAGGATTTGAGTCCCTAGCGGCGTAGTGTGTTACTGACGGTAGCCTTTGTTACTTTGGTCCCAGCTCTCTGCAGGTCATTCATTAGGTCCCCCCGTGTGGTTATGGGATTTTTGCTCACCGTTCTCGTGATCATTTTGACCCCACGGGGTAAGATCTTGCGTGGAGCACCAGATCGAGGGAGATTATCAGTGGTCTTGTATGTCTTCCATTTTCTAATAATTGCTCCCACAGTTGATTTCTTCACACCAAGCTGCTTACCTATTGCAGATTCAGTCTTCCCAGCCTGGTGCAGGTCAACAATTTTGTTTCTGGTGTCCTTTGACAGCTCTTTGGTCTTGGCCATAGTGGAGTTTGGAGTCTGACTGTTTGAGGTTGTGGACAGGTGTCTTTTATGCTGATAAAAAGTTCAAACAGGTGCCATTAATACAGGTAATGAGTGGAGGACAGAGGAGCCTCTTAAAGAAGAAGTTACAGGTCCATGAGAGCCAGAAATCTTGCTTGTTTGTAGGTGACCAAATACTTATTTTTTTTTTTCCACAATATCTTTATTGAACCTTTTTTTTTTTTAACAAACATGATACAAACAAACACTAACACTAAAGTACTACAAAAAAAAAAAAAAATGCCCTAAAAACACCAACAACCACCAACAAAATCAAGTCTTCAACAATGCTCCTCTGTTTAGTCTAGACAATCCAATACATTAGTATACATATTATGTTCACCAGTTTGGAATTTACAAGGTCCACACACATCATTCACCTTCTTCTTCAAGAGTTATGTTTAAATTTTTTACATAATCAATAAAAGGTCTCCATATATTCTCAAACACAATTTCCTTTGATTTCAGTATATATGTTATTCTTTCTAATGGAAGGTTTGTTAACATCTGTCTTAACCACTGAGTCACATCTGGTCTATGAGTCTTTTTCCATAATAGTGCAATACATTTTTTGGCATTAAGCAAACTGAGGTCTATGAATGTTCTTTCACTTTTATTGAAATTATGCTTTTCTGGGTACAGACCCAACAAAAACAGTTTAGGATTCAATATGATTTGTTTTGAGATTATTTTTTCAATTGTTACCCTCACCTCCTCCCAAAACATTCTTATTAATCTACATTCCCATAAACAATGAAATAGGGTTCCTTTACTTTCCATGCATTTTGTGCATGTATCTGGTATATTTTTGTTATATCTATTTAACTCCTCCGGTGTAACATACATCCGCATTAACCATTTGAAATGTATCAATTTAAGGCGTGCATTTATTGATTTGGTTTGAGCTTCTGTACAAGCCAATTCCCATTGTTCCTCTGAAATTTCAATTTGCAGATCTTCTTTCCAGTAGTTTAATCTTTTCAGTGAATTTTCACTTGAAGATAGTGTCAATGAGTTATAAAACTCTGAAATAATACCCTTTCTTTTACTATCTTTCATCATCATTTTTTCCAAGGATGAATAAATAGGTCGAGTGAGAGCTTTATTTTGATTTGATCGAATAAAGTTTCTAAGTTGAAGATATTTAAAAAAATGTGTTCTATTGAGATTAAATTTGATCCTCAGCTCTTCAAAAGACATTATGTTGTCTGCACATGGCAAATATAAATCCTGAATCTTTTGTATCCCTTTTAAATTCCATACTTTAAATACAGCGTCCGCTCTCCCTGGTTTAAAATATTGATTACCCCATATTGGACTAAATTGTGACAATAACTGTGGTTCTTTTAAATAGTTTTTAGCTTCACACCATATTTTGATCATATGCTTTACAAATGGATTTTTAACTTGTTTTTGTAATTTTTTTGCCGAATCTGAGTATATGAATATGGGAAGAGGTAAAGGTAAATTGTATGATTCCATTTCAGTCCAGTGAGGGAGATCATTTGATGAAAAATAATATGTCATAGACCTCAGTTGTGCCGACCAATAATACAACATAAAATTTGGACATTTCAGACCTCCACGATCAAATGGTAAATATAATAAAGACAAATGTAATCTAGCCCTCCTGTTGTTCCATATAAATTCCACTAACTTTTTTTTTATTCTTGAGAATAGATCTAAAGGTGGTGATAAGGGAATGTATTGAAATAAATAAAGTATTTTAGGTAAAATATTACTTTTAAGTATATTGATTCTCCCGATCATCGACATTGGTAGTGACATCCATCTCTGAGTTAACTCATTGATATCTGACATTAAGGCTTCATAGTTGACACTGGCGACTGATTCTAGCTTAGGCATAATTTGGATTCCTAAATATTTAAACTGATTTACAACATTGAATTGATTTACCTCAGGGGCTGGGTAATTTCTCTGGGTCTCATTTAGCATTAATATTGAAGATTTAGTTTTATTTATTTTATATCCTGATATTTCCCCAAAATTCTTTATTAAATTCAACAAGGTTGGAATTGATTTTTTTAGATTCGACATAAACAAAATTATATCATCGGCGTACAGGGAGATTTTATGTTCTGTTGGTCCAACTTTAATTCCATATATTTGTGAATGTAAACGTATCGCTATTGCTAAAGGTTCAATTGCCATAGTAAACAGTAAAGGTGAAAGTGGACAGCCTTGTCGACATCCTCTATTGATTTTTATTGGTTTTGAAATATTGTTATTTGTTAGGATTTCTGCTGTAGCATTATTGTATATTATTTGAACCCATTTTATGAAATTATTTCCAAGTCCAAACCTTTGTAGGACTTCAAAAAGAAAGGGCCATTCAACTCTATCAAAGGCCTTTTCGGCGTCCAATGATAGGAGAGCTGTATCCGGTGCTTCTTTATTAAAATAAATAATATTAAATAGTCTTCTTACATTATGGAAGCCTTGTCTACCCTTTATAAAGCCATTCTGATCTCGATTAATAATATTTGGTAAAATTTCTTGTATTCGTCTTGCTAAAATTTTACAGATTATCTTAAGGTCGGCGTTTAATAGGCTTATTGGTCTCATATTTTCACATTTATTAGAGGGCTTACCTGGTTTTGGCAGCAGTATAATTAAGGCATTATTTATGTATGATGGTAAATTATTATTTTGAAATGCTTCTAAAACCATTTCCAAAAAAGGTTTTATTAATTTATTCTTAAATTTTTTATAAAGGTCAACTGGAAGACCATCTGGTCCTGCACTTTTTCCTGATTTCATATTATCAATGGCTAGGCCAACTTCTTCTTGACTAATTTTAGACTCCAATATCTCCCTGTTTTCATTTGGAATACACGGTATAGATAGTTCGTTCAAAAACCCATTTAGTTTTGTTAAATCAGGTTCATTTTTGGTATCATATAATTTTTCATAGTAATCTCTAAAGGCTCTATTAATTTCTAAAGGATCTATAACTACCTGTCCATTACTTATAATACTGGTAATTGGTGTTTTAATTTCCAATTGTTTAATCTGCCATGCTAATAATTTTCCTGATTTTTCACCTTGTTCATAAAAAGATTGTTTCAATCTTAGAAGACTCGAGGCAGCTCTATTCGCTGATTTTTTGTCGTATTCAGCTCTCAAAATCAGTAATTCATTCTCCAACCTTGGGTCACTTCCTGCATACACTTCCAAATACTTATTTTACTGAGGAATTTACCAATTAATTCATTAAAAATCCTTCAATGTGATTTTCTGGATTTTTTTTTCTCATTTTGTCTCTCATAGTTGAGGTATACCTATGAGGAAAATTGGAGACCTCTCTCATCTTTTAAGTGGGATAACTTGCACAATTGGTGGCTGACTAAATACTTTTTTTCCCCCACAGTAGCTCTAGATTAGATTATTGTAACTCTTTATTATCAGGTTGTCCTAAAACATCTTTAAAAAGTCTTCAGTTGATCCAAAATGCTGCAGCAACAGTTTTAACAGGTACTAGAAAGAGAGATCATATCTCTCCGGTTCTGGCCTCCCTTCATTGGCTTCCCATAGAGTTTAGAATTAAGTTTAAAATCCTTCTTCTCACTTTCAAAGCTCTAAACAATCAGGCCCCTTTTTATTTAAAAGAAGTGATATTACCCTATTATCCTAACAGAGCACTACGCTCCCAAAATGCTGGATTACTTGTAATACCTAGAATCTCCAAAAGTACAATGGGGGGCAGAGCCTTCAGTTATCAAGCTCCTCTCTTGTGGAACCAGCTGCCAATCGGGATTCGGGAGTCAGATCGATCTCTGTTTTTAAGAATAGGGTTAAAACCTTCCTTTTTGATATAGCCTACAATTAGGGAGGGATCATGTGTTTCTGAACCCTCCCTTAGTTGTGCTGCTATTAGGTTTAGACAGCCGGGGGACCTCCACTAATTGCACTGGGCTTCACTCCTTTCTTCAGTCTCAATGAAATATTTTTTTTTTTTGCTGGTCATTAACATCTGTTTGTTCTCTCCCATAGATTGAGTCCCCATCGTGCTGTTTGCTCTCTACATGTCTGTTCTTTTCATCTTCTCTATCCCCTCACCCCCCAGCCAGTCGCAGCAGATGACTGCCCCTCCCTGAGCCTGGTTCTGCTGGAGGTTTCTTCATGTTAAAAGGGAGTTTTTCCTCTCCACCGTTGCCAAGCGCTTGCTCACAGGGGATCGCCTTATTGCTGAGGTCTTTCTGCAATTGTGGGGGTTTCCCCTACAGTTGAAAGTGCTATGAGATGACTGTTGTGAAATGGTGCTATATAAATAAAGTTGAATTGAATTGAATTGAACTCAACTTTATTGAATTCAATTCAATAAAGTTGAATTATTGGTGTTATATAAATAAAGTTGATTTGAAGTGGATAAAAATTTCACCAGCATCCTTTTGAATTATGAAAATTTACAAAAAATTTGAAAATTTACAAGAAAAAAGCAATTTTCAAAGAACTCACAAATTTGTGAGAAAAAAGTTTAAAATTTCTGAAAACAATCAGCAGCTTACAAAAGCAGTTTGAAATTTATGAGATGAAAATATGAAAAGTTAAAAGAAAAAAGGTGCAAATTTACAACAACAAAATAGGAAATTTATGAGAAAAAGTAGCAAATTTAAAAGAAAAATTGAACATTTATATTTTCATTTATGCGTAACATTGGTGCTTAAAATTCAAATTATGATGATAGAAATGGTGGTAGCAGCGGCTGGGGTGGATACGTCAACCCCCACCCCTCCCCACCCCCGATTTACTCCTATGGCAGTGTGTGCAGCTGAACAGAAAGTTTACTCTAGGTCAATTTTAGTTCAATTTAAAACTTTATAAAAACAAATTAGGCATGTTTTCAAGGGGAAAAGGCATAATTAATTATAATTATCGAGCCCAATAGTTGTTGCATTTTTCCATTTCTGTAGAAAGAAAGCAGGTCACCAGCCGTTCATGTGTCATGATTTGGTTACTTTAATGATTATAATACAAACGTGCTTTTGTTTTCTTTGGTTTTCATTTTGTGATTATTTGATATTTTAGTTTTCAATTTGAGGTTTCAGTGATTAGTCCTTTTTCGATGGGTTTCATTATATTTGATATTTGGTTGTCTTTAGTCTCCGTGAGACAGTAAACTAAGTAGTAACTTCAGAGGTTGAGAAATGAAGTGTCAGAAAAGGCAGGTTCTCCAGTAGCCATGTTGGGCTGGCTTCAAGAGCAAATCCGTCCCCAAATCCACAGATTAAACCATCATATTTACAGCTGGGTACTACACAGTTTTCTTCTCTTACAGCTATTGTGGGGGCACGGTGTTGGATTTCTCCACCCAGCGGACAATGGACCAAAAGAGGAGATGTCACTGGGGGGTTCAGACGGGACAGTAAGGACTATGCGCCCCCCCGGGGAGAGGAGTAAATACCAGGCCACTGGGAGAAGGATGTGAGAGCAGCACCGGTGTTACGTCATGTTAATGTGCCACACAGGCTTTGTTCGAAATATAATGTGTTATGGTTGGAAGTTCCGGGCCTCAGTGCATGAAAATAAAGATATGAAAGAGGGATGTGCAGAGGCCCGGGATGCGCTTTTGCTATCCTGTTTTGTTGGAGAAAGAATAAAGTCTTGTGTTGTTCAGCTCACTTCCTTGCCTATTCCTTTCTCCACACTGGTGACCCCAAGACGTGCCATGGAGGGTGAGATGAGCACAGCCCCAGAGACTACCTGGAGGGAGAGCAACAATGCCGCATGCGCTGTTTCAGTCAAGCTCCAAGACTTCTGGTTTCATGATCTGACAGCGTGGTTTTTGCACATAGAAGCCCAGTTCGCACTACGTGGGATAACAACAGATGACACAAGGTACTACTACGTGGTTGGTGCGCTGGACACGCGTGCCACGCAACAGGTGGCAAGCCTGCTCCAGGACCCGCCAGCCCGGTGAAAATACGAAGCGCTCAAGAGAATGCTTCTCCAGCACTATATTCTCCAGCACTATACCCTTTCGGACAGTGAAAGGGCGGACAGACTCCTAACATGTTCAGAGTTAGGGGACAGATCACCCATAGAATTAATGGAGAGCATGTTGGCGCTGATGGGTAGAAATGACAAGTCTTTCCTGTTCGCCCACCTGTTTCTCAGGAACTGACCGGCTGCAGCGAGGGTGATCCTGGCCAACTCGCCATTGCTGGCGATGATGGACTACCGTGCACTGGCGCAGGAACCGGATTGCATCTCACTCAGCATGAATGCAGCAACACCGAAATCCAGGAGGGACTCCAGCAAGGTCGAGGAGCCGTTGGTGGCAACCGGAGCAGATGCCAGGAGATGCAGGAATGGGGTGATCTGCTACTATCATCGCTGTTTTGGCTCAAACGCCTAGCGATGCATCAGGAAACAGCACTGTCAGCAGTCAGTAGCAGCTGCGACCGCTGGCGACAGAAACAAGCTGCTGCATGTCACAGACACACATTCGGGGAGACAGTTTCTGGTGGACTGCAGCTCCCAGAAGAGCCTCCATCCTGCTGGTCAACGCAGACAGGGTGGCAGGGGGCAGCAGTCCCGAGCTTACGGCCGCCAACGGATCCTCCATCAAGATATTTGGTGAGCGAACACTGATGAATATGCTTACATGGACGGAACTTTCAGTGGAACTTGGTGGTGTTTGCATGTTCCGCCCCCATTTTAGGCGTGGATTTTTTTATGTGCTTATGGGTTATTAGTTGATGCTGCTAATAGGAGATTAGTGGATGCTGTCTCTTTTGCCTCTCTGCCTGTACAGCTCAGGGAGCTGGATCGACAACACTGGCCAATGTTATAGCTCCAGGGGGTAAGTACCAACAGTTACTCGCACAGTTCCCAGCACTCACGGTCCCGACTTTTTTGGCTACAATAACGAAGCATGGGGTCAAACATTTCATAACTACAAAAGGGCCGCCGGTGTTTGCACGACCTCGGCACCTGGATGCAGCAAAACTGGCCAGCGCGTGCAAGGAGTTCGCCAACTTGGAACAGTTGGGCATCGTCAGGCGCTCCAACAGCCCGTGGGCATCTCCGCGACACATGGTGCCTAAAGCCGACGGGTCATGGCGACCATGCAGCAATTTCCGGCATTTGAACAACGCCAGGGAACACGATAGTTGTCCTATCCCACACATCCAGGATTTTTCCATACACCTGGCCAGGGTGTGCGTTTTTTCCAAAGTAGATCTGGTCCACAGTTATCAACAGGTCCCAGTGCGTGAGGAAGATGTTCCAAAAACAGCTGTAATAACTCCTTTTGGCCTTTTCGAGTTTTTACGCATGCCGTTCGGATTAAAAGGCGCGGCGCAGACTTTCCAGAGGATAATGGACGCAGTGCTTCGTGACTTGTCCTTCGTTTTTGTCTACTTAGACAACATTCTGGTAGCCACCACGTCTGAGGAAGAGCACATCGCCCATCTCAAGACGGTTTTCCAGAGGTTGGAAGTGCACAGGCTTATAGTGAACCCGGTGAAGTGCCAGTTCGGTGTGCCAGTGATTGATTTTTTGGGCCACCACATTTCGCCAGAGGGCGCGATTCTGCTTCCAGATAAGGTGCACGCGATGTCGGACTTTCTGCGCCCGCAGACAGTGAGGGCACTACAGGAGTTTTTGGGAATGGTTAATTTTTATAACCGTTTCCCCAGGCAGCCCAGCTGATGCAGCAGTTGAATGCCGCGCTTTAAAAAAAGAAGCCCGTGGAAGCCATCAAATGGACTCTCGAGCGAGTCCAGGCTTTCACTAACGCCAAACAGCGCTTGCAGACACCCCGTTATTAGCCCACCCAGATCCGTCTGCACGGACTGCACTCATAGCGGATGCATCTGACGTTGCCATAGGGGCAGTGGTGGAGCAGTGCATCGCACGTTTGTGGCAGCCACTCGCATTTTTTAGCCGGACTCTGCACAACAACGAACGCAAGTACAGCACATTCAATAGAGAATTGCTGGCTCTCCACCTGGCGACGTGCCATTTCCAGTTCTGGCTGTAGGGGCACGAGCTCACCGCGTTCGTGGACCACAAGCCGCTGACACAGGCAATGTCCAAGACCTCGGAACCGTGGTCGACCCAACAGCAATGGTAGTTGGCCACAATTTTGGAATTTACTCCCGACATTCAACACGTTGCTGGTAAACTCAATGTCGTGGCCGATTGCCTGTCGCATTAATCGCCCTGTCTACATGGGAATAGATTTCCCTGCCGTGACCGCGGAACAAGCCGGGGATGCAGACATTTGTGCGCTCCAGTCTGCGCCAACTGGGTTAAGGCTGGAGAATAGGGTGGTGCAAGAAGGGTGACCTCCCTTGCACTGCGACGTCTCCACCGGCCGCCCACGCCTGGTGGTTCCGAGCTCTTGGCACTGTCGAATTTTTGAGTTGGTTCACTCCCTTTCGCATCCAGGAGTGCACGCTTCGGTGAAAAATGGTGGGGGCAAAATTCGTCTGGCCGCGCTTGCACAAAGATGTGAAAGAGTGGGCTGCCAGCAGGCCCAAGTGCACAAGCACACCAGAGCTCCCCTCGAGCCATTCCAAATCCCAGCTAGGAGGTTCAACCACTTCCACATGGATTTGGTGGGACCCCTCCCACCGACGCAAGGTTTCACACACCTTTTGACACTCCTGGATCGCACCACACGCTGGTCTAAAGTGGTCCCGCTGGCTTCTACCACGTCTGCGGAAGTGGCGCATGTTTTTTTGTCGGTGTGGGTTGCACGTTTCGGATCCCCCATCGGACATCACGTCCGACAGAGGTCCACAGTTCATTTCGGAACTCTGGTCCATTCAGGGTGTTGTTGGAACTTAGGGCGAAACATTTTGTGTTAGACATAGGGGGATGTAGGGAGACCGTCTGCATTGACAGGCTGAAGCCTGCTTTTGTGTTGGCAGATGAGCAGGTGGTGTTAGCCCAAGCAACCCGGCGCAGACACCCACCGTTGGTGGCTCCGCAGGTTGGTGGTTCCTCAGCAGGGACTGGCACTCACGAAGCTGATATGTTTTCTCCCCCTCCCTTTTCCCCTCCACAGACTGACATGCCCTCACGTACACCCCGCCAGCAGGGCAGTTTGACTGGATCGGCGACCTCCCGCTACAGCCGCTATGGACGCCAGCTCAAGCCCAAAGGAGAGGGGGGTTAAGGCCCATTCTGGGTGTTCGGGGGGGGCGCTGTGTGGGGACTTCTCCACCCAGGGGACAATGGACCAAAAGAGGAGGCGTCACCAGGGGGTTCAGACGGAACAGTAAGGACTATGTGCCCCCCCGGGGAGAGGAGTAAATACCGGGCCGCTGGGAGAAGGATGTGAGAGCAGCGTCAGTGTTATGTCATGTTAATGTGCCACACATGCTGCGTTCTTAACATAATGTGTTATGGTCGAAAGTTCCGGGCCTCAATGCATGGAAATGCATTGTCCTTAGGTATGACTGTGAGAGTGAATGGCTGTCTGTCTCTCTGTGTTGGCCCTGCGATGGACTGCCGATCTGTCCAGGGTGTACCCTGCCTCTCACCCTAAGATGCTGGGATAGCCTCCAGCCCCCCCCCCCCCCCCCCACGACCCGAAAAGGATTAAGCGGAAGAAGTTGGATGGATTTTAGATTTAAAGTAGAAGTCACTTTGACTAACTAGTCCCTCCAGGATTTTGCGATGTTGCGATTGCGCCAATTCACGCGAAATCAGCCAATCAGCGCAACTGTTAAGATAAGATAAGATAAAATAAGATAAGATAAGATAAGCCTGTATTAGTCCCACAATGGGGAAATTCCAGGATTGCAACAGCACAGGGATAGCAACACTCAGAGCAACAATCAGAAGACAAGAAAAAACAAGAGCAGCGAGTATACATATGTACATATAAATATATAAACACAGTGCGGAGCATTGTAGCTAGATGGAATAAATATATAAATATATAAACACACACAGTGCGGAGCATTGTAGCTAGATGGAATGAACAGCATAACCAAAGAGCAAACCATAATAATGTGGTTTGCTCTCCTCACTCTCCTGAGCTTTTGGGTTAGCCACTAGCGATGGCTACTAGCTCTCCTTCCTCTCCTCCTCTGGTGTGCTCTCTCTGTCAGATGTTTAGCTACACCTCTGCCTCTTTTAGTGATAATGGTAAATGTAATAAATGTTGTCTTTTTGAGGCGCTCGAGGCGAGGTTGTCTGATTTGGAATCCCGGCTCCGCTGCATTGAAACACCGTCTGCGCCAGTTACTCTTGACGGACGCCCCTTAGCTGCAGCATAGCTAGCTAGCATAGCTAACTCTGTTAGCGGTCCTCCGGCTCTCCTCAGCAGCGAGGAGACTGGGTGGGTGACGGTGAGAAGGAAGCTTAGTCGCAAAGCCCCGGTACACCACCACCCTGTTCACGTTTCTAATCGTTTTTCCCCGCTCAGCGACACACCCGCTGAGGAAAAAACTCTGATCATTGGTGACTCTGTAGTCAGAAACGTGAACCTAGAGACTCCAGCGGCCATAGTCAAATGCATTCCTGGGGCCAGAGCAGGCGACATCGAGTCAAATTTGAAAATGCTGGCTAAAAGTAACTGTAAATACTCCACAATTGTTATTCACGCTGGCATTAATGACATCCATCTCCGGCAGTCGGAAGTCACGAAACTTAATGTAGAATCGGTGTGTGACTTTGCAAAAATGATGTCTGCCACTGTAGTATTCTCTGGGTCCCTCCCCAATCTGACCAGTGATGACACGTTTAGTTGCTCGTCATCCTTGAACCGCTGGCTGTCTGTGTGGTGTCCTGCAAATGACGTGGGCTACATTGACAATTGGAGCTTTTTTGGGGGAAAGCCTGGTCTTATGAGATGAGACAGCATTCATCCCACTTTGGATGGTGCTTCTCATTTATCTAACAATCTGGCATCTTTTTTATCCAAATTTCCAAAACCTTGACTACTCAGAGTTGGGACCAGGAAGCAGAGTTGCAGTCTTTCACGCCTCTCTGCAGCTCCTCTTCATCCGCCACCCCTCAACTTAGCCCCTGTCTTCCCCATCAGAGAATCGTTGTCTGCTCCCTCCAAAGTAAATAAAAATATAATATATAAGCATCCCAAAGTGATTAAGCAAAATATTGGTAAAACTCAAATTAAACATAAAGCCTCTAAATTGAATAATTTGGCCTCTGTTCCTCCTCATAATTTAAAAATTAAATGTGGTTTATTAAATATTAGGTCTCTAACTCCCAAGTCTCTGTTAGTCCATGATCTGTTAATTGATCATCAGATTGATTTAATTTCCCTTACAGAGACTTGGTTAGGGCAAGAGGATTATGTTGGTTTAAATGAATCAACTCCCTCTGATTATTTAAACTGTCAAAATCCCAGAAGTTCTGGTCGTGGAGGAGGAGTAGCAACAATTTACCATTCCAAATTACTAGTTAATGTAAAGCAAAAAAACATGTTATAATTCCTTTGAGGGCCTGGTCCTCAGTATTGGGCACTTTAGCAATTTTAGGTTAAACCCAATTTTATTTGCCATAGTTTATCGTCCCCCATCAACCTACTCAGAATTTTTATCCGAATTTGCTGATTTCTTAGCTGATTTAGTGCTGAAATCTGATAGAATAATTATAGTAGGGGACTTTAATATACATGTGGATGTAGATAGTGACTGCCTTAATGTGGCATTTAATTCAATATTAGACTCGATTGGGTTTTCTCAGAAAGTAGGAAATTCTACTCATTACCTCCACCATACATTGGACCTTGTTCTGACATATGGCATAGAAATAGAAAATCTTGTAGTGTCTCCTCATAACCCTGTACTGTCAGACCATTGTCTGTTAACCTTTGATTTTACTATTTCTGACTATTTGGCTCCTAAAGAAAAATATTATTACAGTAGATGCCTCTCAGATGATGCTGTTAGCAAATTTATGCAAACTGTTTCCTCTATGCCATGTGTCAACACAACGGAAATAAGCTATAGACAGCTTGCTCCTTCTGTAATTGATAAGATAAGATAAGATAAGATAAGCCTTTATTAGTCCCACAACGGGGAAATTCCAGGATTGCAACAGCACAGGGATAGCAACACTCAGAGCAACAATCAGAAGGCAAGAAAAAAACAAGCAAGCAAGAGCAGCTAATATACATATGTACGTATTACTATAAAATATATATATATACACACACACATAGACACACAGTGCAGAGCATTGTAGCTGGATGGAATAAATATATGAATATATGAACACACAGTGCAGAGCATTGTAGCTAGATGGAATAAATATGTAAATATATAAACACCCACAGTACGGAGCATTGCAGCTAGGTGGAATAAATATGCAAGTATATAAACACACACAGTGCGGAGCAATGTAGCTAGATGGAATAATATGTAGATATATAAATATATAAACACACCCAGTGCTGAGCATTGTAGCTAGATGGAATAAATATGTAAATATATAAACACACACAGTGCAGAGCATTGTTGCTAGATGGAATGAAACAGCATAACCGTCTACTTAGTTATCCTACATGGTATGATTATGTGCCCATACATATTCTCACCCTCCATAGCGACCGGTATGTTCCTAGTTGTATGCCGGAGAGGACCATTGTGTAAGTCTATTGCATCTTTTGCATTCAAAAAACTATTAGTTTGTTACGTCTTTTTGCTATCTCTGCGAGCAGCCCTGCTTAGGTTGTACAGTCTGACAGCCGTTGGTAGGAAGGACCTACGAAACCTCTCGGTTGTGCACCTGGGATGATGTAGTCTGCTGCTAAATGAGCTCCTCAGTGCATTCAGTATGTCCTGCATAGGGTGGAACTCGGACTCCAGCAGAGATGACAGTTTAGCCACCGTCCTTCTCTCTCCTATCTCCTCCATCGGATCAAGGCGCTGCCCCAGGACAGAGCTAGCTTTCTTAATCAGTTTGTTCAGTCTCTTCCTATCGGCTGCAGTAATGCCACTGCCCCAGCAGACCACTCCAAAAGTGATGGCTGATGCCACCACCGTGTCATAGAATGACTTCAGCAGCGCCCCTTGTACACCAAAAGACCTGAGTCTCCTCAGCAGGAACAGCCTGCGCTGTCCCTTCTTGTAGAGTGCATCAGTATTGTGTGACCAGTCTAGTTTATTGTTCAGATGAATACCCAGGTACTTATAGGATGTCACCATCTCGATGTCTGTTCCCTGTATATTTACTGGTACTGTGAGGGGCTGCCCCCTCACAGTAACATGGTGGATAGTGTTACAGCTTCTCTGCATCAGACTCTAGACTTGGTGGCCCCCTTAAAAAAGAAAAAGTCTAATCAGAGATTTCTAACTCCTTGGTTCAACACAGAAACTCGTAGCTTAAAACAGAAGACTCGTCAATTAGAAAGAAAATGGCGCTCCACTAATTTAGATGAAATCTATTTAGCTTGGAGAAATCATCTTTTAATTTATAAAAAATCTCTTAGAAAAGCTAGAACGAGTTATTACTCTGCATTAATAGAAGAGAACAAGAATAATCCCAGGTTTCTTTTCAGCACTGTAGCCAGGTTGACAAAGAGTCAGGACTCTGTCAATCCCAGCATTCCCTTAGAGCTTACTAGTCAGGACTTTATGAACTTTTTCAATAATAAAATTTCATCCATCAGAGATAAAATCAATCAGATTCTTCCCACAGTTAACTTAAATACTGTAACTACTACAACTCCTTCAACTGATGCCTGTCTTCATGAGTTTACTCCAATCGACCTTTGTGAGTTAGACAAAATAGTTTCCTCATCCAGACCTTCAACTTGTCTTTTAGACCCTATTCCTACCAGGTTATTTAAAGAAGTCTTCCCACTTATTAGTAGCTTTATTCTTCATATAATCAATTCTTCATTAACTTTAGGCCATGTACCGCAGGCTTTTAAAACAGCTGTAATTAAACCCTTACTCAAAAAGCCAACGCTAGATCCAGGAGCTTTAGCTAACTATAGACCAATCTCTAATCTCCCTTTCATTTCAAAAATCTTAGAGTTGTTGCTACGCAATTATTTGACCACCTGCAGGGAAATGGTTTACTTGAAGAGTTTCAATCTGGGTTTAGAATCCATCATAGTACTGAAACAGCCTTAGCGAAGGTCACTAACGACCTCCTAATCGCATCTGATAATGGACTGGTTTCTGTACTTGTCCTTTTAGACCTTAGTGCAGCTTTTGATACTATCGATCATAATATTCTACTTGATAGATTAGAACACTATGTTGGACTTAATGGAACTTCGTTGCAGTGGTTTAGATCTTATTTATCTGATAGGTTCCAGTTTGTTCATGTAAATAATGAGTTTTCTTTCAACTCAAAGCTTAGTCATGGAGTTCCACAGGGATCTGTGCTAGGCCCTACTCTTTTTAGTTTATATATGCTTCCGTTAGGCAACATTATTAGAAAGCACTGTATACATTTTCATTGTTATGCAGATGACACACAATTATACCTGTCAATGAAGCCAGATGATAGTAATCAATTAGCCAAGTTAGAAGCCTGTCTTAAGGAAATCAAAGCTTGGATGACTTGTAATTTCCTGCTATTAAATTCAGATAAGACTGAAGTCATTCTTGTTGGTCCAAAAAACCTTAGAAATACCTTTCCAAATCAAACTTTCAGTTTGGATGCGGTTACTCTTTCTCTTAATAGCTCTGTGAGGAACCTTGGAATTATTTTTGATCAAGATCTGTCCTTCAATT
This sequence comes from Pholidichthys leucotaenia, assembly GCA_020510985.1. NCBI lineage: Eukaryota > Metazoa > Chordata > Actinopteri > Cichliformes > Pholidichthyidae > Pholidichthys > Pholidichthys leucotaenia. Next base: position 133,500,317 of record CM035843.1, read on the forward strand.
CACATATTAAATTTGTTTCTAAGACTGTCTTCTATCATTTGCGTAATATTGCCAAGATTAGGAGCATCTTGTCTCAGAGTGATGCTGGGAAACTGATCCACGCTTTTGTTAGCTCGAGATTAGATTATTGTAATTCTTTATTATCAGGCTGTCCTAAAACATCTTTAAAAAGTTTTCAGCTGATCCAAAATGCTGCAGCAAGAGTGTTAACAGGTACTAGAAAGAGAGATCATATCTCTCCGGTTCTGGCCTCCCTTCATTGGCTTCCCATAGAGTTTAGAATTAAGTTTAAAATCCTTCTTCTTACTTACAAAGCTCTAAACAATCAAGCTCCTTTTTATTTAAAAGATCTGATACTACCGTATTATCCTAACAGAGCACTACGCTCCCAAAATGCAGGATTCCTTGTCATACCTAGAATCTCCAAAAGTACAATGGGAGGCAGAGCCTTCAGTTATCAAGCTCCTCTCCTGTGGAACCAGCTGCCAATCTGGATTCGGGAGTCAGACTCGATCTCTGTTTTTAAGAATAGGGCTAAAACCTACCTTTTTGATATAGCCTACAATTAGGGAGGGATCATGTGTTTCTGAACCCTCCCTTAGTTATGCTGCTAATAGGTTTAGTCAGCCGGGGGACCTCCAGTAATGCACTGGGCCTCACTCCTTTCCTCACTCTCAGTGAAATATTTTTTTTGCTGGTCATTAACATTTGTTTGTTCTCTCCCATAGATTGAGTCCCCATCGTGCTGTTTGCTCTCTACATGTCTGTTCTTTTCATCTTCTCTATCCCCTCACCCCCCAGCCAGTCGCAGCAGATGACTGCCCCTCCCTGAGCCTGGTTCTGCCGGAGGTTTCTTCCTGTTAAAAGGGAGTTTTTCCTCTCCACCGTCGCCAAGTGCTTGCTCACAGGGGATCGCCTGATTGCTGGGGTCTTTCTGCAACTGTGGGGGTTCCCCCTACAGTTGATAGTGCTATGAGATGACTGCTGTTGTGAAATGGCGCTATATAAATAAAGTTGAATTGAATTGAATTGAATTAACCATCTACTTAGTTATCCTACATGGTATGATTATGTACCCATACATATTGTCACCCTCCGTAACGACTGGTATTTTCCTAGTTGTATATAGGAGGGGACCATTGTGTAAGTCTATTGTGTCTTTTGCATTCACTACCATTAGGTTGTCAAGTTTTTTTTGCTATCTCTGCGAGCAGCCCTGCTTAGGTTATACAGTCTGACAGCCGTAGGTAGGAAGGACCTGCGAAACCTCTCGGTTATGCACCTAGGATGATGTAGTCTGCTGCTAAATGAGCTCCTCAGTGCGTTCAGTATGTCCTGCATAGGGTGGGACTCGGACTCCAGCAGAGATGATAGTTTAGCCACCATCCTTTGTTGCGTTGCCCCAGGACAGAGCTAGCTTTCTTGATCAGTTTGTTCAGTCTCTTCCTATCGGCTGCTGTAACGCCACTGCCCCAGCAGACCACTCCAAAAGTGATGGCTAATGCCACCACCGTGTCGTAGAATGTCTTCAGCAGCGCCCCTTGTACACCAAAAGACCTGAGTCTCCTCAGTAGGAACAGCCTGCGCTGTCCCTTCTTGTAGAGTGCGTCAGTATTGTGTGACCAGTCTAGTTTATTGTTCAGATGAACACCCAGGTACTTGTAGGATGTCACCATCTCGATGTCTGTTCCCTGTATGTTTACTGGTGCTGTGAGGGGTTGTCCTTGCCTGCAGCAGTCCACCACCAGCTCCTTAGTTTTCCTCGCGTTGATCTGGGGGCAGTTCCGATGGCACCAGTCCACGAAGTCCTGGATAAGTCCGCTGTACTCAGCTTCATCTCCGTTGGAGATGAGGCCAACGATCGCAGAGTCGTCAGAGAACTTCTGTAGATGGCAGTGTGTTGTGTTGTGTTGTGTTGTGTGAGAAGTCCGCAGTATAATGAGTGAACAGGAAGGGAGCCAAAACCGTTCCCTGGGGGGCCCCCGTGCTACCGATGATCGTGCCAGACACACAGTCCCGGGTTCTCACAAACTGTGGCCGGTTAGTGAGGTAGTCCAGGATCCATGATGACAGGTGCTGGTCCACCCCTGCGCACAGCAGCTTGTCCTTCAGGATCATCAGTTGGATGGTGTTGAAAGCACTGGAGAAGTCAAAGAACATGATCCTCACCGCATTCCCGGGCTTCTCCAGGTGGGACAGAGAACAGTGAAGGAGGAAGATCACTGCATCCTCCACCCCAATGCCATGCTGGTAGGCGAACTGGAGTGGATCCATCGCTGGTCCCACCAGGGGGCAGGGGTGAGCAAGGAGCAGTCTCTCCAGGGTCTTCATCATGTGGGACGTCAGGGCCGCTGGTCTGTAGCTGTTCAGATCTTTGGGGTGGGAAGTCTTTGGTACAGGTACCACACAAGATGTTTTCCACAACTGTGGTACCCTCCCCAGCTTCAGGCTCAGGTTGAAGATGTGCTCCACAGTCCCACACAGCTGGTCTGCACAGGACTTGAGGAGCTTTGCACTGATGCCGTCCGGTCCCGAGGCCTTCCTCGCCTTGATCTTCCTCAGCTCCGTCCTCACCTGGGTCTTAGTGAGGGTCATGTTGGGGGGCTATGTGTTGGGAGTGGGGGGGTGATAGTGGAGTGGGGTGTGGGCAGCAGGACTCGATGTCTTCAGAGGCAGCAGTGGTTGTTGTGCAGTCGGGGGGAGGGTGGTTGGTCAAACCTATTAAAAAACAGGTTCAGATTGTTCGCCTACTCCCTGCCCCCCGTGGCCTGGGGGGAGGTATTCTGGAGCCCAGAGATGGTTTTAAGGTTTCTCTAGACCCCACCGATGTCGCACTGTTGCAGTTTGTCCTCCATCTTCTTCCTGAAGCTGTCCTTGCCTTCTCTGATCTTCCTCCTCAGCTCCCTCTGTACGGACTTCAGTATCTCCCTGTTCCCCGACCTGAAGATCCTCTTCTTCTCTCTCAGAAGTGTTTTTATCTCAGGGTTGATCCAGGGTTTGTTGTTCGAGCAACACTGTATGGTCTTAGTGGGTACGGTGTTGTCCACACAGAAGCTGATGTAGTCCGTGATGGTGTGAGTGAGGCCATCGATGTCCTCACCATGTGGCTCGCAGAGCTGCTCCCAGGCAGTGGTTTCAAAACAGTCCTTTAGAGTGTCCATTGCATCCTCAGACCATAACTTCACTGTGCGTATGACCGGAGGTTGTCTGTGCACTAGGGGTTTGTACACCAGCCGGAGATGAACCAAGCTGTGATCCGATCTCCCGAGTGGGGGGAGTGGTAATGAGGTGTACGTCTCCTTAGTGTTTGCGTAGAATAAGTCCAGTGTTTTATTGTCTCTAGTGTGGCATGTGACATATTGGGTGAACGTGGATAGAATGGGAGACAGTGAAACATGGTTGAAGTCACCTGAGATGAGGAGAAGAGCATCTGGGTGTTCTGTCTGCAGCCTGCCAGTTACTGAGTGGATGACGTCACGCGCTGTCCCAGCGTTCGCTGTCGGATTTGCATAAGTAACAATGCAGATCACGTGCGAGTATTCCCTCGGGAGATAGGTAGGCTGCATGATAACAGCTAGCAACTCCATGTCCTTGTTGCAGTGTTGTTGTTTAACCGTGATATGTCCCGGTCTGCACCAGTTGTTATTAACATACATTATCACTCCACCGCCCCTTGCTTTCCCACTGTCTGGTGTTCGGTCTGCCCGTATTGCGTGGAAACCCTCCAGTTCAATGTTAGCATCTGCTGCTAGTTCTGATAGCCACGTCTCAGTGAATAACATAAGGCAGCACTCCCAGTATATGCTATCGTAGCGGGAGATAGCCACTAGCTCATCTGTCTTTCCTATTATCGATCGTACATTCCCCATAACAAAGGATGGGAGGGTGGGTCTGTACCTTATATTCCTTGCCCGCCGTCTTACACCAGCACGACACCCACGTCGTTTTCGTCTTATTTCTCCCGGTATGTCGAGTTTTTTCGTTCGCACCGAGTGGCGGTTAAGTGCTAACAGCTGGACCCTGTTGTACCGTCTCCTGCTATAAACAGTGGCTCCGTCCACCAGCTCGGGAGGCATTTGGGGCGATCTGTGTGTCCGCGATGTATAAGGTGTCGCCAATCAGAAGTCGCCGGATCAGAAAGTTAGAGGAAGAAAAAAAATCAGAATTGAGCCACTGTTGCAAAAAGGCAGCTGACTCGTGTGGCGCCGGAAGACACAACCTTGCAACTTTGTCCAATCACTGCAATTTTACCACAATTTTGGCCAATCCTCGTCAACTTCTGCCAATTTTACCAATCAAATTTGTCTCCAACTGGCGTTGAAACGCTCAGTCTAACCAATCAAATGCATCGCTGCACCACGTTCACTCCGTGTTTACAGTGAGTAGTGCATTTATAGTTTACACTGAGTAACGGAACACATCTGCAAACGGAGTGTGTGATTTAAAAAAAACACTCACCCGCGAGGTTTTCAACACCGTCCCTTCCTCTGTCTCCCCTAGCCTGCCCGTGGACGCCTCGCCACGTCTCCATCCTGACCGCGTGTGTGAAGCGCTGGGTTTGTGTTGAAAAACATGCACCTGCCCCAAAAGCACCCCATCGCAGGAGCGCGCGTGAGAGCCAGTGTTTGAACATTTACTGTATACATCTTTAGAGGTAAAATCATTATGACATCTGGTCAATGAGCTTTAAAACTGTGAATCTCCGGTGTAGACACTGGATGGACAAGCACACCCCCCCCGCCATCCCACTGTAAATGAAAGGTGTGTGTGTGTGTGTGTGTGTGTGTGTGTGTGTGTGTGTGTGTGTGTGTGTGTGTGTGTGTGAAGACCGACATGCAGCAGACAGACAGGTAGGCATGGAAAGAGAGAATATTCTCTTTTTTTTTTTTTTTTTTCAGAAAACCACAGATTCCAATAGCCAATACAGAGTAGCAGAATAATCTATTTTTTCCTCTCCGCTCGGTACCGAGTGGTTGGGGACCGTAGGGAGTTTTCAAATGAAAGTGCTGCCAATAATTTCCAAATCTATACTCTTTAACATGCATTCAATGCAGTTTAGCTGTTGTAATGGATATTGTGTTAATGTCTGTATTTGCTGTTGCACAAGAGTTTTTCTGTATTGCAGAAGTTTCTGCTTAATTTACAAATCACTATAATAGGAAATTTTTGACAATCCTGTGTTTTTCTTGTATTGTTATATAGAATATCACTGCAGTAAAATGGAAAAAAGCATCTGCTTTAAAATTTGGAATTCTTCCCACTACTTTTAGTGCAGAAAACACTTTAAAAACATTGCAACTTTTATCGCAACTTTTTAAAAAAGCTCCCGCAAATTCAGGCTTTTTGGGCCGCAACAATCATACAAACATCCCGCAAAATCCTGGAGGGACTGACTAACGGGGTGCTACCTTGACTTATATCCAAAGAGGTAAATCAAGGGGGGATTCAACCTGGAAAAAATATTTTTTTCTCTCTCCCCCATTATCATCACAAATATTTCTACATCATAGAAGTCACAAATTAATTTGAAAAAAAAAAATTCCAAATTTATGAGAAAAAAAGTTACAGGAAGGGGAAGGACCTGATACCAGTGAAGATGCAAGGAGTAGAAGTTAAGAAGGTAGATGAGTTTAAACACCTGGGGTCAACCATCCAATGCAATCCAATGGAAAATGCACAAAAAAGGTGAAGTAAGTGCAGGCAGGGTGGAACAGGTGGAGATGAGTATCAGGGGTGATTTGCGACAGAAGGATAGCAGCTAGAGTGAAAGGGAAGATTTACAAGACGGAGGTGAGACCTGCTATGATGTATAGTTTGGAGACAGTGGCGCTGACGAAAAGACAGGAGGTAGAGGTGGCAGAGTTGGAGATGGTAAAAGTCTCATTGGGAGTGATTAGAAGGGACAGAACTAGAAATGAGTACAGTATATCAGAAGGCCAGCTCAGGTCAAGCAGTTTGGAGACAAAGAGAGGCAAGGCTGAGATGATTTGGACATGTACAGAGGAGGGATAACCTGATAAAAGAACAAGCTGGAATGGGAATAACAGACCGTGTAATGTCAAAATAGGTTAAAAAAAAAAAAAGGATAACATGGGATAGGTGACAGCAAATAGTCAGCTACTCATTATATCTCACACATACCCACAGGTATGCAGAGGGAAAACGTTTGGGGGGGGGGGGGATTAAGGGGCACGAGCAGCACCACAATAAGTAGGGCTTAGCAGGTCAAAAGTTTAAGAAGCACAATTACCTGAAGGGCCTCAGATGACCCCCAAATTTCTCGCCTTCTGTTCCCTCCCAAATGCACACACACTTTCGACAGTGGCGATTTACAGCCGGCAGCGGGTGCAGGGTGGCGTGGAGTGGGGGGAAGGTGAAAACTTATCCACCACCAACAGGCTCCTGGACAGAAAGAGAGCAGTGTGAGCACAGTTTGAGTTTTGGTGAACGATCACCGCTGCGAACAGTGTCAGATTAAACGGTCGTAACTCACCTGGACTGAATGTGACCGCGTCTCCTTGGCCCGGCCCAGCCCAGCTCGGCTCAGCTGGTGTCCACATGAGAGGTGGTGACAGGGAGTAAACGGCTTCAGATAATGTATCATAATACTACATTAAGGAAACGCTCACTGGAGCCAAATGTGAATCCCATATGTGGGGAAGGGGAGACAAAGCTGTAAGATATATTGAGCAAAAGCGGGGGGAAACACTTGGATAACATACCGCCGCTAAAGCAGATTTCTGACAACTTGCAGAAACACTTTCATTTTGTGTAGTCATAGCCAGTAAATTGACAGGAGTAAAAAGCGATGTAACACTGCTGCTTTGTGACAGCTGTTGACAGGTAGTTGTGTTTTTAAACAATGATAAACTCCTTACTTCCTCTTGTATTAGGCTGCTATTTTAGAAATGTGGGTAAAGTAGCTGAAAACTATATTTAAGTAAAGCAGAAGCACATTATATTATTTACACAAGTATCAAATATACAACAGTTAGTTCCAACTGAGCAGTTTGATTGGACAATAGGGATCTTGGGAGTTATCATATAGCCTATATGTATCACTTAGTTCTGTGGTGTTCTAATAATCTTTAAATTATAGTTGCTCTCAATGGCTTCTTCCCATATGCGAGGATTGTAATGCTGTGTGGTGTATCTTAATTTCCACAGTGAGGCACTGTTTGAAAAGAGACACTCATCAAAATCCTCCATAATGGTTTTTTGTAAACATCCAAGTGAAATAAATCTGGCATGTCACTTCCATGTTCTAAATCTTACATCTATTTCCAACAAAATAGATGAGCTGAAGTTGGATTTATTATATTAGCTAGCCAACTGTAATACCCATGTGGTGAGAGACTCTTTCTTTCATCTGAAGATGCCAAAAAGTGGGCAAAGTCTGCAGAAACTAATGTGGAAATGGGCTAAAGCTAAATTCTGGTTAGCCTCTACCCGCTAAATCCACCAACAACCAAATGGACAAGCTGAGGTTGGAGTTACCATCTCATTCGGACTCCCTTACAGCAGCTAAAGAGCTAACTAGCACCCAGTGTTGGCGCAAGTCACATGACCAACCAGACCTGCTCAAGAGGAAGACCAGATACATATAGAAACAATAAGTTCTGCACTGAACAACATCTAATTTTGTTGTCTATGTATGTGAAATGACAATAAGGCTGTTCTATTCTGTATTAAATGGTATGTATTATGCTCATTATGTTGCATAGCAACAGTCAGCTGGGTAAATTCTGGACGGGCTGTTTTAGTTAGCGGAGCAAAATGACTGGCTAAACAAATGAACAAAAAAATCAGAATTCATTCTCCTGCATTGTGTTAATGGAACAGTTGCATGAAAGAAATATTAATCTTGAGATCACATGGTGATATATTCACTGATAATGCACTCCCTCTTGTGTAATATTGCTTGATTAGAACACCACTGAAGCAGAGTGGTACATATCTGGTGAAAATGAAAATAGTCACTCCTGGAACCTCTATTGTCCAGTCAGACTGCTCAGGTGGAACCATCTGCTGTATGAACAACCACACTTTTAAACCATTTTCAAATCAGTAAAATCAAAAATAATGCAGCTTATGACCAAATCTACTTGAGTAAAAGAAGAGGTCTTCTTCATATGTAAATGTACCCAAGAACAAGTAAAAAGTATCACACAATAAAACTACTCAGTGTAGTACAATGTTGTGGAAAAGGTAACTTAAACTAGTACATGTACTTGAGTAAATGTAACTAGTAGGGCTGTGATAATTAATGCATTAACTTTTTCGATTAATGTGGCCAATTAACGCATTAAAAAATTGGCACTGTCAGGTCACTCCCTGAGATTTGGCTCAAAAGACAGCTCAGCTTAAAACAAGAGTAGCTCTTGTTTAAATTTATATCACACTGAAATAATCTTTCGGTTGCAGGGTGACTTCACCCTGCGCACCCCCCCCCCCCACTTAAAGCACGCACACATATGTGCACCAGAGGTTGTGTTAACTGAAAATTGTCCTTCACTGACAGATGTTTTCAGCAATGACTGAAAATTCTGAAAGCTGTCTGTCATTTGACAGATTACACTGAGGATGGTATAATTAAGGTCTATTAAAATGACGAATTTTTACAAGCCTATCTGTCAAAATGACAATAAAAAAGTCTAGTGCAACCTCTGCCGTGCACACACCTGACCCAGTATTATTGATTAGGGCTGCTTGCTGAAAAGTATGACAAGCCAGAGAATTTATAATATAAAATGAATAAAAGCTTCTAACCTAAGGTTAGAATTGCTCCGTTTGTACTTTTTAAGAGTTGAAACAATTAGGGAAGTTACTCTAAGTAGGGCAATGACTTCCTCTCTGACTATCTCAAAATAAAACAGGAAATGTGACAATAATATTAAGCAGAGAAATTGACTCCCTCTTGATAATGAGCTGAAAAAGAATATTACAAATTAAGTTTTTAAACTGAATATACTGTCATGATTAGAGAGAGAGAGAGAGAGAGAGAGAGAGAGAGAGAGAGAGAGAGAGAGAGACTTTATTGATCCCAAGTGTTCTATGTTCCTGTAGGTGTTTTTTTTATTTATTGTTGTTCAATATTCATTCATTCATCTTCTTCCGCTTAATCCTTTTCGGGTCACAGGGCGGCCTGCGACCCGATGCTGGGAGCCTATCCCAGCATCTTTGGGCGAGAGGCAGGGTACACCCTGGACAGATCGCCAGTCCATCGCAGGACCAACACAGAGAGACAGACAACCATTCACTCTCACAGTCATACCTAAGGACAATTTAGAATCCCCAGTTTGATGCCAATTAACCTAACTTGCATGTTTTTGGCATGTGGGAGGAAACCGGAGAAATCCCGGAGTAAACCCACACAGACACGGGGAGAACATGCAAACTCCACACAGATTGTTGGTCGGGGGCTGGGATCGAACGAGAGTCGCAAATATGTTCATTGAATAAAAACGCAATAAAAAGTTTTACAATTACTTATAGAAAAATGTATAATTCATTTGTTAACATTTTTTAATCGATGCACAGCCATAGTCAGTGGTTTCTACCCATCTCTGGTCAGCATTATGGTCTAAACGCGGCATTGGTTCACCCCGGTGTTAGGGGATGTGACTGGTCCCTGCTTTAATCTAGACCCTCCTTGGCTGTAGGCAGTCAGTAGAAACCGCTGAGGTGTGACTGGACCTGAAGTGACAGGAGGCATCTCCTCGTCAAAACGAGATTAGCAGGGCGGGGTCACATCACTCTTGAGTCACACACACACACACAACCCTTGGGCATGGCGGACTAAAACCAGCCAGGAATTCAACAAGGGAAAAGCAGTAAAAGTCCATCCAAAGAGTTAAACATCTCTGTCTGTCAGCCGAAGCTCTGGTAATTCCATCTCAAACATTTCTTCATTATCAGTGAGAGACACAAAACTGTCTTCATGTGGACGCCTGATTCCCAGACTTATTTTAGAAGAAGAAGGAGAAGAATTAATGTGGGCTGTAATTTGGGGAGATTTATGTGGACCGGTGTGCAACAGGAAAAAAGGCATGTTTGCCTCCAGAATGGTCTCCACTGGGAGCCAAACATCTGACAAAAATAGTCCTATAGTTGTAATTTAAGGCCCGTGTAGAATAACTTTCTCTGTTCTTGACCAGGTAGAGTAATGTCACGGCAGCTGCCAAAGACAACCAATGTTTGATGAGTGCACCAGGCCCAGTGGTGGAGTTCAGGGAGAACCTGAGCTAAGCACAATAGCTCAGAATGAGGGGATAATGTCTAGGCCAGGAACAAACTCAGTGGTATCAAAGAGAAAGTACTCTTCTCAGATGGCCACGATGATCCAGTGAGTGCAGACCACACCGCAGCTAATGATCTTAACACTCATTTAAACCCAGGCGCACACAGAGTCGTGTGCGTGATACCGCATCGAAACAGGAGCATCACCCCTGGGCGGGGGTTGTGGGGTTCTCGAAGGGAGACGGGAATGAAAAAGGAGAACGTGAACGAGTCTGAAACAGAGATGGGAGATATGGAGCAATGAAAGAGCAGGTAAGTGTTTCCCCATGTGCACCCGGAGCAGCGGCTGACCCTGGAAACAGGGCCTCCACCTCCACCCCTTCCTCTGGCGCCGAATGCCCACAGGCAGGGCCGTGTCTAGCTTTTTAGGGGCTCGATGCAATACTGCATGTAGGGGATCCATATAAATGTGACAAATTTATGAGCAAAAAGGTTCAAATTTAAGATGGAAAAAGAGTGAATTCATGATAAAAAAAAAGCTGCAAATTCATAAGGAAAAAGTCACAAATTTATGAGAAAGTAAGTCAAAAAATTTACAAGAAAAAGTAGTAAATTCATAAGAAAAGTTGTAAGTTTATGATAAACAAATCACAATTTTATTAGAACAAAGTTGCCAGTTTAAAAGGAAAAAGTAACAAATTTAAGGAGAAAAACAGCTGCAAATTAATGAAGAAAAGTTGCAACTTTACAAGAAAAGTCACATATTTATGTGAAATAGCTGCACACTTATGAGAAAAAAGTAGTGAATTTAGTGAAATTTAACATAAAATGTTGCAAAATTATGAGAAAGAAGTTGCAAATTTATGAGGAAAAATGCTGCAAATTTACAAGAAAAGTTGCAAATTTATGAGGAAAAAAATGAAAAGTTACAAGAAAATGGCAAATTTAAGAGGAAAAAAATTGCAGTTTTATAAGAAAAATTTTTTGAAAATTTACAAGAAATTGCAACTTTATGAGAAAATATGTCACAACAGAAAAAGTCACAAATTTACAAAAAGGAGTAAATTCATAAGAAATGATGCCAGTTTATAAGAAATAAATAACAATTTTATTAGAAAAACAGCAAATTTTCAAGGAAAATGTAAAATTTATGAGAAGAGTCACAAATTTAAAAGAAACGTTGCAAATTTATGAGAAAATGTAAATTCATAACAAATGTTGCAAGTTTATGATAAATGAGTAGAAATTTTATAAGAAAAAAAGTTGTAAATTTATAGGAAAAAAGGAAAATGAAAAAGAAAAAAACCCAGCAAAATTAAGAGGGGAAAAAAACAGCATTTTTATGAGTAAAAAATGTTGCAAATTTCCAAGGAAAAAAATGAAGGTAATTTTAATTCTCCCTCTGAAAACTGTCAAGGGTGAAGGCATAGCTTGGGGGCCTCATAATGGCCCGTAGCGTGTGTACTCTGCTTTAAAGGGCTCTGCCCATAGGCACTGAGGAGTCACAGGAGCGAGGAAGAGCAGCCAAAAACAGTCGACTAAACCCTCATCATCTCCATAGGAGCTCCTCCACTAAAGGCCTCCGGTGCGGTCCACGAGGAGAACACCGAAACACTCTGCTCCACCTCTACGGCCCTCCTGGGACAATAACGGACTCCAACATAAACTGACTTCATCCTGGGGAGGAGCCATAATGTTGGTGGACACCAATTTTAGCGAAGGAAGTTTGTCTGTTTTTCAGATGGAATATCTGGAAGTGTCTGACTCCACTGGAAATTTATATAAACAGGCCAATATTCTACTGCTGTTCTACTGTCAGTATCTTGTATAAACAATAGGGTGATTACATTTTAAAATGGTAGCTTAAAACCAGGCCTGTTTCTAGCTTTCTGGGGGCCTTATGCAAGATTGTGTTTGGGGGTGGTGGGGGGGTGGTTTCAAAAATCTCTCCCCTCCCAACAACATGTGTCACTGTCTAGATGAGCAGGGAAAAAGAACCATTAAATAGAATAAAAATTTAATCAGCATCCAGAAACATTTCCATTTGAAAGCTGTAAAACTAGAAGAAAAAAGTTGCAAATTTATAAGAAAAAAAGTCAATTTATGCAATTCTGTTTATGCAATTTTGTTTTCATAAGTTTGTGACCTTTTCTGATAAACTTGCAACTTTTTCCTAATAAATGGTTTGGGTTTTTTTCATGTAACTTTGCAACATTTGTCCTCAAAAATTTATGACTTTTTTCAGATTTTCTAAAACTTGTAAATTTTTTACATTCATATGGATGCTGTTTATTTTATTTTCTGCTCATCTGGACAATGACTCAATTTTATTTTGTTATATTTTAGTTGGGAGAGAAGAGATTTTGTTTACATTGTGGTGAACACACATGGGACCTGTTGAACCGGTTTTGTGACTCACATTTTAGGTCAGAACAAAGGCAGGAATCTTAGCCTTGGTATGCAAGGCTGGAGACTGTGGGGGGTCAATTAAGGGATTAAGGAAAGGATGCATGGGAGACAGTGGAAGTGATATCATGGAGAGAAATGCATTGTGACTGTCTTTATTATGCAAGGTGGTCTGTGTGACATGTGATCTATGAGGTGTGAAGTCCCTGATATTTAAGGACGAGAGTTTACTGTTTCACTCTCTTTTTTTCTCTGCTTTGAAATGATGGAGATGTGAATAAAGCTGACTCTGAGAAAGAACTCTGCCTCGTCATTTTCACATCTTCCACACTGGTGACCTGAGACGTATCATGGAAGAAGAAAATTCCCCCGGGCCAGCCGCGTCAGGAGCCCCCAGCCAAGCGAATGCCACTACAGTCCAGCTACCGGATTTTTGGCAGAACAATCCGCGCTCCTGGTTCAACGCGGTTGAGGCGCAGTTCAACCTCCGGGGGATATCGGTAGATGCCACGAAATTCTACCACGTAGTCGCAAAGCTGGACAACAACACGGCCCAGCATGTGGAGAGCCTGATCGACCAGCCGCCAGAGAGCGACAAATACAGCGCGTTGAAGGCTGCACTCATCCAGCAATTCACCCCCTCGGCCGAGGAGCGAGCAGAGAGGCTCCTGGCGCTGACGGAGGGGGAAAACGACATGCCCGCGAACCTGATGGAGAAGTTGTTGAGGTTGAAAGACTCTGACGACGATCACTTCATTTTCACCCACCTTTTCCTCAGGACTCTACCGTCAGCAGTGAGAGCGGTTCTGGCCAGTTCGCCACTGTAGGCCCTACAGGACTACCGTGCGCTGGGCCGAGAGGCGCAGCGGATTGTCAACGCCACCAAGCGGCGCGCAGCCACGGCCGCTGCAGCGGAACTCGTCGCGACTACTGGAGAAGACAGGAGGCCAGAGGCAGCGGTGCCAGACTCACCGACGACAGTGGCAGCAAGGGCCAGGGAGCGTGGACCGGACGTCTTTTGTTTCTACCATCGCCGCTTCGCAGAGAGGGCAGGCAAGTGTGTACCACCGTGCCAGTTCGGGCGTTCGGGCAACACCAAGACCGGGGGTTGGTAGCAGCCGCGGCTCTCGGGGAAGAGAAGAAGCTGCTCTACTTGTCGGACGCACGCTCCGGGAGGCAGTTCCTCGTCGACACAGGCTCCCAGTTGAGTTTCATCACACCTTCCTACGCGGACAGACTGGCTGGTTCTGGAGGTCCCCGGGTGACAGTGGCGAACGGCTCGGAGATTAAGACCTTTGGTGAGAAGACTCTGCTTCTGTCTCTACACGGCCGTGCATATGAGTGGACTTTTGTTGTAGCAACAGTAAATTTCAATATGCTGGGGGCTGATATTTTGTGCTCACATGGGTTGTTGGTTGATCTCGCTAACAGGCGCCTGGTTAATGCACTTTCTTTTGATTCTATCCCCTGTACAGCGCGAGTGGCCCCGCCAACAGCACAAGCCAACGTCACAGCAGCAGGCGGTAAGTTCCACACACTGCTCACTCAGTTCCCAGCACTCACTGTCCCCACTTTTTCGGCAACAGTCGCTAAGCACGGGGTGGAGCATTTTATTACCACTACCGGACCGCCCGTTTTTGCAAAAGCTCGGCGCTTGGACGCAGTTAAACTAGCCATAGCGCGCGAGGAGTTCGGCAACCTGGAGAGGTTGGGCATTATCCGACGTTCAAACAGTCCGTGAGCTTCCCCCCTACATATGGTCCCGAAAGCTGACGGATCATGGCGCCCTTGCGGGGATTTCCGCAGGTTAAACAATGCTACAGCCCATGACCGCTACCCAATCTCACATATCTAAGATTTTTCGGTTCATTTGGCAGGGGCGTGCATTTTTTCTAAAATAGACTTGGTCCGCGGTTACCACCAAGTCCCAGTGCGCGCTGAGGACATACCCAAAACAGCGGTAATAACTCCGTTTGGTTTATTCGAGTTTTTACGCATGCCATTCGGACTTAAAGGGGCTGCTCAGACATTCCAACGCATGATGGACGCGGTGCTTCGCGATCTCCCTTTCGTGTTCGTCTACCTGGACGATATTTTAGTAGCCAGCGCGTCCGAAGACGAACACGAAAAACACCTGACCACAGTTTTCCGAAGGTTGGGAGATCATGGGTTAATAATCAACCCAGCGAAGTGTCAGTTCGGGGTGGCGCAGATCGATTTTTTAGGACACCACGTCTCCCCCGAAGGAGCAGTTCCGCTGCCTGACAAAGTGCGCGCTGTGGCAGATTTTCCCCGGCCGCAGACAGTCAGGGCGTTGCAGGAGTTTTTGGGAATGGTGAATTTTTATAACCGTTTTCTCCCCCGTGTGGCGCAACTTATGCAGCCGCTGTATGGCGTGCTCAAAAAAAAGAAACCCGCGGATAAGGTTGAGTGGTCCCCGGAGCGGGACCAAGCGTTCTCGGAGGTGAAAGCAGCCTTGGCAAAGGCTGCATTGTTGGCACACCCAGATCCAACAGCCCGCATAGTGCTCACCACTGACGCGTCAGAGGTGGCCATAGGGGCGGTTGTGGAGCAACATGTAGCCGGGGTTTGGCAGCCCCTCGCATTTTTCAGCAGGACCTTGCGCGATAGCGAACGTAAATACAGCGCGTTCGACAGGGAGCTGCTCGCTCTCCATTTGGCCATCCGCCACTTTCAGTTCTGGCTGGAAGGACGCGCTTTCACCGCGTTCGTTGATCACAAACTGTTAACATTCGCGATGGCCAAGGTCTCTGAACCGTGGTCAGGCCGGCAGCAGAGACAGCTGGCCGCCATATCGGAGTTTACCACTGATATTCAGCATGTGGCGGGCAAACTCAATGTAGTGGCAGATTGCCTCTCGCGCGCCGTGGCGGCCCCAGTCAGCGTAGGGTTAGATTATGCAGCCATGGCCGCGGAGCAGGTTAATGACGCGGACGTGCGCACGCTCCAGTCTGGACCAACAGGGTTAAGGCTGGACAGCAGGGTGCTGCGAGACGGTATGCCCCCCCCAATCTGCGATGTCTCCACTGGACGGCCGCGTCCAGTAGTACCGGCCGTGTGGCGCCGCCGCGTTTTTGACTCGGTTCATTCTTTGGCGCACCCTGGAGTGCGCGCGTCGGTCAAAATGGTGGGAGAGAAATTTGTGTGGCCAAGCCTCCGCAAACAGGTGAAAGAGTGGGCAGCAGCCTGCACGGCGTGTCAACGAGCCAAAGTACACAGGCACACGAGGGCTCCTTTGGAACAGTTTCACATTCCGGCCAAGAGGTTCGATCACGTTCATGTGGACCTCGTTGGACCCGTCCCGCTGTCACAGGGGTGCGCACATCTTCTGACAATGGTGGACCGCACCACGCGCTGGCCTGAAGTGGTCCCGCTGGCATCAACCACGGCCGAGGAAGTGGCACGCGCGTTTTTAACAGCTTGGGTGGCGCGCTTCGGCGTTCCGTCGGACATTACGTCCGACAGAGGCACTCAATTTGTTTCCGAGCTTTGGTCGACAATGGCCCGCAGCCTGGGTGTCACAATTCACCGCACAACCGCGTACAATCCGCAGGCTAACGGGTTATGCGAACGTTTTCATAGGTCATTGAAAGCGGCTCTCAGAGCGTCACTGACGGATACAAATTGGGTTGACAAGTTACCATGGGTGTTATTGGGGTTGCGTTCTGCACCTAAAGAGGATCTAGAAGCCTCACCAGCGGAGCTCGTGTTTGCGCAGCCACTCCGGCTGCCTGGGGAGTTTCCCCCAGATAACCCTGCACCAAACGTCTCCCCGTCTCAGCTGTTGCAGAGTAACATAGAATCAAGCACGCTGCCCGGCCCCGCGCACCACAGTTTTCCGCGCGTTTTTGTGCCTAAAACTTTGAAGAACGCAGAGTTTGTTTTTGTTAGACACGATGTGCATCGAACCCCGTTGCGGCCGCCTTATGATGGACCACTCAGAGTGCTAGAAACAGGGGACAAGCAGTTTTTGCTAGATTTGGGGGGTAGGAAAGAGAAAATTGGCATAAACAGACTTAAACCAGCTTTTGTGGTGGCAGATGAGGAAGTGCTGTTGGCAAAGGCCCCGCGGCGAGGTAGACCACCACGGAGGGTTTCACACAGTAATGTTTCCCAAAGTAATGTTTCCCCAAAACACCCGCAGAGACTGACAAAGTGTTTCCGCCCCCAGACGGCAAACCCCCAGCGTGACAGCGCCGCAGAGACGGTTTATTTATTTATTTAGCGAATGCAAAGTCCTTAAGCCAAGCAGTTGCCTCCTGGTTTGCTGTATGGAGGGTGTGTAATCCTCCTTCCAGTCTTTGGAGCGGGCAAGCCTCTATGATGTGTTCCATAGTTTGCTCCTCTCCACATGCGCACAGTGGACTAGGGCTACTGCCCCATCTGTGAAGGCTGGCCAAGCAGGGGCCATGTCCAGTCCTGAAGCGATTGAGTGTACCCGGGCTCGCCTGGGGAAGCTAATGATCCTACCAGCAGACTAAATTCGAAGAGACGACGCCTCTGTGCCAAGTCAAAGAAGAATCCTAGTCACAGTCCTAAAGCCGAAAGCAGAGACGGTGAACCCCAGCTACAGCAGATTCGGCAGGAGGCTGAAGCCTATCCAGCATGTGGACTGATGTGTATTGATGCTATCACGGCATACATGTGGTTATCTTCTTGTTGTTCTGTTTTTCTAAAATGCTGGGGGGGCTTGTGTGGTGAACACACATGGGACCTGTTGGACCGGTTTTGAGACTCACATTTTAGGTCAGAACAAAGGCAGGAATCTTAGCCTTGGTATGCAAGGCTGGAGACTGTGGGGGGTCAATTAAGGGTTTAAGGAAAGGATGCATGGGAGACAGTGGAAGTGATATCATGGAGAGAAATGCATTGTGACTGTCTTTATTATGCAAGGTGGTGAAATGCATTGTGACTGTCTTTATTATGCAAGGTGATCTGTGTGACATGTGATCTATGAGGTGTGAAGTCCCTCATATTTAAGGACAAGAGTTTACTGTTTCACTCTCTTTTTTCTCTGCTTTGAAATGATGGAGATGTGAATAAAGCTGACTCTGAGAAAGAACTCTGCCTCGTCATTTTCACATCTTCCACACCATTCCATTTAATGGGATTTTCACATCTAACCAGTTTATTCCAGACTTAATTCAGTTCTGCTCCATAAAACCTCCCCTGAACCACGGTCTGGACCAAAGACCAGAAATTTGGTCCGACAAAAACAGGTGGTCTCAGTGCGGCTGACGCTGAACCTTGAACCAGTTTTAGTGTGTGAAAGCAATTTTCAGAAAGGTTTGGATTTTCAAATAAAACACAGGTTTAAGTCAGCTAGTAAGAGGGAAAATGAGCCATGGCAACACTCAGAGAGGAGGAAATATGGTTGTTAGTGGCATAAACAGTCACTTTTAAAAAAAAATCATAAAATTGCAGAAACATAATTGAGGAGCAATGCCACCTGAAAATCATCAGGGCTGACGAGAAGGTCAGATGTCCTTTTTATTGAAGACCTGGATAATATTCTAGCCTCACTAAACTAGCTGACCAACTAGTATGATGGAGTCTTCCCAAGTTTCAAATTAAAGTGCGGTTACGGATGCATCCAGAGCTGCAGAAAACACCTTGGAGGGTGAGTAGCATGTTGGCTAACTACTGGTCTGCTAACAACACAGATGCCACTTTCAGTCAGTCTGCAGTCTCTGTTAAAGCTGGATTAGAATGGAATTCTATCCCAAAATCCATCAGAGAATTGGATTCATATAAATTATTTAAAGAAATGGCTAACTGACAATCAGCTCTGCCAGCATTAGAACTGAGTCGCACTTCTAATGGCCTCAGTGTTTCTGTGCTGAACTCCTCTTGCTGCCACCTGCTGCTGTCTTAGTCTGTCTTTATGTGCCTGCATGCATGGTTTACTGTTGCTTTGTTTTGTTATGTATATATTATTGTTTGCTTCCGTTTGGCATGTTTCTTTTGTGTCTAATAATTCTGTTTACTGTATGTGGTTTTAACATAGCTCATATTTTAACTTACACCAACACCTCTCATCTTATTGTCTTGCATGATTTGGACTGTTTGTCACATGTTTTAAATGTTTTAATCACGTTTTTGTGACAATAGTTTATAGTAGAAGGACGTTTTAATAATCTTTGTTATCCATCCATCCATCCATCCATCCATCTTCTACCGCTTTTCCGGAGGTCCGGGTCGCGGAGGCAGCAGTTCAAGCAGAGAAGCCCAGACTTCCCTCTCCCCAGCCACCTGCTCCAGCTCTTCAGAGGGGATACCAAGGCGTTCCCAGACTAGCTGGGAGACATAGTCTCTCCACCGAGTCCTGGGTCTGCCCCGGGGTCTCCTCCCAGTGGGACGTGCCTGAAACACCTCAAGTGGGAGGCGTCCAGGAGGCATCCTAATCAGATGCCCATACCACCTCAACTGACTCCTTTCAATGTGGAGGAGCAGCGGTTCTACTCTGAGCCTCTCCCGGATGACTGAGCTCCTCACCCTATCTCTGAGGGTGAGTCCAGCAATCCTACGGAGAAAGCTCATTTCAGCCGCTTGTATCCGCGATCTCGTTCTTTCGGTCATTACCCAAAGCTCGTGACCATAGGTGAGAGTAGGAACGTAGATTGACTGGTAAATCGACAGCTTTGCCTTAGAACTAAGCTCCCTCTTCACCACAACAGACCGGTACAACGTCCGCATCACTGCAGATGCTGCTCCAATCCGTCTGTCGATCTCTCGCTCCATTTTCCCCTCACTCGTGAACAAGACCCCAAGATACTTAAACTCCTCCACTTGGGGCAGGAGCCTGTCCCCAACCCGGAGAGGACGATCCACCTTTTTCCGGCTGAGGACCATGGACTCGGACTTGGAGGTGCTGATTCTCATCCCAGCCGCTTCACACTCAGCGGCAAACCGTCCCAGCAAGAGCTGTAGGTCATTGCTGGATGAAGCCAACAGGACAACATCATCTGCAAACAACAGAGATGAGATCCTGTGGTCACCAAGCATGACACCCTCCATTCCCTGGCTGCGCCTAGAAATCCTGTCCATAAAAATTATGAACAGGACCGGTGACAAAGGGCAGCCCTGGCGGAGTCCAACTCTCACTGGGAATGACTCCGACCGAGTGTTGGCAATGCGAACTAAACTCTCACAACGGTCGTACAGAGACCGAATAGCTCGTAACAACAAGCCCGATACCCCATACTCCCGAAGCACCCCCCACAAAAATCCACGAGGGACGCGGTCAAATGCCTTCTCCAAGTCCACAAAACACATGTAAACTGGTTGGGCAAACTCCCACGAACCCTCAAGAATTCTCGAGAGGGTAAAGAGCTGGTCCGATGTGCCACGGCCAGGACGAAAACCATATTGCTCCTCCTGAATCCGAGGTTCGACCAACGGCCGGACTCTCCTCTCCAGTACCTTGGCATAGACCTTCCCAGGGAGGCTGAGGAGTGTGATCCCTCTAAAGTTGGAGCACACCCTCCGGTCCCCTTTTTTGAAGAGAGGAACCACCACCCCGGTTTGCCATGCCAAAGGCACTGCCCCCGACCTCCACGCAATGTTGCAGAGGCGTGTCAACCATGACAACCCAACAACATCCAGGGCCTTGAGGTACTCGGGGCGAATCTCGTCCACCCCCGGGGCCCGGCCACCAAGGAGATTTTTAACCACCTTGGCGACCTCAGCCCCTGTGATAGGCGAGTCATCCCCCTCGTCCCCAAACCCTGCTTCCTCTGTGGAAGGCGTATCAGTGGGATTGAGGAGATCCTCGAAGTATTCCTTCCACCGCCCGACGATATCCCCAGTTGAAGTCAACAGTGTCCCATCCGCACCATACACAGTGTGGACGGGGAGCTGCTTTCCCCTCCTGAGCCGCCGAACAGTTTGCCAGAATCTCTTTGAAGCCGACCGAAAGTCTTGTTCCATGGCCTCACCGAACTCCTCCCATACCCGGGTTTTTGCTTCAGCAACCACCCGAGCTGCACTCCGCTTGGCCTGCCGGTACACCTCAGCTGCTTCGGGAGTCCCACAAGCCAACCAAGCTTGATAGGACTCCTTCTTCAGCTTAATGGCCCCCCTCACCACTGGTGTCCACCACTTGGTTCGGGGGTTGCCACCACGAGATGCACCGACCACCTTGCGGCCGCAGCTCTGGGCTGCCGCTTCAACAACAGAGGTGGAGAACATGGCCCATTCAGACTCCATGTCTCCAGACTCCCTCGGAATGTGGTTGAAGTTCTTCCGGAGGTGGGAGTTGAAGACCTCCCGGACAGGGGCCTCAGCCAGACGCTCCCAGCACACCCTCACTATACGTTTGGGTCTACCAGGTCTGAATGGCTTCCTCCCCTGCCATCGGATCCAACTCACCACCAGGTGGTGATCAGTTGACAGCTCTGCACCTCTCTTTACTCGGGTGTCCAAGACATACGGTCGCAGGTCTGATGATACGATAACAAAATCGATCATCGACCTGCGGCCTAGGGTGTCCTGGTGCCAGGTGCACATATGGACACCCTTATGCTTGAACATGGTGTTCGTTATAGACAGACTGTGGTTAGCACAGAAGTCCAATAACTGAACACCACTCGGGTTCAGATCGGGCAGGCCGTTCCTCCCAATCACCCCCCTCCAGGTTTCACTGTCGTTGCCCACGTGCGCATTGAAGTCCCCCAGTAGGACAATGGAGTCTCCAGGAGGAGCACCCTCCAGCACCCCAGTCACAGACTCCAAAAAGGGTGGGTACTCTGAAACATCATTTGGTGCATAGGCACAAATGATGGTCAGGACCCGTTTCCCAACCCGAAGGCGCAGGGAAGCAACCCTTTCGTCCACCGGGGAAAACTCCAATATAGAGGCAGCAAGGTGGGGCGATACAAGAATACCTACCCCTGCTCGTCGCCTCTCGCCCGGGGCAACTCCAGAAAAGGCCAAGCTCCAGCCCCTCTCCAGGAGACTGGTTCCGGAACCGGAGCTGTGTGTTGAGGTGAGGCCGACTATATCTAGCCGGTATCGCTCAATCTCGTACACCAGCTCAGGCTCCTTCCCCACCAGAGAGGTGACATTCCACGTACCAAAAGCCAGTTTAGAAAGCTTGGGATCAGTCCGCCAAGGTCTCCGCCTTTGACTGCCACCTAATCCACATAGCACCGGACTTCCATGATCCCTCCTGCAGGTGGTGAACCTACTGGAGGGCGGACCCATGTAACTCCTTCGGGCTGAGCCCGGCCGGGTCCCATGGGTGGAAACCCGGCCACCAGACGCTAGCCTTCGAGCCCCTCCCCCAGGCCTGGCTCCAGGGTGGGGCCCCGGTAACCCCATACCGGGCGGGGTACACTGAATCCTTGATATACAATTTATCATGAGAGTCTGTTGGATCGTTCTTCGTCTGGCCCTTCACCCAGGACCAGTTTGTCTTGGGAGACCCTATCAGAGGCAAATTGCCCCGGACAACATAGCTCCTGGGATCACTGGGGCACGCAAACCCCCCCACCACGATAAGGTGACGATCCATGAGGGGGAATCTTTGTTATTAATGCCAATATTTCTGTTATTAGTTCTCTTGTTCATTTTTTTTCATCAGTTCTTCATTTGGCCAGCCGCTCTTATTTTGAAGGTTTACAAGACTGGATAGAAGCCCTTAATGTGAAAGTTCACTCACAAAGAGAAAATGATTTTCATATCT
Source organism: Pholidichthys leucotaenia (assembly GCA_020510985.1). Lineage (NCBI taxonomy): Eukaryota > Metazoa > Chordata > Actinopteri > Cichliformes > Pholidichthyidae > Pholidichthys > Pholidichthys leucotaenia. The sequence continues at coordinate 133,522,668 of CM035843.1, forward strand.
GCAGAGTGCAGACTGGAAATGTTTATCTTCATCTGTCTCCGCCGTTTCATGTGCTTAGCTAGATCTGCTTTGATCCTATTGGTTGGGCTTTTTATCTCTGGTGGCTGCAGACATTCTCAACGAGCAGCTGCATGCAGGAGGTGGGAGAGGAGCAGCGGCACTGAGGAGACATTTCCTCAGCAGCAGCAGCTGCCAGCTCACGTTGATGTGACAAATTATATTCGATAGGTGTGATATAGGCATTTTATGTATCACAAGTGGCAAAACATCGAATATATTTGACATATAGCCCAGCCCTGGTTTGGACCTTAGTGTGGACTTTCTGGTGTTAAAACAGCCTTAACCTGTTTGTACTTTCCCCCTCTTACAAAAATAGAGTCCCCCAAGCATAATCTTACATAGGGCCCCCCAAAAAGCTAGAAACAGCCCTGATGTTATCATACAGCAAAAGAAAAATTTGCTGTTCTGAAACAGTGTCAAAATCAATTACAGCATCAGAATTAAAACATGGTATAAATCACAGAGAGCTTATTTGGAGTGGTGCTTAGGGCCAAAAAATGTGCTGCTTTGGGGGAAGAGCAGAGAGGAAAACATCTGACCACAGGTGCTCTGTGATGTGTCTGCCCGCTTCCAGGTTTAAGATTTGTTGTCATGAGAAAAGAAAGGCACGCAGCCACTAAACAGAAACCGCTCCCCATCTCCTCCTCACATATCTGTTTAGACTTCAGAGGTCAGCCATGACTCCATCAGACTTGCATTAAAGCCCATCATGCACACGGAGGTGCACGCACGTAAACACATGTGCACAATGACATGCTCAGATCCTCCTGGCCCCAGAGACGGTTATGGATTTCCTGCGTGTCAGTTTTTACAGTATGCCGGTCCCAAGCAGCACAGCAGTAAAGTGGAATGAAGACAAAATAGGAAAACCTGACTCTGTACAACAAGGCCTCATGTTCTGTCTGTGCTAAGTAGAGACAACGGAGCAGAACACGACCTGCAGGTTAAGAAGAGGTGTTATATTGGGGGAGGATTGCTCATGAGGGCAACTGTGTGATGCAAGCATATCTGCAGATATTTAAAAATGACAAAAAATGTGCAGTTTTACATCAGTGAGTCAACTGAAGCAGGTATAGTTTTAGCTCCAGGACCGTGGTTCAGAGAAGGATTTACACCTAAAATTTTGGTCCAAACCAAACTGAAAAGTCCGAAAGTCCAGACCAAATGAGTTAGGTGTGAAGCACCACTAAAAAAAAAATCTGGAATTTATATGGTAAATCTGACTGGCTCCAAGATTAATTCTGTTGTGTGATGAGGCAAGCTGCACCTTTTGCATAATCCTGCTAATCAAAGTACCTTCCTGGCAGAGGTAGCTAAGTACGCATTTATTTAAGTGCTACACAGGAACGTGTAAGACTTTCTATTCATGCAGCACACTACTTTGAGATTTACTCACTTCGCCTAGAGAACAAGGGCCCTTTTACACAGATGGAGATCTGTGAGTGACTACTGAGAGATCAAAAATTGACCTGCTCTCTCAGCGACCCTCTAATCTAATCTCCATGGTCCTCAGAGTTTTGACTCATCCCAAAACAACCAACAATCTCTAAAGGGAAGTGATCTCTCAGCAATCTTAGCAATCTTTCAGTGATTTCTCAATGAACGCTCAATGATCTCATTGATCTCCCAGTGATCTCTCAGTGATCTCTCAGTAATCTGATTACTGAGAGATCTTGGCGATTGCTGAGAGATCAATGAAAGATTGTTGAGAGATCTGACCAAAAGGCTGTTCTTGACCTTCTGGAAATGTTTCTTCTTCAGAGACAAGACCCAGAGGCTCTCTGACACCCCATAAATGCTCAGCAGTCTCTATGGTTACCCAAGAAACTCTCAGTGATCCCTCAGTGATCCCTCCTGGTCTCTTGACTACCCTGATTTCATATTAATGCACCTGTTGAGAAATTTAGAAGCAAAATTACACCAAAGTGTAGTGTGCCTATTCACTCCTGCATGCCAAGGAAACAATGATGTCACTGCTATAACAAGAGCACTCTGAGGTGAGTGCAATGTTCCCCGCCTCCTTTTTCTTTGAAGATCCCAATACTGACTGACGGAGAGCAGTTTTCAACTTTTCAATATAATTACTGTGGTAGAACCAAATTATGATAAGCCCATCATGCACGAATACTACAAAGTATACAACCCATAGTTGTAGGTCAGGATCCCAAGGTGGAGCAAATATGGTGACCCTAGAGAGCTTTACATGTTCTATAGTACGGATCACAGGGAGTGCCAACCTTGACCTTTGACCTTTGGACCCCAAACCTGTAGTCAGAGGTTATGGTCTCAGAGTGAACCTGTGTACCAGGTTTGGTGACCCTAGTTTTCTTTGTTGTTGAAATATACTTTATAAGGCATTTTGATGTTGACCTTGCAAACCAAAAACCACAGTCACACTTCAGGGTCAAAGGATGAACCTGTGTACCAAGTTTGGTGGCCCTAGCTTTACTTGTACAGTAATAAGGCATGTTAACTTTGACCTTTGACCTTTTGACCCCAAACCCATAGTCATAGGTCAGGACCCCAAGGTGAACCTGTGTAGCAAGTTTGGTGACCCTAACTTTCTTTGTTGTTGAGATATAGTTTGTAAGCCATTTTGTTGTTGACTTTTGACCTTGCGATTCCACAACCATAGTCACACTTCAGGGTAGGGCTGTCGCGATAACCACAATTATGTAATAACGCGCTATGGACAACCCTACCACAGAGGAAAACAAGCAACCGCAACAACCGCGGTGTTCACTTTTTTGTGTGTGTGTGGCTAAATCTCAAACAACGAGATGTAAAGTGTATTTCACATCTCGTTAAAATACATGTAAAGTGTATTTTTATTGCCAACAGCATGTTTGCACCCGGTATTGATGGCGGCAGCACCCGGTACTGTGGAAGCTTTCACAGTGTGGGACACTCTTTCTCCAGACGGACTCCAGCAGGCAGTGGGGGAAGCATTTGGACTCCTTGCTAAATACAGCCATGACAGTGAGCACTGAAAGGGCACAAAGTGTATTATTTCCTTATGAGCAGAGTGCGTATGATCCTGACAACTGAGCGCCGATAGCAAAACAACTACTGCATAGTGAATTGCTTGTTTGAACGTGATTTTTCAGACAGCGGCAAAAATCCAAAAATCAGGAGACAGGAGTCACACAGGGTCCTGTACGGATGATGTCCTGTTTAAATAAGCTGAATGTCGTTGCAGTCCCCAGTCTACACACACTGTTGTTAAATACTGGAGTCCCCGCCACTCCTTTATGAAAATGGTGGTGGTGGTGGTGGGGGGGGGGTTAACAGAATCAGCAGTTCATGTCTAGAAAGACGGGTGCGTCACACAATTGTCACACACGCACATAAAGTTGAGAGTGGAGCTGCAGCGAGTTTCTCACAGCTTCCATCGTTTGCCACATAAGTTATGAACCCTGTTTAAATTACGAGACCACGGGGTCCTAAAAGCATTTGCAATAATACTGCGTATCATGGTGTTGAGCTATCCCCCATCACCGCGGGGGAAATTCCTCTGTGGCAACAGCCCTACTTCAGGGTCACAGGGCAAACCTGTGTACCAAGTTTGGTGACCCTAGCTTTACTCGTGCACTAATAAGGCATAGGGAATGTTAACTTTGACCTTTTGACCCCAAACCCATAGGCTGAAGTCAGGATCCCAAGATGAACCTGTGTACCAGGTTTGGTGGCCCTAGCTTTATGCATTGTACAGAAATAAGGTATAAGGAATGTTAACCTTGACCTTTTGGCCCCGAACCCATAGTCAGAGGTCAGGATCTCAATGTGAACCTGTCTACCAGGTTTGGTGGCCCTAGCTTTACTCGTTTTATAGTAATAGTGCAAATGGAATGCTAACCTTGACCACTGACCTTTTGACCCCAAACCCATAGTCTGAAGTCAGCATCCCAAGGTGAACTTGTGTACCAGGTTTGGTGGCCCAAGCTTTACTTGTTTTATAGTAATACTGCAAATGGAATGCTAACATTGACCATTGACCTTTTGAACCCAAACCCATAGTCTGAGGTCAGGATTCCAAGGTGAACCTGTGTACCAGGTTTGGTGGCCCTAGCTTTATGCGTTGTAAAGAAATAAGGCATAAGGAATGTTAACCTTGACCTTTTGACCCCAAACCCATAGTCAGAGGTCAGGATTTCAATATGAACTTGTGTACCAGGTTTGGTGGTCATAGCTTTACTTGTTTTATAGTAATACTGCAAATGGAATGCTAACTTTGAACATTGACCTTTTGACCCCAAACCCATAGTCAGAGGTCAGGATCCCAAGGTGAACCTGTGTACCAGGTTTGGTGGCCCTAGCTTTACTCATTTTATAGTAATAGTGCAAATGGAATGCTAACCTTGACCATTGACCTTTTGATCCCAAGGTGAACCTGTATACCAGGTTTGGTGGCCCTAGCTCTACTTGTTTTATAGTAATAGTAAATGTAGTATTCACCATAGTGCAACTGCAATGTTAACTCTGAACTTTGGCTTTTTACCCCGTGACCCCAAACCCATAGTTAGGTGAGGGTGTAAGTCGTCCATGACGTCTATTAAATACAACTCCTGTATTGATTTGAAAAGCGTACATAATTTCTTTCAGTATTTATTGTGTTTAAAAGATCTGAGGTAAAAATGTGATCTCTGACCTTTCACCTCAACGTAATCCGACGAGAGTGAAATTGCAATATGCGCATCATCAGAGTATATCAAACCATGGTACCAAGTTTCAAAACAATCGGAACAAAACTGTAGGAGTTGATTTCACAAGACAGTTACTGTCTATGAAGTGAGGTCATAGGCCAGGGGTTACAATTCCCGCAAAAATCACCCGATCAGAATCAAACTGTAATATGTGTATCCTCGGTGTATATCAAACCATGGTACCAAGTTTCAAAACAATCAGAGCAAAACTGTACAAAGAATTGATTTCACAAAAGTGGGACAGGCGAACGGGCACACAGACCCATAACATAATCCCCCTTCGGTCTTTGTTCAAAGGGTTCTTCGACCAGCGGGGGATAAAAAGCAGCTTGTTTGTTTTAAAGTCTTGAAGCTCTTGAACTATTTTTAGATTTTTTCTGTTCTTATCATTTTTAAACAGTCTGGGAGAGGATGGAACATAATGGACTGACATCAGCAAAAGCCAGTATGCCGACACCAGTCAACAGGATTGATATTGCTATTGGTGTCTGGCAGCTATCTAAGCTTTATATAATTGCATCAAATTAATTACCCCAAGGCAATATATATGAATTTGGAAGACAAAAGCTAAACATGGGGCACTTTTAACAATTTCCTGATTATGATAACATACTTTCATATTTTCAATGCAGAACTTTGGCTTTTACTTAATTAAGGTCACAGAGGACTTCCTGCCCCACTTTAAACAATGAAGCGATCCCACTAACAAGAGCCGCTGTAAAGACTGATGTTGTTCCTCTGAGTCATAGAGCTCTGTTGTTTCCAAAAATCATACATCAGTCAATGAGTCACACCGCCGCGCCGTCTGGCTGGGGAAGACAGGAAGCTGGGAACGCCATCAGCTTCTGAGTTTTTACGGACATGAAGAGAATATGAAAATAATAAGACGTTAATGAAAACCTTATACGTCACAGATGAAATTAATTAACAAAAACCAGTGGTCTAATACTGAATGATGTTCTTCCATAATGCTTTTAAGATTTCCCCTTATTTTAGTGGGTTATGTCAGATTTTTCTAACATTATATGGTCTGTAAAGTCAAACAGATAAGTTTTCGGTTTCCAGGGAAACTAGGACTAGAGGTTATCATGTCATTATTTAACAACCCTACTGTAATACAGCTAATTCACAGTCAAGTTTAACTGTATCTTGTGCCACTCTGGCTTATTTTGTTTTAAACGACAGTCAATTCCAAGCAAGCAATCCGATTGGATGACAGGAGTTACTATAATTCCTTGATAATTGCACTTAGATGTTTCACCAAATATCTATCACTCTGCTCCAGATATTTTTTAAATAATCTTTAAATTACAGTTACTCAGTGAGAATTGTAATAATGTGTTGGATAGCCAAATTTCCACAGTGAGGCACTGTTTGAAAAGAGACACTCTTAAAAAATGAGACCCGGCGACCCAGAAGACCCGCCCTTGTAAACGTCAGCAAGATATTTCATGTCTGTTTACAATAAAAAACAACAAGCTAGAGTTGGATTTATGGTCTCGATTAGCCAACCGTAATAACTGTGGTGATGGACACTTTATTTTATTTGAAAATGCCAAGAACAAGCGAGTGAAGTGCGCCAAAGCCAAATTGCTAGTATGCTAACTAGCCACCAACACAAAGTCACGTCAGATGACCTGTATGTATTATAAACACTAACTTGTGCACTGGAGGACTTCCGGTTATGGCGGCTACGTAGGAGGACACGTCTCTCTCTGCTCTGCTCCTAGAGATAAAAAATGGGCAAATAACTCTCTTATTTGGAACAGAACCTATCCCAGCGTTTGGGTGAGGATATGCCAGTGAAGCCTAAGGCTGGGAAATCAGGTGGAGAAAAAATTGAACCGCCGAAACAGTCCAAATTAACGGACTTTCACGTCTGTGGCGCAGCAGAAAAAGCTCCAGATATGGCGGAGGAAGCTAGCGGTAGTGCGGTGACTGCTGGCGACGGCACAGGTGCGGTGCTCGCTGCCATTAGCTCAATGAGAGCAGACTTTTCCGCTAAATTTGATGGGATTATAGCAGCGATAGAGGGAATGAGAAAGGAATTGGGTGATTGTGTGGAACGAGTGGCGCAGGTGGAGCTTCGAATCTCCAGTGCTGAGGATGACGTCACCAGCCTTCAATTAAAGGTGCGCACTTTGGAAAAAAAAAAAAAATGTCTGGAAGATAATGTCCTGGACTTGGAGTCCCGGTCGAGACGGAACAACCTGAGGCTGGTGGGTCTACCGGAGGGAACCGAGGGTCGGAACCCATGTTCCTTTTTGGAAAAGTGGATTCCAGAAGCGCTGAACAACGCGGAGCTGCAATCATCAGTCATTCTAGAAAGCGCCCACCGAATTGGCCCACTGAGAGATAATAAGGGACCACCGAGGACGTTAATTATGAAGTTCCTAAGCTACAGAGACAGGATGACGATCTCCAACGCTGCGCGAACCAAAGGAGAAATTAAATACCAGGATCAACAGGTGCGGTTCTACCCAGATTTGGCCACAGGAATCCAACAATTAAGGAAACAGTTTGACCCCGTCCGTAAAGAGCTGCGCAACCTTGGGATTCGTCATGGAGTGATTCACCCTGCAAGACTGTTGGCCACGTATAAGGGCAGAACACACATCTTCAAGACCCCTGAGGAGGCGCAGGAGTTCATCAAGAAGATCCAAGGGGAGACTGGTGGGAGCTAAGCATGAACAAAATATAAGGTAGAATATTTAAGCATTTGCACAGGCATCTAACTGATCTGAAGCATATATCAAGTTTACAAAATATAGATTGTATTACATATTAAAAAAAACCTATGATGTACAAAGTTGCTATAAAATTTTTGAGTTAAGTTGGAAAACTACAGAAGAGAGTTAATGTTATGTCATTAAAAGCAGTAGAGTTAGGGTGATTGGGAGGATGAAGAAGGAGTGGCTTTGGCTGTTCCTCGTGGGTGTGGAGCGGTCGAGGGCTATATCGGGAGACGGAATTTTTCTTTTGATTTTGGGGGGATTACCACGAATGTGGGAAGGGGGAATTTGTTTGTGTGTAGTTTGTAGGATGAATGTTCAACCACTCATGTTTTTGCTTCTCTGTATGAGCATGTTTACACTGCGAGGTAATCCCAAACTCCCTATTGATCATAGACCAAAGCGTTAATCTTAATTTAACTTCATGGAATTGCAGAGGTCTACAAAATTTAAAAAAACTTAAACAAGTTATGAATAAAATAAAAGACATAGGTTCAAAAATTGTGTTTTTACAAGAAACTCATCTAATAGAGGAGGATGTAAAAAGAATTAGGAGTAGATGGCAAGGAAGTGTATTCACCTCATCATTTTCATCCCGAGCCAGGGGAGTTATGACTCTCATACATAAATCAGTCCCATTTCAAGTGAAAAATGTAATTGGAGACAAATTTGGAAGATATCTAATCATTCAAGGATCTTTGCTATTAGAAAATATAAATCTGGTAAACTTATACGGTCCCAATATAGATGATCAAAAGTTCTTTGCTAATTTATTTCTTGTCTTATCATCACTTACAGGACAACATATAATAGCAGGGGATTTTAATTGTACATTGAATCCCGGTATAGATAGATCAACAGGACTGGACTGTAGGATGATCATTAATCATTTTATGAAAGAATTGAGATTGCTAGATATATGGAGAGAAATGAAACCACAAGTTAAAGCCTACTCTTGTTATTCTAATACCTACAAGACATTCTCACGTATTGACTATTTTTTGATCTCCACAGAATTAAGGTCCAAGATTCAAAACTGCTTTTATGATAATATTGTGATCTCTGATCATGCACCCTGTTGTCTCATATATGTAGATAAGAAATTGACAAAGGAACCAGGTAGGTGGCAATTTCAGCATAAATGGCTTCAGGATGAGGAATTTGTTAAGTACATAGAAAAAACAGATAGATGAGTTCTTTGATATCAATACTACACAAACATCAGCATGTATAAAGTGGGAGGCTTTCAAAGCTTTTATTAGGGGACATATTATTAGTTATACAGGTTCAAAATCTAAGAAGACTCGAGAGGAGAGAGTCCAATTGGAACATAAACTAAAAACTCTTCAAGAAAAAGTGTATGCAGGAAGTGACCCAAAGTTAGAGAACGAATTACTGATTCTGAGAGCTGAATATGACAAAAAATCAGCAAATAGAGCTGCCTCGAGTCTTCTAAGATTGAAGCAATCTTTTTATGAACAAGGTGAAAAATCAGGAAAATTATTGGCATGACAGATTAAACAATTAGAATTTAAAACACCAATTACCAGTATTATAAGTAACGGACAGGTAGTTGTAGATCCTTTAGAAATTAATAGAGCCTTTAGAGATTACTATGAAAAATTATATGATACAAAAAATGAAACTGACTTAACAAAACTAAATGGGTTTTTGGATGGACTACCTATACCGTGTATTCCAAATGAAAACAGGGAGATACTGGAGTCTAAAATTAGTCAAGAAGAAGTTGGGCTAGCCATTGATAATATGAAATCAGGAAAAAGTGCAGGACCAGATGGTCTTCCAGTTGACCCTTATAAAAATTTAAGAATAAATTAATAAAACCTTTTTTGGAAATGGTTTTAGAAGCATTTCAAAATAGTAATTTACCACCATACATGAATAATGCCTTAATTATACTGTTGCCAAAACCAGGTAAACCCTCTAATAAATGTGAAAATATGAGACCAATAAGCCTATTAAATGCTGACCTTAAGATAATCTGTAAAATTTTAGCAAGACGAATACAAGAAATTTTACCAAATATTATTAACTGAGATCAGAATGGCTTTATAAAGGGAAGACAAGGATTCCATAATGTAAGAAGACTATTTAATATTATTTATTCTAATAAAGAAGCACCGGATACAGCTCTCCTATCATTGGACGCCGAAAAGGCCTTTGATAGGGTCAAATGGCCCTTTCTTTTTGAAGTCTTACAAAGGTTTGGACTTGGAAATAATTTCATAAAATGGGTTCAGATAATATATAATAATGCTACAGCAGAAATCCTAACAAATAGCAATATCTCAAAATCAATAAAAATCAATAGAGGATGTCGACAAGGCTGTCCACTTTCACCTTTACTGTTTACTATGGCAATTGAACCTTTAGCGATGGCAGTACGTTTACATTCACAAATATGTGGAATTAAAGTTGGACCAACAGAACATAAAATCTCCCTGTATACCGATGACATAATTTTGTTTATGTCGAATCTTAAAAAATCAATTCCGACCTTGTTGAATTTAATAAAGAATTTTGGGGAAATATCAGGATATAAAATAAATAAAACTAAATCTTCAATATTAATGCTAAATGAGACCCAGAGAAATCACCCAGCTCCTGAGGTAAATCAATTCAATGTTGTAAATCAGTTTAAATATTTAGGAATTCAAATTGTGCCTAAGCTAGAATTAGTCGCCAGTGCCAACTATGAAGCCTTAATGACAGACATTAATGAGTTAATTCAGAGATGGATGTCACTACCAATGTCGATGATAGGGAGAATCAATATACTTAAAAGTAATATCTTACCTAAAATACTTTATTTATTTCAATACATTCCTTTACCACCACCTTCAGATCTATTCTCAAGAATTAAAAAAAAGTTAGTGGAATTTATATGGAACAACAGGAAGGCTAGATTACATCTATGAAATTTTTTTTTTTTTTTTGCTGGTCATTAACATTTGTTTGTTCTCTCCCATAGATTGAGTCCCCATCATGCTGTTTGCTCTCTACATGTCTGTTCTTTTCTTCTTCTCTATCCCCTCACCCCCCAGCCAGTCACAGCAGATGACTGCCCCTCCCTGAGCCTGGTTCTGCTGGAGGTTTCTTCCTGTTAAAAGGGAGTTTTTCCTCTCCACCGTCGCCAAGTGCTTGCTCACAGGGGATCGCCTGATTGCTGGGGTCTTTCTGCAACTGTGGGGGTCCCCCCTACAGTTGATAGTGCTATGAGATGACTGTTGTTGTGAAATGGCGCTATATAAATAAAGTTGAATTGAATTGAATTGAATTGAATCTGTCCTTACTATATTTACCATTTGATCGTGGAGGTCTGAAATGTCCAAACTTTATGTTGTATTACTGGTCGACACAACTGAGGTCTATGACATATTATTTTTCATCAAATGATCTCCCTCACTGGACTGAAATGGAATCATACAATTTACCTTTCCCTCTTCCCATATTCATATACTCAGATTTGGCAAAAAAATTACAGAAACAAGTTAAAAATCCATTTGTAAAGCATATGATCAAAATATGGTGTGAAACTAAAAAATATTTAAAAGAACCACACTTATTGTCACAATTTAGCCCAATATGGGGTAATCAATATTTTAAACCAGGGAGAGCAGATGCTGTATTTAAAGTATGGAATTTAAAAGGGATTCAAAAGATTCAAGATTTATATCTGTCATGTTCAGATAACATAATGTCTTTTGAAGAGCTGAGGATCAAATTTAATCTTAATAGAACACATTTTTTAAAATATCTTCAGCTTAGGAACTTTATTCGATCAAATCAAAATAATGCTCTCACTCGACCTATTTATTCATCCTTGGAAAAAATTTTGACGAAAGATAGTAAGAGAAAGGGTATTATTTCAGAGTTTTATAACTCACTGACACTATCCTCAAGTGAAAACTCACAGAAAAGATTGAATTATTGGAAAGGAGACTTGCAAACTGAAATTTCAGAGGAACAATGGGAATTGGCTTGTACAGAAGCTCAAACCAAATCAATAAATGTACGCCTTAAATTGATACATTTTAAATGGTTAATGCGGATGTATGTTACACCGGTGGAATTAAATAGATATAACAAAAACATACCAGATACGTGCACAAAATGCATGGAAAGTAAAGGAAGCCTATTTCATTGTGTATGGGAATGTAGAAAAATTAGAATGTTTTGGGAAGAGGTGAGGGTAACAATTGAAAAAACAATTTCAAAACAAATCATATTGAATCCTAAATTGTTTTTGTTGGGTCTGTACCCAAAAAAGCATAACTTTAATAAAAGTGAAAAAGCATTCATAGACCTCAGTTTGCTTAATGCCAAAAAATGTATTGCACTATTGTGGAAAAAGACTCATAGACCAGATGTGACTCAGTGGTTAAGACAGATGTTAACAAACCTTCCACTAGAAAGAATAACATACATATTGAAATCAAAGGAAATTGTGTTTGAGAATATATGGAGACCTTTCAATGATTATGTAAAGAATTTAAACATAACTTTTGAAGAAGAAGGTGAATGATGTGTGTGGACCTTGTAAATTCCAAACTGGTGAATGTATAATATGTATACTTATGTAATGGATTGCCTAGACTAAACAGAGGAGCATTGTTGAAGACCTGCCTTAGTTAGTGGTGGTTGGTGTTTTTAGTATAATTTTTTTTTCTTTTCTTTTTTTTTTTTAATTACTTTAGTGTTAGTGTTTGATTGTTTGTGTTATGTTTGTTAAAAAAAAAGGTTCAATAAAAATATTGTGGAAAAAAAAAACTTGTGCAATGGACAATATTTGATTTGGTTACGTGTGGGAAATGACAATATTACTTTTCTTTTCTATATTATGCTCATTGAGGTGCTTAACAACAGTTCCTTCAGAAGGAACTATTTTTCTCGGTGGGGCAAAATAACTGGTTAAATAAACAAAAATCATAACATTTTGTCCTGCATTGCTGTCATTAATAAACTTGTGGAACTGTTGAATAAAAGCAATATTACAGTCAGGGTCGTATCATAAATATATAACTACAGTGATGTCTTCAGCCCTCTGCTCCGCATTGGGCCTACAACCAAATCATTGCAGTTATATATTCATTGATACTGAAAGAATAATTGTTTTTAGGTTTTTCCATTTTAATCTTTTCCTTCTGCATTTGTCACAAGTTTGTAATGCAATTATGCTGAATCATGCCGATCCATGTGATTTTCATGTTCTGACCACAAGACACAAAAAAAACTGTTATGTATGTGTTCCATATGATAAAGGATACCTAATGAATTCATGCATGAAACAGGCTGTTACCTTGTGGTCTTGTCATCTGTTCCTAAGACAATGCTGCCTTTACGCCAAGTCAGCAACTTAAAAGGATGTCACGCCTTGTCATCTTCGCACACTGTCATAGCGCTGTTTCAAGTGATATGTTATTGTGTCTCTTTGCTGGCCAACAAAGATTAAATGCATTCTTGCTTGTTACTGTTCTCTCATCTGAGTTGTTTTGCCTTGTTGTTAAACTCAATATTTTTCTTCTGAGTTTACGGAGATATTAAACAGTGCAAGATCTTTTTCAATCTTAAATAGTGAGCACTGTCTACACTCAGTAATTTCTCTTACAGACACTGTACTCCCTCTCGTGTAATATTGCTAAAATATTTTGGCCCTAATAGCTGGGTAGTTTAGGCGGCTAACATTAGCTGGTCTAATCAATTCAATTCAACTTTATTCATATGCGCCAGCTCACAACAAAATCCAACTGTCACAATCTGAGCGCGGGGGAATTGTGGGGGGATCGAAGATCTGGTTCCAGCCCCACAGCCACAGTTTGGACAGAGGGAGAGCGCTGCAACCAAGCTGAAGCCTGTGCCAATGATGGAGCATCCCCTGGCCTCAGCAGAACAGGATCCAGCTCCAGCAGGAAGCCAACCTCCTGTGTCCACAGACACCTGCGTGGGTCACATCACTGGGCGGGTCCCAGGACTGCATCAACCACCATGCCTGCTGCTGGGGCCACCACAGCAGAGTCCAAGCTGGACCTCCAGAGGACCAGGCCCGAGAAACCATCATCTGGATCAACGGAGTCCTGGACGGCAGTGGAGCTTGAGATCAGGCAAGTGCTCTCTTGTGTCTTAGTTGTTTCTGTTTTAAAGAGATCTTGCCTGGCTCTTGGTGGGGAGGGCCAGGTGCAGTCGTCAGCTGCGCCTGAGCTCACCTCGCCGGGCTTCACTGCCTCCGGTAACTCTGACCCTGTTTCTCTGCCTGTCCTGTCTCAGCTTTTCCCCAGGGTCACCGAGGATCATCCAGCTTTGCCAGAGGTCTCCGTGGGTTCGGGATCACCGCCTGAGGTCTTCGTGGGTCCAGCTTCTCCTGCCGAGGTCATCGCGGGTGCTCCGTCCCATCCCGGGGCCTCCGTGGGTGCTGCTTCTCCTTCAGCCGAGGTCGTCGCGGGTGCTCCGTCCCAGCCCATGGCCTCCGTGGGTGTTGCTCCCCCTCCAGAGGAGGTCTTCATGGGTGCTCCATCCCAGCCCAGGACCTTTGAGGGTGCTGCTTCTTCATCAGCTGAGGTAGTCGTGGGTGTTCCATCCCAGCCCGAAACCTCTGTGGGTACAGCTCCTCCTCAGTCCGGGTCCTCTGTGGGTGCAGCTCTGACCCAGTCCGGGTCCATCGAGGGTGCAACCTCGCTCCAGCCCTGAGAATTTTTCTTATTTTCTCTGGTTTGTTTCGGTCCCTCCGTGCCTGGGTCCCTTCTTCCCGCCTGGGGTGGGGTTTGTGTGTGTGGGGGGGGTTCTTCTCTTTCGATGTTGCTGGGGTGTCTGGTTTCCAACCCTTGGGGGGAAGGGGGGGGCTCTGTCACGATTTGAGCGTGGGGGGATTCCACCGGGCTCGGTCTTTTTGCTTTTTTTCATATTTGTATAGTGTTGTAATTTTGAGTTGCAATTCCTGTTATTTTATCTTTGGTTGATTTGTCACATATTCTGTACTGTTTCTTAGTATGATTTATTTTCCTGTTTACGTTCATTATAGTTTTGTTATTTACATTTTTGAGATTACTTGTCTTTATTTGCTATCTCATTATATTTTTATTCTGTTGTGTTCTCCCCCTGGGTTGACAGCTGTCAGTGGCACTTCCGGGTGGGCGGCGTCTCTGTCAGCTGTCAGCCCATTCTCTCCCCTCTCATTACTCCCAGCTGGTCCAAACTGTAATCTTTGTTATCTCCTGCCTGTTCATGTGACCCACACCTGTTATCTTTTGTTTCATTTGTATTTAGCCTTATTTAGGCCGACATATCTCCCGAGGGAATACTCACACGTGATCTGCATTGTTATTTATGCAAATCCGACGGCGAACGCTGGGACAGCGCGTGACGTCATCCATTCAATAACTGGCAGGCTGCAGACAGAACACCCAGATGCTCTTCTCCTCATCTCATGCGATTTCAACCATGTTTCACTGTCTCCCATTCTACCCACGTTTACCCAGTATGTCACATGCCACACTAGAGACAATAAAAAACCGGACTTATTCTACGCAAACACTGATCTCCAATCTCCCGAGTCCCCCACTCGGGAGATCGGATCACAACTTGGTTCGTCTCCGGCCGGTGTACAAACCCCTAGTGCAGAGACAACCTCCGGTCATACGCACAGTGAAGTTATGGTCTGAGGATGCAATGGACACTCTAAAGGGCTGTTTTGAAACCACTGCCTGGGAGCAGCTCTGCGATCCACATGGTGAGGACATCGATGGCCTCACTCACACCATCACGGACTACATCAGCTTCTGTGTGGACAATACCGTTCCCACCAAGACCATACGGTGTTGCTCACGGTGTAGCTACGGGATAACTGTTGAACGTGTCCCCAGCTTCAAACTCCTGGGGACCCACATCTCGGAGGACCTGTCCTGGTCAGTTAACACCACCAGCCTGATCCAGAAGGCCCATCAGCGCCTCTTCTTCTTGAGGACACTGAAGAAGAACCATCTGTCAACTGACATCCTGGGCAACTTCTACCGCTGCGTGATAGAGAGCACCCTGACCAACTGTATCACAGTCTGGTATGGGAGCTGCTCTGTAGCTGACCACAAGGCGCTGCAGCGGGTGGTGAAAACCGCCCAACGCATCACAGGGACTCCACTTCCAGCTATAGAGGACGTCTACAGGAAAAGATGTCTGCGCCGGGCACGCAGCATTCTTAGGGACTCCAACCATCCTGCTCATGGACTGTTCCAGCTTCTCCCCTCCAGAAGACGTTTCAGAAGCCTTCGGACTAGAACCAGCAGGTTTAGGAACAGTTTCTTTCCAACAGCTGTCAAGTTATTGAACTTAGTTCCCCACTGACTCTCTTACCATCATCTTTTACCATCCTCACCTGTACATACCTGCATAACTACATAACTACATCTAACTTATTGCACATTATTTGCACATAACAGTACTCTTAACTTTCTGCACTGCTGCATATATTTGCATATATTTGCTTAAATTGCACATACTGTTAATTACCGTATATACTGCACTGCTGTCCTTTGCACTTCTGATTGGATGCTAAACTGTGTTTCGTTACCTTGTATTCATACATGTGTAATGACAATAAAGTTGAATCTAATCTAATCTAATCTAATCAAACAACAAACCCTGGATCAACCCTGAGATAAAAACACTTCTGAGAGAGAAGAAGGGGATCTTCAGGTCGGGGAACAGGGAGATGCTGAAGTCCGTACAGAGGGAGCTGAGGAGGAAGATCAGAGAAGGCAAGGACAGCTTCAGGAAGAAGATGGAGGACAAACTGCAACAGAGCGACATCGGTGGGGTCTGGAGAAACCTTAAAACCATCTCTGGGCTCCAGAATACCTCCCCCCAGGCCACGGGGGGCAGGGAGTGGGCGAACAATCTGAACCTGTTTTTAATAGGTTTGACCAACCACCCTCCCCCCCCGACTGCACAACAACCACTGCTGCCTCTGAAGACATTGAGTCCTGCTGCCCACACCCCACTCCACCATCACCCCCCCACTCCCAACACACAGCCCCCCAACATGACCCTCACTAAGACCCAGGTGAGGACGGAGCTGAGGAAGATCAAGGCGAGGAAGGCGTCGGGACCGGACGACATTAGCGCAAAGCTCCTCAAGTCCTGTGCAGATCAGCTGTGTGGGATTGTGGAGTACATCTTCAATCTGAGCCTGAAGCTGGGGAGGGTACCACAGCTGTGGAAAACATCTTGTGTGGTACCTGTACCAAAGACTTCCCACCCCAAAGATCTGAACAGCTACAGACCAGTGGCCTTCGACGTCCCACATGATGAAGACCCTGGAGAGACTGCTCCTTGCTCACCTCCGCCCCCTGGTGGGACCAGCAATGGATCCACTCCAGTTCGCCTACCAGCATGGCATTGGGATGGAGGATGCGGTGATCTTCCTCCTTCACCGTTCTCTGTCCCACCTGGAGAAGCCCGGGAATGCGGTGAGGATCATGTTCTTTGACTTCTCCAGTGCTTTCAACACCATCCAACCGATGATCATGAAGGACAAGCTGCTGTGCGCAGGGGTGGACCAGCATCTGTCATCATGGATCCTGGACTACCTCACAAACCGGCCTCAGTTTGTGAGAACCCGGGACTGTGTGTCCGACATGATCATCTGTAGCACGGGGGCCCCCCAGGGAACGGTTTTGGCTCCCTTCCTGTTCACCCTTTATACTGCGGACTTCTCACACAACACAACATACTGCCATCTACAGAAGTTCTCTGACGACTCTGCGATCGTTGGCCTCATCTCCAACGGAGATGAAGCTGAGTACAGAGGGCTTATCCAGGACTTCGTGGACTGGTGCCATCGGAACTGCCTCCAGTTCAACGCGAGGAAAACTAAGGAGCTGGTGGTGGACTGCCGCAGGCAAGGACAACCCCTCACAGCACCAGTAAATATACAGGGAACAGACATCGAGATGGTGACATCCTATAAGTACCTGGGTGTTCATCTGAACAATAAACTAGACTGGTCACACAATACTGACGCACTCTACAAGAAGGGACAGCGCAGGCTGTTCCTACTGAGGAGACTCAGGTCTTTTGGTGTACAAGGGGAGCTGCTGAAGACATTCTATGACACGGTGGTGGCATCAGCCATCACTTTTGGAGTGGTCTGCTGGGGCAGTGGCATTACAGCAGCCGATAGGAAGAGACTGAACAAACTGATCAAGAAAGCTAGCTCTGTCCTGGGGAAGCGCCTTGGCCCAGTGGAGGAGATGGGAGAGAGAAGGATGGTGGCTAAACTGTCATCTTTGTTGGAGTCCGAGTTCCACCCTATGCAGGACATACTGAACGCACTGAGGAGCTCATTTAGCAGCAGACTACATCATCCTAGGTGCACAACCGAGAGGTTTCGCAGGTCCTTCCTACCTACGGCTGTCAGACTGTACAACCTAAGCAGGGCTGCTCGCAGAGATAGCAAAAAGATGTGACAACCTAATAGTATTGAATGCAAAAGACGCAATAGACTTACACAATGGTCCCCTCCGGTATACAACTAGGAAAATACCGGTCGCTATGGAGGGTGAGAATATGTATGGGTACATAATCATACCATGTAGGATAACTAAGTAGACGGTTGTGCTGTTTCATTCCATCTAGCTACAATGCTCCGCACTGTGTGTGTTTATATATTTATTCCATCTAGCAACAATGGTCCACGCTGTGTGTGTTTATATATTTACATATTTATTCCATCTAGCTACAATGCTCCGCACTGTGTGTGTTTATATATTTACATATTTATTCCATCTAGCTACAATGCTCCGCACTGGGTGTTTATATATATATTTATATATTTATTCCATCTAGCAACAATGCTCCACACTGTGTGCGTTTATATATTTACATATTTATTCCATCTAGCTACAATGCTCTGCACTGTGTTTATATATCTACATATTATTCCATCTAGCTACAATGCTCTGCACTGTGTTTATATACATATTTATTCCATCTAGCTACAATGCTCCGCACTGTTTATATATTCACATATTCATTCCATCTAGCTACAATACTCCGCATTGTGCTTATATATTCATATATTTATTCCATCCAGCTACAATGCTCCGCACTGTGTTTATATATATATATATATATATATATATATATACAGTATATATATATATATATATATATATATATATATATTTTTTTTTTTTTTTTTTTTTTTTTTTTTTTTTTTTGTTACTTATTTGTACCCGTAGGTAGATTTGGTTTGCAGTCTAGTGACAAGCCACCGGCTGCCGGTCGCTGCGTGCGCGAGCGCCCTAAACCTACATGTTTTTTTGGTATGCGGGAGTAAACTGGAGAAATCCCGGAGTAAACCCGCGCAACACGGGGAGAACATGCAAACTCCACACAGCTCACTGTTGGTCGGGGGCTGGGATCGAACCCACGATCTCACGATCCCCCGGCCGAGAGTAAACTGTGCTGCCACAGTGCTAAACCACTGCGCCACCGTGCATATTTATATATCTATCCCATCTAGCTACAATGCTCCGCACTGTGTGTCTATATATATATATATATATATATATATATATATATATATATATATATATATATATATGTACATATGTTTACTCGCTGCTCTTGTTTTTCTTGTCTTCTGATTGTTGCTCTGAGTGTTGCTATCCCTGTGCTGTTGCAATCCTGGAATTTCCCCATTGTGGGACTAATAAAGGCTTATCTTATCTTATCTTATCTTATCTAAGAGCCATTATGGTCATTCCTCTTTGCTGGAGTCTTGAGTTTCTCTTTCCTCGCCTTTACCAGAACGCAGCCCTGTTCTGGTGTGCTCAACCTGTAAGTCTGCTTGCTTGTCTGAATTTTGTGTTAGAGCATTGTTTTGGATTTTGTGTTTTGTTGTTTTCAATAAATATCACAAACTGCAGTCCAGCGCGTGGGTCTCTCCTCTCTGCCCCGAGGGGCATTTATGACACCAATCCAATCCAATTTTATTTCTAAAGCACTTTAAAAATAACTACAGCTGACACAAAACGCTGCACATCAGTGATAAATAAAATATGAAAGAAATGTAAAGCATAAAAAGAAATAAAAGACAATAAAATACAGCTAAAAGTATAAAACAAGACAGAAACAAAAATCATATAATAAAAGCAATAAAACAAGTAAAATCAATGTCTCTCGCTGGGTTGAAGGTCAAGGAGTAAAAACGGGTTTTAAGATTAGTTTTAAAAATGGACAGTGAAGGGGCTTGTCTAATGGGCAAAGGGAGACTGTTCCACAGTCTAGCAGCAGCAAGAGAAAAAGCCCTGTCCCCTCTGAGATCCTGCTTAGATTTTGGTACACAAGGTTGTTCCAAGGAGCGAGAAAGTCATCTCAAGGTGCTAAAAGCAGCATTAGCCTGAAATATGGCATCCCCTTCAAAGAGGGAGGGTGGGGTGAACTTGGGACTCATTGACATTTAAAGAAACACGCTATAAAAAACAACCCATTTTTAGAAGAGCTCCTTCCCTGTGTGTAAAATGGTACCTTCATAATTAGCGGTTTTCACCAAAGCACATCCCACACATTTCATTAACACCTCTGGGAGCTGTGTCAGCACGCAGAAGAAGAGCATAACAAGCCTCTTTAAAGAAGACAAATCTGAAAGGACAAGGATGACAAAGCAACTCCTTCAATCCGCTGTTGCTGTGCCACACAGCATGACGCGGCAGAAAACGGGGCATGTGGGTGAACAAAAATGGAGTAGGAGCGTGGTGATTCCTCTCAGTCTATCCATCTTCTCTCTCCCATCATGACTCAGAAAGAAAAAGAAAAAAAGGCCAAGCATGTGGTCAGGAGAATCCCCGCCACTGCTGACCACACCAACATCACCTATTGTGTTTTTGGGGGTGGGTGACATGGGGGGGTTCTAATATTTTAGTACGTGTAAAGGCAGGGAAATATGACCTGATAATGCTGTGGGTGATGTAATGTACCGTTTCTGTGTTCAGAGTGAGGGTACAGAGGCACGTGTGTGTGTGTGTGTGTGTGTGTGTGTGTGTGTGTGTGTGTGTGTGTGTGTGTGTGTGGTTACATTGAGGGGATTGGGTGCTTGATTATCCAATGTTTGACTTATCCCCATACTATAATTTGCAATGCGGGCTCCAATTACAGTGGCGCCTCAACCTGAGCAACCTGTGCCTTTTTATATACTGACACCGCCACACACAGAGAGCCAGACGCAGGAGAGAGGGGCTCCTTGTAAATTAGGCCCTGGAATTGCTCGCTCCCACTAAGCGCTGCCAACATTTGCCTCTGTATAGCTTCGTCTATTCAGCGTGAGAGAATAAATCTCAGCGCTATTGCCAACAGTAAGTCACTGCAATAACACTTGAAGAATGTCAAACAGGTGTCGGAGAGAGATAACAGAAAAGAGAAACTTTGGTTTGATTTATATTTATTGCAAACTCCCCAGCTGTAGCAGAGCCACTGGGGACTTTAAAGGTGCAGTTTGTGCTTCTTTTTAAGGTAATAATAACTTGACAAAGAAAGCAATAATAAGCTTTCAAGATGTTTTATATTAGTGATCTGAAAGGGAAATGGACCCACTCCTTTCCTTGTGGTGCACAAAATCACGAGGCTGTTTAATCCTTAGACCAGAAACGTGTGTGCATCTCT
The DNA here is from genome assembly GCA_020510985.1 of Pholidichthys leucotaenia. Classification (NCBI taxonomy): domain Eukaryota; kingdom Metazoa; phylum Chordata; class Actinopteri; order Cichliformes; family Pholidichthyidae; genus Pholidichthys; species Pholidichthys leucotaenia. The sequence goes on from CM035843.1 coordinate 133,543,834, forward strand.
TCAGCTACCATCCTAGCATTGAAAACAATTACCTACAATTATTTAAAAAAGGCAACAGATACAAAAGAACAATAAAGAAAACAGCAGAACAGAAGAAACACCTTCTTGCTATTCTTGTGTTAATTACCTACTATAGCATTTGCTTTGATTGTGTAAGTCAAGGAACCCCAAATTTCTGGCCCCAGTCATCATTCTGGCACCTTTCTGGGTATAAATAAAGTGTTACGCCACAATTTTGAACCACACTGCACACTATAATGGTTTGGAGTTGGCTGGCTGAGGATGTCAGGTCTTTACGTGTTTCTATGGTTACAGTAAGCAAACACGGCATGGGAAGACAGCCCATGACGAGATCTAGTATGGAAATATTTTGTTTTTAAGACCGTTTCAGACTGCTGTCGTGTTAAAAAAAAAAAAAAATACGGCAAAGCAGTGTGGATAATCTGCCCGTGAATTTTTCCACACATCAACACCACCGCCCCTGTGTGAAGTTGCCGGAGTGTGCAATTCTATCTTTGTGCACCATAGATTTCTTCATGTTGTGCAACAATGGGATATCACTCCAGAGTATCGGTGCCAATTTGGAAATTTGCCCTTGGTTTGGTATGCTTGACAAAATTTGGCCCAGATCTCACAGTGGGGCAAATGCTGAGGAACATTCATAAATGTTGCACTTTCTGGGGTTCGTCAGGGTTTGTAAAAGGTCGGCAAACAGTTCGCCAATAGTTTTTAAGGTTGCCCAAAAATTTTTAACATATTTTTTGCAAAAGTATTTTTCTGTAAACAGTTGCAAAACACTGTAATTGTAACACGTCTGCAATGCGTGTTCTTTGTGTTTCGCCTACTTGTGAACACTAGCAACTATTTAAGATGCTTTATGAAAAAGCTGTTGCCGACCTTAAACTGTGTGCGAACAGTTTTGCAGCCTTTTATGAACCTTGATGAAACCCAAAAAGTATGGCGTTCATGAATGTTCCTCAGCATTCCCTACTCCTGAGATACGAGCTTGATTTTCACCAACATGTGTCAGAAAACTTAACAAATCCAAAAATCGCCATGTTCGTCAGCATTCACTGCTCCATGAGCTATTACCCGCAGAGAAAAATAATTGGAGAACCTAGGTGTAGGTAGATTATGTTTGAAAATAATTTCATTTTTTGTGCGTAGTAACTTAATTTCTGCCAAGTGAAGCTAATAATATGCAGCAGTGTGGTGGTGGTAATCAAAATGCAATCAGATATCAGGCTCCTACTGGCCCACAGATCAACAAAAAACAGCAACAGCAGAGAGTGCATACCTCTAACAAAATTGACGGGACATGACAAGTTGTCTGTGCCTGTGTATTTTCAGGCTTAACAGCCCATTATTAAGATAAGCCTTTATTAGTCCCACAACGGGGAAATTCCAGGATTGCAACAGCACAGGGATAGCAACACTCAGAGCAATAATTTAGAAGATAAGAAAATAAGAGCAGTGAATATACATATGTACACATAAATATATAAATATATATACACAGTGCGGAGCATTGTAGCTAGATGGAATAAACAGCATAATCGTCTATTTAGTTACCCCACATAGTATGAATATGTACCCATACGTATTGTCACCCTCCGTAGCGACTGATATTGTCCTAGTTGTATACTGGAGGGGACCATTTTGTGTAAGTCTGTTGCATCTTTTGAATTCAATACTATTAGGTCGTCACATTTTTTTTTTTTGCTATCTCTGCGAGCAGCCCTACTTAGGTTATAAAATCTGACAGCCGTAGGTAGGAAGAACCTGCGAAACCTCTCGGTTGTGCACCTAGGACGATGTAGTCTACTGCTAAATGAGCTCCTCAGTGCGTTCAGTATGTCCTGCATAGGGTGGGACTCGGACTCCAGCAGAGATGACAGCTTAGCCACCATCCTTTTCTCTCCTATCTCTTCCACTGGGTCAAGGCGCTGCCCCAGGACAGAGCTAGCTTTCTTGATCTTGATGGATTTTTATTTATTTTACTTTTTATTTATGAATTTTATTTTTTTTTTTACTGTGGTTCTTGTGTTAGTGCCCTTTGTGTTAGTGCCCTGCTTTTATGTTCTCTTGCTGTACAGCACTTTGTGTAGTGACTGTTGCTTTTAAAGTGCTTTATAAATAAAGTTGATTGATTGATCAGTTTGTTCAGTCTCTTCCTATCGGCTGCTGTGATGCCACTGCCCCAAAAGACCACTCTAAAAGTGATGGCTCATGCCACCACCGAATCGTAGAAGGTTTTCAGGAGCACCCCTTATACACCAAAAGACCTGAGCCTCCTCAGTAGGAACAGCCTGCGCTGTCCCTTCTTGTAGAGTGCATCGGTATTGTGTGACCAGTCTAGTTTATTGTTCAAATGAACACCTATGTACTTGTAGGATGTCACCATCTCAATGTCTGTTCCCTGGATGTTTACTGGTGCTGTGAGGGGTTGTCCTTGCCTGCCGCAGTCCACCACCAGCTCCTTAGTTTTTCTCGCGTTGATCTGGAGGCAGATTATTTTTCATGATGTTAGCAGCAAGGGCACTCTGAAGGAGTGCACTATCCCCTGCCTCCATTTTCTTTGAAGATTCTAATATGTTACTGAAGCAGAGCAGTTTTCAACTTTTATAATTATTGAGACAGAACCAAGTTATGATAAACCTATCCCATGAATATACAGGTGCATCTCAATAAATTAGAATGTCATTGAAAAGTTGATTTATGGCAGGAGTACCACAGGCTGATTGCTTTCATGCCACGCCGCATTGATGCAGTAATTCATGCAAAAGGAGCCCTGACCAAGTACTGAGCGTGTACATGGACATACTTCTCAGTCGGCCAATAGTTCTTAAAAATAATTTTTTAAAATTAATTTTATGTAATATTCTAATTTTTGGAGAAACTGAATTTGGGGTTTTCATGACCTATAAGCCATAAACATCAAAACTAAAAGAAATAAACCCTGAAAATACATCACTGTGTGTAATTAATCTACAGTGGTGTGAAAAAGTGCTTGCCCCCTTTCTCATTTCTCTCTTTTTTTTTTGTATGTTTGTCACACTTAAATGTTTCAGATCATCAAACAAATGTAAATATTGAACAAAGATAAGACAAGTAAACACAAAATATAGTTTTTAAATAAAGGTGTTTACTATTAAGGGTAAAAAAAAAAATCCAAACCTACATGGCCCTATGTGAAAAAGTGATTGCCCCCCCCACCGTTAAAACATAAATTAACTGGTTTATCACATCTTTGGAAACTGAGTTCAATTCCTCTAGCCACACCCAGGCCTGATTACTGCCACACCTGTTCTCAATCAAGAAATCACTTAAATAGGATCTGCCTGACAAAGTGAAGTAGACCAAAAGATCCTCAAAGCTAAACATCATGCTGCGATCCAAAGAAATTTAGGAACAAATGAAAAACAAAATAATTGAGATCTATCAGTCTGGAAAAGGTTATAAAGCCATTTCTAAAGCTTTGGGACTCCAGCGAACCACAGTGAGAGCCATTATCCACAAATGGCAAAAACATGGAACGGTGGTGAACCTTCCAAGAAGTGGCCGGCCGACCAAAATTACCCCAAGAGCACAGCAACGACTCATCCAAGAGGTCACAAAAGACCCCACAACAACATCCAAAGAACTGCAAGCCTCCTATGCCTCAGTTAAGGTCAGTGTTCATGACTCCACCATAAGAAAGAGACTGCGCAAAAATGTTCCAAGATGAAACCACTGCTGAGCAAGAAAAACATAAAGGCTCATCTCAGTTTTGCCAGAAAACATTTTGATGACCCCCAAGACTTTTGGGAAAATACTCTGTGGACTGGCGAGACAAAAGCTAAACTTTTTGGAAGGTGTGTGTCCCATTACATCTAGCGTAAAAGTAACACAGCATTTCAGAAAAGGAACATCATACCAACAGTAAAATATGGTGGTGGTAGTGTGATGGTCTGGGGCTGTTCTGCTGCTTCAGAATCTGGAAGACTTGCTGTGGTAAATGGAACCATTCTGTTGTCTACCAAAAAATGACCTGGAGCACACTTGGGTTCTGCAGCAGGACAATGATCCAAAACACACCAGCAAGTCCACCTCTGAATGGCTTAAGAAAAACAAAATGAAGACTTTGGAGTGGCCTAGTCAGTGTCCTGACCTGAATCCGATTGAGATGCTGTGGCATGACCTTTAAAAGGCGCTTAACGCTCAAAAACCCTCCAATGTGGCTGAATTACAACAATTCTGCAAAGATGAGTGGACCAAAATTCCTCCACAGCACTGTAAAAGACTCATTGCCAGTAATCACAAATGCCTGATTGCAGTTGTTGATGCTAAGGGTGGCCCAAGCAGTTATTAGGTTTAGAGGGCAATCACTTTTTCACACAAGGTCATGCAGGTTTGGATTTTATTTTCCCCTTAATAATAAACATCTTAATTTAAAAACTACATTTTGTGTTTACTTGTGTTATCTTTGTCTAATATTTTAAATTTGTTTGATCTGAAACATGTAAGTGTGACAAACATACAAAAAAAATGAGAAATCAGGGAGGGGGCAAACACTTTTTCACACCACTGAATATAATATAGGAGTTTCCATCCATCCATCCATCCATCTTCTACCGCTTTTCCGGAGGTCCGGGTCACGGAGGCAGCAGTTCAAGCAGAGAAGCCCAGACTTCCCTCTCCCCAGCCACCTGCTCCAGCTCTTCAGAGGGGATACCAAGGCGTTCCCAGACCAGCTGGGAGACATAGTCTCTCCACCGAGTCCTGGGTCTGCCCCGGGGTCTCCTCCCAGTGGGACGTGCCTGAAACACCTCAGGTGGGAGGCGTCCAGGAGGCATCCTAATCAGATGCCCATACCACCTCAACTGACTCCTTTCAATGTGGAGGAGCAGCGGTTCTACTCTGAGCCTCTCCCGGATGACTGAGCTCCTCACCCTATCTCTGAGGGTGAGTCCAGCAATCCTACGGAGAAAGCTCATTTCAGCCGCTTGTATCCGCGATCTCGTTCTTTTGGTCATTACCCAAAGCTCGTGACCATAGGTGAGAGTAGGAACGTAGATTGACTGGTAAATCGACAGCTTTGCCTTAGAACTAAGCTCCCTCTTCACCACAACAGACCGGTACAACGTCCGCATCACTGCAGATGCTGCTCCAATCCATCTGTCGATCTCTCGCTCCATTTTCCCCTCACTCGTGAACAAGACCCCAAGATACTTGAGATGAGATGAGATTCAACTTTATTGTCATTACACATGTATGAATACAAGATAACGAAACGTGACTTGGCATTTGGGCACGCTCTGCAGAGCGCATCCAAGGCCGGGGCAGCCGCTAGGCGCCAGTCATAAAGAAGAAAGGAAAAAAGAAAAAGAGAATGGATATGACACAGTAGGCGAGAGAAAAAAACATGTTTTATCAGAATGACGCTCGGCAAGTGAGCGAAATTTTGATTGCAGGCAAAAAAACCCTCAATGCACATTTAGCAGACATTTAGCAGGAGATCACACACAAAAGTTGAGAGGCAGTGTACTGTATGCATGTAATGTTGTGTGCATTGTGTAGTGTAAATGTAACAGTTGTTAGTGAGCAGCAGAGGGCGCCTCCTGGCAGTGGATAGATGTTATAATCATGTGACTTATAAACAAGTCCAGAGTCTATCTCTCTTGCTTGCAGAAGGCACATGGGCATTGTCCTTGAGGGTCCAATCCGCTGATACGACAACAACTGATTGTCGATTGTTTGGGTAGACATAAGAGCCGGTCCTTCCGCTTATCTCAATCAGGAGGAATGTAAACACGGGGCACCAAACAAGGTCAAATCAAATCAGCACAGTGCACTCAGAGAATAGAATTTGTCCTCACCTGTGTAATTCTGTGCTTCCATTATATGTGCAGGCTTAAACTGTTTTTCCATGGAGAGCACAGGGCTCCAGATATATTCCTCCACTGAATCACTGTCATTCAGTTCACCGTTTGCCGCTACTCGTGCCCTCCCCAACTGGTCGAATTTGATGAAGGAGCTTGCCGGGTCCGCTTTGATCAGCTCTCTCACCTTCCTTCAATTTCTGATGCATCAGGGAACTCCACAGCCAAAAACAGAAGTCCTGAGATCATAACCAATAATGTTTCCACAGACGCATGAATTCCAATGTCCATGAGTCTCCTCGCAGGTTCCAATTCTTGGGCTCCCCCTTGGCCCAATTCTTCTTGAAAAATAGTGACAATAGCACATTTAAGCCACTTCCAAATCCATAATTTCCGTTTAGATTAAGATTCAGCAAAAGAAGAGCGACTAAACACAGACAAAAACGCAACATTGCAAAGCTGGGAATAGATCAGGAAGGCAGGAGAGGAGGGAAGAAAAATGTGACTGCTCTCTCTCAAGGCAAGAAGGAAAAACTTAAACTCCTCCACTTGGGGCAGGAGCCTGTCCCCAACCCGGAGAGGACAATCCACCTTTTTCCGGCTGGGGACCATGGACTCGGACTTGGAGGTGCTGATTCTCATCCCAGCCGCTTCACACTCAGCGGCAAACCGTCCCAGCAAGAGCTGTAGGTCATTGCTGGATGAAGCCAACAGGACAACATCATCTGCAAACAACAGAGATGAGATCCTGTGGTCATCAAGCATGACACCCTCCATTCCCTGGCTGGGCCTAGAAATCCTGTCCATAAAAATTATGAACAGGATCGGTGACAAAGGGCAGCCCTGGCGGAGTCCAACTCTCACTGGGAATGACTCCGACCGAGTGTTGGTAATACGAACCAAACTCTCACAACGGTCGTACAGAGACCGAATGGCTCGTAACAACAAGCCCGATACCCCATACTCCCGAAGCACCCTCCACAAAAATCCATGAGGGACGCGGTCAAATGCCTTCTCCAAGTCCACAAAACACATGTAAACTGGTTGGCAAACTCCCACGAACCCTCAAGAATTCTCAAGAGGGTAAAGAGCTGGTCCGATGTGCCACGGCCAGGACGAAAACCACATTGCTCCTCCTGAATCCGAGGTTCGACCAACGGCCGGACTCTCCTCTCCAGTACCTTGGCATAGACCTTCCCAGGGAGGCTGAGGAGTGTGATCCCTCTAAAGTTGGAGCACACCCTCCGGTCCCCTTTTTTGAAGAGAGGAACCACCACCCCGGTTTGCCATGCCAAAGGCACTGCCCCCGACCTCCACGCAATGTTGCAGAGGCGTGTCAACCATGACAACCCAACAACATCCAGGGCCTTGAGGTACTCAGGGCGAATCTCGTCCACCCCCGGGGCCCGGCCACCAAGGAGATTTTTAACCACCTTGGCGACCTCAGCCCCTGTGATAGGCGAGTCATCCCCCTCATCCCCAAACCCTGCTTCCTCTGTGGAAGGCGTATCAGTGGGATTGAGGAGATTCTCGAAGTATTCCTTCCACCGCCCAACGACATCCCCAGTCGAAGTCAACAGTGTCCCATCCGCACCATACACAGTGTGGACGGGGAGCTGCTTTCCCCTCCTGAGCCGCCGGACAGTTTGCCAGAATCTCTTTGAGGCCGACCGAAAGTCTTGTTCCATGGCCTCACCGAACTCCTCCCATACCCGGGTTTTTGCTTCAGCAACCACCTGAGCTGCACTCCGCTTGGCCTGCCGGTACACCTCAGCTGCTTCGGGAGTCCCACAAGCCAACCAAGCTTGATAGGACTTCTTCTTCAGCTTAATGGCCCCCCTCACCACTGGTGTCCACCACTTGGTTCGGGGGTTGCCACCACGAGATGCACCGACCACCTTGCGGCCGCAGCTCTGGGCCGCCGCTTCAACAACAGAGGTGGAGAACATGGCCCATTCAGACTCCATGTCTCCAGACTCCCTCGGAATGTGATTGAAGTTCTTCCGGAGGTGGGAGTTGAAGACCTCCCGGACAGAGGCCTCAGCCAGACGCTCCCAGCACACCCTCACTATACGTTTGGGTCTACCAGGTCTGAATGGCTTCCTCCCCTGCCATCGGATCCAACTCACCACCAGGTGGTGATCAGTTGACAGCTCTGCACCTCTCTTTACTCAGGTGTCCAAGACATACGGTCGCAGGTCTGATGATACGATAACAAAATCGATCATCGACCTGCGACCTAGGGTGTCCTGGTGCCAGGTGCACATATGGACACCCTTATGCTTGAACAAAGTGTTCGTTATGGACAGACTGTGGACTGTAGGAGTTTCTTTTTTTAATTGAATTACTGAAAAAAATCAATTTTTTGGACATTCTAATTTATTAAGATGCACCTGTACAGCAAAAATTGTTGTATACAACTCATTTTTGTTCGAAATAAAGTATCTATCCATCTATCTATCTATCTATCTATCTATCATAGTTGTAGGTCAAGATCCCAAGGTGAACCTGTGTAGCAAGTATGGTGACCCTAGACAGCTTCTATAGTAAGAGGGCATACGTAGGAGTACTAACCTTGACCTTTTGACCCTAAACCCATAGTCAGGTCAGGGTGTAAGTCACCAAAGATTTGTGTTTGAGAACAACCGTTTGAAAAGCCTACATCATTTCTTTCAGTCGGTATCATGTTTACAAGATTTAGGGGGAAAACTGACAACTGACCTTCACTTCAAGGTCTATAATTCCTTCAAAAATCCTCCGATCAGAGTCAAATTGTAATATGTGCATCATCAGTGTATATCAAATCCTGGTACCATGTTTCAAAACAATCAGAACAAAACTGTAGGAGGAGATTTCACAAGACACTCACTGTCTGTTAACTGAGGTGAAATAGGAGCTCATAAGTCAGGGGCTATAACTCCGACAAAAATCATACGATCAGAGTCGAACTGTAATATGCTCATCATCACTGTATATCAAAACATGGTACCAAGTTTCAAAACAATTGGAATAGAACTTTAGGAGGAGCTAATTTCATAAAAGTGGGACAGACAGACACCACATAAAATAAACCACAGTAAAATAAGCTAAAACAACATCTAAAGGTGCATTCAGACCAAATGTGAACGGGCTGTTTACATTGCTAGCCTGCTAGCCTTGTTAGCGTGTCCGTGGCAGGAGTCCATGGGTAAAAACTCCCGACACTCTGATTAGGCTGCAGAGCTCCCAGTCCATCTGTCTCCAGGTGAGTGTCAGTCTCATTTTCAAACTAGTTTACTCTCCAATGTTGATACTTTTACTCCGATGATGACAGAAACTCAAGACCATTACTAGCCAGCGCCATCCCTCGGACATGAATGCACGTTTGGTCTGAACGCACCTTAAGACTGAGACAGGTGGATAAGTGTGGGTAGATCATCTGAACAGGATCACAGATGTGTATATATATGGTCGTACTGACTTGAGTTGTTGAGCTAACTATACTAACAGCACCATTTTCCCTGCCAGAAAATAACAAAACAAGTCACAGTGACATGAGATATATTATCACTGTGATTTAATTAACCAGCAGGGAAGACGGGAATCTTGTAGTGTGACTGGACTAGACAGAGAAGAGCCATGAAAACTCTGATTTTCATGGCTCCATGAAGAACTGTTGGGATGTAGATTTAGACCCACTTGAGGATATTCCCATTGTCTCATGGATGAACGTTGCCTTGGAAACATGACCAATCAAATAAATCAGCTACCAAGTCTCAGAAGTGAGATTACACAAGACTTTTGCAAAGCAAATTTATTTTTAATAACATTACTCCAGAATATGTATATGGTAACATGTTTTTGTGCATTTGGGCACTTCTAAAATGATAATTTATCATTGAAACATTATAGATAATTCATAAAACATGGGAAAATATGGCATTACAGCCTGATTATTCAAATGAAATAAAGCCCAACTTATCTCCACACACCACCCCTGTGATTTTGCATTGTTATTGTGACACACAATGAAAACACAGACAGCGGTGGGTTGATGTAGCGCGTTCTTTAATAGAGGACATTGTAGTGTGTTTCACCTCTCGGTGATGCGTCTGGATTTTAGGTGGCAGTCGCTGGGTCTCCATTGTTGGAGGACCAGCTGAACACGTCTTTCAGAAGAGCGGAGTAGTTGACGTCTCCCACTGAAGCTTCTCCAGCATGGAACTTCACATTCACGTCGAACTGGGAGCAAGACGAATACACATCAGTTCTAACAGCCTTGCTACATCAGTTACACAGGACAGAGTTATTTCCATTTCTCGCCTTTAAATACTGTAAGTGTTATTGTTTCAATGAGACAGACATTTAATCTCTTTATGCACTTACTACCACTTAAAGGCAACATAAATTTTCAGTGTGTATACCAAGCAGGTGATTAAATTTTGTATTGTCAATATAATACCACGGTTGGCTGGATACAGTACAGTGATGCAACTACATTAGGGCCATTGAAGAAATTAAAGGAAGAACTAGGAAGGGGAGGTAACGTTGTGAGGAATAACCTGCACATTTGCAGCACAGAAACTCACAAATATACTTTTTTATTTGTACATTTACAGCGGGGCAGTTTGTCTGTCCGTTTGTTAGCAGGATTATGCAGAAAACTACTGGAAACCAAAATGTCGGCAGGTATAAAATGCTGCAACAGAGCTTGGCTTACTTTTATACCTGGATTAATTAATCTTAAAATGAAATTAAACCTTGTTGGTGGAATCCACCCTAAGAATGTACAGATTTCAGAAAATACCAAAAAGGCACTGAAGAAGAAAGTCAGTCAGTCTGGGCATGTCAACATCACATTCCTGCTGTGCTTGACACCTTCAAAAATGCACAAGTTAGCCGTGGTCATTTTTTTTTTTAAACTTTTGAGCAGTTTTAGGAGGCCAGAGTAGTGGAGCAGAAACTGGGTGAGCAGTATGGGTTAAAAGCAGCTGGAAAACCACAGTGAGGGAAAACAGAACGAATAAAACATGCACATTCAGATTCCTTTCACTCTCTCTGTGCAGGTCTGGTGTATGTCTCTCCTGCTCACCTGTTTCTGCTTATTTTTGGCTGCAGTGGAGCATGCCAGATCAACATTACATAGACGGAACACAGATATGAGAAAGAAGAACAAAGGAACTGCTTTGTTTTCTTTGTGACCACCTCTACATGTCACTCTCACTCAGGTCATTTCCCTCACACATGTAGAGTGAAGCTTCAATTAAAGAAATATTCCTTCCAGCTCAGTGGGGTTTACCTTTGATCCACACACACCAAGTCATCATGGGTAAAGGCAAACTGTAAAATGATTTTCACTTATGATTATTCAAAAATCTGTTAACTTGAGCTTTGTCTTTTAGAATTGACTCACTTTTTCCTGTATTTTAAGAGCCCCTATTATGCTCTTTTCTCACATGTTACAGCTCCCAGAGGTGTTAATAAAATGTCTGTGACATGCTTCAGTCAAAACTACTCAGGGTTTTTTATTGCCATTATTGCATTCTACGCAAAAGGATGGAGCTCTCCTCCAAAATGGGCTGCGTTAATAGCGTATTCCTTTAAATGCTAATGGGCTCCAGCTCACCCAGCCCTCCCTCTTTCATCATTTCTCTGAGATCTCTGTTTTGATAGCAACACCATGTTTGAAGTTAACATTAGCTTTTAGCTTCAGCTCTTGGACTAAGTAACATACGAACAAATATTGGTTGAACGTTAGTTTAAAAGCCCCGGGTATGTGGTTGTGTGGCTGATAGTACATGACTGGTCCCTGGGGTGTAATAAGCACAAAAAAAAAAAAAAAAAACCCAGAATGAGTGAATGGATAACTCTTCTAATAGCAGCTGACCACTGCTAATCAAGGAGATGTCCAGTCCAGAGAATAATAAACTATAATATGGAAAACAAGCAAAAATAATGTTTCTGAATGAATTATACGGTCAAGAGATGGCAGAGCCAGCTGGGTAAAGGGTTGTTTAGTGAGGATATATAGAAAACAGATGTAAATGGATTTCTAGCAGCTAGGATAGCAGACTCCTCTCTCAATTTGAACCCAACCAACAAGTCGACCTCAAAGTTGATCAGAAATCCAAGCCGTGGCCTCTTAGATCAGCTAATGTTAGCTGACCAAACTACAGTAACAAAATGTGGGTAAAAAAGCATAAAGGGGATCTTAAAAAGGGAAAAGATGAGTCAGTTCCAAAAGACGCAGTTCAAGTTCATAGAGTTTTGAATAATCCCAACTGAAACTCATCTTATCAGGGATTTCATGACTCGTGTTTCTAAATAGTGGTCAGCTAACATTAGTAGTCAAATCTAACAGCTATCACAGCCACAATTTAACAAACTAAGTCAGAATGTTGCAAGGTATATAATCGACTGTGGATTAATGAACGAGCCGGGACCACAGATGTCTAATAGGGTCATGAGAAATTACAAACACAAGCCCTAAAAAAAAACATGGTTGGCCCAATAGCTAGCTTGTTAGCTAAGATAGCTGCATTGTAGCTATGTGATTTCCAAGGCTCAGTAGGAAACTTCTTCTTCTCCTCCAAGGAGAGGGTGGGCCAGACGAGCCAGGAGGCAGGTCTTTATCAAGTCTGTTAAGTATTGACGTGAAAACCTCACACAAGAGAATAATCAAAAAAAACGAGGCATTTCAGACAGAGTTGTAGTCCTTGTTCCTGTGGGAGAGGAGAACTCCTGTGCAGGAAGACACTTGAGCTGTTTGGCTTTGCAGAACATATAATGCCACAGAAATCCTCCTTATCACACTAAAATAAAGGGGAAATCCTAAAAAGCATAATAGTGGCTCTTTAAAACATACTATATTGTGGTCATCCTCCTTCTTACCTTTAAAACGTCTTCAGGCATTACTGGTGGGGCAGGATGCTCTTCCCAGTTAATACCAGCGAGGAAGGCATGGTAGTCAACCTCATCTCTGACTGCAAATCTGAACCATGTATGCAAAAGTGATAAGATTCAGCTACATGAATAAATCTCAGAAAGAGGACTCAAAGAGAGGATCAATCTGTTATTCAATGCATCATTTTAGTGGTCTGAAGTCTGAACGTGTTTCATAGAAAACTCCTGGCCAAGACTTTACCAATCGCTGCTCTAGCATGAACTGTGCAGTGATTAACGGGCTCTTACTTGCTGAGCAGATCAGTAAGCAGGTTCTCGGGCAGAGGGAGGTGGAAGGCTTTACAAATCGTCCGTGTCTCTTGGGTGGACAGACGGCCAGTTCTGGGGACACAACGAAGACCAAGAAATACACAGGTATCCAGCATTAGCTTCCCGGACTGCATCCCCCGCTTTGATGGTGAGATGTTTGAGTGAAGGATTAGGAAACATGAGCCTCTTTGTTTTTGCTGCTTATAAAGGAGACCTATTTCTGTCACATGTCAATATGGTGATTACATGGGATGCTCATGTGAAACACAATCAAAAGGAAGGCACAATTCTGTTCAAAATGTGAAATAAAAAGTAACTATCCATTAATGTTTGTAGGCTACTGTATTTTTTCTGTAGCCTGCAGGGACTGTGTTTGCATGTTTTCAATCAGACATTTTAATTGTCATGGGGCGGCCAAATGTAGACATAACACTATAAGTGTATGTACAAGTGATGGTATGTGTTCACTGGATCAGACCACTCAAAGCACTTAACTAGAAGTTACATTAATCCTGTATTCTACTGGCTTCTCTGGGACAGATACCTAGGGACAATTTCAAATCACCAATTCACCTAGCACGCATGTCTGCATGGCTGCACGGTGGCGCAGTGGTTTAGCACTGTGGCAGCACAGTTTTACCCTCGGCCGGGGGACCGCGGGGATCATGAGATCGTGGGTTCGATCCCAGCCCCCGACCAACAGTGAGCTGTGTGGAGTTTGCATGTTCTCCCCGTGTTGCGCGGGTTTACTCCGGGATTTCTCCGGTTTCCTCCCGCACACCAAAAACATGTAGGTTTAGGGCGCTCGCGCACGCAGCGACCAGCAGCCAGTGGCTTGTCACCAGACTGCAAACCAAGTCTACCTACGGGTACAAATAAGTAACAAAAAAAAAAAAAAAAAAAAAAAAATGTCTTTGGGTTGGAGGAAACTACAGTACCCAGAGTAAACCCACACAGGACACACTCACTCCACACGGAAAGGTTCCTACCCCTGCTAGCCTGGGGATTTGAACCAGGAACATTCTAGCTGTGAGGCAAAGGTGCTAACAGCCATCCACCGTACTATCGCAATACAAATCATGTTCCTTGTTAGACCAGTGTAAATTCTTCGGTACTTACACAAAGTGGTAAGAGCAAGCACCAGCAATTGCTTGCTCCTACTGAGGAAACAAGATCTACTGTCATGATTAGATGAAAGGAAGAAAAGCATGCCTTACTCTTGACACTACAGTCCAAGGGGTAGGTATTAGTCATATTATTGCTGGACAAGGTAAAGTCAACTGCAATCCTTTCAAACAAAACTATGTACGATTTTTACTTTACAATATCAATCCGCTCATCCGTCCATCCATCTGTCCACCCATCCGCCCATCCATCCATCCACCCACCCATCCATCCGTCCATCCATCCATCCAACCACCCATCTTCCCCCACCTATTCAAGGGTCCGAGTTGTGGAGGCAGCAATCCAAGCAGAGAAGCCCAGACCACCAAACCGCACCACGATCCCCACAGTCCCCACAGTCCCCTAAAGCATTTGGTGAGCTCACTGGAGGGCTGATCTATGTGGCTCCTTTGTGTACACTGGGTCCTTGATGTAACTTTTTTTCATATGGATCCACTGGATCACTCTTAGACTGACCCTTCACCCAGAACCACTTTGCCTTTGGAGACTCGACCAGGGGCAAGTTGCCCCCGACAACTTAGTTCTTGGGATCATTGGGGCACGCAAACTCCTCCACCTCGATAAGGTGGTGATCCACAGAGGTGTACTTTAGAATAATCAGTCCCTCCAGGATTTCACGATGTTGCAATCACACCAGTTCACGGCAAAATCAGCCAATCAGCGTAACTATTACGCGACCTTGCAACTTTGTCCAATCACCGCAACTTTCCCGCAATTTTGGCCAATCCTTGTCAACTTCCGCCAATTTCACCAATCAAATTTGTGTAACTGGCACTGAAACGGTCAGTCTAACTAATCAAATGCATCCGCTCACTTCTGTGTTTACAGTGAGTAGTGAGTTTATAGTTTACACTGACCCTTCACCCAGAACCACTTTGCCTTTGGAGACTCGACCAGGGGCAAGTTGCCCCCGACAACTTAGTTCTTGGGATCATTGGGGCACGCAAACTCCTCCACCTCGATAAGGTGGTGATCCACAGAGGTGTACTTTAGAATAATCAGTCCCTCCAGGATTTCACGATGTTGCAATCACACCAGTTCACGGCAAAATCAGCCAATCAGCGTAACTATTACGCGACCTTGCAACTTTGTCCAATCACCGCAACTTTCCCGCAATTTTGGCCAATCCTTGTCAACTTCCGCCAATTTCACCAATCAAATTTGTGTAACTGGCACTGAAACGGTCAGTCTAACTAATCAAATGCATCCGCTCACTTCTAGTAGTAGATTAGTTTATTTGACAGGGACAGTGCAATAAACATAGACAATTAATCAAAGACAATCAATCTGATGTGTTGCACATAGAGTGTATAGCTATTAGCTAATTTGCAACTCTTGTCCCTGGATGGGCTTTAGAAAAAAGAATCAAGATAAAAATATACACAATAACCACATACATCAATGCAGAAAAATTATAAATACACAATTATAAATATTATAAATATTATAAATACACAAATATAACAGCCTGACTCACCTTTAACATAAATATTATAAATACACAAATATAACAGCCTGACTCACATTTAACACATATAACATAACTCACATTTGCCTATTTCAGGCCTTCCTCCCTCCGTCACTCACTATAAACAAACACATTTATTCCTTCCCTTCATTCACTCTCACTTTGCAGACAAATAATTCATACATGAGTACATTCTTGTTTATTTTTCAGCCAGTTTTTAACATTTTTAGTGAATGTTTTAAAGTTCGTTATTATTTTAATTTCATTTGGCATTGTGTTCCAGATGTGACTGCCCTTTATAGAGAAAGCTGTTTGTCCAAATGTGGTTCTGCGGTGGAATATTTTACAGTTATTGTTAACAGAACTCCTGGTGGCTCTGCTGCTGTCCTGTCTTTGGACGAAACCAGCAAGTGGCTCGGGTGCTGATTTATGGAAACATTTGAACGTTAATTTCAGAAGACAGAGGTCAATGAAGCTCTCAAAACTCAATAGGTTGTATTTTTTTAAAACATTACAGTGATGCCACCTAATGGGCTTTTTGTCCAAGATTTTTAGGGTTTGATTATATAATGAACCTATATGTCTTATTGTGGAAGGGGCTGCTTGAGCCCAGACTGTCAAACAGTATGATATATGAGAAAAAACCATAGAATGCATATACAGTGCAGCTGCTTCGTAAGGTATGTAATATCTAATTAATTTAAAGCAGTTCAGATTTTTTTTTACTGTTTTTGAAATTTTCTTTATATGAAGATTAAATTTGAGTTGAGGATCTAGTACAATGCCAAGGTATTTGAATTCTGTAGCTAAACTGATGTCATGATCATGTATATTAACTTTAAAATGTTGCAGGTTACATTTTTTGATTGAAAAGCACATTGAGACTGTTTTCTGAAGGTTCAGCAATAGATGGTTCTTGAGGAGCCACTCTTGGACATCAACCATACTTGTAGACAGTACATCTGCAGCCTGTGCTGGAGTCTTGGCAGCTGTGTAAATAACTGCATCATCTGCATAAAGTTGGCATGTTGCAGCTGAGCAGTGTAACGGCAAGTCATTAATAAAAATGCTGAAAAGTAAAGGACCAAGAATGGACCCTTGTGGGATACCCATGCGGTTGTTTAAAAATGAGGATTTATCCTGGTGAACTTTTACACACTGTTCTCTATTCTGGAGATAAGATGCAAACCATTCTAATGTATTTGGGGAGAAGTTAAAAGATACCATTTTGGATAAAAGCAAACTGTGGTTTACAGTATCGAAAGCCTTTTTGAGATCTAGAAAAACAGCTCCTACCACATTACCCCTGTCCAAGGACTGTTTGACGTTTTCAATAAGGCAACAATTTGCTGTTTCTGTTGAGTATCCTGGTCTAAAACCAAATTGATGTGGATGAAGAAGTTGACTGTCTTGTAAGTAGTCTATCAGCTGTGTAGCTACAACTTTTTCAAGAACCTTAGATAGGACTGGTAAGATAGAGATTGGGCGGTAATTGCATATATCGTCTTTACTGCCTGATTTATGAACTGGTATGACGACAGCTTTTTTCCAGCCAGATGGAAATGTACTAGACCTAATGGAGAGATTAATGAGATGAGTCAGTGGTTTGATTAATATTTTGCTGTGCATTTTGAGAAAGGAGGTGCTCATATTGTAGATATCACTAGTTTTTGAGTTTGACAGTGTTTTAACAATACCAGCAATTAACTTCTCATTTACCTCATCGATGTGAAAAGTATCTGTTGGGAGTATGGAATTTGTGTTGTTGAGCACATTTGGCAGCACAAAAATTTTTGTTAAGTCTTCCACAGAGCCCACAAAGTGTGAATTAAATTCATTTGCCAAAGTAGCCTTGTCACTGACGGTCTTGCCATTGATTCTAAGATTCTGTACTTCTGTGTTTACAGTGAGTAGTGAGTTTATAGTTTACAGTGAGTAACGGAACACATTAGCAAACACAGTGTGTGATTTAAAAAAATACTCATACGCGAGGTTTTTAACACCGTCCCTTCCTCCATCTCCCCCAGCCTGCCCGTGGACACCTCGCCACATCTCCGTCCTGACCGCGTGTACGAAGCGCTGGGTTTGTGTTGAAAAACATGCACCTGCTCAAAAGTACCCCGCTGCGGGAGTGCGCGTGAGGAGAGTACACTACACTACAGCCAGTGTTTGAACATTTATACATCTTTAAAGGTAAAATCATTACTACATCTGATCAATGAGCTTTAAAACAATCTCCGGTGTGGACGGACAAACGCACCAACCCATCCCCCACCCCGCCGTCCCGCTGTAAATGAAAGCTGTGTGTGTGTGAAGACCGACATGCAGCAGACAGACAGGTAGGCATGGGAAGAGAGAGAATATTCTCTGTTTTTCACAGGGTTACAAAAATAACTTTTTTGTAAGTCGTCTGTGTTTTTTTCCAACTGATTTAAGACAATTTTGCACCGCTGAATCTGTTTCTCTCGATCAGGTGCTAAGTAAAAACCTGTACTTACCTTTATATAAAGGCAAGTAGGTGTAAATTGAAAGTTACGTCATCATTATTCAAAATTCAGAGACATTCAAGACATATGTATATTAGCTGCTCTTGCTTGCTTGTTTTTTTTCTTGCCTTCTGATTGTTGCTCTGAGTGTTGCTATCCCTGTGCTGTTGCAATCCTGGAATTTCCCCGTTGTGGGACTAATAAAGGCTTATCTTATCTTATCTTATCTTATTAAAAAGAATTTTGCATCACATAAAGCGAAAATATCCGTACATGTAAACAAAAACGTATAAAACAACATGTGGCCATAATTCAAAAAGTTGACCTGATTGAGCAAAACCAATGTGATTTTTGGATTCAGCACATCAAAATTGTCCTAAATCAGCTAAAAAAAACTTAGAGAATAAATTTGGTGTTGACCAGTGTTTTTTTTTTTTTTTTTCAGAAAAACAGACTCCAATAGCCAATACATTCATTCATTCATTCACTCATTCATTCATCTTCTTCCGCTTAATCCTTTTCGGGTCGCGGGGGGGCTGGAGCCTATCCCAGCATCTTTGGGTGAGAGGCAGGGTACACCCTGGACAGATCGCCAGTCCATCGCAGGGCCAACACAGAGAGACAGACAACCATTCACTCTCACAGTCATACCTAAGGACAATTTAGAATCCCCAGTTTTGATGCCACTTAACCTAACTTGCATGTTTTTGGCATGTGGGAGGAAACTGGAGAAATCCCGGAGTAAACCCACGCAGACACGGGGAGAACATGCAAACTCCACACAGATCACTGTTGGGTCGGGGGCTGGGATCGAACCCAGGATCCCCCAGCCAAGGGTGAGTTGCTGTGCTGCCGCAGTGCTAACCACTCCACCACCGCGCCGCCCTATAGCCAATACAGAACAACAGAATAAATTTTTTATTTTTTCCTCTTCGCTCGGTACCGAGTGGTTGGGAACCGTAGGGAGTTTTCAAATGAAGGTGCTGCCAATAATTTCCAAATTTCTACTCTTTAACATGCATTCAGTGCAATTCAGCTGTTGTAATGGATATTGTGCTAATGTCTGTATTTGCTGTTGCACAAGAGTTTTTCTGCATAGCAGAAGTTTCTGCTTAATTTACAAATCACTATAATAGGAAATTTTTGACAATCCTGTCCTTTTCCTTGGCTTCCCATAGAGTTTAGAATTAAGTTTAAAATCCTTCTTCTTACTTACAAAGCTCTAAACAATCAGGCTCCTTTTTATTTAAAAGATCTGATACTACCGTATTATCCTAACAGAGCACTACGCTCCCAAAATGCAGGACTACTTGTAATACCTAGAATCTCCAAAAGTACAATGGGAGGCAGAGCCTTCAGTTATCAAGCTCCTCTCCTGTGGAATCAGCTGCCAATCTGGATTCGGGAGTCAGACTCGATCTCTGTTTTTAAGATTAGGGTTAAAACCTACCTTTTTGATATAGCCTACAATTAGGGAGGGATCATGTGTTTCTGAACCCTCCCTTAGTTATGCTGCTAATAGGTTTAGTCAGCCGGGGGACCTCCAGTAATGCACTGGGCCTCACTCCTTTCCTCACTCTCTATGAAATATTTTTTTTTGCTGGTCATTAACATTTGTTTGTTCTCTCCCATAGATTGAGTCCCCATCGTGCTGTTTGCTCTCTACATGTCTGTTCTTTTCATCTTCTCTGTCCCCTCACCCCCCAGCCAGTCGCAGCAGATGACTGCCCCTCCCTGAGCCTGGTTCTGCTGGAGGTTTCTTCCTGTTAAAAGGGAGTTTTTCCTCTCCACCGTCGCCAAGTGCTTGCTCACAGGGGATCACCTGATTGCTGGGGTCTTTCTGCAACTGTGGGGGTTCCCCCCTACAGTTGATAGTGCTATGAGATGACTGTTGTTGTGAAATGGCGCTATATAAATAAAGTTGAATTGAACTGAATTGAATTGAATTGAATTGAATTTTCTTGTATTGTTATATAGAATATCACTGCAGTAAACTGGAAAAAAAAACCATCTGCTTTAAAATCTGGAATTCTTCCCACAACTTCTAGTGCAATAAACACTCTAAAAACATTGCAACTTTTATCCCACCTTTTTAAAAAAGCTCCCACGAATTCAGGCTTTTTGGGCTGCAACAATCATAAAAACATCCCGCTGCTTTGAAGGTCTCAATGAGCACAATGACCTCCATCATCCGTAAATGGAAGAAGTTCAGAACCACCAGGACGCTTCCTAGAGCTGGCCGGCCATCTAAACTGAGTAATCGGGGGAGAAGGGCCTTAGTCAGGGAGGTGACCAAGAACCCGATGGTCACTCTGTCAAAGCTCCAGTGTTTCTCTGTGGAGAGAGGGGGACCTTCCAGAAGGACAACCATCTCTGCAGCAATCCACCAATCAGGCCTGTATGGTAGAGTGGCCAGACGGAAGCCACTCCTTAGTAAAAGGCGCCTGGAGTTTGCCAAAAGGCACTTCAAGGACTCTCAGACCATGAGAAACAAAATTCTCTGGTCTGATGAGACAAAGATTGAACTCTTTGGCGTTAATGCCAGGCATCATGTTTGGAGGAAACCAGGCACCGCTCATCACCAGGCCAATACCATCCCTACAGTGAAGAATGGTGGTGGCAGCATCATGCTGTGGTGATGTTTTTCAGTGGCAGGAACTGAGAGACTAGTCAGGATATAGGGAAAGAACGATGCAGCAAAGTACAGAGACATCCTGGATGAAAATCTGCTCCAGAGCGCTCTTGACCTCAGATTGGGGCAATGGTTCATCTTTCAGCAGGACAACGACCCTAAGAACACAGCCAATATATCAAAGGAGTGGCTTCAGGACAATTCTGCGGATGTTCTTGAATAGCCCAGACTTTAATCCAATTGAACAGCTCTGGAGAGATCTGAAAATGGCTGTGCACCGACGCTTCCCATCCAACATGATGGAGCTTGAGAGGTGCTGCAAAGAGGAATGGGCAAAACTGCCCAAAGATAGGTGTGCCAAGCTTGTGGCATCATATTCAAAAGACTTGAGGCTGTAATTGCTGCCAAAGGTGCTTCAACAAAGTACTGAGCAAAGGCTGTGAATACTTATGTACATGTTATTTCTTAGTTTTTTATTTTTAATAAATTTGCAAAAATCTAAAAAAAAAAAAAAAAAATTTCATGTTGTCATTATGGGGTACTGTGTGTAGAATTTTTGATGAGAAAAATGAATTTAATCCATTTTTGTGGAAAAAGTGAAGTGCTGTGAATACTTTCCAGATGTACTGTACCAGGAACAGGAATGTTATATAGTGCTGTAACAAGTCATACAGGGGTACTTTGACTATGGTGAAAGTGACATTTGCCGGGTCAAAGGATGATGTACCATCAAAATGATTTGGGAACTGTTATTCCATCCATCCATCCATCTTTTTCCACTTAATCCTTTTTGGGTCGCGGGGGGCTGGAACCTATCCCAGCATCTTTGGGCAAGAGGCAGGGTACACCCTGGACAGTTCGCCAGTCCATCGCAGGGCCAACACAAAGAGACAGACGACCATTCACTCTCACAGTCATACCTAACGACAATTTAGAATCCCCAGTTTGATGCCAATTAACCTAACTTGCATGTTTTTTAAGGTGAAAATCATACAGGCTCCAGCCCACTGCAACCTGAAAGAATTAAGTGGTTAAGAAAATGGACAAAAGAATGACTCTTACATAGTGTTGCTTTAAATGACTGAGGGCCAGCAGAACATAAAAAAGATTAGGTGGCCTAGTGGTAGGTCATTCGCCCCACAGCCGGAAGGTTGTGGGTCCAAGCCTCAGCTGGGTCAAACCAAAGATCCCAAAATTGGTACTTTCCGCCTTCTAACTTTGTGCTCAGCATAGATAGAACCAGTGTACTCGCTGTGCCGGTCCCAAGTCTGGGTAAAATGGGGAGGATTGCATCAGAAAGAGCATTCGATGTAAAATCCTTTCCAAATCAAATATGCGGACCCATGATCCACCATGGCAACCCTGAATAGGGAGCAGCTGAAAGTGTGTGCATGTGTGTGTGTTGTACTACGCAAAACAGCTCATGCCCAGTCCCAGCAAAACATTCAGTTAGAAAAAAGAATAGATCTGGACAAAGATTATCATGGAGTAAGTGTGGAAAAAACATCTCTCCAATCTTGAATAAAGACAACGTACGTACTGTATGTGTGTGAAACAGAGAATGCTTGTCCTCTCAGACCACAGTTATTTTCCACAGAGATGCCAGAGGTCCATTCTCGTCATGCCATCTTCATTACAGGCATGTTGATGAACAATTTGGTGCTTACTGAGGGTGTCAACAGAGTCATATAAACAGACCAGCCTGCTTAACATTTGTGGCACTGCTAACCCAGAGGCAACAACTGGGTGATGGGTCATCTGGATGAGCATTTGTCCCATCTGTGCCATGTGAGCTTTTAAAGACGTGACTTTTACGCACAAAAGGAAAACAAAGGTAACAGACGTGGAGTAAGGCACAGAGGGGAGTGAGCATGTGCTTGTTTGGGTGTTCTCTGGCCTTCGAGCTACATGCCATACTGGTCTTCAGGGTCCATCTGGTTCCAATGCTTCACTCTCGCACCACTGGAACTAATTGTTGCTCTGAGATATGGGGCCACTGGCTGCACGATTGATGTCCTGTTGTGACACTAGCCGCCTGTGTTTTATCTCTTACGACAGCATTTTCTCCCAAACCCCACTTACTTGTGCCGGTCCCGGTGTCCGAACACTCGGGCCATGTCAGGGAACTTCTCAAAGTGCTTCCTCCTGAGGATGTCCTGGGCCGCGGCCAGCATCAGGCCCACGTCCACTTCAGGCTGCCTGTGCTCCGAGAAGTGTCGGCCCAACACCAGGGCCTCGTGCTCCGACAGGCCACAGTCCAGACCCATCAGCAGGCCCCTGATAAAAATCGATGAGACACGAGTTAACCACATCAAATGGCCCTAACTCAGAAAACATGCCGTGTAGGGTTTCACTTCCATTTCTTGTTCCACTTATTCTCATGACATTTATTAGCAAATGAAGTTTTAATAGTTCTGGCTATGGATAGCTTACTTTAGATGAAATGGAACAACCTAGAGCCACATGAGCTTCAATACTGTTAAATATTACACCAACCATTCAGGAATTCCACCACTCTACTGTATAATTATGGCTGCCTTTTTCAGGGACTCAAATAATTATTAATTGGGCACAGGTAGGTGTAGGGTAGTAGGTAGTGTTTTATATTAGAAGCTGCAAAATACAGGGTAAGTATTGGGGAAAAAACAGGTGAAAAACAGGATAAAGTTGAATAAGAGCTGGCTAAAAATGGGGTAAGATCTGGAAAAAAAAATAGGAAAAAAGTAATATCAGGGGAAAATTTGGTAAAAAAAAAAAAAAAAAACATGGTAAAATTATGGAAACCCATGGTAAAATACAGTAAAAAAAAAATGGGTAAAAAACAGGGTAGAACAGGCCTTTTACCCATTTTTCCTCCAGGTATTTATCCTGTTTCCCCCCTTGTCTCTGTTTTTCCCACCAAATTTTTACCCTTTTTTTTTCTATTTTTCCCCTTTTTTCCCCAACACTTACCCTGTTTTTCCCTCATTTTTTCTGCAAAATACCCAGTTTTTTTTTCTTTATTCCCCCAACACTTGTAGGGTAATAATTATGTAAGCTGAAACTCGAGGCATAATACAGCCTGCACCTATCCCTGACTTACTCCTGACTTTTTACCTGTGTTTATTTTCTATTTTATAATACAGGCTGCAATAAGCACCAGGAAAAACTGGGTTAGACCAGGGGTAAGAACTGAAAAAAATAGGAAGGGGGGCCGAGGGGGCGTCAGGAGGTGTTGGAAAAAACAAGGGAAAATCAGGGGAAAATTAAAACAGGATAACAGGAAACTACAAAATGGGGGGAAACAGAAAAAAACACGGAAAAATCTGGAAAAAATAACATGATAAAATACAGTAAAAACTGAGAGAAAATGGGGGAAAAACTGGGCAAATACTGGGAAAAAAACATAAAATCAGTGGGGGAAAAAAAACAGGATAAAACAGATGTTTCAACCCATTTTTTCCAGTACTTACCTTTTTTTTTCCCCCTTGATTTTCTCTTTTTCACCCCCATTTTCACCCTTTTTCCTGGTACTTACCCTGTTCTTCCCCCTCCTCTTTTCCAATATTTATAGGGTATTTATGTAAGACAGTCGAGGCATATTACAGCTTGCACCCGAGAACTTATCCCTGACTTACTCCGTTTTTACCACATTTTTTTTCCCTCACTGATTGTGAAATTATGTTACCGTCTAAAAATGTCTATGTATTTTGCGGGGTGGGGATAGAACTATAATTGATTATGCTCCGTTACTGTACCTGAGGGAGTCATAGGGGATGAAGCCAGTGCTGTTGGGGTCACTGAGAGTCAAAAACTTCCTGATCTCACTCTGTTTATCCTCCGGAACCAAACGCAGTTTGCTGAGGATGTTACCCATGTTGGCTTTGGGAAACTTTTGGCAGTAGCACACAAAAGCACTCTTGAATCATACATGTGCAGCTTAATGTTGCTAAAAACAACAGAAATTCAGCAAATGATCCTAAAACCTAATAAAGCAAACTTTTTTTTCTGTAGTCTCCACTGTACCTCCTCAGCATTTTGCTCCATGTAGTTTAAGGTGTATTCGTCGCTGTCCAGGAGGTGGAAGTTTGTACTGTTTAGGCAGAGGACAGCCCCGACGAACAGATCCTGAGCTGTTAAGTACTCCGACAGCTCGCTCTTGTACAACTCCTGGCCTGGCTTCTTTACTCGACCACGGTGCAAAAACTTACCACCAAGCACACCTACATAGAGACATATGAGAGAAAGGGAAAGGAGAAGAGAAGGGAACACATACTAGTACACTTAAAAAAAACTAAATATGGAGGAAAAAGTTCCTTTTATTAAAGAGGCCCGAGTATGCTTTTTGTTTTTTCTTTATTTAAGTGCATTACATTGGATGTGTGTGACATTATATGGAACAAGTCCAAAGACCTTCTGCACAGAAACTAGGACTACAACTCCGCCTGAAACGCCTCATTTAGGCTGACCGTTCTCTTCCGTGAGGTTATCACTTCATTATTAACAAACCTGATACAGACCTGCCTCCTGGATAGTCAGGTACATCCTATCCTCGCAGGAGAACAGGAAGCTAGCAACACAACGGCAGCTTTTAGAGCTTCTCTATAAATTTTAGTCACTAGACCAGTGTTTTTCACAATAGACCAGTGTTTTTAACCAGGGTGTAATGACCGCTCATCCGGGATACCATGGGAAATTGTCTTATTTCACTTAATCGGTCCAAAAAATTGCCAATAATTTGCTATTGTTGTGCGTCTTCAGTGTCAGTGGGTGGCAGTATGAACGCAATCTTTCTTTTCTTGTTGATGGAAAATTCGCCCTGTAGAGAGGCGGGGTTACCTTCATTCTGCAGCCACTTTGTCACGGTTGTTTCTTAGGGCCATTTGACTTTGTAGACCATATAATGTCACAAAAATCCTACACAGCCCACTACCATGAAGGGGAAACCCCAAAAAGCAGAATTTAACTTGTGTTCAGTGTGGTCAGAATGCATCCCCCGCCACCTTTTGAAGTCGTTTGGCAGACTGGATCACAGTCCGTCCTCAGTGCATTAAAGTGTATTTAGACCTTTACTTTCATGTGGTCTGGCACTATCCAACAGCAGCAATTAACTAGGGATGGGCGCATCAGTACTCAAGTATCAATACTTCGAAACCAGCTGGTCATTACTTTGGAATTGATACTTTTTTAAATATTGCGATACCAGTGTGTTAATACAAAACATGCAATTTGTTTTCACTTCTGAGAGTTTTAGGCATTAAATTTATGTGTGAAAACTGGGGAAAAACCAGCCCAGGCATGTTTTAGAGAGGGTCTGCCATGTCACATGATTATGGCAGCCTATCAGACGTCAGAGCCGAAGACTCACTGTGCACTGGCGGTCACAAGCAGTCACTGACTCTGGTGCAGAGCAGAGTGAGCAGAGCAGCGTCGTGGGCAGCAGAAGAAGTATTACTTCTGAAATGTTACACCATTCATCCAGATTTTATGGTGATACTGTTAAGTATCAATGTCAGTAGTAAGATGGCGGCCAGGGATCCCGGGGAATAGTGAGGGGTGGCGGCCCACCTTTTCCGGTGGTGGCATCACCTGGGGTATAAGAGGCACTGCGGGAGGTAGCCATGCCTCTTTGCGCCGTCGAGCCCTGGACTACGGAGCGCCATACACCTGTTGTATGTATTACTTATTGTGTGAAATGCGAAGTGTACAGAGCGACAGTACTGGCTACTCTATTATACAGTGCTGAAACTTGGACTGTGCAGGTGAAGAAACTCCATGCGTACATGATGAGACACCTTCGAGCCATCATGAACATCTCATGGAAAGACAAGATAGCCAACATAGAAGTGTTGAAACGAGCTGGTCTACCATCAATGGAGGACATGCTAATACAGATGAACCTGAGATGGCTCAGACATGTTGAGAGGATGGACCACCAGCGTCTCCCTCGGCAGTTACTCTACTCACAGTTATGCGAGGGCAAATGCAATCAGGGTAGACCAAGGCTCAGATTTAGAGACACTGTAAAAAGAAACTTGAAGAAGCTGGACATAGACAGGAGTTCCTGGCAGTGGAAGGCTAAGGACAGAGCTGTGTGGAGGAATCTGATCAGACCTAAATGAAACAGTCATTGTCACCCACAACAGACTGCTATGATGATGATGATAATAAAGCTACGTTCAGTGCACCTCTGCTCTGCTCATTATTATAAAAAGTATGGACACAACAGATACCAAGCAGCATAATTTTGAAAAATAAACAAAATAAGCACTATTTAAGTTTGTAAAATAATAGTGTTGTGGCGGACACAATACACATGGCACTCCACCCGGGACAAGGGGGTTGATGGGGGAGAAGACAGAAGATAGAGATGCTAATGGGGAAAGCTGAGTGGAGCCAACCAAACAAAGATGTGCCTTTCGCCCCCTGCCACGCCACAGGTGCCACTGCACCTGAGGATGCAGAGGTGCGAATGTATTGCTCTATGACGTGTGGGTCAATGTTATGTTAACATGTGTGCATGTCTTGTAGCCTGAATGTTAATGTGTTAACTCTGAGTGCTGGAGGCGGGAATTAAAGTATATAAAGGAGTTCGCTCAGGCACTCAGGTTTCAGAGTTTCTGTGTTTTATGTTGGAAGTGGAATAAAGTTTGTGTGTCATTCAGCTCGCTGCCTCGTCTGTTTCCATCTTCCACATTGGTGACCCTAAGATGTGCAATGGAAAATGAGTTGAGCACCGCTCCGGAGACAACCCAGAGGGAGAACACCAGCACGGCATGTGCTGTCACAGTCAAGCTCCCAGACTTCTGGCTTCACAATCCGACCACTTGGTTTCTACATGTTGAAGCCCAATTCGCACTCTGTGGGATCACAACAGACGACACCAAATATTAGGATGCGGTCGCTGCGCTGGATGGATGATGCGCTCAAGCAGATACTGATTCAGCGGTATACCCTGTCGGGACAGTGAGAGAGCAGAGAGACTCCTAATGTGCTCAGAGTTAGGTGACAGATCAGCTGTGGAGCCGATGGAGAGCATGTTAGCATTGAGGGGGAAGAACGACGAATCCTTCCCGTTGGCCCACCTCTTCCTCAGGAACCTACCTGCTACAACGAGGGCGATCCTGGCTAACTCGCCACTGCTGGTAACCAGGAACTACCGCGCTCTGGGGCAGGAAGCGGACCACATCATCCTAGCAACCATAACTCTCACCTTGCACGCAACGACACCGGCATCCGGGAAGGACTCTGGCGACTTTGGAGAGCCGTTGGTGGTGGCTGGGACAGATGCCAAGAGATGCAGGAACAGGACGCTCTGTGTCTATCACCGCCGCTTTGGCTCGGATAACCAACGCTGTCTGCCACTGTGCCAATTCAAGAAGCCAGGGAAACGGTACAGCCAGCAGTCAGTAGCAGCTGCAACTGCTGGCAACAGGAACAAACTGCTGTTCATCAAGACACACGTTTGGGGAGACATTTCTTAGTGAACTGCGGCTCCCAGAAGAGCCTCATTCTGCCGGTCAGCACAGACAGATCAGCAGAAGGCAGCGGTCCCGAGCTCACGGCCGCCAACGGATCCGACATCAGGACGTTTGGCAAACGGATGTTGACGGTGTGCTTACACGGACACAATTACCAATGGGATTTTGTGGTGGCGGCATGTTCTTTCCCCATTTTTGGCGCAGATTTTTTTATGTGCTTATGGGTTGTTAGTCGATGTTGCCAACAAGACGTTTAGTGGATGCTGTCTCTTTTACCTCCTTGCCCTGCACAACTCGGAGAGTTGAGCCAACAACACAGGCTAACGTTATAGCTCCAGGGGAGTAAGTACCAGCATTTACTTTCACAGTTCTCAGCACTCATGGTTCCGACGTTTTCTGCTACAGTGACCAAACACGGAGTTGAACATTTCATAACCACAAAAGGCCGGCCGGTGTTCGCACGACCTCAGCTCTTGGACGCAGTTAAACTAGCCAGTGCACACAAGGAGTTTACCAACTCAGAGCAGCTGGGCATCGTTAGGTGCTCCAACAGCCCATGGGCATCCCCACTACACATGGTGCCTAAGGCCGATGGGTCGTGGCGACCGTGCGGCGATTTCTGGCGCTTGAACAACGCCACAGAACAAGATCGGTATCCCATCCCGCACATCCAGGATTTTTCCGTGCACCTGGCCGGGACACGTGTTTTTTCGAAAGTGGATCTGGTCCGCGGGTACCACCAGTTCCCAGTGCGCACATAGGACGTTCCCAAAACAACGGTAATAATTCCTTTTGGCCTTTTCGAGTTTTTACGTATGCCGTTCGGGTTAAAGGGCGCAGCACAAACCTCCAAAGAATGATGGACGCGGTGCTCCGTGACCTGCCCTTTGTTTTTGTCTACTTAGATGACATTCTGGTGGCTAGCGCATCCGAGGAGGAGCACCTCGCCCATCTCAAACTAGTTTTCCAGAGGTTGGAAGCGCACGGGCTTATCATGAACTCGGCAAAGTGCCAGTTTGGTGTGCCAGTGATTGATTTTTTGGGTCACCGCATTTCGCCCAAGGGCACGATTCCGCTGCCTGTTAAGGTGCGTGCCATGTCGGATTTTCCACACCCGCAGACCGTGAAGGCCCTGCAGGAATTTTTGGGCATGGTCAACTTTTATAACCGTTTCCTCCCCCGAGCAGCCCAGCTGCTACAGCCGTTGTACGCCGCGCTTAAGAAAAAGAAGCCCGAGGAAAACATCGACTGGACCCCCGAGCGAGTCTGCTTTGCTAGCCCACCCTGTCCCGTCAGTGTGGATAGCACTCACCACTGACGCGTCTGACCTTGCCATAGGGACAGTGGTGGAGCAGTATGTTTCCGGTGTGTGGCAGCCGCTCGCATTTTTCAGCCGCACTTTACGTGACAACGAACGCAAATACAGCACGTTTGGCAGAGAGTTGTTGACCCTCCACCTGGCAGGGTGCCACTTCCAGTTTTGGCTGGAAGGGCGCAAGTTCACAGGGTTTGCTGATCATAAGTCACTAACGTACACAATGTCCAAAGTCTTGGAACCGTGGTCAGCCCGGCAGCAACAACACTTGGCCACGATCTCGGAGTTCACGACCGACATTCAACACGTAGCCGGCAAGCTTACATGTCATGGTGGACTGCTTGTCATGCGCTCTAGTCTCTCTGGTCTACATGGGAATAGATTTCCCCACCATAGTCGCAGAGCAAACCGGGGGCGCGGACATTTGTGCGCTCCAGTCCGTGCCTACTGGGTTAAAACTGGAGAGCAGGGTGATGCAAGAAGGGTGCCCCCCCTTGCTCTGTGACATCTCCACTGGTCGCCCACGCCCGGTGGTTCCGAGCTCTTGGCGCTGCCGCTTTTTTGAGTCAGTGCACTCCCTTTCACATCCCAGCATGCGTGCCTTGGTTAAACTGGTGGGGGCAAAATTTGTCTGGCTTCACTTACACAGGGATGTTGAAAGAGCGGGCTGCAGCATGGGTCACGTACCAGCGGGCCAAAGTGCACAAACACACCAAAGCCCCCCTCGAACCATTTCAAATTCCGGCCAAGAGGTTCGACCACGTCCACATGGATTTGGTGGACCCCCTCCCGCTGTTGCAAGGGTTCACGCACTTTTTGACAATCATGGACCACACCACGCGTTGGCCTGAAATGGTCCCGCTGGCTTCCACCACGTCCGCGGAAGTAGCTCATGTTTTTTTGTCGGCTTGGGTTGCACGGTTCAGATCCCCATTGGACATCATTTCCGACAGGGGTCAGCAATTTGTTTTGGAACTCTGGTCCATGATGGCCCAGAGCCTGGGGGTCAAAATGCACTGCACCACCACGTACAATCCCCAGGTTAATGAGTTATGCGAACGCTTTCATAGGTCGCTTAAAGCAGCGCTCAGAGCCTCACCCATGAATGCAAACTGGGTCGACCGCCTCCCCTGGGTCCTATTGGGGTTGTGCTCTGTGCCTAAGGAGGATCTGGCAGCCTCCCTGGTGGAACTCGTTTTTTCTCAGCCACTACGGATCCCCTGGGAATTTTTACTGGAAAACCCCACGTCTGGGACTGACCCGCCCACGCAATTATTTTACAGTACAGGGGCTGCTAACATGCCGGGTCCGGGCACCATTGTTTTCCCTACACCTTCGTCCCAAAGAGCTCACAGAGTGCTGAGTTCATTTTTGTTAGGCATGATGCACACAGAACCCCGCTGCGCCCACTGTGTGACGAACCATTCAGACTGTTGGAAACCAGGGCAAAGCATTTTGTGTTAGACATGGGGGTGGGGGTTATAAGAAAACCATCTGCATTGACAGGCTTAAGCCCGCTTATGTGTTGGCAGACGAACAGGTGGTGTTGGCTCAAGTTCCTTGGTGCGGTCGCCCACCTACAGTGGCTCCACAAGTTGGTGTTCCCCCTGCAGAGAACTGTTGGCAGCAGACTAGGTCTTTCCCCTCCCCACCCTTTCCCCCTCCACAGGACTGTGCGCCGGAGACAGAGTTTGTCTCCTGCCCTCCTCAACAGCAAGACACTTCGGCCAGTCCATGTTACAGCCATTTCAGGCACTGGCTCAAGCCCAAGGTGCCAGAGGGTTAGAGCCCCTTCTGGGTGTTCCCGGGGGGAGGGGCTGTGTGGTGGACACAATACACATGGCACTCCACCCAGGACAAGGGGGTTGGTGGGGGAGAAGATAGTTAGAGATGCTAATGGGGAAAGCTAAGTGGAGCAACCAAACAAAGACGTGCCTTTCACCCCCTGCCACGCCAGGCTGACACCTGAGGACGCAGGGGTGCGAATGTATTGTAGCAAGACCTGCTCTGTGACACGTGGGTCAATGTTATGTTAATGTGTGTGCATGTCTTGCAGTCTGAATGTTAATGTGTTCACCGAGTGCTGGAGGCGGGAATTAAAGTGTATAAAGGAATTTGCTCAGGTACTCAGGTTTCAGAGTTTCTGTGCTTATGTTGGAAGTGGAATAAAGTTTGTGTGTCATTCAGCTCACTGCCTCATCTGTTTCCATCTTCCACAGTGAAAAAATAAATAAATATAATAAAATAATTAAAAAAAACATTGCATTGTGAAAAAAATTACACATATATGCTGCTTGGTATTACCATAAAATTTGGATGAAAAATTTCAGAAGTAAAAAATACTTGAATCCAGTTGACAATCATCACCAAATTAAGAAACTGAATTAATTTTGCATTCATTTTAAGTCTTAATTATTTTTTATTATAATTGAATTATATTTCATTTTATTTTTATTTACTTTGCTCATTGTTCTATTTTATTATCAGTTTATAAGCATATCTTTCAAGTATTTATGTTCATGAGTTTTATACATATTGCCCTTGCAATAAAGTTGTTAATGAAACTGCAATCATGTGATTTTCCTTTTAGGGGCAAAAGTATTGGTATCGAAGAAAAAGTCCCATAAATTAATGATATCGTATCGAAAGGAAAAATGCTGGTATCGCCCATCCCTACACTTAACACATTTTAATTCAGTGATGTGCGGTGAGGTTTGTGGGTGGTGTGGCACTGACTCTTTCAAAGTCAGATTTACAAATATATGAACACAACATAAGCTTGAATTTAATTTCAGTTGAAAGTTTGCATGTTTCATGATCTGCTAATTGTACATTATAAAATATGATGATATAATTTATTAACAAAACAACTCAGGCATTTTACTGAATTGCCTCTTGATAGAATGCATAGTGAATTTCAGTTCTGCAATGCATGTTTAGAGCTTTAATTATGAAGGGAAGAAGCAGAAATAATAGTACACTCCAGTTGCTTTTGTTTTGCAGAAAGACAGTTAAAGTTCTGCTGACTAACTCCATGCCTCCATGTTTTCATTTCATTCAACTCTCCTGAATATAAACAAAGTGCAAAGACCCTTGGCTACACAAATAACATGTATTAAGTTATTTTACAGACAAATTTGGGGGGGGGGCAAAATTGATTATAGACTACTTATTTCAGGCCAAGGAAGAACAAAAATTACAGCAGCTCAGAGAGCACATTTTCTGTGCACCCTGTAGCTCCACAATTCATTACAAATTCAAGTATACAAAACAAGTATGCATGGTCTTACCTTTACTTGCAAATGAAACCCATCCGCCTACCCCTCTGGACAAAAATCTCAATGACTTTGTTGTAAAAGTCCTCCTTGTCTTCTTTTAAGTCCCTCTGTCTCAATCAAGATTACTGCCAGTTTTGACTGAAAGTCTAATTTTGAGAATTTTTTAAGTTTAGCTATAAATTCTTCCATTTTCAGTCTGTATAAAATAGAAGCACAAACGGAGTACTCAGTACTGTTGACTTTCTGATTTTAACTTTAGCTAATTTAGTGCTTAGCCTCAGCGTAGAAGAAGAGCAATGGGGACACACTCCTGCACCTACGGTGCTCAAACATGCCCCCCCCCCCCCCCCATTGGAGCAACATTACTGTGGAGCCTCTGACAGTGATTTTTAACGAAAGTTTTACGTCAGATTAAGACTTAATATGTTATACATACAAGTTAAGTATATTACACGGACTATGGAAGAGGAGGACACAATGAAAGCTCCTGCAAACATTACATCTTTGACATACACAGAGCTGTCACCAGGAACGCACATCTTGCACGAGCTCTAACCAGACTGTGAAGAACTGCACAATCCCTTTGAGGCTGCATTTGTTGCTGCTTCACCTGGCCTCTCTCCCTTGTATTTGAACAGGAAATGCGCAGATTCTGCGATTATAAATATATAAATATTGTTGAAATGATTGGAATCATTCAGAAATTACATTTAAACCTACAAGACAAATTAGTGGACAAACAATAATATAGTTATAATTCTTTATTTTTTTATTTCTTCATGATAACAGGTGAGGCTCTGCCTCCCCTGCCTCCCCTGACCACACATCACTGTTTTAATT
This sequence comes from Pholidichthys leucotaenia, assembly GCA_020510985.1. Classification (NCBI taxonomy): domain Eukaryota; kingdom Metazoa; phylum Chordata; class Actinopteri; order Cichliformes; family Pholidichthyidae; genus Pholidichthys; species Pholidichthys leucotaenia. The sequence continues at coordinate 133,577,550 of CM035843.1, forward strand.
CCAGGTAGTCTGGGTGGTGAATGATTACCATGAGAATCTTGTATTGCATTTAAAGTCATCTGTGTAACTATGGTCCAAACATTTTTTCTACCTGAGTTCTTCTGTGGCTGTTCAAAAACACTGATGGAGTCATCACTGAGGTAGAAGGAGAGGATGAACACCCTCTCTTTGTCAACTGGATCAGCCGTAATCATCTTGGCTCGGAAATTCAGCACTTTACTGTCCAGACCAGACCTGAAGGGGGGGGGGGGGGACAGGACACATTTTTACTGGGGCTGTGGACTACCACTAGCGTGTGAGCACAAATATTTCAGTGTGTAATTTGATTGTTGCTGTGACTTCAACTTATCAAACCTGTCTTTCTCCATAAACTTGCGGAAATCTTTCTGCGGGGGTTTGGGCAGCAGGCCTTGACAGGAGCTTAGAGAGTCCTCCTCCGAGCCGAAGCCATTGTAGGGGGGCACAACCCTCAGGGGCTTTGGGGCCAGTGGAGCTTTGTAGCAGATTGGGGTGAAGTCCTCTGAGGGGGGCATGGAGAAACACAAGACAGAACACTTAAAAGAAGAAAGAAACTCAAAATGATCAGAGGGAAGCAGATAATCCATCCCTGAGCTGACCCCTGAGTGCTCAGGGGGAGATGGGACCCTCCATCCCAGTGGTCTGTCAACAGGAGGGGGGCTGCAGCAAACTCCAAAAACCTGCTCAGGGCAGCAGGTACTTTCAGGGCAGGCTTCTTTTTTCCTACAGTACTATGGAGCAGTTTGTCTAGACCACAGACATGGACACAGAGCAGAGAAAGAGGTCTGGGAGACTTGGGAGGGGGGGGGGCAAGGATTGGGCAGCATGGTGGTACAGTGGTTAGCACTGTTGCTTAACAGCTAGAAGGTTCCAGGTTCAAATCCCCAGGCTGACAGGGGTAGGAACCTTTCTGTGTGGAGTTTGCATGTTCTCCCTGTGTCCTGTGGGTTTACTCAGGGAGCTCCAGTTTCCTCCCACAGTCCAAAGACATGTATGGTAATTGATCATTCTAAATTGTCCCTAGGTATCTATCTCCTATAGGCCCTTAGACTAGAGGGTTAGTATTAGTGAAGCACTTTGAGTGGTCTTTGAGACTAGAAAAAGTGCTATATAAGTACAGGCTGCTCCCCCCCCCCCCCATGCTAAATGGCAAAAGAAAAAAAAAAAAGCTTGCAAATTTGGAACATTTCTTGTAAATTTGTATACTTTTTTCTCATAAATTTGCTACTTTTATTGTAAAGCAGCAACTTTTTTTTAATCAAACTGAATTTTTTCTTGTAAATTTACTACTTTTTTCAAATGAATTTGCTATTTTTTTCTTGTAAATTCACCAGTTTTTTCCTCATAAATCCAGAACTTTTTTGTTGTAAATCTTTCTTTTAAATTTGCAACATCCGTACAAATGCTGGTTGAGTTTTTATTTTATGTAATGCCTTAAATTTTTTCTCTTCATCTCAACAATGACTGGAGTTTGTTTTAAAGGGCTGAACTCTTCCCTATTACAAAAATAGGGGCCCTTAAACACAATCTTGCATTGGGCCCTACTACCTATAGTGTCCCCCTCAGTCTTTACTCTGGAGAAAATGTTGTTTTCCCCCGTCCCCCCAACAACAGTGACATGACATATCTGCCCATGAATAAAACTGTTGAGCGAAGGTTTTGTGTTCCACTGATCTCAGAAATGAGTTTAATTGGAAAGTGACAGCTATCACGGATGCTAGCTCTTACTGCCACCAAGTGTTTAGATCACTGTAGTGCAACATGCTTTATTCTGTCACATTCATCTCAAGCTACCAGTCAGTCATTTTAAATCAAGTCTGAAAAAAGATCAAAATGTCCATTTCGGTCCTGATTTGATCATAGTCTTTATAATATTAAAGGCCTGCTCCAAAACCACTGGAGTTCAGCAGAGAAGCTTGTGTTCGTTGTAGGAGAAGCAGGTGGTCCAAAAACCCAAACAAGGGGTCAGCCGCACATGTGGCTCTTTTGCCCGTAGTCAGTGGCTCCTTAAGGCCTTAACTGAAAATTAAAAACTATAAACTTATTAGGAAAGCAACAAATTTATTAGAAAAGCCACAAATGTATGCCAAAATTTCTTACAACAAATTTGCAAAGAATAGTCACAAAATTTCTGGGAAAAGCAAAAATTTATTGGAGCAGGTGCATTTTTTTGGAGTTACAATTTATGTGCCACAGTGCCACAAATCTAAATAAAAAAGTAACAAATTTACAAGGGAGAACTGAACAAATTTATTAGAAAAGAAGAAAATTTATCCCAGAAATATGACAAATTTTGGGGGGGGGGCACTGCAATCTTATGGGAAAACACTTGCAAATTTGCAATTTAAAAAAATGACAAAATTTCTGAAAAAAAAAAATCAAGAAACTTTCTGGAAACATTCCTTTTTTAAGAGAAAAAAAATGTTACAAATTTATGTCAAAAAAGGCTGCAATTTTACCTGAAAAAGGCAATATTTAAAAGAAAAACATGACAAATTTATTAGAAAAACAGAAAATTTATGCAAAAGAAACCTTACAAATTTTAGAAAAAAGGTTATAATTTTATGAGGAAAAATCCCTTAATATTGATGGTCTCAGACCAGTGGTTAAACATCTCTGAAAATGGTTCTTTGCATAGTAGAGGTTGCCGACCTCTAACCTAAACAAATCATTTCTAACTATGACCACATTCTATGATCTGAGCATTTACTTCAGTGCCCTTTGTCACTTTATAGTGCCTCCAAGGGAAACTATTATTTATTAGTCTACATCTTTCACTCCTTTTGTAATCAGGCTGTTACAACAACACTACGTTAAGATTTTCACCTTAAAAGAATGTTTCCAAAATTATTTTGATGGCACATCAACCCTAGACTGAGTAAATGTCATTTCCCCCACTAACTTGAGTGGGCCTGCATTTCCTGTAACAGCTCTGTTCTTGGTAGGAACGCTGAAAAGACTACAACTATGGAGAATCCCAACAGCCAGTCACAGGGCACAACTGTAGCCACCAACACCAAAGCACCCTGCAACTGGCTGTTGGGACTGAGGTCACGGTTGCCATAGCTGTAGTCTTTTTAGTGTTCCTGCTGCTTTAAAGCTTGACAATACCGACTGGCGATGGTTTTCCTTGTTTTTGCATTGAACTACAGTGGTTTATACTCATACTTCTTATGTGCACTGCCCAACATCTGCCTCATTTATTTATTTTTGTGTAATTCACAACAACCAGATTCTTCTCTGAAAAATTGTGCTTTTGTAGGTTTTAACCTTCTGAAATGTGTCTATTGGTCACGATTATTGAAAAAACATCAAAACGCTCAGTTCTCTTAAAAAACACACAGCCTTTATATTGTTTCTGTGTCCGATTAGCTGTTTTAATTCTCCCTCTATGTCAAGAAGAGGTAAGTCCAGCTTTGATACATGCCACTGCATAGTTGTCTGTCTGCAAATGTAGATGGGCGGGACATCCAGCCAAGGTGTTAGCTTCAGAACTACCAAATCACTTTATATTGTAATTTTCTTTAGATTTCAGACACCCTAATAGACATCCCTATTTCATGCTGTTTCACTAATCCACAGTGAATAATATATCTTCCATCAATCTGGCTTATTCTGTTATATTTTCGCTGTGATGCTACATCGATCCATTAGCATTAGCTTGGCTAGGCAGTTGTCGTCAGAACTCACCTCAGTGGGGAGATGCTGACAGACAGCCTCGCTTCAGCCCAAGGTGTCTAGTTGAAGCTAGTAGTTTAGTAGCTCATTCATGAATGTTTCTGTGCTTATTGTACTTAGGGTTGCCTACTTTCTCACAGCCAAATAAGGGACAGAGGGTTTTAACTATTGCTCGGTGCCACAATGTTGTGGACATTAGTGTTGTCATAATACTGGAATTTTTTACCTTGATAATACCTTTAAAAATATTAATATTCGGAGACTTCTGGGAAGATGGTGGAGAGGCATAACGCTTAAACAGAGAGCTCTCCCTAGTCGGATTAAAAATCTTTGGTAAATGGCCAACTCGACATAAATAGGTCAATAAACCAAGGGATGAAAACACGAAGAAGCCGGGCACACGGACAAAAGCAGGGTAAAACTAAAGAATCCCTCTTCAACAACACTGGAGAAATCGCTGAACACGAGGCCAACAAAAACGAGGAGACTTCAGAGAAAATGGAGGACGCCAACCTCGATGTTATGAACACTGGCTTCGCAAATATAAGTAAGGACATAAAAGACCTCAAGCGACAACTCCAACAGGACTTAACGGCTCTTAAGGAAGAACTGAAAAAAGAGATGAAGGAGGAAATTATGGGTCTCCAAAAAGAAATGGACTGCAAGCTAGCAGAAAACATGGGAGGAGCCGCGCACTCAACGGGCGTGTATGGCAGAAGCACAGGCTCGAATATCAGAGCTGGAAGACTGGAAGACCGAGGCAAGCAAGCTGCTACAGACCCTGACGGCACAAACACAGAGGATGCAGGAAAAAATAACCGACCTGGAGAGCAGGTCCAGGCGGAGCAATATACGCATCTTTGGGATTCCGGAGGGCACTGAAGGCAACTCGATGACGAAATTCATAGATCAATTCTTAAAAAAAGAGCTTGAGCTGCCCAATGAAACAGACTTGCAGATCCAACGTGCGCACAGAGCCTTGGCACAGAACCCGAACTCAAACCCTGCACCCAGGTCAGTTGTGGTAAACTTCTTAAAATATGACGTAAAGGAAAGAATCCTGACACAAGCGTGGAAAAAAAAGATACGAGTTGGCGACAAACAGATATTCTTTGACCATGACTACCCGACAGAAATTGTGCAGCAGCGGAAGAAATATGCCAACATTAAAAAAATGCTGAAAGAGAAAAAAATTAGATTCCAAACGCCACTAACGAAGATGAAAATTCATTGGGATGACGGCGTGAAAACCTACAACACGGCCAGAGAGGCAGCACGGGACATGACGGAGCGAGGCTTTGTGGTGAGCGTACCGGAGGAAGCGGCTGGAGCAGCGGCGGCACAGAGCGCACCGAGACGACCAGAGTGGAGGCAAGTGAGCGGCAGAGGGCGGGAGATGGACGTGGCGCACCGAGCCCAAGAAAAACTGCAAGGCTTTCAACGGAAAGCCTAGATTATAACAAAGATTAAGAAGGGCATAGAAGAAATGAAGGCCAAGAAGACAAGGTAAAAGAGAAACAAACGGCTAGGAGAGGTTAAAGTGATTTTTGTTGGACATTTCTAGACTAATGACTATTACTTGGATAGTAACTACAGGTCTAGGGAGGGCCTCTCACTCGGTGAGGACATTCCCTCTACCCTCCAACAGGGACCAATTGGCAGAAGAAAGGCCCAAAGTGTGGAGGTCGAGGTTTGTTAATGTGTTTTTGTACATATATGTGTTGGTTTTGTTGTTAAAGGAGTTCGGAGCACAAGTTAAAAAAATGGAAAAACATGAATATGGTTAAAAATCTTAAGATAATGACATTAATCGTGAATGGTCTGAACTCACCTGTTAAAAGGGAAAGGATAATAAGAAAATTCAAGAAGGAAAAAGCCGAAATTATATTTATGCAAGTGACACATTTGAACAAGACAGAACAGGAGAAACTAAAGAGATCTGGCTATAAGAACTCCAACTACAGTTCATTTAAGGGAGGAACTAAAAGGGGGGTTATGATACTAATTTCAAATAAAATACAATTTGAATGTGAACAAGAAATCCAAAATAAAGAAGGCAGATATGTAATAGTAAAGGGAAGAATAGATGGTATGCAGATCACATTAGTGAACATCTATGCTCCACCAGAAAGTGACAAGGGTTTTTTTCAACATCGGTTTGATCTCATAGCAACACACAGTGAAGGAGTCCTAATTTGTGGAGGAGACTTAAATGCCGTCATGGATCATGAAGTTGACACAACAAGTGTTAAGAAGACAAAAAAAACATGTAACAAAGTTCATAAGAACCTCACTGGCAGAAATGGGTATGGTAGACATATGGAGGGACCTGCACCCACTCGAAAAAGACTATACACATTATTCAGCAGTCCATAAAGTACACTCTAGAATAGATTACTTCCTTATGAATGAAGGTGACAGACACAGGGTGAGAAATTGTCGGATTGGAGGGGCAGAAATATCAGATCATCCAAGGTTGCCATAGCCAGGAGCGGCACTGGGGTTAAGCTCCCAGTGCCCATAAAATGCTCCTTATGGCGTGCGTCTCGAAAAGCCTCTGACAACTAAGTCCAACTCCTAGCCTGCCCGTGTGGTTTAGTCTCTAAGCCCGGCGGAACTGCTTTTACTAATAGGAGAAAGGGCGAGGGCGGATCTCTGGCGCCTTAAAACCAGATGCTTCGGGTAGATGGTGACTCGTCAACCTGGGAAGGTAGCCCATCTAGGGGAAGGTAAACCCTGATTTCAAACCTCCGCTGCCTTGCGGCATACCCGGTCACGGGAAAGGCTTCGGGAGTCAACCCTGAGGAAAAATCCGGAGTCGGAGCCCCTAAGGCAGTTCTATGTTGTGCTCAACATAGTTCTGGTAGCTCCTGCAATGGCGCTGGTGCCAAACTGTAGCAGCCCTGCTGCTCCTTTGGATTCATCAGTGACATGGAGAGGGGGGACATGCTGCATGGGCAACATCTTGTCCTCCATATCTTCCTGCCCAGGCTTGAATCCTACCAATGCCCAACACTGGAAGGTAGAACACCGGATCACTGGAGAGGACACTCCAGCTTCGCCTTTGGCGTAGACAAAACACGGGGAATGACAGTTACCGGTTATAAGCCACCGCTCAATTGGCATAGAGCGCGGCGCCAGGGGTTGTTCCCGACGGTGGGAGGGATCATCGGATCTCACTGGACAGCTACCGCCCGCCTCAAGCTGGGCAGCCCCCAGCCAATAAGGTGTTGTCCCGCCACAGCTTGCTTTCCTCATTGGGTGCATGGGGATGAGGAGAAGTCTGAACAGCAGGCTGAGAACCTTCGCACCAGGCAAGACAATAAAACAAAAGAGACCAACTCTAAAACTGGGAACTTGGAACGTCCGCACTATGATGACAGGACTCGCTGCTAACCTCAAGGACATCAACGACACCAGGAAGACTGCCATCATCAATAATGAGCTGAAGAGACTGGGAGTGGATATCGCCACTCTCCAGGAAACACGGTTGGCTGATGCAGGCACACTGAGAGAGAAGGACTACACATTCTACTGGCAGGGAAAGGGCAGTGACGAACACAGGGAACACGGAGTGGGCTTCGCAGTGAAGAGCACCTTGCTGAAGATGGTGGAACCGGGCAGCACTGGCTCTGCACGACTTCTCACCCTCCGCCTGAACACCACTCAAGGCCCAGTCACCCTCGTCAGTGTGTATGCCCCAACACTGACAGCCACACCAGAGGCAAAAGACGAGTTCTACGAGAATCTCGCAACAACTGTCAGGATCATCCCCAACTCTGAACAACTCATTCTCCTTGGAGAATTCAATGCCAGAGTGGGTGCTGACCACGACTCCTGGCCCTCCTGTCTTGGACCTTTTGGCGTGGGCAGAATGAACGACAACGGACAGCGGCTGCTCGAGTTCTGCACATATCACGATCTGTGCATCACAAACTCATTCTTCAAGACCAAGCCCCAACACAAGGTTTCCTGGCAACATCCGCGCTCAAAGCACTGGCACCAGCTGGACTTGATCCTGACCAGGCGCACCTCACTGAAGAACGTGCTAATCACCCGTTCATTCCAGAGTGCAGATTGCGACACAGACCATTCATTGGTGTGTTGCAAGGCCAAGCTGCAGCTGAAGAAATTCCATCGTGCTAGACAGCCTGGAAAGGCACGAATTGACACCAGCAAGATGGCCCAACCAGAACTTGTTGAGCAGTTTGCCTCCACCTTTGAGAAGGAACTTGGTGTACCACAAGAAGGAGAATCTGCAAAGCAGAAGTGGGAAGAGCTGCGAAACACCATCCACCGCACAGCCTTGGCTACCTTTGGGAGGAAGACCTCAAAGTCACAGGACTGGTTTGATGCCAAGTTGACCGAGATGACCCCCGTCATTGAAGCCAAGCGCTCAGCACTTGCTGAGTACAAGAAGTACCCAAACGAGAAGAATCTCCAGATTCTCAGGGCTGCGAGAAGGAAAGTTTAGCAGACTGCTCGACGCTGTGCCAACGAGTACTGGACTCAGCTCAGCCAAGACATTCAAACCGCTGCCATAACAGGGAACATCCGTGGTATGTACGATGGCATCAAGAAAGCACTTGGTCCGGCTCAGAGCAAGACGGCCCCCCTCAAATCTTCCACTGGGGAGATGATCACAGAAAAGAACAAGCAGATGGAGAGATGGGTGGAACACTACTCCGACCTCTACTCTAGACAGAACACCGTGACACCGTCAGCCCTTGATGCCATCGACTGCCTGCCATCCATGGACGAACTTGATGCCGAGCCAACCATCAACAAACTCAGCAAGGCCATTGATAGCTTGACCGCTGGCAAGGCACCCGGCAATGACGGCATACCCCCTGACCTGATCAAGCACTGCAAGACCACCCTACTGCTGCCATTGCATGACGTCCTCTGCCAGTGCTGGAAGGAAGGTGCTGTACCACAGGACATGAGGGATGCCAAGATCATCACCCTCTACAAAAACAAAGGGGAGAGAAGCGACTGCAGCAACTACAGGGGCATCTCCCTCCTCAGCGTTGTTGGCAAAGTCTATGCACGAGTTGTTCTCGTTCGTCTACAGAAGCTTGCAGAACGTGTCTACCCCGAGTCTCAATGTGGCTTCCGCGCTGAGCGATCGACAGTAGACATGATATTCTCCATCCACCAACTCCAGGAGAAATACAGAGAACAGAACATGCCTCTGTACGTCGCCTTCATCGACCTCACCAAAGCGTTCGATCTGGTCAGCAGAGAGGGCCTTTTCAAGATCCTACCAAAGATAGGATGCCCACCAAAGTTGCAAAGCCTCATCGAATCGTTTCACACCAACATGCAGGGGATAGTGCAGCACGATGGCAACGTCTCAGAGCCATTCAGCATATGCAGCGGAGTGAAACAGGGCTGTGTACTTGCGCCAACCCTCTTTGGGATTTTCTTTGCTATGCTCCTGAGGCATGCCTTCAGCACAGCAACAGAGGGAATCTACCTGCACACAAGATCTGACGGCAGGCTTTTCAACCTCGCCCGCCTGAAAGCCAGAACCAAAGTACGCAAGGCTCTAATCAGAGACATGCTGTTCGCAGACGACGCTGCAGTCGCAACCCACACACAACAGGAGCTTCAGACCCTGATGGACCGCTTCTCCCAGGCATGCAAGGACTTCGGGCTTACCATCAGCCTGAAGAAGACTAACGTCTTGGCGCAAGGCACGGAAGCACCACCAACCATCACCATCGACGACTACAAGCTGGAGGTCGTGAATCAGTTCACGTACCTGGGGTCCACGATCAGCAACAACCTCTCCCTTGATACAGAGATCAACAAGAGGATTGGAAAATCAGCCTTCACACTCGCTCGCCTCACCACATGAGTGTGGGAGAATCCCAAACTCTCTGTCAAGATGAAGATGGCAGTGTACAACGCCTGCGTCATCAGCACACTGCTCTATGGGAGTGAGACGTGGACAACATACGCCCGGCAGGAAAAGAGACTGAACTCCTTCCACTTGCGCTGCATTCGCCACATCCTGGACATATCCTGGCAGGACAAAGTGCCCAACACAGAAGTTCTGTCCCGCGCCGGCCTTCCCTCCATGTTCACTCTACTCAGGCAGCGCAGGCTCCGCTGGCTAGGCCACGTTCACCATATGGAGGATGGCAGAATCCCCAAAGACGTCCTCTACGGAGAACTGGCAACTGGCAGGAGAGACGTTGGCCGCCCACAGCTGCACTTTAGAGATGTCTGCAAGAGAGACATGAAGGCCCTGGATATCAACACAGAGCGCTGGGAGAACCTTGCAACGGACCGCTCCAAATGAAGAGGCACCCTGACCAGACAGCTCAAGGCGGGTGAAGAGAGACTGACTGCTGCAGCAGATGAAAAAAGGACCCGCAGGAAGAACCGCCACAGACCCAGCAGCACGGAGACCACCCACAAGTGCAACCTGTGTGACAGGGACTGTCATTCGCACATCGGCCTGTTCAGCCACAGGCGGTGCTGTTCCAGCAGAGTAGACGTTTAGGATTCTCTTCCATGGTCATCATAGACCGACGGAGGCCGACGACGACGACGAATCCTATATACATGGAAATATATTTAAACAATAGAAAACGACAAACAACATGGAAACTTAATGTAGGACTATTAAATGATGAGAAAATGAAAGAAAGAATAAAGTTAAACATAAATGAGTATATCGAGGAGAATGATAATGGAGAAGTGGACCCAACAATACTATGGGACGCACTAAAAGCCGTGTTAGCCACTTGCGCTCTGTTGTTCCGCGGGCGGGCAAGTCTCTGCGTCCTAGGACGCACGAGGGCGCACTCCTGCGCCCTCGTGCGCACTCTGACGCATAGTCCAGATTGTGGTGATGTAGGTGGTGATGGTGATGTAGTGGCGTCCAAGCGCCACTAAAAAAAAAACTGCAGACACAGCCGCGAACAGATTAGTTCATCTGATTGACCTCTCATTCGACTAATAAGAGCCTTGAATTGGGTTTCTGAAACCTTGAAGAGCCAATGAATGAAAACCTAGGAAGGAGGACCCGCCTACTGTGAATGCAGGAGCCAATTGAAGCACAGAAATTCACGCTGGTGAAGAGAGATTTACTGCTGCAGCAGATGAAAACAAAGGACGCTGGACGAATCTGCTACAGACCCCGCAGCATGGAGAACACCCACAAGTGGGACCTGCACTCATTCCAGCAGAATAGACGTTTAGGATTCTCTTCCGTCATCATAGACCGACGGAGGCCGACGACAAAGGTCGTAAATCATTCACCAAAACCGCAATATGGGAATTATGTTTTGATCGGGATCCACGATCGTCGCAGCGTCGCGTTCGTCTGACAATGGGGAAGAGAAGTTCGCCACGACGCTGCTGCTGTGAAAAGGTAAGGTGTTATAAGCTAAATTATTATTTCTCCCTGAAAACTGTAATCCAAAAATGACTTTTGACCGATCGGTAAATTACAACTGTACTGCGCACGAAGTACGAAGTGCGTGCGCCGCGATAAACGGTTCATTTGCCGTGTTTGGACCGTGAACGCCCCCGCTCCTCTTCTAGCATATGAGTCTATTCCTTCATGTAGCGATGGCCGTCTTCTGTAGCGAGGGGGGGGGACAACCCCCCCCCACACACACACACAGTAGCGGGGGGGGGGGGGGCGCTGTGAAAGCATGCAAGGAGTGTAATCCATCATGTAGCGAGGGCCGAACTCCGTCTTTTGTAGCGGGGGGGACAACCCCCCCCACACACACACACACACAGACACAGCCCTGAGTGTGACCTTTCATTAGAGCCCAAAATGAAGATTCTACATTGAATTATTCAAAAGTTACAGATGTTTTTCCAAACTGCGCCATTTGGCACAATTTGGCACAGTTCCAAAACGCCTGGGAACAGCCTGAGAACAAAGCTGTGTAAAATATTCATTTTTTGTGGTATTGTTACCAAATTTGGATCTCAGCTTGATAACTCTTGGTTCTACATTTCTGTTGCATTTTTCCAGCCGGATCGGACAGCTGTGTGTTATTTGCAAGCATTTGTATCCAAAAAAACACTGTGTCCAAATGTATTTTCTTCAAGTTCAGTATGTTTAGATGACTGTAACTCAGTGGCCGGAGCACGTAGAGAGATTATGTTTTTTTTGCCAAAAAATTCAAAGTGTTTTCTTTTAAATGAGACCAACCCCATGAAGATGCTGCAAAGGGTTGAATAACAGCTTTCGATTTACTTTGGGCACGTTATTTTTTGGCATTTTTAGGAAAATTGCCCGGAGTGCAAGGGGTTAAGAGGTAAATTAATTGTTGAATCAGGAAAAGCAAAAAAGTCTAAACTGAAATCATTTGAACAAAGATGTGAGAGACTGAGGGAATTAGAATGTAAACATCAAAACACAAATGACCCAAAAATATATCAAGAAATTAAGGAAGAAAAAATAAAGATAAAAGAGATACAAATAGATAAAATTGAAAGGAAAAATAGATGTTTAAAACAAAAATATTATGAAACGGGGCCAAAGGCCACAAAACTGCTGGCAAAATGGTTAACAAAACAACAAACAGTGAATAATGTATATAAGATTAAGGACCCCATCACAAATAAATCCACAGTTACCCCAGAAAACATCGAAGAAATATTCCATAAATTCTATCAAGAACTATACTCGCAACCTGAAGAGACAAATGTTAAGGATATTAAAAAATTTCTATGTACATTGGACTTGCCATCAATAGAAAACCAACAAAATGAAAAGCTAACAGCAGAAATAACAACACAAGAGATTAAAGGTGTGATTAAGTCACTAAAAAATGGTAAATTACCAGGTAGTGATGGATACCCTTCTGAGTTTTATAAACTGTTTATAGAAGAGCTCACGCCACAGCTCCTAAAGTCATTTAATTGGACATTAAACAACAACAAAATACCTCCATCATGGAACAAAGCCATTATTTCAGTTATTTTAAAGCCAGGGAAAGATAGGGAACAATGCGGAAACTATAGGCCAATCTCTTTATTAAATGTGGATTATAAAATACATACAACAATTATCTGTAAACGAATAAAGACATTCTTGACGGAATTGATAGAGGATGATCAAACTGGTTTCATAGAGGGACGCCAAACACATGATAATATCAGGAGAACAATACACATAATTAATCAAATACATAAAGAAAAGAAAAGCGCAGTAATAATGAGTTTAGACGCTGAAAAAGCATTTGATAGGGTTAATTGGATGTTCCTATATAATGTGCTGGAACGCTTTGGATTTAACGAAAAGTCAGTGCAATGCATAAAGACACTGTATCAAAAACCTGTGGCAAGAATCAAGATAAACGGTAGCCTAACAGACAAAGTAAATATACAAAGATCAACTAAGCAGGGATGCTGCCTATCACCCACCTTGTTTGCTCTGTTCATAGAGCCACTGGCTCAAGCGATGCGACAAAATAAGAAATTAAAAGGTGTAACAATAAAGGGAGCGGAACACAAGATTGGGCTGTTTGCAGAAGATATTATAGTTTACCTTGAACAACCTGATGAATCAATAATGGAAATGATGGACTTGATAGAAAATTTTGGAAAATTATCAGGATACAAGATAAACATAACAAAAACACAAATACTGACATTCCACTATAACCCTTTAAACCAGATAACTGATAAGATCAAACTAAACTGGAAACAAAAAGAAATAAAATACCTTGGAGTGAACATACCTAAAGATTTAAGCAAAATCTATAAAGCAAACTATGATAGGTTAGAACAAGAAATAAAAAAAGATATTGATAGATGGTCAATCTTAAACATGGATCTGAATTCAAAAATTAAGACAGTCAAAATCAGCATACAACCTAGACTGCTTTACCTCTTCCAGGCTCTACCAACAGAGATTCCTGGTGCCCAGTTCTCAAAGTGGGACAGGACGATATCGAGATTTGTTTGGGGAGGTAAAAAGCCAAGAGTGAAATATAAAACTCTCCAATTACCAAAAGAGAAAGGAGGCATGGGCCTACCGAGTCTAAAGGAATATTACTACTCAGCACAAATAAGATATATCATATGTTGGTGCGACGGAGGATACGAGGCAAAATGGAAAGAAATGGAAAAGGAAATTGAGGGACTCCCAGTACAAAGCATAATAGGAGATAAGGATGCATATAAGCAAATCAAACAAATAGACCCAATCACTAAATTTACTTTGGAACTGTGGTATAAAATAGTACACAAGTATAAAATAAAGGAGGACATAAAACTATTGAAATGGGTAGCATTTGACAGTCAGTTTGAACCGGCAAAGCAAGATAGGGGATACAAAAAATTGGTGAACAAGGTTATCACAGCATAGGGCAATATGGGAAAAAAAGATTTCGGGAGTTTTGTAAACATGAGAAGAAAATTTAAACTAGAAAAATCTGAATTCTTCAGATATCTGCAGATGAGAGATTATTATATGAGGAAGATTAGACATAACCTCCACACAGATGTGAGCGAGATTATACAATTCATTTTAAGCTTGTATGCAGGAAATAAAATAAGAATTATTTCAAAGCTATATCAGAAACTTACTGCAAACAAGCATTCAAGTAACTATATAAAGGAGAAATGGGAGAAAGAGCTAAATTTAAACATAACAGAAGAAAACTGGCAAGAAATATGGAAAACACAACACACATCAACAAGTTCAAGGACATGGAGGGAATTTGGATGGAAAAACCTGATTCGCTATTTCATTACACCACAGATCCAAAGAAAATATACAAATACCAAATCTATATGCTGGAGGGGCTGTGGGGTTCAAAATGCAGACCACTCGCATATGTTTTGGAAATGCTGCAAAATCTCATCATTCTGGAAATCTATACATGTGACAATACAGAGGATATTAGGATATAATATACCAATGAACTGTAACTTGATATATTTATGTGATCTTAAAAGAGACAATGTAATACAGGCTGAGGACAGATATTTAATTAAAATCATGCTGATTGCATGTAAAAAAACAATCACAAGAAAATGGCAATCAGAAGTTCTTCCTGACCAAGAGCAATGGACAAACATTGTTGAGGATATACGTTTAATGGAAAAACTAACATATCAACAAAAAACGCAAGAAGGACAATATGAAAAAAAATGGTGGAAATGGACACACTACAAAGTGCAACAACGAGACAGAAATTGAAAGAATAACCAAAGACACTGGAAAAACCAGAAGAATTAAGAGATGGAAACTAAAAACTTGATGCTCCAATATTTGTCCCCCCCCCCTTTTTTTCTCTTTTTTTTCTTCTTCTAGCTCCTTTTTTTAAATAGAGACTGTGATCTGAATGTAATATGTATGTTGAAAAATGAATAAAAATCAAAGTTACAAAAAAATATTAATATTCAATGTCATGTTTAATACTACAAGGAAAAAACTATCACACTGTATACGTCAAAATTTCAGATTTTTATTAAAATCTTTTATTATAAGGCCTTTTATTATAAGGCCCATGTGTCAACTTACTGACAGAAGCTGTAGCTGGTATCAACATATCTACTGGGAACAAAATGAATACTTCAAATATCTTGAATCAAAATATAGCATGTCTTACCTTTGTAGAAGTTTTTTCTTCTGGCCTTCTTTTAAAGAAAAATCCTTCATTATGTCCTTTTAAGTCCAGGTCACAAATATTGTCATACTCTGTAGATGCATGCTTGATCCAGTCTACTTGGTAAAAGTAGACTGGATCTAAAGTAGCTTTAACGGCCCACCTGCCTCCTTTGTGCAGTAATTAACAGCCCCGCCTCCACTTGATGCTCCAGCTTAGAAAAATCCTTTACGCTTCGGGATTTTTTGAGCAACTTGTTTTCCCTAAGCTATTTTCCTCTCAATAAATTTATGAGCGCCACTTTCAAACTTTTTTTCCAGACATTTTGACCGAGCTGATTACTTCTTACTATCTCACTGGCGCTTGCATAGTCACATGTCAAAACAATTCCTCTGATAGGCTATTGTTACGTGGTACCCACATGAGGCACTTGTAAATTAGACCAGTCAATAGCCAGACATGAATATCAAGTGAGGGACATAGAATTTAACCAACTAATAACATCCATCCATCCATCCATCCATCTTCTTCCGCTTAATCCTTTTTGGGTCACGGTGGGGGGGGGGGGGGCTGGAGCCTATCCCAGCATCTTTCAACAATGTGATCTTTTTCATTGGCTCATGATAGGCCCTGATCTTTGTAGGCCCCTGGGCTTCAGCCCAGCCTAGCCCGTTCATCAAGGCGGCCTTGAACACGGGACAACGCACATCCCGCTTGGGACAAGCATATTTAGCCCAATAAATGGGACGTCCCAGATAAAATGGGACAGTTGACAACCCACTCCAGAGTCAGGTCATATCCTATCGACCACTGAAACCACACACCCCTGTCCACCAACGAGTCATTATTTTATTCATTTTTTTGAGACAAGATTAATGTCCGTTGGATCAGGCTTGCTATCTGAGCTTGAAGCTAGCCAGCTAAGATTAGCAATAGTGACGCAAGAAGGAGGGTGAAGTTAAAACGCAAGGCTTTCAAATTTAGAGACATGCACTGAAACCAGCGGTTCTAAGTAGGGCCACAAGAGATGAGTCACAATTATACTGCAATAATTATGTATTTAAAGCAATTTGATGAAAATATGTCACAAACACTTCATTGAGATATGTGGGAGCTGTCAAAATGTGCAAAAAGTGCAGTGAATGGGACCTTTAAGTGGCCATTAGTGGAGGCCAACGTGTAAGTGAGTGTCTCTGTCAATGTACTGATTGTTGTTTCTGGTATTACTTTATTGTCCCTGACATTCTTACAGCTAAAGTGATTTGCCCTTTGAGATAAATAAAGTTATCTGAACTGAACAGTTAAAACAAATGGTCTGTCCTGCTACTAAACAATAAATCTTAGTTCAAGAGATTCTACTTGTGTCCTGATTGAGGCACTACAGTGGGAGTGCTGACCTTGGCCGTATTTGGAGCGATAGTAGTGTTTGGTGAAGTCGTCACAGTTGGTGAGGACCACTCTCCTGCCATACACGTTCACCTCCCCGCCGATAACCAGATCACAGTCCCTGTAAAATTCCTCATGGACAACCCCTGTCTGTAAGAGAAAAGAAAACAAGATGAACGGAAAAAAAGCATACAAATTTACGTTACATGTATTTAGTAGGGATGCACTAATATATTTGGCATCAGCATCGGCCGATATTCCCCTTGTTTATCTGTAAATAAGATAAGATTCACCGGTGGCTGTAGCCGATATTCATCTGGCATGTCCCAGTTGTGTGGAAACAAACATGAACCTCTACTCCTCCGGGAATCATTACTAAAAATATTGGAACCCTTGTATTTCTGTCAGATAACGCACCACTTAATACAGAAAACTGTTGCTATTATAAACGGTTTAGTGTTCTCATGTTTATTTCTGTTGTTTGCATTGGAATAACAGAAAAAAAGCATACGGAGGGCAAAAAAGCCAAATCTTCTTCTTCTTTTAGATTTGCTTGGCGGTTGGCAACCAGCTTACAGGTGCATTATCGCCACGTACTCCACTCTGCATCACTCTATCTGGTCAGGAGCTGTCCATGAGACTTTCCACACAGTCTTGAAACTGACTGGAGAAGTGGTGTATTGTCTGACAAAAATGTAGGTGTGCCTACATGTAGTCATGACTGTTGTAGTATTGAGGTATTCACGCTCTCTCACTGCACTTCACTGCTGATTGCCCACCTGACTATCAACAGCTGTGCCAATTACAGCACCTACGCCTCATTAGCCCCTGCCTGTAAGAGGAGGATCAATACTCACTGATCACGGGACTGTTGGACTTCAATCTGCACTGCCAGTGGTGAAACGCTACCATAGTGTGCGCTCCTGCTGCTACCCCCTCACCTTCTCCCTCTGTGGGAAACAAGTAACTTTACTCATTTTCTGTCTTGCAAAATCCTCACTTCTCCAGCTCTCCCAGGATCTCCTACCTGGATTCTACCGAAGATTGACTTGGACTTAACCTGGTAGACCTCCCATCCTCACCTGGATTCCCATCACCATCAACCTGTAAGTCTCGAGCAAAATCAAAACTTTACCATCAAGTTCCCGGGCCCGGGGGCAATCTCTTACCTCCTGCAAGAAGAAGGCTGCAGCCTGCAATATTGTCACTATTTTCCACCACACCTGTAAAAGTAAGCAACAATAACTGAAGTACAAATACTGGTTGCTTTACCCATAATACTCACCACTCTCCCTCTTTGTCTCGTCAGGGTTGCCAGCACCAACTGTTTCTTGTTTTTATTTTTACCATCAATAAACCATTCATTTTTGCACTTCAGTTCTCCTCTCTGTGTCTGCATATTGGATCCACTTAGTAAAAACCATGTCAACTGCACGATGAAACAGTAAGATGGAATACAATATAATATAATAATGCAATAATAATATAAACAATACACAGTGGGGTAAAAAAGTATTTAGTCAGCCACCAACTGTGCAAGTTCTCCCACTTAAAAGATGACAGAGGTCTCCAATTTTCATCATAGGTATACCTCAACTATGAGAGACAAAGTAAGAAAAAAAAATCCAGAAAATCACATTGAAGGATTTTTAATGAATTAATTGGTAAATTCCTCGGTAAAATAAGTATTTGGTCAATAACAAAAGTTCATCTCAATACTTTGTTATATACCCTTTGTTGGCAATGACAGAGGTCAAACGTTTTCTGTAAGTCTTCACAAGGTTTTCACACACTGTTGCTGGTATTCTGGCCCATTCCTCCATGCAGATCTCCTCTAGAGCAATGATGTTTTGGGGCTGTCGCTGGGCAACACAAGACTTTCAACTCCCTCCAAAGATTTTCTATGGGTTTGAGATCTGGAGACTGGCTAGGCCACTCCAGGACCTTGAAATGCTTCTTACGAAGCCACTCCTTCATTGCCCGGGCGGTGTGTTTGGGATCATTGTCATGCTGAAAGACCCAGCCACGTTTCATCTTCAATGCCCTTGCTGGTGGAAGGAGGTTTTCACTCAAAATCTCACGATACATGGCCCCATTCATTCTTTCCTTTACATGGATCAGTCGTCCTGGTCTCTTTGCAGAAAAACAGCCCCAAAGTATGATGTTTCCACCCCCATGCTTCACAGTAGGTATGGTGTTCTTTCTCCTCCAAACACGACAAGTTGAGTTTTTACCAAAAAGTTCTATTTTGGTTTCACCTGACCATATGACATTCTCCCAATCCTCTTCTGGATCATCCAAATGCTCTCTAGCAAACTTCAGACGGGCCTGGACATGTACTGGCTTAAGCAGGGGGACATGTCTGGCACTGCAGGATTTGAGTCCCTGGTGGCGTAGTGTGTTTCTGATGTAGCCTCTGTTACTTTGGTCCCAGCTCTCTGCAGGTCATTCACTAGGTCCCCCCATGTGGTTCTGGGATTTTTGCTCACCGTTCTCGTGATTATTTTGACCCCACGGGGTGAGATCTTGCGTGGAGCCCCAGATCGAAGGAGATTATCAGTGGTCTTGTATGTCTTCCATTTTCTAATAATTGCTCCCACAGTTGATTTTTTTCACACCAAGCTGCTTACCTATTGCAGATTCAGTCTTCCCAGCCTGGTGCAGGTCTACAATTTTGTTTCTGGTGTCCTTTGACAGCTCTTTGGTCTTGGCCATAGTGGAGTTTGGAGTCTGACTGTTTGAGGTTGTGGACAGGTGTCTTTTATACTGATAACGAGTTCAAACAGGTGCCATTAATACAGGTAATGAGTGGAGGACAGAGGAGCCTCTTAAAGAAGAAGTTACAGGTCTGTGAGAGCCAGAAATCTTGCTTGTTTGTAGGTGACCAAATACTTATTTTACTGAGGAATTTACCAATTAATTCATTAAAAATGACTCTTAGTTGAGGTATACCTATGATGAAAATTGGAGACCTCTCTCATCTTTTAAGTGGGAGAACTTGCACAATTGGTGGCTGACTAAATACTTTTTTGCCCCACTGTAATGGAATACAAATACATTGGACAAATATTATCCTTAGATAGACCGGCATGCATTGACATTTTACATACTTTGAGGCTGTCGAGTATGTAGTAGCTTCCGTGACTGTCAGAGTTGACCATGTTGAGTATGGTGCGGTCTGTGATCTGCCCTGGCTGCTTCATCGGCGCTAGGGGACGCTGTGGAGTGATAACACACAAGCACAGTGGGATATGAAACTGTTACACTAAACATAATGGAATGCAAAAAGACACAACAGTGATGCGTCATTGTTGATGTGTGATTAAACACTGGATGGTGGATTCTGGTCGCTGGCTCAACCCTCAACCCAGGTTTGGGACCAAGTATGGCAAACTTATGCTGAATTTTCTTGTTCTCTTGATGGATAATTTTGCTAAAGTACTTGAAATAACACACCATACCTTTGGTAGTTTACCACGGCGGAGGAATTTCGGTATGGTATCTCTGCTGGAGTTCGGCGAAATGACCTCCCAGATCTCTACAGTGTCATCGGCGAGGAAGTACTGCAGCACTAGCTCATGCACGTCCCCAAAAATGGTCTCCGTGTCATCCCAGATGCAGGAGAAGCGCAGGACGTTACCGTCATGGTCCAGGAACTGCTTCAGGGTGTCATGTCGTTCATACGGCCGAAGGGGGTTCATACTTTTCTCAAGCTGAAAAAAAAGCATGAGAATTATTTTGTGGCATGAAGCAGGAAGAGAAGGGAATTTTTATGAAAAGCAAACAATTGTGTTTAAAGCTGGAAAAAAACAATATCTTGCCTTGGATGCCTACCTGATCCCGGAGGTTGCTGAAAGGGTCATCGGGCACAGTAGCGGGCTGGTTTAGGACCACGCCGAGCTTAGTGAGAAAATTCTTTGTAAAGGCGTCACAGTCGGTCACGGAGAAAGTGCGGGAGTACAGCTCCATCTGCTGGTTGATGTTGAAGTGGAGAACGCTGTAGAACCGGTCGTCATTTGGGGGAGGCAGCGGGATACGGTGGCGACGGATGAGCGTTCCTGCCACAGGGGTTATCGTCACATTACTGGTGAGGTGCAAAACTGTTCATCTTATCCAGCCTAGCTTTTTGGGGACCCTATTAAAGATTGTGTTTGGGAGCCCATATTTTTGTAATGGGGAAGAGTTCAAACTCTTGAAATGAAAAACAAAAAGCTCTCCTCTCCCAACAGATGAACAGAAAAAAAAAAAAACATTGGAAGAATAAAAATTTCGCTGGCATCCATGAGGAAAAGGTTTCAAATTTACAAGGAAAAAAGTCACAAATTTATGAGAAAAAAGTTGCACATTTAGAAGAAAAAGTCACAAATTTATGAGAAAAAAAATTGAAGACAATTTTAATTATCCCCCAAAAATATTAAGGATGAACAACATATAAATAGAAAAAATAAACCATTTTACAGAATAAAAATTTCACCAGCATCCACATGAATGTTACAAATTTATGAAAAAAAAATGTTGAAAATTTACAAAAAAGTTACAATTTTCCAATGAAAAGAGAAGTCAGTTTACAGAGAAAATGTTGCAAATTTACAAAAAAGAATAAGTTGAGCAGGTCAAGAGTGAGGGCCACTTGGTTGCTGAGGGGGCCTACAGCATTTACAGACTCTGCTTGATAGCCAGAAATGGCTCTGTCAAAAAGGTCTGAATATAATCACTACTCACACACACCTTGAGGGATGCCACTGTTCTTGCATTCAGGCTCCACCACCTGTATGGTATCATCTTCCAGAAAGAAGTAGATCTTACACTTTCTAATTCTGTAGGTCTCTTCTCGAGACTGATGCACAGTCTCCTGGAAGTATGCATCAAAGCACAGCACCTACCGAGGCAAAACAACAAAACGATGTGTTACATCACCTGGTCTTGCTGAAATAAGCAGGGATATCCTTGAAAAAGACATTGCTTGGATGGCGGCATATGTTGCTTCAAAACCTGTATGTACCATTCAGCACTAATAGTTCCTTCACAGATGTGTAAGTTACCCATGCCATGGGCACTAACACACCCCCATACAGCACAGATGCTGGCTTTTTTAACTTAATGCTGATAACAATATGGATGGTCCTCTATCTCCTTAGCCCGAAGGACACGACGTTCATGATTTTCAAAAACAATCTGAAATGTGGACTCGTCAGACCACAGCACATTTTCCCACTTTGCATCAGTCCATCTCAGATGAGCTCAGAGCAACAGGCGGTGTTTCTGGGTGTTGCTGATATATGGCTTTCGCTTTGCATGGTAGAGTTTTAACTTGCACTTGTAGATGTAGTGAAAAATTGTTGACTGACAATGGTTTTCCAAAGTGTTCCTGAGCCCATGTAGTAATATCATTTACAGAATGATTTTGGTTTTTAATGCAATGCTGCCTGAGGGATCAAAGGTCATGGGCATTCAGTGTTGGTTTTCAGCCTTGCCACTTAGGTGCAGAATTTCTCCAGATTCTCTGAAACTTTTGATATTATGAACTGTAGGTAATAAACCTGGAGTTTCTCATGGTTAAATGTAGACCTTTCTATCTGCCACGCGAGTTCACTTGTACCATCATAACAGCCGCTTACATTTCTCCGGATGCTAATGCTAAGCTTGCTATGAAAGAACTGCATGCAGCTATTAGCAAACAACAAACTGCACACCCAGAGGCAGCATTTATTGTGGCGGGTGATTTTAACCACTCTAACCTCAAGACAGTGCTTCCTAAATTCTACCAGCATGTCTCCTGTCACACAAGAGGGGACAAAACATTGGACCATGTTTACACCAATATTGTGGGAGCCTACACAGCAACTCCCCTCCCCCACCTAGGTCAGTCTGATCATTTATCCTTGTTCCTTACCCCCAAGTATGTACCGCTTATCAACCGGGTGAAGCCATCAGTGAGGACCATCAAAGTGTGGCCAGAGGGGGTTGACTCTGTACTCCAGGAGAAGTTTAGGAACACAGACTGGAGTATGTTCACCTCTCAGGCTACCTGTGGCTCCCACATAAACATCAACTCTTACACCCACTCAGTCCTGGACCATATCAACACCACTACTGACAGTGTCACCACGGAAAGACAGATCACCACATACCCAAATCAGAAGCCGTGGATGAACAGAGAAGTGCGACTTCTGCTAAAAGCACGTAACAATGCCTTTAGATCTGGTGATGCACAGGCCTACAGTTCATCCAGGGCAGATCTGAAGAGGGGCATCAAGCAGGCCAAGCACAGCTAAAAGCTGAAGGTGGAGGAACATTTTGGGGACTCTGACCCCCGACGTATGTGGCAGGGCATTCAAGCTATCTCTGATTATAAGCCCAGCAACTCCATACCTATAGCCATGACTGTGCCCTTTCTCAATGAGCTAAATAACTTCTATGCTCGTTATGACAAGGACAACAATGAAAAGAACATCAATTTCCCACCCTCTGATGACCTCCACCACCTCACACTCACCCACACCGACGTCCGTAATGCACTGAGTCATGTCAACGTACATAAGGCTGCTGGCCCTGATGGCATTCCTGGGCGTGTGCTGAGGGCATGCGCTGAGCAGCTGGCAGGGGTCTTCACAGACATCTTCAATCTGTCCCTGGCCCAGGCCGTGGTACCAGCGTGCTTCAAGACCACTTCAATAGTACCAGTGCCGAAACATTCAACACCATCGTGCCTAAATGACTATCGCCCTGTGGCACTGACGCCCATAGTCATGAAGTGCTTTGAGCGATTGGTCTTGGCACAGCTCAAAAAAGGCCTGCCCCCTACACTGGACCCTCATCAGTTCGCCTACCGGAGCAACAGGAGTACAGAGGATGCGGTTTCTACAGCGCTGCACTATGCACTCTCACACCTGGATGACAAGAACACCTACGCAAGAATGCTGTTTATTGACTTCAGCTCAGCATTCAACACAGTTATCCCCTCCAAGTTGCTCACCAAACTTGGGGACCTGGGAATCAGTACCTCCACCTGCAACTGGATCATGGATTTTCTGACCAACAGACCCCAGCATGTTAGGTCAGGCCCCAACCGTTCTTCCGTCATCACACTCAACACTGGTGTACCACAGGGATGTGTGCTCAGCCCATTCCTCTACTCCCTCTACACCCATGACTGCAGGCCTATGTATGGATCCAATTCCATCATAAAGTTCGCAGATGACACCACGGTGATTGGACTCATCAGGGACAACGACGAGTCAGATTACAGGGCAGAGGTTGAGCACTTGGCTACTTGGTGCGCTGACAATAACCTGCTCCTTAACACCAGCAAAACCAAGGAGCTCATAGTGGACTACAGGAAGGAGAGGGAAGAGACACATGACCCCATCCATATCAATGGCATAGCTGTTGAACGTGTCCCCAGCTTCAAATTCCTGGGGACCCACATCTCGGAGGACCTGTCCTGGTCAGTTAACACCACCAGCCTGATCAAGAAGGCCCATCAGCGCCTCTTCTTCTTGAGGACATTGAAGAAGAACCATCTGTCAACTGACATCCTGGGCAACTTCTACCGCTGCGTGATAGAGAGCACCCTGACCAACTGTATCACACTCTGGTATGGGAGCTGCTCTGTAGCTGACCGCAAGGCGCTGCAGCGGGTGGTGAAAACCGCCCAACGCATCACAGGGACTCCACTTCCAGCTATAGAGGACATCTACAGGAAAAGATGTCTGCGCCGGACACGCAGCATTCTTAGGGACTCCAACCATCCTGCTCATGGACTGTTCCAGCTTCTCCCCTCCAGAAGACGTTTCAGAAGCCTTCGGACTAGAACCAGCAGGTTTAGGAACAGTTTCTTTCCAACAGCTGTCACGTTATTGAACTTAGTTCCCCGCTGACTCTCTTACAATCATCTTTTACCATCCTCACCTGTACATAACTGCATAACTACATAACTACATCTAACTTATTGCACATTATTTGCACATAACAGTACTTTTAACTTTCTGCACTGCTGCATATATTTGCATATATTTGCTTAAATTGCACATACTGTTAATTACCGTATATACTGCACTGCTGTCCTTTGCACTTCTGATTGGATGCTAAACTGTGTTTCGTTACCTTGTATTCATACATGTGTAATGACAATAAAGTTGAATCTAATCTAATCTAATATCCCTACATTCTTTGCAAGTGTATGTTTAGAAACATTGTTCTTAAACTCATGGACTATTTGCCCACCCAGGTGTTCACAAAGTGGTGAACCTCGCGCCATCCTTGCTTGTGAATGACTGAGCTTTTCGGGGATGCTCCTTTTATACCCAATCATGACACTCACCTGTTTCCAATTAACCTGTTCACCTGTGGAATGCTCCAAAAGGGTGTTTTTTGCGCATTCCTCAATTTTCCCAGTCTTTCGTTGCCCCGTCCCAGCTTTTTTGGAACATGTTGCAGGTATCAAGTTCAAAATGAGCAAATATTTGCAAAACAAGTTTATGTTTGAACATTAAATATCCTGTCTTTGTAGTGTATTCAATTGAATATAGGTTGAAAAGGATTTGCAAAGGATTTGTTGTTTGTGGCAGCGCCTTGCATGGCAGCGGCCCCTCTGATTCTAGATGTGATTAACAATGTAGATAGGAGAAACGTAATTTCGTTCTACTGTGCATGATTGACTGTATGGATTGAATGACAATAAAGCTGGCTTCATCATCTTCTTCTTTTATTTACATTTTATACAACGTCCCAACTTCACTGGAATTGTGGTTTGTAGGAAGTCACCAAAATAAAGTTAGTGAGTAACCTTGACCAAGTGTATTGTTTTAAAATATTGAGGGTATGCATATGATGTCACCAAACAGAACTCCTGACAGTTAAAAAACACTAAGTGGCAAAAATGAATGGCAGCATTAGGGTGTATGCAGTAAAACACAAAAAATACACACAGTATTCAATCACAGCAGTACACAGACTGCCTGCTTGCATTGTGGAAAGCTAATCTTATCATTCCTTCTTGTATTAATTGGCAAATAAATGAATAATTAAAGGGTCTGAATCAGTTCTTCACTTATATGCTCCTTGGTCTTTACCCACACATCACTACAGTCAAGTAAATGGTGTGGTATTAATATCTAAAGTTAAAAAAGGTACTCTGTGCACTGCTGTGACTAAACATTTTGTGTGATTTTTATGTTTTGCTGCATACAAAAATAAAGTCACATGCGATTGTCAGTCAGTGCTGTGTTGCTATGGTAACTGTCCTGTAACTGCCAAGAATTCTGTTCCAGTGCATCCCTTCTATTGACCAGAGGCATTACAGCTTATAAAGCAAAGTACACAAATGCTGTGGGGTCACTAGAGGCCCACCAAGTTACAATTTTTTTTGTTTGTTTGTTTGTTTTGGGGTTTTTTTTGGGGGGGGGGGGTTTGAAATTACCTTCAACTTATTTTCTCATGAATTTGCAAGTTTTTTCTTATAATTTCCAACTTTTTTTTCTCATACATTTGGTACTTTTTTGGTTGTTTTGCAGCTTTTTTCTCACACATATGTAATTTTTTTTCCTATAAATTTACTTTTTTCTTATAAACTTGCAACTTTTTTCTAATAAATGCATGATTTTTTTGTCATAAATGTGCACATTTTTTTCTTATAACTTTGAATTTTTTCTCTCATAAATTTGCAACTTTTCTGGAAAATTTGCAACATTTTTCTTGCATTAGACAGTGAACCAAGTTTATTACCTCCGCCAAGGAGGTTATGTTTTCATCGGCGTTGGTCTGTCTGTCTGTCTGTTTGTTTGTTAGCAAGATAACTCAAAAAGTTATGGATGGATTTTCATGAAATTTTCACAGATTGTCAGAAATGGGGTATCCTACAGATGATTAGATTTTGGTGGTGATCTGGATCACCGTCCACAAGAAAACCGCCATTACGCAAAATGACATTTTCGTCAATAACTACTGAACCACTAATCCCATCATTGTGAATCCAATTGCTTGTCATATGTTTTCATGGTCAAGGAATCTGAAAACGTACACACAAACGCTGTATGGGGGGAATTGTGGTGCTTGGCGGAGGTCTGCGCTCTCCGAGTGCTTTTCTAGTTGTTTCAATGTTTTTATTGGGTAGAACTCTTCCACATTCCAAAAATATACCCCCCCCCCCCAAAAAAAAAAAACAAAAAAAAAACCAGTCTTGCATAGGGCCCCCAAAAAGCTAGAAGTGGCCCTGGAAAAACCTTAATACTTGGGGCCTTGAGCTACTTTTCTGTATATATACTGTATATATTTGCATATTATATTTAATAGTATGCATGCACTATGTCTTATAAGATGTAAAACTGGTACATCTAAACTCACCTGTTTGTCAAAGGCCACCCATGCAGGTAGACCACTGCCCTCTCCTGTGGGATAGACAGAATACTTTGGTTTGATCTTCTGGTCAGTCAGGAGCTCTCCTCCAATTCCCCGCTTCTCAGACCCAGCCAGCCCAGGGATACCGTTATAGTAATCGAAATGATGGGATCTGTGGAATCGTTCCTTCCCCAGCTGCGGTGAAGACAGACAAAATCACACAAATGTACTGAAACACATTAAATGTTTTCTCTTCTCCTTTTATTAAACACCTGCAATAATGGGACTAATTTAAGATGAGTGTACTTCACCATTTTAGGATTATTTTATTTAACTGTCAAGCTATGAAAAAGAGGCCTAATTTATGTTACATATGTAAATAGGGACTACAGTAGCAAGATGGCAGCCCAGGGAAATACCGGTGAATAGAGGGGTCGGTGCTCCATCCTTTCGGTGGGGGCATCGGCTGGAGTATAAGAACAGCGGCGGGGAGGAGCACTTGCTTTTTCGCTGTGGACTGCTGGACAGGGCGCTGTATGCTACCTGTAAGTGTTCTGTGTGTTCTTCAATAAAGTCTTTGTTAAACTGTATTCGGCTTCGCCTTCCTTGGCATAATGATGGACACAACAATTTACACTAAAAATTAAAATGCATCTGCAACATCTACGTCGAGATCTGAGGGCAATTACAAAAAACATTTATGAAACCTAGACGGCTACATCTAGAAACGCTAGCCACTAGCTAGCTCAAGTGCTAACAGTTGTAGAAGGCTAACATACAGCGCTGGGAAAAATTAAGAGACCACTACAAAATCTTTCTAAAATTAGCATCTCTACATGTATGGCAGTCGTTTAATTTGAGTATCTGTTGAATTCCAACACAAGGACACTTCAACCTACTTAAGGAAGTACTGATTAGGAGATCATCTTAGTAAGATGCATGAAAGCTGTGTAATCTATCTATAAATTAAGCAAATCTCTGTCTGTGTTATTTGTGCGTGTGTGTCTGTTCCACGCATATCTCTTGAACTGTTTGTCAGACCGGCCTCAGATTTTAAACGTGGTTTCCTGAGGTTACGAGGGTGTGCATCCCCAAATGTAGAGTCGCTCAGTCAAAATATGTAATTTTTATCAATAAAAGTTTAGCCACCGTTGTGTCTCACACCCAGGCTTCTCGGAGTGTGGGCGGGGTTTGGTTTCGGATTGACTCCGTGCTCACTGGACAACACGTGGCACCATGACCTGTCAGTTACCACAGTGTTCCCTGAAAATGTGGGCGGGGTTTGGTTTTGGATCGACTCCGTGCTCATTGGACAATACGCGGCATCATGACCTGTCAGTCACCACAGTGTTCAATGGACAAAACAAGGAAGTGAAAAATGACAAATTTGATAATACTGAAGATTTAATGCTGAAAAAAATATACTACAAAGTTGCCGTGATTGCATAGATCTAAAGAATAATTCAGCATATGTGGAAAACATGAGGTGCAATAGCAGACTGGGCAGAGCGTCAGTGGGGACCCGGGTCACAGAGCATGCCAGGAGAAGCAGTAGCCTAACCGGGTGGACCACAGTCCTTCGCGGGGAGGCACACCCAGCCTGCCAGTAGTAGACGGCAGTACATACAACTCCTCGGCCACCGAGATGAAGTCCCAGCTCCTGGACACAGTCCAAGGATGTATAACACAACATAACAAAAATAGTTTTTTTGTAAGTTGTCTGTGTTTTTTCAACTGATTTAAGACAATTTTGCACCGCTGAATCTGAAAATGACATTTGTTTCTCTCGATCAGGTCAGGTTTTTATGTTAAGTTATAAGCAGTTGTACAGCAGTTGTACAGGTGTACTGTAAATTGAATAGTAGACATTGATAAAGGTAAGTACATGTAAATTGAATGTTACGTCAACATTGTTCAAAATTTGGAGAATTTCAAGAAATAAAAAAGAATTTTGCATCATATAAAGCGAAAATACCCATACATGTAAACAAAAACGTAGTAGTAGTAGATTAGTTTATTTGACAGGGACAGTGCAATAAACATAGACAATTAATCAAAGACAATCAATCTGATGTGTTGCACATAGAGTGTATAGCTATTAGCTAATTCGCAACTCTTGTCCCTGGATGGGCTTTAGAAGTAAGAAGTAAGAAATCATGTGGCCATAGTTCAAAAAGTTGACCTAATTGAGCGAAACCAATGTGATTTTTGGATTCAGCATATTAAAATTGTCCTAAATCAGCTAAAAAAAAACTTAGACAATAAATTTGGTGTTGACCAGTGTAATGTGTCACACATAAGGAGTTGTTCTGAACTCCTTATAAGAACTTGTACAAAGATATAGAGTGATGATAATCAAGTCAGTGGTGGTAATGCACCTGTAAACTGGTTGCCAACAGCCAATCAAATCTAAAAGAAGAAGAAAAAGAACATACAGAGAGATAGAAGAAGAATTGGGAATCCGGCAGTGAAGCCTTACAGCAGCCATCCGGCTATGGCCAAGACGGATAATTTTTTTCACACATAAGGAGTTGTTCAGAACTCCTGATAAGAACTCCTTATACAAAGATATAGAGTGATAATAATCAAGTAAGTGGCAGTAATGCACCTGTGGGCTGGTTGCCAACCGCCAATCAAATCTAAAAGAAGAAGTATCTGCTTCTGCTTCACCTGTGTGGTGCCACTGTACTTTGCTGGACTGCAAGCCCCCCCTCCCACGCGAGTATCTTAAAAACTTAATACCGCCATGATTGTGGAGCAGAATGGCCATTGTTATACTGAGAATTGCTCACTTGCCGAGAATTGCATCCCATAAAGTGGAGTTGGATCACTATGATTAAAATATCTGGTGAATAAACATAATTTAAAGATAATTTACAAACGGTAATAACAATTTTTACTTCTAAAAATGCACAAATGGTTACAAGCCTTCCCTCATGGATCGTCAACTTATCGTGGTGGAGGGTTTGCGTGACCTAGTGATCCCAGGAGCTATGTTGTCCGGGGCAATTTGCCTCTGGTAGGGTCACCTAAGACAAACTGGTCCTGGGTGAACGGCCAGACTAAGAGCGATCCAACAGACTCATGATGAATGCTAGAACAAGGATTCAGTGTACCCCACCCGGTATGGGGTTACCGGAGCCCCACCCTGGAGCAAGGCCTGGGGGAGGGGCTTGATGGCTAGCATCTGGCCGAAGGAGTTACATGGGTCCACCCTCCAGTGGGCTCACCAGCTGCAGGAGGGACCATGGGGGTCCGGTGCTATGTGGATCAGGTGGCGGTCAAAGGCGGAGACCTTGGCGGTCTGATCCCAAGCTTCCTAAATTGGCTTTTGGGATGTGGAATGTCACCTCTCTGGTGGGGAAGGAGCCTGAGCTGGTCCATGAGGTTGAAAGATACCGGCTAGATATAGTCGGCCTCACCTCAACACACAGCTCCGGTTCCAGAACCGGTCTCCTGGAGAGGGGCTGGAGCTTGGCCAACTCTGGAGTTGCCCCGGACGAGAGGCGATGAGCAAGGGTGGGTATTCTTGTATCCCCCCACCTTGCTGCCTCTATATTGGAGTTTTCCCCAGTGGATGAAAGGGTTGTTTCCCTGCGCTTTCGGGTTGGGAAACGGGTCCTGACCATCATTTGTGCTTATGCACCAAATGATGGTTCAGAGTACCTACCCTTTTTGGAGTCTCTGACTGGCGTGCTGGAAAGTGCTCCTCTTGGAGACTCCATTGTCCAACTGGGGGACTTCAATGCGCACATGGGCAATGACAGTGAAACCTGGAGGGGGTGATTGGGAGGAAAGGTCTGCCCAATCTGAACCCGAGTGGTATTCAGTTATTGGGCTTCTGTGCTAAACATAGTTTGTCCATAACGAACACCATGTTCAAGCATAAGGGTGTCCATATGTGCACCTGGCACCAGGATACCCTTGGTTACAGATCGATGATCGATTTTGTTATCATGTCATCAGACCTGCGACCGTATGTCTTGGACACTCGGGTGAAGAGAGGTGCAGAGCTGACAACTGATCACCACCTGGTGGTGAATTGGATCCGATGGCAGGGGAGGATGCCATTCAGACCCGGTAGACCCAAACGTATAGTGAGGGTGTGCTGGGAATGTCTGGCTGAGGCCCCTGCCCGGGAGGTCTTCAACTCCCACCTCCGGAAGAACTTCAACCACATCTCGAGGGAATCTGGAGACATGGAGTCTGAATGGGCCATGTTCTCCACCTCCATTGTTGAAGCGGCAACAATGGCCCCCAAACCAAGTGGTGGACACCAGTGGTGAAGGGGGCCATTAAGCTGAAGAAGGAGTTCTGTCGAGCTTGGTTGGCTTGTGGGACTCCCGAAGCAGCTGAGGTGTACCAGCAGGCCAAGTGGAGTGCAGCTCAGGTGGTTGCTGAAGCAAAAACTCGGGTATGGGAGGAGTTCAGTGAGACCATGGAACAAGACTTTCGGTCATCCTCAAAGAGATTCTGGCAAACTGTTCGGCACCTCAGGAGGGGGAAGTAGCACCCTGTCCACACTGTGTATGGTGCAGATGGGGCACTGCTGACTTCAACTGGGAATATCGTCGGGCGCTGGAAGGAATACTTTGAGGATCTCTTCAATCCCACTGACATGCCTTCCACAGAGGGAGCAGGGCTTGTGGACGAGGGGGATGACTCACCTATCACAGGGGCTGAGGTCACCAAGGTGGTTAAAAATCTCTTTGGTGGCAGGGTCCCAGGGGTGGATGAGATTCGCCCTGAGTACCTCAACGCCCTGGATGTTGTAGGGCTGTCATGGTTGACACACCTCTGCAACACTGCGTGGAGGTCGGGGGCAGTGCCTTTAGCATGGCAAACCGGGGTGGTGGCTCATCTCTTCAAAAAAGGGGACCGGAGGGTGTGCTCCAACTTTAGAGGGATCACACTCCTCAGGCTCCCTGGGAAGGTCTATGCCAAGGTACTGGAGAGGAGAGTCCAGCCGTTGGTCGAACCTCGGATTCAGGAGGAGTAATGTGGCTTTCATCCTGGCCGTGGCACATCGGACCGGCTCTTTACCCTCTCGAGAATCCTCGAGGGTTCATGGGAGTTTGCCCAACCAGTTTACATGTGTTTTGTGGACTTGGAGAACCGCATCCCTCATCGTTTTTTGTGTGTAGGGGGGGTGCTTCGGGAGTATGGGTTATTGGGCTTGTTGTTACAAGCTATTCGGTCTCTATATGACTGTTGTGAGAGTTTGGTTCGTATTGCCAACACTCGGTCGGATTCATTCCCAGTGAGAGTTGGACTCTGCCAGGGCAGGGCTGCTCTTTGTCACAATCCTGTTCACAATTTTTATGGACAGGATTTCTAGGCGCAGCCAGAGAATGGAGGGTGTCATGCTTGGTGACCACAGGATCTCATCTCTGTTGTTTGCAGATGATGTTGTCCTGTTGGCTTCATCCAGCAATGACCTACAGGTCTTACTGGGATTTTAGGCTGCTGAGTGTGAAGCGGCTGGGATGAGAATCAGTACCTCCAAGTCCGAGTCCATGGTCCTCAGCCGGAAAAAGGTGGCTTGTCCTCTCCGGGTTGGGGACAAGTTCCTGCCTCAAGTGGAGGAGTTTAAGTATCTTGGGGTCTCATTCATGAGTGAGGGGAGAATGGAGCGAGAGATTGACAGACGGATCGGAGCAGCATCTGCAGTGATGCAGATGTTGTACCGGTCTGTTGTGGTGAAGAGGGAGCTGAGCTCAAAGGCAAAGCTGTCGATTTACCAGTCAATCTACGTTCCTACCCTCACCTATGGTCATGAGCTTTGGGTAATGACCGAAAGAACGAGATCGTGGATACAAGCGGCTGAAATAAGCTTTCTTCGTAGGATTGCTGGACTCACCCTCAGAGACAGGGTGAGGAGCTCAGTCATCCAGGAGAGGCTCAGAGTAGAACCGCTGCTCCTCCACATTGAAAGGAGCCAGTTGAGGTGGTATGAGCATCTGATCAGGATGCCTCCTGGACCCCTCCTACTTGAGGTGTTTCGGGCACGTCCCACTGGGAGAAGACCCCGGGGTAGACCCAGGACTCGCTAGAGAGACTATGTCTCCCAGCTGGTCTGGGAACGCCTTGGTATCCTCTCTGAAGAGCTGGAGCAGGTGGCTGGGGAGAGGGAAGTATGGGCTTCTCTGCTTGAACTGCTGCCTCTATGACCCGGACCTCCTGAAAAGCGGTAGAAGATCGATGGATGGATGGTTACATGCCTGGCTGTAGTGTTATATTTTATAGTTTTGGTGGATGGGATGCAATTCTCAGCAATTGAGCAATTCTCGGCATATGGAATGACTTAACGACCAAATGCAGGATACAAAAACACTCAAATAATGAAATAAATCATTTTTAGTTAAATATTTACTGACAAATGGGCAACGGTTGCAGTCAAACGGGTCCTTCTGCTGTGAATAATAATAGATATATGTACTTTATTGATGTTGGGTGTTGTTTTTAGTTAATTCAGTTGATTACAGTTTAAAAAAAAACTTTTAATAACAAAATATTGCTAATATAAAATGATGCACTATAATGGGTCTGAAATATTTGTAAACGTGTCCTGTTATAGCACTGCATGGGTTTACTGATGATACACAGAAGAAATTCAATATTACACTGAACTCCATTACTGAAGAGTGATATAAACTAAAATAATTACAATGTGACTGAACAACTCCCACTCCCCATACACTATTATGAATACTAGTGCATACCCGTCCATGCCGGTAGAAACCAAGTATAAGCAAGTATTTCTGCATGCCCGTAGAAAGCAGGTGTAAGCAAGCACATCACCACTTGTTCAGTAATGCCTGTCTTTGATCTTGGATGTCGTCACGGGAAATCCTATGATCGTTGACGATGCCATAGTGAGTCCTATGATCTCTGATGATGCCACAGTGAGTCCTACGATCGTGAGTGATGCCTGCCTTTGATATTTGAAGATGTCATAGGGAGTGCCATGATCTTTGATGATGTCATCATACAGACACCATAGACTGATGGCATAGCAAGTCCTATGATGCCTGCCTTTGCACTTTGATGTTATAGCGAGTCCTATGATCTTTGATGTCATAGTGAGTCCTATGATCAGGAGTGATGTCTGCCTTTGATCTTTGATGTCATATGATTGTGAGTGATGCCTGCCTTTGATCACACACAGACACACACAGATTTTCTTGAATCACTCTATACTATGGTGTATATGACATCATACAGACATCATGTAGAGATCACAGGAACATCACAGGCGATCCTACGATCTTTCAGCGAGTCCTATGGTCGTGACAGACAGACACACACACAGAGATTTCTTAAATTACAGTATCTCACAAAAGTGAGTACACCCCTCATATTTTTGTAAATATTTTATATCTTTTCATGAGACAACACTGAAGATATGACACTTTGATACAATGTAAAATAGTCAGTGTACAGCTTGTATAACAGTGTAAATTTGCTGTCCTCTCAAAATAACTCAACACACAGCCCTTAATGTCTAAACCACTGGCAACAAAAGTGAGTACACCCCTAGTGAAAATGTCCAAATTGTGGCCAAAGTGTCAATGTTTTGTGTGGCCAACATTATTTTCCAGCATGGAGTTCACTAGAGCTTCACAGGTTGCCACTGGAATCCTCTTCCACTCCTCCATGATGACATCATGATGTTAGAGACCTTGCGCTCCGCCACCTTCCGTTTGAGGATGCCCCACAGATGATCAATAGGGTTTAGGTCTGGAGACATGCTTGGCCAGTCCATCACCTTTACCCTCAATTTCTTTAGCAAGGCAGTGGTCGTTTTGGAGGTGTGTTTGGGGTTGTTAACATGTTGGAATACTGGCCTGCAGCTCAATTTCTGAAGGGAGAGGATCATGCTCTGCGCAATCACACACTTCGCATGGAGGAATGGGCCAAAATACCAGCAACAGTGTGTGAAAACCTTGTGAAGACTTACAGAAAACGTTTGACCTCTGTCATTGCCAACAAGGGGTATATAACAAAGTACTGAGATGAACTTTTGTTATTGACTAAATACTTATTTTCCACCATAATTTGCAAATAAATTCTTTAAAAAATCAGACAATGTGATTTTTGTGACTGGAGGGGGACCTCCAGTAATACACTGGGCCTCACTCCTTTCCTCACTCTCTATGAAATATTTTTTTTTGCTGGTCATTAACATTTGTTTGTTCTCTCCCATAGATTGAGTCCCCATCGTGCTGTTTGCTCTCTACATGTCTGTTCTTTTCATCTTCTCTGTCCCCTCACCCCCCAGCCAGTCGCAGCAGATGACTGCCCCTCCCTGAGCCTGGTTCTGCTGGAGGTTTCTTCCTGTTAAAAGGGAGTTTTTCCTCTCCACCGTCGCCAAGTGCTTGCTCACAGGGGATCACCTGATTGCTGGGGTCTTTCTGCAACTGTGGGGGTTCCCCCCTACAGTTGATAGTGCTATGAGATGACTGTTGTTGTGAAATGGCGCTATATAAATAAAGTTGAATTGAATTGAATTGAATTTTCTGGATTTTTTTTTCTCATTTTGTCTCTCATAGTTGAGGTATACCTATGATGAAAATTGGATACCTCTCTCATCTTTTAAGTGGGAGAACTTGCACAATTGGTGGCTGTCTAAATACTTTTTTGCCCCACTGTATATCACGACCATAGGACTCGCTAAAGTGCCTATGGTGTCTATATAAAGATCACAGGACTCGCTATGACATCATCAAAGAGCTAAGGCAGGCATCACTCACAATTATAGGACTCGCTATGACATCAAAGATCATAGGACTCGCTATGACATCATCAAAGATCAAAGGCAGGCATCACTGAAGGAGTGGTGTTGTGCTTGCTTACACCTGCTTTCTATGGGCATACAGAAATATTTGCTTATACTTGGTTTCTCTGGGCATGCACAGGTATCCACTAAGACAAAAAAAAAAAAAGAGAAATAAGGAATGGGGCAAACACTTTTTCACGCCACTCTATATTTAGTTCTGGGTTACAATGTAAAATGTTGAAAGTCGTCAACTCAGTTTATTTCCCTTCCCAAAAAATATCAAGATGTATATCACGCTTCGAAATCGTAAATAATTATATTGATATATATTTTTTAACACATATTACCCAGCTTTCGTGGAATGTGTAAGGGCGGCAGGAGATCACGTAAGACGGAGAAGCATGATATCCAAGCTCCTGGATGGATATCATGCTTCATCGGTTGAGACAGCCGTTGAAATGCCCGATATAACTCCTTTCATTGCCTTATTTCCTTCCAGCATTGAACACAGCACATTTTTCCCCCTCCATCTTATTGGCTCTAAAAACTAACGGCTATAGCGACTTTTAGCTAGCTTAAATGAGACTACATTTGACCTCGGAAAAACAACAACTAAACGCTAAAGTCGGTGTATTTAAAAAAAAAAAAAAAAGAGTATAGAAACCACATAGGTATACTTACTCGATCATTGGGGGAATTTCCAGGAAGAAATGGTAAAGCCATCCCCGTAAAATTAAAGCAAGTTCTTCTTCTTTCAGATTTGATTGGCGGTTGGCAAACAGCTTAGTTTCTTCATAAAACTAGCTGCAAGGAACTTTCAACCGTCTGTTGTTTGTTACCATGGGGGTGGGAGGAGGCGTATCTTAGCAACGCCAAATTATTACCAAAACCCTTAACAGAATATCAGCATTATTGCATTTTAGTGCTTTGTGGATATCCTTTCTTCTTCTTTTAGATTCTGTGTCTGTCACGACCATAGGACTCGCTAAAAGATCACAGGATCCCCTATGATGTGCCTATCATCTCTACATGATGTCTATATGACATCTAATAGGTACACAGGACTCGCTAAAACATCATAGGATCCCCTATGACGTTCCTATGATCGCTACATGATGTCTAGATGACGGGTATGCACTAGTTCATCGAAATAACGAATTGATTTTTTTTTTCTCTCTTTTGGGGTCCTTATGCGAGACTGTTTAGGGTGGCCCCTATTTTTTCTAACTAGGAAGAGTAAAATGGGGGGGGGGGGGGTCTCTCGCTCTCTCCCCAACAAAAACATTAAAAATTTAGGTCAAATGACGGTGGGGGGGGAACTTACCTTACACAATAAAAATTTAAATGGCATCTAGCTGCAAATTTACAAGAAAAAAAAGTAGCAACTAACGAGAACATTTGCAAGCTTGAGAAAACTTGAAAAAGGTCAAATTTCAGATTAAAGTTCTCAAATGTACATGATAAAAAGGCAAAAATCTACAAGTTGCACATCTACAAAAAAAAAGCAGCAAACTTAAGCTACAAATTTATAGGAAAAGTCACAAATTTACAGCAAAAAAATATATAATACCGTCAAAAACACACAAACATATCTTGCAAAATCACAAGTTGCCAATTTATGAGAAAAAAGCAAACTAATGAGAAAAGTTTGCACAACTGAGGGGAAAAGTTGCAAATTCACAAGGGAATGTGACAAAGTTGTAAGAAAAAGGTTGCAAACTTATGACAAAAAGTCAAATTCACATAAAAAATGCAAATTTGAAACAGAAGCTGCAAATTTACAAGAAAAAAGTTCGATGGTAATTTTCTTTTGGTCCCCACAAAAGGTTGAGGGTGAACTTGCAACTTGCCCCGAGTATATGCATACTCTGTAGCCAGAAATGCAGTATCTGATACCCAAAAACCTGGCTAACCCTAAAAATAAACCATAATGGCGGCAGTCGCTCAGGAGGTGGAGCAGGTCGTCCAATAACCAGAAGGTTAGCGGTTCGAGTCCCACTCTCCCCAGCCATCCTGCCATTGTGTCCCTGGGCAAGAAACTTTTCCCATCTTGTCTCCAGTGTCCAAGACACTGGGTATCAATGTGTATAAGTGTTTGGTAGTGGTCGGAGAGGCCGTTGGTGCGGATTAGCAGCCACGTTTCCATCAGTCTGCCCCAGGGCAGCTGTGCCTACAGTAGTAGCTTACCACTACAGTCTGTGACGTGAATGAATAATGGACTCATTGTAAAGTGCTTTGGGTATCTTGAAAGGCGCTATATAAATGCAATCCATTATTATTATTACAAGCTCTACAAATAATTTCGTATTTTGCATAGAAACAATAAAAATTCAAGCTCAAATAATAAATCAGTGACACTTGCACCACTGTGAAAGTTTAACAGATTTCTTTATTTTTAATAAAGTAGACAAACCATGTCCTTCAGTCCCTGAAGTATCATCCCTTTGCTAAACAAACATACATTTACAAAAGAGATTCAGTGGAGGCAATACAAACCATGAAATTTCTAGCATCTGTAAAAAGACTAACAATTTCCTTATATATTCATACATGACCTGATTCAAGTTTCCAGTCAAAATGATCATAACTCCAACTGATAAACACAGTGGCATCAATGGAATCTTAAGGGCACCAGACAACTGAAAAGTGCATAACATCGTTTAGTATTTCCTTCTGGAAAGGTTGTAGTGTAAAACTACAAATCTCTGATAGCTTTGGAATTTTATTACTTTTCCATAAAATGCATTTTTAATTTGTGTAGAAAATGGAGTGCTTTAGGAGGGACATCCTGGTATTAATAAAGTCTGAGGCCCACGTCAGCAATGCTAGGCACATGGATGTACAGAATTATTGTGCAGCTTGTATGGAAACATGTTGCTCCAAGCTAAAATGATAGTGATTGTTTGCCACTAAAGCACTTAAATACCCTCCTGTCATGACGTACAACTTCCTTCTAAGTTTTTTGTAACATCAAAAACACACAAACACTCCTCTGAATGGGCAGACCCTAAGATGCTAATCCCAGCAGGAATCCGCCGATGAAGCTACTCGTGACAACAATGTTTTTCTTCACGAAGTCTGAAGACTGAAAAAGAGAGAAGATAAAATTTATTTATCATGCAGCACTCTGATGAGCACAAGTCACAACACTCACACTGTAAAGAAATTTCAGGAGTGAGATGGACATGAAAACTTTGCCTTAAAGAGGGATGGGAACTGAAAAGATTTTATTGATACCAATGCCACCACTGACTTTGCTTCTCAACTCTAGTCCTTTATTGACTCGGCCCAATCTTCTGAGGAAATTAGTACAAATGAAAGAACCACAGGGTAGTATCTCACTGGGCTATGACAGCTTGAGACTAGCTGGAGAACGCCATTCGCGAGGGAGTTTCCAAAATGTCTTCCAACATTCTCTGCAGTTTGCATTTTTCTCTCCTCAGCTGCAGGGTCTCTCGTTCGTCTAGCAGGAATTTTGAACATGTTCAAAAAGTCTGTACAACAGCTTTTCTCTTAAAATAGTCTCAGAATCATCGTAGGTGTCTCGAACCCATCTCAACCTCATCTCAAGCCCTACTCGAGTCCAAAAGTGTGGGAAAAGTTTGACAACTTTCCATTGGGTTGGGAACCTTCAAAACTAAATTCTGACTGATTGGACACAGGCACCTGCAGCAGCTGTGACTGACTGGAGAGGTGGAACGACAGGCAGCAGGGGTATATTACTACACCAAATCATTGCCCGGAGCCGAATACCGAGACGGCCGTTTACTCTCCCTTCCAAAGGTATTAGAAAGTAACACAAAATGTTATTTTAGCCATTTACCAAAATATATTTAAGATTCTGTTACATGATCAATATGGGCTTAAAGTGCAGACTCTCAGCTTTAATTTGAAGGTATTCACATCCACATTGAAATTACAGTTTAGGAATTACCACCATTTTTATACAAAATCTCTGTATTTCAGGCACTCAAAAGTAACTGGACAAATCAACATTACCATGAATACAATGTTCATTTTTAATACTTTGTTGAGAGTCCTTTGCAGGCAATGACTGCCTGAAGTTTGGAAGCCATAGACATTACCATACGCTGGGCTTCCTCCTTTGTTACAGCTATCTTCATTTGTTGCTTGTTTGTGTATCATTCTACCTCAAATTTTGTCTTAAGCAAGTCAAATGCTGCTCGATCGGGTTGAGATCTGGTGATTGACTCGGCCACTGCAGAATATTCTGCTTCTTTGTCTTAAAAAAAAAACTCCTGGGTTACTTTCATAGTGTTTTGGGTCATTGTCCATCTGTGCTGTGAAGTACCATTCAATCAACTTTGCTGCTTTTGGCTGAATCTGAGCAGACAGTACATCCCTATACACCTCAGAATTCATCCGGCTGTTTCTGTCTTCTGTCACATCATCAATAAACACTAGTGACCCAGTGAAATTGGAAGATATGCATGTCCATGCATCACACTGCCTCCTCCATGTTTTACAGAGTGTGTGGTGTCCTTTGGACAATGCACTGTTCCAAGCCTTCGCTGTCTTTCCTTCTTCATATCATTCTGGTACAGGTTGATCTTGGTTTCATCTGTTCAAAGAATGCTGTTCCAGAACTGGGCTGGGTTCTTTAGATGTTTCTGGCAAAGTCTACTGAAGCCTTTCTATTTTTGAGGAGGATTAATGGTTTGCACCTTGTGATGAACTGTCTGTAGTTGCTCTCATAGCGTCTTCTCTTTACCCTGGATTTACACCGACTCCGGATGCAGTATGTTACAGCTGCGATCTGGCCTCCGCAGCAAATAGTTCCCCATTCTTGTCAATTTCCTAATCCCCACCTGGTCTGAACCACTGTGGAACAAATCCGGCTCATCAAATTCAGTTTGTTAATGAAACGCAATAAGTCCATTTTTGACAGATGCTGGATCCAATCCGCAAGGAAATCCAGCAGTATCTTGTGGTATTTAATAACAGTTTGTTCATTAAAAATGATTTTTTTAAGGATCATTCGTTATTTTCTGAGGTCTACTCCTCCACTACTGTGTCAGAGAAGGTAAAAACTTTGACATAACATACGAACACTTCATAGAATTAAAATTAATGAGCTACTTACGTTTTATCAATCATGGTGTAAAGCAGGGGTGCATGCTTGCCCCTACACTGTTCTCGCTCTTCCTTGCAGCTGTCTTGGACACCATGAACATCAATTTACACAAAGGGGTCTATATTCGTACAAGAACATGTGGCAAGCTTTTCAATTTTGCCTGTCTTCGTGCTACCAACAAAACCAAGGATTTATGCATCAGGGAGCTCCTTTACGCCGATGACTCGGCCCTTGTTGCAAACAACCTTGAGGATATGCAATACACAGTGGATCAGTTTACCTGTGCAGCAGATTTGTTTGGTCTAAAAATTAACATATCAAAGACAGAACTGCTCTATCAACCCCCTATAGAGCTCTCCAATAGGATTAGTGAGTCTCAATTAGTGACAGTACACAGTGAACCCCTGAAAACAACCAAGGCCTTTACCTATCTTGGCAGTACAGTAACTAGTACCAACTCTGCTGGCCTCGAGGTTGAACATAGAATATATTCAGCTATTAAAGCCCTTGGTTTCCTTAACCCTAGAACACTAACGTCGGGTGATTTTCTCCCAATGTTAGTGACCCAACAGTGTTGCTAACTTTAACGTTAGTGTTCTAGAGTTAAGAAGCGCCTATGGAACTGCCATGACATTGGTCGCAGCACGAAAGTGAAAGTCTATAAGGCTGCTGTCCTTCCCTGTCTCCTCTATGCCACCGAATGCTTGACCCTATACCCCAGACACATCAAAGCCCTGACCAGAGTACAACTTCGCCATCTACATTCCATCTTGCATATCAGATGGCAAGACCGCATCCCTGATGTGGAGATTGTACATCGTGGTAACTCTGTTAGTGTTGAGGCCCTCATCACTACATCACAGCTACATTGGGCTGGTCATGTTCGTTGAATGGATGACATTCAACTACCAAAGGCATTATTTTATTCCGAGCTGAGGCAGGGGAAGAAAAGTCAAGGTGAGCAAAAACTACAATTTAAGGATGTACTAAAAAGGCACTTGAAGAATGCTAGCATTTCACCTGACACATGGGAAGAAGAAGCAATGCAGCGTACTACATGGAAGTGTAAACTCAAACAAGCCACTGCAGTCATCAAAGAGAAAAGACAGAAAGAGTATGAGAAAGCACACGAAAGGCATCACTCCTTCACCTCTTCAAATGATTTTCCCTGCAGCAAATGCCAGCGCTGCTGCAGGTCAAAAGCGGGCCTTGTAGCCCACATGAGAGCCTGCCTATGCTAAAAATTACTTCAAACTTGACAGTCATCATCGATCTCGATGGACTGCCGACAATTTAGAGCACAAAAATCCAAGTGGAGTGCCACTACATCACACTTCCTTGTAGTTATGTGATTGCGATCTGTTCATCTCAGTTACTCTGGGGTCTTTCTTGAGATCTCGTGTTATTTTGTATAATTCTCACACGGTCTTGTATTTTGAACTCTGTTCTGATCAATGCCGCTGCAAAACACAAACGGAGATGGTAGGGATAGACGCAAGGGGCCAGCCGTACTGCATCTGCAACGGATTGCATCCAGAGTCAGTGTAAATCCTGGGTTATGGTAGACTTAGATACTGATAAGAGAGTTCTTCACTTGGGTGGATGTTGTGAAGGTTTTTTTTCCTTCACCACGGAGAGGATCTGGCGATCATCGATCACTATTGTCTTCTGTGGATGCCCAGGCCTTTTTGAGTTCTCAAGCTCACCCGTGCACTCTTTTTTTCTTCCTCAGAATGTACCAAACTGTTGATTTGGCCCCTCCTAACAGTTACACCCTCTGATGGATTTCTTCTTTTTTCAGCCTAAGGATGGTCTGTTTCACTTCCACTGAGAGCTCCTTTGACTGCATGTTTTGGGTTCACAGCAACAGCTTCCAAATGCAAATGACACACCTGGAATAAACTCCAAACCTCTTACTTGCTTGATTGATGGATTAATGAGGGAATAGCCCATGCAGCCCATGAAATAGCTTTTGAGTCAATTGTTCCCTTACTTCTGAATGTTTGAAATAAGCAGACTTTGTATAAAAATGGTTGCAGTTCACTTCCGGTTATGGCTGCCACGTAGGACGGACGTGTCTCGCTCTGCTCTGCTCCTGGAGAAAAAAATCGGCAAATAACTCTCTCATTTGGGACAGAACGTATCCCAGCATTTGGGCGAGGATATGTCGGCGAAGCCTAAGGCTGGAAAACCAGGAAAAGGAAAAAGCGAGCCGCCGAAACAGTCCAAATTAACGGACTTTCAGGTCTGTGACGCAGCAAACAAGGCTCCATATATGGCGGAGGAGGCTGGCGGCGGTGCGATTTCTGCGGGGAATGGCGCAGATGCGCTGATGGCTGCCATGAGTTCAATGAGAGCGGACTTTTCCTCTAGATTTGATGGGATTATGACAGCGCTGGAAGGAATAAGAAAGGAATTGGGTGACTGTGTAGAACGAACGGCGCAGATGGAGCTCCGTCTCGCTAGTGCTGAAGATGACGTCACCCGTCTTCAATTAAAGGTGCACACTTTGGAAAAAAAAAATAAATCTCTGGAAGATAATATTTTGGATTTGGAATCTCGGTCGAGACAGAATAATTTGAGGCTGGTGGGTCTTCCAGAGGAATCAGAAGGTCGGGACGTATGTTCCTTTCTGGAAAAGTGGATTCCGGAGGTGCTGGGCAGCGAGGAGTTGCAATCAGCAGTGGTTCTGGAAAAAGCACATCGTATT
The DNA here is from genome assembly GCA_020510985.1 of Pholidichthys leucotaenia. Taxonomy (NCBI): domain Eukaryota; kingdom Metazoa; phylum Chordata; class Actinopteri; order Cichliformes; family Pholidichthyidae; genus Pholidichthys; species Pholidichthys leucotaenia. The sequence continues at coordinate 133,621,148 of CM035843.1, forward strand.
GGCCCACGGAGAGATAAGGGACCGCCGAGGACCTTAATTATGAAGTTTCTTAGCAACAGAGACAGGATGAAGATCTTCAACGCTGCACGTGCTAAAGGAGAGATTAAACACCAGGACCAGCAGGTGCGGTTCTACCCAGATTTGGCCACAGGAATCCAGCAATTGAGGAAGCAGTTTGATCCCGTACGTAAGGAGCTGCGCAACCTTGGGATTCGTCATGGTGTAATCTATCCTGCGAGACTGCTGACCACGTATGAGGGCAGAACCCACATCTTCAAGACCCCAGAGGAGGCGCAGGAGTTCATCAAGAAGATCAAAGAAGAAGAAGAGACTGGTGGGAGCTAAGTATGAACAAAATATAAGGTAGAATAATTAAGCATTTGCACAGGCATCTGACTGACTTGAAGTAAATAGTAAGTTTACAAAATATAGACTGTATTATATATTAAAAAAACAAAACAAAAACAAAACAAACAAACAAAAAAAAACTATGATGTACAAAGTTGTTAAAAATTTTGGAGTCAAGTTGGAAAACTACAGAGGAGAGTTAATGTTACGTCATTAAAAGCAGTAGAGTTAGGGTGATTGGGAGGATGAAGAAGGAGTGGCTTAGGCTGTTCCCCGTGGGTGTGGAACGGTCGATGGCTATATCGGGAGACAGAATTTTTCTTTTGATTTTGGGGGGTTTGCCACAAGTGTGGGAAGGGGAAATTTGTTTGTGTGTAGTTTGTAGGATGAATGTTCAACCACTCATGTTTTTGCTTCTCTGTATGAGCATGTTTACACTGCAAGGTAATCCCAAACTCTCTATTGATCATGGACCAAAGTGTTAATCTTAATTTAACTTCATGGAATTGCAGAGGTCTACAAAATTTAAAAAAACTTAAACAAGTTATGAATAAAATAAAGGACATGGGTTCAAGAATTGTGTTTTTACAAGAAACTCATCTGATAGAGGAGGATGTTAAAAGAATTAGGAGTAGATGGCAGGGAAGTGTATTCACCTCTTCATTTTCATCCCGAGCCAGGGGAGTTATGACTCTCATACATAAATCAGTTCCTTTTCAAGTGAAAAATGTAATTGGAGACAAATTTGGAAGATATGTAATCATTCAAGGTTCTTTGCTATTAGAAAATATAAATCTTGTGAACTTATATGGTCCCAATATAGATGATCAGAAGTTCTTTGCTAATTTATTTCTCATCTTATCATCACTTACAGAGCAACATATAATAGCAGGGGATTTTAATTGTACATTGAATCCAGGTGTGGATAGATCAACAGGACTGGATTGTACGCACATTGGATGTAGGATGACTATTAATCATTTTATGAAAGAATTGAGATTGTTAGATATATGGAGAGAAATGAAACCACAAGTTAAAGCCTATTCTTGTTATTCCAGTACCTACAAGACATTCTCACGTATTGATTATTTTTTGATTTCCACAGAATTAAGGTCCAAGATTCAAAACTGCTTTTATGATAACATCGTGATCTCTGATCATGCACCCTGTTGTCTAATATATGTAGATAAAAAGTTGACAAAGGAATCAGGTAGATGGCAATTTCAGCATAAATGGCTTCAGGATGAGGAATTTGTCAAGTATATAGAAAAACAGATAGACGAGTTCTTTGACATCAATACTACACAAACATCAGCATGTGTAAAGTGGGAGGCTTTCAAAGCTTTTATTAGGGGACATATTATTAGTTATACAGGATCAAAATCTAAGAAGACTCGAGAGGAGAGAGCTAAATTGGAACATAAAATAAAAAATCTTCAGGAAAAAGTGTATGCAGGAAGTGACCCAAGGTTGGAGAATGAATTACTGATTTTGAGAGCTGAATACGACAAAAAATCAGCGAATAGAGCTGCCTCGAGTCTTCTAAGATTGAAACAATCTTTTTATGAACAAGGTGAAAAATCAGGAAAATTATTAGCATGGCAGATTAAACAATTGGAAATTAAAACACCAATTACCAGTATTATAAGTAAGGGACAGGTAGTTATAGATCCTTTAGAAATTAATAGAGCCTTTAGAGATTACTATGAAAAATTATATGATACCAAAAATGAACCTGATTTAACAAAACTAAATGGGTTTTTGAATTAACTATCTATACCGTGTATTCCAAATGAAAACAGGGAGATATTGGAGTCTAAAATTAGTCAAGAAGAAGTTGGGCTAGCCATTGATAATATGAAATCAGGAAAAAGTGCAGGACCAGATGGTCTTCCAGTTGACCTTTATAAAAAATTTAAGAATAAATTAATAAAACCTTTTTTGGAAATGGTTTTAGAAGCATTTCAAAATAATAATTTACCATCATACATAAATAATGCCTTAATTATACTGCTGCCAAAACCAGGTAAGCCCTCTAATAAATGTGAAAATATGAGACCAATAAGCCTATTAAACGCCGACCTTAAGATAATCTGTAAAATTTTAGCAAGACGAATACAAGAAATTTTACCAAATATTATTAATCGAGATCAGAATGGCTTTATAAAGGGTAGACAAGGCTTCCATAATGTAAGAAGACTATTTAATATTATTTATTTTAATAAAGAAGCACCGGATACAGCTCTCCTATCATTGGACGCCGAAAAGGCCTTTGATAGAGTTGAATGGCCCTTTCTTTTTGAAGTCCTACAAAGGTTTGGACTTGGAAATAATTTCATAAAATGGGTTCAAATAATATACAATAATGCTACAGCAGAAATCCTAACAAATAACAATATTTCAAAACCAATAAAAATCAATAGAGGATGTCGACAAGGCTGTCCACTTTCACCTTTACTGTTTACTATGGCAATTGAACCTTTAGCGATAGCGATACGTTTACATTCACAAATATATGGAATTAAAGTTGGACCAACAGAACATAAAATCTCCCTGTATGCCGATGACATAATTTTGTTTATGTCGAATCTAAAAAAATCAATTCCAACCTTGTTGAATTTAATAAAGAATTTTGGGGAAATATCAGGATATAAAATAAATAAAACTAAATCTTCAATATTAATGCTAAATGAGACCCAGAGAAATTACCCAGCCCCTGAGGTAAATCAATTCAATGTTGTAAATCAGTTTAAATATTTAGGAATCCAAATTATGCCTAAGCTAGAATCAGTCGCCAGTGTCAACTATGAAGCCTTAATGTCAGATATCAATGAGTTAACTCAGAGATGGATGTCACTACCAATGTCGATGATCGGGAGAATCAATATACTTAAAAGTAATATTTTACCTAAAATACTTTATTTATTTCAATACATTCCCTTATCACCACCTTTAGATCTATTCTCAAGAATAAAAAAAAAGTTAGTGGAATTTATATGGAACAACAGGAGGGCTAGATTACGTTTGTCTTTATTATATTTACCATTTGATCGTGGAGGTCTGAAATGTCCAAATTTTATGTTGTATTATTGGTCGGCACAACTGAGGTCTATGACATATTATTTTTCATCAAATGATCTCCCTCACTGGACTGAAATGGAATCATACAATTTACCTTTACCTCTTCCCATATTCATATACTCAGATTCGGCAAAAAAATTACAAAAACAAGTTAAAAATCCATTTGTAAAGCATATGATCAAAATATGGTGTGAAGCTAAAAACTATTTAAAAGAACCACAGTTATTGTCACAATTTAGTCCAATATGGGGTAATCAATATTTTAAACCAGGGAGAGCGGACGCTGTATTTAAAGTATGGAATTTAAAAGGGATACAAAAGATTCAGGATTTATATTTGCCATGTGCAGACAACATAATGTCTTTTGAAGAGCTGAGGATCAAATTTAATCTCAATAGAACACATTTTTTTAAATATCTTCAACTTAGAAACTTTATTCGATCAAATCAAAATAAAGCTCTCACTCGACCTATTTATTCATCCTTGGAAAAAATGATGATGAAAGATAGTAAAAGAAAGGGTATTATTTCAGAGTTTTATAACTCACTGACACTATCTTCAAGTGAAAATTCACTGAAAAGATTAAACTACTGGAAAGAAGATCTGCAAATTGAAATTTCAGAGGAACAATGGGAATTGGCTTGTACAGAAGCTCAAACCAAATCAATAAATGCACGCCTTAAATTGATACATTTCAAACGGTTAATGCGGATGTATGTTACACCGGAGGAGTTAAATAGATATAACAAAAATATACCAGATACATGCACAAAATGCATGGAAAGTAAAGGAACCCTATTTCATTGTTTATGGGAATGTAGATTAATAAGAATGTTTTGGGAAGAGGTGAGGGTAACAATTGAAAAAATAATCTCAAAACAAATCATATTGAATCCTAAACTGTTTTTGTTGGGTCTGTACCCAGAAAAGCATAATTTTAATAAAAGTGAAAGAACATTCATAGACCTCAGTTTGCTTAATGCCAAAAAATGTATTGCACTATTATGGAAAAAGACTCATAGACCAGATGTGACTCAGTGGTTAAGACAGATGTTAACAAACCTTCCATTAGAAAGAATAACATATATACTAAAATCAAAGGAAATTGTGTTTGAGAATATATGGAGACCTTTTATTGATTATGTAAAAAATTTAAACATAACTCTTGAAGAAGAAGGTGAATGATGTGTGTGGACCTTGTAAATTCCAAACTGGTGAACATAATATGTATACTTATGTATTGGATTGTCTAGACTAAACAGAGGAGCATTGTTGAAGACTTGATTTTGTTGGTGGTTGTTGGTGTTTTTAGTGCATTTTTTTTTTTGTAGTACCTTAGTGTTAGTGTTTGATTGTTTGTATCATGTTTGTTAAAAAAAAAAAAAAAGGTTCAATAAAGATATTGTGGAAAAAAAAAAAATGGTTGCAGTTACAAAACCGTAACTCCAATGTGGATGTGGATACTTCAAATTAAAGCTGAGAGTCTGCACTTGAGTCCATATTGATTATAAAATGGTATTTTGAATATATTTTGGTAAACAGCTAAAACAACAAAAGTTGTGCCACTGTTCCAATACTTTTGGAGGGAAGTGTAAATCTGCTTGTCATTTACTGATGTGAAAAAATAGAGTCATTATTATGAGATTCTTTGCTAGCCTTAAGTTCAGAGATCAGGCTAATTCCTAGCCTTTTTCCTGTATTGGAGTTACAGTGGGCAATCAGTTATATATGGTTTTACTATCGTTTCTAGTGATTGCGTGAGGCACGTTTACTGTATACATGAATTTGTATTGTGTTAAAGTCATTGGCTGCTCCCTTCTGGGGCCGCCAGAGCATATCATCACCTTATATCATGATGGTCTGCATGTTGATTTGGCAAGGATTTTTATGCAGGAATGCCCTTCCTGACGCAATCCTCACCATTTACCCAGGCTTGGGACTGGCACAGAGAATGCACTGGTTTTTGTGCTTCTCCCTGTCGCTGGGTAACCAAATTTCCTTCCCCCATTTAAGTATACTGAACACCAAGCTCGAAGGCAGGAAGTACCATTTTATATGGTCTCTGGCTGGGGCTTAAACCCACAACTTCCCAGTTGTTTGGGAGGATGCTTTACCACTAGGCTACCAAAAACTAAAAAAATTTTTGATGCAATAATTAAATAAAAAATGAACAGCATACATCACAAACATTTCATTAAGATGTGTGTTAACTGTTAAGATGTAGGAAAAAAAAAGTGCAATCAGTGGCCCCTTTAAATGGAGAGTTACCATGTCTGTGTTTCTGCCATAGAGAGTTTAGAGACTGATCCACAAATGCAGAGGGAAAAAAAAAGGAAATTCCATCCAGAGAATTAAAGGTTAAAGTGCAACAGGTTAATAGAGGTTATACACCAGAACAGAACTCAGATTATGCGATGAGTGCCTTTAATTACGTTGGATGTTTTTGATTTGATCGAATAAAGTTTCTAAGTTGAAGATATTTAAAAAAATGTGTTCTATTGAGATTAAATTTGATCCTCAGCTCTTCAAAAGACATTATGTTATCTGCACATGGCAAATATAAATCCTGAATCTTTTGTATCCCTTTTAAATTCCATACTTTAAATACAGCGTCCGCTCTCCCTGGTTTAAAATATTGATTACCCCATATTGGACTAAATTGTGACAATAACTGTGGTTCTTTTAAATAGTTTTTAGCTTCACACCATATTTTGATCATATGCTTTACAAATGGATTTTTAACTTGTTTTTGTAATTTTTTTGCCGAATCTGAGTATATGAATATGGGAAGAGGTAAAGGTAAATTGTATGATTCCATTTCAGTCCAGTGAGGGAGATCATTTGATGAAAAATAATATGTCATAGACCTCAGTTGTGCCGACCAATAATACAACATAAAATTTGGACATTTCAGACCTCCACGATCAAATGGTAAATATAATAAAGACAGACGTAATCTAGCCCTCCTGTTGTTCCATATAAATTCCACTAACTTTTTTTTTATTCTTGAGAATAGATCTAAAGGTGGTGATAAGGGAATGTATTGAAATAAATAAAGTATTTTAGGTAAAATATTACTTTTAAGTATATTGATTCTCCCGATCATCGACATTGGTAGTGACATCCATCTCTGAGTTAACTCATTGATATCTGACATTAAGGCTTCATAGTTGACGCTGGCGACTGATTCTAGCTTAGGCATAATTTGGATTCCTAAATATTTAAACTGATTTACAACATTGAATTGATTTGCCTCAGGGGCTGGGTAATTTCTCTGGGTCTCATTTAGCATTAATATTGAAGATTTAGTTTTATTTATTTTATATCCTGATATTTCCCCAAAATTCTTTATTAAATTCAACAAGGTTGGAATTGATTTTTTTAGATTCGACATAAACAAAATTATATCATCGGCATACAGGGAGATTTTATGTTCTGTTGGTCCAACTTTAATTCCATATATTTGTGAATGTAAACGTATCGCTATCGCTAAAGGTTCAATTGCCATAGTAAACAGTAAAGGTGAAAGTGGACAGCCTTGTCGACATCCTCTATTGATTTTTATTGGTTTTGAGATATTGTTATTTGTTAGGATTTCTGCTGTAGCATTATTGTATATTATTTGAACCCATTTTATGAAATTATTTCCAAGTCCAAACCTTTGTAGGACTTCAAAAAGAAAGGGCCATTCAACTCTATCAAAGGCCTTTTCGGCGTCCAATGATAGGAGAGCTGTATCCGGTGCTTCTTTATTAAAATAAATAATATTAAATAGTCTTCTTACATTATGGAAGCCTTGTCTACCCTTTATAAAGCCATTCTGATCTCGATTAATAATATTTGGTAAAATTTCTTGTATTCGTCTTGCTAAAATTTTACAGATTATCTTAAGGTCGGCGTTTAATAGGCTTATTGGTCTCATATTTTCACATTTATTAGAGGGCTTACCTGGTTTTGGCAGCAGTATAATTAAGGCATTATTTATGTATGATGGTAAATTATTATTTTGAAATGCTTCTAAAACCATTTCCAAAAAAGGTTTTATTAATTTATTCTTAAATTTTTTATAAAGGTCAACTGGAAGACCATCTGGTCCTGCACTTTTTCCTGATTTCATATTATCAATGGCTAGCCCAACTTCTTCTTGACTAATTTTAGACTCCAATATCTCCCTGTTTTCATTTGGTATACACGGTATAGATAGTTCGTTCAAAAACCCATTTAGTTTTGTTAAATCAGGTTCATTTTTGGTATCATATAATTTTTCATAGTAATCTCTAAAGGCTCTATTAATTTCTAAAGGATCTATAACTACCTGTCCATTACTTATAATACTGGTAATTGGTGTTTTAATTTCCAATTGTTTAATCTGCCATGCTAATAATTTTCCTGATTTTTCACCTTGTTCATAAAAAGATTGTTTCAATCTTAGAAGACTCGAGGCAGCTCTATTCGCTGATTTTTTGTCGTATTCAGCTCTCAAAATCAGTAATTCATTCTCCAACCTTGGGTCACTTCCTGCATACACTTTTTCCTGAAGACTTTTTATTTTATGTTCCAATTTAGCTCTCTCCTCTCGAGTCTTCTTAGATTTTGATCCTGTATAACTAATAATATGTCCCCTAATAAAAGCTTTGAAAGCCTCCCACTTTACACATGCTGATGTTTGTGTAGTATTGATGTCAAAGAACTCGTCTATCTGTTTTTCTATATACTTGACAAATTCCTCATCCTGAAGCCATTTATGCTGAAATTGCCATCTACCTGATTCCTTTGTCAATTTTTTATCTACATATATTAGACAACAGGGTGCATGATCAGAGATCACGATGTTATCATAAAAGCAGTTTTGAATCTTGGACCTTAATTCTGTGGAAATCAAAAAATAATCAATACGTGAGAATGTCTTGTAGGTACTGGAATAACAAGAATAGGCTTTAACTTGTGGTTTCATTTCTCTCCATATATCTAACAATCTCAATTCTTTCATAAAATGATTAATAGTCATCCTACATCCAATGTGCGTACAATCCAGTCCTGTTGATCTATCCACACCTGGATTCAATGTACAATTAAAATCCCCTGCTATTATATGTTGCCCTGTAAGTGATGATAAGATGAGAAATAAATTAGCAAAGAACTTCTGATCATCTATATTGGGACCATATAAGTTCACAAGATTTATATTTTCTAATAGCAAAGAACCTTGAATGATTACATATCTTCCAAATTTGTCTCCAATTACATTTTTCACTTGAAAAGGAACTGATTTATGTATGAGAGTCATAACTCCCCTGGCTCGGGATGAAAATGAAGAGGTGAATACACTTCCCTGCCATCTACTCCTAATTCTTTTAACATCCTCCTCTATCAGATGAGTTTCTTGTAAAAACACAATTCTTGAACCCATGTCCTTTATTTTATTCATAACTTGTTTAAGTTTTTTTAAATTTTGTAGACCTCTGCAATTCCATGAAGTTAAATTAAGATTAACACTTTGGTCCATGATCAATAGAGAGTTTGGGATTACCTTGCAGTGTAAACATGCTCATACAGAGAAGCAAAAACATGAGTGGTTGAACATTCATCCTACAAACTACACACAAACAAATTTCCCCTTCCCACACTTGTGGCAAACCCCCCAAAATCAAAAGAAAAATTCTGTCTCCCGATATAGCCATCGACCGTTCCACACCCACGGGGAACAGCCTAAGCCACTCCTTCTTCATCCTCCCAATCACCCTAACTCTACTGCTTTTAATGACGTAACATTAACTCTCCTCTGTAGTTTTCCAACTTAACTCCAAAATTTTTAACAACTTTGTACATCATAGTTTTTTTTTGTTTGTTTGTTTTGTTTTTGTTTTGTTTTTTTAATATATAATACAATCTATATTTTGTAAACTTACTATTTACTTCAAGTCAGTCAGATGCCTGTGCAAATGCTTAATTATTCTACCATATATTTTGTTCATGCTTAGCTCCCACCAGTCTCTTCTTCTTTGATCTTCTTGATGAACTCCTGCGCCTCCTCTGGGGTCTTGAAGATGTGGGTTCTGCCCTCATACGTGGTCAGCAGTCTCGCAGGATAGATTACACCATGACGAATCCCAAGGTTGCGCAGCTCCTTACGTACGGGATCAAACTGCTTCCTCAATTGCTGGATTCCTGTGGCCAAATCTGGGTAGAACCGCACCTGCTGGTCCTGGTGTTTAATCTCTCCTTTTTTAGCTCGTGCAGCGTTGAAGATCTTCATCCTGTCTCTGTTGCTAAGAAACTTCATAATTAAGGTCCTCGGCGGTCCCTTATCTCTCCGTGGGCCAATACGATGTGCTTTTTCCAGAACCACTGCTGATTGCAACTCCTCGCTGCCCAGCACCTCCGGAATCCACTTTTCCAGAAAGGAACATACGTCCCGACCTTCTGATTCCTCTGGAAGACCCACCAGCCTCAAATTATTCTGTCTCGACCGAGATTCCAAATCCAAAATATTATCTTCCAGAGATTTTTTTTTTTTTTCCAAAGTGCGCACCTTTAATTGAAGACGGGTGACGTCATCTTCAGCACTAGCGAGACGGAGCTCCATCTGCGCCGTTCGTTCTACACAGTCACCCAATTCCTTTCTTATTCCTTCCAACGCTGTCATAATCCCATCAAATCTAGAGGAAAAGTCCGCTCTCATTGAACTCATGGCAGCCATCAGCGCATCTGCGCCATTCCCCGCAGATATCGCAGCGTTGCCAGCCTCCTCCGCCATATATGGAGTTTTGTTTACTGCGTCACAGACCTGAAAGTCCGTTAATTTGGACTGTTTCGGCGGCTCGCTTTTTCCTTTTCCTGGTTTTCCAGCCTTAGGCTTCGCCGACATATCTTTGCCCAAATGCTGGGATACGTTCTGTCCCAAATGAGAGAGTTATTTGCCGATTTTTTTTTTTTCCAGGAGCAGAGCAGAGCGAGACACGTCCGTCCTACGTGGCAGCCATAACCGGAAGTGATTACGTTGGATGTTAATTATACACTGTTTACTTGACCGTAGTGATGTGTGGATAAAGAACAAGGAGCACGCATAAATGACAGACTGGTTCTGACCCCGTTTTTGGTAAACTGATACAAGATGGAACAATATCCCCCCCCCCCTCCACCAGTCAGTTCAGTGGTGAAAATGATAAGCTAAATCTCCATAGACTGCTACAGATCAAACGTAGGTTCCGTGCAATTGACAGCCTCCCAGTAGCTGCTTGAGTGACTGATGACATAAACACCAATCATGTGACACTGGGCAGCTGATCACTTCTGCAGCTATTGAGAGACAGAACATGGAATCCACACCTGGTCTTGCCTAGAGTGCGCTGGATGAGTGAAAACCTAGGACAGACGAGGCCCCCTGCACTCTTGGGGCTACAATGTGAAAAGTCACCAGGATGCCACTGCTTTCTCTTTTTCAGAATCAGAATCAGAATCAGAATCAGAATCAGCTTTATTGGCCAAGTATGCACAACACATACAAGGAATTTGACTTTGGCTAAAAACTTGCTCTCGTTGTTTTAAATGTGATAAAAAATTATCTAAAATGTTGATTTAAAAAAAGAAAGAAAAATCCTACCTTCTCAAAAAATGTGTTGAGTTCAGGGACTGTCTGCTCTGTTCCCTTCTGTAACTGCTTCTTAGCTTTATTGACATCCTTCTCTACTCTCTTCCAATCCACTTTGATATAGCCACTGTTGTTGGCGATCTAGAAAAACAGAGTGTTTAATATGATATATACAGTACATCAAAAACAGTTTCAGTTGCTACATTCTTCATCTCAGACAAGGTATCTGAAGCTATGAGGAAGTTAAATTTAAAACTAACACAGTTTTAAGGCTCACAACTGTTACACTGTCAAATCATTCACTGGAACTAAAGTTATTGAAAATTTTGGGTCAATTCCAGCTCACATTAAACTTGAAGTGCCACAGGATTTATGTCACTAGATAACCTTTAAAGTTACTCCACTAAAATACCTGAAAATATCCCCCACAACCAAAAACCATTACTTAATAGAAAAGATGTCACAATTTAAAATAAAAAAGTTGCAAATTTACTCGAAAAAAAAAGACAAATTTATGGGTGGGAAAAAAAAAATCAAAAATTTATGAGAAAAAAGTTGCAACTTTACAAGGTGAAAAGTAGAACATTTTGAGAAAAGTAACATATTTGCAAGGAAATTTTTGTAAAATTACAAATTAAGCCACAAATATGTGAAAAAAGTTGCAAAGTTACAAGAAAAAGGTTGAAATTTTAGATTTAAAAATGTTACAAATTTATGAGAAAAAACACAAAGAGCAAAGTTAAACACTTACATGAAAAGTAATAAATTTATGGAAAAAACTGCAAATTTACAAAAAAAAAAAAAATCACATTTAAAGCTGTGAATTATTGAGACTCAAAACCGTAAATTAATGAGTACTACAAATTCACAAAAATTAAGATGATTTCACTCCATACACGCAAGAAAACCCAGCTGTCATGTTTTTTACCTCCACTAAGCAGGCTATGTAATCAGGATGGTCTGACTGTCTGACTCGTAGCAGGATTATGCAAAAACTGCTGGATGAATTTTGATGAAATTTTCACCAGAGGTAGCCCTCGGAACAAGGATGAACCCATTAAATTTTGGTGATGATCTGAGAGTGATATCTCCACCAAGGACTTTGTTTGTATTTGTGCAGCAGAATTACACAAAAACTACTGCATGGATTTGGATGAAATTTTCACCAGAGGTGGTTCTTGTGTTACAGAGGAACCCATTACATTTTGGTGATGATCCCAGAATGCATACCTCCACCAAGGTGTTTAGATTCTCAGCGTATTAGCAAGAATACTCCAAAACTACTGGATAGACTTCGCTGCAATTTTCACCAGAACTGCCTCGTGGCCTACACACAAACCCATTACATTGTGGAGGTGATCCATGATGGACCGAAGGAGCCTTGGCAAAGGTATGTGCTCTCTGAGTGCTTTTCTAGTTATATCTGTGTTATTTTCAAGACCCTTGAAATGTAGATTTAATGGTTAAATATAATTTTTCAGGATAATTTTAAGGATCTGTGGACACCCAGAAAAATACCTGCAACATGAGAAGGCCTCCACCAACAGCTGTAGCAGCAACTTTTCCAACCTTCTGGAAGAGATAACCTGCACACCTGAAATTAATCAGAAACAGAGCATGGCAGCAAATGTAAAATAAAGAACTTCAACATGTAACAACACCAAACCCCGACTCTATGATAACAGACGATGTACATTCTTTTAATATGTGCACAAGAAATCTTATACTGGAGTACAGAGACAGTTTAAGCAACGACATTTCCAACTTTCCTGTATAGTAGTTGACGGATCACATTTGCAGAATAAAACCTTACTATGGTTCATTTTGTTCGAGTTCCACCATAAATTTTCTTTTTTGTAATTTTCTTTTTAATGATTTTTAATTATACAAGCAGTTAGACAAAACAACAAACATGAAACATGAACATCAAGATCTTTTTTAAGAAGTGTGCAATACAAGGGAGATTTGTACCATACAAGATGAAAAAGCACAAAAATTATTGGTTGACCCCACCAATTATGAAAAGGGAGTGAGAATTAAAGATTTTAACCTGGTTTATATGATGTCCCGTTTAATAGCAGATACATACTGTATGTAATCTATCTCTGCCAATTTTCAATAAATATGTCTTTTTGTGTTCTTAGATTAAAAGTAATTCTTTCCATCACAAAAATGTCATGTACCAAATCAATCCATTCATCTACCTTGGGTGCTTTTTTCAGCCATTTCTTGGTTATGGACTTTTTACAGGCCACCAATAGCATTCTTAACAGATATTTATCTTTGTTCCTCCATTCAAGTTCTTCTAGATCAACCAGATACAGTAGGCTAAAACTCAAAGTATTTTCTGTTGAAAACAGTTTCTAGAATTCATTGTATTTTTAACCAAAATAGGATCACAGCAGGGCAACTCCAAAATATATGATAGTGATTTTCTTCTTTGCTTCCACAGCATCTCCAACAATCTATCTGGTTTGAGTATAATTTCTTCTGATATGGAGTGCAGAAATAACGGATGACATTTTTCCATGTAAATTCTCTCCAAAGTAGGGAATTTGTTGTTTCCCACTGTTGTTTAAACATTTCTGTCCAGTTCTCTTGTGTAATTGTAGCGTTGCCCTCTGTTTCTCATCTTGATTTAACATCAAGTGTATTCTCTTTGTTAAGTGATTGATCCCAAAATCATAGAAGGAAGAAGAATGTTACCAAACTGACGTTTCCTCAGGCGTAATTTCACGCCTCCACGCTTTTCGCGCCTCCTTCTCTTGTCTCTCTTTTCACCGCTGTGTCCATGAACGTCTCTCAAAATAAAGTCCGGCAGTTGCGGCTTAGGCTCAATCACAGATGCTGCATCACCCATGTTTAAATGCAGCAACATGTCCCTGGAATAATGTATTCTGCCCGGCATGATCACGATCGCGCTCACCTCAGAGACACAGACCCGGTGTGAAAGAATCAGCAGTGCAAAAATGGGGAGGAAATCCATATTGATGGAACTAGGGAGCTCTTCGTCATACAGCCCACAAACATTCCAGGACAGAAACGACACAGAGAATTTCGTTAAAAACACATTAAAGTGCATAAAAACAGACACACAGACGACGAACTTTTTCACCAGCTGCCGGTCGCTGCGTGCGCATGCACCCTAATTGCCCTAAACTATGACCCAAATCAATATTTACTAAGCAAACTCAAAACTAACTGGGAGATGGAATCTATGAAATATCTGGGGGTCAATATCCCGAAACAACTCAACAAAATTATAACACTAAACTATGATCCATTGATGGCAAAAATAAAATCTGATCCAGCAAGATGGAATATGATACCATTCTTGGGTACTGCACAAAGAATTGAAGCAGTCAAAATGAATATACTTCCACGTCTTCTATACCTTTTCCAAACAATACCGGTAGAACCTCCCAAAAAAACATGGCAAGAACTGGACAGAAGGATCTCAAGATTCATATGGCAGGGCAAGAGACCTAGAATCAGATATAGAACCCTACAGCTAAACAAAGACAAAGGTGGGCTCGCGCTGCCAAATATCAGGGACTATTTTAAAGCCACACAAATTAAAACTTTAGTAGAGATATGTAACCCAGTCTACACTGCACAATGGAAGGAGATGGAATGCCAAATAAGTGACATTCCCCTACAGGCGATAATAGGGAACAATGCCTTACCTAAACTTTTGAATAACACTAACCCGTGGATAGAGACCCCGATAAAAATTTGGTTTAAGATAGTCAGAGAGAATCAAACTAAAGAACCCTATCGATTATTGCAATGGATTTCCTATGATCAGGACTTTACTCCTAATAAAACAGACACTAGATTTAAAAAGTGGAAAGAGAACGGACTGATAAAATATTACGATTTTTTTAAAGGGCAAACTTTAAGAAGTTTTGAAGATTTGAAAAAGCAAGGTCTAGTAAATCAAGACCTTTACAGGTTCTTTCAGCTTAGACACCACATAAACAAAATACTTAAAAAGAAGGATTTGGAAAGGGCCCAGTCAGGTGTTCTGAAGGTCTTCTTAATGGCATATAAAGGGATCCCAGGGATCAGATACATTTCTAAAATATACCAAGGTCTTCAAGACTTAAAAGGAGACAACACATCATATATAAAAGAGAGATGGGAAAAGGAGGGGAATTTCACTTTACAACTGGAAATATGGGAAAAGCTATATAAACAACAATGGAAAAGTACTTCATCCCTGCTGTGGAGAGAATTTGGATGGAAAAATTTGGTACGATTTTTCAGAACACCTGCACAAAACAAATTTACTCGTAAAGGGTTGAATTATTGGCGCTTGTGTGGTGAAAAGACTGCAAATCATTTTCATGTGTTTTGGTCATGCCCTGTTATCCACCAATATTGGACCAATGTACAGACAATATTGGGGAAAATATTCAAAGCAACAGTTCCCTTTTCTTTTGTAACTTTGTATTTGGGTTTACTACCGGAATCACTGGAAAGACGAGGAGAAAAATACTTATTCACTGTTTTAATATTGGCAAGTAAAAAAGCTCTAACAAGAAAATGGATGTTGAAAGACTGTCCTACACCTGAAGATTGGATTAACGTGATTCAGGACATTTATTCGATGGAAAAGTTGACATTTGCACTGAGACAGGACATGGATGGGTTCTTGAACTTTTGGCAACCCTGGAACGCATATGTGTCTTCCATCAGAGCTAATCTTTGACAAATACCATTTCAATAATGGCACCTCTCTTTGTTCCGACGCTACTCAGATGCTCTTTTATTTTTCTGCTCTTTTGGGGGGTTTTTTGTTTTGTTTTGTTCTTCTTTTAATTTCTCTTTTTCTTTCACTTTAAAAAAAAAGGGTGTTGTAATAATTTTTTCCAATGTTGTCAAAAAACAAAAAAGGGGGGAATATGTGATGAAAATGTAAACAATGCAATGCTGTAATGACATGTATACCCTTTAAAAAACTTGAATTAAAAAAAAAAAAGAACAGTGGGCGGGGTTTCAAATTGACTTTGTTCTGATTGGATAATACACAGCACCACAACCTGTCAGTCACCAGTGATCCCCGGACAATACAAGGAAGTGAAAAATGACAAATTTGACTGTACAAACATAATACTGAAGCTTTAATGCTTAAAAAAATTGTACCATGAAGTTGTCGTGATTGTATAGGTCTAAAGGATAATTCGCCATATGTGGAGGACATGAGGTGCGCGAGCAGACTGGGCGCAGTGTCAGCAGGGACCGGGCCTGACAAATCAAAACAGAACATGCCGGGACAATCAGCAGCCAGACACGACCTGGCTCAAAGGCATGCTAACTGATGGCGATTTAAAAAAAAAAAAAAAGTTATTTTCAATAACGTGGAAAAAAAAAAAAGATAATGCATGGAGTGTGCTTTTGCCCTGAGGCTGGTTTATCATGGAAAACTGCTGAGCTCTGTGGTTCGAGCGATCAGCTGACTGAATCTGCCTCCTCCGGTGTTCTGACATTTTGGGTCAAAAGGTCAAGAGTGTCAAAAATGCGATCACTTAGGCGGAATCATAATAAAAAAATAGTAATAAAAAATAATCTTCTTGAATCAATGAAAAACAAACTGCTTACAACAGAGCCATGACGCTCACATTGCTAGTCTTTGCCAGTCACGCCCTCAAGGGTCAGATCATTATTTGGCCTCAGTATTGCCCCAGTGCAACGATATAAGCACCGCCTCAATGCTAGCATTAAAATTTTTAAAAAAAACCTTTTAATAACAAAATACTGCTAAAATATAAAATGATGCACTACAATGGATCTCAAATATTTGTAAACGTGTCCTGTTATAGTACTGCAGGAGTTTATTGACGATGCACAGAAGAAATTCAACATTACACTGAACTCCATCACTGAACAGTGATATAAACTAAAATAATTATAATGATGACTGAACAATTTCCATTCCCCAAAGTGCAAGATACACTATTATCTTGAACATAAGTCATAAAAGATCACACAAATAAGTGATCTGACAAACAAACAAGGGATCTGAAACAGACGCCAATATTGGATGCCCCATTCATTTTCAATATTTAGGTATTCTGTAATTAATATTCACACAATCAAATAAACCTTAGTGCCATTTACTCCCTTTTATATTTGTCAAAGTCTAACATGTGACTGCCTGCATATAGGCTACACCTCTTTGTATTCCACTTTCAAACACGGCCTACATTTGGGCCTGTAAAACCTGATTGGGATACCTGTTTCAGACAGGAATACTTGCATTCTACGGGCAATGCACTAGTTATAATAAATTTGTGATTTTTTTTCTTGTAAATTTGCAGCATTCATCAGGCTACTGGTTAAATTTTTATTCAGTGCAACTAAATTGTAATTTGCAACTTTCTGTATTTTTTTAAAAAAAAATTCCTTTTATATTTTTGCACCTTTATTCTTGCAAATTTGTACCTAATTTACATTGATCTATTTGTACCTTATGCTAAATTTGTGAATGCCAACACCCCCCTTGTTGAAAAATAAAAAATTGCCTATTGTGTGAACCACATTTCCTTCAGCTTATTTCTTACACTTTACTAATGATCACTGATTCCTGTTCATGCTTATTTGCCTTTTTTTTTTTATTTCTTTTGTTGTCCATTTTCATTTTCAAGGCATGTTACTTTGACTTTTCTGTCATAATGCTTTGACCTCTTCTTTGGTCTACCTGTATCTTTCTCTTTTACAAGCTTCCCATTTTGCTTGTATTGTTCTTAATTTTAGACCACTGGCTTGGAACCTCATGCTGAATTACCTTCTTGAAGAAGTTTTATAATCCTTTCTACTGTGTCAACTGACAGCTTTCTTGTGGGGGCATGTTTCTTGTCAGTTGTTTTGAAAAATGGTGCACCAATTTGATCACTACATCATTCGTTCCTTCAGTTTTTTTTAAATTTACCTTCAATAAAAATGCACTAAAATATAAACATTAATATACGGAGCATCAATTTAAAACATACTTTGGTAAAACTACTCTGTATGCCTTAGTGCCAGAATGTCACACTCATGCCATGGAGATCTCAAGGTGTATTCACACCAAACTCAAAGCAAATTTTTCACATGGCACGATTATATGTTAAGTTAATGTAAAGATGCAAATAGATGTGAATTTGTGTCTGAGTGAGGTGGTTGCAATAGTTAATCAGCCTTAAAATTCCACCAACACTGGAGTATAAGTATCAACACTGGAGAGTAAGTTTATTCGAAAATGAGACTGCCACTCACCTACAGACAGATGGACCAGGAGCTCAGCAGCTGTCAGTAGTTCTTCCACCCACTACTCCTGCGACTGATTACTAACAAGGACTAGCAGTTAGCACTATAAACAACTATCATCCAGGTGCAATTTCTGGAGGAGGCACTGACATTTTCCCAGGTGTGTGCGCCACAGGAGAATGTGGGTTTCCACAGCAGGTATAAAACAGCTGCAGAAGTCACGATGGCAACCCCGCCCCCTGCAACTTGTTCAGGTGCAAATTTGCATCTATCCATATCTTTGTATTGAATTTACATGTAATCACACTTTTGTGTTTGGTCTGAATGCACCTTCAGAGCCTGCAGGTTTTCACTTCCACCTAGTGTCCGATCAGCGATCAGTGAGAGGAAATTCAGTGAAATCACCTGCTGAAGACACTGGTTGGAGGTAAAACCTGCATAGTCTTGGCCCTCCATGGCATGCATTTGACACCCCTGCTTTAGTGGAAAACATGGAGATGCTAGTGAAATTAAACATTTCAGAGTTGTTTTTTTTCAGTTCAGTGTACATTTTACCATAGAAATTATACTTTTCATCTTTTAAACTAACAGTGTCACTGTCATTTCAACATCATGTATTATAGATGTTTTACACACTGGAGCAGTCCAATATTACATACTGTGTGGGTTCCTTCATTCTCTCCAACCCTGCAAACAGCCTGAGTCCGCCCCTAATGTAATGGATAATAAAGATGACTATTTACCATCCACTTGCTCCTCCGATGGCAACCTGTGTAGCCACTGAGTATTTCGCTGCAATGGGACCGGAGTTTTTACCGAACATCCGTTTGTACCATGGCTGCCGTTTGGCGTATTCTGTCAGATCCACGACCTTGTCGTAAATCTCCTCTTCCAGTTCTTCACAACGAAAAAACGAAAACAGACAAATTAAAACGGCGATGATTATAAACAGGCAGACAGAATACCACAGCAAGGGGATTTCCATGAGCAATAAATGCCAACCACCTGGCACAACTATTGTTTCTAACGTTTACACTCGATAACTGTTGTCATCCGTATATGTAGACATTTATGGTACCAGTTTACTCTCGTTACAGTTGTTTTCACTCCACATAAGATGTAAAAGTCGCTTCTACAGCTCAGTCCGGGTAAAATTAGTGGGTCAGCCGTTAACATGAGCAGACAGCTGAAGCTAACAGTTAAAAAGTTGATGCACCTACATCCGTGTTAAACACAGCTAAACAGTCTCATGACTGCTACAGCGCAGTTTTACACGTCTACTGTCCAAACGGTCTTTTATAAAAGATACATCTGGGTCCATGTTTCCACAAAGACAGACGTTAAGAGGTGCGCTTACCCTTGCTGCGGTTCGCCATTTTGGAGTCCTGTCTTCAGATGCCTTCACCTCCGGCCTCATTTACCAGGTCAAAACGAAACTGATCTTACCATAACGTCTGTTCACTTTATTCTGTCCATCTGTCTGCACAATAACAATAATAATACCTCCGAGGTAATAATAATAATAATAATAATAAAAGGAGGTAATATTTTCATGTTGTCAGCGTGTTTGGTAGTAAGATTACACAAAAATTACTGGGTGGATTTTGATCAAATTTACACCAGATGTAGCCCTTGAGCTACAGATGAAACCCTTAGATTTTTTTTTAGATCTGGGTCAGGATGTGAATTCTGAATTACTTTTTCACTTAAAGACACACTGCAGTGGGTATGAATCCCCTTAATAACAAATCTGCATTGTCTAAAACGGTATTTTATGCCCTTTTTTCCCCTCAAAAAACTTTCACTGTCTTACAGTTCCATGTAAGAATCTTTTCCCTTTTTCTCCTCCTTCAAATACCAGGATCTAATTATAATCCTTTATTATTAGTCCTACCATGGGGAAAATTACAGGGCATAGATAGATAGATAGTATGGCTGTGTTGTGAGACATGTATATGTTGGACACTGCATATGTGATTTAACCACGATGAAGGAGAGCCAGCCCCCTGCGGTGCGGAGCCACAGAGCCTGGACCCCCTGCGGAGGACAGGGGACAGAAGACTTCCTGACCACTGAGGCTCGGGAAGAGAGAAGGGGGAGTTATGTAAATAAAAGGCTAATGAATGTGAATAAAGAGACTTTGATATAGATGTGTGATTTCCCCCGCGAGGGAAATGGTTTGATGTGAGAAGGTTTAAATGAGAGAACTTTGGTGTGTTCACTCTCTTTGTTCGCTGCTCAAGAATAAGAGCAGACAGTGGAATGATTTCTTGAATAAACTGAAATGAAAGACAATTCGGTTTCGTTATTCAAGTCTCCCCACATTGGTGACTGACGACGTTGAGAATGAACGAAGAAATTCTCAGGGTCCCGGACTCACAGCGCTCAGAGCTGGCGAGCGCAGTGGCCGTTAAGCTGCCTGATTTCTGGCAGGATAACCCACGGTCGTGGTTTCTGCAAGCAGAGTCGCAGTTCGCGCTCGCAGGAGTAACGGTGGATGACACTAAGTTCCACCATGTCATCGCTAAACTGGACAACAGCACAGCTCGGTGCGTGCAAAGCTTGGTGGAGCAGCCACCCGCGACCGACAGGTACAGCAAGCTGAAATCCACCCTCATCAAGTTTTTCACCCCCTCGGCTGAAGTGAGGGCGAGGAGGATCCTGTCTTTGCTAGACCAAGGTGGACACAGGCCGAGCGCCCTGATGGAGGAGATGATACAGCTGAGAGGGTTGGACAACGATGATTTCATTTTTCAGTTCATCTTCCTCTCCAACCTCCCGGCGCATGCGAGAAGCACGCTGGCCGGCAAAAAGTGTCACACCCTGGAGGAGTTCCGGGAGCTGGCCCAGGAGGCAGACGGGATCCTGGACGCCTGCGGCGGGCAAGCAACCACAGCAGCGACCCGAGACAGCGGGGAGCCAGAGGCGGCAGAACCAGACTGGCCGACGATGGCGGCAACACGGCCGCGACGAGGGGGAGCCAATAGCCCGGCGACAGAGGCGCGGGCACGACACAGCGGAGGAGAAGATCTCTGCTTTTACCATCGGAGGTTCGCAGAGAAGGCACGCAGGTGTGTGCCGCCCTGCATCTTCAGGAGTTCGGGAAACGGCAAGACCGGAGGTCGCTAGCAGCTTCGACCCTCGGAGAACGCAACAAGCTGCTCTACATCACGGATGCGCGCTCCGGACGAGTGTTCCTCATTGACACCGGAGCACAAGTGAGCTTCATCACCCCAACATACGCGGACCGGGTAGCTGGACCCCACGGTGACGGAGCTACAGCGGCAAATGGCTCGAACATCAACACCTACGGGAGAAGGACCTTGCCTTTATGCTTACATGGCCGCACATATGAATGGACTTTTGTAGTAGCGGCGGTGAGTTTCAACATGTTGGGCGCGGATTTTTTGTGTTCACACAATCTGTTAGTTGATCTTGCTAATAGACGGCTGGTAAATGCACTCTCTTTTTACTCTCTCCCCTGTTCAGCTCGAGTGTCCCCGCCACCAGTACAGACCCACGTCGCTACAGCAGGTGGTAAGTTTCACACACTCCTCACCCAATTTCCAGCGCTCACTGTGCCCACTTTTTCAGCGACGGTCGCGAAGCACGGGGTGAAACACTTCATCCCCACTTCTGGTCCTCCCGTGTTTGCAAAAGCTCGGCGCTTGGATGCAGTTAAGCTCGCCATTGCGCGCGAGGAGTTCGCCAGCCTGGAGAGGCTGGGCATCGTTCGTAGGTCGAAGAGCCTGTGGGCTTCGCCGCTGCACATGGTACCGAAAGCCGATGGCTCCTGGAGACCGTGCGGGGATTACCGCAGGCTAAACAACGCTACGGCACACGATCGTTATCCCATCCCGCACATTCAGGATTTTTCGGTGCACCTGGCGGGGGCGCGCATTTTTTCAAAGATTGATCTAGTTCGCGGCTATCACCAAGTCCCGGTCCAACCGGAGGACATTCCTAAAACAGCGGTAATAACCCCGTTCGGACTTTTCGAATTTTTACGCATGCCGTTTGGTCTCAAAGGGGCGGCGCAAACATTTCAGCGGATGATGGATGCCGTGTTACGCGATCTCCCTTTCGTGTTTGTGTACCTCGATGACATTTTGGTCGCGAGTACTTCAGAGGACGAACACGAAATGCACCTCACAGCAGTTTTTAGGAGGCTGGGAGAGCACGGCTTAATAGTTAACCCAGCCAAGTGCCAGTTCGGCGTTGAGCGGATTGATTTTTTGGGTCACCGCGTCTCCCCGGAGGGAGCGGTTCCGTTACCAGAGAAAGTACGCGCGGTAGCGGATTTTCCCCGTCCACAAACGGTCAAATCACTACAGGAATTCTTGGGGATGGTGAATTTTTATAACCGGTTCCTGCCCCACGCAGCTCAAATCATGCAACCGTTATATGCCGCGCTCAAAAAACAAAAGCCGACCCAGGCGGTCGAATGGTCCCCGGAGCGGGAGCGCGCGTTCACAGAGGTTAAAAAAGCCTTGGCTGACGCTGCGCTCCTGGCCCACCCAGACCCTGCAGCACGTATCGCGCTGACGACAGACGCTTCAGATTTAGCCATAGGGGCCGTTATTGAGCAACAGGTAGCCGGAGTTTGGCAGCCTTTGGCTTTCTTTAGCAAATCTTTAAGCGCGGCTGAGCGAAAATACAGCGCGTTTGACAGAGAACTGTTGGCGCTGCATTTGGCTATTCGTCATTTCCAGTTCTGGCTGGAAGGACGGTGCTTCACCGCTTATGTGGACCACAAGCCGCTCACATACGCCATGGCCAAAATTTCAGATCCGTGGTCCGGCAGGCAGCAGAGGCAGCTGGCCGCAATCTCGGAATTTACCACTGACATTAGGCACGTCGCGGGCAAATTCAATGTAGTAGCGGATTGTCTCTCACGCGCGTTCACGACCCCGACACGCGCAGAGGCAGAACGGGCCACCGTGACCGCGCCGCAGGAGAGCGGCACGGTGGCGCGCGCAGCCCCGGTGCACGTGGGTATAGATTACGCAGCCATGGCAGCGGACCAGGGGGCGGACGCAGACGTGCGCGCGCTCCAGTCTGGACCAACAGGGTTGAGGCTGGAGAGCAAGTGTTTACAAACCGGTATGCCCCCCCTGATCTGCGACATGTCAACGGGGCGCCCGCGTCCGGTGGTTCCGGCCACGTGGCGCCGCCGTGTTTTTGACTCGGTCCACTCACTGGCGCACCCGGGGGTGCGCGCGTCGGTGAAACTAGTGGCGGAAAAGTTTGTTTGGCCGTGCCTGCGCAAGCACGTGAAGGAATGGGCAAAAACCTGCATTTCCTGTCAACGGGCCAAAATTCACAGGCACACAAGAGCCCCGTTAGAACCGTTCCGCATTCCGGCCAGAAGGTTCGACCATGTGCACGTCGACCTTGTGAGCCCCCTACCGGCATCACAGGGGTTCACGTATCTTTTGACAATGGTGGACCGCACCACATGTTGGCCGGAAGTGGTCCCACTTGCGACGACCACGGCCGCGGAGGTGGCTCGTGTTTTTTTAACGGCTTGGGTGGCGCGCTTCGGGGTTCCGTCAGACATTACGTCCGATAGAGGACCGCAATTCATCTCTGAGCTGTGGTCAGCGATGGCCAACGGCTTAGGAGCCAAAATTCACCGCACTACGGCTTACCACCCTCAGGCTAATGGTTTATGCGAGCGTTTTCATAGGTCTTTGAAGGCAGCACTCAGAGCGTCGCTCACGGATGCAGATTGGGTAAATAAACTCCCTTGGGTTTTATTAGGGTTGCGTTCTGCGCCTAAAGAGGACTTAGACGCCTCCCCAGCGGAGCTGGTATTCGCACAAACTCTGAGGCTGCCGGGCGAGTTTTTACCAGAGCACCCAGAGCCCCCACCTCTCTCTGCTCTGGGACCGTTAGTTGGCACGGGGGCAGACACGCTCCCGGGTCCGGTTCATCACGCTTTTCCACGAGTTTTCGTCCCCAAGGCTTTGAAAAATGCCGATTTCGTTTTTGTCAGGCGCGAAGCCCTTAAAGCAACGCTCAAACCACCTTACGAAGGGCCATTTCGAGTGCTGGAGGCAGGTGATAAGCAATTTGTGCTAGATTTTGGGGACAGAAAAGAGACAGTCAGTATTGACAGACTAAAACCTGCTTTTGTCATGAAGGACGTGTCTGTACCGGTCGCGGTGGCGCCTCGACGAGGCAGGCCCCCGCAGAGGGCAATTAACCACTCTCTTCCTCAGTCAACAGACCCGGAGCAGAACAGCACCGCAGGCAAGGCGGGGCCAACGCACAGCAGATTCGGCAGACGGCTGAAGCCCAAGCGGCGCACAGACTGAATGTTGGTGTTGATTATTCAGTAGTGAGTAAGGTGCTATTAAATTTTGGGAATTAGTCTGTTCTTCATCGTTTGGGGGGGGGTTATATGGCTGTGTTGTGAGACATGTATATGTTGGACACTGCATATGTGATTTAACCACGATGAAGGAGAGCCAGCCCCCTGCGGTGCGGAGCCACAGAGCCTGGACCCCCTGCGGAGGACAGGGGACAGAAGACTTCCTGACCACTGAGGCTCGGGAAGAGAGAAGGGGGAGTTATGTAAATAAAAGGCTAATGAATGTGAATAAAGAGACTTTGATATAGATGTGTGATTTCCCCCGCGAGGGAAATGGTTTGATGTGAGAAGGTTTAAATGAGAGAACTTTGGTGTGTTCACTCTCTTTGTTCGCTGCTCAAGAATAAGAGCAGACAGTGGAATGATTTCTTGAATAAACTGAAATGAAAGACAATTCGGTTTCGTTATTCAAGTCTCCCCACAGATAGATTTGTTTATTTGACAGGGACAGTGCAATAAACATAGACAATTAATCAATGACAATCAATCTGATGTGTTGCACAGAGTGTATAGCTATTAGCTAATTTGCAACTCTTGTCCCTGGATGGGCTTTAGAAAGGAGAAACAAGTAAAAAGAAAAAAAAAAGGAAAGAAAAGAAAAGGAATACACAATAACCACATACATCAATGCAAAAAACATAAATACATTATAAATACACAATTATAAATATTATAAATACACAAATATAACAACCTGACACACATTTGCCTATTTCAGGCCTCCCTCCCTTCGTCACTCACTATAAACAAACACATTTATTCCTTCCCTTCATTCACTCTCACCCTGCAGACAATCATTTCATACATGGGTACATTCTTGTTTATTTTTCAGCCAGTTTTTAACCTGTTTAGTGAATGTTTTAAAGTCCGTTATTATTTTAATTTCATTTGGCATTGTGTTCCAGATGTGACTGCCCTTTATAGAGAAAGCTGTTTGTCCAAATGTGGTTCTGCGGTGGAATATTTTACAGTTATTGTTAACAGAACTCCTGGTGGCTCTGCTGCTGTCCTGTCTTTGGATGAAACCAGCAAGTGGCTCAGGTGCTGATTTATGGAAACATTTGAAAGTTAATTTCAGAAAACAGAGGTCAATGAAACTCTCAAAACTCAATAGGTTGTATTTTTTTAAAATATTACAGTGATGCCACCTAATGGGCTTTTTGTCCAAGATTTTTAGGGTTTGATTATATAATGAACCTATATGTCTTATTGTGGAAGGGGCTGCTTGAGCCCAGACTGTCAAACAGTATGATATATGAGAAAAAAACATAGAATGCATATACAGTTCAGCAGGTTCGTAAGGTATGTAATATCTAATTAATTTAAAGCAGTTCAGATTTTTTTTTTTACTGTTTTTGAAATTTTCTTTATATGAAGATTAAATTTGAGTTGAGGATCTAGTACAACGCCAAGGTATTTGAATTCTGTAACTAAACTGATGTCATGATCATGTATATTAACTTTAAAACATTGCAGGTTATATTTTTTGATTGAAAAGCACATTGAAACTGTTTTCTGAAGGTTCAGCAATAGATGGTTCTGGAGGAGCCACTCTTGGACATCAACCATACTTGTAGACAGCACATCTGCAGCCTGTGCTGGAGTCTTGGTAGCTGTGTAAATAACTGCATCATCTGCATAAAGCTGGCATGTTGCAGCAGAGCAGTGTAGCGGCAAGTCATTAATAAAAATGCTGAAAAGTAAAGGACCAAGAATGGACCCTTGTGGGATACCCATACGGTTGTTTAAAAGTGAGGATTTATCCTGGTGAACTTTTACACACTGTTCTCTATTCTGGAGATAAGATGCAAACCAGTCTAATGTGTCTGGAGAGAAGTTAAAAGATACCATTTTGGATAAAAGCAAACTGTGGTTTACAGTATCGAAAGCCTTTTTGAGATCTAGAAAAACAGCTCCTACCACATTACCCCTGTCCAAGGACTGTTTGACATTTTCAATAAGGCAACAATTTGCTGTTTCTGTTGAGTATCCTGGTCTAAAACCAAATTGATGTGGATGAAGAAGTTGACTGTCTTGTAAGTAGTCTATCAGCTGTGTAGCTACAACTTTTTCAAGAACCTTAGACAGGACTGGTAAAATAGAGATTGGGCGGTAATTGCATATATCATCTTTACTGCCTGATTTATGAACTGGTATGACGACAGCTTTTTTCCACCTGGATGGATGAGGCAGCCACGGTGCGGTGCCAGTCTTCACCATTCACACTCACATTCACACCTAGGGCCACTTTAGAGTCTCCAATTAACCTAACCTGCATGTTTTTGGCCTGTGGGAGGAAACCAGAGTACCCGGGGTAAGCACATGCACACACGGGGAGAACATGCAAACTCCACACAGAAGGGTCATGAATGGTAAGGGGTGGGATTGAACCCACAATGGTCAGGGGTGGAATTGATCCTGTGACCTTCTTACTGTGCTGCTACAGTGGTAACCACTGCACCACCGAGCTGCCCACCCACATCCCACCTAACAGGACACAAGTTTGCAAGCTAGCAAATTTGAACAGCCAGTATTTACTACTGATTGGTTCACTTGTTATAGTGACATCACAACAACTCTGTCCAAACTTGCCTTTTTCAAAGGGGAGGAGCTTAACTGAACTTTCACAGCAGAAAAACACAGACATGACACATAACCCTGTTATTAAGCAAATTAAACACTGGACTCCAGATGCTGAGAGCACCCTGCAAGACTGTTTTGCCTGTACAGACTGGGATGTGTTTAAAGCTGCAGCCACCCGAGAGGACTCTTCTGTAAACACACAGGAATTTGCTGAGTATGTGACTGGGTACATCAGCACATGTGTTCATACGATCGTACCCACCATACAAGTCAGGAAGTTACCCAACCAGAAGCCCTGGATCAACAGTCAGGTACATCAGATGTTGCATGCTCACTCTCTTGCATTTAAATCAGGCAATGAGGTCAAGTACAAAGCTGCAAAGTATGGACTGAGGAAGGCTATAACAACAGCCAAGAGGCAGTACAGAGAAAAGCTGGACAGCCTCTACTCCACTCCTGACCCGGGGCACATGTGGCAAGGCTTTCAGGACATCACAGACTACCAACCATCACAGAGGACCAACAGCAGTACCACCAGTTCCATAAACAGTCTGCAGGACGATCTCAACATCTTTTACACCCTCTTTGAGACCACCAGCTACAGTGCAGAGAGGAGACACACACTCACGCGCCCCCACCCCCCTCCACTAAAAGTCTCACCAGGCCAGGTAAACAAAGCACTGAGGAATATCAGCCCCTGCAAGGCAGCAGGACCAGACAACATCCCTGGGTGGGCCCTCAGAACATGTGCTGCCGAGCTGACTGACATTCTCACATTCATCTTCAACCTCTCCTTCAACCAGAACATAGTCCCCTCCTGCTTCAAAACCACAACCATCATCCCTTCCCCAAAAGGAACCCTCCGACCTGCCTGAATGATTACAGATCGGTAGCACTTGCTCCAATCATCATGAAGTGCTTTGAGAGAGTGGTGCTGCCTGTGGGGAGCGTGGAATAAAGAGACTGAATTGTGTTTTATTCCAGTTTATTCCAACATTCATTTCCCCAGCCTGCTCTCTCCAATAAGCAGGAAGACAAGAGACTGAGCCACATCAGAGTTTCACATTTATACCTTTTCTCATACAGACTTCTCAAACACAGGGGGGATCACATATCCCCGTCAAAACCCTTTATTGACATTTCTCCCCCCTCCAGTCTTCCGTCTTCTACCTGCGTCCTGGAGGTCAGGAAGAACTTCGTTCGCACCCCTGTCCTCTCTCGTTGTCCTCCGCAGGTGGTCCGGACTTACTGTCCTCTTCGTCGTGAGGTCAGTCCACATATGTGCTGTCAGCATCTCTCTTATGTTTAACATACGTATGCACAAATACACCCCTTTTATGTCTAAACATATGTATGCACAAATACACAACCACAACCCCCCCCCCCCAAACGATGAATGGACGATACAAAAACATTCTGCGAACATGTTACTCTTAACAGTACAACCAACATCAAACACTCAGTCTGTGCGCCGTCTGGGCTTCAACCATCTCCCGAATCTGCTGTAAGCTGGCCCTGCCTTGCCTGCGGCGCCCTTCTGCCCAGGCTCTGTTGACTGAGGAAGAGAGTGGTTATTTGACCTCTGTGGGGGCTCCGAGACGCTCCCCCTGGGGGGTCTGCCGCGTCGAGGCGCCCTCGCGACCGGCACAGACTCGTCCTTCATGACAAAAGCAGGTTTCAGTCTGTCAATGCTAACTGTCTCCTTTCTGTCTCCCAAATCTAGCACAAAATGCTTATCCCCTGTCTCCAGCACTCTATATGGCCCGTCATATGGCGGTTTGAGTGTTGATCTTAGTGCTTCGTGCCTGACAAAAACGAACTCAGCATTTTTTAAAGCTTTGGGAACAAAAACGCACGGAAAAGCGTGATGCACAGGGCCCGGGAGCGCATCCGCTCCCGTGCCAACCAGCGGCCCAAGAGCAGGGAGGGGGGCGGCTCCAGGTGCTCTTGTAAAAACTCGCCTGGCAGCCTGAGAGGTTGTGCGAACACTAGCTCCACTGGGGAGGCATCTAAGTCCTCCTTGGGTGCAGAACGCAACCCTAATAAAACCCATGGTAGTTTGTTTACCCAATCTGCATCCGTGAGTGCCGCTCTGAGTGCTGCCTTCAAAACACCTATGAAAACGCTTGCATAAACCATTAGCCTGAGGGTGATAAGCCGTAGTGCGGTGAATTTTGGCTCCCAAGCCGTTGGCCATCGCTGACCAAAGCTCAGAGACGAATTGAGGCCCTCTATCGGACGTAATATCCGACGGAACGCCGAAACGCGCTACCCAAGCCGTTAAAAAAACGCGAGCCACCTCCGCGGCCGTGGTCGTCGCCAGCGGGACCACTTCCGGCCAACGTGTGGTTCGGTCCACCATTGTCAAAAGATGTGTGAACCCCTGTGACGCCGGTAGGGGGCCCACGAGGTCAACATGCACGTGGTCGAACCTTCTGGCCGGAATGCGAAACGGTTCTAACGGGGCTCTTGTGTGCTTGTGGATTTTGGCCCGTTGACAGGACATGCAGGCCTTTGCCCACTCCTTCACGTGCTTGCGCAGGCTTGGCCAAACAAACTTTTCCGCTACCGTTTTCACCGAAGCGAGTGGACCGAGTCAAAAACGCGTTGGCGCCACGCGGCCGGAACCACCGGGCGTGGGCGCCCAGTCGACACATCGCAAATTAGGGGGGGCGTACCGGTTTGTAAACACTTGCTCTCCAGCCTTAACCCTGTTGGTCCAGACTGGAGCGCGCGCACGTCTGCATCCGCACCCTGCTCTGCTGCCATGGCTGCGTAATCTATACCTACGTGCACCGGGGCTGCGCGCGCTCCCGCGCCGCCGCTCTGCTGCGCAGTCGCAGCGGGCTGGTCCGCCTCTGCGTGTGCCGGTGCCGTGACCGCGCGTGAGAGGCAGTCTGCCACCACATTGAGTTTACCTGCTACGTGCCGAATGTCAGTGGTAAATTCCGAAATTGCAGCCAGCTGCCTCTGCTGCCTGCCTGACCACAGATCCGAAATTTTGGACATGGCGTATGTGAGCGGCTTGTGGTCCACGAAAGCGGTGAAACGCCGTCCTTCCAGCCAGAACTGGAAATGACGAATAGCCAAATGCAGCGCCAACAGCTCCCTGTCGAACGCGCTGTATTTTCGCTCGGCCACGCTTAAGGCTTTGCTGAAAAAAGCCAGCGGCTGCCAAACTCCGGCAACCTGCTGCTCTATAACAGCCCCTATGGCCACATCTGATGCGTCTGTCGTTAGCGCGATGCGTGCCGCTGGGTCAGGGTGAGCCAGGAGCGCAGCGTCAGCCAAGGCTTTTTTCACCTCTGTGAACGCGTGCTCCCGCTCTGGGGACCATTCCACAGCATTGGTTGTTTTTTGTTTCCTGAGCGCGGCATATAACGGCTGCATGAGTTGTGCTGCGTGGGGCAGGAAACGGTTATAAAAATTCACCATCCCCAAAAATTCCTGCAATGATTTGATCGTTTGTGGTCGGGGAAAATCTGTCACTGCGCGCACTTTATCCGGTAACGGAACCGCCCCCCTCTGGGGAGACGCGCTGGCCCAAAAAATCGATCTGCGCGACGCCGAACTGGCACTTGGCTGGATTAATTATTAAGCCGTGCTCTCCCAACCTCCCAAAAACCACAGTGAGGTGCTTTTCGTGTTCTTCCTCTGAAGTACTGGCGACCAATATGTCATCGAGGTACACAAACACGAAAGGGAGATCACGTAACACGGCGTCCATCATCCGCTGGAACGTTTGCGCCGCCCCTTTAAGACCAAACGGCATGCGTAGAAATTCAAAAAGTCCAAACGGGGTTATTACCGCTGTTTTAGGAATGTCCTCCGGCCGGGCTGGAACCTGATGGTAGCCGCGAACCAGGTCTATTTTGGAAAAAATGCGCGCCCCCGCCAGGTGTATTGAAAAATCCTGGATGTGTGGGATGGGGTAACGATCGTGAGCCGTGGCGTTGTTCAGCCGGCGGTAATCGCTGCACGGTCTCCAGGAGCCATCAGCTTTCGGGACCATATGCAGCGGCGAAGCCCATGGGCTTTTCGAACGGCAAAGGATGCCCAGCCTCTCTAGGCTGGCGAACTCCTCGCTCGCTATAGAGAGCTTGGCAGCATCTAAGCGCCGAGCTTTCGCAAAGACGGGGGGGCCAGATGTAGTTATAAAGTACTCCACCCCGTGTTTTGCGACCGTTGCCGAGAAAGTGGGTACCGTGAGTGCTGGAAACCGGGTGAGGAGTGTGTGAAACTTACCACCTGCTGCGGCGACGTTGGTCTGTACTGGTGGCGGGGACACTCGAGCTGAACAGGGGAGAGAGTAAAAAGAGAGTGCATTTACCAGCCGCCTATTGGCAAGATCAACTA
This sequence comes from Pholidichthys leucotaenia, assembly GCA_020510985.1. Classification (NCBI taxonomy): domain Eukaryota; kingdom Metazoa; phylum Chordata; class Actinopteri; order Cichliformes; family Pholidichthyidae; genus Pholidichthys; species Pholidichthys leucotaenia. The sequence continues at coordinate 133,652,734 of CM035843.1, forward strand.
ACAGACCGTGTGAGCACAGAAAATCAGCGCCTAACACGTTGAAACTCACCGCCGCTATGACAAAAGTCCATTCATATGTGCGGCCATGTAAGCATAAAGACAAAGTCTTTTTCCCGTAGGTGCTTATGCTCGAGCCGTTTGCCGCCGTTGCTCCGCTACCACGGGGTCCAGCCAACCGGTCAGCATATGTCGGGGTGATGAAACTCACTTGGGCTCCGGTGTCTATAAGGAACTCCCGTCCGGAGCTCGCATCTGTGATGTAGAGCAGCTTGCTGCTTTCACCGAGAGTCGAAGCTGCTAACGACCCTCGGTCTTGCCGTTTCCCGAACCCCTGAAGCTGTAGGGCGGCACACACCTGCGTGCCCTCTCGGCAAACCTCCGATGATAAAAACAGAGATCCTCTCCTCCGCTGCGTCGGGGCCGCGCCTCTGCCACTGAACCATCACCTCCACCGCGTCGAGGCCTCGCCGCTGCCGTTGTTGGTAAGCTTGGGTCTGCTGCCTCTGGCTCCCCGCTGCTGTGGGTCGCCGCTGCGGTTGTCTGCTCGCCACAGGCGTCCAGGATCCTGTCTGCCTCCTGGGCCAGCTCCCGGAAATCTTCCTGGGTCTGACAATGTACACCGGCCAGCGTCCCTCTCATGTGCGCCGGGAGGTTGGTGAGGAAGATGTACTGGAAAAGGAAGTCGTCGTTGTCTGACCCCCTCAGCTGTAGCATATCCTCCATCAGGGCGCTTGGCCTGTGTACTCCCTGGTTGAGCAAAGCCAGGAGCCTCCTAGCCCTCACTTCGGCCGAGGGCGTGAAAAACTCGATGAAGGTAGCTTTCAACCTGCCGTATCTGTCGGTGGCGGGCGGCTGCTGCACCAAGCTCTACACGCACTGAGCCGTGCGGTTATCCAGCTTAGCGATGACATGGTGGAACTTAGTGTCATCCACCGTTACTCCTGCGAGCGCGAACTGTGACTCCGCTTGTAGGAACCACGACCGTGGATTGTCCTGCCAGAATTCCGGCAGCTTGACGGCTACGGCGCTCGCCAGGGCAGACTCCAGCGAGTCTGGAACGCGGAGACCTTCTCCAGGCATTCTCTACGTCGATAGGTCACCAATGTGGGGAGCGTGGAATAAAGAGACTGAATTGTGTTTTATTCCAGTTTATTCCAACATTCATTTCCCCAGCCTGCTCTCTCCAATAAGCAGGAAGACTAGAGATTGAGCCACATCAGAGTTTCACATTTATACCTTTTCTCATACAGACTTCTCAAACACAGGGGGGATCACATATCCCCGTCAAAACCCTTTATTGACATTTCTCCCCCCTCCAGTCTTCCGTCTTCTACCTGCGTCCTGGAGGTCAGGAAGAACTTCGTTTGCACCCCTGTCCTCTCTCGTTGTCCTCCGCAGGTGGTCCAGACTTACTGTCCTCTTCGTCGTGAGGTCAGTCCACATATGTGCTGTCAGCATCTCTCTTATGTTTAACATACGTATGCACAAATACACCCCTTTTATGTCTAAACATATGTATGCACAAATACACAGCCACACTGCCCCTCATTCAGGACAGCATACTGGATTCCCTGGACCCCCTGCAATAGGCCTAGCGGCCCAACAGGTCCACCTCAGATGCCATTGCTGTAGCACTCCATTGTTCTCTCTCCCATATGGATGATAAAGACTCCTACATTAGGATGCTCTTAGTTGACTACAGCTCCGCCTTCAACATGGTCATCCCCCACAAACTCACCGACAAACTGTCTTCACCTGGCCTGCACCCCACCCTCTGCGCCTGGCTGCTTGACTTTCTAACTAGCAGGCCCCAGTCTGTCAGAATGGGCAACAGGACCTCAGCAAGCATCATTACGAACACAGGTGTCCCCCAGGGTTGTGTTCTCAGCCCCATCCTCTACAGCCTCTTCACCCATGACTGTGTTGCCTCCCACAAGGACAATATCATCTTGAAGTTCGCGGATGACACAGCAGTGATAGGACACATCACTGGTGATGATGAAGCCTCCTACAGGAGGGAGGTGGCCAGCCTGTGTGAAATGCAGGACAATGAGACTGAAAAACACCTTCTTTCCCACTACCATCAGACTCCTGAACAAATAACAAGCTCCCAAAACGCTGCAACACAGCTTTTCAAATAGGAACTTACACACCGGTTGCTAAATTTGCATATTGCTCACTTGTACAGTGCACATAGTCTCAATCCATCTGATGTCCATATCAGGTCAAATAAGTTAATTTTGTCTTCTCTCAATTATTTATTTTTTGTTCTTATAAAAGACAAAAATAAAATAGAAAGGAGATGTCTTTACCTTCTTAACATGTTTCGACTGTACGCTGCAGCCTTCGTAGGGTACAGTCGAAACATGTACAATTATCATGTACAGTCTACTGGTATTATCATTATAGAGAAATTCTCACACTGAGTGCTAATTTGTAATTTGTATACTGCTCATTTGCACACTGCACATAGGCTTATGCCATCTCAGCTTCATATCATCTCTGATATCAATATACCACTGTACACTATAGTCATCCAGTGAACTTTCAGTTTCACTCTTTTTGCTTCCCCTAGTTTGACTGTTTTAACTGCTTTTGTGTCCTAATTGCCTAACTGTGTGTATAGTGTGTGTTATTAGTATCCATTAGTATTAGGTGTGTTATTACCTTATTAGTATGTTGTGTACCTATTACCTTGGCATTCGTTTGGAGAGCAGAGTAAGAATTACATTGCTCAGGAAATGCTGCATTTCTTAACTGTGCACATGATAATAAATCCTTTGAATCTTGAATCTTGAATAAGAGTGATTTCACTCTTCACTCTTGTAAATTGTAAAAAAAAAGATGTTACAGACATGTTAACAAGAAAAAAACCGATTTTCACCGGTGTGTTACTTTAACATTTTGAGATTGTTTCTTGGAGAGGTATGCACTCTCTGAGTTATCCCTCTGCGAAGGTTTTAGCTGGCATTTGTCTGTCTGTCTGTTATTGGGATTAAGCAAAAACTACTAGATGGATTTGGAGGAAATTTTCACCATACATGGCCCTTGGCCTAATGATGAACTCATTAGATTTTGGGGGTGATCCATGAGCACATACCTCTGCCAAGGCCCAATATTCTTCTTGCAAAATGTTAGCAGGATTACACAAAAAACTACTGGACAGATTTTGATGAAATTTTCACCAGAGGTGGTCCTTGGGGTATGGATGAATTCATCACATTTAGAGGTGACCTATGAGTGCATATCTCCACCAAGGCCCTATCTCACAATGCACTTATAGACAGACAGAGGAATGGATGGAACCTTGGTGGAGGCATGCACTGTGAATGCCCCCTAGTTATTATTTTTAGCTCATTCTGGCAAAGCTGAAAGGAACTAACGCAATGGCGTGGCTTCCGTCTGTCTGTCCATCCACATTTTACAGGAATCACTATTCCTCCCCCAGCATTTTCCCCAATGGTCATCAAACTCACTCACAATGATCCTCAGATGGCTCTTCATCCAGGTTGTGCCCAACGTCAAGGTCAAGGTCAAAGGTTAGAAGATCTAAGCACTTATGTGATTTTTATGCAAAAGAGATCCAGGCACCCGGAATGCATCGGCTGCAGTAATGTCGCCTTGAACATTTAAACACGTGATTGCTGACATCAAATAACGACTGATTCATTAACTTTTTAAACCATTTCTTGCCTAAATTGTTGTTAGAAACACTTTTTGCTGTTTTTTTTTTTTTTTAAAATATGAGACTCACAATCTGTCACATTGTCCGGGAGCTTCAATCCATGGAACACCACCCACGGCCGCATCCATCCAATGGTGGTCCTGGCTTGTATGATGCCCTGGGCGTCACACAGAGTTTACTTTGTGTTTCTCTCAAAAATGTCCAAATGTTCAATTTTCTCACCAATTAGTGAGGTTTTTCTTGCAACGTTTTCCTGGCAAGTTTATTACAGTACTTATTAAAAAAAACACCTTTTGCCATGTTTCACCTTTTTTCCTCATATTTTCATTATTTTTGCACCTATCCTCTCACTAATAGGTGTATCTCAATAAATTAGAATGTCGTCAAAAAGTTGATTTGGTTCAGTAATTAAATTAAAAAAAATATAGATTCGGACTTCCGGTCTGGACGCCATGGCGACTGCAGCTTAACACTGAAGCTCTCAGACCCAATCCAGGATAACACCTTGAAAATCAAACTTAACGGATTTTTGGAGGAGTGAAAATCAAAAGACAAAATCATCATGTCTAAAGGAAAACAGAAGAAACTGAAATTCTCCAGGCCAGGACACGTATCGGCCGGAGAATCTGAACTGGAAGATCTCCGTTCAGAAGACGAGGAACTGGTGATAGCTAACAAAAGGGTTAGCCTGAAATCACTATTTGAGGAGCTACGACGATTTCGCCGAGAAGTTACGGCCGAATTTCGGGAATTCAGAGAAGAATTGAAAAGGACAAACAGCAGAGTGGACCAGGCCGAGAACCGAATCTTGGAAAGAGAAGATCGAATAAAAGTGCTCGAAGATTCTGTGCTGGACCTACGCAAAAGACAAGCAGCTATAGAGGCTAAGCTAACCGACCAAGAAGGAAAACAAAGAAGAGACAACATAAGAATTCATGGTCTGATAGAAGGAACCGAAAATGGTTTTAACTCAATGGCAGAATGCGTGGAATCCTTACTAAGAGAGAAATTGGATATTCCACAAACCACCGACTTGAAGATAGAAAAGGCACATCGTTCATTAGCCGCTAGGCCGGCGGCGGAAGCGCCCCCACGTTCGGTGTTGGTAAGATTTTCCAATTTCAAAATAAAACAAGAGGTTGTAAGACTGGCCTGGCAGAAAAAAGGATTTATGCACCAGGAGAGAAAAGTCTACGTGGAACACGATTACGCCCCGGAGGTCCTTAAAAAGCGCAGGGAATACAATGACGCGAAAAAGGTGTTAAGAGAGAAGAAATTGCGCTTTCAGACACCATTTCCTGCGAAGTTAAGGGTCTTCTACGGCGATGAAACGTGTCTCTATAATTCGGCGGAAGAAGCAACAGCTGACATGGCGAAAAGAGGGCTCCCGGTAACGGTATTTAAACCCGCAGCAGACCCGAGTGAGAAGATCAAAGCGCAAACATGGACAACACAAAGACCCTCAAAATCCACGGACCAGCAGCGGGAAACCCAGCACCAGAGCGTCGCGGATAAACTATCCGTTTTCAGGTTGGAATAGCGACCTTTTTTTTTTTTTTTTTTTTTTTTTTTCTTTTCTCTTGAATCAATCCGCACATCCAACCCCCTCATATAAGGTAACAAACTTTAAAGGAGATGCATATTCAGCATGTGGTAAAACATTTCATGGAACAATCATATTATTTGAAACAAATAAGTCTTTGTAATAAAAAAAAAAAAAAACTTGTTAAAATAGAAATGTGACAATAATCCACATGTTCTCCTCATACTAACAAATACTGTTTTTGCGTGAATGTTTGATGTGATGGGGGTGGGAGGGTGCACACAATTTCACAGGGTTTAGGCATAAAAGGGAAAAAAAAAATCATTACAAGTTTGGATTGGGTTCTGAAACTCACGTTAAAAGCATGGGACTACTTTCAGTGGTAAGAGAGGGCCCTCAACACGTAACAGAGTTTGAGGAATTTCCCTCAGGGCCTTCACTCCATCAAGGCTCTTACAGGGTCTTTAAAAAGACCTCAGCTCAGGAAGTTCTTATGACAGCTTTTTGTTTTAAAGTTTTTTACACTATGTTCTTAATGTTTTTCTTGTTTTTAATGTTCTTTCAGTTTCTGAGTAGCACAAAAGAGGGCCACCACACAGTTATACTAAACAAAACAACACAATGGAGAAACAGGGTGTAACCAAAATAATTTCATATAATGTAAAAGGAATCCTGAATCCAGTTAAAAGATCCAAGATTCTAGGCAAAATGAAAAAAGACAAAGCAGGAATAATATTTTTACAAGAAACCCACCTAACAGACGTGGAACACAATAAACTCAGTAGACAAGGGTTTAAAATGATCTCTTCATCTTCATATAAATCAGGGAGGAGGAGGGGAGTAGCGACATTGATATCAACCAAAATTACATTTGAAAAAAAATCAGAACACAAAGATAAAGAAGGGAGATACAGTTTGGTAACTGGGCGGCTAGAGGGAGAAGATATCACCCTGCTGAATGTGTATGCTCCCCCAGGGGCTAACTGGAAATTTTATAAAAATGTATTCGACCTAATGATAACTAAAGCTCAAGGTTTAGTGATATGTGGTGGGGACTTCAATCTTAGACTGAATCCATACTGGGATGCTTCTGGTAATTCCCCACATCAAAATAACACCCAAAACAGGAAGACTCGGATGCTACTAAAAGAATTGGGAATCTGTGACGTGTGGAGGGAACTCAACCCCAGTGTAAAAGACTATACATTTTACTCAACTCCACATTCATCTTACTCAAGGATTGACTATTTTTTTATGTTTAATAGAGACATTGGAAGAGTAAAAACATGTAAAATAGGACTGATGGATCTCTCCGACCACAGTCCGATCTACATGGACTTAAATATCCAAAAATACACAAATAATACATTTTCTTGGAGGTTAAATTCAAATGTCCTGAAAGGACCATTGAAAGATGAATTGGAATCAGATATTCTCAGATATTTGGAAGATAACGATAATGGAGAAGTATCCCCTTTAATACTGTGGGATGCATGCAAAGCTGTAATAAGAGGAAAGATTATTGCAAAACTGGCAACCCAAAAGAAACTAAGACAAGAAAAACTATCCACATTAGAGTCAGAACTTAGGAACCTAGAAAAAGAACACAAAGGCAACACTCATTCTACTGACTCGCTCAAGATTAAGGAAATTAAAAACCAAATAAATGAGATCTACACAATAGAAATCCAGAAGAAACTTACATTTCTGAAACAAAAATACTATGAAGCAGGCAGTAAATCGGCAAAATTGCTAGCCTATAAATTGAGGAAACATCAAACAGAAAGAGCAATCTACAAAATCAGAGACCCAGTATCAAAGGAAATAAAATTCAGAATTCAGGATATTCTTAAAAACTTCGAGAATTACTATAAGAACTTATACTCCCACAAAAAACATAAAAACGCATCCGAGGCATTCCTAAACACATTAAACCTTCCCCAACTTATGGAGTCACAAAATAAAACACTACTGTCAGAAATACATCCTACAGAATTGGAAAAAGCAATTATGAAACTTAAAGTTAACAAATCCCCAGGAGCTGATGGCTATACAGCAGAGTGGTACAAAACCTTTAAACAGCAACTATCTCCTCTCCTCCTGAAAACATTTAATTATGTCCTCCACACAGGGGAAATCCCCCCCTCCTGGAGAGAAGGGGTCATTGCAGTTATACCTAAACCTGAAAAGGATAAACTAGAGTGCTCCAACTACAGACCAATCAGTGTACTAAATCAGGACTATAAGCTTTTTACCATTATCCTTGCCAAAAGGTTAGAAAATATACTGACAGACCTAATTCATTTAGACCAAACAGGTTTTATAAGACAAAGACAGACACAAGACAACATTCGACGCACTTTACACATAATTCATCATATAAAAAAATATAACTTAAATGCAGTCATATTGGGATTAGATGCTGAAAAAGCATTCGATTCGGTTGACTGGTCTTTTCTATATAGAATCTTATCCAGTTTCAATTTTCATAACAACTTCATTAGAACTATACAGGCATTATATAAAAAACCAACAGCTAAAATAAGGATTAACGGTAATTTATCATCATCTTTTGAACTGGAAAGAGGATGTCGTCAAGGCTGCCCCCTGTCTCCACTGCTCTTTGCAATCTTCATAGAACCTCTGAGCCAATGGATAAGACAAAACCAAAAAATTCAAGGTATTACACTTGGTCAGAAGGAACATAAAATAGCACTCTTTGCTGATGACATTTTAATATACCTAGGGCAGCCGGACACTTCTTTACCAGAACTAACCTCAGTTTTTTCAGAGTATGGAGATTTATCGGGGTACAAATTAAACATGCATAAAACCCAAGTTTTAACATTCAACTATGACCCAAATCATTATTCACTAAGCAAACTCAAAACTAACTGGGAGTCGGAATCTATGAAATATCTGGGGGTCAATATCCCGAAACAACTCAACAAAATTATATCACTAAACTATGATCCACTGGTGACAAAAATAAAATCTGACCTAGCAAGATGGAATATGATACCATTCTTGGGTACTGCACAAAGAATTGAAGCAGTCAAAATGAATATACTTCCACGTCTTCTATACCTTTTCCAAACAATACCGGTAGAACCTCCCAAAAAAACATGGCAGGAGCTGGACAGAAGGATCTCAAGATTCATATGGCAGGGCAAGAGACCTAGAATCAGATATAGAACCCTACAGCTAAACAAAGACAAAGGTGGGCTCGCGCTGCCAAATATCAGGGACTACTTTAAAGCCGCACAAATTAAAACTTTAGTAGAGATATGTAACCCAGTCTACACTGCACAATGGAAGGAGATCGAATGCCAAATAACAAGTGACATCCCCCTACAGGCGATAATAGGGAACAATGCCTTACCTAAGCTTTTGAATAACACTAACCCGTGGATAGAGACCCCGCTAAAAATTTGGTTTAAGATAATCAGAGAGAATCAAACTAAAGAGCCCTATCGACTTCTGCAATGGATCGCCTATGATCAGGACTTTACTCCTAATAAAACAGACACCAGATTTAAAAAGTGGAAGGAGAAAGGGCTGATAAAATATTACGATTTTTTTAAAGGGCAAATCTTAAGAAGTTTTGAAGATTTGAAAAAACAAGGCCTAATAAATCAAGACCTTTACAGGTTCTTCCAGCTTAGACACCACATAAACAATATACTTAAAAAGGAGGTTTTGGAAAGGGCCCAGTCAGGTGTTCTGAAGGTCTTCTTAATGGCATATAAAGGGATCCCAGGGATCAGATACATTTCTAAAATATACCAAGGTCTTCAAGACTTAAAAGGAGACAACACATCTTATATAAAAGAGAGATGGGAAAAAGAGGGGAATTTCACTTTACAACTGGAAATATGGGAAAAGCTAAATAAACAGCAATGGAAAAGTACCTCATCCCTGCAGTGGAGAGAATTTGGATGGAAAAACTTGGCAAGATTTTTCAGAACACCTGCACAAAACAAATTTACCCATAAGGGATTGAACTGTTGGCGCTTGTGTGGTGAAAAGACTGCAAATCATTTTCATGTGTTTTGGTCATGCCCAGTTATCCACCAATATTGGACCAATGTACAGACAATATTGGGGAAAATATTCAAAATTACAGTTCCCTTTTCTTTTGTAACTTTGTATTTGGGTTTCCTACTGGACTCACTGGAAAGACGAGGAGAAAAATACTTATTCAATGTTTTAATATTGGCAAGCAAAAAAGCTCTAACTAAAAAATGGATGTTGAAGGACTGTCCTACACCTGAAGATTGGACTAACGTGATCCAAGACATTTACTCGATGGAAAAGTTGACATTCGCACTGAGACAGGACATGGATGGGTTCATGAACTTTTGGCAACCCTGGACCGCATATGTGTCTTCCATTAGATCTAATCTTTGACAAATACCATTTCAATAATGGTTCCGCTCTTTGTTCCAACACTACTCAGATGCTCTTTTATCTTTATTTACTTACTTTTTCTTTTTGTTTGTTTTTTACTGGTTTGTTTGTTTTTTTTGTTATTTGTTTTTTGTTTTTTTTTCTCTTTAATTTCACTTTTTCTTTCACTTTAAAAAAAAAAAAGGGGTGTTGTAAGAATTAATCTTCCAATGTTGTCAGATATCAGAAAATAAGGGAACATGTGATGAAAATGTAAACAATGCACTGCTGTAACGACCTGTATACCCTTTACAAAAACTTAAATAAAAAAAAAAAAAAAAAAAATATATAGATTCATTACATACAGAGAGGTATATTTCAAGCATTTATTTTAACTTAACGGATATGGCTTACAGCTAATGAAAACCCCAAATTCAATTTCTCAACAAAAATAGAATATTACTTAAAATAAATGTTTTAAAAATTCAAAGTCAACGCAGCTGTCTACTGGGAAATCTTTAGAGCACTTCATGCTTCCCTCTGGTGACAAGCTTTATGGAGATGCTGATTTCATTTTCCAGCAGGACTTGGCATCTGCCCACACTGCCAAAAGCACCAAAACCTGGTTTAATAACCATGGTATCACTGTGCTTGATTGGCCAGCAAACTCTCCTGACCTAAACCCCATAGAAAATCTTTTGTCAAGAGGCAGATGAGACACCAGACTCAACAATGCAGACGAGCTGAAGGCCACTATCAGAGCAACCTGGGCCTCCATAACACCTCAGCAGTACCACAGACTGATCGTCTCCATGACACGCTGCACTGATGCAGTAATTCATGCAAAAGAAACCTCGACCAAGTATTGAGTGTGTACATGGACATACTTTTCAGTCAGCCAATATTTCTATTAAAATCAGTTTTTTTTTAAATTAATTTTGTAATATTCTTAATTTTCTGAGAAACTTAATTTGGGGTTTTCATGAGCTATAAGCAATAATCATCAAAATTAAAAGAAACAAACACATGAAATATATCACTTTCTGTGTAATAAATCTACAGTATATCAGTTTCTTTTTTAAAATTAAATTACTGAAATAATTTTTGATGACATTCTAATTTATTGAGATGTGCCTGTACGCTGTCCTTGTATGAACTATCCTTGCAGTCTTTTGGGGGATTGAGGGAGGCAGTTTGACAGAAGGGATGGTTTTGGCTCATTTTGATGACAAGGTGAATGGCCTTTATAATTTTTTTTTTTTTTGCAAAGATTTCTTGATTTGAATGAAGTATTAATAATTTATTTATTGAGAGAAAGGCTTTTTTCAGATTTGTGCAAAGATGTTTTTATTTTGAAGAGATAATTTTTCAGTGGAAGCTGCCCATTTTTTATTTAGTGTGTGTGTGTGTGTGTGTGTGTGTGATTAACCTTTACATAATTAATGATGAAGACCATGGTCTCTGTGTGAGTTGATCATTTTCAAAAATCTGTAGGGTATTAAATATGTCCATGAGTGTATAGTTATTAAAGTAAAATAGATATCAACTAAGTAAGATATAAAGTTGACATATTTTTAATAAATCTCATTCCGTGGGCCCTTTTTTTAAATTATTATTAATTTGTGCCCCTGCCCCTCAAATGGTCTCCTCCTGTAGAGGGCGCCCATTTACCACAAATACACGCTCAGCACAAATAATTATGAATCTTTTATTATTATTTTTATTTTTCTGATTCTCGTGGTGCTCCCAAAAGAATGCCACCTTGGCTGCCTGCCCACATAGCCCATATCTGAAACCGCCACTGGATCCATCCACCAGTCAGATGCAGCCTGTGTGTGTTCGAGCAGTAGGATGAATGAGTCTTTCTCCTTGAACACAAGTTTCTTACTATTGGTTTTCCACAATGTTAATTATTTTCTGTCACTCCACCTGGTTACACCTATCCCCACACTGCAACACATCCCTGATGCGAAGCCTTTCGACAAAAAAATGGGCCAGTGGACACATACTATAATTCTAAGCAAACTCACACACAATCCTCAGGTTTGTCTACATCCAGGTTGAGCTCAAGGTCAAGATCAAGGTCAAAGGTCAGGAGATCTAAGCACTCTTGGGGTGATTTCATCAGGTTGGTGCAACCGCCCCACAGCCGGGAAGTTGTGGATTCAAGCCCCAGTCGGGTCATACCAGACCATAAAAAAATGGTACCTTTCTGCCTTCTACCTTGGTGCTCAGCAATAGAATGGGGAAAGGAATGTTGGTTACGCACCCACAGGGGGCAGCACAAAACCACTGTACTCCTTGTGCCGGTCCAAAGCCTGGGTAAAATGGGGAGGGTGTTATGTATGGTAAAATACCTCTATAAAGGATGAGGCCAGATGGCTGGACGAACTCAGCTTTATTGAATGGTGTTAACACAGTGGACAGACAGTAGACACCAGGCAGAGGGCACCGGTCGAAGTGGCTGCATAATGGATGCCCTCTGCTATTTATAGGGTGGTGCAGTGGCGGAACAGGAAGTGCCCGCCACTACACCGCACTTCACAATAAAGGTGTCAAACACCAACACCACATTTCCTCCGCCCCTTAGAAAAGTCCAAAACCACTCATTCAATTCAACCACCTCCCCTCAATTTGGGACCCAAATCATGCAGTAACAAAACAAAAACTGATGTATCTAAATGGCCGAACACATTCACACAACAAAATCTAAAATAGGGCGGATGGGTAGACTACTGTCCTGCCCACACAGCACGGTGGATTATTCTGCCACCTGATACTCTAAAGTAAAAGTCCATTAGGCTGTGTGTCCACCAAATGCGTTTTCTGTCACCTGACTGCCCTGAGCATTTTTTTTTTTTTCAGCATTTGTGCACAGCACTCCGGAAAAAAAAAAGTCTGTGCCCTGTATCCCAGGAACAGCTTGTCACTCTCAACTCAGCACTTCCACTTTTCCCATGGTGAGACTTTCTACTGATTTTTTAATAGCAGTCTCTAAATAACAATGGACAGGAAACATTTTCTGGCAGCTCTGGATGTAAAATATGATGACACGGAAAGCAGGAGTCTGAGTACAGACTAGTACCGGCGTCCTATGTCCCACCCATGCAGCAGTTCTGATTGGTTGCTTGGTCTGACATTGACGAGCTCAGCTGCAGTCTCTGAAAAGCTGAACTTTTTTCAGCTCTGAGCGCTGCGACAAAAAACGGCCACCGCCGAGAGTGTTTCTGCGCCGAGGGCGCTCAGAGCTGTGAACGCTAAACTACATAGAAAATGAATGGAAAATAGTCGCCCAGAGTGGAAAAAACGCATTTGGTGGATACGCAGCTTTAATAAACTAAAATCATTGCCTAAACTAATAAAAATATACAAAACAATCCAATTTTACAACATACATAAACATCAGAACATTTGAACTATTAACACAAAATTTACAGCACTGTTCCTTGGGCAGGAGGAGCAGAACCGGCATGGGGGTGCCCAGGGCAGCCCCTCAGTAAGCATGCCTCTGGAAGCAGTAGGCCCCCGGGACAATGGCTGATCTCCCCAATGAAAGTACCTCTCCTCATCACCACCGACTCCCGCTCTCATCCAGCCCTGTCACCAGAACCCTCTTCCCAGACACGTCGAAGCTGATTGGCATGCCTCGCTGAGCCATCAGACAGCTGGAAATATGCTGCGCCCAGTTTAGCCACTATGCACAGACACTCCTGATGTTTCGCTGGCTGTCATCTGGCCCATCTTTTCTGTGGACGTTCCTCTCCTCGAACCCAAACTAAGTCCATAACCTTAAGAGGGGCTCAGCTCGGCCTGACATGGTGCTGCTGAGCATGTAGTTTTCCCATGCTCGTCATTCTGGCCCCGTCCCCCTCTGAAGCCGTCATAGCACTCACCATTGTAGCTGCAGATCCTCCATCCCCCTGTGGCCGAGCTCTGGAGGAATCTGGGGCTAGCACATCAGTGTCACTCGCCAGCGCAAGCGCCTTGCCGCCACACTTGGTACCCCCCTCTACCGTTTCCTGAGCGCCGACACTGAAACCCTCCTGCGCTGAACCTGAGTGAGCCTGGTCCTGCTTGACCGCCGTGGTGTCCGTTAGTCCTTCGTCCCACATAACGTCATCATTGACCACCAGAACCGGAGGGTTCCACTGGCCACAACCCTACCATTCTTCCCCAGCGTCGTCTTTAATGGCAAAACCCAGTCATAGAACAAGTCACAGCCCATGATGTTGTCACCTCGGGCTGTCACATGGAACGTGAAGTCAGCCATCGTTGCAGACTTATACTGAACCATTAACTCCAACGTCCCAACTGTGCACAGCCTGCCACCTCCATAACCATAAAGAGGTGCTGGGTTACCTCTCACTCTGTAGTGGGGAAAAAAAACTTCCTCACTGTGGTCCAATTCAGCAACGACTCCTCCACCCCTGTGTTGAGCAGCAGTGGTATCTCCATGCCATCCAGTTCCACTGCACAGAAAGTGTACCTGTTGGTACAGGAAGACACCATTTGGATGGTTGTCAGGTGCGGGCGGAGTGATTTCTTCTGTGGGCTTTGTGGCTCAGATACACAGCACACTCTAGCATAATGGTTCAAGCGTCCACATCTGCTACAACACTTCCCTCTAGCCGGGCAGTCCTTAGCCTTATTTCGGTGTACTGCGGACCCGCAACCCTTGCACAGGGGTTTTTCCAGGCCAGACCTTCGGCTGGCAGCACTAGCTTCTGTAGTGTCGTTGTCCAAGCTATCCTCGACATCCAAGTCCACTACATTTGCCACAGCAGGAAGCTCCAGTGGCCGTTGGGACTGGCGCCAGTTTAGCTCTGAAGATAGCTTGTCTGTGGCCTCCAACTGGAGAGCTAGCTCGACAGCCCTAGCAAGCATTAGGTCACTTGGCACCGTGACTAGCCAAGCCCATATAGTGGTACTACTTGTGTGCTCCACAAGCTGCTCACGGATCAATTCATCCTCCAGTGGCCCAAAACGACACTCGCTAGCTAACTGCCTCAAGTAGGCGACAAACTGCTGTATAGGCTCACCCACACGTTGACATTGCTGCCAAAAGCGAATCCTCCGGACAGTCACGCTATCTGGGGTATGAAAATGGCTTGTTAGCAGCTCGACAATGTCTTCAAAAGAGTCCAAAGCTCCGAGTGTGCGCAGGACATGCTGGTCCTCAATCCCAAGGTTGTGAACAAGTAACGCACATGCTCTTAACTTGTTGAGCTTACCCAGGTCGAGCGCGGTGATGTAGGTCTGGAAAGCTTCAAACCATCTCAGCTACGAAACTGGGGGAAACTGGGGAAAAACATTTTTTGCTCGATTTGGGTGACAGGAGGGAATTAGTCTGCATTAACAGACTCAAACCCGCTTTTGTGTTGGCTGATGAACAAATACAGTTAGCCAGGGCCCCCCATCGCGGCAGACCACCAGGGAGACACTCTTCTAAGCTTTCACAAGGATGTGCTAACGACTCTGATCCACAGATGCAAGAAACAGCTACAGGCAGATCGAAACCTGCTTACAGCAGATATGGCAGGAGGTTGAAGCCCAAGCAATTGGAAGTGTGATATGTTGTGCCATTTTGCTGTTCTGTGTGATATGACATGTTTCTATGCATTTTGGGGTGTACTTTGTCCTTATTTAGACGTTTGGGGGGGGTTATATGGCGCATATTTAGGGCGCATATATGGCATTCATATTTACCCACATATACCTAGTAGGCATGACAGTGCATATTCTGGAAGCTTCACGTCTCAATGGCCAAAGAGGACCTGACCCTGCAGAGACCTACGGGAGGTGTGAAGTTGGTCTTTTAGGAGACAGGAAGTGGGAGAGAATGTCCCAGCAGGAGCCCCGGAGGCTAGAAGGATGAGCGAGACAATGGAGACGCCAAGGAGCCTCGGGGGCTGTATGTTTACTCAAGGACTGTGGGTTGGGGGTGTGTTATTTGATGTTGGGGGTTTTGTGTCTTTGGAGGGTATAAGAACTGTGAAGGATGATTGTTCTACCTCTTTTCTGAGATTCTGGTCTTGTTGGAGGATGTGACCTCTCAATAAACCAACCCTGAGAAATAAACTCAGTCTCGTTTGTGAAAGGCATCCTCTACAGTTTTCTCTATTTTTGGTAAATGTGAGAATTTGTTGGCAGCCTCGGTTTGACAGTATTTTTTTAATAAACTTGCTTTTTTATCATCAGTCCTTTCCGGTATCTTTGAAAATAGCACTAGCTGACAAACCAGTCAGGTTGTGGTTTTGTTCCCCAGGTGACCGCATAGACCAGTCATGTTCAACCACTGATCTCTATAGAAAAACTGGATAGCTCATGCCCCATTAGCGAGTACAGAGCCGAGTGAAGCCACCTGGCCACCATATAGAGGGGTTGCACGTTACGTCAGTGGTCACGTTGTAAAATATGGAATTGGGTGTACTAATATGGCGGCATCCTGGGTGTAGTGGGAGGTGACGCCCCACCTTTCCGGGGTGGCGTCACGAGGAGTATAAAGATAACAGCAGAAGGAGCTCATCTCCTCTGGCTGTAGACCCCTTGCCATGGGCAACTCCTGTTGGTCCTGTATATAGCTCAATAAAGTGAGTTTAACTATCACCCTCGCCTCTTCCTTTGGACACCGTTTTACAGATGTAACACACGTGCCACGTTGTTTTTCTGCCATTTTGGATGGCAAATAGCGTAGACCCTGTGTTGAAAATAATAATTCCACTAGCACCTACTCAGCTTGACTCAACACGGTGTTGTTATTATCCATTATGACTGAATACCACCTTAAGTGAGTGAGATCTTTACAGCAAGGCAGCCTGACACTCCCATGACAACATTTGTATGTGACAAGCAAAACACAAGCTGGATATGGAGGTGAGCCTACTGCTCGCTGGCTTTTTGTTAGAGTAAAGGCAAAAAAGGAGAGTGAAAGAAGGCTACAAGCGGCGAGACAAAACTCCAGAAAAGTACTGGAGAGCTCAGGAAGCCATGGGGCAGCAGAAGACATGAGGATATGACCTAGATCACATCTGAGGGTAAGTTAATGATTGCTAATGCTAGGTACTAAAATATGTATGCTGTGTCTGTGTGTGTTTCAGATGGCTCTCTTGTGGCAAAATTATTGCTTCAAACCGTCAGTCTTCAACTGAGCCTCTCAGTGATGGGATGTCATCCCAGCTTCACGAACTGCAGTGACTGCAGAACTTCAGAATGTTTGAAAAGTCGTTTAGCTTCCTGTGCTACAAATTGCTCTGATCTCTGCAAAAATCATGGAGAACCTTTTGAGACATCTTGGGATGTACCTGCTCCAGCCAGTGGTGGCAAAAAGTGATCAGCTGCCAGAAACCTATTGCCAGGTGCCATATTATAGTTATGGAGTTATATTAGCTGTAAAATATGCAGTTCAATAGGTAAACAGTACAGAGTTAGGTATAATAAACTATAGTTAACAATTATGATGCATTTTTAACCCAAAACAAACTTCATCTCGGATTAAAAGCAATTAAAATAATGCAGTCACAAGGTTACATGGAAAATACAAGGATTTACTGGATATACACATGTAGCTATGTTAAAAAATTGGAGGACTATGGTGTAAGAGGGATAGTCTTTAATTGGCTTAGATGTTATATTAAAAACAGACAATAGTTCCAAATAACAAGTGACATCCCCCTACAGGCGATAATAGGGAACAATGCCTTAACTAAACTCTTGAATAACACCAACCCGTGGATAGAGACCCCGCTAAAAACTTGGTTTAAGATAGTCAGAGAGAATCAAGCTAAAGAGCCCTATTGACTTCTGCAATGGATTGCCTATGATCAAGACTTTACCCCCAATAAAACAGACACTAGATTTAAAGAGTGGAAAGAGAAAGGGCTGATAAAATATTACGATTTTTTTAAGGGGCAAACTTTAAGAAGTTTTGAAGATTTGAAAAAACAAGGTCTAATAAATCAAGATCTTTACAGGTTCTTTCAGCTTAGACACCACATAAACAATATACTTAAAAAGGAGGTTTTGGAAAGGGCCCAGTCAGGTGTTCTGAAGGTCTTCTTAATGGCATATAAAGGGATCCCAGGGATCAGATACATTTCTAAAATATACCAAGGTTTTCAAGACTTAAAAGGAGACAACACATCATATATAAAAGAGAGATGGGAAAAAGAGGGGAATTTCACTTTACAATTGGAAATATGGGAAAAGCTAAATAAACAGCAATGGAAAAGTACCTCATCCCTGCAGTGGAGAGAATTTGGATGGAAAAATTTGGTAAGATTTTTCAGAACACCTGCACAAAACAAATTTACCCATAAGGGGTTGAACTGTTGGCGCTTGTGTGGTGAAAAGACTGCAAATCATTTTCATGTGTTTTGGTCATGCCCAGTTATCCACCAATATTGGACCAACGTACAGACAATATTGGGGAAAATATTCAAAATAGCAGTTCCCTTTTCTTTTGTAACTTTGTATTTGGGTTTACTACCGGACTCACTGGAAAGACGAGGAGATAAATACTTATTCAATGTTTTAATATTGGCAAGTAAAAAAGCCCTAACTAAAAAATGGATGCTGAAGGACTGTCCTACACCTGAAGATTGGATTAACGTGATTCAAGACATTTACTCGATGGAAAAGTTGACATTCGCACTGAGACAGGACATGGATGGGTTCATGAACTTTTGGCAACCCTGGATCGCATATGTGTGTTCCATTAGATCTAATCTTTGACAAATACCATTTCAATAATGGTTCTGCTCTTTGTTCCAACGCTACTCAGATGCTCTTTTACTTTTAATTACTTAATTTTCTGTTTGTTTGTTTTTTGCTGTTCTGTTTGTTTATTCGGTTTTTTTTTGTTTTGTTTTGTTTTTATTTAATTCTCCTTAATTTCACTTTTTCTTTCACTTTAAAAAAAAAAGGGGGGGGGGGGTGTTGTAATAACTATCCTACCAATGTCGTCAAATAGCAAAAAATAAGGGAACATGTGATGAAAAGTGCGCAGTGCGCGTCGTGCGCACTGCTGAGAAGGTGATCGGCTGCAAGCTCCCATCTCTCCAGGATCTGTACATCTCCAGGACCCGGAGGCGTGCTGGCCGGATCATAGCCGATCCCTCACACCCTGGTCACGTACTGTTTGCCCCCCTCCCCTCTGGTAGAAGACTTCGGTCCATCCAGACTAAAACCTCCCGTCACATGAACAGCTTCTTCCCCTCTGCCATTAGACTGCTGAACACTAAGTGACTCTCGTGCACCATGTACAGCAGCTCAACCAGACTCATGTCAATCATCACTGTTTTCTTCCTGCATTACCGACTGCACTATATAGTTCTCCACAGTATCTGCTGCTGGCTAATATATATTTTAACTGTTGACCAGTATCACTTAATCTTATCCTACACTTTATTACATGTATAGTTTATTTCTCTTATCTTATCATGTTTAATGTTGCAGCATTGTACCGAGACAAATTCCTAGTTTGTGTACTACATGAACAATGGCAATAAACCTGATTCTGATTCTGATTCTGATTCTGAAAATGTAAACAATGCAATGCCGTAATGACCTGTATACCCTTTACAAAAACTTAAATTAAAAAAAAAAAACAGACAACAGTTTGTGCAGTTGAGTGAGTTTCGATCAAGTCAGTTAGAAATTACTTGTGCAGTTCCCCAAGGGTCAGTATTAGGCCCCAATTTGTTTATTCTGTATATTAATGACATTTGCATCAGATATTTTGACACTAGTAGTTTATGCGGATAACACTAATGTCTTTTGTGCTGGTGAGAATCTGCAGCAGTTGTTGAATGTGGTCACAAATGAATTGGGTAAATGAAAATTATGGTTTGACAAAAATAAATGATCTTTAAATTTGGATAAAACTAAATTTATGTTGCTTGGAAACCATATTACACATGAACAAGTAAAAGTGATGATTAATAATGTATTGATAGAAAGAGTATATGAAAATAAGTTCTTGGGGGTAACCACAAACTCTGCTGGAAGGCTCACATAAAACACCTGAGCTCAAAGCTGGCTAAGAATATTGGACTTCTGGGTAAAGTTAGGCAGATTCTAAACCACAACACAACCACTGTACTGTTCACTTGTTTTACAGTATCTGCTTTATTGTGTTGAAGTCTGAGGTAACACCTACAAAAGCACCCTACCGAAATTATGTACATTACAAAAGTGAGCAATAAGAATAGTAAACAATGCAGGCTACTATGATCACACTAATGTTTTGTTCTTAAAGTTAAAATTATTGAAATTTATGGATATGGTGAAATTAAAAACTTTATAAATAGTTTATAAAGCAAGAAATAATTTACTCCTTGGCAATATACAGAAATTGTTTCTGGAGAAAGAGGGGGAGCATGATTTGAGAGGAAGATTTAATTTAATTTTACATGCCAGATATGTTAATGGACTCTGTGTGGTCTATATTAACCATATATTCCATAACTTACATATGTTGAAGCATGTGGAAATGTTTGGTGATTACATATGTAAAGAACTTCACACCTCTGAAAGGACAAAGGACTCTCACCCGCCGAGTGAAGAACAAAGACGTTCCCGGACGCGGCGGAGGAGACCGGAGGAGCCACCCTCACCCCCCAAGGCAAGGAGAGGAAATACCAGGACAAAGGGGGGATTAAGATAATGAGGGATGTCAGCCTTTGTTATGCATGTCTTTTGTTGTGTGCATGTATATAATCAGTGAGTGGGAGAGATTCTGTCTCTTTTCCCTTCTGCCACTCTCTGCACCAGATGAGACTTGTTAGAAGAGCTGAATATTAAAGCTTTGCTTATAAACCAAATCGCCTCTTCATTTCCAAGCTCTTCTACACTGGTGACCTTGACGCGAGTATGGACCTGAGGCGTTCCCCCGCAATCGACTCATCCGCGGCGACCCAGGCAGACGCCAGCCACCACGCAGACGAGGGAGCAGATGGACAACTGTTCCCCCCGGCAGAAGAGATTGAGAGGGCTCAACCGAGCACCAGCACCGCCGCGAGAGCCGAGGCAAGGCACTCTCACCCGGCGGGCACAACAGTGATGGTGTGCACGAATGCCGTTGCTGTCCAGCTGCCAGACTTCTGGCAAGAAGACCCCGCCTCTTGGTTTCAGCAGGCTGAAGCCCAATTTGCACTGGCGGGCATCACGGCTGATGACACCAAATTTTATCATATCGTCTCCAAACTCGACGCCGCCACTTCGAAGTGTGTGCGGAGCATGATCCAGCGACCACCGGCCCGGGACAAATACGAGACGCTCAAAGCAACCATCGTGGCGAACTACGTCCCATCAGCGGAAGAGAGAGCCGAGAAGATCCTGGCGGTCTACGGCCACAGAGGGTGCAAACCGAAGACCCTCATGGAGGATTTGCTACAGCTTAAAGAAGAGGACAATGACAACTTCCTCTTCCAGTTTATTTTCCTCAGCACGCTGCCGCCACACATGAGAGGGACACTCGCCAGCATGAAGTGCAACAACCACCAAGACTTCCGCGTGCTGGCCAATGAAGCTCATCGGCTCGTCAACGCCTGCAAGGAGCTGACACCCACAGCAGCATCCGCAGACCTCAAAGCTGACGCCCCGAGCCACGAGGAGCCACAACCCACGGAGCAGACCCAGCCCACGGTGACAGCGACACGGCCAAGACGTAACAGACGGAGCGATGTTTGTTATTACCACCACCGCTTCGCCGAGAAGGCTCACAAATGCGTTCCCCCCTGCAAATTTAAACGCCAAAGCCGAGAGCCGTTAACGGCAGCGGCTCTCGGTGAGAAAAACAAGCTGTTGTACGTGACGGATGGACACTCAGGCAAGCAGTTCCTCATCGACACAGGAGCCCAGCTGAGTTTCGTCATGCCCTCCCACGCAGATCGAGCCACAGGCACCCGGGGCAACGGAGCCGTGGCAGCCAACGGCTCTAGCATCGACACGTTCGGCGAAAGGAGCCTGCACCTCCTCATCCACGGCCGCAGCTACAGATGGACATTTGTTGTAGCGGCGGTGAGTTTTAACTTATTAGGCGCAGATTTTTTGTGTGCACATGGGTTATTAGTGGATCTAGCAAATAGGCGCCTGGTTAATGCACTGTCCTTTGCTTCTATTCCATGCTCAGCCCGAGTTTCTCCGCCACCTGTGCAGGCCAGCGTCACCACAGCAGGAGGTAAGTTTGAGCAACTCCTCACCCAATTTCCAGCACTCACAATCCCCAAATTCTCAGCCACTGTGGCTAAACACGGGGTGGAACACTTCATTCCCACAACGGGACCTCCCGTTTTTGCCAAAGCTCGCCGCTTAGACGCGGCCAAGCTCAACATAGCACGGGACGAGTTTACAACTCTTGAAAAATTGGGCATTGTTAGACGCTCGAAGAGCCCCTGGGCCTCACCACTTCACATGGTTCCGAAATCCGACGGTTCTTGGAGACCGTGCGGAGATTACCGCAGATTAAACAACGCTACAGCGCATGACCGTTACCCAATCCCTCACATTCAAGATTTTTCACTACATCTAGCGGGTGCGCGCATTTTTTCAAAAATAGACTTAGTCCGCGGTTATTACCAAGTCCCAGTCCGAGCAGAAGACGTTCCTAAAACAGCGGTAATAACCCCTTTCGGCCTTTTTGAATTCCTGCGAATGCCTTTCGGCCTCAAAGGCGCTGCTCAAACTTTTCAACGAATGATGGACGCGGTCCTACGCGACCTTCCTTTTGTTTTCGTCTACCTCGACGACATGCTGGTAGCCAGCTCGTCTGAGGAAGAACACGAGCAGCACCTCACTACGGTTTTTCAGAGGCTAGAAGAGCACGGGCTAATAATCAATCCAGCCAAATGCAAATTCGGCGTGTCACAAATTGATTTTTTAGGACACAAAGTCTCTCCGAAGGGGGCAGTTCCACTTCCAGACAAAGTTCATGCGATAGAAAGTTTTCCACGGCCACAAACGGTCAAATCGCTACAGGAATTTTTAGGGATGGTTAATTTTTACAACCGCTTCCTCCCCCACACAGCTCAGCTCATGCAGCCCCTATATGACGCGCTCAAAAAAAAGAAAGCTTCCAACGCGGTCGAATGGACCCCGGAGCGCGAACGCGCTTTCGCGGAAGTAAAAAGCGCCCTAGCTAACGCCACATTGTTAGTTCACCCAGATCCCTTGGCCCGCATCGCACTAACCACAGATGCTTCAGACCTAGCTATAGGAGCAGTTGTAGAACAACTTGTCAGTGGGGTCTGGCAACCTTTAGCATTCTTTAGCAAATCGCTAAACCAAACTGAACGCAAATACAGCACTTTTGACAGAGAGCTGCTGGCGCTTCATTTATCCATCCGCTACTTCCAGTTCTGGTTAGAAGGGCGGAGTTTCACGGCTTTTGTAGACCATAAACCGCTCACTTTTGCTATGGCTAAAATTTCAGAACCATGGTCAGGCAGGCAACAAAGACAGCTAGCTGCGATTTCAGAGTTCACCACAGACATTCGACACGTGGCAGGCAAACTTAACGTAGTAGCGGACTGTCTCTCTCGCGCTGTGACACCACCAGAGCGCGAGGAGACAGATTATACTGCCTCAGCAGCAGAACTCTTCACTAACGCAGACACATACGCAGCACCTATCCATGCAGGGATAGATTATGCAGCCATGGCGGAGGAACAAAACAGTGACGCGGACGTGCGCGCACTCCTGTCTGGACCAACAGGGTAAAGGCTGGAGAAAAAGGGTTTACGCGACGGCGTGCCCCCCCTAATATGCGATGTTTCAACCGGCCGACCTCGCCCGTTAGTACCAGCTACATGGCGCCGCCGTATTTTCGACGCAATTCACTCCCTCGCGCACCCAGGTGTGCGCGCCTCGGTTATTGTAGTTGCTCTACAATGCAGGACTATCAGGCACAGGGTGATGTGAGGTATCAATTCCCAAACTGGGAAATTACAGTGTAACAGCAGCATGACAGTAGACAACCAAACAACAGAAACGAACACATGACAAAGGGATTACCCATGGAAAGTAAAAATTAACACGACTATAAAAACCTATATACATCATAGCTTAATATATGATGACCTGTATAAACACATGAATCATCCCATTGCACAAAGGAGGACTATCAGGAGCAGAGTGAAATGTGAGGTACAGTAAGGTGCAGTATGGCAGCATAGTTATGACCAGAATTCAACATCAGAGTGAGTTATTGTACAGTAAAATGGCATGCGGCAGGAAAGATTTCCTGTACCTAACCGTTTGGCAGCAAAGCTGTAGCAGTCTGCTAGAGAAAGTGCTCCGCTGTCTGTCCAGTGTGTGGTGGAGGGAGTGATCAGGATTGTCCATGATGGATCGTTTGTTCAGCGTCCTCCTCTCCACCACAGTCTCAAAGGTCTCCAGCCTGAGACCAATTACAGAGCCAGCCTTCTTGATAATCTTGTCAAGTCTGTTGGTGTCACTGGCTCTGATACTGCTACCCCAACAGACAGCAGTTACTGTGAATGTCAGAAGGGGG
This sequence comes from Pholidichthys leucotaenia, assembly GCA_020510985.1. Lineage (NCBI taxonomy): Eukaryota > Metazoa > Chordata > Actinopteri > Cichliformes > Pholidichthyidae > Pholidichthys > Pholidichthys leucotaenia. The sequence continues at coordinate 133,676,860 of CM035843.1, forward strand.
AGGTGTGGCATGCTGCATATGTGCATACAATTCAATATTCAGATAGGAGTGTTCTCGGGACTTTGTGAATCTTGATACAAAGGAAAGCAAAAAGACAAAAATATAAGCTACTTGATAGCCACACTTCAGATGTGCCAGTCCATATAGGCTTTCATAGACAATTCTACATGCAGTATACTAATAAAAGAAATATTGAGAGACCAAAAAAATTAGAGAGAAATCAGCTTAACCCCTTACTGTTCCAGTCTAAAAATAACATATCCAAAGTAAATCAAAAGCTGTTCAACCCTTTGCAGTATCTTCATGGGGTTGGTCTCATTCAGAAGAAACTTTTTTTTGGCAAAACAGTCAGAATCCCTCTAAGTGCTTCTGCCACCAAGTAACAGTGATCGAAACATACTAAATTTGAAGAAAATAAAGTTCGTCTGGGTCTTTTTTTAAAGATACAAATGCCTGCAAATAACATACAGCTGTTAGATAGAGGCTGGAAGTTCAGGTCAAAATTTTATACTGTAGAGAATGGTGAATGACGAGGCTGAGTTTATTTCTCAAATCAGTTTTATTCACATTCTCTAACATCATCCAAAAAACAGAGAGAGTGAATCTTCCCACATCTGTCCCTTTTATACCCAGGACATCAAACATACGGTCACATGGTACTTAATCCCAGTCACAATGTAACTTCCCCCCGATCTTAACACACTCCACCTCCCAGTCTCTGGCCACTGGGCGAAATCCCCCAAGGCTATCTCTTTGCATGCCAAAGACTAAACTTCACACCCTCGTGCTATCTCCAGAGCGGCTCAGTCCTTTGTTCCGTCTCAGATGTGAAGCCTAAGGTGGTATACGTATGAATCATGCAGTCATATACATATGTGCATATACGCACATATGCACATTTTCGTCGGCCAACACAAAGGCGGGCTTGAGTCTGTTTATGCCAATCTGTTCTTTCCTGCCCCCCAAATCTAGCAAAAAATGCTTCTCCCCTGTTTCCAGCACTCTATATGGTCCGTCATAAGGTGGTCGCAGCGGTGGGCGATGCGCATCGTGTCTGACAAAAACAAACTCTGCATTTTTAAGAGCCTTGGGCACAAAAACACGTGGAAAACTGTGGTGAACGGGGCCGGGCAGCAAACCTGCTTCCGCGCCACTCTGCAACCGGTGAGCCGGGGAGCATTCTGGCGCCGGATTATCTGGGAGAAATTCCCCGGGTAGCCGGAGTGGCTGCGCAAAAACTAACTCAGCTGGGGAGGCTTCTAAATCCTCTTTAGGTGCAGAATGCAACCCCAATAAAACCCATGGTAGCCTGTCCACCCAATTTGCATCCGTAAGCGACGCTCTGAGGGCCGCCTTCAATGACCTATGGAAACGTTCGCATAACCCATTAGCTTGCGGGTTGTACGCGGTAGTGCGGTGGATCGTTACCCCTAGGCTGCGGGCTATCGCTGACCAAAGCTCAGAAACAAATTGAGGACCTCTGTCGGACGTAATGTCCGACGGAACTCCGAAGCGCGCTACCCATGCCGTTAAAAAAGCGCGCGCCACCTCCTCGGCTGTGGTTGATGACAGTGGGACCACTTCTGGTCAGCGCGTGGTGCAGTCTACCATTGTCAGAAGGTGTGTGCACCCCTGCGACGGTGGGAGGGGGCCTACGAGGTCCATGTGAATGTGATCGAACCTCTTAGCCGGGATGTGAAACGGCTCCAAGGGAGCTCTCGTGTGCTTGTGAACCTTGGCTCGCTGGCAAGCTATGCAGGCTGCTGCCCACTCTTTAACTTGCTTGCGCAGGCTCGGCCATACAAATTTCTCTCCTACCATTTTTACCGACGCGCGCACCCCCGGGTGCGCCAGAGAATGAATCGAGTCAAAAACGCGGCGGCGCCACGCGGTCGGTACCACCGGGCGCGGTCGACCCGTGGAGACATCGCAGATTAGGGAGGGCATACCATCTTGTAACACCCTGTTCTCCAGCCTTAACCCTGTTGGTTTAGACTGGAGCGCGCGCATATCCGCGTCACTAACCTGATCCGCGGCCATGGCTGCATAATCTATCCCTGTGCGGACTGTGGCGGCGCGCACTTCCGCGTCGCTAGCCTGCTCCGCGGCCATGGTTGCGCAATCTACCCCTATGCGGACTGGGGCCGCTACAGCGCGCGAGAGACAGTCTGCCACTACATTAAGTTTACCCGCTACGTGCTGAATATCGGTAGTAAACTCTGAGATTGCAGCCAGCTGCCTCTGCCGCCGGCCCGACCACAGTTCTGAAACCTTAGCCATCGCAAAAGTCAGCGGCTTGTGGTCAACGAATGCGGTGAAACGGCGTCCCTCCAGCCAGAACTGGAAGTGGTGAATGGCTAACAACTCCCTGTCGAATGCGCTGTATATTCGCTCACTATCGCGCAATGTCCTGCTGAAAAAGGCAAGCGGCTGCCAAGCCCCGGCGACCTGCTGCTCCACGACCGCTCCTATGGCCACATCAGACGCGTCAGTAGTGAGCGCTATGCGGGCCGTGGGGTCTGGATGTGCCAACGACGCAGCATTTGCCAGGGCTGTTTTGACCTCCGCGAATGCTCGCTCTCGCTCAGGAGACCATTCGATTTTGCTTGTGGGTTTTTGTTTTTTTAGCGCGGCATACAATGGTTGCATGAGCTGCGCTGCGCGGGGAAGGAAACGGTTATAAAAATTTACCATTCCCAAAAACTCCTGTAACGCTTTGACCGTTTGTGGCTGGGGAAAATTTGTTACTGCGCGCACTTTGTCAGGCAGAGGAACGGCTCCTTCTGGAGAGACGCGATGCCCCAAAAAATCAATCTGCGTCACCCCGAACTGACACTTCGCTGGGTTGATTATTAACCCGTGCTCCCCCAACCTCCGGAAAACTGCCGTGAGGTGATGTTTGTGTTCGTCTTCGGACGCGCTGGCTACCAAGATGTCGTCCAGGTAGACGAACACGAAGGGGAGATCACGCAACACCGCGTCCATCATGCGCTGGAACGTCTGCGCAGCGCCTTTAAGCCCAAACGGCATGCGCAAAAACTCGAAAAGCCCGAACGGAGTTATTACTGCTGTTTTGGGTATGTCCTCAGCGCATACTGGGACTTGATGGTACCCGCGGGCCAAGTCTATCTTAGAAAAAATGCGCGCGCCCGCCAAATGAACAGAAAAATCTTGGATATGCGGGATTGGGTAGCGGTCGTGTGCTGTAGCGTTGTTCAGCCTGCGGAAATCTCCGCAAGGATGCCATGAGCCGTCAGCTTTAGGGACCATGTGAAGCGGGGAAGCCCATGGGCTCTTCGAACGTCTGATGATGCCCAATTTTTCAAGGCTGGCGAACTCCTCTCGCGCTATGGACAGTTTAGCTGCATTCAAGTGCCGAGCTTTTGCAAAAACGGGCGGTCCGGTGGTAGTAATGAAGTGTTCCACTCCGTGTTTAGCGACAGCTGCTGAAAACGTGGGAACCGTGAGTGCTGGGAACTGAGTGAGCAGTGTGTGAAACTTACCACCTGCTGTTGCAACGTTGGCTTGTGCTGTGGGCAGGGTCACTCGGGCTGCACAGGGAATAGAATAAAACGAAAGTGCATTAACCAGGCGCCTATTAGCAAGATCAACCAACAAACCATGTGAGCACAGAAAATCAGCCCCTAACATATTGAAGTTCACTGCAGCTATAACAAAAGTCCACTCAAATGTACGGCCGTGTAGGGACAGAAGCAGAGTCTTCTCACCAAAGGTCTTAATCCTCGAGCCGTTCGCTGCTGACGCTCCATGACCTCTGGGACCCGCCAGCCGGTCAGCGTATGTAGGCATGATGAAGCTCACTTGGGAGCCTGTGCCCACGAGGAATTGCCTCCCCGATCGCGCATCCGTCAAGTAGAGCAGCTTGTTCTCCTCCCCGAGGGCCGCAGCTGCTATCGACCCCCGGTCTTGGCATTTCCCGAGCTCCTGGACTGGCACGGTGGTATACATTTGCGTGCCCTCTCTGCGAAGCGGCGATGGTAAAAACAGAGGTCGTCTCCTCCGCGATCCCTGGCCCTTGCCGCCGCCGTTGTCGGTGGGTCTGCTACCGCCACCTCTGGTCCCCTGTCGTCTCCGGCCGTCGCGCCGAGCTCCGTCGCTGCTGCGGTGGCCGCGCACTGTCTGCTGGTGTTGAGAATCCGTTGTGCCTCCTGGGCCAGCGCGCGGAAGTCCCGCTGGGCCATCAACGGTGAACCAGCCAGGGTCGCTCTCGTGGCCGACGGTAGGGTTCTCAGGAAAATGTAGGTGAAGAGGAAGTCATCGCCGTCTGAGCCCCTCAGCCTCAGCATGTCTTCCATCAGGTCGACAGGTGTGCTATCTCCCAAGTCGTTCAGGGCCAGGAGTTTCTCCGCTCTCTCCTGGACTGAGGGAGTGAAACGCTGGATGAGCGCAGCCTTCAACCCGCCGTATTTGTCATCGGTCGGTGGGTGCTCCAAAAAGCTCTGCACATATCGAGCCGTGCGATTGTCGAGCTTGGAAATAACGTGGTAGAATTTGGTGTCATCTACCGTTATTCCCCGGAGAGCAAACTGTGCCTTGGCCAAGTGGAACCAGGAGCACGGGTTGTCTTGCCAGAAGTCTGGTAGCTTGACTGTGGCTGCGTTCGCCTGGCTGGCTCCTGCCGAGTCCGGCTCGGGGGAATTACTTCTGTTCATGATACGTCTTAGGGTCACCAGTGTAGAGAATGGTGAATGACGAGGCTGAGTTTATTTCTCAAATCAGTTTTATTCACATTCTCTAACATCATCCAAAAAACAGAGAGAGTGAATCTTCCCACATCTGTCCCTTTTATACCCAGGACATCAAACATGGTACTTAATCCCAGTCACAATGTAACTTCCCCCCGATCTTAACACACTCCACCTCCCAGTCTCTGGCCACTGGGCGAAATCCCCCAAGGCTATCTCTTTGCATGCCAAAGACTAAACTTCACACCCTTGTGTTATCTCCAGAGCGGCTCAGTCCTTTGTTCCGTCTCAGATGTGAAGCCTAAGGTGGTATACATATGAATCATGCAGTCATATACATATGTGCATATATATGTGTCCCACAATACCACAAAAAAATGAATATATTACACAGCTTTTTTTTTTTTTTTTACCAGTGTAGAGGATGTGCTCGAATGATGAGGCTGAGTTTAGTTCTTAAGTTCAGCTTTATTGACAGAACACATCGTCTAGCATTCTCAAAGCAGGAAGAAGAGAAAGAATCATATCACATCACCCTTTTATATGTTTCCAGCATCAGAACTCAAGTCACATGGTGTTTTCAGTAAACATACAGTCACAAAGCATCCCTTTGAACCTTCACCATTGTCTCTCATTTCTTGATGAACCGGAAATCCCTCCGGGGCATCTTCTGTGAGACAAAAAGACCAATCTCACACCTCCTCGTTATCTTCTGCAGATTCGAGTCCTTTGTCCTTCCAGACGTGAAACCCCCAATACGCATGCAGTCATATCTCTGTGGAAATGTGAGCCCACAATGTGTGTCGCCCACACTACCCCCCCCCCCCCAAACGTCTAGTAAGGGCAAAACCTGCATGGCATAAAAAAAAAAGAAAAACACAAAACACTCCATATATCGCTAATCAATCCACCAACTGCCTGGGTTTTAACCTTCTGCCGAATCTGCTGCAACCTGGCTTTGCTACCCCTGCAACATCTCTCTGCATCTGTGGATTAAAGCTGTTAGCACCTTTCTGTGAAGATTCTGGAGAATGTCCTTTCGGCGGCCTGCCACGGCGGGGGGGCCTCGCGAGCTGCACTTCCTCATCAGCCAAAACAAAAGCGGGTGTAGCTCTCTTCACGACAACAGACACAGGTTGGTTCCTTTAAACGGGCGTTTATTGGGACTTATGCACCCCCCTCTTTGTCACGCCGTGAGAACTCGTTGGCCGCTTGTCATGAAAAGAGTTCTGAAGGTAAAACAAACTGCTTGACTTCGATCTTCAATCAAACTTAAGTGCCAGATAGCTGAATAACGTGGCACAGCGTTCTTCTCATTTCCGCTATGTGCTACAATGAAAACAATCCCAGTGGCACTCCAGACGGAAAACATCAGTTCCGGTCAGGAAACAATAAATTTCAACAAAATATACAGTTGCAACAACCAACATGTAACGTACAGAAAATATATAATTTTATAACAACACTTTCAGCGGGTTTGAGCCTGTTTATGCAAATCAACTCCCTTCTGCCCCCTAAATCTAGCAGAAAATGCTTCTGCCCGGTCTCCAGCACTCTGAACGGTCCGTCATAAAACGGCTGCAAACTTGGACGCTGAGCATCATGTCTAACAAAAACAAACTCTGCATTTTTTAAAGCCTTTGGCACAAAAACATGTGGGAAACTGTGATGGACCGGGCCAGGGAGCGTGTTTGCTCCCGAGTCACTCTGCCACGGCTGAGCAGGGGGGCCATTTGGTGCGGGGTTATCGGGGAGAAATTCCCCCGGCAAACGGAGAGGTTGTGCAAAAACTAATTCAGCCGGGGAAGCATGTAAATCTTCCTTAGGTGCAGAACGCAACCCCAATAAAACCCATGGAAGTTTGTCCACCCAATTTGTATCCGTCAGCGACGCTCTGAGGGCTGCTTTCAATGACCTGTGAAAGCGTTCGCATAAACCATTAGCCTGGGGGTTATACGCGGTGGTGCGATGAATCTTCACCCCCAAGCTGCGGGCCATCAATGACCATAGTTCAGAAATAAATTGGGGACCCCTGTCGGACGTTATGTCCGACGGTACACCGAAACGCGCAACCCACGCTGCTAAAAATGCTCGCGCAACTTCTTCCGCTGTGGTTGATGTCAGAGGAATTGCCTCTGGCCAACGCGTGGTGCGATCCACCATAGTCAAAAGATGTGTGTGCCCGTGTGATGGTGGGAGCGGGCCCACCAAGTCAACATGCACGTGATCAAAACGCTTAGCGGGGATGTGAAAAGGTTCCAACGGAGCCTTAGTGTGTCTGTGTATTTTGGCTCGCTGACATGCTACACAGGCTGCCGCCCATTCCTTGACCTGTTTGCGCAACCCGGGCCAAACAAATTTCTCCCCTACCAACTTAATCGATGCGCGCACCCCCGGGTGCACGAGAGAATGGACCGAGTCAAAAACGCGGTGACGCCACGCGGCTGGCACCACGCGGCTGGCACCACGGGGCGGGGCCGTCCCATGGAGACATCGCAGATTAGTGGGGGCATACCACTTTGTTGCTCCCTGTGCTCCAGCCTTAACCCTGTTGGTCCAGACTGGAGCGTGCGCACGTCCGCGTCGTTAACCTGCTCCGCAGCCATGGCTGCATAATCTAACCCTACACAGACCGGGGCTGCGCGCGCTCCCGCGTCGCTGCCCAGGCCCGCGGCCACGGCTACAGAGTCTGCCCCCAAGGGGCTTGGTGTTGCTACCGCGCGCGAGAGACAGTCTGCCACAACATTGTGTTTACCCGCGACATGCTGAATATCAGTAGTGAACTCCGATATTGCGGCTAGTTGCCTTTGTTATCGGCCTGACCAGGGTTCTGAAATTTTGGCCATCGCAAACGTTAGCGGTTTATGATCCACAAACGCGGTGAAACGTCGCCCCTCCAACCAGAACTGAAAATGGCGGATGGCCAAGTGTAGGGCCAAAAGCTCCCTGTCAAACGCACTGTATTTACGCTCACTATCGCGCAAAGTCCTGCTGAAAAACGTGAGAGGTTGCCAGGTACCTGCCACAAACTGTTCAACTACCGCCCCCACGCTACATCGGAAGCGTCAGTGGTGAGCGCCATGCGGGCCGTTGGAACTGGGTGCGCTAACAAAACTGCGTTTGCCAGGGCTGATTTGACCTGGGCAAAAGCACGCTCCCGCTCCGGAGACCATTCAACTTTATTTGCGGGCTTTTGTTTTTTTAACGCGGTGTACAATGGCTGCATGAGCCGTGCTGCGCTTGGGAGGAACCGGTTGTAAAAATTAACCATCCCTAGAAACTCCTGAAGCGCCTTGACCGTTTGAGGTTGCGGAAAATCTGTTATGGCACGCACCTTATCTGGCAGAGGAACCGCTCCTTCTGCCGAAACACGATGCCCCAAAAAATCAATCTGCGCCACCCCAAACTGGCACTTCGCTGGGTTAACTATTAACCCGTGCTCTGCCAGCCTCCGAAAAACTGCTGTGAGGTGTTTTTCGTGCTCGCCCTCGGACGCGCTGGCTACTAAAATATCGTCCAAATAAACGAACACGAAAGGGAGGTCGCGTAAAACTGCATCCATCATGCGTTGGAAAGTCTGCGCGGCCCCCTTGAGGCCAAAAGGCATGCGCAAAAACTCAAAAAGGCTGAAAGGAGTTATGACCGCTGTTTTAGGTACATCCTGCGCGCGCACTGGAACCTGGTGGTAACCGCGCACCAAGTCTATTTTAGAAAAAATGCGCGCCCCCGCCAAATGAACATAAAAATCCTGAATGTGCGGAATCGGGTAGCGGTCATGAGCTGAAACATTGTTCAACCTGCGGAAATCGCAGCAAGGTCGCCACGAGCCGTCAGCCTTTGGGACCATGTGTAGCGGCGAAGCCCAGGAGCTTTTGGAGCGTCTAACAATGCCCAGTTTTTCCAGATTAGTGAACTCCTTGCGCGCGATGGCCAGTTTAGCTGGGTCCAAACGCCGAGCTTTTGCAAAGACGGGAGGCCCGGTGGTGGTGATAAAATGCTCCACCCCATGTTTAGCTACCGTCGCCGAAAACGTGGGGACTGTGAGTGCTGGGAACTGAGCGAGCAATGTGTGAAACTTACCACCCGCAGCTGAGACGCTGGCATGTGCAGTCAGCGGGGCCACCCGAGCTGTGCAGGGAATAGAATGAAAGGACTGCATTAATCAGACGTCTATTAGCAAGGTCAACCTATAAACCATGTGAGCACAAAAAATCAGCCCCTAACATGTTGAAACTGACTGCTGCTACAATAAATGTCCACTCAAATGAACGGCCCTGTAAGGACAGAAACATGGTCCTCTCACCGAACGTTTTAATCGCGGAGCCATTCGCTGCTGACACTGACACCCAGGGAGCTTTAGACGGCATCAGCCGTTCCGCGTAGGTGGGTGTGACGAAACTCAGCTGGGAGCCTGTGTCCACGAGGAACTGTTTCCCCGAGTGTGCATCCGTCAGGTAAAGCAGCTTGTTCTCGTCGCCGAGGGTCGCAGCTGCTACCGGCCCTCGGTCTTGGCGTTTCCCTGGCGCTTGAAGTTGCACGGCGGGACGCACCTGTGCGCTCTCTCTGCAAAACGGCGGTGGTAGAAACACCGGCCGTCCTCCGCTCCGCGTCGCCTGGCCCCCATCGCCGCCGTCGTTGGTGCGTCTGGCGCCGCGGCCGCTGGACCTGCGCTGTCTCCGAACGCCGTTCCTGGGCTAGCTGCCGCGGCCGAAACCACGTTCCGCTTGTGGGCGTCGACAAGCCGCTGCGCCTCTTTGCTCAGCCCATGGTAGTCTCGCCTGGCCAATCGGGGCGACTCTGCCAGGGCCACTCTCACTGCTGGCGGCAGGGTCCGAAGGAAAAGGTGGGCGAAAATGAATTTGCCATCCTCAGAGTCTTTGAGCCTCAGCATCTTCACCATCAGGTCCGCAGGTCTATCGTTCTCTGACTCCGTCAACGTCAGGAGCCCCTCTGCTCGCTGTTGGACCGAAGGGGTGAAATGGCTGATCAGCGCGTCCTTCAATGCGCTGTACTTGTCGCTGTCTGGTGGATGATTAACCAGATCCTCCACTCTCTGGACCGTGTTGCTGTCCAGCTTCTCTACCACATGGTAGAATCTTGTGTCGTCGTTGGAGATTCTCCGGAGGTTGAACTGCGCCTCGACTGCGCTACACCATGAGCGCGGGCTGTGCTGCCAGAAATCGGGCAGCCGGATCATGGAGGCGGCCATTAGGCTGGCTTCCGCCGAGCCCCGCTCGGGAGAATTCTGTCTGCTCATTCTTTGTCGTAGGTCACCAGTGTAGAGGATGTGCTCGAATGATGAGGCTGAGTTTAGTTCTTAAGTTCAGCTTTATTGACAGAACACATCGTCTAGCATTCTCAAAGCAGGAAGAGAAAGAATCATATCACATCACCCTCCAGGGACAAGAGTTGCAAATTAGCTAATAGCTATACACTCTATGTGCAACACATCAGATTGATTGTCTTTGATTAATTGTCTATGTTTATTGCACTGTCCCTGTCAAATAAACTAATCTACTACTACTACCTTTTATATGTTTCCAGCATCAGAACTCAAGTCACATGGTGTTTTCAGTAAACATACAGTCACAAAGCATCCCTTTGAACCTTCACCATTGTCTCTCATTTCTTGATGAACCGGAAATCCCTCCGCGGCATCTTCTGTGGGACAAAAAGACCAATCTCACTCCTCCTCGTTATCTTCTGCAGATTCGAGTCCTTTGTCCTTCCAGACGTGAAACCCCCAATATGCATGCAGTCATATCTCTGTGGAAATGTGAGCCCACAATGTGTGTTGCCCACACCAGGCGTTTTTGAACTGTGCCAAATGGCAGTTTGGCACACACCTTGGAAAAATGTCTATAACTTTTGAATGCTTCAACATAGAAGCTTCATCTTGGGCTCTAATGAAAGGTGACACTCAGGACTATCCTGCCCCATATCCAGATACACTGTCAGTAGTAATGACAGAGTAAGTGAAGTATAAACATGTTTTTTTTTTAGCTTCACTTAACAAAAATGTAAATGTACCAAACGTGTCATTTTCAAACGGCAAATGTGAACAAACAGCAGGGATGAACTATTTACAGACAAGAGCCCTCTGAGGTGAGTGTAATATCTCTCACCTTAATTTCCTTTGAAGATCCCAATGTCACTGAAGGAGAGCAGTTATCCACTTTTTTCCATATAATTGGGGCAGAACCAAATTATGATAAGCCCATCATTCATGAACATACAACAAAAATAGTTGCATACAACCCACAGTTGTAGGTCAACATCCAGAGAACCTGTGTAGCAAGTTTGGTGACCCTTTATCTTTACTCATTTTATAGTGAATGCTAACTTTGACCTTTTGACCCCAAACCCAGTCAGGTCAGGGTGTAAGCCGTCCAAGATTTGTCTTCATACAACTATGGTATTGATCAAGACTGCTGGTCACATATAAGGGCAGAACCCACACCTTCAAGACCCCTCAGGAGGCGCAGGAGCTCATCAAGCAGATCCAAGGAGAGACTGGTGGGAGCTAAGCATGAAGCATGAACAAAATATAAGGTAGAATATTTAAACATTTGCACAGGCATCTGACTGATCTGAAGCATATAGCAAGTTTACAAAATATAGATTGTATTATATATTTTTAAAAAAACCTATGATGTACAAAGTTGCTATAAAATTTGGGAGTTAAGTTGGAAAACTACAGAAGAGAGTTAATGTTACGTCATTAAAAGCAGTAGAGTCAGGGTGATTGGGAGGATGAAGAAGGAGTGGCTTTGGCTGGTCCTCGTGGGTGTGGAGCGGTCGATGGCTATAGTGGGAGACAGAATTTTTTTTTTGATTTTGGGGGGATTACCACGAATGTGGGAAGGGGGAATTTGTTTGTGTGTAGTTTGTAGGATGAATGTTCAACCACTCGTTTTTGCTTCTCTGTATGAGCATGTTTACATTGCGAGGTAATCTCAAACTCCTTATTGATCATAGACCAAAGCGTTAATCTTAATTTAACTTAATACAATTTAACTTAATTTAACTTCATGGAATTGCAGAGGTCTACAAAATTTTAAAAAAACTTAAACAAGTTATGAATAAAATAAGACATAGGTTCAAAAACTGTGTTCTTACAAGAAACTCATCTAATAGAGGAGGACGTAAAAAGAATTAGGAGAAGATGGCAAGGAAGTGTATTCACCTCATCATTTTCATCCCGTGCCAGGGGAGTTATGACTCTCATACATAAATCAATCCCATTTCAAGTGAAAAATGTAATTGGAGACAAATTTGGAAGATATCTAATCATTCAAGGATCTTTGTTATTAGAAAATATAAATCTGGTGAACTTATACGGTCCCAATATAGATGATCAAAATTTCTTTGCTTATTTATTTCTTATTTTATCATCACTTACAGGGCAACATATAATAGCAGGGGATTTTAATTGTACATTGAATCCCGGTATAGATAGATCAACAGGACTGGACTGTACGCACAATGGATGCAGGATGATCATTAATCATTCTATGAAAGAATTGAGATTGCTAGATATATGGAGAGAAATGAAACCACAAGTTAAAGCCTACTCTTGTTATTCCAGTACCTACAAGACATTCTCACGTACTGACTATTTTTTGATCTCCACAGAATTAAGGTCCAAGATTCAAAACTGCTTCTATGAAAATATTGTGATCTCTGATCATGCACCCTGCTGTCTAATATATGTAGATAAGAAATTGACAAAGGAACCAGGTAGGTGGCAATTTCAGCATAAATGGCTTCAGGATGAGGAATTTGTTAAGTACATAGAAAAACAGATAGATGAGTTCTTTGATATCAATACTACACAAACATCAGCATGTATAAAGTGGGAGGCTTTCAAAGCTTTTATTAGGGGGCATATTATTAGTTATATAGGTTCAAAATCTAAGAAGACTCGAGAGGAGTCCAATTGGAACATACAATAAAAATTCTTCAAGAAAAAGTGTATGCAGGAAGTGACCCAAAGTTAGAGAACGAATTACTGATTCTGAGAGCTGAATATGACAAAAAATCAGCGAATAGAGCTGCCTCGACTCTTCTAAGATTGAAGCAGTCTTTTTATGAACAAGGTGAAAAATCAGGAAAATTATTGGCATGGCAGATTAAACAATTAGAATTTAAAACACCAATTACCAGTATTATAAGTAATGGATAGGCAGTTGTAGATCCTTTGGAAATTAATAGTGCCTTTAGAGATTATTATGAAAAATTATATGATACAAAAAATGAAATTGACTTAACAAAACTAAATGGGTTTTTGGACGGATTATCTATACCGTGTATTCCAAATGAAAACAGGGAGATACTGGAGTCTAAAATTAGTCAAGAAGAAGTTGGACTAGCCATTGATAATATGAAATCAGGAAAAAGTGCAGGACCAGATGGTCTTCCAGTTGACCTCTATAAAAAATTTAAGAATAAATTAATAAAACCATTTTTGGAAATGGTTTTAGAAGCATTTCAAAACAGTAATTTACCACCATACATGAATAATGCCTTAATTATACTGTTGCCAAAACCAGATAAACTCTCTAATAAATGTGAAAATGAGACCAATAAGCCTATTAAATGCTGACCTTAAGATAATCTGTAAAATTTTAGCAAGACGACTACAAGAAATATTACCAAATATTATTAACCGAGATCAGAATGGCTTTATAAAGGGAAGACAAGGCTTCCATAATGTAAGAAGACTATTTAATATTATCTATTCTAATAAAGAAGCACCGGATACAGCTCTCCTATCATTGGACGCCGAAAAGGCCTTTGATAGGGTTGAATGGCTCTTTCTTTTTGAAGTCTTACAAAGGTTTGGACTTGGAAATAATTTCATAAAATGGGTTCAGATAATATACAATAATGCTACAGCAGAAATCCTAACAAACAGCAATATCTCAAAATCAATAAATATCAATAGAGGATGTCGACAAGGCTGTCCACTTTCACCTTTACTGTTTACTATGGCAATTGAACCTTTAGCGATGGCAGTACGTTTACATCCACAAATATATGGAATTAAAGTAGGACCAACAGAACATAAAATCTCCCTGTATGCCAATGACATAATTTTGTTTATGTCGAATCTTAAAAAATCAATTCCGACCTTGTTGAATTTAATAAAGAATTTTGGGGAAATATCAGGATATAAAATAAATAAAACTAAATCTTCAATATTAAGAGAAATCACCCAGCTCCTGAGGTAAATCAATTCAATGTTGTAAATCAGTTTAAATATTTAGGAATTCAAATTGTGCCTAAGCTAGAATTAGTTGCCAGTGCCAACTATGAAGCCTTAATGACAGACATTAATGAGTTACTTCAGAGATGGATGTCACTACCAATGTCGATGATTGGGAGAATCAATATACTTAAAAGCTAATTCGTCTTTGACATTTCAGAGAACAAGTCAGCATGTCTGGAAGAGGAAAGGGCGGCAAAGGGCTGGGCAAAGGAGGCGCTAAGCGTCACCGTAAAGTTCTCCGTGATAACATCCAGGGAATCACCAAGCCCGCTATCCGCCGTCTGGCTCGCCGCGGTGGAGTCAAGCGCATCTCCGGTCTCATCTACGAGGAGACCCGCGGCGTGTTGAAGGTCTTCCTGGAGAATGTCATCCGTGATGCCGTCACCTACACCGAGCACGCCAAGAGGAAGACTGTGACCGCCATGGATGTGGTGTATGCTCTGAAGAGGCAGGGCCGTACTCTGTACGGATTCGGTGGCTAAAACCAGAACAGCTGCAACAACAAAGTGAAATCAAGATACTGAAAGTACAGTCACGTGCACTTGAGTAAAAGCATCAGGATTTTTTTCTAATTGTTTTTCTTTTTTTGGCTCAGTAAATACTTATTACTGTTATTTAATTAATTAAATTTAGTATATCAAGTAATTTTGAGGGCTCACTGGTTTACTACATTTTCTTTAAAAAAACTTCTTGATTTGGATCTACTGAATACTGATAGCTAGTATGGTTAGACATGATCCCAAAATAAGTTTACATTATGGCGATGCCAGCACACTGCAGACGGACATCTCTCACCAGAAGCAGACAGAGGGGTGGAATAATGGACTGGGGGGGGGGGGGGCACCCCACAGGGGTGTAATTAGCTTACACACTTACTTAGGGGTGTAAAAGTAATATCTTACCCAAAATACTTTATTTATTTCAATACATTCCTTTACCACCACCTTCAGATCTATTCTCAAGAATTATAAAATAGTTAGTGGAATTTATATGGAACAATAGGAAGGCTAGATTACGTCTGTCCTTACTATATTTACCATTTGATCGTGGAGGTCTGAAATGTCCAAACTTTATGTTGTATTACTGGTCAGCACAACTGAGGTCTATGACATATTATTTTTCATCAAATGATCTCCCTCACTTGACTGAAATGGAATCATACAATTTACCTTTACCTCTTCCCTTATTCATATATTCAGACTCGGCAAAAAAATTACAGAAACAAGTTAAAAATCCATTTGTAAAGCATATGATCAAAATATGGTGTGAAACCAAAAAATATTTAAAAGAACCACACTTATTGTCACAATTTAGCCCAATATGGGGTAATCAATATTTTAAACCAGGGAGAGCGGACGCTGTATTTAAAGTATGGAATTTAAAAGGGATTCAAAAGATTCAAGACTTATATCTGTCATGTTCAGATAACATGTCTCTTGAAGAACTGAGGATCAAATTTAATCTTAATAGAACACATTTTTTTAAATATCTTCAGCTTAGGAACTTTATTCGATCAAATCAAAATAATGCTCTCACCCGACCTACTTATTCATCCTTGGAAAAAATGTTGACGAAAGATAGTAAGAGAAAGGGTATTATTTCAGAGTTTTATAACTCATTGACACTATCCTCAAGTGAAAAACTCACAGAAAAGATTGAATTATTGGAAAGAAGACCTGCTAACTGAAATTTCAGAGGAACAATGGGAATTGGCTTGTACAGAAGCTCAAACCAAATCAATAAATGTACGTCTTAAATTGATACATTTTAAATGGTTAATGCGGATGTATGTTACACCGGTGGAGTTAAATAGATACCAGATACATGCACAAAATGTATGGAAAGTAAAGGAACCTTATTTCATTGTTTATGGGAATGTAGAAAAATTAGAATGTTTTGGGAAGAGGTGAGGGTAACAATTGAAAAAATAATTTCAAAACAAATCATATTGAATCCTAAATTGTTTTTGTTGGGTCTGCATCCAGAAAAGCATAACTTTAATAAAAGTGAAAGAGCATTCATAGACCTCAGTTTGCTTAACGCCAAAAAATGTATTGCACTATTGTGGAAAGAGACTCATAGGCCAGATGTGACTCAGTGGTTAAGACAGATGTTAACAAACCTTCCGGTTCCAAGGTTGTCATAGCCAGGAGCGGTACTGGGGTTAAGCTCCCAGTGCTCATAAAATGCTCCTTACGGCGTGCGTCTCGAAAAGCCTCTGACAACTAAGTCCAACTCCTAGCCTGCCCGTGTGGTTTAGTCTCTAAGCCCGGCGGAACTGCTTTTACTAAGAGGAGAAGGGGCGATGGCGGATCTCTGGCGCCTTAAAACCAGATGCTTCGGGTAGATGGTGGTTCGTCAACCTGGGAAGGTAGCCCATCTAGGGGAAGGTAAACCCTGATTTCAAACCTCCGCTGCCTTGCGGCACACCCGGTCACGGGAAAGGCTTCGGGAGTCAACCCTGAGGAAAAATCCGGAGTCGGAGCCCCTAAGGCAGTTCTCTGTTGTGCTCAACATCGTTCTGGCAGCTCCTGCGACGGCGCTGGTGCCAAACTATAGCAGCCCTGCTGTTCGTTTGGATTCATCAGTGACGTGGAGAGGGGGGACATGCTGCATGGGTAACATCTTGTCCTCCATATCTTCCTGCCCAGGCTTGAATCCTACCAACGCCCAACGCTGGAAGATAGAACACCAGTGCGCATCGGCCTGTTCAGCCACAAGCGGTGCTGTTCCAGCAGAGTAGACGTTTAGGATTCTTTTCCATGGTCATCATAGACCGACGGAGGCCGACGAACAAACCTTCCACTAGAAAGAATAACATACATACTGAAATCAAAGGAAATTGTGTTTGAGAATATATGGAGACCTTTCATTGATTATGTAAAGAAATTAAACATAGCTTTTGAAGAAGAAGGTGAATGATGTGTGTGGACCTTGTAAATTCCAAAGTGGTGAATGTATAATATGTATACTTATGTAATGGAGTACCTAGACTAAACAGAGGAGCATTGTTGAAGACCTGTCTTTGTTAGTGGTTGTTGGTGTTTTTCGTACTTTTGTTTTTTTTCTAAAGTAGTTTAGTGTTAGAGTTTGAGTGTTTGTGTTATGTTTGTAAAAAAAAAAAAAAAAAAAAAGTTCAATACAAAATACTGTGGAAAAAAAAAACCTATGGTATTGATTTGAAAAGCCTATATTTGTTGTAGTTGTGTTTACAAGATTTAGGGAAAAACTGATCTCTGACCTTGACTACAAGGTTTATAATTCCTGCAAAAATCATCTGATCAGAGTCAAACTGCAATATGTACATCATTCATGTACATCAAACTCTGGTACCACATTTAAGAACAACACTGTAGGAAATGATTTCACCAAACAGTTACTGTCTATTAGCCAAGGTGAAATTAAGACATCATAAACAAGGAGCAATAACTCCTGCAAAAAAGTCATCCAATTGGGAGCCAAATTTCAATGTACATATCATCAGTGTATATCAAACACTGGTACAAAGTTTCACAACAATCAGAACACAACTATAGGAGGAGTTGATTTCACAAAAGTGGGACAGACAGATGGTCGGATGGACGGCCGGCCCCATGCCATAATCCCCCTTATAAGAACTTTTTACAGTCATTCCTGTCTGTCCTTTACAGGTTTCTGGCAACATGCCAGGTGTTGTAGCAGTCCCGGTTTGGGACCAAACACAGAGGCACATTACAGGTGGCACACTTGAGGGGTGTCTTTTTACGGCACTCCCAGCATAGTGCCCGTCCATTTGTGCTGTGCCCAGAGATGTAGATGATCCTGTGATGTGCAGTGGGTGTAGGACGAGGTGGTGAGGGCATGGCTGGTAGAGTGTGCACCTGTGCCAGCTGCTCAGCAAGGGTCTCCCTAAATGCTTTCTGGGTCAATGGCTTCTCTCCTCTTCCAGTGGTGAGTGCTTTGTGGAGGATGTAGGCATTGACGATGGCAATGTCTATGAAGTGGTAAAAAAAGCTTTTATACCACTTCAGGGTCTTGCGGCGAACACTGTAGTAGCCTATCAGGGCACGAGACAGGTTCACTCCTCCCATGCACCTGAATAGGGGGGAAAAAAAAAAAGAATAAAAGAAAAAAAATTCAATATATTATTCAAGTCAATTGTTACATTTTTCAATGTATTACATACCTGTTGTAGTCCTTTATACACGGTGGCATGGGGATGTGCTTTTGTGACCACTGCCCATGTGCACCTTTCACCCACCGGGGCACCGTCTCCCCTGAATGGGCAGTGTGGATTGTGGAACACATGAAGACATCCCTTGTGTCTCGCCACTGGAGAAAAAGAAGGGAGTCCTTCCTCATCCAGCGTATGCTTCCCCGTGGAGATTGGGAAACCAGGCTGTTCTCCTTGGTCTGCGGAAAGTCGACCCTGTTGGGGCAGATGGTTCCACAAGCATGGATCCTCTTCTTCAGGATGTCACAGAAGAGGGCAGGGCTTGTGTAAAAGTTGTCAACAAACAGTTTGTAGCCAGCGCCCAGCAACTGTGTATCAAGCAGCTGCATCACTGACTCATAACTGAGTCCCATGCCAGTGCTTGACTGTGATTTGCCTTCATATACAAAAAAGTCCCAAGTGTAGCCAGTACTGGAGTCAGCCAACACGAAGAGCTTGAAGTCCCACTTCGCTGGCTTCTTCTTCATATACTGTTTCAAAGCAGTGCGTGCTTTTGAAGCAACCATCCTCTCATTGATGGAGATGTTCTGGTCAGGGTGGAAGTTTCTCCTGCAGGCTTCTCTCATCTCCCCATAGAGAGGCTTGATTTTGCAGAGGCGGTCATACATTTCTGTGCCTCTCTTCTGCTCATTGGCCTTGTCTGCTGCTGGGCTGCACAGTGTTAGGGCCCAGCTGATCGTCAGAAACTTTGCCCTACTCATAACTCTCTTAGGGAAAGGAAGGCTGTACAGGTTTCCCCTTCGCCAGTAATCAGCGAAAGATTTGCACTTTACTACACCCATGTAAATACTTAGGGCAATGAACGAGAGCAGGTCGGAGCGTGTGAGGTCAATCCAGGGGCAGGTGGGGATGTTGTAATATGCAGAGCCATGTAAATTGGTGTTTTCAACAATTTGGTCTAAAACAGAATTGGTGAAAAACAACTGGAACAATTGAACGGTG
Source organism: Pholidichthys leucotaenia (assembly GCA_020510985.1). NCBI lineage: Eukaryota > Metazoa > Chordata > Actinopteri > Cichliformes > Pholidichthyidae > Pholidichthys > Pholidichthys leucotaenia. The sequence goes on from CM035843.1 coordinate 133,695,992, forward strand.
GTGTACGAAGCTGTTAGAATTAGCTGAGGTCCAGGTGTTTTTTTTGGACGAAAAATGGGCTGTGGTGGAATTGTGTCAGGGGTGTCAATATCATGCCACCTCTCCTCAGCCAATGACGGGCTGGCTGATGTCCCAGGGTGAGGGCTGCCATCACCACTCTTTCCTCCTCTTCCTCTCTTGCCTCTGCCTCTCCCCCTACCTCGTCTTCCTCTCCACATTTGTCTCCCTCTTTTTGAGGTGGGGGTCTCCTCTTCTGAGGAGCTCTCCTGCTGCTCCCTTCTTCTCTGCTTGCTGGCAGAGGAATGATCTAGCTTCCACTCCTCACCAGAGTCTTCATCTGAAGTTTGTCTGTTATGTGAAAATAAATTTTTAAAAAGTCATTTACAGAGTTCAGTTTCTTTCCCACAATTCCCCTACTTCTCCAGAGTTCACCGTCTCAGTTTACACAGTAAAACAAGGGGGTAATAACGCAAACACACACAGCACAGTCCTGTTTATTTACAGGCAAAAATAGCCCACAGTGTAATGACAATTATACTAAAAAAACATTACATTTCACTGCAGTATACACAGAAACACCACCCCCTCCACCCGCTAAACAATTTTTTTTATTACTTATTTTGTACCCGTAGGTAGATTTGTTTTGCAGTCTGGTGACAAACCACCAGCTGCCGGTCGCTGCGTGCGCAAGTGCCCCTTAACTCCCTAACCTGCATGTTTTTGGCATGTGGGAGGAAACCGGAGAAATCCCGGAGTAAACCCATGCAAACACGGGGAGAACATGCAAACTCCACACAGATCACTGTTGGCCGGGGGCAGGGATCGAACCCACGATCTCACGGTCCCCGCGATCCCCCGGCCGAGGGTAAAACTGTGCTGCCACAGTGCTAACCACTGCGCCACCATGCAGCCCAGGTAATTGCCAGGTAAACCCATCATCCCACTTCCCCAAAAAATGTTGAGACAGAAAACAGAAAAACAAGTAAGTGACCAAATACATGTGCATTCAAAGTTCAAACTAAACTTAAATTAGACAAGTCATCTTGGTGTCATGCCAGCACTGCTGCTCGCTCGCCCACCCGAGGAAAAGCGATCACCAGCCGGAGTTGATGCTCACTGCTCCAGAGGAATGACCACCGAGCACTGAGCAGCAACAATGCTGGAGATCGCTTTTCCTCCAGCCCAAACAGACTTGACCCCCGAGCTCAGCAGTGTGACCACTCATCGCAATGAGCCGTGCCCGCGGGCATGACCAGTGGGCAGCACTTTTCCCGCCAGCGGTACCGCTGATCGTTGAGCCTGGAGGACAAGTCTGTGTAGGAAAAAAAAGCAATCTCTACCTGGCATTGCTGTGGAGGAATACGCCACACGAAAACCTCAGCCGGGCAGGACCCCAATGATTGCCTATCAGTCAAAAGTTATTTTTAGCTATAAAGAATAATTCACATTATAACACTTACGTGTCCAAAACCACATCCAGACCCTCGACAAACATCTCCTCCGCTACAGAATCATGGTCATCAGACGTGCTGTCCAGCTCCCCTTCTTCAGCTGACGACTCGTCACTCGACCGGGTCAAGTAGTTAAGAACTTCTTCGATGGTCTGTCTGTTCATTTTAGCCATTTTTCAAAAAAGTGAGTGACGATGCAACTCTGCTGCTTTACGCACAGGCTTTATAGGGGGTGTGTGCGATGAACCCAGCCCTATCAGGTATCGCTAAGTTCAGAAATTAATTGGCTACACATCAGTAATCAGAATACTTGGCTGCAATTGGCTTGTGTTTGCCTTAGCTGTGGGGCTGGTCCTTCATGCCAAGTAGGCACTCACTGAGTATTGAAGGCTGTGAAAACACAAAGAGAGGGCCTATTGGATCAAATGAGGTATAAATCAAAGCTAGACAGTCACATAAGTCATTTGGGCTTCTGTTTACGGCACTATCTCTATGGAAAATGTAGGGGTTTTTAGCGTGTAAACAAAAAAAGCAGGACATTAGCTGGCTGAGTTTAAAACTATGCTACAATTTTTATGAGCATCTAATGGACAATAAATCTTATTCAAAATGATCTACTGGACCTTTTGCAATACAAATGGACTATATTTGTTGGACTATCATTAATTCATGAACAACAAGGAAGTTTCTTTGGTGAGTAAATGCTATATTGCCATGTTGTGCTAGCTCGTTTGATGCCTTATTTCAATCCAGTGTTATGGCTTTGTCTGAAATCTGTTTTAACAGCCAAATAGACAGCATTCTAAGCTTTCAAATGATGTAAGGTATGCCTACCTAATCTAAACATGTGCAGAAACATTAAAATGTCCTGTCCGAGGGACACGTAACGTTAAGGGGTTAAGCAAATGATGGTGAGTAAGCAACTTTAATCTGATTAACTCTAGCTGAACTGACCATGTACATTAATGACTGCAAACATTAATAGTCAATTTAAGACAAGACAAAAAGACAGTGATCCAGACCAGTCCAGGAGATGTCAGGAATGTCTGAGCATCTGGAGTCACCTGTAGAACAGAAAAGAAAATGTTAACACAATGGAGCTAATTATCTTTAGAATGAACATGAGATAATCTTAGGCTGCATTCACACCAGGATAGTCTGGGAGTCTCGGTTCGATTCGGCGGGGGATGGCGAGAATTTTCACACCTTTGTTTGATTCAGTTTGCATTCACACAGCTCTTCACTCAAGTGGACCAAACTGCTTGGACAGCGTCACGCAGTTACAACAGCTGCTTGTTTGTGGCACAGTAGCCAAAGCCACCACTGACCAGGGAGAAAAAAATCTTGGCGAAGAAGAGAAATCCGGCTCATCGACTGCCCAGGACCGGTGTTATGCCGAGAATTGCATCCCATGCACCAAAACTATAAAATATAACACTACAGCTAGGCTTATAACCATTTGTGCATTTTTAGAAGAACCCATTAGACATTTTTAAAAGTAAAAATTGTTATTACCTCTTGTAAATTATCTTTAAATTATGTTTATTAGATGATGGGATGCAATTCTCGGCAAGCGAGCAATTCTCAGCATAACACCGTTCCCTTCAATAAGGTGTTTATGCACCACAAACTAATAAAAATGAAAAGCTCCGCTATCTGTATAAACCCCCCCCATGCTGCCATCATGCCGCTAAATGTTTTAAAAACATCAATATTCTTGTGTGTAGCCAGAAGCAGCTGAGAAATCTGGTCCTCAGACCAAATGTCTATCAGAGCCTGCATCTCACTCCTCACTACTCCAAGTCCAAAAGACATCTTTTAAACTTTTCTCCTCAGTTTTCTCCGGTAAAAGTACTGCATTTCTTGGATCCGCGCGGTTGACTTTATTATTTTCTACCCAAAATGGAGGCTGAAGAACCAGGAGCTCTTCAGCTGAATCGGGATGTTGGATTTATTTACCCACGGATTCCTACCACGGACGTGCTGCCAGGAAACACACATCAGGTTTTCAACAGGGACAACTTTTTCAGGTGAGTGGGAACTTCGCTTGTCTGCAACTCAACAGACGGTGAGTTAATGTCTTTTCATCGGAACTGCCTCCAGATCAATGCAAGGAAAACTAAGGAACTGGTGGTGGACTGCTACAGGTGAGGACAACCCCTCACAGCACCAGTAAACACCCAGGGAACAGACATTAAGAAGGTGACATCCTACAAGTACCTGGATTTTCATTTGAACTGAATAGACTGATCAAAAAAGCTAGCTCTGTCCTGGGGCAGCACCTCGACCCAGTGGAGGAGATAGTCTAAGTCCCACCCCATGCAGGACACACTGAACACACCGAGGAGCTCATTTAGCAGTAGGCTGTACCATCCTAGGTGTACGACCAAGAGGTTTTGCAGGTCCTTCCTACGCACGGCTATCAGACTTTATAACCTAACCAGGGCTGCTCGTAGAGGTCGTACTGAATGCACAAAAAGTAACAAACTTGCACAATAATGGTCCCCTCCATTACACAATTAGGACAATATTAATGGCTACAGAGGGTGACAACTAGGCTGATTCAAATACGTAATATACTGTAAGGGTACATATTCAAACTAGGTGGGGTAACTGAATAGACCATTATGCTGTTTATTCCATCTAGCTACAAGATAGATAGATACAATGCTCTGCACTGTGTATATTTCTGTGTACATATGTATATTCACTGCTCTTATTATCTTCTGAATTATTGCTCTAAGTGTTGCTATCCCTGTGCTGTTGCAATCCTGGAATTTCCCCATTGTGGGACTAATAAAGGCTTATCTTATCTTTCATATGTTTACATTTGAGTTATAATGTAATCGTGCCGTGTGAAAAATTCACCCGTTCGCATTTGATGTGAAGGCACCTTTACAGTAAATGCCACTTTCTCTTCTCACTGTGTGTTGCTGTGGTTACACAAACGCCAAGGGGCACGTCTGCCCTTTGGTCCGCTGGATACTCCGTTTGCATTCACATGGCAAGCGAAGCGCACCAGACTGCGTTTGCAAGCGAACAGAGATCCCCCCCCCCTTTTCAAGGGGACCAGAGTTCGCTTGTTTGCTGCTGCACCAGAGTTCCAGGCGCATTCAGACGGTGCCAAACGAACCGAACTATCCACGGAATACACACTTTTGGTCCTTTAGGCCAGACCAAACAGTGGCTGTGTGAATGCGCCCTTTGGTTGCTCTTAGGGTTTTATGATAGAATTAGGGAATGATAGGATTTGCTTTGTAACACTGTTGTGTTACTTTGATGACTGGGCCCCTGTTTACAAGCTATGGATAGCTTCTGGGGAGTCCCATTTCACAAAATTTTTATCTTGAATGAGATTGCAAATTGGTATTTGTATTTTAAATAATTTGTGAATAACATTGAAACTAAATATCTATGCAATAATTACACAGTCCAGGCATTGATGAAGCTTCTCAGTCATCCAGGTGGATAAGTATACTGTATGAAAGCTCAGTCTAGGCAACTGGAATCAAGGATTTTTTTTTTACTCTCAATGGTGTTTTCCCATTCAGTCCTCTGCATTGACTGTTTTAAAGTTTTACAAAAACATACAATGCACTTCTTAACAATTGTACATCTGTTTACATGTTCTCTGCATTGTGCACATCTCAAACAAATATCCGTTTTAACTTGTTTTTAACTCTAAATTATATACTTTTAACATCATTAACTTATGAGACATGCACCGCTCCATGAATTAAACAAATACTTCTTAACAAACCCATTTCTCATTTAAAACATCATGAAATAACATTTCCTTTAACATATGTTGAAAATAGTATCTTATTCATACTCTATGGCAATGTCCACGATGAGGTCTCTCTGGCACGTTCACTCCACTACCCGACACTTTTCAACCGATAAAACATGGCAAATACACGCTTTTAAACCGGTATCTACATCATATCTCATACACTCGCTAATTTATGCCGTTTTGTGCACAGTTTTTACCTTAAAGGAAGGGAAATCGTAAAGAAACAAACGACCACAGACAAGCACAGCGTCCCATTCTATCCCAAGTAGGGAGTCTCTGCAGATTCAGAAGCAGCACCGATGGACGTGATTAGCTGATCTCGCGCTACCGCGGCGAGCGCGCCTTTCCCCTATTGGCACATTAAGGCAGTAGCAATAGATTCGTGCACAATCAAACGGAACAGGATCGGTACCGAGTGCTATTAGCCAAGCATCCACCTTATTCCTAGGCCTCATGATGCCTTGCGTGAATTATGGAAGCAATTTCCGGTACTAGTTTAGAGCGTGTGGTTGTCACTGAAACAGGACACTTTTCCTTTTTAAAAAACAATGACTTCGGCATCAAAAATGCAGGAACACGGCCGTTTGCGCCTCAAAAAAGGCAATATAATCACACCACTTCCCATGACTATCTAGGGATAGGAAGATGACTTTAAAAAGTGGCCTGGCAGACAGTAGCTCTGTTTGACAGCGCCGCTGCTAATATGCTAACGCTGTAAACAAATAAAAGCTCTGAGATAATATCACCGTCTCCACCACAATAAAGTCAGCTGCGTTTTGTTAAAATATGTTGGACATAATCAAATTTACCTCAGAGCAGACGTAGAGTCTAGTCAGAGCCACAAAGAACCACAGCATCATGCTTGGGAAAATTCAGGGTAAAACATCAGATCTGTGGCATTCATACAAGTGAAAACATACTAGGTGCTGCTGTGTCTGTACCACCAATCACACGAACAATCCTTTAGTTTTCAGTGCATGATCTACTCATTGCTGTTGAAGCCGCAGATTTAGCTGTGCTTATCTGTGAGGAGCCTCACACCACCAACAGCAGCAAGTACCAGAACTATGCAAAATCATTCAAAAATACAAAAACTACAAGTGCTGAAATTAGCTGCCACTTGAGTGCAAACCACCTATGTGGACTATACTGTACATTAAAATGAATTTGAAAAACTTTTAAAAACGCTATTTTAAATGCCCCTGCTACTCCACTCTTACTGACTGATTTAACACTACTGCTGTGGAGATGAAATAACTAGACCGAACTTTCCGAGCAGACGAACTTTATTTCATTCTCACATCTTCCAGAATCCGAACATTAAACATTTGTAGCAGGGTGTGAGGATGGGATGTCACCACTATTATGACTTATTGTGTGTGTGATCATGTATATTTGTAATGGTAAATGTTATTATGATTATCTGTTAAAGTACACACATTTATTTGGAATCTGTCTTTGTTTAATTTGAATGCCCTTAGGAGATAATTGTATGGTTAAGTATTTTGGGTAAAATAATGAATGATAAGTTATTGCACATACCTTTGTCAATATGCTTCCTGTGTGTGTCCAGGCAAAAGACTCCGTTAGGAGTGGAGGGCCTTTTATAGGACACTGCAGGAAGGAAACATCTATGATAAGTTAGAGGGGTGGTTTAGTTTTGTAAATAAGGGTTTTGAACTATTTATTGAATTATTTATATTGTTGTTGTCATTGATTGTTATTTATTATATGTTATTTATATTGTATAGTGGGGAAAATATTTATGTATTTTAGAATTAGTGGGTATGTGTAAATGATGGAAGATTTGTGTTTTTTGCCTGGGATTGTGGTAGGGGCTAATCAGCCCTGATTGTCTCTGTCAGTATAAAACAGGTGTGATGATTGTGACCTAGAGTTCAGTTCAGATGAAATCAGTTGTTCAGATGAGTTGAGATGAGTTCGGATCAGGATAATTAAAAGAGAGATCAGTAGTGATGGCAGAAATGGAACGACTGAGAGATCGAATCATTTGGAACAATTGATTCAGAAAAAGAATTGATGTTTTGGAACATTTGAAACATCTCCCCACAGCGACATCTGGTGGCCAAATGTTATAATACTACACTGAACCAGTCAAGTGTTTTCGGGTCTTTATCTCAACATTTCGTGTTTTGTTTGGGTTTCTAGTATTATTTGTCTGAAAATATATATTTTTTCAGTTAGTATTTGTAGGGGGTGCTTGTTTACAAAATAGGCATCAGTCCCTGTTTTTAGTGGGTGTTTGTGTACATTCAGTTCTTTTTGCCTTCCTGTCAAGGAACAACAAAAAGACTGAGTTAGGAGGAATGCTGCCATGCAACTTCATATATTGTAAATATATGTAACTATATGTAAAATATATAACTATATGTAAATGTACAACAATATGGCTTCTTTTAGTGATCAAATGCATAATTATATTTATTGTAAATAATAATAAAGGTGTATAAATAATAAATGTATACTCGTATGTGTATTAAAAGAACATGAATACATTGTGGAAGATGTGGAAATGACGAGACAGAGTTCATCTCACGAGTCAGGTTTATTCACATCATCCAACATCATCAAAAACAGAAAGAGGAAGAAACCCAGACATTCGTCCTTTAAATACCTCAGGACTTCAAAGCACACAGTCATATTGTAACATTCGTCCTTTCAATACCTCAGGACTTCAAAGCACACAGTCATATTGTATTTAATCCCAAGTAACAATACATCTTCCTTCAGATCTTAACACCTCCACCCAAAGTCACTGGCAGCCAGGAAATCCCCCACGGCCATCTCTTTGCATATCAAAGACCACATTTCACATCCTCCTGTTATCTCCGAGGAGGTTCAGTCCTTTGTTCATCTGAGACGTGAAGCATACAGTAAGCATACAGTGATACACATATGAAGCATAAGGTGATATATATTTGTGCATATGAAACCCACATATGTGTGTCCCACAACATACCATAAACATTACGCTGGCCATGGCTTGATTCAGCTCTCGGTTGTGTTGTGCTAGGAATGCAGGCGTCAGCATGTTTGTCCGTAGGAGTCTCCACCTACTTGTTGTATTGTTACAAAATGCAAGATGTTGCATACAGTGCATACATTTAACTTTTTTCGCTCAAGAAGGTCATAGTGATCCCAAACAGCTGACCTGGGACGCTTTCTACCACCATCCATTTCCAAATAATGTAAATCCAAAAGCAGCTCAGTACAAGACACTCAGAGAGGCAAGAATTCACAACCAAACTGCACTTCAGAGGAGCTTTGAAATGTTTCAGGCATGTGGGCTGATGAACCAGCAGCCAGTCAGGCAAGGACACCAGAAATTAGTATTTTACATACATCGGCCTCCGTCGGTCTATGATGACCATGGAAGAGAATCCTAAACGTCTACTCTGCTGGAACAGCACCGCCTGTGGCTGAACAGGCCGATGCGCGAATGGCAGTCCCTGTCACACAGGTCGCACTTGTGGGTGGTCTCCGTGCTGCTGGGTCTGTGGCGGTTCTTCCTGTGGGTCCTTTTTTCATCTGCTGCAGCAGTCAGTCTCTCTTCACCCGCCTTGAGCTGTCTGGTCAGGGTGCCTCTCCATTTGGAGCGGTCCGTTGCAAGGTCCTCCCAGCGCTCTGTGTTGATCTCCAGTTCCTTCATGTCTCTCTTGCAGACATCTCTAAAGCGCAGCTGTGGGCAGCCAATGTCTCTCCTGCCAGTTGCCAGTTCTCCGTAGAGGACGTCTTTGGGGATTCTGCTATCTTCCATATGGTGAACGTGGCCTAGCCAGCGGAGCCTGCGCTGCCTGAGTAGAGTGAACATGGAGGGAAGGCCGGCGCGGGACAGAACTTCTGTGTTGGGCACTTTGTCCTGCCAGGATATGTCCAGGATGTGGCGAATGCAGCGCAAGTGGAAGGAGTTCAGTCTCTTTTCCTGCCGGGCAGTGTGCTGATGACACAGGCGTTGTACACTGCCATCTTCGTCTTGACAGAGAGTTTGGGATTCTCCCACACTCATGTGGTGAGGCGAACGAGTGTGAAGGCTGATTTTCCAATCCTCTTGTTGATCTCTGTATCAAGGGAGAGGTTGTTGCTGATCATGGACCCCAGGTACGTGAACTGATTCACGACCTCCAGCTCGTAGTCGTTGATGGTGATGGTTGGTGGTGCTTCCGTGCCTTGAACCAAGACGTTAGTCTTCTTCAGGCTGATGGTAAGCCCGAAGTCCTTGCATGCCTGGGAGAAGCGGTCCATCAGGGTCTGAAGCTCCTGCTGTGTGTGGGTTGCGACTGCAGCGTCGTCTGCGAACAGCATGTCTCTGATTAGAGCCTCGCGTACTTTGGTTCTGGCTTTCAGGCGGGCGAGGTTGAAAAGCCTGCCGTCAGATCTTGTGTGCAGGTAGATTCCCTCTGTTGCTGTGCTGAAGGCATGCCTCAGGAGCATAGCAAAGAAAATCCCAAAGAGGGTTGGCGCAAGTACACAGCCCTGTTTCACTCCACTGCGTATGTTGAATGGCTCTGAGACGTTGCCATCGTGCTGCACTATCCCCTGCATGTTGGTGTGAAACGATTCGATGAGGCTTTGCAACTTTGGTGGGCATCCTATCTTTGGCAGGATTTTGAACAGGCCCTCTCTGCTGACCAAATCGAACGCTTTGGTGAGGTTGATGAAGGCGACGTACAGGGGCATGTTCTGTTCTCTGCATTTCTCCTGGAGTTGGCGGATGGAGAATATCATGTCTACCGTCGATCGCGCAGCGCGGAAGCCACACTGAGACTCGGGGTAGACACGTTCGGCAAGCTTCTGTAGATGAACAAGAACAACTCGTGTGTAGACTTTACGAACAACGCTGAGGAGGGAGATGCCCCTGTAGTTGTTGCAGTCGCTTCTCTCCCCTTTGTTTTTGTAGAGGGTGATGATCTTGGCGTCCCTCATGTCCTGTGGTACGGCACCTTCTTTCCAACACTGGCAGAGGACGTCATGCAATGGCAGCAGTAGGGCGGTCTTGCAGTGCTTGATCAGGTCAGGGGGTATGCCGTCGTTGCCGGGTGCCTTGCCAGCGGCCAAGCTATCAATGGCCTTGCTGAGTTCGTCGATGGTTGGCTTGGCGTCAAGTTCATCCATGGATGGCAGGCAGTCGATGGCATCAAGGGCTGATGGTGTCATGGTGTTCTCTCTGGAGTAGAGGTCAGAGTAATGTTCCACCCATCTCTCCATCTGCTTGTTCTTTTCTGTGATCATCACCCCAGTGGAGGATTTGAGGGGGGCCGTCTTGCTCTGAGCCGGACCAAGTGCTTTCTTGATGCCATCGTACATACCACGAATGTTCCCTGTTATGGCAGCGGTTTGAATGTCTTGGCTGAGCTGAGTCCAGTACTCGTTGGCACAGTGCCGAGCAGTCTGCTGAACTTTGCTTCTCGCAGCCCTGAGAATCTGGAGATTCTTCTCGTTTGGGTACTTCTTGTACTCAGCAAGTGCTGAGCGCTTGGCTTCAATGACGGGGGTCATCTCGGTCAACTTGGCATCAAACCAGTCCTGTGACTTCGAGGTCTTCCTCCCAAAGGTAGCCAAGGCTGTGCGGTGGATGGTGTTTCGCAGCTCTTCCCACTTCTGCTTTGCAGATTCTCCTTCTTGTGGTACACCAAGTTCCTTCTCAAAGGTGGAGGCAAACTGCTCAACAAGTTCTGGTTGAGCCATCTTGCTGGTGTCAATCCGTGCCTTTCCAGGTTGTCTAGGTTGTCTAGCACGATGGAATTTCTTCAGCTGCAGCTTGACCTTGCAACACACCAATGAATGGTCTGTGTCGCAATCTGCACTCTGGAACGAAACCTTGGTAAATAAATACAAAGTATTTATATAATACATAAATTGTGCATAGAATAGGCAATTTAATATTGTGTAATGGCAGCATTTTATTATTCCATTTGAGAAATGGGATAACACAATCACTGCATAAAACAACGGTGAAGTTGTGGGGCACATATATGCACATATGTATATGACTGCATGATTCATACGTATACCACCTTAGGCTTCACATCTGAGACGGAACAAAGGACTGAGCTGCTCTGGAGATAACACGAGGGTGTGAAAGTTTAATCTTTGGCATGCAAAGAGACAGCCTTGGGGGATTTCGCCCAGCGGCCAGAGACTGGGAGGTGGAGTGTGTTAAGATCGGGGGGAAGTTACATTGTGACTGGGATTAAGTACCATGTGACTGTATGTTTGATGTCCTGGGTATAAAAGGGACAGATGTTGGAAGATTCACTCTCTTATCTGTTTTTGGATGATGTTGGAGAATGTGAATAAATCTGACTTGAGAAATAAACTCAGCCTCATCTTTCTCCATTCTCCACAAAGTTTGAAAACAGTTGGTGACGTAATGGAACGCGAAATGGAACAGTCACGTGACATCCCCTTTCTGATACAGACCTCGGAACAATGATTTTTATTTATTTATTTATTTCGGATAGATTAAAAGTAAAGATTAAAAAGAAACAGAATAATAAAACAAAGGGGGAAAAATCCAACAAGGTCAAATTAAACAATAACTCCTCTGATTATACAGTTCAACATAAGTTATCAGAAATGGGTGATGGCTGAAGCCGCAGCTTACAGTATATTGCAATTCAATTGCTTATATTGATTCAATTCAGAAGTTCCACCTTGGTTTCGGTATGCACTAAAACACTGTTTTGACTTTGCCATCACTAGTTTTCATATAATAGGCATTTTAATTTTGTGTAATGGGGGTCAGACATCATAGATAAAACTAGAGACACTTTAAATAACTGATTAACACTAACACTTCCGGTGTCGCAAAATAATAAACCAAAATAATAACTTAACATTTTTGTTTTGACTATAAAACAATAAGAGCAAAATTAAACACAGGTATGTGTAGCTCATGTATTTTTACCTACATATGTATAAGCACATTGGGATGCTTGAGATTGCATGTGTGGATTGACCTCACGTCTTGGATGGGACAATATGTCTGATCCGCCTGGGGATAACAGCAAGAAGACGGAGGTACGGCGACAAGGAGCTGAAAGGACTTCCTGACCTCCTGGGGGCCAGGCGGAGGACTGAAGGGCTCGGGGGGAGAGTTATTGTCAATAGGGGGTTTTGACGGTGATATGTCATTCTTCCTTTGATCTTGTATGTATAAATAAGAAGGTTTTGACTCAGCTCATTCTCTTCTGTTCTTGAGAGATAGCTGGGGATGTGAATGCAACATTAAAACCTGAATTAAGAAATAATTCAGCCTCGTTATTTCACGCTCCCCACAGTATGTCTCAAAATTTGACAATATATTTTTTTTTCTACCCAAGTTTAGAAAAGGACAAAACAAAAATGAGATCAAAAATTTGTTTCTGATTTTATTTTGAAGTGGAATTACAAATGAAGGAACCATTCACGGATTTGTATTCACTTGCTGAAACAAAAACGACTGTGACGTTTCAAAACAACTGGGGGCGGAATGGAACAGTCACGTGACACCGTCCTTCTGATACAGACCTCGGAACAGCGTTTCGAATCACAAGTTCCGCCTAGGTTCCGGTACGTTCCAGAGCACTGTTTCGATTTTGCCATCACTAGAGATCAGAGTTAATCAGAATCGCCAAGGAGGATCAGAATCCAGATCATCAGATGAAAGGAGATGATCAGAAGGATCAGAGTCATCGTCGGCGATTATGGTTGTTAATTAGAACCTTGAGATCATCAGATGAAAGGAGGTGATCAGAGCAAGATGTATTATTGAAGTGGAGCATGAGAACCGTGTTGGATGTCTTGGACTATTTACTTGTAAGTTGTAATAAAATGGAAAATTGGATTTGAAGTTTTTAGCCGTTTTCTTGCCTCAGACCTCGCCACACGTTTTCTACGTTCACACAGGGACTCTTATATCCCAAAACTCACCTCCCTGCTACCTGAGGTCCTGCATTCACCATTCACTCCCCCAAGACAATTCCCCTTACCCCCCAGCCCTTTGCTCTCCATGCTCTCTCAGTCTGAGAGAGAAACTACTGAATTCTACAGCATGAGTCCTCCACACCGCAGCCACCGAAAGCTCCACCCATAATTGTTACTACAGCGGCACCCCCAGGAATAAGGCGGGCTGAATAAAAAGAAAATTTGCTTAAATAAAGGAAAATTCACCCTTCTGCTTGTTTGTACATTTAGAGAATAATAAAATAAGATGGATGCATCATAACTGGTACCCATTACAAAAACCACAAAAATGCTCAAGAAAGCTTACTTATTCCACACCGTGTCACGATGGCCCTCACGGACCATCACAAGACGCCTCAGTCACCAGTGAGTTTGCAGTGATGTTTATTTACAGTGTAGGTTTAGACAGGCATAGGATACATACAGTGAACAGGTGACGCCTGAGCTGGGGACCACCCGATACGCCAGACGAGATAATAAGGGTAAAGTCACACAGAGCGTACCTTAACAACGGGACCGTTAACAGGCGGGTAACAGGGGATTCCCAAGTCCGTTAACCACGATGAGCAAGGAGAACAGGAACAGAACAGGAACAGAACAGGAACTTAACAGGAACTTAACAGAGACTGCCGCATTGGAGGACATTCAGCACCAGCTTTTATCTCTGGCCGCTAATGACCCCAATGCGGTGCAGCTGCTCGCCATGACAGCAGCGCAGCAGCTGACTTTGACAGCAGGGAGCTCCCCCGGGCGCCTTCACAATAAGAGCCCAAGGAGCTGGAAGGAATCCTCTGCTGCCAAAGCCAGGGAAATAAGATATGAGACCCGAGTGTGGCCAGAACCGACACTCGGGTTATGACAGTACCTCCCCCTCGAGGCCGAGCTCTGAGCGGCCCGAATAACACCCAAGCCCCACCACCACCCCCCCTAGGGTGGGTGGATGGGGCGCTGGCAGGAGGGAGAGAGACAAAAAAAAAGGACAAGCAAATAAGACAAACAAGGCAGTAGAGACAGGAAAAAAAAACAAAAACATACTCCCTTGAATGTGGGTGACAAGGACAGAGTCAAAATAGGCAGTACACCTATTGGCAAAAACAAATCGACATAAGGTGGGGGGAAAAGAACCACCAAACCCAGAAACAACGCAATGAGCCACAAAAACACAAATCAATCCCCCTCCCCGCCCCCCGCACACCCCAACAGTCCCACAGATGAAATCAGAAACCCGGGGAGGGTGCAGTCCTGACCCGGAGGGATGGGGCCAAAAAGGTTCAGGGGGTCGTCCGGCATCAAAAGGCCACAGAACAGGGAGGGGCAAAGAGGACAGTTCGGGCGGCCTACCCCAGTCCCATGCTCGGAAGCAGAGAGTTTCAGGCGGCCGGAGCAGGTCGCCACACAGGAAGACAAAAATGTTGGGGGGCCGGCCCAGAGAACCAAACCGGCGAGACAGTCCTTCAGGCGGCCACCCCGCAACACCAGCCCACCAGAACTGTTGGGAAGAAGCAGCCGGCGGTCCCGCTGAAAAGGGGAGAGACGAGGGGGAACCGGGCGGAGCGTTTGGGACACCAACGGCCCCAGGTGGAGATGGGTAGCGCTCCTCAGGGAGACGAGGAGGATGACGGTGGTGATGAGGGTGACGAGGGGAATGAGCCTGTCCAGCATCCGGTGGCCGGGGATCCGCAGCTCCCTCACCAAATCCAGGACCTGCTGGTGCAGCACCCACGTCGGACCCTGATTGGGCCTCCGGAACCGAACCCACAGTGGACCCCGATTGGGCCTTCGGAACCAAACCCACAGTGGACCCCGACAAGGTCGGCATGGCACCAGACTCGACCTCCAACCTCGAAACCGGAACCTCTGGCGCAGCAGGCGAGAGCAGCCTCTCGCCAGCGACCCTGGGAGAAGGCTCACAAGAGAGAGAAAACCCGGGATCAGGATCACCGGCAGCGCCAGAACCCAGCGAGATAAGCTTGGACGCAGCGGGCGGCTGCACCCGGCTCATCTCCCCTTGAGACAGGCAAAAATGCTCTAAGAGGTGAAGAAGAAAGATAAAACAGAGCACTTGCCTGAGCTCGGGTTCTGACACTGTCCAGGACTGCGAAGATCCGGGCTCAGATGTCAGGAGGTCATCCTCAGGCTCCCACTCAGCTGCGTCGGGCTCCGTAGCCGGCGTGATGGTGTGTGCAGCTTGAGAGTCCTCCGGCAACGATGTCCACGCCGATGGCCCGCACGGCGTGGTGGCAGGAGAACCTCGACCCGCTGGACCGGACCGCTCCTCCGTGGAACCCCGGGGACGCTTTCTCATCGGCGATGGTTCCACGCTGCAGTCCGCTCTCCTCCTCCGCCCACGGCATGGCTGCGGAACCGGAACCAGACTCTCCAGAACCGCAGGCCCCCTCCTCATCCAGCGACGTTGGCCTGGCATCGAGGACCGCTCAGCGGAGGGAGACACAGAGGAAGCAGGGTTAATACTTTCATCCACAGCAGGTGGAGGGAGCTCGGGGGGCTGCATACCCCGAACTCCACCCCCAGGAGTCAGACAAGGCAAAACAATATCGAAATGAGAGAAATTATCATGCACTTGCCTTTCTCCTGAGGGTAAGATGGTTCCCGCTGTGGGGAACGTCGTTCCTCCCTTTCCCCGCTGGATGGCGACAGAGGGCCCTCTGGGAAGACGAGGTGAGGCCACTCGAGACGGTTCCGGGATGGGGCTCGCCGAAACGTTGCTCCCGAGACACACAGAAGCCAGGATAGGCGACGAGGAGGAGGGGGCGACAGCCGGGGTCAGTCGGGCATGGAGCGCTGACGGGACAGCAGGCGAGGGCCCGGGAGAAGACGAGGCTGCGGGGATTCCCCTCTGACGAGGCGCAGGAGAGACAGCTGTGTGGGGGGTTGAGCCCTTGCGGCCACCCGGAACAGCATCCAGACGGGGTTCTAGCCGAGGTTGGGAGCCGGTGTGACGACGGTTCCTTGTAGGGGGTGAGGCGAAGGTGAGATTCGGAAATCGCTGTTCCTGAGCAGAAACCGAGGCGAGCAGGTCGGCAAACTCAGGAAACTCACACACCTCTGGACTCCTCTCCACCAGTCTAACCGCCGCCACCACATGCTTCATAATTGCTGCTGGATGCACAGCGGAGCGAGCAGCAGTCACCCGGTCCCAGATCTTGACTGCTGTCAGCTGCAGCTTCTCTGGGGGAATCCCGAGTGACGACATGCCTGATGGAGAAAAACCTCCGGATGGTGCGAACTCCCGGGCCGGAGCGGAGGCAGGAGCGGGATCCCAAAGCGAGGGGCGACGTCTCCTCCTCTTCGGCTTCCTGCCGGGATTTCCCTCCAGCCCAAGGAGTATCTCGCGCTGTGCAGCGAGTTCCTCCCACCTCGCTGTCACCTCCGGGTGATCGTCATACTCGAGGGGGAGATTGAGCAGAAACTCCTCAGCGTAGTCCAGATGTCTACGAATGTCGCTGGGAGCGTCCAACAGCGTAGCGGTGAAGATGGTGCAGTCTACATTCTCCAGAACCTCCGCTAGCTGCCTGCCCAGGCGCCGACAACGGCCCCTGGATGACGTCATACTCCCCGCTGCAGACACTCAGACAGGTAGGAACAAACAGTCCACTACTGCAAACTGCACGGTGAATGGCGTCTCAATACACCGCCTCCTCTCCAGGTGTTTGGCGGCAGTCTACTGTCACGATGGCCCTCACGGACCATCACAAGACGCCTCAGTCACCAGTGAGTTTGCAGTGATGTTTATTTACAGTGCAGGTTTAGACAGGCATAGGATACATACAGTGAACAGGTGACGCCTGAGCCGGGGAGCACCCGATGCGCCAGACGAGATAATAATAAGGGTAAAGTCACACAGAGCGTACCTTAACAACGGGACCGTTAACAGGCGGGTAACAGGGGATTCCCAAGTCCGTTAACCACGATGAGCAAGGAGAACAGGAACACAACAGGAACTTAACAGAGACTGCCGCATTGGAGGACATTCAGCACCAGCTTTTATCTCTGGCCACTAATGACCCCAATGCGGCGCAGCTGCTCGCCATGACAGCAGCGCAGCAGCTGACTTTGACAGCAGGGAGCTCCCCCGGGCGCCTTCACAATAAGAGCCCGAGGAGCTGGAAGGAATCCTCTGCTGCCAAAGCCAGGGAAATAAGATATGAGACCCGAGTGTGGCCAGAACCGACACTCGGGTTATGACACACCGCTCCATGCTGGTCCACTATCTCTCCCATCTTCCTGATATGTAAACTACAACATTATATACAACGTCATTTCTTGGATTAATTCAATTCAACTTTATTTATATAGTGCCATTTCACAACAAGAGTCATAGCACTTTCAACTGTAGGGGAAACCCCCACAATTGCAGAAAGACCCCAGCAATCAGGTGATCCCCTATGAGCAAGCACTTGGTGACAGTGGAGAGGAAAACTCCCTTTTAACAGGAAGAAACCTCCAGCAGAACCAGGCTTAGGGAGGGGCAGTCATCTGCTGCGACTGGCTGGGGGGTGAGGGGATAGAGAAGATGAAAAGAACAGGCATGTAGAGAGCAAACAGCACGATGGGGACTCAATCTATTGGAGAGAACAAACAGATGTTAATGACCAGCAAAAAAAAAAAATTTCATTGAGAGTGAAGAAATGAGTGAAGGCCAGTGCATTATTGGAGGTCCCCCAGCTGTCTAAACCTAATGGCAGCATAACTAAGGGAGGGTTCACAAACACATGATCCCTCCCTAATTGTAGGCTATATCAAAAAGGAAGGTTTTAACCCTATTCTTAAAAGCAGAGATCGAGTCTGACTCCCGAATCCAGATTGGCAGCTGGTTCCACAAGAGAGGAGCTTGATAACTAAAGGCTCTGCCCCTCATTGTTCATTTGGAGATTCTAGGTATTCAGGTTCAGGTTCAGGTTACTTTATTTGTACCTGTAGGTAGATTTGTTTTGCGGTCTGGTGACATCCATATTTTCAAGCCACAAATTACATTCAACATAGACACAAACACAGGCACACATGAAGCTGACTATCGACATGATAAAAATACTCAAGGC
Source organism: Pholidichthys leucotaenia (assembly GCA_020510985.1). Classification (NCBI taxonomy): domain Eukaryota; kingdom Metazoa; phylum Chordata; class Actinopteri; order Cichliformes; family Pholidichthyidae; genus Pholidichthys; species Pholidichthys leucotaenia. The sequence goes on from CM035843.1 coordinate 133,714,261, forward strand.
TCCATCAATCAGGGTATGAAAAGACAAAGGGATGGGAGAAAAACCAGAGGTAAGAGAGAAGGGTCATATTAAAAAGTTAAAAACTAGTCAAAGAGGTTAAAAACTCAAAGGTCTAAAACCCAATAAAATATTTAGAACCCAAGTAACATCCTACAAAAATAAGTAAATATAAAATGGAATTAATAAATAGGTACCTAAATTATGTGCAATATATTGTTACAACTTGTTCAACTCTTTGATAGCAGCAGGAACAAAACTGTTTTTGTAGCGCTGGGTTTTACTTTTTGGGACAGCAAACCTCCGTCTTGAGGGAAGAAGCTGAAAGTTGCAGTGCAAAGGGTGGGAGTCATCATTTAAAATGGAGGTAGCCATCCTCTGTACTTGTCTGGTGTACAGGGATGTCAGGCTCAGCTGTGACTCACCAAGCAAACGACTGGACCATCTAACTACCTGATCCAAGGATTTCCTCTGTTTCAGTTTTATCTGACCAAACCATGACACTAAAGAAAAGGATAAAACAGATTCAACTAGAAAAGCACTCGGAGAGCGCAGACCTCCGCCAAGCGCCACAGTTCCCCCCCATACAGTCTTCAGATTCCTTGATCATGAAAACATATGACAAGCAGTGGTTCAGTAGTTATTCACGAAAATGGCATTTTCCGTAATGGCGGCCACAGTTCCTCCCATACAGTGTTTGTGTGTACGTTTTCAGATTCCTTGACCATGAAAACATATGACAAGCAATTGGATTGACAATGATAGGATTAGTGGTTCAGTAGTGATTCACAAAATGGCATTTTCCGTAATGGCGGCCACAGTTCCCCCCATACAGTGTTTGTGTGTACGTTTTCAGATTCCTTGACCATGAAAACATATGACAAGCAATTGGATTCACAATGATAGGATTAGTGGTTCAGTAGTTATTGACGAAAATGGCATTTTCCGTAATGGCCGTTTAGCGCCACAGTTCCCCCCATACAGTGTTTGTGTGTATGTTTTCAGATTCCTTGACCATGAAAACATATGACAAGCAATTGGATTGACAATGATAGGATTAGTGGTTCAGTAGTTATTGACGAAAATGGCATTTTCCGTAATGGCGGTTTAGCGCTACAGTTCCCCCCATACAGTGTTTGTGTGTACGTTTTCAGATTCCTTGACCATGAAAACATATAACTAGCAATTGGATTGACAATGATAGGATTAGTGGTTCAGTAGTTATTCTTGAAAATGACCTTTTCCGCAATGGCGGCCACAGTTCCCCCCATACAGTGTTTGTGTGTACGTTTTCAGATTCCTTGACCATGAAAACATATGACTAGCAATTGGATTCACAACAATTGGATTGACAATGATAGGATTAGTGGTTTAGTAGTTATTCACGAAAATGGCATTTTGCGTAATGGCGGTTTTCTTGTGGACGGTGATCCAGATCACCACGAAAATCTAATCATCTGTAGGATACCCCATTTCTGACAATCTGTGAAAATTTCATGAAAATCCGTCCATAACTTTTTGAATTATCTTGCTAACAAACAGACAAACAGACAAACAGACAGACAAACCAACACCGATGATCACATAACCTCCCCCTTTGGCGGAGGTAATAAAAGCCCGATAAAACATTGTCATTATGGTTCGGTCAATTTGGAAGCGTGCAAGTTTTCTCAAGCAATGCAGATGTTGCTGACCCTTTTTGCACACCCTTTCACAGTTCTCTTCAAAGTTTAAATTACTATCAATAATCGTCCCAAGATATTTGTAGGATTGTACACATTCGGTGGTCTGGCCTTTTAGTACGGTGACTTTGTGCCTGGGAGTTTTCCTCCTAAAGTCAATAATCATGTCTTTAGTTTTTGTCGTATTCAGCTGCAGGTAGGAATCCTCACACCAGTGAACAAAATCATCAGCTACTGGGCTGTGGCCACTCTCACCATCCTGGAGGAGACTGACAATAACTGAGTCATCAGCATACTTTATAATGTGTCTGTTGTCATGTCTGCTCCGACACATGTTTGTGTACAGGATGAAGAGTAGTGGTGACAACACACACCCCTGAGGAGAGCCAGTAGAAGAGCACTTTAGGTCAGACAATGTTCCGTTGACCCTTACTCTCTGCGTCCTGTTGGTTAAGAAATCCAGAATCCAACCCACCAGATTATTGCTCAAATCAAATTGCTGCAGGAGCCTTTCAACTAAGAGTAGGGCCTAGCACAGATCCCTGTGGAACTCCATGACTGAGGTTTGAGTTGAAAGAAAACTCATTATTGACATGAACAAACTGGAACCTATCAGATAAATAAGATCTAAACCACTGCAACAAACTTCCATTAAGTCCAACATAGTGTTCTAATCTATCAAGTAGAATATTATGATTGGTAGTATCAAAAGCTTACCTTACCTTACCTTACGACTCTGCATTAAGGATTACCTTAATGCAGAGCCGTATAATATAATATATAATATTATATTATATGGCTCTGCCTTAATTTACCATATAGCAGTCCCTCCAGGATTTTGCAATGTTGCGATCGCACCAATTCACACGAAATCAGCCAATCAGCGCAACTATTGCACAACCTTGCAACTTTGTCCAATCACCGCAACTTTCCCGCAATTTTGGCCAGTCCTCGTCGACTTCTGCCAATTTCACCAATCAAATTTGTCTCTAACTGGCACTGAAACACTCAGTCTTGTGGGTGACCCCCACAACAGACTGGGACAAGCAGAGCGCTCAGCTGGGGCAATTAGCAGAACAATGAGATGTGTGTATTGATATCAATAGGCAGCCGCTCTTTGTCTAGCTCCTTCCTGCCAGTCTTGCTGTCGATATGTATGACTCAAATGCAAATGTTCATGCTTCCTGCTCTGACTGTGATGCAAATGTCCCATGCCTTTCATGTATTGTCTGTAACTGGGTATATAAGTGACTGAATATCTCATGCTCACTCTCTCGCTGACCACCACTTCTGACTACACGCATTGCCTGTATCTGCTGAGGAGAGCCTCCGGGCTCGCTCTGGCGCGCATGCACGGCACTGGAGTGAGTTCTCATGATAGTGGTATGATTAATAAACTCCCTTAAAACTCTCAGTTCGCTCCTTATTATTTCATGCTGCCACACTGGTGACCCCGAGAAAGCACACGCTTTGTGCAACGCAACCTTCTGGTCTGGACAGCCACACTGGTGACCCAACCAAGAAAAGAACACGCTGGCAGCCCCCGGCGGTGACTCTCCGACGACAAGCGAACGCAGCAGCCTGACGCAAATGATCTGCCCTCCCTTCTGCTGCAAGGAGACCTCGACGCAGAGCCACCACCAGGCGAACTCTCCGGAGATCATCCACGACTGGGAATGCTGCAGAAAGCGTCATGGTGCGACCCTCGCCTGAGATTGGGACATCCACGCTGGACCGGCCGAGGGACACAGAACGTTTTCTCCCTCTCACCACTCCTCCTCCCTCTCACCGCTCCAATGCATCTACACGAGCCCGAGGGACAAAGATCGTCTCCTTCCTCTCACCGCTCCAACACATCTGCACAAGTCCGAGGGACAAAGATCGTCTCCTCCCTCTCACCGCTCCAACGTACCATGACCCGGCACAAGCGAACGACGCAACAGCTTCAACAGGGATGAACATCGGCGCCAACGACACTGATCTCCAGCAAGCTCCCTGACCCTGACTCGCCTCTACAGCGGACCTGCCATGCACCGAACCCCGCACGCACACCGGGGGGTTATGAGGACAGCGCACCACGCACGGGACAATACTGGCTCCACACAGACCGCCATCGTCCTTCGCCGCTGCACACAAAACCTTCAGGGCTGCTCACACACCTGAAGCACGCACGCAGCTCGCTCACAGGATTTTGTAATGGTCTCAGCCACGGCGCACAAGGGAATTCAGCCGTCAGCTGTCCCCAAGGACTTTAGGACTGCACGCGCACCTAAAGTCAACACGCCAAGTCCCACACTGCTGCAGCTCCTTTTTTTTCTTCATGGCCGCGAGAGGAGTTAGAGACTAATTTTTCTTCTTACAGCTGCTGTGGACCTCCGCACATTCAACGGGACAGCCCCTCAACATCGCGGATCCACAGGCAATTTTTGCGCGGCCCAAACAAATTCGCTGTCCCGGGCCGGCACTTGCGACCCCCACCCCTCCTCCCTCCACCGCCGCCTGCAGCGAGCTTTCCCAGTAGCTCGCTCCCAAAGCCGGACTATCGAGGCCTCAGCTCCCCACTGAGCCCTCTGGGGGGGGAGTACTGTGGGTGACCCCCACAACAGACTGGGACAAGCAGAGCGCTCAGCTGGGGCAATTAGCAGAACAATGAGATGTGTGTATTGATATCAATAGGCAGCCGCTCTTTGTCTAGCTCCTTCCTGCCAGTCTTGCTGTCGATATGTATGACTCAAATGCAAATGTTCATGCTTCCTGCTCTGACTGTGATGCAAATGTCCCATGCCTTTCATGTATTGTCTGTAACTGGGTATATAAGTGACTGAATATCTCATGCTCACTCTCTCTCTGACCACCACTTCTGACTACACGCATTGCCTGTATCTGCTGAGGAGAGCCTCCGGGCTCGCTCCGGCACGCATGCACGGCGCTGGAGTGAGTTCTCGTGATGGCGGTATGATTAATAAAATCCCTCAAAAACTCACAGTTCGCTGCCTATTATTTCATACTGCCACAAGTCTAACCAATCAAATGCATCGTTGCACCACATTCACTTCCATGTTTACAGTGAGTATTGAGTTTATAGTTTACACTGAGTAACGGAACACATCTGCAAACAGAGTGTGTGATTTAAAAAAAACACTCACCTGCAAGGTATTCAACACCGTCCCTTCCTTTGTCTCCCACAGCCTGTCCATGGACGCCTTGCCACGTCTCTGTCCTGACCGCATGTGTGAAGTGCTGGGTTTGTGTTGAAAAACATGTGCCTGCCCCAAAAACACGACATTGCGGGAGCGCACGTGAGGAGAGAACACTACAGTACAGCCAGTGTTTGAATATTTGTACATCTTTAGAGGTCAAATCATTGCTACATCTGGTCAATGAGCTTTAAAACTGTTAATCTCCAGGGTGGACTGGAGCACCCCCCCTCCCTGCCGCCGTCCCGCTGTAAATGAAAGATGTGTGTGTGTGAAGACCGACATGCAGCAGACAGACAGGTAGGCATGGAAAGAGAGAGAATATTCTCTGTATTTTTTTTTTTTCAGAAAAACACAGACTCCAATAGCCAATACAGTGCAGCAGAATTTTTTTTTTTTTTTCTCTCCGCTCGGTACTGAGTGGTTGGGAACTGTAGGGAGTTTTCAAATGAAGGTGGTGCCAATAATTTCCAAATATCTACTCTTTAACATGTATTCAGTGCAATTTAGCTGTTGTAATGGATATTACTAACTAACTAACTAACCTGCACTTATATAGCGCTTTTCTAGTCACAAAGACCACTCAAAGCGCTTTCACTAGTACTAACCCTCTAGTCTAAGGGCCTATAGGAAACAGATATCTAGGGACAATTTAGAACAACCAATTAACCTAACGTGCATGTCTTTGGATTGTGGGAGGAAACCGGAGCCCCCGGAGTAAACCCACGCAGCACAGGGAGAACATGCAAACTCCACACAGAAAGGTTCCAACCCCTGCCAACCTGGGGATTCGAACCAGGAACCTTCTAGCTGTAAGGCAACAGTGCTAACCACTGCACCACCGTGCTGCCCATATTGTGTTAATGTTTGTATTTGCTGTTGCACAAGAGTTTTTCTGTACAGCAGAAGTTTCTGTTTAATTTACAAATCACTATAATAGGAAATTTTTGACAATCCTGTGCTTTTCTTGTATTGTTATATAGAATACCACTGCAGTAAACTGGAAAAAAGCATCTGCTTTAAAATTTGGAATTCTTCCCACAACTTTTAGTGCAGAAAACACTCTAAAAACATTGCAACTTTTATTGCAACTTTTTTTTAGAAAAAAAAAAAAGCTCAGGCGAATTCTGGCTTTTTGGCCCACAACAATCATAAAAACATCCCGCGAAATCCTGAAGGTGTGGAGAGCTTGAAAAGATGAAGCTGAGTTTATTTCTCAATTCAGGTTTATTCACATTCACGTATCTCCAACATCCTCTCAAACAGAAAAGAGACACATCCTCCCACATCTGTCCTTTTTATACCCGGGACATCAAAGTACAGAGTCACATTGTCTTTAAATCCCAAGACACAATACATCGTCCTCCAGGTCTTCTCCCCTCCACCTAAAACCCTGGTGGTCAGGAAATCTCTCAAGGCCATCTCTAAAGATCACATTTCGCACCGTCCTGTTATCCCCAGGAGACCCAGACCTATTGTTCATTCTGAGATGTGAGGCAACAGTAATATACATATGCAGCCTAAGCAACTTGCATATGTGTGCCACATGACCCCCCCCAAACGTCTAAGATGAAACAATACAACACAGTCTGCATATCATGATAAAATCACAAACATCAGTCCACATGCTGTTTGGGCTTCAATCGTCTTCCGAACTTGCTGTAAGTGGGCTTTACCACTCCCGCGGCGCCATCCTGCTGTGAATCTGCTATCTGAGGATGAGAACTGTTAGTCAATCCCTGTAGGAGCTCTGGGGAATGCTCCCTGGGAGGTCTGCCACATCGAGGAGCCCTCGCCAACTGCACAGCTTCGTCAGCCATCACAAAAACGGGTTTGAGTCTGTCTATGCCAATTGTTTCCCTTCTGCCCCCCAAATCTAGCAAAAAGTGCTTATCACCTGTTTCCAGCACTCTAAATGGGCCATCATAAGGCGGTCGCAGGGTTGGGCGATGAGCATCGTGTCTGACAAAAACAAACTCCGCATTTTTTAAAGCCTTAGGTACAAAAACGCGCGGAAAACTGTGATGAACGGGGCCAGGAAGCGTGCTCGCTCCCGTGTCGCTCAGTAACCGCTGAGCAGGGGGGCACTCTGGCGCAGGATTATCTGGGAGAAACTCCCCGGGCAGCCGGAGTGGCTGCGCAAACACCAACTCAGCTGGGGAGGCTTTTAAGTCCTCTTTAGGTGCAGAACGCAACCCCAATAAAACCCATGGTAGCCTGTTTACCCAATTTGCATCCGTAAGTGACACTCTGAGGGCTGCTTTCAATGACCTATGGAAACGTTCGCATAAACCATTAGCCTGGGGGTGGTACGCGGTAGTGCGGTGGATCGTTACCCCCAGGCTGCGGGCCATCGCTGACCAAAGCTCGGAAACAAATTGAAAACCTCTGTCGGACGTAATATCCGACGGAACTCCAAAACGCGCTACCCAAGCCGTTAAAAACGCGCGCGCCACCTCCTCGGCTGTGGTTGATGCCAGTGGGACCACTTCAGGCCAACACGTGGTGCGGTCCACCATTGTCAAAAGATGTGTGCACCCCTGTGACGGCGGGAGGGGGCCTACGAGGTCAACATGCACATGATCGAACCTCTTAGCCGGGATGTGAAACGGCTCTAAGGGGGCTTTAGTGTGTTTGTGTATTTTGGCTCGCTGGCAAGCCATGCAGGCTCTTGCCCACTCCTTAACGTGCTTGCGCAGGCTCGGCCACACAAACTTCTCTCCTACCATTTTGACCGACGCGCGCACCCCCAGGTGCGCCAGAGAATGAATCGAGTCAAAAACGCGGCGGCGCCACGCAGTCAGCACCACCGGACGACCGCGTCCGGTGGAGACATCGCAGATTAGGGGGGGCATACCATCTTGCAGCACCCTGCTCTCCAGCCTTAACCCTGTTGGTCCAGACTGGAGCGCGCACACGTCCGCATCGCTAACCTGATCCGCGGCCATGGCTGCATAATCTAACCCCACGCGGACTGGGGCCGCGCGTACTTCCGCGCCGCTAGCCTGCTCCGCGGCCATGGCAGTATAATCTACCCCTACTCGGACTGGAGCAGTTACGGCGCGCGAGAGACAGTCTGCCACTACATTAAGTTTACCCGCTACGTGTTGAATATCGGTAGTAAACTCTGAGATTGCAGCCAGCTGCCTCTGCTGCCGGCCTGACCACGGCTCCGAAACCTTGGCCATCGCGAAAGTCAGCGGCTTGTGGTCGACGAACGCAGTGAAACGACGACCTTCCAGCCAGAACTGGAAGTGGCGAATGGCCAAGTGGAGCGCTAACAACTCCCTGTTGAACGCACTGTATTTTCGCTCGGTATCGCGCAAAGTCCTGCTGAAAAAGGCAAGCGGCTGCCAAGCCCCGGCAACATGCTGCTCTACTACCGCCCCTATGGCCACGTCTGACGTGTCAGTAGTGAGCGCTATGCGGGCCGTTGGGTCTGGATGTGCTAACAACGCAGCGTTTGCCAGGGCTGTTTTGACCTCCGAGAATGTGCGCTCCCGCTCCGGGCACCATTCGATTGTATTTGTGGGTTTTTGGTTTTTTAGCGCAGCATACAGTGGTTGCATGAGCTGCGCTGCGCGGGGGAGGAAACGGTTATAAAAATTCACCATTCCCAAAAACTCTTGTAACGCTTTGACCATTTGTGGCTGGGGAAAATTTGTTACTGCGCGCGCTTTGTCAGGCAGAGGAACCGCTCCATCTGAGGAGACGCGGTGCCCCAAAAAATCAATCTGTTTCACCCCGAACTGACACTTCGCTGGGTTGATTATTAACCCGTGCTCTCCCAACCTCCGGAAAACTGCCGTGAGGTGATTTTCGTGTTCGTCTTCGGACGCGCTGGCTACCAAGATGTCGTCCAGGTAGACGGACACGAAGGGGAGATCGCGCAACACCGCGTCCATCATGCGTTGGAACGTCTGCACGGCGCCTTTAAGCCCAAACGGCATGCGCAAAAACTCGACAAGCCAAACGGGGTTATTACCACTGTTTTGGGTATGTCCTCAGCGCGCACTGGGACTTGATGGTACCTGCAAACCAAGTCTATTTTGGAAAAAACGCACGCCCCCGCCAAATGTATGGAAAAATCTTGAATATGCGGGATTGGGTAACAGTCGTGTGCTGTAGCGTTGTTCAACCTGCGGAAATCACCGCAAGGTCGCCACGAGCCATCAGCTTTAGGGACCATGTGAAGCGGTGAAGCCCATGGGCTCTTCGAACGCCGAATGATGCCCAACTTTTCGAGATTGGCGAACTCCTCACGCGCTATGGTCAGTTTAGCTGCATCCAAGCGCCGGGCTTTTGCAAAAACGGGGGGACCGGCTGTAGTAATAAAATGTTCCACTCCGTGTTTAGCCACGGCTGCTGAAAATGTGGGAACCGTAAGTGCTGGAAACTGGATGAGGAGTGTGTGGAACTTACCGCTTGCCATAGCGACGTTGGCTTGTGCTGTGGGCGGGGTCACTCGGGCTGCACAGGGAATAGAGTAAAAAGAGAGTGCATTAACCAAGCGTCTATTAGGAAGATCAACCAACAGCCCGTGTGAGCACAGAAAATCAGCACCTAACATGTTGAAGCTCACCGCAGCTATAATAAAAGTCCACTCAAATGTACGGCCGTGCAGGGACAGAAGCAGAGTCTTCTCACCGAAGGTCTTAATGCTCGAGCCGTTCGCCGCCGATGCTCCGTGACTCCCATGGCCTGCCAGCCGGTCAGCATAGGTTGGCATGATGAAACTCACTTGGGAGCCTGTGTCCACGAGGAATTGCCTCCCAGAACGCGCATCCGTCAAGTAGAGCAGCTTGTTCTGTTCCCCGAGGGCCGCGGCTGCTACCGACCCCCGGCTCTGGCGTTTCCCGAGCTCTTGAACTGACACGGTGGTATACACTTGCGTGCCCTCTCTGCGAAACGGCGATGGTAAAAACAGAGGTCGTCTCCTCCGCGATGTTTGGTCTTCACCGCCGCCGTTGTCGGTGGGTCTGCCTCCGCCGCCTCTGGCCCCCTGCCATCCCCGGCCGTCGGGCCGAGGTCTGTCGCTGCTGCGGTGGCCGTGTGCCGTCTGCTGGCATTGAGAATCCGCTGTGCCTCCTGGGCCAGCGCGCGGAAGTCCCGCTGGGCCAACAACTGTGAACCTGCCAGGGTCGCTCTCATTTCCGACGGTAGGGTTCTCAGGAAAATGTAGATGAAAAGGAAATCGTCGTCGTCTGAGCCTCTCAGCCTCAGCATGTCTTCCATCAGGTCAACAGGCGTGCTTTCTCCCAATTCGTTCAGGGCCAGGAGTCTCTCTGCTCTCTCCTGGGCTGAGGGAGTGAAACGCTGTATGAGCGCAGCCTTCAACCCGCCGTATTTGTTGTCAGCGGGTGGGCGCTGCACCAGGCTCTGCACATGTCGAGCTGTGCGGTTGTCAAGCTTTGCAATAACGTAGTAGAATTTTGTGTCATCGGCCGTTATTCCCCAGAGAGCGAACTGAGCTTCGGCCAAAAGGAACCAGGAGCACGGATTGTCCTGCCAGAAGTCTGGTAGCTTGACTGTGGCTGCGTTCACCTGGCTGGTTCCTGACGAGACCGGCTCGGGGGAATTACTTCTGCTCATGATACGTCTTAAGGTCACCAGTGTTGAGAGCGTGAAAAGATGAAGCTGAGTTTATTTCTCAATTCAGGTTTATTCACATTCACGTATCTCCAACATCCTCTCAAACAGAAAAGAGACACATCCTCCCACATCTGTCCTTTTTATACCCGGGACATCAAAGTACAGAGTCACATTGTCTTTAAATCCCAAGACACAATACATCGTCCTCCAGGTCTTCTCCCCTCCACCTAAAACCCTGGTGGTCAGGAAATCTCTCAAGGCCATCTCTAAAGATCACATTTCGCACCCTCCTGTTAGCCCCAGGAGACCCAGACCTATTGTTCATTCTGAGACGTGAGACAACAGTATTATACATATGCAGCCTAAGCAACTCACATATGTGTGCCACAAAGGGACTGATATAGAGGGGTTGCACTGACATCACACGAGTCACGTGTATTTTGTTTACTCCGCTATTTTGGACGGCAACACAAAAGGCTAACCAATCACCCACAAATGGCGCTTGCTCCTGCTGATCAACAGAGCTACAGCTTAGTGATTACACAAAACAGCTGGAGCAAGCAGTGTGTGCGGCAGCCTCAAAAGTCACATTTAATTCTAAAGAACCATGTTTTGGAGGAGACAGGTGCTGCACAACATTGTTGGTTTGACCAGCTGATCACCATCCGAGGATTAATAAAAATAATAAAGTAGTGTGTGCTGGCATTAAAGGGTACCTGTGGTGGTCGTGAAAAAAAAGATATTATATTGAGCCCCTGTCTCACGTTCTAGTTCAAGTTTAAGTTGAAATTCATGTTCAAAGCAATTTGATATAAATCCATTGCTGATGTGCTGGTTCAGCGATGTCAGCAGAACATGCGAGCAGCCATACTAGCGGCTACATGGCCTGCCAGGACGCTTCCTGTGACATAATATCGTTGGCACCGTGATCTGGATCAATATTGGCTGAGCCTGGAGTGCCCGGATGAGCAGTGGCTTTCGGGATATTCAAATTCAAACGTTTATTTCAAACTCAGGGTTCATATTAAATGCAGAACTAAAACGAGTAGAAAATAAATAAATAAATGCTTAAATTCAGCGGGTCATATCGTCTGATCTGAGCTCGTAACAGACGGCAGATGATTCGGCTCCTCCCTCGCCGCTATACAGAGCAGCAGACAGCAGGCAGCAGGCTCTTGTTACAACAAAAACATACAATGCGATATGGATATTGCAACATGGCGGAATGTAAAGCCTTTGGATGTCTCAATGATAAGCGAAAAAACAAAGATAATTATTTTATATTATTTTATACCGCCACAAACACTTCTTTTGTGTACCCAAACCCAGCTCACCTTGTCAGAAGATCATAGCGGAAAAGTGATTGCGCAATCTCGGAACAGAGCACAGACGTCTCCTTTCAGACGAAATTGCATTGTGTGTGAGGACCACTTCGTCACTTTAACCCTCAGAAGACCTTTCTGGCTCAAACCTGTAGCCATGTTGGACGAATTCTTCCTCAGTGTTATGTCCGTGGGTCTCTACTTTAGATTACCACTCGGAGGAACAAATACAAAGACACACACGGCTGCAGGTCATTAGCTTGCTCGTTTACTCAGGCATACGCATACATACACGTTTTGTTCAGTTCAATGAGCACACTCTTATACTATTGGCGATGCCACAGGATACAGCGCCCACCAATGGGGTGGCATATGCAAATGCAACTCATACAACTCATACAACTCCCATACATCACATCTCCTCCCCACTAAATGTTGTACTCACCCCCAAGATACACAGAACAAACAGCTTTTATTATTTTAAAAACACACACTAGCCTTGAGGCTGGGAGTAGATGGTCCCAAACCCCTGAGTCAGTCAAGGGTTTATTCTGCCCTTTTGGTGAGACGTGACTCTCTCATCTAATACATAAAAAAGGTCTCTTATTCAAAAATGTCCAATATATGTCTCTTAAAAGTATCTTAAACAAAGTTTATGGAACATAACGCTCTGGTGATCTAGTAATACGAGAAGGATATCTCCTACCAGTCTCTGGAGGTGATGTGGTGTTTCCCTCTGAGGTTACCTGAGGTAATGGTGAGGGGTCACTCACAGGAACCGGAGTAGCTGGTTCTGGAACAGTCTTTTCCAGCACAGGCAGGTCTGCTGAGATGCACGACGATGCAGCTCCACCGTCATCTGTAGAGGTATCCAATTCAACAACCCTGGCCAGCATCTGGTCCGCGTGTCGCCTCCAGTGCTGCGATGTGCCGATGTCGACGGTGTAGGATACAGGGCCAGTCTCAGCTGAAACAACCCCTGGTATCCACTTCTTCTCTCCTCTCCCGTAATTCCGAACAAGAACTGGATCTCCCACCTTGAACGTTCTGGCTTTTGCATGCATTCCTCGATACGCACACTGTGCCTCTTGTGCTTTCTCTACCTCTGATGTCACGCTAGGCTTCAGCAGGTCCAATCGAGATCGCAACTTGCGATGCATGAAAAGCATAGACGGGGACTCCTTCGTTGTAGAGTGTGGAGTGTTACGGTACGTGAGTAGAAAGGCGTCCAGTCGGTGTTGTATGGAAGTGGTTCCAGTGGAACGCTTCAGTGACTGCTTGAATGTCTGTACAAAACGTTCTGCAAGACCAATTGTTGATGGATGAAATGGTGCAGAGGGAATGTGCTTTACTCCATTGCCTTTCATAAAAGTGTCAAACTCGTGTGAGGTAAACTGAGGACCATTATCGCTCACTAACACCTCAGGAAGCCCATAGCGACTAAATAACCCTCGGAGCACCTGGATGGTGTTAGCCGTTGTGGTGGAACTCATGAGGTGCACCTCAGGCCATTTTGAATGGGCGTCTACAACCACCATAAACATTTAGCCTTGGAACGGCCCAGCAAAGTCAATATGAATTCTCTGCCACGGGGATCCAGGCCAGGTCCATGGGTGGAGTGGTGCTGGTCCCGGTGCTTTCTGTGTGAATTGACAGGACTGGCATGTTTTTGAGACCTGTTCAATTTGAGCGTCAATTCCGGGCCACCACATGTAACTGCGGGCGACAGCTTTCATTTTGACAACACCTGGGTGTCCAGTATGCAGTTCCGACAACAGTCGTGATCTCAATTTTGAGGGAATGACGACGCGCACACTCCACATAAGGCAACCTTGCTGGAGTGTCAACTCATCCCTCCGGCTGATGAATGGCGCCAATGTGCTGGCCACATCCTGGACCCTCGGAAAGCGACCTGTGGAGACCATCTCCAGGACTTGAGCAAGGACAGAATCACCCCTGCTCTCTCGGCAGATTTCTCGACAGTTCACAGGTAAGGCTTCTAGGTGTTTAATGTGAAAACTGTCCACAGTACTGATTCTCTCTCTTGATGATGTTGGTAATGGAAGGCGTGAAAGCCCATCCCCATTTCCATGACGAGCTGCCTCTCGGTACTGTATGGTGTAATTATGGGCAGCTAACAGGAGAGCCCACCGCTGCATTCTAGCAGCAGCCATAGATGGTGTGGCTTTGCACGGACTCAGAATAGTGGTCAATGGGCGATGATCTGTAAGGAGTGTAAACTACCTGCCATACAGATAATGATGGAATTTACGAACTCCAAATATAATGCCAAGCGCTTCGCGCTCAATGTGGGCATAATTGCGTTCTCCCTTATTCAGAGTCCTTGATGCAAAAGCTATGGGCCTCTCTTGTCCATTCGGGAAAATATGTGAGATGACACTACCTACACCATAAGGTGATGCATCACACGCCAGCCAAATGGGAAGTTGTGGATCATAATGGGTTAACACGCTTTGAGAGAGTAACTGCTCTTTTGCCTCTTTGAAAGATGCAGCACATTCAGATGTCCAATGCCATTGTTTTCCTTTGCACAGCAGAGTATTCAGTGGCCTTAGGATAGATGACAAGTTGGGGATAAATCTGCTGTAATAATTAATTAGCCCCAAGAAAGAACATAACTGACTCACGTCTGTAGGTGCAGGAGCCTCCACAATTGCCCTGACTTTCTCTGGTGCCTTGTGTAGACCCTGGGCATCAATGACGTGACCCAGATATTCCAGTGAATCCTTGAAAAATTCACATTTTTCCTTCCGTACTCGCAAACCGAATTCTTCCAAGCGCCCTAGGACTGCATCCAGATTTTTCAGATGCTGCACACGATCCTGTCCACTGACCAATATATCATCCAGGTAACAGTGAACGTTCAGCAGACCCTGGAGGACTTGGTCCATGGCACGCTGGAATATCGCTGGTGCTGAGGTAATTCCAAATGCCAGCCTGTTGTAACAAAACAGACCCTTAGATGTGGTTATTGTGAGATATTTTCTGGAATTTCCCTCTATCACCATTTGCAAATAGGCATGAGATAAGTCCAGTTTACTAAAATGTTGCCCCCCCCTGAAAGTGATGCGAATAGATCTTCAATGCGTGGAATTGGGTATTCCTCCACACACAGGGCAGGATTAACTGTGACTTTAAAATCCCCACATATCCTAACATCTCCCTTCTTTTTCACAACGGGCACAATGGGTGTTGCCCATTCACTGAATTTGACAGGGGATATAATGCCCTGCTCACACAATCGGTCAATTTCAGCCTCCACTTTTGACCTAAGGGCATAGGGAACGACTCTTGCTTGACAAAACCGTGGCACATGAGCCGGCTTCAGCGCTATGGCTGCTTCCATGCCTTTCAGAGTGCCTAATTCTTTTTTAAAGACCTCTGCATGTCTTTGTAGCACGCCCTCTAGCGTCTCCTCCCGGACCGTCTTTATTTCTCGCCAGTCAGTTCGAATCCTCCGCAGCCACTCCCGACCAAAAAGTGGGGGTGAACTTCCCCGAACCACATACAGTGGTAGTCTAGCCCTCTGCTTGTTCATCCTCACTGAAACGGTGATGACACCCTCTGCTGGAATCACCTAGCAGCACTGAATTACCACATACTGGGGGCTGATTTTCTGTGTGCACATGGTTTACTGGTTGATGTTGCAAACAGGCGCTTGGTTAATGCACTGTCCTTTGACTCTCTCCCCTGTATAGCTCAAGTGACCCAGCCAACAGCACAAGCCAACGTCACAGCTACAGGCGGTAAGTTCCACACACTGCTCACTCAGTTCCCAGCACTCACGGTCCTGACGTTTTCCGCGGCCATCGCTAAACACGGGGTGGAGCACTTTATCACCACCACCAGGCCGCCCGTTTTTGCAAGACCACGGCGCTTGGACGCAGCTAAACTGGCCATAGTGTGCGAGGAGTTCGCCAACCTGGAAAGGTTGGGCATCATCAGGCGCTCGAACAGCCCATGGGCTTCCCCGCTACACATGGTCCCTAAGGCTGAGGGATCGTGGCGACCGTGCGGGGATTTCCACAGGTTGAACAACGCCACAGCGCACGACCGCTACCCAATTCCCCACATACAGGATTTTTCCGTTCACCTCGCCGGAGCGCGCATTTTTTCCAAGATAGACCTGGTCCACGGTTACCACCAAGTCCCAGTGCGCGCTGAGGACATACCCAAAACAGCAGTAATAACTTCGTTTCGTCTATTCGAGTTCCTGCGCATGCCATTTGGGTTAAAAGGAGCAGCACAGACGTTCCAGTGCATGATGGATGCAGTGCTGCGCGATCTCCCGTTTGTGTTCATCTACCTGGACGATATCCTGGTAGCCAGTGCGTCCGAAGACGAACACGAAACCCACCTCACGACGGTTTTTCGGAGGTTGGAGGAGCACGGGTTAATAATCAACCCGGCGAAATGCCAGTTCGGTGTGACAGGGATTGATTTTTTGTGGCACCGCATCTCTCCGGAAGGAGCGATCCCGCTGCCCGACAAAGTGCGCACCGTGGCGGATTTTCCCCGGCCCCAGACGGTCAGGGCGCTGCAGAAATTTTTGGGGATGGTGAACTATTATAACCGTTTCCTTCCCCACGCGGCGCAGCTCATGCAACCATTGTACACCGCGCTCAAGAAACAGAAACCCGCAGATAGGGTCGAATGGACCCCGGAGCGAGAGCGGGCGTTCTCGGAAGTTAAAGCGGCCCTGGCAAACGTCACACTGCTGGCGCATCCAGACCCGACGGCCCGCATAGCGCTCACCACCGATGCTTCAGACGTGGCCATAGGGGCTGTTGTGGAGCAGCGCGTCGCCGGGGCTTGGCAGCCGCTCGCCTTTTTCAGCAGAACTTTGCGTGACAGCGAACGTAAATACAGCGCGTTCGACAGAGAGTTGCTGGCTCTCCACCTGGCCATACGCCACTTCCAGTTCTGGTTGGAAGGGCGCAGCTTCACCGCGTTCGTGGACCACAAGCCGCTAACATTTGCGATGGCCAAGGTTTCAGAACCGTGGTCGGGCCGGCAGCAGAGACAGCTGGCCGCGATCTCAAGAGTTTACTACCGATATTCAGCATGTGTCTGGTAAACTGAATGTAGTGGTGGACTGCCTCTCGCGAGCCGTGGTGGCCCTGGTCTGCGTGGGGATAGATTACGCAGCCATGGCCGCGGAGCAGATTAGCAATGCAGACGTGAACGCGCTCCAGTCTGGACCAACAGGGTTAAGGCTGGAGAGCAGGGTGCTGCAGGATGGCGCCCCCCCCCAATCTACGATGTCTCCACGGGTCGCCCGCGTCCGGTGGTCCCGGCCTCATGGCGCCGCCGCATGCTTGAGTCGTTCACACTCTGGTGCACTCAGGAGTGCGCGCGTCGGTCAAAATGGTGGGAGAGAAGTTTGTTTGGCCGAGCCTGCGCAAACAAGTGAAGGAGTGGGCTGCAGCCTGCGTGGCGTGCCAACGAGCCAAAGTACACAGACACACGAAGGCTCCCTTGGAGCCGTTTCGTATTCTGGCTAAGAGGTTTGACAATGTTCACGTGGACCTCGTGGGCCCCCTCCCACCATCACAGGGGTGCACGCACCTCCTGACAATGGTGGACCGCACCATGCGCTGGCCAGAAGTGGTCCTGCTGGCGGCAACCACGTCTACAGACGTAGCGCATGCTTTTTTAACAGCATGGGTGGCGCGTTTTGGAGTCCTGTCGGACATTACGTCCGACAGGGGCCCGCAATTTGTTTCCAAACTCTGGTCCGCGATGGCCCGCAGCCTGGGTGTTACAATTCACCGCACAACCGCGTACAACCCACAGGCCAATGGGTTATGTGAGCGTTTTCATAGATCACTGAAAGCGGCACTCAGGGCTTCATTGACGGATGCAAATTGGGTAGACAGGCTGCCATGGGTTTTATTGGGGTTGCGCTCCATGCCAAAAGAGGATCTGGAAGCTTCCCTGGCAGAGGTCGTTTTTGCGCAGCCACTACGGCTGCCCGGGGGATTTCTGCCAGATAATCCTGCGCCGGGCAGCTCCCCGTCTCAGCTTTTGCAGCGTAGCGCAAACACAGGCACACTGCCGGGCCCTGCCCACCACAGTTTTCCGCGTGTTTTCGTGCCTAAAACTTTGAAGAACGCGGAGTTCGTTTTCGTCAGACACAACGCCCACCGCCCTCCATTGTGTCCACCCTATGATGGACCGTTCAGAGTGTTGGAAACAGGGGATAAGCATTTTTTGCTAGACTTGGGGGGTAGGAGGGAAAAAATTGGCATAGACAGACTCAAACCTGCTTTCTTTGTGGCGGACGAGCAAGTGCTGTTGGCTAAGGCCCCTCAGCGTGGAAGACCCCCACGGAGAGCTCCCCAGGGAGACAATTCTCCAGAGCAGCCACACAGACAGAGCGAAGTGGCCCCCCCCCCAGCAACAGCCCACCCGCAGTCAGACACACTCCCAGCAGCCCCCCACCGGCACAGCAACACCGCGGAGGCGGTAAACCCCAGTTACAGCAGATACGGGAGGAGACGGAAGCCCAAGCAACATGTAGACTGATGTTCAATTGTTCTATCACAGCATGTGGACTGTTATTCTATTGTCCTATCTAAGATGCTGGGGGGGGGGGGGTGTAGCACCTTGTGTGAGCCAGATTATTTAGCATCTCAGACAGGAGACAGTGATAAGCTTGGGACAACAAAGAACAGGAGATTCCTGGTGAGATAGCAGGAAGGAGTCAGGGATGAAGGTTGTTGAATGCAGTGTGATGCAAATGTCATGTTGTGTGTGATGTAAATGCCATGAAACTTAAGGGGAGAGTTTCTGCTTGAGAGTTCAGTCTGTTCTGTGCTTGAAAGATGTGTGTAATAAATCGTCTGAAATGATTCCGCCTCTGATTTCACACACTCCATAATATAACACAAGAAAAGCACAAGATTGTCAAAAATTTCCTATTATAGTGATCTGTAAATTAAGCAGAAACTTGTGCTATACAGAAAAACTCTTGTGCATCAGCAAATACAAACATTAACACAATATCCATTACAACAGCTAAATTGCACTGAATGCATGTTAAAGAGCAGAGATTTGGAAATTATTGGCAGCACCTTCATTTGAAAACTCTTTACAGTTCCCAACCAGTCGGTACTGAGTGGAGAGGAAAAAATAAATTTATTCTGTTGCTCTGTATTGGCCATTGGAGTCTGTGTTTTTCTGAAAAAAATACAGAGAATATTCTTTCTCTTTCCATGCCTACCTGTCTGTCTGCTGTATGTCGGTCTTCACACACACACATCTTTCATTTACAGCGGGGGGGGGGGGGGGGGGGGGGGGGAATGCGTTTGTCTGTCCACACTGGAGATTCAGTTTTAAAGGTCACTGACCAGATGTAGTAATGATTATACCTCTAAAGATGTATAAATGTTCAAACACTGGCTGTAGTGTAGTGTTCTCTCCTCACGTGCACTCCCACGATGGGGTGCTTTTGGGCAGGCACATGATTTTCAACACAAACCCAGCGCTTCGTACACACGGTCAGGACGGAGACGTGGCGAGGCATCCATGGGCAGGTTGGGGGAGACAGAAGAAGGGACGGTGTTGAAAGCCTCACGGGTGAGTGTTTTTTTTTTAAAATCACACACTGTTTGCTGATGTGTTCCGTTACTCAGTGTAAACTATAAACTCACTACTCACTGTAAACACAGAAGTGAACACGGTGCAACGATGCATTTCATTGGTTAGACTGAGCATTTCAGCGCCAGTTAGAGACAAATTTGATTGGTGAAATTGGCAGAAGTTGACAAGGATTGGCCAAAATTGCGGGAAAGTTGCGGTGATTGGACAAAGTTGCAAGGTCGCACAATAGTTACACTGATTGGCTGATTTTGCATGAATTGGTGTGATCGCAACATCGCGAAATCCTGGAGGGACTGATATGTCATCTTTTTTGACGGCTAACTCCACAGCTAAGTCAGCTAGCCAACCTGCACAGCTTCTCTCCTCTCCCTCATTAGCAAAGTCAGCCGCTGCTGACTTTCAGGCCGCTATTGACAAAGGAAGGAAAATCTTGAATCGCTGGCAAATTTTCAGAAAGAATGTGAGGCAGCTATTTCAGCTCTGCAGCGAGTTGTTGATGAACACGGGAGAAAAATTTGAGACATGGAGGAATCCCTCACCAACACCTGTGACAGACTCACGGGGCTAGACGAGACAGTGACTCGGCTTACGAAGGAAAATGAGGCAATTAAGAAACAACTGGACCACTTGAGCAACTACACACGAAGAGAGAATATCCGCATTATTGGCTTGGGCGGTGCGGTGGAGCAGTGGTTAGCACTGCGGCAGCACAGCAACTCACCCTTGGCTGTGGGATCCCTGGTTCGATCTCAGCCCCTGACCAACAGTGATCTGTGTGGAGTTTGCATGTTCTCCCCATGTCTGCGTGGGTTTACTCCGGGAGTTCTCCGGTTTCCTCCCACAGGCCAAAAACATGCAGGTTAGGTTAATTGGAGACTCTAAAGTCGCCGTAGGTGTGAATGTGTGTGTGAATGGTAAAGGGATAGCGCCGTACCATGGCTGCTTCATCCATCCAGGTGGATGCCCTCAATTTCCCCTCTGGGGATCAATAAAGTATACAAAAAAAAATCAAATTATCCGAGTCTGCGGAATTGCCAGATCCAGCTAACTTTATCAGTGGTCTTCTTCGTGAAGTTTTTGGTCCAGCTGCTTTTGAGATGCCAATTATCATTGACTGCATCCACCGGACTGCTGTACCCAGACCTTCAGTGGCGGGGGACAGGCCAAGGCCACTTCTGGTCCGGATGCAAAGCTACAGGGTCTGAGGGCTAATACTGCGTCTCACCGGCCGCCACGATGGACCGATTTTGTACCAAGGCAATTGGATCCACTTCTTCTCAGACATCAGCCCGGAGGTGGCCCGGCTCCGCTTCTCCTTTAACACAATGAAGCACAGGCTTGATCAAGCTAACATCTCTTTTCATCGTTATCACTCCGCTCGTCTGGTCTTCATGTGGAACAATGATCGGGTCAGCTTTACAAGCCCTTCAGAAGCGCTTGAGTTCATTAACGAACATTCAGTATACTGACTTTGACAACCACGGGGGACTCCGCTGATACTGCAGATGAATGACTCTCAGGTACTGCAGATACTTTTTACACCATAAGTTCAAAGTGTTTTGAGCCTAGAGTTATTTTTAAACATTAAATATGTTAAGCTTCAGTGCTCTGATTGTTTGTGTGATTTTATTGCACATTTTATTGTAATGGTATCCCTTGATAATTATACTAACTGGAATATTGTTAATATGCTGCCACTTATCCCGAATTATTTGGGGTTTGGACTATTTAGAGATTTTTCACCCCCTCTCTTTCTCTAGTTCATAATAGCCTTACTATTACAAGACTGTCTTTGAGGGTGTCCTAGCTTCATTATAAGTTTTCCACTCCCCATTGTTCTTAATCGTTTTTCTTTTCTTGTTTTTCCCGTCATTGTGCTTTTTGTATAATTATTTTGTTTGATCACCACGACGACTTGTAATCCAATTAGTCAAGTTTTCTTTCCCGATTCTTTTATTTTAATTCCTTTATAATTGTCTGTATTTTCTGTTATTATTCATAGATTTGCATGAGTTTGCATCCTTTTTTTTAAAAAAAAATTATTATTCAGCAGGATGCTGTTAAGTATATGTCCTACTATGTACAAGCATACAACTACTGTGTTTTACAGGGTGGGTCACCTTCATCTTACTGAATGAGATGAATAGCTTGGAGGTTCTGTTTTTGTTGTTGTTGTTGTT
Organism: Pholidichthys leucotaenia; assembly: GCA_020510985.1. Classification (NCBI taxonomy): domain Eukaryota; kingdom Metazoa; phylum Chordata; class Actinopteri; order Cichliformes; family Pholidichthyidae; genus Pholidichthys; species Pholidichthys leucotaenia. The sequence goes on from CM035843.1 coordinate 133,735,857, forward strand.
GTTGTTTTTTTCATTTCTTTGAATGTGTGTATGTGTGTGCACACGTATGTATGTGCCCCCCACCAAAAAAAAAAAAAAAAACAATCCCCAGTTGTTATTCCTGCTTTTCCCTGGCGAGAGGAAAAAGTGTAAAAGGGGCAGCGCGGTGGCGGAGTGGTTAGCACTGCGGCAGCACAGCAACTCACCCTTGGCCGGGGGATCCTGGGTTTGATCCCAGCCCCTGACAAACAGTGATCTGTGTGGAGTTTGCATGTTCTCCCCGTGTCTGCTTGGGTTTACTCTGGGATTTCTCTGGTTTCCTCCCACATGCCAAAAACATGCAGGTTAGTTTAATTGTCATCGAACTGGGGATTCTAAATTGTCCTTAGGTATGACTGTGAGAGTGAATGGTTGTCTGTCTCTCTGTGTTGGCCCTGCAATGGACTGGCGATCTGTCCAGGGTGTATCCTGCCTCTCGCCCAGAAGATGCTGGGATAGGCTCCAGCCCCCCCGCGACCCAAAAAGGATAAAGCGGAAGAAGATGGATGGATGGATGGATGTTAATGGTCTAAATAATCCTGTGAAATGAAAGCGAGTTCTTGACCATCTTCATCATCTGAATGTGGGCATTGCCTTTTTGTAGGAGACACACCTTCGCACTCTTGACCACTTTAGGATCAGGAAAGAATGGGTGGGGCAGCTCTTCCATTCAAACTCCCACTCCAGAAGCAGAGGTACCGCAATCCTCATCCATAAAGATGTTCCCTTTCTTGTCTCCAACTTTATTTTAGACCCTAATGGTCATTACATCGTGGTCTTTGGTACTCTTTATAATGCTGCCCTTGCACTTGTTAACATTTATGCTCTGAACTGGGATGATGTCAATTTTTTAACCATTTTTTCAGCTCCATCCCAAAGTTAGACAGACACCACCTCATTCTTGGTGGTGACTTTAACCTAGTTTTAGATCCTAGTCTCGACCGCTCTTCTAACAAACCCTGTCCCATCTCAAAATCATCCGAAGCAATTAAATTATTTGAATGATCATGAATATGTTGACCCTTGGGGTTTTAAATTCCCATCCTCAAAATCCTATTCTTTCTTTTCACCTGTACATAATTCTTTTTCCTGAATAGATTATTTTTTTATTGACACCTTTTTACTTGGCTCAATGAAAGCCTGTGACTATGAAGGTATCGTTATCTCAGACCACATACCCCTTAAATTTCAGCTTGCTATACAGGAAAATATGTCACCTAGACCCTGGCACTTCAATCCTCTTTTTCTTTCAGACCCTAATTTTCTATCTTATTTAACAGACAAAACTGATTTATTTCTTGAAACTAATTCTATTTTGGACACTTCAGCATCTATTCGCTGGGAAGTGTTAAAGGCTTATTTGCATGGACAGATAATCTCCTTTACTTCTCACACTAACAAGCATCACAAAAGTAAAATTTCTGAGCTCACCTCCTCTATTCTCCACCTGGACCATCAGTATGCAATAAGCCCCACACTGGGGCTCTTAAACAAAGGACAATCTTAAAGACTGAATTTGACCTCTTAACAACTCAACATGCAGAGGAATCTCTTCTTAAATCTCAGCAAAAAGTATTTGAAGATGGGGACAAACCTACCAGGCTTTTAGCTCAACAACTTCACAAAAAATTGTTTCAAGAATTATTTCGGCAATTAAAACATCCTCTGGCCCTACTATCTCAGACCATAGGTGTATCAATAATGAGTTAAAAAGTTTTTACCCTAAGTTATATACATCTGATTCTCAACGTGACCCAAATCTATTTACTTTTTTAATAATTTGAACATTCCTCAACTTAATCCAGTTGATGTTGCATCACTTGAAGAAACGGTCACCCCGAAACAATAAAAACTTCAATTTTATCTTTGCAGAGTGTGAAGACTGCAGGGCCTGATGGCTTCCCAGTCAAATTCTATAAGAAATTTTGTAACAAGCTCGTGCCTCTCCTACACGCAATGTATATGGAGTCATTTCAAGTAAAAGCGCTCCCCCCAACTTTATATCAAGCCACCATTTCACTTTTATTAAAAAAGGATAAAGACCCCCTGTACGCCTCTTCTTATCGACCAATAAGCCTTCTTAATCAGGACTTCAAAATTCTGGCCAAAGCTCTTGGTCAGAGTTTAGAATTAATCCTCCCCTCTATTATCTCCGATGATCAGACCGGCTTCATCCGTAACAGACAGTTATTTTCTAATGTGCGCAGATTACTCAACATTTTACAGACTCTCTCTGTGCACTCTGATCATGAGGCTGTTATTTCACTCAATGCGGAAAAGGCCTTTGACCGTGTCGAGTGGGATTACCTCTTCTTCACATTGGGCAAATTTGGCTTTGGCCCTAATTTCATCTCATGGTTTAAGCTGTTATATACTGTACATCACCTATGGCCTCCATTCTTACCAACCAGCTAATGTCTGACCATTTCCACTTACATAGAGGCACGAGACAGGGGTGCCCTCTGAGCCCCCTCTTGTTTGCTATTGCTATAGAACCTCTTGCTGTAGCATTGAAATAGCACAATAGGATAGAGGGAATTGTCCGGGGTGGTTAGGTACATACAGTCTCTCTTTATGCGGATGACGTCATTCTTTTTATCACAAACCCTACCATGACTCTCCCCCATGTCTTTTCGACACTCAGTGCTTTTGGAGCTATTTCTAGCTATAAGCTTAATTTGCAGAAAAGTCAGTATTTGTCTTCTTCCTCCACTCTCCTAATCAATGTACCTTTTAAAATTGTGAAGAATTCTTTTCATTACCTTGGCATAACTATTACTAGGCCATATTCAAAACTTTTCCAAGGTAATGTCACCCCCCCCCCCCCACACTTCTTGAACATTGTAAATCCGACTTTGCAAGATGGGCTGCCCTTCCGCTTTCTTTAATTGGCAAACTTAATTCAGTGAAAATGAATACCCTTTGGTGACACATGGGGAGTGCATAATTGTATAGCATCTTAGACAAGAACAAAGAGCAGAGTTTCCCTGGGAGATAACAGGGAGGTGTGAAGGATGAATGCAATGTGATCTTTTGTGTGTTAGAAACTTCTGGAAGGATGTTAAAGGATTAAGGAAGTGAATGCAATGTGACCTTTTGTGTGTTAGAAGCTTCTAGAAGAATGCCATGCTTTTTAAGAGGAGAGTCTCTGCTGAGTATTCATTCTGACTATGCTTCTGTGTGAGATGTGTAATAAACTGTCTGAGTCAAATCCACCTCATTATTTACACGCTCCACACTGGTGACCCAAGACGAATCATGGAACACGGCGAAAGATCCCCAGAGCCAGCCTCGTTGGGAGCCCCCAGCCAAGCATATGCTGTTGCAATCAAGCTACCGGATTTTTGGCAGCACAATCCGCGCTCCTGGTTCCACCTAGTTGAGGCGCAGTTCACCCTCCGGGGGATATCGGCGGATGACACGAAGTTCCACTATGTTGTCGCAACGCTCGACGCCCGCACGGCTCAGCACGTGGAGAGCCTGCTCGATCACCCACCAACCAACGACAAGTACGGCGTGCTGAAGGCTGCACTCATCCAGCACTACACACTCTCGGATGGTGAGAGAGCAGAGAGACTCCTGATGTGGACTGGGTTAGGAGATGGGTCGGCCATTGACCTGATGGAGAAGATGCTGAGATTAAAGGGCACGGATGACGACCATTTCATTTTTACCCACCTCTTCCTTCGGAACCTTCCGTTAGCGACGAGAGCGACCCTGGCCAATTCGCCGTTGCTGGCCAAGCGGGACTATCGTGCGCTGGCCTGAGAAGCAAACCGGATCATCATCGCCAGCAGAGAGTTCACAACCATGGCGGCAGCGATGAAGCTCGGCGCAACGGCCGGAGGAGGCAAGGAGCCATCGACGGCAGCAGCAGAGCCACCGACGACAGCAGCAGCGGGGGCCAAAGAACGCGGGGGAGACACCCTTTGTTTCTACCACCGCCGCTTCGCAGAGAGGGCATGCAAATGTATACTAAATGGGCTGCACGGTGGCGCAGTGGTTAGCACTGCGGCAGCACAGTTTACCCTTGGCCGGGGGATTGTGGGGATCGTGGGATCATGGGTTCGATCCCAGCCCCCGACCAACAGTGATCTGTGTGGAGTTTGCATGTTCTCCCCGTGTTGCGTGGGTTTACTCCGGGATTTCTCCGGTTTCCTCCCACATGCCAAAAACATGCATGTTAGGTTAATTGGCTGTTCTAAATTGTCCCTAGATATTTGTTTCCTATAGGCCCTTGAATAGAGGGTTAGTATTAATGAAAGCGCTTTGAGTGGTCTTTGTGACTAGAAAAGCGCTATATAAGTGCAGGTTAGTTAGTTAGTTAGTAGTATACCACCGTGCCAGTTCAAGCACTCAGGAAACGCCAAGACCAGGGGTCGGTAGCAGCCGCGACCCTCAGGGAGGAGAACAAGCTGCTCTACTTGACGGACGCACGCTTGGGGAGGCATTTCCTCGTGGACACCGGCGCCCAGATGAGTTTCATCCTGCCGACCTACGCCGACCGGCTGGCAGGATCTAGCGGCCCCAAGATGGCAGCAGCAAACGGCTCGGAGATTAAGACCTTTGGTGAGAGGACTCTACTCCTGTCTCTACACGGCCGTACATTTGAGTGGACTTTTGTCATAGCAGCATTGAATTTCAATATACTGGGGGCTGATTTTTTGTGCACACATGGTTTGTTGGTGATGTCGCTAACAGGCGCCTAGTTAATGCACTGTCCTTTGATTCTATCCCCTGTATAGCTCGAGCGTCCCGGCCAACAGCACAAGCCAACGTCACAGCTGCATGCGGTAAGTTCCACACACTGCTCACTCAGTTCTCAGCACTCACTGTCCCGACATTTTCGGCAGCCATCGCTAAACATGGGGTGGAGCATTTTATCACCACCACCGGGCCGCCCGTTTTTGCAAAACCTCGGCGCTTGGACGCAGCTAAACTGGCCATAGCGTGTGAGGAGTTCGCCAACCTGGAGAGGCTGGGCATCATCAGGCGTTCAAACAGCCCATGGGCTTCCCCGCTACACATGGTCCCTAAAGCTGAGGGTTCGTGGCGAACTTGTGGGGATTTCCGCAGGTTGAACAACACCACAGCGCACGACCGCTACTCAATTCCTCACATTCAGGATTTTTCCATTCATCTGGCAGGAGCGTGCGTTTTTTCTAAAATAGACCTGGTCCGCGGTTACCACCAAGTCCCAGTGCACACCGAGGACATACCCAAAACAGCGGTGATAACTCCGTTCGGTTTATTCGAGTTTTGCGCATGCCATTTGGGCTTAAAGGGGCTGCACAGACGTTCCAACGCATGATGGATGCAGTGCTGCGCGATCCCCCTTTCGTGTTCGTCTACTTGGACGATATCTTGGTAGCCAGCGCGTCCGAAGACCAACACGAAATCCACCTCACGACGGTTTTTCGGAGGTTGGAAGAGCACGGGTTAATAATCAACCCAGCGAAATGTCAGTTCGGGGTGACGGGGATTGATTTTTTGGGACACCGCGTCTCTCCCGAAGGAGCAGTACCGCTGCCTGACAAAGTGCGCGCAGTAGCAGATTTTCCCCGGCCGCAAACGGTCAGGGCGCTACAAGAATTTTGGGGAATGGTGAATTTTTATCACCGTTTCCTTCCCCGCGCAGCGCAGCTCATGCAACCACTGTACGCCGCGCTCAGAAAACAGAAGCCCGCGGATAAGGTCGAATGGACCCCGGAGCGAGAGCGGGCGTTCTCGGAAGTCAAAGCAGCCCTGGCAAATGCCGCATTGCTGGCACATGCAGACCCAACGGCCCACACAGCGCTCACCACTGACGCTTCAGATGTGGCCATAGGGGCGGTCGTGGAGCAGCGCGTAGCCGGGGCTTGGCAGTCACTCGCCTTTTTCAGCAGGACTTTGCGCGACAGTGAACGTAAATACAGCGCGTTCGACAGGGAGTTGCTGGCTCTCCACCTGGCCATTCGCCACTTCCAGTTCTGGCTGGAAGGGTGCAGTTTCACCACGTTCGTTGACCACAAGCCGCTAACATTCGCGATGGCCAGGGTTTCAGAACTGTGGTCGGGCTGGCAGCAGAGACAGCTGGCCGCAATCTCAGAGTTTACTACCGATATTCAGCATGTCTCGGGTAAACTGAATGTAGTCGCAGACTGCTTCTCGCGCGCCGTAGCGGCCCCAGTCTGTGTGGGGATAGATTACGCAGCCATGGCCGCGGAGCAAGTTAGTGACGCGGACGTGCGCGCGCTCCAGTCTGGACCAATAGGGTTAAGGCTGGAGAGCAGGGTGCTGCAAGACGGCATGGCGCCCCTAATCTGCGATGTCTGCACGGGGCGCCTGCCTTCATTCTTTGGCGCACCCGGGAGTGCGCGCATCGGTTGAAATGGTAGGAGAGAAATTCTTGAGGCCGAGCCTTCGCAAACAAGTGAAAGAGTGGGCAGCAGCCTGCATGCCGTGCCAACGAGCCAAAGTACACAGACACACGAAGGCTCCCTTGGAGCCGTTTCGCATCCCGGCTAAGAGGTTTGACCATGTTGACGTGGACCTCGTGGGCCTCCTCCCACCATCACAGGGGTCCACGCACCTTCTGACAATGGTGGACCGCACCACGCGCTGGCCAGAAGTGGTTCCACTGGTGGCAACCACAGCCGAGGAGGTGGCGCGCGCGTTTTTAACAGCATGGGTGGCGCGTTTTGGAGTCCCGTCGGATATTACGTCCGACAGAGGCCCTCAATTTGTTTCCGAACTCTGGTCAACAATGGCCCGCAGCCTGGGTGTCACAATTCACCGCACAACCGCGTACAATCCACAGGCTAATGGGTTATGCGAACGTTTTCATAGGTCATTGAAAGTGGCTCTCAGGGCGTCACTGACGGATGCAAATTGGGTAGACAAGCTACCGTGGGTTTTATTGGGGTTACGTTCTGCGCCTAAAGAGGATCTGGAAGCTTCCCCGGCTGAACTCGTTTTTGCGCAGCCACTTCGGCTGCTCGGGGAGTTTCTTCCAGATAATCCCGTGCCGGGCAGCTCCCCGTCTCAGCTGTTGCAGCGTAGCATAGACACAAGCACGCTGCCGGGCCCTGCTCACCACAGTTTTCCGCGCGTTTTTGTGCCTAAAACTTTGAAAAACGCGGAGTTCGTTTTTGTCAGACACGATGCCCATCGCCCTCCACTGCGCCCACCTTATGATGGACCGTTCAGAGTGCTGGAAACAGGGGACAAGCATTTTTTGCTAGATTTGGGGGGTAGGAGGGAAAAGATTGGCATAGACAGACTCAAACCCGCTTTTGTGGTGGCGGACGAGCAAGTGCTGTTGGCGAGGGCCCCTTGGCGTGGAAGACCCCCACGGGGAGCTTCCCAGAGAAAAGATTCCCCAGAGCACCCACACGGACAGACTTTTACCCCTCAAACATCAGCCCCCCAGCATGACAGCGCCGCGGAGGCGGTGAATCCTGGTTACAGCAGATACGGGAGGAGACTGAAGCCCAAGCAGCATGTGGATTGATGTTTAATGATTTTACCACAGCATATGGACTGTCATTCTATTGTTCTATCCAAGACGCTCGGGGGGGTCGTTTGGTGACACATGGGGAGTGTATAATTGTATAGCATCTTAGACAAGAACAAAGAGCAGAGTTTCCCTGGGAGATAACAGGGAGGTGTGAAGGATGAATGCAGTGTGATCTTTTGTGTGTTAGAAACTTCTATTCTGGAAGGATGTTAAAGGATTAAGGAAGTGAATGCAATGTGACCTTTTGTGTGTTAGAAGCTTCTAGAAGAATGCCATGCTTTTTAAGAGGAGAGTCTCTGCTGAGTATTCATTCTGACTATGCTTCTGTGTGAGATGTGTAATAAACTGTCTGAGTCAAATCCGCCTTGTTATTTACACGCTCCACAACCCTCCCCAAATTTCTTTACCTGTTTCAATGTCTTCCTATCTTCATTCCACGCTCATTTTTTAAAACACTGCAACAATTAATCTCTGGTTTTATTTGGTGGGGGGGCAGCAAGGATACGTAAAGAATTTCTTGAGAGGCCTAAGCATCGGGGAGGTCTTTCCCCACCTAATTTTCAATACTACTATTGGGCTGCTAATCTGAGTAACATGTCTTTCTAGCTTCTTCCTCCAGATAATACAAACCATCCGGCATGGGTTAACATTGAGTCCTCACTGTGTCATCCCTACTGTCCTCGGAGTGTCGCTTCCTCTTCCGGTCTCCATTTCCAAAAAGAACGTGGTGGTATGGCATTCGTTAAAGATTTTGAGGCAGTTTAAGTTGACCCTTGGTAGACATGGCATTTCTCTATTCTCCCCTATTCTGGATAACCCCTTATTCCCTCCTGCCACTCATTCCTCTTCTTTTTTTAGCTGGGCTGCCAGGGGCATACAGAATCTCCGGCACTTGTACATAGATAATACTTTCGCCAGTTTCACCCAGCTTGCTGTTAAATTTAACTTACCACGCAGTCACTTCTTTCAATATCATCAAATAAGGGAGTTGGTCAGAAAGAAGTTTCCCACTTTCCCACTCTACCCACCTGAAACTCACCTGGACCATATCATGACCAAGTGCTTGCAGTCTCAGAGGAGGAGGCTCGCTAAAATATATGAATATACTGTAGTATTTCAATTAATACACCTTCGTTAGCTATCGTTAAACAACACTGGGAAGATGAGCTTGGTTTTGACGTTGAGGATGTTATTTGGGACACGGTCCTTAAATGTGTACACTCTTCATCTATTTGTGCACATCACAGTTTGATCCAGTTTAAAGTATTGCATCGTCTCCATTATTCCAAATCTGTCCTAGCTAAAATATATCCGAACACAGACCCCCTGTGTGATAGATGCAAACTAGTGCCTGCGATCCTTTATCATATGTTTCGGGGATGTTCTGAGCTAGATCATTTCTGGTCCTCATTCTTTAGTTTATTGTCTAGAATATTTAAGAAAAATATCTCTCCTTCCCCCAGACTGCTATTTTTGGTGTACCCCCAACAAACACATCTACAACTTTCCAAAAGAATAAGGCTCTCGCTTTTGCATCCTTACTAGCACAACGATTAATATTTTTGAATTGGAAAAACGCTGCCCCGCCCGCCCACACTCACCTCATTCATAATATTATGTCTAATCTTAAAGTGGAAAAGATTTGATAAACTGTAAATGGTGCCCTCCGGGACTTTCACAGCATTTGAGACAGCTTTATAAACCTTGTGAAAGAGATGGATGGTCTACAATTAGACCAAAGGACATTCAGCAGTCTGTTTACTCTGATATGCATTGATAATATTTCACCTTTGTTCATGCAACTGGCGACACCCCCCATGTGTGTCCTGTCTCATGTGGTGTTGATTGTTTTTATGAATGAGTGGTGTGTACAGGGGTTTTGTTTTTTGTCATTATTTTTGTTGTTGTTGATGTTTTTCTGTAATTTTATTATTTTTCTCTTCTCTGTTTTGTTCAGGGTTTACCAATGTTTGGGGTGTTGATACATTGTGGATTCTCTGTTTTACATTCTGGCTATGTCTTTGTCCTATGAATGTATAGTACTAATCCTGTATGTACAGCCAAGAAAATTCAATAAAAATACTTAAAAAAAAGACTGTCATTAAAGGCAGAAGACAGATGGTGGGAACAAAATCCATGATGCACATTAGGGTGAACTCAGGCTGATGGAAATAATTTGCATTTATACAGCCATGATATATGATCTAAATGAGCTCATTGGTTTGGTTACAGGCATTGGTGAAATAAGTGAATTAAGTGTTTTAGGTGTTAGTTGCCTGGTCATTTTAAAAGTATACTTGTCAAATATAAGAATTTATACTTACATTTTTGAAGAGAGGAAATAATATCTCTCCCCTCCTCCCTTTCCCTCAGCTGTACCCACAGCTGTTCTGCATATTTCTCCTGTGTGATATTATTCAGAGCAGGAGTGAAAATACTTTCATGACTTGCTCTGTTGTACAGCATTCACACGGGTAAATTTATTTATTTATTTATCCCGATATGGTGACTGTATACAGTCACTGCAGCTGTGCTTTGAGCGCTGTGCTGCTGAGCCTGATGCTTAGTTTACCAGTGGAGTTAACCAGAAAATCCATGACGGATACCGGTTATTAATGAGTAACCCCAGACTTAGTCAAAGAAATATCTTCTTAGAATTGGCAAATTTACCACGGTACTGACACTGGATATGGTGACTCTCTGCACTCCAGTGCACCACCCCCCCCCCCAAAAAAAAAAGATGAAAATGACATTCTTTAAAAGCACTGAGTCCAATCACAACTGTATAGAAAAATATTTAAAATTTTAGAAGCTAAAAGTATAATTCAGGTTTCTGCATCTGATCAATTAGATTTTCTGCTTAAATCCGCTGTTTTGGCTGCAGTGATATAAATGCATATGGAACATTTATAACTACTAAAAGCTGCCTCTTTAATCTTTAGAATAAATTGTTAAAACACTCACATAAATCAAACTCAAGGCAAGCTGATCACTGCTCAATATAACCTGATATGATCAAATAATTCTGCATTGTGTCAGATCTGTCATGAGATTTGAATAGGCATGATCATGTTCTGTTATGAATGCCCCTCCGGGGCAGAAAAACAGACTCAGGCGCTGGACTGCAGTGGTGACATTTATTAACAGAAACAAACAGAAGAGTCCAAAAAACTGTGCATGAAACACAAAAATGCAAACAATGGTAAACTTACAGACTGTGGCACTCCAGAGCTGGAATAGCTTTGGAGGAGATGAGGAGTAACTTGGAGGATAAGTCCATTCAAGTCCAAACAGGAATCAATACTGCCGCAGTGAGAGGAAGAGCAGGCAGTGAATAAATAGGGGAAAACAAATGAGCGGCAGGTGCATGCCCCTTGATTGAGCAGGTGACCTGATTGCGTAACTGCTCACAGCTGGAACGGCAGGAGGGCAGACAGTGAGCAGCTGTTGGGTGTCTGGAGAAAGAGGAAGGGCTCTAGTCATAAACCAAAATATATACAGAAACTAACAAAATCATACTAACAGTCATTCAATAAAATGAAAGTCTGAGCTCAAAGGAAACATGCTCTCAGACTCATGACACGTTCAGATTGATACCAAATTTTGCATTGAATTGGTGTAAGACCATTGTTCTGTTAGATAAATTAGGACCATTGTTTTCAAATTATGATCTTATAAATCTGTATTTATGGTACTACATAGTGTGGTATAGAGTTTTTGCGTAGGCTCGTAAAATTCACGTGACTCGCGGGGGTAAACATAAACACGCCGTAGGTGCCGCCATCTTGGATGGCAAGAGCAGCAGTTGCACTGTGACAACCCAGGCGTAACTTGTACTGTTTAGCGATCAGAATGAGTGAGGAGAACACACAGTCACAGTCTGACATAATAACATCCTATCATCCTCTTCAACAACTGACACTGTGGCCTCTGACACTGTGTCTGCGATGTCTGTGTCACATTCAGTGGAGTCATTGTCAGCAGTCATAACAGCAGACAAGTGTTTTTAATCTTGCTCCCGTGCGCTCCTCTGGTGTGCCGAAATGCCTCAGTTGAACGGAGGTGGCGGGTGTGGGGTAACAGCTGGAGCAATTAGCAGAACAATGACTGCCAGTAATCTGCTCAGCGGGGATGATTTGGGGGCAAACGATGAGATGATATCTTTCAAAGACGAAGGGGAGCAGGAGGAAAAGATATTGGAAAACGTGTCAGCGGAAAGGGATGTGGATGATGTGAAGTCTTTGCTGATGAACGAGTCGGAAAACAACAGCAGCTCCTCGGACTAGGAGGTGAGTGAAGCGCGCTGCATGTTTTTTTTTTTTTTTAAAGGCTCTCCACGGCGCGCCGCGTTAAAACGTACCTGATTTTATGCACAATAGTTTTCTCCCCTTTCATGTGTGCATTGTCCTTTGTAGCAAGCAGAGAGGCGCCCCCAAACCAGACCCGACTCACAAAGTTTTTGTTTTTTTTGTTACTTATTTGTACCTGTAGGTAGATTTGGTTTGCAGTCTGGTGACAAGCCACTGGCCGCTGCGTGCGCGAGCGCCCTAAACCTACATGTTTTTGGTATGCGGGAGGAAACCGGAGAAATCCCGGAGTAAACCCACGCACACGGGGAGAACATGCAAACTCCACACAGCTCACTGTTGGTCGGGGGCTGGGATCGAGCCCACGGTCTCATGATCCCCGCGATCCCCCGGCCGAGGGTAAACTGTGCTGCCACAGTGCTAAACCACTGCGCCACCGTGCAGCCCGTTATGAGAAAGCGAGAGATTACGTCAGTGAAGGTAATTATTCAAAAATCCAACTTTTTTTTTTTTTTTTTTGCATTTCACACCGGCCATTTAATTCCCCGCTTATCCCCTTATCAGGGGGAACAACAGGAGTACACCATTTTGCCGAGTTTGTAGGTACACGTGAGCTATGTGGTTTGTTTTACCCTGCTGCTGCTGTTTCTTGCCATCCAATATGGCGGCACACTCTAACGGGCCAGTTCGGCACGCCCCCTGACGTCATATGCAAAAACTCAATTGGGATTTTACACCCTTATTAAATTAATAAATTAATTAATTAATTTAATTAATTAATTAAATTACCCTTATTGTCATTCAACCGTACAACCAATCATGTACAGCAGAACGAGATTGTGCTTTACCTATCTACAGTGTAAATCACACACACTCCAAGTGCAGAATCAGAGGGCTGCTGCCATGCAAGGCGCCGCCACAGAGTTCCCTCCTCCATTCCATTTATTGCTGAGCACCAAGCTGGACGGCAGGAAGTTCCACTTTTATATGGTCTTCGGCATGACCCGGCCGGGATTTGAACGCCTCCCGGGGGTGGGGCAGATGCTCTACCAACTGAGCCACCACTCCGGTCACTCCGGTTATTGTGAAGTGCGGTGTGGTGGCGGCCACCTCCTGTTCTGCCACTGCACTGCCCTATAAATAGCAGAGGGCATCCATGATACAGTCTCTTTGACCAGTGCCCTCTGCCTGGTGGCTGTTGTGTGTCCGTTCTGGTTCAAGTATTAATAAAGCTGAGTTCATCCATTTACCTGGCCTCATCATTCCATAAGGTATTTCATCAGCCATGACATTTGGCGATCGAGGATAAACCAATGGAGGCGTGCACTGCACTACTTCACCCCTTCCTGGAGCTCCCGGGTGAGCTGCCTGTGCCCTGGTGAAGATGGTTTGCGGCCTTCCAAAATTACATTGTCGTGCTCGACCTGGGTGAACTAAATAAGTTAAGAGCACGTGCGCTCCTTGTACACAATTTAGGGATTGAGGGCCAGCATATCCTGTGCCCACTCAGGGCTTCAGACTCGTTTGAGGACGTTGTCGGGTTGCTAGCAAGACATTTTCACACCCTGGATAGCATGACTGTCGGGAGGCTTCAGTTTCAGCAGCAACATCAACGTGAGGGTGAGCCTGTCCACCAGTTTGTTACTGACTTGAGGCAGCTAGCCGGCGAGTGTCGTTTTGGGCCACAGGAAAAAGAAATGGCGCGTGACCAGCTGGCAGAGCACATGAACAGCACTACTTTACGAGCTAGGCTATTCACGGTGCCAAGTGACTTACCGTTTGCCAGGGCTGTCAAGCTAGCTCTCCAAATGAAAACCACAGACAAGCTAGCTTCAGAGCCAAATTGGCACCAGTCATAACAGCAGCTGGAGCCTTCCGCCGCGGCATTAGTAGCAGACCCGGATAGCGAGGATAGCTTGGATGACGACACTGTGGAAGCCAACGCTACCAGCCGAAGGTCTGCCCCGGGAAAACCCCTGTGCATGGGTTGTGGGTCCGTGAAATGCCAAAATAAGGCTAAGGACTGCCCGGCTAGAGGGAAGTGTTGTAGCAAGTGTGGATGCTTGAACTATTATGCTAGAGTTTGCCATGTATCTGAGCCGGAAAGCCCACGGAAGAAATCATACCGCCCGCCTCCGACAACTATCTACACGGTGTCCCCGAGTACCAACGGGTACATGTTCTAAGCAGTGACAGTGGACGGTGTTGAGGTGCCGCTGCTGCTCGACATGGGGGCGGAGGGGTTGTTGCTGAATTGGGCCACGGTGAAGAAGTTTTTCCCCCACTACAGGGTAAAAGCTAACCCAGCGCCCCTGTATGGTTATGGAGGTGGCAGGCTGTGCACGGTTGTAACGGTGGAGTTAACGGTTCGGTACAAGTCTGTGATGATGGCTGACTTCACATTCCATGTGACAGCCCGAGGCGACAACATCATGGGCTGTGACTTGTTTTACGGACTGGGTTTCGCCATCAAAGACAATGCTGGGGAAGAATGGTCTGGTTGTGGCCAGTGGAACCCTCTGGTTCTGGTGGAGGAGGAGGACGTTGTGTGGGACGAAAAACTAACAGACACCATGGCGGTCAAGCAGGATCAGCCTCAGTCAGGTTCAACGCAGGAGGGTCTCAGTGCCAGTACTCGGGGAATGGTAGGAGGGGGTACCAAGCGTGACGGCGAGGCACCTGCATCGGCAAGTGACGCTGATGCACTAGCCCCCGATTCCTCTGGAGCTTGGCCGCAGAGGGATGGAGGATCGGCAGCCATGATGGCGACCGCTGCAATGGCTTCAGAAGAGGATGGGGCCAGACCGACAGCCACGGAGAAACTGTATGCCAAGCAGCACCATATCAGGCCAAGCCGAGCACTTCTTAGGGTCATGGACTTGGTCCGGGTTCGAGGAGGGGAATGTCCACAGCAAATACGGGGCAGACAACAGCCAGTGAAACACCAGGAACACCTGCGCATCATGGCTAAGCTGGGCACAGCTTACTTACAGCTGTCTGATGGCTTGGCGAGACACGCCAATGAGCTGCAGTGTGTCCGGGAAGAGCCTTCTGGTGGCGGGGCTGGACAAGAGCGGCAGTCGGTGGCAATGAGGAGAGGAGCTTTCATCTAGGACAGGGGTGTCCAACCAGGTGCCATGGAGAGCCAAGACCCTGCAGGTTTTCTCTTCTACCCAGTCTCTTCAGCAGGTGTTTTCACTTATCAGCAATCAGTGGGAAGAAGTTCACAGAAATCTGCTGTTGAAGACACTGGTTGGAGGTAAAACCTGCAGGGTCTTGGCTCTCCATGGCACATGGTTGGACACCCCTGATCTAGGAGATCAGCCACTATCCTGGGGGCCTGCTGTTTCCAGGGGCGCATCTGCTGAGGGGCTGCCCTGGGACCCCCAAGCCGGTTCTACCCTTTTCTACCCAAAGGATAGTGTTGTAAATTTTATTAAATAGTTATGATGTTCATATGTTTATGCATGCAGTAAAATGGTATGGTTTGTAGGGTTTTTTTTTTTTTTTTAGTAGTTTAGGAACACAGCAATGATTTTAGTTTATTAATGGACTTTGATTTATTTTAGTAGGTGGCAGAATAATTCACCCTGCCATGTGGACAGGACGGTAGTCTACCCATCCATCCATCCATCCATCCATCCATCCATCTTCTTCTGCTTAATCCTTTTCAGGTCATGGGGGGGCTGGAGCCTATCCCACTATCTTTGGGCAAGAGCCAGGGTACACCCTGGACAGATCGCCAGTCCATCACAGGGCCAACACAGAGAGACAGACAACTATTCACTCTCACATTCATACCTAAGGACAATTTAGAATCCCCAGTTTGATGCCAGTTAACCTAACTTGCATGTTTTTGGCATGTAGGAGGAAACCGGAGAAATCCCGGAGTAAACCCACACAGACACGGGGAGAACATGCAAACTCCCATCCTCCCTATTTTAAGTTCTGTTGTGTGAATGTGTTAAACCATTTAGAGACATTAGTTTTCGTTTGTTAGCACGTGATTTGGGTCCCAAATTGGGGAGGGTCTTAATTGAGTGAGTGGTTTTGGACTTTCTGAAGGGGGGAGGAAATGTGGTGCTGGGATTTTACACCCTTATTGTGAAGTGCAGTGTGGTGGCGGCCACTTCCTGTTCCGCCACTGCACCTCCCTATAAATAGCAGAGGGCATCCATGATATGGTCTTGTCAGTAAAATGACATGATTGGTCTGTCTTTTTCACACTTCATTTGCTTGCTTCACACGCTACACTGCAGCAATTAGGTTACACCTTATAATTCATTTGCTGAAATCGGTTAGAATCAGTTCTGCACACAGCCGAGCTGCCACATAAGCAGAAATGTACTGATACAATGAGGTAAAACCCTGCCCTCTTGCGCGAGGGAGTGGTTAAGCTTTATAAAAACTATAGGCCTCACTTTTTGAGTAGCACTCTCTTGGGGAATTGCCTAAAGAGTTGTGTTCCAGCGTTGCTTGTATCCATATCTCACTTTCAGTAAAATAAGTGAAAGTATACTTCATCTCTCAGTCTGGTTATTTGGCCTTCGTATAAAGGAACTGGGGGTTAAGGCATTTTAGACGCAACAATTTGGTGTTTCCGCCCGATTATGAGGCTAAATTTTAGTTTTACTTTTGTAAACGGCGTGAGGATTTTTCTCTACAGACTGGCGGCTGCATACTTATAACAGGTGAGCAGAAAACCTTTTTTCAATAAATTTCTGCCTGTCCCTTCGGGAACAGCCCTTTCTGTAGAGATTAAATACTCATGCTGTCAGAATCTGGAAACTCAGTGTGATCGTATGTTGGTTCGTTACCTCGAATAAGATTCATGACACAAGTATATTCCTCATATGAGCTCTTTACTTGCAAGGAGTGCAATACCTTTAACAGCAAAATTCAGCACTGGCCATAAAAAACAATCAGGAAGTTTTTATACATAGTCAGTCACACAAACATCTACTGGATACAAAACATTGGCCTGGACTGAAAACAACATGGCCTTGCAGGTGTGCCCCAGACTCCAAGTTAATCATAGTCACAGCATTTCATAGGAAAACAAGATTAATTCTCCCTCACTCCCAGACCCCTTATCATGCACATAGTCTGGTCTGGTGAGACACTTTGACTTCTAAGCACATCTTAATGAAGGACACTCAATAGGTCCACTTATTACCCAGAAACAATACAGTATGCTATAAACTCATAGAAGATGCATGCAGTATACATTTTAATCATATAAGATGGTTATGCAATGATAATGATAATGAGGTTAGTAATAGCAATTACAAAATGATAAACAATGATGTATTTACAATTTTCTGACATTTCCCTCCTGTTTTATCATTTTTATCACAGTTTTTATTTAGGGATGCCTTTATTCATCAGAAACATGTAACTTGCTAATGTTAAATCTAAAGCCATTCTATTTTGTAAAGTCATCATCCTTGAGAATTTCTGTTCCTCAGTTAAAGCTGTAAAACCTTGTTCCATTAATACAGTTAGATTTTCCACTGTCCATGCTAACGCATTTATGTGATATGTAGCCAGGTAACTGCCATACATTGGAAAAAGAGTACCGTACTCATTACAATTTTGAAATCGCTAATCCCCTGTTTCCCAGACAGCCTACCTATTAGTTGTTGCATATCTGGGGTTGTACTTTTCCGTGCCCTAGTGTGAATTTCAGTTTGATCAGGATGGTAATAATGGGAGTATTGAGGCGGCATGCAGAAATAAGCAGCAGTGCTGTGGTTTTAAGCAGGTTTTATTATATCATGTCGCCTTCACGGGATCCCCTCTCCGGTGCATAGTGGAGCAGCCCGGAGCGGGATCCCTAAGCTCTCAGAGAAGGAGAGGAGGGCACGTGTGTGTCTACCAGTTGCAGGATCAGAGTGAGAGAAGAAGAGAGAGATTGCGTTACAGAGTTGCACCTTAAATACTTGATCATAACAATACATCAAAAAGACATACCCCACAGTCTAGAATGATCAAAGGGACAACAGAACAGGCAGGAGGTATTTGCATTTGTAAGCCATACATCACAATGGGCAGATTAGCTAGACCTCGCTCTAAGTGCAAGACAAAGAGGCTAACAAGCACATCTACATATTGATCTGAGTCTCTAGGTCACAGTAAGGACAGGATGCATGAGTACAAAGGATGAAAGGCATCGATTAACATCACATAGGTGAGACAGAAGAAACTCGTCTACCTGTAGACATTAATACACCAAAGCACATCTAAGATGCTCAGAAAAAGCATAGTAAGGACAAGCCATATGCACACTATACAGAATGGCGCATTACATCACAACACATGCATGTTTGCATCACAAATACATGAATGGCACATTGCTTCTCAGTAATGCAGCAGAAAAACAGAAAAGAGGGCTGAGTGTCCTTAGTCTGTTGTGGGGTTAAAACGAACCGCCACACACGCTCCCCCCCAGAGGACGCGGCAGGGGGTCGCGACCTCGATAATCCATCTGTGTGAGCGAGCTGTGGGAGAAGCTCGCTGCAGGCGGAGGGGGAGGGAGGGGAGGGGTAGTAAGTGCCGGCAGGAGCTGTGAAATCGTCCTGAGCCGTGCAAAAATTGCTTGCTGCTCCGTGACGTCGAGGGCTTGTCCCGTTGCACGTGCGGAGATCACAAGAAGAAAAATTAGTCTCTGACTCCTCTTGTGGCCATGAAGAAAAGCAGGAGCGGCTGTAAGAGAAAAAGTAAACAAAGCATAGGGACTGTTGGCTTTGGGTGCTGAAGCAACCCCAAAGCTCCTGGGAACAGCTGACGGCTGAAATCCCGTTGTGCCGTGGCTAAGACCATTAAAAAATCCAGTGGCGAGCTGCGTGCTTGCTTCAGGTGAACGAGCAACCCTGAAGGTTCTGTGGGCAGCGGTGGAGGACGATGGCGGTCTGTGGCGTGGCTGAGACTGTTAACAAATCCTTCCAGTATGCTGCATGCGTGCCTCAGGTGAGCGAGCAGCCCTGAAAGGCAGCGGCGAAGGAGGAAGGCAGTCTGTGGAGCCATTACTTGTCCCATGCGTGATGCGCCGTCCTTGTAACTCCCCGATGCGTGCGCGGGGGTTCAGTGCGTGGGTGGGCCACTGGAGTGGTGAGTCAGGGTGCAGAAACTTGGTGGAGAACGGTGGAGAACGGCGCAGACGGCGCCGGTAAAATCCAGGTTGAGCTGTGGCTGTAGATTGGCCATGGTGCGTTGGAGCGGTGAGAGGACATAGACGATCTTTAGTCCCTCAGGCCCGTGCAGAGGCGTTGGAGCGGCGGGAGGGAATAGACGATCTTTTGTTCCTCAGGCTCATGCAGCTGCGTTGGGGCAGTGTGAGGAAGTAGACGATCTCCGTCCCTCGGGCTCGTGGAGGCGCGTTGGAGCGGTGCGAGGCAATAGACGATCTTTGTGCCCCGGGCTCGTGCAGCTGCTTTGGAGCGGTGAGAGGGAGGAGACGATCGTTGTCGCTCGTGCGGCCATGGTGCGTTCAGTTCCACGTGCTGCGCTCCCCGTCGGCCCTGGAGGTTGCCGTCTGGGGAGAGGACGAGGTGCGTGCGCTCTCTGTGAGAGCGGCCGGTCCAGCGTGGTTGTGCAGATCTCAGGCGAGGGTCGCGCCATGACGTTTTCTGCAGTTTACCCGGTCGTGGGTGATGTCCGGAGAACGGCTCGCCTGTGTTGGCTCCGCGTCGAAGTCTCCCTGAAGCCGCAGGGAGGGGGAACCAGTAGGCCGCTGCGACGGAGCATTCATGCCCGGGTGTTGCGTTCGCTGGCCGCTCGTTTTTTTCAGCGTCGGTTCGCCAGCGTGGCCATCCAAAACAGAAGGCTGCGTTGCACAAAACGTGTGCGTCTTCAAGGGGCCACCAACGCAGCTGTGTGGTTGTCCAGCTCGGAAGGTTGCTTTCGCACAAAACGTGTGCGTGTTCGAGGGGTCACCAGTGAGGCGGCATGCAGAAATAAGCAGCAGTGCTGTGGTTTTAAGCAGGTTTTATTATATCATGTCGCCTTCACGGGATCCCCTCTCCGGTGCATAGTGGAGCAGCCCGGAGCGGGATCCCTAAGCTCTCAGAGAAGGAGAGGAGGGCACGTGTGTGTCTACCAGTTGCAGGATCAGAGTGAGAGAAGAAGAGAGAGATTGCGTTACAGAGTTGCACCTTAAATACTTGATCATAACAATACATCAAAAAGACATACCCCACAGTCTAGAATGATCAAAGGGACAACAGAACAGGCAGGAGGTATTTGCATTTGTAAGCCATACATCACAATGGGCAGATTAGCTAGACCTCGCTCTAAGTGCAAGACAAAGAGGCTAACAAGCACATCTACATATTGATCTGAGTCTCTAGGTCACAGTAAGGACAGGATGCATGAGTACAAAGGATGAAAGGCATCGATTAACATCACATAGGTGAGACAGAAGAAACTCGTCTACCTGTAGACATTAATACACCAAAGCACATCTAAGATGCTCAGAAAAAGCATAGTAAGGACAAGCCATATGCACACTATACAGAATGGCGCATTACATCACAACACATGCATGTTTGCATCACAAATACATGAATGGCACATTGCTTCTCAGTAATGCAGCAGAAAAACAGAAAAGAGGGCTGAGTGTCCTTAGTCTGTTGTGGGGTTAAAACGAACCGCCACAGTATGATGTTTTCATTCTATGTGTCAGGTTTGAACTTATGCTAATGTGTGGGATCAAAATAGCCATGTAGCATCTACCACACCACCTTGGAGGAAGTAATGAATAAACATTAGACCCACAAACCCAGACATGGTTCTCCAAACATCATATCCATCATCATTTGGCCACATAACATTAGGATTGTCACTACATTTACCAGTACAACTCTTGCTCTTTAAGGTAAAATTTCCAGCAGCAAGATAAGGGAGATGAAATGCATTTCTACAAATAGAATCATGGTATCTTACTCCACAGGTTGCCTCCTTCACATTATTACACCATGGTGAAAAACCTAGATTGAAATTATTTTCATTACAAGCTTTATTAAAACAGATTGGTGAAGTAAACGGTGTAGGATTTATCTTCATCAGGGGCTTTTTAACAGCAAGCAAAGACCTTCCAGTTCCAGTAGTATTGAATATTCTTAACTTAGACCCAGTGTAATCAGTAACAGTGACATTCAATTTATTCAGATATCCTTCAGACAAATTTCTTACCAACCAATGTTTAACACCATTACTTGAATTAAGCAGATTGAGACGTGAGGTCATCGCTATTGTCACTCCAGCTGTCTCCTCTTCGCTCTTTGGTGGCACAGGGATCATGGGGATTGCAGTCTTGTGTGAATGGGGTAGCAATGAACACACATAGCAAGAAGCGTTGATTCCCAGTCCTCTCACCGAAACCACCATTGTTTGGTACCACAGGTTGTGCGTAGAGTCCACGTATTGTCCATTGTCCATGTTTTGCGGGCTCCTCGTCCTGGAATCAGAAATGGTCCCCCACCCCACAGTCATGAGAAATATGGAACACAGAGTCATCAGTACCTTTGGTGCCATGCCTCCACCTGAGAGAGTACCCATCCGGGCCCCTATCTTCACCAGGTTTGAGACGGCTCTGTCCTTAGAAGGACCAAGCCCCCTTTGTAGCTGGACTTACTCAGGGAAACAAGTTAGTTCACTTACAGGCACCCGTAGTCTCTTAATGTGTGAAAAGTGAATCCAAGATGGTCGTTCAGCAATACGTATGGCAGTGGGGGTGGGAGTGTCCAGTGTTGTCGGTGGTGGTTCTTTATGAAGACATAATCTCCAGGTTGTAGCGGGTTATCCGCTTCCTCCTGTGGAGCAGAAAGAGCCCTTGACAGAATCAATGTGCTCTGAGATGTATTTGTTAGACGTGATTAGTGGTGAGAGGTCAGGCAATACATAAGGACGGTATAGGGTTAATCATTAGTTTGATTGTACCATTTTTCTTTTTACAAAACCTGTACTTTGTGGGTGGTAGGCGCTATGAAATTTGATCTTACTTCTTACAGCTTGGATTAAGTCTTGAACTGTTTGTGCTGTAAAATGAGTTCCATTATCTGCATAAATCAGTTCTGGAACCCCAACGGCGGGAAAAACATGATTCATTTGCTGCATTTGCTGAGGATGTGGGGTGAATTTCTGTCCACCTTGTGAGGGTGTCAATCAACACCAAGCAATATTGTAGCTTCTCATTCCTCCTTGAGCATTATTTCATAAACAAATGATGTGTAGCGGTTTGATTAAACCCCCACAACACACAGACAGAACACAGAGACAGTCAGCTCGCACTCCTGGGTTTTTTCCGCTGCATGCTGCGTTTACAGCCGTGAAGTTAAAGTGTTCATGCATCTTGTCCTTACTGTGCTTCTTCTGAGCATCTTACATATGTAGATGTGCTTTGGTGTAAATCTCCACAAACAGACTGGTCAAACACAGCGCTCGGCTAGAGCAAATAACAGAACAGTGAAATGTGTATTAATGTCTACAGGCAGCCCCGTTTCGTCTGGCTCACTTCTGTAATGCTAATGTTGCCTTTCATGCAAATATCTCATGCCTGTCCTGTTATCTCTTTGATCAGACCAACTGCTGTGAATGCTTTGATGTATTGTTGTAGTTGGGTGTATATATACTGCATTGTAACCATGCTCTCACTCTCTCTCAACCTCTGCTGCAGGACACAGACTTTGTGTCCGCCTCTCCTCCTCTCCTTCTCTGAGAGCCGTGGGCTCGCTCTCGGCGCGCATGCACGGCGCCGGGAGCGGAGCTTGTGATGGCAGTATGATAATAAAACTCTACTTAAAACCTCCAACAACGCTGCCTTATTTTATCATCCGCCGCACTGGTGACCCCTTGAAGACGCACACGCTTTGTGCGACGCAGCCTTCTGATTTGGACGGCCGCGCTGGCGAATCGACGCTGAAAAAAACGAGCGGCCAGCGAACGCAACACCCGGACACGCACACGCTTTGTGCGAAGCAACCTTCTGAGCTGGACAGCTGCACTGGTGACCCGTTCTTCAGGATGAGATCTGCACATCTGAGATCTGCTCATCCACGCTGGACCGGCCGCGCTCGCAGCTCCTTCACACAAGAGCGCGGGCACCTCGTCCCTTCTCCACGACGGCGTCCTCCATGGCCGGCGGAGAACGCAACACGTGGACCTGAACGCACCACGCCCGAGCCTGAGGAACAGAGATCGTCTATTCCCTCCCGCCGCTCCAACGCATCTGCACGAGCCTGAGGGACAAAAGATCGTCTATTTCCTCTCACCGCTCCAACACACCATGGCCAATCTGCAGCCACAGCTCAACCTGGATTTTATCGGCGCCGTCTGCGCCGATCTCCGCCAAGATTCTGCACCCTGGTTCTCCTCTCCAGCTGGCCCACCCACGCATGGAACCCCCGCGCACGCACCGGGGAGTTATGAGGACAGCGCATCACGCACGGGACAAATAACGGCTCCAGAGACCGCCATCGTCCTCTGCCGCTGCTCACAGAACCTTCAGGGCTGCTCGTTCACCTGAAGCAAGCACGCAGCTCGCCACTGGATTTTTTTTAATGGTCTCAGCCACGGCACAAAGGGATTTCAGCCGTCAGCTGTTCCCGGGGGGCTTTGGGGTTGCTCCTGCACCTAAAGCCAACACGCCAGTCCCTCTGCTTTTGTTTATTTTTTTCTTACAGCCGCTCCTGCTTTTCTTCATGGCCACGAGAGGAGCCAGAGAATAATTTTTCTTCTTCTGATCTCTGCATGTTCAGACGGGACATCGCGGAGCAGCAAACACTTTTGGCGCGACTCAAACGATTTTCCCGCGCCCGGTCAACATGTACTACCCCCCCCCCCCTCCTGCACAGAGCTTTTCCCTGCTTGCTGCCCATACTGCAACATCGAGGTCACGTTCCCCTACCGTTTCCCTCTGGGGGGGGGGGAGCAGTGTAGCGGTTTGATTAAACCCCCACAACACACAGACAGAACACAGAGACAGTCAGCTCGCACTCCTGGGTTTTTTCCGCTGCATGCTTCGTTTACAGCCGTGAAGTTAAAGTGTTCATGCATCTTGTCCTTACTGTGCTTCTTCTGAGCATCTTACATACTGTATATAGATGTGCTTTGGTGTAAATCTCCACAAACAGACTGGTCAAACACAGCGCTTGGCTAGAGCAAATAACAGAACAGTGAAATGTGTATTAATGTCTACAGGCAGCCCCGTTTCGTCTGGCTCACTTCTGTAATGCTAATGTTGCCTTTCATGCAAATGTCTCATGCCTGTCCTGTTATCTCTTTGATCAGACCAACTGCTGTGAATGCTTTGATGTATTGTTGTAGTTGGGTGTATATATACTGCATTGTAACCATGCTCTCACTCTCTCTCAACCTCTGCTGCAGGACACAGACTTTGTGTCCGCCTCTCCTCCTCTCCTTCTCTGAGAGCCGTGGGCTCGCTCTCGGCACGCATGCACGGCGCCGGGAGCAGAGCTTGTGACGGCGGTATGATAATAAAACTCTACTTAAAACCTCCAACAACGCTGCCTTATTTTATCATCTGCCGCAGATGCACTTATGGCATGTTTTTGTTACTCCTTTCAAAATATTAGGACAGTTTTCCCAACATCCTCATCATTCCCTCCTGTTGGCACATGAATAGTTCATGTGCCACCAGGGCAGCCCATTTGTATAACATGGGTGGCAAAACAATTTTTCCATCAGGCAAGCCACATGTAACAGGAGGGAGGTCCAAATTATTTAAACAGTCTTTTAAGACATCAACATCAACATTATTAAAAAACAGACGGTTCTTAAAAAAATCAATAGCAGTATAATGAGCAGCAATATCAGCCAAGCGATTACTGGTTTTCCTGTGGAGGTGACAAACCCCGCAGGTTCAAGGTAGCGGTATGCAGGCAACATGCGTTATAAGCATATTTACTGTCTGTACAGATAGTTGCATTTAGGTAGTTCAGCCATTGGAGGTGATGCAGGTTGTGGAATTTTACACAGTCAGGACCCCAGACAATGTTGTCACAGCATAAGCAGTGGATGTTGACCCATCGGGCTTTTTTTTTTTTTAAAGATGAGCCATCAGTAAATAGCCACAAGGAACGTGTGGCTATGACGACAACAGTCTAGCTGGTGACAATATGGAATGGTTGTCCTGTTGTGAAACCCCCTCCATGGCGTGGGGAATGTGTAGCATAATAGAGGGCCTTGTAGAAGAGCTTGGAATAATGAGGCGATGTGACTTATAAACCAAAGTTTATTATCAGCTTCGCTCCTCTAACAAGTCTCATCTCAGTGCAGAAGCAGAAGTAGAATAGAGGAAGAACACATTCAGCTCTACATACTTATACCTACACATAACAAAAGACATGCATATCAAAGCTGACATCCCGCATTATCTTAATCCCCCTCCTTTGTCTTCGTATCCCTCCACCTGGCCCTGGGAGGTCAGGGCGATCGATCTGGTCTCCACCGCAGCGCCTCGGATGCTCTTTGATCTCCGCTGACGGTTGAGACCTCTTTGTCTTGTTCTGAGGTGTGAAGTCGCTTTACATATGTAATCACCAAACATTCTCACATGCTTATACATATGTAGGTTATGGGATATATGATTAATATAGACCACAGCCCCCCCCCCAAAACGACTAAGAAAAGGACAATAGAAAAATTCACAGTTTAAGATAATTATTATGACATACTAACTGCTACACCTCTTGACAAGGAAGAAACTTTCCAGCAGCTATGCTCCTGTAGAGAATTCAGTGGTAATCATAACAGCGTAGTAATATCACAAGTCAGTCTTAAACTGTTACAGCACAATTAGTGAACAACTTTTGAGTAGTTTGCATCAGTCCCTGTGCCGTCTGGGTTTAAATCTTCTCCCGAATCTGCTGTGGGTCCGCTTGGGCGTCCTGGTGGGACCTTCCTGTAAGGAATCTGCAGCTTGGGGAGGAGAGTGATTATTTGTTCTCTGCAGGGGGGCTGAGTCTTTTCTCTTGGGGGGTCTACCCCGTCGAAGTGCTCTTGCCAACCGTGCAGGTTCGTCTCTCAACAAGAAGGCAGGTTTAAGTCTGTCAATGCTGACTGTTTCTTTTCTGTCCCCTAAATCAAGCACAAAATGCTTATCACCAGGTTCCAGCACTCTGAAAGGTCCATCGTATGGTGGACGGAGGGTTGGTTTTAAAGCTTCATGCCTAACAAAAACGAATTCAGCGTTTTTTAAAGCTTGGGGGACAAAAACCCGTGGAAAAGAGTGATGTGCCGGTCCGGGGAGAGTGTCAGGACCGTTGCTGCCTAAAAGCCTCGGGGCTGGAAGATGCCCTGGCTCTGGGTTCTTTGGTAAAAATTCACCTGGGAGCCTGAGAGGTTGTGCAAAAACTAATTCTGCTGGGGAGGCGTCTAGATCCTCTTTAGGCGCAGCACGCAACCCCAATAAAACCCAGGGAAGTTTATTTACCCAATTTGTATCCGTTAGTGAGGCTCTGAGGGCGGCCTTTAAAGATCTGTGAAAACGCTCGCATAACCCATTAGCCTGAGGGTGATAAGCGGTGGTGCGGTGAATTGTCGCTCCTAAGCTGCTGGCCATGGCTGACCAAAGCTCCGAGACGAATTGAGGCCCCCTATCGGACGTGATGTCCGATGGGACGCCAAAACGTGCCACCCAGTTTGTCAAAAAAACGCGAGCGACTTCCTCCGCTGTGGTTGACGCCAGAGGGACCGCCTCAGGCCAGCGCGTAGTACGGTCTATCATTGTTAACAGATGTGAGAAACCTTGGGAGGAAGGTAGTGGTCCCACGAGGTCGACATGAACGTGGTCGAACCTTCTAGCTGGGATTCGAAAAGGCTCTAGAGGGGCTTTTGTGTGTTTGTGTATTTTGGCGCGCTGACAAGACATGCAAGTTTTTGCCCATTCTTTTACGTTTTTGCGCAGGCCAGGCCACACAAACTTTTCGGCGACCATTTTAACCGAGGCGTGCACACCCGGGTGCGCGAGGGCGTGAATTGAGTCGAAAATACGGCGGCGCCATGCAGCTGGGACTACCGGGCGAGGACGGCCGGTTGAGATGTCGCATATTAGGGGGGTTACGCCGTCGCTTAAACCCCTTTCCTCCAGCCTTAACCCTGTTGGCCCAGACAGGAGTGCGCGCACGTCTGCGTCACTACTTTGCTCCTCCGCCATGGCTGCGTAATCTATCCCTACGTGGATTGGGGCCGCGTATGTGTCCGCGTTGGCGAAGAGTTCTGCGGCTGAGGTAGTATAATCTGTCTCCTCGCGCTCTGGCGATGTCACAGTGCGAGAGAGGCAGTCTGCTACCACGTTAAGTTTGCCTGCCACATGTCGAATGTCTGTGGTGAACTCTGAAATTGCAGCTAGCTGTCTTTGTTGCCTGCCTGACCATGGTTCTGAAATTTTAGCCATCGCAAAGGTGAGCGGTTTGTGGTCTACAAAAGCCGTGAAACGCCGCCCCTCTAACCAAAACTGGAAGTGGTGGTGGATAAATGAAGCGCTAGCAGCTCCCTGTCAAAAGTGCTGTATTTACGCTCAGTTTGGTTTAACGATTTGCTGAAAAATGCCAAAGGTTGCCAGGTTCCGCCAACGTGTTGTTCTACAACCACCCCTATGGCCAGGTCTGAAGCGTCCGTGGTTAGCGCAATGCGGGCCGAGGGATCAGGATGAACCAACAATGTGACGTTAGCTAGGGCACTTTTTACTTCCGCGAAGGCGCGTTCGCGCTCCGGGGTCCATTCGACCGCGTTGGAAGGCTTTTGTTTTCTGAGCGCGTCATATAGGGGCTGCATGAGTTGAGCTGCACGGGGGAGGAAACGGTTGTAAAAATTAACCATTCCCCAAAATTCTTGCAGCGATTTGACCATTTGTGGCCGTGGAAAACTTTTTACTGCACGAACTTTGTCTGACAGTGGGACTGCCCCCTTCGGTGAAACTCTGTGTCCCAAAAAATCAATTTGTGGCACGCCGAATTTGCATTTGGCTGGATTGATTATTAACCCGTGCTCTTCTAGTCTCTGAAAAACCATAGTGAGATGCTGTTCGTGTTCTTCCTCCGACGAGCTGGCTACCAGCATATCGTCGAGGTAGACGAACACGAAGATTGATCATCTATCAATATCTTTTTTTATTTCTTGTTCCAACCTATCATAGTTTGCTTTATAGATTTTGCTTAGATCTTTAGGTATGTTCACTCCAAGGTATTTTATTTCTTTTTGTTTCCAGTTTAGTTTGATCTTATCAGTTATCTGGTTTAGAGGGTTATAGTGGAATGTCAGTATTTGTGTTTTTGTTATGTTTATCTTGTATCCTGATAATTTTCCAAAATTTTCTATCAAGTTCATCATTTCCATTATTGATTCATCTGGTTGTTCAAGGTAAACTATAATATCGTCTGCAAATAGCCCAATCTTGTGTTCCGCCCCCTTTATTGTTACACCTTTTAATTTCTTATTTTGTCGTATCGCTTGAGCCAGTGGCTCTATGAACAGAGCAAACAAGGTGGGCGATAAGCAGCATCCCTGCCTAGTTGATCTTTGTATATTTACTTTGTCTGTTAAGCTACCGTTTATCTTGATTCTTGCCACAGGTTCTTGATACAGCGTCCTTATGCACTGTACTGATTTTTCGTTAAATCCAAAGCGTTCCAGCACACTATATAGGAATTTCCAGTTAACCCTGTCAAATGCTTTTTCTGCGTCTAAACTCATTATTACTGCGCTTTTCTTTTCTTTATGTATTTGATTAATTATATGTATTGTTCTCCTGATATTGTCATGTGTTTGGCGTCCCTCTATGAAACCAGTTTGATCATCTTCTATCAATTCCGTCAAGAATGTCTTTATTCGTTTACATATAATTGTTGTATATATTTTATAATCCACATTTAATAAAGAGATTGGCCTATAGTTTCCGCATTGTTCTCTATCTTTCCCTGGCTTTAAAATGACTGAAATAATGGCTTCGTTCCATGATGGAGGTATTTTGTTGTTGTTCAACGTCCAATTAAATGACTTTAGAAGCTGTGGCGTGAGTTCTTCTGTAAACAGTTTATAAAACTCAGATGGGTATCCATCACTACCTGGTGATTTACCGTTTTTAAGTGACTTAATCACATCTCTAATCTCTTGTGTTGTTATTTCTGCTGTTAGCTTTTCATTTTGTTGATTTCCTATTGATGGTAAGTCCAATGTGCATAGAAATTTTTTAATATCTTTAGTATTTGTTTCTTCAGGTTGCGAGTATAGTTCTTGGTAGAAATTATGGAATATTTCTTCGATGTTTTCTGGGTTAACTGTGGTTTTATTTGTGGTGGGGTCTTTAATCTTATATACATTATTCATTGTTTGTTGTTTTCTTAACCGTTTTGCCAGCAGTTTTGTGGCTTTTGGTCCCGTTTCATAATATTTTTGCTTTAGATATCTGTTTTTCCTTTCAATTTCATCCATTTGTGTTTCTTTTATCTTTATTTTTTCTTCTTTAATTTCTTGATATATTTTTGGGTCATTTGTGCTTTGATGTTTATGTTCTAATTCCCTCAGTCTCTCACATCTTTGTTCATATGCTTCCAGTTTAGTCTTATTTGCTTTTCCTGTTTCAACAATTAATTTACCTCTTAACACGGCTTTTAGTGTGTCCCATAGTATTGTTGGGTCCACTTCTTCATTGTCATTCTCTTGGATATATTCATTTATGTTTACTTTTATTCTTTCTTTCATTTTATCATCATTTAACAGTCCTACATTAAGTTTCCATGTTGTTTGTCGTTTTCTATTGTTTAAATTTATTTCCATGTATATAGGATTATGATCTGATATTTCTGCCCCTCCAATCCAACAATTTCTCACCCTGTGTCTGTCACCTTCATTCATAAGGAAGTAATCTATTCTAGAGTGTACTTTATGGACTGCTGAATAATGTGTATAGTCTTTTTCGAGTGGGTGCAGGTCCCTCCAAATGTCTACCATACCCATTTCTGCCAGTGAGGTTCTTATGAATTTTGTTACATGTTTTTTTGTCTTCTTAACACTTGTTGTATCAATTTCATGATCCATGACAGCATTTAAGTCTCCTCCACAAATTAGGACTCCTTCACTGTGTGTTGCTATGAGATCAAACAGATGTTGAAAAAAACCCTTGTCACTTTCTGGTGGGGCATAGATGCTCACTAATGTGATCTGCATTCCATCTATGCTACCCTTTATTATTACATACCTGCCTTCTTTATCCTGGATTTCCTGTTCACATTCAAATTGTATTTTATTTGAGATTAGTATCATAACCCCCCTTTTAGTTCCTCCCTTAAATGAACTGTAGTAGGAGTTCTTATAGCCAAATCTCTTTAGTTTCACATGTTCTGTCTTGCTCAAATGTGTCTCTTGCATAAATATAATTTCGGCTTTTTCTTTCTTGAATTTTCTTATTATTCTTTCCCTTTTAACAGGTGAGTTCAGACCATTCACGTTTAGTGTTATTATCTTAAGATTTTTACCCATAATCATGTTTTTCCATTTTTTTAACTTGTGCTCCTAGCCCCTTTAACAACAAAAATAACACATATTTATATAAAAACACATTAAAAAATCTCGACCTCCGTACTTTGGGCCTTTCTTCTGCCCACTGGTCCCTGTTGGTGGGTGGAGGGATTGTCCTCACAGAGTGTAGGGCCCTCCCTAGACCTGTATTTACTATCCAAGAAATAGTCATTAGTCTAGAAATGTCCAACAAATATCACTTAAACCTCTCCTAGCCGTCTGTTTCTCTTTTACCTTGTCTTCTTGGCCTTCATTTCTTCTGTGTCTTTCTTAATCTTTGTTATAATCTAGGCTTTCAGTTGAAAGCCTTGTAGTCTTTCCTGGGCCCGCTGCGCCACGTCTCCCCCCGTCTTTTGCCGCTCACTCGCCTCCACTCCGGCTGTCGTGATGCGTTCAGGGCCTCCGCTGCTCCTACCGTTTCCTCCGGCACGTACACCTCAAGACCCCGCTCCATCATGTCCTGCGCTGCCTCTCTGGCTGTGTTGTAGGTTCTTACGCCGTTCTCCCAATGAATCCTCATCTTCGTTAGCGGCGTTTGGAATCTAATTTTTTTTTCTTTCAGCGTTTTTTTAATGTTGGCATATTTCTTCCGCTGCTGCACAATTTCCGCCGGGTAGTCATGATCAAAGAATATCTGCTTGTCGCCGATTCGTATCTTTTTTTTCCACGCTCGTGTCAGGATTCTTTCCTTTACATCATATTTCAGAAAGTTTACCACAACTGACCTGGGTGTAGAGCGTGGGTTCGGGTTCTGTGCCGAGGCTCTGTGCGCTCGTTGAATCTGCAGATCCGCTTCGCTGGGCAGTTCCAGCTCTTTTTTTAAGAACTGATCCATGAATTTCGTCATCGAGTTGCCTTCAATGCCCTCCGGGATCCCGAAGATGCGTATATTGCCCCGTCTGGACCTGCTCTCCAAGTCGGTTACTTTCTCCTGCATCCTCTGCATTTGTGCCGTCAGGGTCTGCAGCTGTTCGCTTGCCTCGCTATTCCAATCTTCCAGCTCTGATATTCGGGCCTGCGCTTCTGTCATACACGCCCGCTGGGAGCGCAGCTCCTCCATGTTTTCTGCTAGCTTGCGCTCCATTTCTCTTCGGAGGTCCATAATTTCTTCCTTAATCTCTTTTTTCAGCTCCTCCTTAAGAGCCGCTAAATCCTGTTGTAGCTGCCGTTTGAAGTCTCTCAACTCTTTACCCAAACTGGCGATGCCAGCGTTCATGGTATCGAGTTTTGTGTCTTCCATTTTCTCTGCTGCGGTCACCTCGTTTTTTTGGGCCCCGTGTTCAGCGGTTTCTCCTGCGTTGTTGAAGAGGAATTCTTTAATTTTACTCTGCTTTTGTCCTTGTGCCCGGCTCCTTCGTGTTTTCATCCCTTAGTTTATTGATCCGCTTATGTCGAGTTGGCCATTTACCGATGATTTTTAATCCGGCTAGGGAGAGCTCTCTGTTTAAGCGTTATGTCTCTCCGCCATCTTCCCGGAAGTCCATGATATGTTGTTTTAAGAAATATATTTACTGAGTTTGATGAGGAAATCTCCAAACGGTTTTGACCCCGAGGGATGAGTCAGACACGTTAATACTGTCCCTGAAAGTCCGGTGGACATATAAAAAAGATAAAAAAAATCCTGTAGGGCCACCGGAAAGGTTAGAGAGAGCTTGGGTAATAGGTTTGAACCCCGGGGTGGCTGAAATAGGGCCACCAAAAAAGTAGTGTTACCCCGTTACGCATAACTTGGCCAAAAGGTTTTAACCCATTGAAATCATTGCTTGATTTCAAAAAGGAGAAGGTAGGCACCCCTAGCATATTTAGCTCAGACCAAAAAAGGTTGTAACTCCCAGAGAAATGGCAACAAGTGCATTTCTAAAATATAGTTGGTCTTACCGCATTAGTTAGGGACCTACTGTGTGTGAAATAAATGCATAAGTTTTAAGTAACCCGATCGGGACGATCAGTTCATAGGTGATATATAATAATATAATTAAATTAATTATAGTAAAAAACACAGTGATGTGTGAGGCAATATTGTCGTGAGGAAGTGGAAATAAATAAGATCATAATAATAATTTTATTCTATGCTATAAGATATTGATAGTAGACTATAACATTTAAAGACGGTTGGATTAAAATGGCAACAAAACTGGATAATGATAAAGACAATGGTAAAATGGATAATGATAAACGCAGCTCTGAATATCCAGTGGGTAGTCTGGGTTATGCTATAAATGAAATGGAGGATGTGTTAAAAGCCACTGTGCGTCGAGAGAAACTAAATGAAGAGCAAAAACAGTTTAAAAGATGGGTAAAATGGTTACAAAGAGATGGCTTGTTTGGCAATATGGGGGCCCCCTACCAAATAAATCAGACAAAGCCGTTTATGTGTGGGTTGTTTTGTCTTTATGTAGAAAAAATGGAAGGACCTTCATGCTGCTGCTTTGACCTTGTGGAGATAATGGAGAGAGGAGCAATTCTGTGTTTGTGTGTGTGTGTGTGGTTGCTTGAGAAAAAAGAGAATGAAAAAACACAGGCTGTGTGACAGGGAAGTGAAAGAGAAGTAATCTAAATATGGGTATTTTTGCAAAGTGTTGGGGTTTTACTTTTTCAGTTTAACTTTGCGGGTTTTTAACTCTAATATTGCGCACATGATAAATTATTTACATATTTTTTAAAGCAATTTTTTGATGTATCACTGACTTTTTTCTTTGACTGAAGCATAACAGTGTACTTTACAGGGAAAAAGGACTGAGCCTCCCTCGACGTGACCACAGGCACATAGAACACTAAGTTAAGTACAAATGCTTACATCTTAATCAATGTTACCAGCATGACAATGATGAAATTAATTGAATATTACAATATCATGATGTCACTTAATAATGCCTAATCACTGAAGGCTTTATGTATACCCTATATTACATAATTTAAAACATAGAGGTTCAAAAGAGATTGATAATTTATGTGTTTATGCATATGATTTGCCAGAGACTATGGATTATCAAACAGAGGTTTTGGTAATTGTATGTTATATTGTTGCTTTGTTTAAATAATACTATACTCACTTTTTAATAAATGACATATGCAATCTTATTTACATTTCAACCCTACGCCTGACCATGTAATAATAAAAGGGAGAGAACATGAGAGCAGGATCTGAGACAGTCCATGCTGTGACTTTTTCCCTCCTAAAGAACATAGCAAGATGATGATGAAGTTTTTATTATCGGGAGATGGTAAATTTATGAACAGAAAAGACAGAAGTACCACAAGAATTCTGATAAAATGGAGAAAGGGAATTTAATTTCAGTGGTAAACTGAGACTGATTAGTGAGTTGTGTCAGTCTGGCCTAGATAAGAATAGACAGAATCAGCCTTCAAAAGGAAAAAACACACAGGCCACAGATTGTGGTCCTGTGCCATAAATTCCTGAAAAAAGAGATTAGGTTTACACCTACAGTTACTAATTCTAAATGCTGCACTGGTCTAAAGCTTTTAATATAGGATATTGTTTTGTTTGAATATAATCTTAAACTAAGTGATTACCCATGTCAATTGGTAAAACCTTAATTGAGCCACAGAATATTTAGCAAATACTTGTTGTGAGTAGCGAACTCACATTCAAATTGTGGAAGCTTTAGGTGTGATTTAAAGGTTTTTCTGCTATTCTTTATTCTTTGTTTTTCAAAAGGAAAGGGAAAAACATTCACAAAATTTTTATTTTAGCTTTCACCAGGAATTAGATTTGCCATATTAACAAGGAATCATAACATCATCATTACCTTTCAATTTAATAAATCTTTGGTGACATATGCAATATGTAATAAAATAATAAAAACAATAATTCACTTGTGTTTCTTAATATTAATAAACAACTGGGATAAACATTTAAGGGATACAAAACTAATGATGATCACTGGAACATAAGTAAAATCAATTTATGAGGTGATAAAACTTGCACTCCTGTTGATGCAAACACTGATGTGCAAACTGGGAAGCCGTAAGGTTTTCCCCAAATTTTTCTTTGCAGGTTAGCACCGAGATTTGATCTTTGTGGGAGATGGAGAGAGGCCGGGCAGTGGGTGTGTGTGGGGCGACATTGACATCAACATGGACTGACCACAGGAGAAAGGACCCCTATATTGACAAGCATTTTTTGAAGCTAAGTATGACTTTGCATGACATTGTAAAGGACATAAAATACAATGATTTAAATGACTCTGACTTTACAAATGTAATGTTTATATGATTTTACACTGCAGGATACATCTGATGTTACCACATAATGGTGTGACAACATCATATTTCAGAAATGTTACAGTAATCAGGAATGTATTTTCCCGATGCTCAGCCGTGGCCAAGCTGGGCCTCGGGACTACATTCCACTCTATAATTTACCAAGGAATGTATAAAATGAGGCAATCCTTGTACAAAATTAAACTAAATTCTAATTAGGCAATATGCCCACCTTTCCACTGACTGAAGGAGTGTGACGCAATCTTTATTCATTTATACAAATTCAACCTATCTGTGTTCAACTGGACAAACTGACCTTACTTATCAATGCTAAATCATATCAAATCTGCATAGACAACTATTTTGTTTTTCTTAAATGGAATTTGTAAATTAGTTCAAGAGACGTCACAAAAGAAGCCATGATTATTGAAATCTCATTTTGAAGGAGCTGTACTACCCACAAATTTTCATCTAAATTAACTGTGTAACACATAGAAGTGGTAACACGCTTCCTTCCAGTAAAAGATACTACCCATCAAGCAAATACCCTGTAACTTTGCTGCATGTGCATCTCCATGCATCAAAAAGGGGGTATCAAAGAAATTAATTAGCAAAAATCATTGGCAATCCTCAGAAAAATAGATAATACATAACAATTACCAATAGATGATCAATAATGAAGAGAAAAATATAAATGAAACCGCTTGGTAATGAAATCACAACATTCAATAGGAGAAGATAAAAGTTACATCAATACATTTCCAGATATTTAAGGAAATATCTGTAGATTACTGTAAAGGAAATATGTCTATAAGAACAAGGTAAACTGATAAGGAAGAAAACCATGCAAATCTATGAGAAAAGTTCCAAATGTCTAAGGAAAGTCCAACTTGTGCTGAATTTATATTTACTGTGGGACTTGATTTAGAATCTACTACAAAGACAATACAGATTTTTACATTTATTAAAATTGCTTTACAAAAAATTAAGTGGGTACTGGCACAAGTCCTGCTGTATCAAGTGCACAGTGCCTCCAGGAACTCGGACATTGGCAGAAGTCCGTGATTCATTACCTTCATAACACTAAAATTCTAATCAGATGCAAAAAAAATGCAAAAAGACATATGATAACATAAACATACACTTCATAATTTTTTTTTTTTTTAATTTAAAAGGGCTCTCAGAAAACAGGGGAAAATACAGTCGACATGGACAAAGAACTGTAAGGTGTGGATAAAATTGCTTGGAACTCCAGAAGAAGCTAAAGTAATAATGATTAGAGAAATGGAGGAATTAGACAAATTTAAACCTTAGTTCTGATGTACGAATAATAGTGCAGTAAGATTGTGAGTGGAGATTTTTGTGTTCTTTTTTTTCCTTTGTATTTCTTCTTTTTTCTCCTTTTGGTGTACATTGTTGATATAACTTATGATTAGTATTTTAACCCATCATCCTTCCTCATTTAATAATGGAAGTGTACAGTATTAGGGCAAATTGAAGCTGAAACCTTTGTCAATACTGAACAGCAACCACAAGACATTTTAGGAGATATTGACCCGGACAATAACTATTTTAATCATATTAACAATAAGTGTGCTTATTATGATCAACAATTAAATGGAATTATGAATTCGGATCAGACATTGACAATAATACATATTAATAGTAGGAGTCTCTATGCAAACTTGGATAGCATTAAGGAGTTTTTAAATCAATTTAACACCCCATTTAGGATTATTGCAATAAGTGAAACATGGATTAATGAAGAAAAAGATGTAAATTTTGAACTATATGGATATGAGATGTACACATAAAATAGGAAATGTAAAAGTGGTGGTGGGGTCAGATAGAAAATTAAAAAGTAAAAAAGTGGACACCTTTTCTACTGGCCTTCAGTGAAGCCTCCACAGTAAGATTAAGGCACAACTGCATAACTTGGAGACATAACTTGGAGACATCATAAGATAAAGGCATAGGGGCTTCAAGGCCATCAAGCAGTTTACTCCCAGGAGAGGAGAAAAGGGAGGAGGGAGTGAGAGCATGAATCCCTTTAGCCGGTTAGTGTGACATAAAACTTCATCTTGGAACACAAAATATAATAGACGTATCAAACAGCTTGTTAATATAGCATATTAAAACAGTTCATATATGGATAAAAGTTACAGTCATATGTTGTAACACACCCACACTTATAAAACATGTGATCTCAACAGATAAATGCATAATTAGTGAATTTCTATTACAAGGTAATACTAGATAATAAAAGTAGTTGGAAACCACACGTCAGATAAATACAAAACAAAGTTGCAAAAATATTGCAATCATAAATAAAATTAAGCAAGTCCTAGATTACAAATCACTTCATAACTTGTATTGCTCATTGGTACTTCCATACTTGACCTATTGTATAGAGGCCTGCAGTAACAATTATAAAAGTATGCTTAATTCATTGCTAACAAAAAGGGCTGTCCATGTTATATACAAAGTCGGGTATCCTGAACATACTAATTTATTGTTTACACATTTAAAGTTATTGAAATTGCGGGATCTGGTTGATTATTATGTAGCACAATTAA
This sequence comes from Pholidichthys leucotaenia, assembly GCA_020510985.1. Taxonomy (NCBI): domain Eukaryota; kingdom Metazoa; phylum Chordata; class Actinopteri; order Cichliformes; family Pholidichthyidae; genus Pholidichthys; species Pholidichthys leucotaenia. Next base: position 133,773,017 of record CM035843.1, read on the forward strand.
TGTTTAGAAAAAAGAAAAAGAAAAAACTTTCGCTTAATCAATCAATCAACTTACTAAAATAGTTATAAAATCCATAAGTTGCATATTTTTAATAAAATTATTATAAAGTATAGCTTAAATTTTAGAAAAATTAAAATCTTTATAAGAGCTAAAAGCTCAATAAAGCTTAATCTGGCATTGATAATCTTGTAGGTAGTTGGTTTGTTAATATATTTGGCAAATGGGGAAAACTAATTCAAGGAGCCCTTATAAAGTATAATTATTAGTTTATTGATCTTTGTTTTTGTGGATGTTGTTGTATTCCCATGATTAAAGAATAACAAAAGAATTTTAAAAAAAATTAAAAATAAAAGAAAGATCTGTTTTAGTGGCCTTCTCTTCCAAAGATCCGCCTCCATATCAAGGTGTCCAGGAAGCTGCCCACCTGCTCTCCTATTGCCAGGACAATGACGAGGTTGTGCCACGACTGAACCTAGATGGGGACCTAGATGATGCCGAGGAGATAGTTGAGGGTCTGCAATAGGGTCTACAATGCACATTCACATGGTGTTAGATTTTGCTCTGCTGTGCTTCTGCCTCACAGGTTTCCTTTGTGATAAATGATTAATGAAATAATATATGCATAGAATTCATATATGCATATATGAAGATGCATAGATGCATCTTCATATACTCATATATATGCATAGATGAAGATAGCTTAGTTTTGAATATATTTTACACATATAGGATTGTTAGCTATATTGACTCATAATGTCTGCACCACACCTGATGTCCTCTGGAGAAATGGCGACCTGATGGGGAGGCAGGTCCATGTGACTGCCAGAAAGGGGGCGTCAAGCACATATAGAACTTGAGAAACACTACACACAGGGGATAGAATAGGGTTATGAGATGGGTTTAGACCCATTTCAACAGGGGGAGATGCAAAAACGTAAGCTTACGTTACTAGGTTATAGATAGATAGATAGATAGATAGATAGATAGATAGTGAGGTGCCCTAATAGGACACCTCAACAGGGGGAATTGTTGGTAAAATGACATGATTGGTCTGTCTTTTTCACACTTCTTTATCTGCTTGCTTCACACGCTACACTGCAGCAGTTAGGTTACACCTTATAATTCACTTGCTGAAATCAGTTAGAATCAGTTCTGCACACAGCCAAGCTGCCACATAAGTGGAAATGTACTGATACAATGAGGTAAAACCCCTCCCTCTTGCATGAGGGAGTGGTTAAGCTTTATAAAAACTATAGGGCCCACTTTCTGAGTAGCACTCTCTTGGGGAATTGCCTAAAGAGTTGTGTTCCAGCACTGCTTGTATCCATATCTCACTTTCAGTAAAATAAGTGAAAGTATACTTCATCTCTCAGTCTGGTTATTTGGCCTTCGTATAAAAGAACTGGGGGTTAAGGCATTTTAGACGCAACAGTCTCTTTGACTAGTGTCCTCTGCCTGGTGGCTGTTGTGTGTCCATTCTGGTTAAAGTATTAATAAAGCTGAGTTTGTCCATTCACCTGGCCTCATCATTCCATATAAGGTATTTATCAGACATAACACATAGCTGAGTATATTGCCCAGTGGATGCTAGTATACAGTACAATACAGTAATTTTTAATCTGCCATCAAAATTTACATATTAAAATTTTAAAAACTCTAGAAATATATAGCCAGTGCATTAATGTGGCCCAGTTTTGCCCCCAAACAATTCCAGGATACTTTGACGAATGCGTCACGAGCAGCCACCATCATGCATTTGCGAAAAGGTCCATGGTGTGTGGATAAAATAAGTAACATAAGGTGAATAAAGTTCTGTGTCATTAGCTCGTGTCTCATCTGATTCCATCCTCCACATTGGTGACCTAGAGACTTGAATTGGAAAACGGACCGAGCTCCTCCATGGAGACACTCCCGCTGGAGTCTCCCACTGCTGCATGTGCCGTTGCAGTCAGACTCCTGGACTTTTGGCTCCACAACTTGGCTGCTTGGTTTATACATGTGGAATCCCAGTTCACCCTCCGTGGAGTCTCAACAGACGACACGAAGTACCAACATTTGGTGGCTGCGCTGGAGGCGTGCTCCACACAGTGAGCAATGAGACTACTCCAAGCCCCGCCAGCCCAAGGAAAATACGACGCTCTCAAGCCGTTATACCCTTTCAGATAAGATAAGATAAGCCTTTATTAGTCCCACAATGGGGAAATTCCAGGATTGCAACAGCACAGGGATAGCAACACTCAGAGCAACAATCAGAAGGCAAGAAAAAACAAGAGCAGCGAGTATACATATGTACATATAAACATAAATATATAGACACAAGATGCGGAGCATTGCAGCTAGATGGAATAAATATATAGATATATAAACAGATGGAGAAAGGTCAGAAAATCTCCTTACCTGCTTGGAGTTAGGAGACAGATCGGGTGTGGAACTGATAGAGAGCTTGCTCACGCTAATGGGCACGGATGATGGATCTTTCCTGTTTGCCCACCTCTTCCTCAGGAACCTATCGGCTGTGGTGCTAGCGATCCACGCTAACTCATTGCTGCCAGCAGCAATGAGTTAGCTGGGATGGCCAGCAGGAGATGCAGGAACGGGACACTGTGCTTTTATCACCACCGTTTTGGGGCAGAAGCGCAACATTGTTTGCCGCCGTGCTGCTTCAAGAAGCCAGGAAACAGGACAGCCAGCAGTCAGTAGCAGCTGCAACTGCTGGCGACAGGGAGAAATAGCTCTTCATCGAGGACACATGTTCTGGGAAACGTTTTCTGGTAGACTCTGGCTCTCAGAAAAGCCTCATTTTGCCAGTCAGCACAGATAGGCTGCCAGAAGGCTGCGGCCCAGCTTTAATGGCCACCAACGGATAAACATCAGGGCGTTCGGAGAAAGGATGGTGACTGTATGTTTGCATGGACGTAATTACCAGTGGGACTTTGTGGTAGCTGCATGTTCGGTCCCCATCTTAGGTGCTGATTTTCTGTGTGCTTGCGGTCTCCTTGTTGATGTTGCCAACAGATGTTTAGTGGATGCGGTATCTTTTTCCTCCTTGCCCTGCATAACTTGGGCAGTTGGGCCACCAACACATGCTAATGTTCTAGCTTCAGGGGGTAAGTACCAGCGTTTGCTGTCTGAGTTCCCAGCACTCACGGTGCCCACTTTTTCCGCTACAGTAACCAAGCACAGGGTCGAGCATTTTATCACCACGAAGGTCTGCCCATTTTTGTGCACCCTCGCCACCTGGATGCGGCTAAACTAGCCATCACACGCAAAGAGTTTGTTAACTTAGAATGCTTAGGCATCATTAGGCACTCCAACAGTCCTTGGGCACCCACTCCACATGGTGCCCAAGGCCGATGGGTCGTGGCAGCCATGCAGCAATTTTTGATGCTTGAACAACGCCACGGAACATGACCATTACCCCATCCCACACATCCAGGACTTTTCCGTGCACCTGGCCGGGACGTGCATTTTCTCAAAAGTGGATCTTGTCCGCGGTTACCACCAGGTCCCAGTTCGTGCAGAGGACCTTCCCAAAATGGCGGTAATAACTCCCTTAATTCTTTTCGAGTTTTTACACATGCCATTCGGGTTAAAGGGCACAGCACAAACTTTCCAAAGGATGATGGATGCGGTGCTCCATTACTTGCCATTCGTTTTCGTCTACTTAGATGACATTTCGGTGGCTAGCACATCAGAGGAGGAGCACCTCGCCAATCTCAAACAAGTTTTCCAACAGTTGGAAGCGCACGGGCTGATTGTTAATCCGGCGAAGCGTCAGTTCAGGCTGCCGGTAATCGACTTCTTGCGCCATCGCATCTCATCGGAGGGCGCGATCCCACTGCCAGATAAGATACGCACAGTGTCAGATTTTCCACATCCGCAGACCGTGAGGGTGCTGCAGGAATTTTTGGGGATGGCCAATTTTTACAACCGCTTCCTTCCCCCGCGTAGTTCAGCTGCTGCAACCACTGTACGGTGTGCTCAAAAAGAAGAAACCCACGGATAGCTTTGACTGGACCCCTGGTTGGGTCCAGGCTTTCACAGGCACCAAAATGGCGCTGGCCAATGTGACTTTCCTGGCCCACCCAGCCCTGTCAGTGTGAATAGCGCTCACCACAGATGCATCGGATTTTGCTGTAGGAGCCATGGTGGAGTAGTATGTCTCCAGTTCATGGCAGCCCCTCACCTTTTTCAGCCGTACTTTTCGCGACAATGAATGTCAGTATAGCACTTTGGACAGGGAGTTGTTGGCTCTCCACCTGGCTACATGTCATTTTCAGTTCTGGCTCGAAGGTCGCGAGTTCACCGCGTTTGTCGATCACAAACCACTGACCTATGCAATGTCCAAAGTCTCAGAATCGTGGTTGGCTCGGCAACAATGGTACTTGGCCACAGTTTCAGAGTTCACAACCGACACCCAACACGTAGCCAGTAAATTTAACATTGTGGCAAATTGCCTGTCATGCGCGCTGGTCTCTCTGGTCTACGCGGGTATCAACTTTTCTGCAATGGCCGCAGCCCAAACCGGGGACACAGACATTTGCACGCTCCAGTCCGCAGCTACTGGATTAAAACTGGAGAGCAAGGAGGTACAAGAAGGGTGCCCCCCCCCCCTTGCTCTGCGATGTCTTCACTGGCTGCCCCTGCCACGTGGTTCCAAGCTCTTGGCGCCACCGTGTTTTTGAGTCCGTCCGCTCCCTTTCACATCCCGGCGTGTGAGCTTTGGTAAAACTGGTGGGGTCCAAATTTGTCTGGCCTCGTTCACGGAGGGATGTGAAAGAATGGGCTGCAATGTGCATCGCGTGCCAATGGGCTAAAGGGCACAAGCACACCAAAGCCCTCCTCAAGCCTTTTCAAATTCTTGCCAGGAGGTTCGACTACGTACATGTGAATTTAGTGGTTCCCCTTCTGCTGTCACAGGGGTTCACACACCTTTTAACAATCGTGGGCCGCACTACGCATTAGCCGGAGGCGGTTCCACTGAGTTCCACCATGTCTGCCAAGGTAGCCCAAGCACTTTTGTTGGCTTGGGTCGCATGGTTCAGATCCCCGTTGGACATCACGTCCGACAGGGGTCCACAATTTGTTTCGAAATCTGGTCCGTAATGGCCAGCAGCCTGGGGGTCAAAATCCACCAAAAAATAGTTTGTGAGAGCGTTTTCACAGGTCACTTGAAGCAGTGCTCAGAGCCTTGCTAACAGATGCAAATTGGGTCGACCGTCTGCCGTGGGTCCTATTGGGGTTGCGCATCGCGCCTAAGAAAGATTTGGCAGCTTCCCCAGCAGAACTCATTTTTTCTCAGCCATTGCAGATCCCGGGAGAATTTTTGCCAGAGAGCTCGCCCACATACCTTTTTTCTGGGGCAGAGGCTGGCAGCGTCCCTGGGCAGGCGCACTATTGTTTTCCCCACACTTTCATCCCAAAACATTTGGAAAACGCCAAATTCGTTTCATGAGGCACAACACCCACAGAACACTGCTACGTCCACTGTACAATGGCCCGTTCAGAGTGTTGGAAATGGGGGCAAAACATTTTGTGTTAGACGTGGGGGAGGCATAAGGAAACCATCTGCATAGACAGACTGAAGCCCGCTTATGTCTTGGCAGATGAGCAGGTGGTGCTGGCCCAGGCTCCCCAGCACGGACACCCACCTACGGTGGCTCCACAGGTTAGTGTTCCCCCTACAGAGAACTGTTTTCAGGAGACTACATCTTTCCCCTCCCCACTGTTTCCCCCTCCAGAGGACGGCCTGCCAGAGACCAAGTTTTTCTCCTATCCACCTCGACAGCAAGGCACTTCAGCCGGCCCGATGGCTCCATGTTACAGCCATTAAGGGCACTTGCTCAAGCCCAAAGGACCGGAAGGTTAGACCCCCTTTTGGGTGTTCGGGGGGGGGGGGTGACACATTAGGAGATAGCACACCACCCAGGACTTTGGGGTATTGGGGGAAGGAAAAGGAGAGATGGTAATGGGGGGAAGAAGTGAGACAGGCGCCAGAGCGCTAGGGGGTATTAAACTGAATAAAGATGTGCCTTCGCCCTCGCAGTGCCAGGTGTGGGATGTATTGTGGAGAGGTAAGATGCTTTTCATGCCTGAGGACTCCGGGGTGCAAAAGTATTGTGTTAAGCCATGCTCTGTGACGTGTATATGGATGTGTGTACATGCTCTCTGACGCATGTGTCAATGTGTTCACCCTGGGTGCCAAAGGCAGGAATAAAGTGGTATATAGGAGTTCACTTTGGCACCCAGATTTAGTCTGTTCTGTTTGTTGGAGGTGAATAAAGTTGTGTCGTCAGCTTGTGTCTCATCTGATTCCATCCTTCACAAGCCCATCTTTCTTTTACGTTCACTTCCGACAATGAGCAGCTCATTGGTCGAATTCAAGTCAGGTGACCACGGAGAGCTGTTTTGATTGGTTAAGCATAGTGTGGTCCTTAGTGATCGCCTCAGCGCTGCCTTATCAGGTTTCATAACTGAAGTTTAATTTTCATAAAACTGCACATACTTAGCCTGCCAACAAACAGATTTATTTTTTGAAAAATATGTCTTAGCGTATCTGTGAAAATCAGCTACTATATGGATGGGGATTGATCAACTCAAAAACTAAAGCAGATCGGGCTGTCTACACATCCAGGTACTTGCATGTGAAGGCGGAAACCGTGAGAGCAGGGAGGTCAGAAAAACTGGCAGTTTACCTTTGAAACAATATGGCATAGCAATTTTATGATGAGCTTTCACCTCAAGATCAGATCAGATATGATCAAAAACTTTAAATTTGTGATCACAAAAGGCATCCCTACTGTCTACCAGCATCATGTGGATAAATTATCCAATGGAGTGGCCAGAAACAATATTTGCTGATATTTGTAACTTTCGGATACATGCACCAGCTTTACTGTGCATTGACGAAAGACTCTAATAATAATGTGATCAAGGTCCTGGAGAAACCGGTCTTAGCCCACCTGAGGCCGCAGGTGAAGACGTGGCTGGACCCTCTACAGTTTGCATATCAGCCCCATTTAGGAGTTGAAAATGCCATCATCTACCTGCTGCAACGAGCTCATTTGCACCTGGACGGCGGAGGAGACACCATGAGAATCACGTTCTTTGATTTCTCCAGTGCTTTTAATACCATTCAGCCACTGCTGCTGGGCGAGAAGCTGTGGGTGATGGGGGTCGACAGTTCTGTGATCTCCTGGATGACAGGCAGGCCACAATTTGTCCGGTTGGGCAGTGTCTCATCTGATGTGGTGGGTAGTGATACGGGAGCTCCACTGGGAACTCTGTTTTCTCCTTTTCTCTTTACCTTATACACCACCAACTTTCAGTACAACTCCGAGTCATCTGCAGAAATTCTCTGATGACTCAGCTGTTGTTGGCTGTATAAGAGGAGGAGAGGAGGGAGAGTACAGGGCACTGGTAGACAGATTTGTGGAGTGGACAGGGCAGAATCACCTGAGACTGAACATCACCAAGACCAGAGCGATGGTGATTGACTTCAGGAAGAAGAGGGCACCTTCACAGCCATTGCGGATTAGGGGGGAAGATGTGGAGGTAGTGAAGGACTACAAATACCTGGTTGTTGTGATCAGCAATGGACTGGACTGGAAATCTAACACCGATGCTGTGTACAAGAAGGGGATGAGCAGACTCTGCTTTCTGAGGAAGCTGAGATCCTTCAGTGTGTGCAGGAAGATGCTGGAGCTCTTCTACCAGACCGTCGTTGCCAGCGCCATCTTCTCTGCTGCCGTTTGCTGGGGTTACAGTCTCAAAGCCAGCAACACCAACAGACTTGACAAGATTATCAAGAAGGCTGGCTCTGTAATTAGTCCCAGGACGGAGACCTTTGTGATTGTTTCCATCAGCCTGCCCCAGGGCAGCTGTGGCTGCAGAAGTAGTTTGCCACTACCATTGTCTGTCTGGAGTGAATGAATAATGTACCTAATTGTAAAGCGTCTTTGAGTATATATGATAAAGCGCTATATAAAACCGATGTATTATTATTTTTTTTTCCACAATATCTTTATTGAACCTTTTCTTTTTTTTTTTTTAACAAACATGATACAAACAATCAAACACTAACACTAAAGTACTACAAAAAAAAAATGCACTAAAAACACCAACAACCACCAACAAAATCAAGTCTTCAACAATGCTCCTCTGTTTAGTCTAGACAATCCAATACATAAGTATACATATTATGTTCACCAGTTTGGAATTTACAAGGTCCACACACATCATTCACCTTCTTCTTCAAGAGTTATGTTTAAATTTTTTACATAATCAATAAAAGGTCTCCATATATTCTCAAACACAATTTCCTTTGATTTTAGTATATATGTTATTCTTTCTAATGGAAGGTTTGTTAACATCTGTCTTAACCACTGAGTCACATCTGGTCTATGAGTCTTTTTCCATAATAGTGCAATACATTTTTTGGCATTAAGCAAACTGAGGTCTATGAATGTTCTTTCACTTTTATTAAAATTATGCTTTTCTGGGTACAGACCCAACAAAAACAGTTTAGGATTCAATATGATTTGTTTTGAGATTATTTTTTCAATTGTTACCCTCACCTCTTCCCAAAACATTCTTATTAATCTACATTCCCATAAACAATGAAATAGGGTTCCTTTACTTTCCATGCATTTTGTGCATGTATCTGGTATATTTTTGTTATATCTATTTAACTCCTCCGGTGTAACATACATCCGCATTAACCATTTGAAATGTATCAATTTAAGGCGTGCATTTATTGATTTGGTTTGAGCTTCTGTACAAGCCAATTCCCATTGTTCCTCTGAAATTTCAATTTGCAGATCTTCTTTCCAGTAGTTTAATCTTTTCAGTGAATTTTCACTTGAAGATAGTGTCAATGAGTTATAAAACTCTGAAATAATACCCTTTCTTTTACTATCTTTCATCATCATTTTTTCCAAGGATGAATAAATAGGTCGAGTGAGAGCTTTATTTTGATTTGATCGAATAAAGTTTCTAAGTTGAAGATATTTAAAAAAATGTGTTCTATTGAGATTAAATTTGATCCTCAGCTCTTCAAAAGACATTATGTTGTCTGCACCTGGCAAATATAAATCCTGAATCTTTTGTATCCCTTTCAAAATTCCATACTTTAAATACAGCGTCCGCTCTCCCTGGTTTAAAATATTGATTACCCCATATTGGACTAAATTGTGACAATAACTGTGGTTCTTTTAAATAGTTTTTAGCTTCACACCATATTTTGATCATATGCTTTACAAATGGATTTTTAACTTGTTTTTGTAATTTTTTTGCCGAATCTGAGTATATGAATATGGGAAGAGGTAAAGGTAAATTGTATGATTCCATTTCAGTCCAGTGAGGGAGATCATTTGATGAAAAATAATATGTCATAGACCTCAGTTGTGCCGACCAATAATACAACATAAAATTTGGACATTTCAGACCTCCACGATCAAATGGTAAATATAATAAAGACAAACGTAATCTAGCCCTCCTGTTGTTCCATATAAATTCCACTAACTTTTTTTTTATTCTTGAGAATAGATCTAAAGGTGGTGATAAGGGAATGTATTGAAATAAATAAAGTATTTTAGGTAAAATATTACTTTTAAGTATATTGATTCTCCCGATCATCGACATTGGTAGTGACATCCATCTCTGAGTTAACTCACTGATATCTGACATTAAGGCTTCATAGTTGACACTGGCGACTGATTCTAGCTTAGGCATAATTTGGATTCCTAAATATTTAAACTGATTTACAACATTGAATTGATTTACCTCAGGGGCTGGGTAATTTCTCTGGGTCTCATTTAGCATTAATATTGAAGATTTAGTTTTATTTATTTTATATCCTGATATTTCCCCCAAATTCTTTATTAAATTCAACAAGGTTGGAATTGATTTTTTTAGATTCGACATAAACAAAATTATGTCATCGGCGTACAGGGAGATTTTATGTTCTGTTGGTCCAACTTTAATTCCATATATTTGTGAATGTAAACGTATCGCTATCGCTAAAGGTTCAATTGCCATAGTAAACAGTAAAGGTGAAAGTGGACAGCCTTGTCGACATCCTCTATTGATTTTTATTGGTTTTGAAATATTGTTATTTGTTAGGATTTCTGCTGTAGCATTATTGTATATTATTTGAACCCATTTTATGAAATTATTTCCAAGTCCAAACCTTTGTAGTACTTCAAAAAGAAAGGGCCATTCAACTCTATCAAAGGCCTTTTCGGCGTCCAATGATAGGAGAGCTGTATCCGGTGCTTCTTTATTAAAATAAATAATATTAAATAGTCTTCTTACATTATGGAAGCCTTGTCTACCCTTTATAAAGCCATTCTGATCTCGATTAATAATATTTGGTAAAATTTCTTGTATTCGTCTTGCTAAAATTTTACAGATTATCTTAAGGTCGGCGTTTAATAGGCTTATTGGTCTCATATTTTCACAATTATTAGAGGGCTTACCTGGTTTTGGCAGCAGTATAATTAAGGCATTATTTATGTATGATGGTAAATTATTATTTTGAAATGCTTCTAAAACCATTTCCAAAAAAGGTTTTATTAATTTATTCTTAAATTTTTTATAAAGGTCAACTGGAAGACCATCTGGTCCTGCACTTTTTCCTGATTTCATATTATCAATGGCTAGCCCAACTTCTTCTTGACTAATTTTAGACTCCAATATCTCCCTGTTTTCATTTGGAATACACGGTATAGATAGTTCGTTCAAAAACCCATTTAGTTTTGTTAAATCAGGTTCATTTTTGGTATCATATAATTTTTCATAGTAATCTCTAAAGGCTCTATTAATTTCTAAAGGATCTATAACTACCTGTCCATTACTTATAATACTGGTAATTGGTGTTTTAATTTCCAATTGTTTAATCTGCCATGCTAATAATTTTCCTGATTTTTCACCTTGTTCATAAAAAGATTGTTTCAATCTTAGAAGACTCGAGGCAGCTCTATTCGCTGATTTTTTGTCGTATTCAGCTCTCAAAATCAGTAATTCATTCTCCAACCTTGGGTCACTTCCTGCATACACTTTTTCCTGAAGATTTTTTATTTTATGTTCCAATTTAGCTCTCTCCTCTCGAGTCTTCTTAGATTTTGATCCTGTATAACTAATAATATGTCCCCTAATAAAAGCTTTGAAAGCCTCCCACTTTACACATGCTGATGTTTGTGTAGTATTGATGTCAAAGAACTCGTCTATCTGTTTTTCTATATACTTGACAAATTCCTCATCCTGAAGCCATTTATGCTGAAATTGCCATCTACCTGATTCCTTTATCAATTTTTTATCTACATATATTAGACAACAGGGTGCATGGTCAGAGATCACGATGTTATCATAAAAGCAGTTTTGAATCTTGGACCTTAATTCTGTGGAAATCAAAAAATAATCAATACGTGAGAATGTCTTGTAGGTACTGGAATAACAAGAATAGGCTTTAACTTGTGGTTTCATTTCTCTCCATATATCTAACAATCTCAATTCTTTCATAAAATGATTAATAGTCATCCTACATCCAATGTGCGTACAATCCAGTCCTGTTGATCTATCCACACCTGGATTCAATGTACAATTAAAATCCCCTGCTATTATATGTTGCCCTGTAAGTGATGATAAGATGAGAAATAAATTAGCAAAGAACTTCTGGTCATCTATATTGGGACCATATAAGTTCACAAGATTTATATTTTCTAATAGCAAAGAACCTTGAATGATTACATATCTTCCAAATTTGTCTCCAATTACATTTTTCACTTGAAAAGGAACTGATTTATGTATGAGAGTCATAACTCCCCTGGCTCGGGATGAAAATGAAGAGGTGAATACACTTCCCTGCCATCTACTCCTAATTCTTTTAACATCCTCCTCTATCAGATGAGTTTCTTGTAAAAACACAATTCTTGAACCCATGTCCTTTATTTTATTCATAACTTGTTTAAGTTTTTTTAAATTTTGTAGACCTCTGCAATTCCATGAAGTTAAATTAAGATTAACACTTTGGTCCATGATCAATAGAGAGTTTGGGATTACCTTGCAGTGTAAACATGCTCATACAGAGAAGCAAAAACATGAGTGGTTGAACATTCATCCTACAAACTACACACAAACAAATTCCCCCTTCCCACACTTGTGGCAAACCCCCCAAAATCAAAAGAAAAATTCTGTCTCCCGATATAGCCATCGACTGTTCCACATCCACGGGGAACAGCCTAAGCCACTCCTTCTTCATCCTCCCAATCACCCTAACTCTACTGCTTTTAATGACGTAACATTAACTCTCCTCTGTAGTTTTCCAACTTAACTCCAAAATTTTTACCAACTTTGTACATCCTAGTTTTTTTTTTGTTTGTTTGTTTTGTTTTTGTTTTGTTTTTTTTTAATATATAATACAATCTATATTTTGTAAACTTACTATTTACTTCAAGTCAGTCAGATGCCTGTGCAAATGCTTAGTTATTCTACCTTATATTTTGTTCATGCTTAGCTCCCACCAGTCTCTTCTTCTTCTTTGATCTTCTTGATGAACTCCTGCGCCTCCTCTGGGGTCTTGAAGATGTGGGTTCTGCCCTCATACGTGGTCAGCAGTCTCGCAGGATAGATTACACCATGACGAATCCCAAGGTTGCGCAGCTCCTTACGTACGGGATCAAACTGCTTCCTCAATTGCTGGATTCCTGTGGCCAAATCTGGGTAGAACCGCACCTGCTGGTCCTGGTGTTTAATCTCTCCTTTAGCACGTGCAGCGTTGAAGATCTTCATCCTGTCTCTGTTGCTTAGAAACTTCATAATTAAGGTCCTCGGCGGTCCCTTATCTCTCCGTGGGCCAATACGATGTGCTTTTTCCAGAACCACTGCTGATTGCAACTCCTCGCTGCCCAGCACCTCCGGAATCCACTTTTCCAGAAAGGAACATACGTCCCGACCTTCTGATTCCTCTGGAAGACCCACCAGCCTCAAGTTATTCTGTCTCGACCGAGATTCCAAATCCAAAATATTATCTTCCAGAGATTTATTTTTTTTTTCCAAAGTGCGCACCTTTAATTGAAGACGGGTGACGTCATCTTCAGCACTAGCGAGACGGAGCTCCATCTGCGCCGTTCGTTCTACACAGTCACCCAATTCCTTTCTTATTCCTTCCAGCGCTGTCATAATCCCATCAAATCTAGAGGAAAAGTCCGCTCTCATTGAACTCATGGCAGCCATCAGCGCATCTGCGCCATTCCCCGCAGAAATCGCACCGCCGCCAGCTTCCTCCGCCATATATGGAGCCTTGTTTGCTGCGTCACAGACCTGAAAGTCCGTTAATTTGGACTGTTTCGGCGGCTCGCTTTTTCCTTTTCCTGGTTTTCCAGCCTTAGGCTTCGCCGACATATCCTCGCCCAAATGCTGGGATACGTTCTGTCCCAAATGAGAGAGTTATTTGCCGATTTTTTTTTTCCAGGAGCAGAGCAGAGCGAGACACGTCCGTCCTACGTGGCAGCCATAACCGGAAGTCCCGATGTATTATTATTATTATTATTATTATTATTATTGTGGTGGAGAGGAGGACACTGAACAAACTGCTATCCATCATGGACAATCCTGATCACCCCCTTCACAACACACTGGACAGACAGCGGAGCACTTTCTCCAGCAGACTGTTACAGCAACGCTACCGAACAGTCAGGTACAGGAAATCTTTTCTGCCACATGCCATTTCACTGTACAATAACTCACTCTAATGTTGAATCTTGGTTATAACAATGCAGCCATACTGCACCTTACAGTGTAATTGGTACCTCACATTTCACTCTGCGCCTTATAATCGTCCTTTGTACAGTCAATACTATCCATAGATTCATAAGGACCATCATCTATTTAACCAAGTAGTTGCCTGTGTAGTAGTATATGAAGTTAAGCATTTTTTTTACTTCCCTGGGCAACTCCTTTTTTCTATTTCTTACCCTATTATGCTGTGTGTATTTCTGTTGGTTTGGTCATCTTACTGTGTCATGCTGCTGTTACAGTGCAATTTCCCAGTTTGAGATCAATAAAGTACATCCATCCATCCATCCATCCATCCTAATAGAAAATAAATTGTATCTGCTGTGGAAATCCCCAACAAGCCATTGTGTTTTGACATGGCTATGTTTTTTCCTAGACCCAGTGACTGGCACAAAAGCACCACAGAAGCAACAGACAGGTTTAAAGTGTTTATTAACAGGGGTGGTGGAGAAGTTCAGTTTTGTTGGGTTCCTACACATGAAGGGATGAAAGGGAATGACTGTGCAGACAAATTAGCAAAAAGTGCTCTTGGAAAAGAAATAACTATACCATTTTCTCTTGGAAAAGGTGAAGAGAAAGCAGTAATCAAGAAAAAAGGAACTGAGCTATAGCAAAAAAGATGGGATGAAGATCATAAAGGTAGATCGTATTACAAAATACAAAAATCTATTGCAATAAAGAATTTCATAACAACCAAAAGGAGGGAAGACATCATTATGGCAAGACTCAGACTGGATCACACACGTTTAAATGGCACTTTATTCACCATTGGGAAAAGCGAAAGTGACAAATGTAGAGAATGGGGAGTAAAAGAAAATGTCGAGCACATCTTATTACACTGTCACAAATACGGAAATGAAAGACAGATAATGGAAAATGAAGTTCAAGAAGCCGGTAGGGAATGGAATTTAACTGGGATTCTGGGAACAGATGGAGATGGAGAGGCAATAAGAATCATGAGGAGGGCCCTTTTCTCTTCTTTTAAATAACACAGGATTAAGTCGTAGAATTTAGGGGTCGGGCTAAGATGACATAATGTTACACACTCTTGTACAGTAGGTGGCGGTATGCACCTTTCAGTTGTTTGCTATCTGCCAGTAACCGAGAGAAGAAGAAGAAAAAATATAAGTGCAGGTGGTGTAGGTGTGCTGGTAGTCCTGTAGGACAGAAAAGGAGAGAGATTAGGCAGAGAATCACATCCGAGCAGATTTTGCACTGTTGTTGAACATGTTTCTCTCTTACTCTGAATTACTGTGGTAATGAAAGCACCAAGGTGCTGATGCCTCGGTGCCAAAGCCTTAGCGGAAGTATGCGTTCTTGGATCATCACCAAAATGTTATGGGTTTCCTCTCTAGCCCAAGGACCACCTCTGGTAAAAATTTCATCCAAATCCATCCAGTAGTTTTAGAGTATTCTTGCTAACACACTGTGAGAAGATAAGAGCCTTGGTGGTGGTATGCATTCTCGGATCATCACCAAAATGTTATGGGTTCCTGTCTAGACCAAGGACCACCTCTGGTGAAAATTTCATGCAAACCCATCTGGTAGTTTTGGAGTACACGCATGAGCAGTGAAAATAATCTGCAGTTCACATGCCGTACTGTTGGCAGCAGCCAAGCGCTACCAAATTGATTTGAACAGCTGCAATCCAAACACAGAAGAAGAGCACAGTGGCAGATGTTTTAAATGGTGGAAGCGATGGAGGTACGTGAATACAATGACAATCAAGACTAACAGGAACTTTTACTGTTTAGTGGCAGAGGAAGAAAACAGACAGGCAGAAAGAGAGACATTTGTTCACCCAGTATTGGCAGATTGAGCAGTACTTCCCTGTGGTGGGAGTTTCCGGGCGCATGCGCAGTTCACTGAATGTTGGGACTTGTAGTTTTTAGCGAGTATTTAATGAGTTTTACTTCATCCTTCCTCTGCAAAACTAAACAGCAAAACCAGTGTGAAAACAATCGATGTGATGAATAAAGTGTAGTTGCTGAATACGTTGTTTTTTTTCAGTAACCGTGATTTTATAACAGTTCAGCTTGACGTGCTGTAAAAAAACGTGCTGTGTTGTGCTGAACAAAATTCGCACTGCCACCTCTAGCGGCCCGACATAGTTATTACAATACCTTTTCCATTGGCTCCACTGACGTTCAGTTACAGCTGAAGAAAAACAGCCCCAAAGCATGATGCTGCTACCACCATGCTTCACTGTAGGTATGGTGTTCTTCTGGTGATGAGCAGTGTTGTGTTTGTACCAAATATACCTTTTGAAATTATGGCCAAAAAGTTCAACCTTGGTTTCATCGGACCATAAGACATTTTCTCACATGTGTTAAGCAGATTTCAAATGTGTTTTTGCAAAATGTAGCTGTTATGTATGAGAATATGCGTGTCTGGGATGCCGTGCCCACCCACAGGGTAATGTCGGTGGGTACGGCCCACTCTGTAAATAGTTGAGTGTTCTGCTTTATAAAAGTTCAGTTGGTTGCTGCATGAACAAGACTCCGACTCCCATTATTTCCAGACATAACAGTAGTCAGGCTTGGATGTTTTTCTTTGTAAGATAAGGCTTCCATCTTGCCACCCTACCCCATAGCCCAGACATATGAAGAAGAAGGGAGATTGTTGTCACATGTACTAAACAGTCAGTATTTGCCAGTAATTCCTACAGCACCTTCAATGTTGCTGTCAGCCTCTTGGCAGCCTCCCTGACCAGTTTTCTTCTCGTGTTTTCATCAGTTTTGGAGGGCCATCCAGTTCTTGGTAATGTTACTGTTGTGCCATATTTTCTCCACTTGATGACTGTCTTCACTGTGTTCCATGGTATATTTAATGCCTTGGAAATTTTTTTTTTTATTTAAGTTTTTGTAAAGGGTATACATGTCATTACAGCATTGCATTGTTTACATTTTCATCACATATTCCCCCTTTTTTTGTTTTTTGACATTGGAAAAAAATTATTACAGCACCCTTTTTTTAAGTGAAAGAAAAAGAGAAATTAAAAGAAGAACAAAAAACAAAACTAGAAAAGCACTCAGAGAGCACAGACCTCCGCCAAGCGCCACAGTTTCCCCCCATACAGTGTTTGTGTGTATGTTTTCAGATTCCTTGACCATGAAAACATATGACTAGCAATTGGATTCACAATGATAGGATTAGTGGTTCAGTAGTTATTCACGAAAACGGCATTTTCCGTAATGGCGGTTTTCTTCTGGACAGTGAACCGGATCACCACCAAAATCTAATCATCTGTAGGATACCCCATTTCTGACAATCTGTGAAAATTTCATGAAAATCCGTCCATAACTTTTTGAGTTATCTTGCTAACAAACAGACAGACAGACAGACAAACAGACAAACCAACGCCGATGAAAACATAACCTCCTTGGCGGAGGTAACAAAACAAACAAAAACAAAAAACAAAAACAAAAGAGCAGAAAAATAAAAGAGCATCTGAGTAGCATTGGAGCAAAGAGAGGTGCCATGATTGAAATGGTATTTGTCAAAGATTAGATCCAATGGAGGACACATACGCGTTCCAGGGTTGCCAAAAGTTCAAGAACCCATCCATGTCCTGTCTCAGTGCAAATGTCAACTTTTCCATCGAATAAATGTCCTGAATCACATTAATCCAATATTCAGGTGTTGGACAAGTCTTTCAACATCCGTTTTTTTGTTAGAGCTTTTGTACTTGCCAATATTAAAACAGTGAATAAGTATTTTTCTCCCCGTCTTTCCAGTGATTCCGGTAGTAAACCCAAACACAAAGTTACAAAAGAAAAGGGAACTGTTACTTTAAATATTTTCCCCAATATTGTCTGTACATTGGTCCAATATTGGTGGATAACTGGGCATGACCAAAACACATGAAAATGATTTGCAGTCTTTTCACCACACAAGCGCCAACAATTCAACCCCTTACGAGTAAATTTGTTTTGTGCAGGTGTTCTGAAAAATCTTACCAAATTTTTCCATCCAAATTCTCTCCACAGCAGGGATGAGGTACTTTTCCATCCATCCATCAATCTATCCATCTTCTACCACTTTTCCGGAGGTCCGGGTCGCGGAAGCAGCAGTTCAAGTAGAGAAGCCCAGACTTCCCTCTCCCCAGCCACCTGCTCCAGCTCTTCAGAGGGGATACCAAGGCGTTCCCAGACCAGCTGGGAGACATAGTCTCTCCACCGAGTCCTGGGTCTGCCCCGGGGTCTCCTCCCAGTGGGACGTGCCTGAAACACCTCAAGTGGGAGGCGTCCAGGAGGCATCCTAATCAGATGCCCATACCACCTCAACTGACTCCTTTCAATGTGGAGGAGCAGCGGTTCTACTCTGAGCCTCTCCCGGATGACTGAGCTCCTCACCCTATCTCTGAGGGTGAGTCCAGCAATCCTACGGAGAAAGCTCATTTCAGCCGCTTGTATCCGCGATCTCGTTCTTTCGGTCATTACCCAAAGCTCGTGACCATAGGTGAGAGTAGGAACGTAGATTGACTGGTAAATCGACAGCTTTGCCTTAGAACTAAGCTCCCTCTTCACCACAACAGACCGGTACAACGTCCGCATCACTGCAGATGCTGCTCCAATCTGTCTGTCGATCTCTTGCTCCATTTTCCCCTCACTCGTGAACAAGACCCCAAGATACTTAAACTCCTCCACTTGGGGCAGGAGCCTGTCCCCAACCCGGAGAGGACAATCCACCTTTTTCCAGCTGAGGACCATGGACTCGGACTTGGGGGTGCTGATTCTCATCCCAGCCACTTCACACTCGGCGGCAAACCGTCCCAGCAAGAGCTGTAGGTCATTGCTGGATGAAGCCAACAGGACAACATCATCTGCAAACAACAGAGATGAGATCCTGTGGTCACCAAGCATGACACCCTCCATTCCCTGGCTGCGCCTAGAAATCCTGTCCATAAAAATTATGAACAGGATCGGTGACAAAGGGCAGCCCTGGCGGAGTCCAACTCTCACTGGGAATGACTCCGACCGAGTGTTGGTAATACGAACCAAACTCTCACAACGGTCGTACAGAGGCCGAATAGCTCATAACAACAAGCCTGATACCCCATACTCCCGAAGCACCCCCCCACAAAAATCCACGAGGGACGCGGTCAAATGCCTTCTCCAAGTCCACAAAACACATGTAAACTGGTTGGGCAAACTCCCACGAACCCTCAAGAATTCTCGAGAGGGTAAAGAGCTAGTCCAATGTGCCACGGCCAGGACGAAAACCACTTTGCTCCTCCTGAATCCGAGGTTCGACCAACGGCCGGACTCTCCTCTCCAGTACCTTGGCATAGACCTTCCCAGGGAGGCTGAGGAGTGTGATCCCTCTAAAGTTGGAGCACACCCTCCGGTCCCCTTTTTTGAAGAGAGGAACCACCACCCCGGTTTGCCATGCCAAAGGCACTGCCCCCGACCTCCACGCAATGTTGCAGAGGTGTGTCAACCATGACAACCCAACAACATCCAGGGCCTTGAGGTACTCAGGGCGAATCTCGTCCACCCCTGGGGCCCGGCCACCAAGGAGATTTTTAACCACCTTGGCGACCTCAGCCCCTGTGATAGGCGAGTCATCCCCCTCGTCCTCAAACCCTGCTTCCTCTGTGGAAGGCGTATTAGTGGGATTGAGGAGATCCTCGAAGTATTCCTTCCACCGCCCGACGATATCCCCAGTCAAAGTCAACAGTGTCCCATCCGCACCATACACAGTGTGGATGGGGAGCTGCTTTCCCCTCCTGAGGTACTTTTCCATTGTTGTTTATTTAGCTTTTCCCATACTTCCAGTTGTAAAGTGAAATTTCCCTCTTTTTCCCATCTCTCTTTTATATATGATGTGTTGTCTCCTTTTAAGTCTTGAAGACCATGATATATTTTAGAAATGTATCTGATCCCTGGGATCCCTTTATATGCCATTAAGAAAACCTTCAGAACACCTGACTGGGCCCTTTCCAAATCCTCCTTTTTAAGTATTTTGTTTATGTGGTGTCTAAGCTGAAATAACCTGTAAAGGTCTTGATTTACTAGACCTTGTTTTTTCAAATCTTCAAAACTTCTTAAAGTTTGCCCTTTAAAAAAATCGTAATATTTTATCAGTCCGTTCTCTTTCCACTTTTTAAATCTAGTGTCTGTTTTATTAGGAGTAAAGTCCTGATCATAGGAAATCCATTGCAATAATCGATAGGGTTCTTCAGTTTGATTCTCTCTGACTATCTTAAACCAAATTTTTAGCGGGGTCTCTATCCACGGGTTAGTGTTATTCAAAAGTTTAGGTAAGGCATTGTTCCCTATTATTGCCTGTAGGGGAATGTCACTTGTTATTTGGCATTCCATCTCCTTCCATTGTGCAGTGTAGACTGGGTTACATATCTCTACTAAAGTTTTAATTTGTGCGGCTTTAAAATAGTCCTTGATATTTGGCAGCGCAAGCTCACCATTGTCTTTGTTTAGCTGCAGGGTTCTATATCTGATTCTAGGTCTCTTGCCCTGCCATATGAATCTTGAGATCCTTCTGTCCAGTTCTTGCCATGTTTTTTTGGGAGGTTCTACCGGTATTGTTTGGAAAAGGTATAGAAGACGTGGAAGTATATTCATTTTGACTGCTTCAATTCTTTGTGCAGTACCCAACAATGGCATCATATTCCATCTTGCTAGATCAGATTTTATTTTTGCCATCAGTGGATCATAGTTTAGTGTTATAATTTTGTTGAGTTGTTTCGGGATATTGACCCCCAGATATTTCATAGATTCCATCTCCCATTTGGTTTTGAGTTTGCTTAGTAAATATTGATTTGGGTCATAGTTGAATGTTAAAATTTGGGTTTGATGCATGTTTAATTCATACCCCGATAACTCTCCATACTCTGAAAAAACTGAGATTAGTTCTGGAAAAGAGGTGTCCGGCTGCCCCAGGTATATTAAAATGTCATCAGCAAAGAGTGCTATTTTATGTTCCTTGTGACCAAGTGTAATACCTTGAATTTTTTGATTCTGTCTTATCCATTGGCTCAGAGGTTCTATGAAGATTGCAAAGAGCAGTGGAGACAAGGGGCAGCCCTGACAACATCCTCTTTCCAGTTCAAAAAATGATGATAATTTACCGTTAATCCTTATTTTAGCTGTTGGTTTTTTATATAATGCCTGGATAGTTCTAATGAAGTTATTATGGAAATTGAAACTGGATAAGATTCTATATAGGAAAGACCAGTCAACCGAATCAAATGCTTTTTCAGCATCTAATCCCAGTATGGCTGCATTTAAATTATATTTTTTTATGTGATGAATTATGTGTAAAGTGCGTCTAATGTTATCTTGTGTCTGTCTTTGTCTTATAAAACCTGTTTGGTCTAAATGAATTAAGTCTGTCAGTATATTTTCTAACCTTTTGGCAAGGATAGCGGTAAAAAGTTTATAGTCCTGATTTAACACACTGATTGGTCTGTAGTTGGAGCAGTCTAGTTTATCCTTTTCAGGTTTAGGTATGACTGCAATGACCCCTTCTCTCCAGGAGGGGGGATTTCCCCTGTGTGGAGGACATAGTTAAATGTTTTCAGGAGGAGAGGAGATAGTTGCTGTTTAAAGGTTTTGTACCACTCTGCTGTATAGCCATCTGCTCCTGGGGATTTGTTAGCTTTAAGTTTCATAATTGCTTTTTCTAATTCTTTAGGTTGGAAATTCTTTTGTACCATTCTCCTGACTGATATCTTTGAACAATGAGATCCCTCTGATGCTTTGGAAGCTCCCTGTGGACCATGGCTTGTGCTGTAAGATGTGACTACAAAATATCAGGAAAAGCTTACTAGAACAGCTGAACTTTATTTGGGGTTAATCAGAGGCACTTTAAATGGTGGCAGGTGTGTGCCGATTCCCATGAGTTTAAATGTGATTGGTTAATTCTGAACACAGCTGCATCCCCAGTAACAAGAGGGTGTGCATATTTATGCAACCAGGTTATTGTAAGTTTTTTATTTTTTATGTTTCTCCTTGAAATATTTCAGTTTGTTTTTCAATTGGGTTGTACAGGTTATAGGTCACATTAATGGGGGAAAAAGTTTTGAAATGATTTATCTTGGTCTCATTTTTTTACATCACAAAAACCTGGCATTTGGACAGGGGTGTGTAGACTTTTTATATCCACTGTAGGTACTTTTTTAGTACCTACTCAGCCGGGGTTCCAAGCGAGCTGAATCAAGCTGAAAATGTGACGTTGTAAAGGAATGAACAAGACGAGACATGAGCTTTGTAGACACAGACTTTATTCCTCTGACAGCAAAGTAAGGCTGAATTCTGGTTGCCAAAAACCAACCTTTTATACATCTCACACATTCCTTTCTTTGGCACCGAGAATACACTTCATTACCATAGCGTATATCACAGCTCAGTACATTCACACCTGCAGTCCAAAGTGTGAAGGCACATCTTAACATTTCTTTACCCCCCCCCCCCAGCGCTCTGGCGCCTAACTCTGTTTCTCATCCTTTCCACTCTTCCCCCCAGGGTGCCACAGCACCTGCATTCATCTCTCTCACCTGAGGCACATGCAATACCATGTCTCACTCCTTCCCCCCATTCCCAAAGTCACTGGGTGTGAGTAAGACCTCCCGTCATGCCACCACATGCACCCCCCTCCTCGAACACCCAGAAGGGGCCTTAACCGTCCAGTGCCTTAGGCTTGATCAATCGCCCGTACTGGCTGTAACATAGAGCCACCGGGCTGACCGAAAGACCTTCCTGCTGCAGTGGATAGGGAGAAGACTCACAGTTCTCTCTAAGGGGGAAAGGTGGGGAGGGGAAAGCTTTGGTCTCCTGCAAACAGTTCTCTGAAGGAGAAAACAAACTTGTGGACGCTCGCGGATGGGCGACCATGTCGGGGAGCCTGGGCCAGCACCACCTGCTCATCTGCTAAAATATAAGCAGGCTACAGCCTGTCTATGCAGATGGTTTCCATACGCCCCCCAAAGTCTAGCACAAAATTTTTCGCCCTTGTTTCCAAAACTCTGAAAGGGCCGCTGTAAGGTGAACACAGCGGGGTTCGGTGGGGATCGTGCTAACGAAAATGAACTCAGCATTCTCCAAATGCTTCAGAACGAAAGTGCGGGGAAAACAGTGGTGCACCAGCCCTGGAACGCTGCTAGCCCCTGCACCGGGAAAAATGCGAGTGGACGAGTCGGTACCAGGCGTGGGACTTTCCAGCAAAAATTCACCTAGGATCCACAACGGTTGACAAAAAATGAGCTCCACCAGGGAAGCTGCCAAATCTTCTTTGGGCGCAAAATGCGACCCCAGTAGGACCCAAGGCAAGTAGTTAACCCAATTTGCGTCTCTCAACAAGGCTCTAAGCACTGCTTTAAGCGACCCATGGAACCTCTCGCACAAACCATTAGCCTGCGGGTTGTACATGGTGGTTCAGTGGATTTTGACCTCCAGGCTCTTGGCCATCATGGACCAGCGTTCCGAAATGAACTGTGGACCCCTGTCAGAAGTGATGTCGACGGGGACCTAAAACGTGCGACCCAGGATGACAAAAATGTGGGGGCCACATCAGCGGATGTGGTGGAAGCCAGCGGAACCACCTCCAGCCAACACATAGTGCTGTCCACTATTGTTAACAAGTGAGTGAACCCCTGTGATGGCGGAAGGGGGCCCACCAAATCCACGTGTACGTGGTCAAACCTCCTGCTTGGGATCTGGAAAGCACGTCCATGTTCCTGGTTTGGTCAGCGGCCATGGTGGAAAAATCAATTCCCACGTAGACCGGAGAGACCAACGCACTCGACAGGCAATCAGCCACAACATTAAGTTTACCGGCTACATGTTGAATGTCGGTAGTGAATTCCAAAATTGTGGCTAGGTGCCGTTGCTGTCAGGCTGACCACAGTTCTGAGACTTTAGCCATTGCGTAGGTTAGGGACTTATGGTCAACAAACGCAGTAAATTTGCAACCCTCAAGCCAGAACTGAAAATGACACGTGGCCAGGTGGAGAGCCAACAGCTCCCTTGCCGCTTTGGCACCTGTGAACACCTGGATCCGATCAGGAGTCGAGTCAACACTATCCGCGGGTTTCCTTTCCTTGGACATGCTGTATAGCGGTTGCAGCAGCTGTGCTGCTCGGGGAAGGAAACAGTTGTAAAAACTGACCATCCCTAGAAATTCCTGCAGTACCCTCACTGTCTGCGGACGCAGGAACTCTGACACCGCTCGTACCTTGTCCGGCAGAGGAACCATGCCCTCAGGTGAGATGTGTTGGCCAAAGAAATCAATCACCGGCAGCATGAACTGACACTTAGCCAGATTAACTATCAGCCCATGTGCTTCCACCTGCTGAACTTGCTCCAGATGGGCGAGGTGCTCCTCCTCTGATGTGCTAGCCACCAACATGTCATCTAAGTACACAAAAACAAATGGCAAGTCACGGAGCACCACATCCATCATCCTCTGAAAAGTTTGGGCTGCACCTTTTAAAGAAATGGCATGCATAAAAACTCGAAAAGGCCAAAAGGAGTTATCACCGCCGTTTTTGGGATGTCCTCGGCGCGAACCAGGACCTGGTGGTAACCATGGACCAGATTCACTTTCGAAAAAATGCACATCCCGGCTGTAATGACTCGCTCTAGGCTGTTATCATCCACAGCTGCACGCACACCGGCTCCTCATCAGGCCAGGACTATATAACCTCACTCTGCCTGCAGGCCTGCATGGAGCCATCTGTCTCCCTAGCTTCATGAAGCGCGTCCTATGACTTCCTAGCCAAACCTCACCACGATCGTCCACCTCGCCACCTCGGCATCAACACTTGGAGGAAATCCTCTCCCAACCAAGTAAGCCTCACCTTTACTCACCTGTTTTCCGCTACTCCCCTGTGCACAGGCGGAATCTCCCAGCAGCGGAATTGTCCCTCTCGATGGCGGTCTCCGCTCTCTCCTCTCCGCCCTCTGCATGGCTACAATGATGCTGGGACAGCGGGCGCTGTCTTCCTGGCCAACGGGTGCTCACCATCTGCCTGGAACAGTAAGCCACAATTATACCTGAGTGATTATCCATCTTGCACCTAGCTAATTGTGTGCCTTTGCTCCTTCCATAGGGTTGCAAGGCCGCATGGCGCTCTGCTCACTCCCAGCTGCTCGGAGTCTCCAGCCCACATTCACATACACAACACAACATATTCACGCACTCACACACGAACACTGGTTCAATAAAGATAATTGTATCCATTTCTGAGTCCGTGTCTGTTCCCTGGGTCAGCCATTATGTCAGTACGGCTCCGTCAGAACAACCCAGTGAACAGCGCGTTAGCACAACAACTTAACAACTTAGGGGCTCGAGTGGATCAGATTACTTACCAACAACAGGTTATCTTGAATCAGTTGACTCAAATTAACAGTCGGTTGGATTGCCTGGCAGGGCAGCAGACATTTCCACCGGCGTCAAGCAGTGTTACAGCTCCTGCTAGCTCTTCCGCTAGCCAGGCTAGTCAAGCTACCCCGGCCCAACTCACTCCTGTTCCCACGCCCTCCCGCTTTAGCGGAAAACTAGTGGAGGCTTGTGGGTTCCTCCTCCAGTGTGAGATAGTCTTCCAGCGGGTTCCAGGGGATTTCCCAACTGACTATAGCCGGACAGGTTATGTTACAAACCTAATGGAAGGGCGAGCGCTAGCTTGGGCATACGCTGTGATGGCTAGGGCAAGCTATGCTAACTTAACCTACAGCCAGTTTGTTAGCGAGTTCAAAGAGGTATTCGACAACTCCGACCGGGACAATGTGCTCACCACCCGACTGTTAAATCTTCGACAGGGGGGCAGGTCCGTGGTGGACTATGCTGTTGATTTCCAGGTGGTAGCGGCAGAGGTGGGGTGGGAGGATGTCTCGTTGTGTAGTATTTTCATCAGGAGCTTGAGCCCTAGCCTGCGGGATGAGTCAGCCCGCTTGGAGAAGCCAGAGAAGTTAACGGTGCTTGTTTCTCTTACCATTAATTTAGATAATAGGCTGAGGGAGCGGGCATCCAAACGGAGAACTTCTGGTTGCTCGGGTGCCCAGGCCTTGCGCTCCCCCCAGACCCCGTTACTGGCCTTGCCTCCCCTAGAGTCAGATGACACACAGGAGCCTATGGTCATGGGGCCATGACCATAGGCCATGGGTTTTTTCTTGTAATCATAATATTGATCATATATATGACCTGTATTCTGACAAACAATGCTTTTTTCTCTCTCCTATTGTGTTTATCCTTTTCTCCCCCATTGCTTCCTGTTCCCATTCTGCTGACAGGCGTGTCACTGACGCTGCCGCGTCACTGAAAATGTCAACTACGTCGTTCTCAGTGTCAAGTCAAATCCCTCGTATATTTATCAGTTATTTACTGTGAATGTACTTGGCAATAAATCTTTTCTGAGTTCTGAGTTCTGAGTTATGGGGCGAACTAAGCTTTCCCAAACTGAGAGACAGCGTTGTAGGGAGCTAGGCTTGTGCATGTACTGTGGTAGTGAGGAGCACGAGTTAGAAGCCTGCCCCATTCGGCCAAAAGAGGGGGTCCATGCGTTGCAGTAGGGGGACTCACGGACCAACCTCGGCCTAAATGTACAATACCCATCAGATTCATATACAATAAGACTGAACATTGCACACACGCCTTGGTTGACTCGGGAGCTGAGCAGAGCTTCATCTCGGGGGAACTGGCAACCCGACTGGGGATTCCCTGCCGTCCTTTGAAGACTCCCCTACGGCTCATTGCTCTATCCAGAGCGCCATTAGCGATTGTGACAAAACAAATGGCCCCTGTCTCAGTTACTCCCCGGTCATCTTGGGTTATCCTTGGCTTCGGCTCCACAATCCCTCCTTTGACTGGCACGCAGGAAGCGTGGTGTCCTGGAGCTCCTTCTACCTCAGCGCTTGCCTCCAGTCCGCCGCATGTGCTCCCTGCATGCCGTTGGTCGGCCCTGTCTCTCTTCCTCCCGATCTGTCCAGGGTGCCCACCGAATATCAGGATCTGGGGGCAGTTTTCAGTAAGTCCAAGGCGTTGTCTTTTCCCCCCCACCGGCCCTATGACTGTGCCATCAATCTCCGGGCTGGGGCCCCGCTGCCGTCGAACCACCTCTACAGCCTGTCAGCGCCAGAGCAGGAAGCAATGGAGGCATACATTAAGGAGTCCCTCAGCTCGGGCATTATCTGCCCGTCTTCCTCGGCGGTAGGGGCCGGGGTTTTTTTCGTAGGGAAGAAAGATGGCTCCCTAAGGCCATGTATAGACTTCCGTGCCCTCAATGAGATCACCATCAAGGACAAGTACACGCTGCCTCTGATGGACACGGCTTTTGATTCCCTCCAGGGAGCCTCGATCTTTACCAAACTGGATCTCCGGAACGCATATCATCTGGTGCGGATCAGGGAGGGGGATGAGTGGAAGACTGGTTTCCGGACCCCAAGCGGCCACTTTGCGTACCTGGTGATGCCATTTGGGCTAACCAATGCTCCGGCCATCTTCCAGAGACTGATCAATGATGTACTTCGTGACTTCCTGGGATCATTCGTCTTTGTCTACCTCAATGACATCTTGATCTTCTCCCAATCCCTGGATGAGCACTGCGTTCACGTGAGGCGGGTCTTGCAGTGACTCTTGGAGAATAAGCTGTACGTTAAGGCTGAGAAATGTGAGTTTCACGCCTCCAAGACCTCATTTCTCGGCTTCACCATTGCTCATAATCAGGTCATCCCGGACCCCGACAAGGTGAAGGCCATTGTGGACTGGCCTCCCCCCTCCTCTAGGAAGCAGCTGCAGCAATTCCTGGGTTTTGCCAACTTTTACCGGCACTTTATTAATAACTACGGTATCATTGCTCTTCCCCTCATCCGCCTCACCTCCCTGAAGATGGCTTTCCTGTGGAAGGAGAAGGCTGCAGCTGCATTCGCCGAACTCAAGACTCGGTTTTCGTCCTCCCCCTTCTTGACTCAGGTGGATCCCGTGCTACAGTGCCTGGTGGAAGTGGATGCCTCGGACTCTGGGGTGGGGGCCGTGTTATCCCAGCGTTCTCTGGTGGATGGGGAGGTCTGGCCGTGTGCGTTTTTCTCCCACCGACTGTCCCCGGCGGAGAGGAATTATGATATTGGTGATAAGGAGCTCCTGGCGGTTAAGCTCGCGCTGGAGGAGTGGCGTCACTGGTTGGAGGGGGCCGCCCAACCCTTCGTTGTTTGGACGGATCATAAGAACCTGGAGTACCTAAGGACGGCCAAGCGTCTGAATGCCCGCCAGGCCTGCTGGTCCTTGTTCTTTGGCCGTTTCAACTTTACCATCACCTACCGTCCTGGGTCTAAGAACACTAAACCTCATGCGCTCTCCAGGCAGTTCTCCCCTGACACAGCGGAGGCGCCCGTTCTCCCAATCCTCCCGTCTTCATGTATCGTGGGCGCCCTCTCGTGGGAGATCAAGGAGAGGCTCCTGAAGGTGCAGGAGGCGGAACTGGACCCGGGCGGGGGGCCAGCAGGCAAGTTGTTCGTTCCATCCACATTTCGGGGCAAGGTGATCCACTGGGCCCACTCCTCCAGATTGGCATGCCATCCGGGGGGTTCTCGCATGGTCAGGATTCTCCAGAGGTCATTTTGTTGGCCATCGCTCCGGAGGGACGTCGCCGATTACATCCGCGCCTGCCCTCAGTGCGCCACCGGCAAGACGCTTCCCTCTCCTCCGGCGGGACTGCTTCGTCCCCTTCCTGTTGCTGGCAGACCTTGGTCACACATCGCATTGGACTTCGTTACCGGCCTCCCTCCATCCGATAAACACACCGTCGTCCTCACTATCGTGGATTGCTTCTCCAAGGCCGCCCACTTCATCCCCCTACTGGGACTGCCCATGGCGAAGGAGATGGCAGATCTGCTGGTGCAGCACGTTGTCAGGCTTCATGGTATACCTGTGGATATCGTCTCTGATCGGGGAAGGCAGTTTGTATCGCAGGTATGGAAGTCGTTCTGTAATGCTCTGGGGGTTACGGTAAGCCTGTCCTCCAGGTACCACCCTCAGAGCAACGGCCAATGTGAGAGAGCTAACCAGGAGCTGGAGGCTGCACTGCAGTGTGTGGTCTCGTCCAATCCGGCCTCATGGAGCGCCCAGTTTCCATGGGTTGCATATGCCCATAACTCCACGGTGTCTTCAGCCATTGGTATGTCCCCTTTCAAGGCCTCCTTGGGATACAACCCCCTGCTGTTCCCCGAAGAGGAGGGGGACATTGCCGTGCCATCTGTCCAGGCTCATCTGAGATGCTGTCGGCGGATATGGAGGACGGTCTGAACGGCGCTTCGATGCACAGCAGAACATAACTCCAGAGTCGCTAATCGCTGCAGGAGGCTGGCTCCAACCTACCAGGTGGGTCAGCAGGTTTGGCTCTCAACACAACATATTAAGCTGAAGGGTGAGAGAAGGAAATTGTCGCAACGGTTTATTGGTCCATTCCCCATCGTTTGGATTATTAATCCTTTAGCTGTGCGCCTGTCTCTCCCCCCATCCCTCCGCATCTGTCCCACATTCCATGTGTCCCAGATCAAGCCCTTCTTTTCCAGTCCTCTCTGTCCTCCTCCTCCACCGGTCGTGATCGACGGTGACCCAGCTTGGAAAGTCAGCTCCATCCTGGATGTCCACATCTGGGGTCGCAGCATGCAGTACCTGGTGGACTGGGAGGGGTATGGCCCTGAGTGGCGCTCCTGGGTGCATCCATCCTTCGTGTTGGATAAACAACTCATCAGGGACTTCCACCGGATGCACCCAGGTAGGCTGGATCGGGTGCCAGGAGGCACCCCTCGGAGGGGGGAGTACTGTGATGACTCGCTCTGGGCCGTTATCATCCACAGCTGCGCGCACACCGGCTCCTCATCATGCCAGGACTATATAACCTCACTCTGCCTTCAGGCCTGCACGAAGCCATCTGTCTCCCTGGCTTCATGAAGCGCTTCCTACGACTTCCTAGCCAAACCTCACCACGATCGTCCACCTCGCCACCTCGGCAACGACGCTTGGAGGAAATCCTCTCCCAACCAAGTAAGCCTCACCTTTACTCACCTGTTTTCCGCTACTCCCCTGTGCACAGGCAGAATCTCCCAGCAGTGGAATTGTCCCTCTCGGCGGCGGTCTCCGCTCTCTCCTCTCCGCCCTCTGCATGGCTACAACAACGCTGGGACAGCGGGTGCTGTCTTCCTGGCCAACGGGTGCTCACCATCTGCCTGGAACAGTAAGCCACAATTATACCTGAGTGATTATTCATTTTGGACCTAGCTAACTGTGTGCCTTTGCTCAGTCCATAGGGTTGCCAGGCTGCACGGCGCTCTGCTCACTCCCAGCTGCTCGGAGTCTTCAGCCCACACTCACATACACGACACAACACATTCACACACTCACACACGAACACTGGCTCAATAAAGATAATTGTACCCATTTCTGAGTCCGTGTCTGTTCCCTGGGTCAGCCATTATGTCACCGGCCAGGTGCATGGAAAAATCCTGGATGTGTGGAATGGGGTAACGGTCGTGTTCAGTGACGTTGTTCAGGCAACGTGCCTCAACAAACTGTCGGCCTTGGGCACCATGTGCAGCGGGGATGCCCAAGGGCTATTGGAGCGCCTAACGATCCCTAGCCATTCCAAATTAGCAAACTCTGCACGCACGATGGCTAGCTTAGCCGCGTCCAAGCAGCATGGACATGCAAAAACCAGCGGGCCCTTCATCATGATGAAATGCTTGACCCCATGCTTGGTCACTGTAGCAGAAAAGGTGGGCACTGTAAGTGCGAGAAACTGGGAAAGAAAACGCTGGTACTCATCCCCCGAGGCTAAAAAATTTGCATGTGTTGGTGGCCCGACTCCCCGAGCCATACAAGGTAGTGAAGCAAAAGACACAGCATCCACTAAATGTCTGTTAGCAACATCAACAAGGAGACCAAAAGCACACAGAAAATCAGAACCTAAGATAGGAACCGAACATGCAGCTACCACAAAGTCCCACTTGTAATTGCATCCATGGAAACATACAGTAACTGACCTTTCACCAAAAGTCCTGATGGGGGATCCATTCACGGCCATTAGTGACGGGCCACAGCCTTCCGCCAGCCTATTAGCACTGACTGGCAAGATGAGGCTTTTCTGGGAACCAGAGTCCACCAAAAACCATCTGCCGGAACGTGTGTCCTCAATGAAAAGCAGCTTCTCCCTGTTGCCAGCGGTCGTAGCTGCTACTGACCGCCGGCTTGCCCATTTCCTGGTATCTTGAAGTAACACGGGGGCAGGCAATGTTGCGTGTCGGCACCAAAACACTGGTGATACAAGCACATCGTCCAGTTCCTGCGTCTCAGAGTGGCCGTTCCGGCCACCACCCTTGGCACCTTGATCTGTGCAGGCTCCACTGACGATCCGGGTCTCACAGCCTGGACACCGAAGCTCTTGTTTGCCAGGATGATGTGATCTGCTTCTTCAGCCAGCGAGCGGTAGTCCCTGGCCGCCAGCAGCCGGGTGTTGGCCAAGATCTCCTGCGCTGAAGCTTGTAGCTTCTTCAGGAAGAGGTGGGCGAAGAGGAAAGATTCACCATCTGTGCCCATCAATGCCAGCATACTTTCCATCAATTCCACAGCTGATCCGTCTCCTAGCTCCGAGTAGGAGAGGAGTTTTTCTGCTCTCTTTCAGTCTGAAAGGGTGTAATGCCGTAACAACACCTGTTTGAATGCGTTGTAATTTCCCTGGACTGGAGGGGCTCGGAGCAGACTCATGGTGCGCTGAGTGGTGCGCGGGTCCAGCGAAGCCACCACGTAATGGTATTTTCTCTCATCCGCTGAGACTCTGTGAACAGCGAACTGCACTTCTGCATGGATGCACCAGGCTGCTGGGCTGCGCCGTCCAACTCAACAGTGCTATGGTCCTGTACCATGCTGAGCTCCTTGACTGGCCCGCAGTCTTCAGTGACCGGGGACTCTTCCACTTGTAGCCCCAGTCCTACCTCGAAGTCTATCTGGTAGCTGGTAGCTTGGTTTTGGCATGAAGCTAGCTTAGTGGCTAACCTGTCCATAGGCACCGAATGGGCCGTTAGCTTCTCCAAGCTAACTAGCTTAGCTGTTCCTGGTGCCAACAGCTCCATTACAGGAGCTGTACATTACATACAGCTGCGTGGTCCTCATCTGCTTATCGAAGTACTCGGCCAGCCGCTTGACAGCATCCTCATAGAACTCCGTTTAACCCAACGTACCGAGAATTCTTCGGCTCTCCGCGCCGAGATTGTGGTCCAGAAGTGCTCTGGTCAGCCACCGGAGCTTTGCTGCGCCTGCTCTCTGGAACCATCTGCCCCCATGGGTGCTAATCCATGCCATTTGGGTCCCCCATCTAAGGGACCACAAACACTGATACGGAGTGCTCACCGTGGCGACGTATTCTGGTGCTGGCGGTGGACCTCTTCACCTGAACTGGGCCAGCCAGAGTCCCACACTTCTTTGCCGCTTTCCACATAAAATGGCCAGTCCCACAGTCCACTACCTGACTACTCCTCCACGACCCCGCAGGCGATGGAAAAACTGACCCCCTAAAACAAATCACAGCCCATTAAGTTGTTACCATTACGGGCCACCATGAACTCGGCTGCAAGCATTGAGGCCTCTTTATACCTCACTGACAGCCACACCAAGCCCACAATGTCCAGGGGGTTGCTGCCATACCCGTAACAGGCAAAGTCTGTCTTACTCACGGTGTAATGTGGAAAGAACTTTGTCACCATTGCCAGATTCAAGATAGAAACCGCCAATCCCATGTCCACTATCAGCGAGACTGGCATTCCGTCCAACACGATGTTGCAAAGGATCCATCCGTCTGTGTTGGGTGAGACTGTATAGCCCACCGTGGGCGTCTTCTTAGTTGAAGTCCCCTTCCCTGGTCCCCGTTCTTCCTTCTCAAAATTCTGACAAACCCTGGCGAAGTGGTGGAACAACCTGCACCGTCCACAATGCTTCCCCCTCACTGTGCACTCCCTCACTCTATAGTGGTGCCTGCTGGATCCGCAGCTGTAGCATCTTTGCATCCCCGGGGCGGACCTAATCTTCACAATGGCTGCATACTCATTGTTGCTGCCATCTTCCGGATCCAAGGCCAGTGCCTTCCACTGCTTGTCATTCCTGGGTAGGGCCTCCATGTCACCGAAATTCCTTGCTATCTTTTCTGCTGCCTCGTGTTGCTGCGCTAGCTCCATGGCTGCTATCAGGGTTAGCTCACCAGCATGAGTTAGCAGGCAGACCCTCGCAGAGGAGTAGGCCACGTGTTCCGCTAGTTGGTCGCGGATCATCTCCGCCTCCAAAGCCCCGAACCTGCACTCACCCACCAGCTGCTGAAGGTCCGCCACAAACTGTTGAACCGACTCTCCGGGCCGCTGGCACCGTTGTCTGAACTGGATGCGCCGCATTATGGTGTTCTCAGGGGCGTGAAATTAGCCTGCCATGAGCCTCACAACGTCTCTGAATGTTTCACCTCCTCCTAGAGTGCTCAGGATCCTCTGGCACCTCCATACCAAGGTTGTGGACCAGAATAGCCCTCGATCGTAATTTGTTCAGGTCACCGAGGTTCAGTGCTGTGAGATAATTCACGAAGGCCGCATACCACCTGGCCCAAGGGACCAGCGGCTCACCTGGAGCCTCCAAAAATGGACAAAACACGGTAGCAGCCCGCTCCATTTCCGTGTATCCTCTTCGCCAAATGTTGTGTCTCGAATTAATGAGGAGTCGAGGTGACGTTTTATAGTTTTATTTAGAACACGAGCCAGGAACACAGGAGTCACTACCGCTAGCCTGAGAGCCACAGCGAAGAGAGAAGATGGCTCCCGCTGCTGTCTTATATACCCCAGGTGACGCCACCCCCAGAGGCGGGGCATCACTCCCTCTCTACTCTAAGGTACCACCATAATAATAACAATATACGCAATATACTATCCAACAGCTACAGTCACACTGCGGGTCTTGATGCCCAATTCTGATTTTTTGCTGAGATCCGATTTTTTTGTGTGGGCATTCACATTACAACTTAAATGCAACCCCCATCAGATTCTAGTGTGAACAGTCTACAGCAGGGGTCACCAACGCGGTGCCCGCGGGCACCATGTCGCCCGCAGGGACCACATGAGTCGCCCGCAGGCCTGTTCTAAAAATAGCACAACTCGCAAGTGAGCTGCAGATGTAATTTTTTCTGCCGCTATTTTTTATTTTATATTTTTTATATTTTTTAAAATCACACTTGCATTTATATAGATTTTAAAATGACAATGTCTTAAAAATAAAAAAAATGAAAATATGTTTATTATACGTAAAGTTAAGGTGAACTCTGACCTAGTTCAAAGGTCAGTATTGTGCGCATGACAAAACCTTTGCACTTGTGGAGCGTAAGCTTAGCTAGCGGGCAGTTAAGATGGTGGGCGCAGTGCGGTTTCCAAGCCCAAAAACATGGGGAAAAAAAGACAGAAAATTTATCATTTTCAAAGTGAGCGGGAGGAAGAGTTCTTTTTTACTACCGTGAAAGGAAGCTGCGTGTATTTCATTTGCGGGGCGATGGCGAAGCGCCACTTCACTACCCACTCTTTTT
This sequence comes from Pholidichthys leucotaenia, assembly GCA_020510985.1. Lineage (NCBI taxonomy): Eukaryota > Metazoa > Chordata > Actinopteri > Cichliformes > Pholidichthyidae > Pholidichthys > Pholidichthys leucotaenia. Next base: position 133,807,374 of record CM035843.1, read on the forward strand.
TTTTTTTGGACTTAACTTGTACCCGTAGGTAGATTTGTTCTGCAGTCCGGTAACAAGCCACCAGCCGCTGCGTGTGCAAGCGCCCCTTAACTCCCTAACCTGCATGTTTTTGCATGACAAATGAGAACATGCAAACTCCACACAGATCACTGTTGGCCGGGATCGAACCCGCGATCCCCCGGCCAAGGGTAAACTGCAGCCACGGTGCTAACCACTGCGCCACCGTGCATATAAGCACTCTCAGTGCTTGTTTAGTTTCTTCTCATGAAAGGACAGTGCTGGTTGCTCAAGCATGATTCTTGGCAAGAACTGTATGGATATAATTCCAGTGAAGAAGAACACACAAAAGTGTGTTTATTAAATGTAACAGATTTTGAGCAGAATTGCAGCAGATTTGTTCAGTTAAAAATGTGATAAGATTTATTTAATATGAAAGTTGATTTTTCTTAAATGTTGCATAACTTTTTCAAACATGGTTCAACATAGTTCATGAATTAAAAGGGTTTAGTTTTTTATGGTTAAAAGGGACTGGTGAAAACTGGACATTTTTTTATGAAATGTAGAAGGGATCATCTGAACAATTGCTGAGATTAATAAAAATAAAGTGTTGAATATTGATCTTGTCTGTTACCCACTCTAAGTTATTGATAATTATTTATTTATGTGTGTGTGTGTATATATATATATATATATATATATATATATATATATATATATATACACACACACACACACACACAATTTGTTATTTTAGAGGAGTGTGTCAAGCTGGTGCCCTTCACATGACTCGATACCCATGAAGTAGCTCTTGGTTTCAAAAAGGTTGGTGACCCCTGGTCTACAGCTATGAAGTGACCCACATGCGCAGAAGAAAACGTAATGTCAGACAAACGTTGTAGCCAGGAGCGACACTGGGGTTAAGCTCCCAGTGCTCATAAAATGCTCCTTACGGCGTGCGTCTCGAAAAGCCTCTGACAACTAAGTCCAACTCCTAGCCTGCCCGTGTGGTTTAGTCTCTAAGCCCGGCGGAACTGCTTTTACTAATAGGAGAAGGAGCGAGGGCGGATATCTGGCGCCTTAAAACCAGATGCTTCGGGTAGATGGTGGCTCGTCAACCTGGGAAGGTAGCCCATCTAGGGGAAGGTAAACCCTGATTTCAAACCTCCGCTGCCTTGCGGCACACCCGGTCACGGGAAAGGCTTCGGGAGCCAACCCTGAGGGAAAAATCCGGAGTTGGAGCCCCTAAGGCAGTTCTCTGTTGTGCTCAACATCGTTCTGGCAGCTCCTGCGACGGCACTGCTGCCAAACTATAGCAGCCCTGCTGTTCCTTTGGATTCATCAGTGACGTGGAGAGGGGGGACATGCTGCATTTGTGACTGAGATCATCCTGCGCAGTTCGCCCCACTCGGGACACGAACCCGCGACCTACCAGTCAACTACACAGTTCGAGCATGGGAGACACAGCACGATCGCGCTGAGCTAAAGGTCCGACCGATAGCTCAGCGCTACCGATACTGTATGAGGCTTTTCGGGAGGGAGGTTTACTAACGTTCTACGCCGAACAGTGCTAGTTGGCATCCGTTACACTCTCCCCCTTAAACCTCACTCCCATCCCGGGTTCATGGCACCATTGTGACTGAGATCATCCTGCGCAGTTCGTCCCACTCGGGACACGAACCCGCGACCTACCAGTCAACTACACAGTTCGAGCATGGGAGACACAGCACGATCGCACTGAGCTAAAGGTCCGACCGATAGCTCAGCGCTACCGATACTGTATGAGGCTTTTCGGGAGGGAGGTTTACTAACGTTCTACGCCGAACAGTGCTAGTTGGCATCCGTTACACATGGGTAACATCTTGTCCTCCATATCTTCCTGCCCAGGCTTGAATCCTACCAACGCCCAATGCTGGAAGGTAGAACACCGGTGCGCATCGGCCTGTTCAGCCACAGGCGGTGCTGTTCCAGCAGAGTAGACGTTTAGGATTCTCTTCCATGGTCATCATAGACCGACGGAGGCCGACGACGAAATGTGCCTTTACTGTGCGCCTGTAATGTCTGATGGTTTCAGCCCCGAACCCCCCCTGAAATTTTGAAGTTATTGTGCAGTCGGAGCCAACAAAATTACAATCCAGTGATAAAGGGAAGGAGATTGATTAAAAAGAGAGCGCAAATCAGCTGTGTCTCCCATGCTGGCTGCATCCTCCACCTCAGAATTGGCTCTCTTGCCACTTGGCCCACCATCTACATGAGCCACTGTGGTGACCCCAAATAGGGAGCAGCTGAAGGTGTGTGTGTGTCATTGATGGTCTTTTGTGAGAGTCATGTCTGGCACAGATGCAACACCCCCCTCAGCCACTAGAGACGCTCCAAGCTAAAAATCCCCACCCCCAACATTTTTGTTGGGAGAGTTAAAACTACCTGTAACTTTGCTTTCCCTTAAATTTGCAAATTTTTGTAATAAATTTGATACCTTTTTCTTCTAAATGTGCAACTTTTCATAAATTTTTGACTTTCCTAAATTTCTATTTTAAATGTACAACTTCATTCATTCATTCATTCATTCATTCATTCAGAATTACTTTATTGTCATTGTAAAAGTCATTTACAATGGAATTAGGAGTGCTGCTCAATGTGGTACATAAAATATGGGCACATAATCACTCTTCACATATCACACACTAATAAGAGTACATAACAAAAATAAAAATTATAAAAAAAAATAATCACATAGTGACTCTTAATGTGTCTGACTCTTTAAAGTTTTAATGGCTCTGAGAAAGAAATTCTCTGAATCTGGATGTTCGTGTTCTGACAGACCTGTGTCACCTTCCCGGGGGAAGTAACTAATACTGTTTGTGGCCTGGGTGGGAGGGGTCTTTAATTATATTTTTTTGCCCTGTTGAGGTATCAGGATGAGGCGATGCTGTCCAGTGAGGGCAGAGAGTAGCTAATAATCTCTTCTGCAGAGCAAATTACTTTCTGCGGGGACTTCTTCTCTGTCACAGTACAGCCTGCATACCACACCGTGATACAGTATACTAAAATACTTTCTATGGCAGAATGATAAAAGGTCATCAGTAATTTCTCTTCCAGGTTGTTTCTTCTTAGCAGTCTTAGGAAGTGGAGAGGTCGTCAAAGATGTGGACCCCCAAGAACTGAAAGGTGGGGACCCTCTCTACACTGACACCATCCATCAGCAGTGGTGCTGCTTCCTCCTAAAGTCCAGCATCAGCTCCTTGGTTTTTGTGGGGTTCATTCATTCGTTCATCTTCTTAACTGCTTAGTCCTTTTCGGGTTGCGGGAGTCTGGAGCCGATGCTAATGTCTTTGGGAGAAAGGTGGGGTACACCCTGGACTGATTGCCAGTCCATCGCGGGGCTAATTAAATGTACAAGTTCTTCTCATGAATTTGCTATTTTCTTGTACATTTCCAACTTTCTACTCGTGAATTTGTGACATTTTTCTTATAAACTTTTTCCTAAAAAATTTTCTTCTTTGTCCTTGTAAATTTGCAACGGTTTCCTCATTGAGTTGGAACTTTTTCCTTATAAATTTTAACCTTTTCTCTTGTAAATTTGCAATATAATAGCTTACTGAGACTATTAATCTGGAACTAACTTTACACCTACACTACATAGTAAGACATTTTGTTATCTGTGGCTTGCAGTACTTTGATCCAATGCAGAAAAAAATATTTAAAAAAATTTAGCATACTATGAAGTTCTCATAAATTTGAGATGTTTTTCTCATTAATTTTTTGACTTATTTTCTTGTAAATGTGGAAGTTTTTTCTCATAAATTGGCTACTTTTTTTTACTGTAAATTTAGAACGATTTTTCTTAATTATTTTCAACTTTTTTTTCTTGAAAATCTGCAACGTTCATATGGATGCTGATTAAATTATTATTCTATGTAAGGTTTTTTTCTGTTCATCTAGACAATGACCCAAGTTTATTTTTTAATGGTTTTGTTGGGAGGCTTCAAAACATGGGCCCCCAAACACAATCTTGCATAGGCCCCACCAAAAGCTAGAAACGGGCTTGACTACAATAATACTTTTAGTATTACCCTCATATTTACTCTTATGAAAATGTTCTGGTTATTGTCCCCCACCCCTGAAATAGTCCACATCTTTGCGGCCTCCAGAGGATGACCCAGGAGAACTTTAAGGGTCACCCATTATGTAACACGGCTCACAATGAGTCCATATTTTTGTGGTCACCTGGAGGTGACTCAGTTATCCTTTCCTCCCATGTGTTAGTTATACCACCCACATGTTCCTGTGTTCAGACACAGGGTTTGACAGACCAGAACTGAAGCCTAAACTGTGTCTAAATGGACAGAAAGCAGCAGAAAGGTGGGGGAAATATATGTCATTGAGGTCACCAGTGTTGTATATGTTATGTCTGGAAACAGGACAGTGGAGGCAGGAGTCGAACTAACAAGAACTTTGTTACAAACACACAAAATTCAAAGATTTTATTTGCCAATACTACTATACGTACAGGACATACAGGAGAACTGAAATGGCATTTCTCTCTCTCTTCAGTGGTGGGCGCAATATAAAAAAGAAAAAGGAATAAGGCTGGAAAAACAAAAACAGCAGTCCATGTACAGTAATGCTACCCGTAGTGCAAATGCTGACAAAAGATAGACCCAGACCTCCCATAGTGCAAATAAGATAAACGATAGACGATGAGACCCAGCAATCTTATATACAGAAAAATAGAGCAGTAATACTCATAGTTGCAAGTTCAATGAGGTAGTCTAGGTCAGGGGTGTCAAACTCATTCCATGGAGGGCCAAGACCCTGCAAGTTTTACCTCCACCCAGTGTCTTCAACAGGTAATTTCACTGAATCTCTTCCCACTGATTGCAGATCAGTGAAAACACCTGCTGAAGACACTGGGTGAAAGTAAAACATGCAGGGTCTTGGCCCTCCATGGAATGAGTTTGACACTCCTGGTCTAGGTGCAGACAGTGACGGACAGGACTGCACATGATCAGTGTTGCAGTAACAGACAGTAGCAGATATGGCATTTGTGCATATGTGTTGGGGGGGTGGACAGAGGTCAGGGTCCTGATGGCCTGATGAACAAAGCTGTTGATGTTACACGTGTGCATCATATAGCATGCAAGCTAATACCAAACTAATACAGGCTGTGACTGTTACGGAGGCGGAGCACCAAAGGCCTTGATTCCCACCGTCAGTCTCTTAATATAGGCACGGTGTGATGACATCGCCCGTGCCTATATCCTCACGTCTGTGCTGCATATTCTTAATATATCAATACAGTATCTAACATTTACCTCTCCCTTGAAAGACCCCAAAACATTATAAACATTTCACATCACAGCAGCTCTTATTTATTTATTTTTTTACAAGAACAGAACCTGGGCCACCGGATAGACTGCTGGTAGACCCTGCACAGTTGAGTGGTTTATTCTGCCACTGAAATCAACCGTGCTCTGTCTAAACCTTGCAAAATAGAGTCACTGTTGCAGTTCAACCTCAGGGGCCTCAGTTGAGCCTGCGATGGGCACGCTCCTGGAGGCGCTGGCTGCAGTGGACCTGGGGCCTCATATACAGTACAAAGGGTACTTACGCACAAAAACATGGCATACATCCTTTTCCATGGAAAATTTCAGATTTATCAAGAATGAAATGACCGTGGAAATATGCACAGCCTCACTGCAACTTCATGGCTGGCATACGTACGTTTCTACTGTTATTGATCCATTGGCAACACTTAGAGGTGATGTTGGGAGACTGATGACGTGAAAATGATTGTACACACCGGAGACACATGATGAACAAACATCCAGGTGTGCACAGTTAGATGAGTGGATATAAAAGCAAGCGCAAAGAAGTGAAGATAATGCCTCTAACAACAATGGTGTGAGCATTATTAGAGGATATTGCAAATCGCGCAGTGAGAAAAGAAAGGGTATTTAGAGACAGAGAAGATTTTCTGACTCAGGATGATGACTGGCTTGTCAGCCAGTTTAGGTTTCCATGGGCAGTCCTTGTAGAACTGTGCTCAGACTGCTCTTGGAGCGTGACATGGCGAGAAGCCGTGCGCTGCCAGTCCCAGTGCAGGTGCTGACAACACTGGGGTTCCTGGCAACAGGGGCATGCCAGAGGGATGCACAGTGATCAAGAATTTCCCACTCAACCCTGAGCAGATCTATGCCAGCTGTGTCGGATGGTATTATCCGGCTGTCACCCAGGTACATCATATTCCCATACAAATTAAGTTGAACAGGCCAACATCAAAGCGCAATTTGCAGCCAGAGCCGGTTTTAAATTAAAATTAAATTAAATCACCCTTATTGTCATTCAACCGTACAACCAATCATGTACAGCAGAACAAGATTGTACTTTACCTATCTACAGTGTAAATCACACACACCCCAAGTGCAGAATCAGAGGGCCGCTGCCATGCAAGGCGCTGCCACAGAGTTCCCTCCTCCATTCCATTTATTGCTGAGCACCAAGCTGGATGGCAGGAAGTTCTACTTTTATATGGTCTTTGGCATGACCCGGCCGGGATGTGAATGTGAATTTTCTGAATGTGATTGGAGCTATGGACTGCACACACATTGCTATAAAATCACCATCACAAGATGAATATGTGCATGTTAACAGAAACCTTGACATTCTATCAATGTACAAATTATATGTGATGCGCAAATTCGACTAACCAACATTGTTGCTAGGTGGCCTGGTTCAACGCACGATTCATTCATTCTAATGAACAGCATTGTTGGGCACAAACTACAAGCTGGCACTGTGTGGATGGGTGGCTTCTTGGTGAGTAAATTCATGTAATTGTCCGAAATAACCCACCTCATGTGCAACACGCCTGTGCACCCCCAAATATCACCCCGTCTTCAAAGCTTCATTACAAGTCACTGGTTTGAATAAATGACTTTCTTTTTTTGCTGATTAAACTACAATTTCACAGCATTCTACCAAGCCCCCAATTGCCTCTGTGTGTACAGTAGTTATGTCAATAAACACATGCATAAAGTGTCAAATGCAATAGTGTTACCCTTTCCCCGGCCCACTTCATTCATTTACAGTAGTAGTGTGTGTAATCCATGTAAGTTGTATAAAGGATGAGATTCGCATATTGGACATAAAACTACTGTACTGTACTTGTCGAGTCTGATATGATCTGCTTTCAACTGACAGATGACCGTAGCTTCTCACTAAATAGGTTCATATTGTCTTCTTTTTAATTTCTGTTTTCCTTTATTCAACGAGCTGATCCACCCGGCTGGTCACAAATCACAGCGATCAGCTGACACTTCTGAGGACGACTGCAGACGTCAGTTGAAACATGTCGAGGTTAAATAAACATCCCCTTCTCATCCCTGTCTGAATAAAGGAAAACAGTAAACTAATCTTATAGGGCTGTGAGCAGGCTATTGAATTACCTGTATCCGGTGCTGCCAGAAGACAGTGTGCCAAATAAAACGTTTTTACGCACCTCTACTTCTTTCAGCCGGAGTGGTGGCCTAGTTGGTAGAGCATCCGTCCCACAACCGGGAGGTCGTGGGTCGTGTCACTGACCCTAGGCCAGTGACACGGAGATAGGCGCCGCCCCATACACCACATGGTGTAGAAGGGATTAACTTAACTTAACCTCATTCAGGAGCACCTCCATCTCACAGTCCATGAAATTCCATTAAATCCATTATTTTGGATCGTGGATACAGGAGAATCAAATGTGTGTAGTAGTCTTAAGAATAAATATGTTCCTGCAGTAATGAACTTCCCAAAATGTCTGTGTTGTAAATATGTCAAGTGTTTCTGATGGGGCGATAATTAGTGTGACACATCTGGGAACTTCCTCACACGCTGGAAGCCTGGGAAGGGGTAAGTTGTGTGTAATTCCTCAGGGAACGAAATTGATTAATGTGATTGATTTACTGTAGTTTTCTTTAAGTTATTGTACTAATTTTGATTGTAAGATTTTCTGTTATATTTTCGTTTGCAATACCAATGTAAAATATTCAAAGTAGCGTCATAAATACCGATGATTGATGGCTAGTTAAGTAGGCGCTAACGAGTCCATTGTTCTGTAGGAATGCCAGCACTTGTCCCCATTCCCGTGTCATGTGTAAATTGTCTGCCCCAATCTGTTTCAGGTATGTTAAAATGTTAAATGTACTGTTGTAAAAAATAGAAAAAACGATCAGTCATGTAACTCTGTCATGTAATGCTGTCATGTATTTGGTGCTAAACTTTTTCTTTGCTTGTGGTATACTGTAACTATACGATCTAAAGTTATGTAGTCCAAGTAGCTGTAAGCTATGTTCCTCACACGCTGGAAGCCTGGGAAGGGGAATGCCAGCACTTGTCCCCATTCCCGTGTCATGTGTAAATTGTCTGCCCCAATCTGTTTCAGAAATAAACAGACTACTGACTGATCGAGATCCTGCCTGACGTCTACTTCTCTGCATCGGCCAAGATTTATTTTATTTTGTTATTTTAATGTAGCTGACTAGTTCGAGTCCGTTACATAAACTGGTGCCGTGACCTTTCAAGGATTCTTCTGATCAGCCACAGCTGATCTCCGGGGTCCAGCTGCCTGCTGAGTGGAGGTTCGCAAGGAGAGTCCAGTCTTCATCAACACAACGCATCCTTCAGTTACTTAAGGTTTTTGACAGAAGCTCATTCAGTATTATTTGGCTTTGAATTTTATTTTATGTGTGTTATATCAGAGTAGCCTGTTTTGAAATTTCTATTTTGTGTTTATTACCATTTAATTGAGCTAGTTTTTAGTAATGGATGGTGATATGTCTCATAGCCTTTATTCTCACACCCCTGTAGCTGGGGCAGGTAGAGGCAGGGGTCTTTTTTTGTTGAGGGGTGGGGGAGTTAAACAGTTAACTTTCACTGACATGGTGGGAGAGGGTGGTACTATGCATACACACCCAGTGGGGGCTACTTATGTTGTACAGACACCACAGCCACATATCAGTGATGGGGAGGGGGATTTACCAGCACAGGCATGTGAGGTAGGGCCCGCATCCTCCACGCCCATGTTTCCTCCTGGTAGCAATGACCCCTCAGCTGAGCTGCGTGATCTAATTACTGAATTAGGGAATCGAATTGGAGATTCCATAGCCAGTCGGCTGTTACCTTCTACTCAGCCTGTCACACAGTCATGTGACCCAGTCTCTCCAATGGCGCCAGACAGGCATGAACAATCTAGTAACATCAGTGGCACTCTTGATCTCACCAATGTCAATGTGGTAGTCAAGTCAGATGTTCGTGAGCCTGCTGTGTTCAGAGGGGAGGGGTCTGATAAATGCTCAGTACAGGAATGGATAGAGCTGATGGAAATGTATTTACGCAAAAAGAAATTCCCCACTTCGGATCAAGTTGATGAGATTCTGAGTCATCTGATGGGAAAGGCCAAGAAAATAGTTAAAGTGGGAATAAGGAGTAGCTTAACCCCAGACCATGCAGTCCAGCCAGACATGATCTATGATATCCTGCGGAAGTATTTCAGTGAGTCCCCTGCATCATGCTTACCGTTGGCTGATTTTTATGCCACTCAGCCCAGTGGGGTTGAGAATCCAGTGGATTATTGGGTGCGCTTGAATACAGCAGCAGAGCAGGCAGATCGTCTCCTGAAAAAGCAAGGCAGGAAATTGGAGAACATGAATGCTGAAATATCCATGATGTTTATTAGGAACTGCAATGATCCTGAGCTGTCCAGTGTATTTAAGAGTAAACCTATGAGCAAGTGGTCTTTGACAGAGGTGCAGGAAGCGATCGATGAGTATCAGAGGGAGTTCCTGTCCAAGAGGAAGCCAGCGGAAGTTAAACCATCTAAGGTGACTGCGGCTGTCGCTTACTCCATGCCAGACGTTAAGGAGGAAGTAAGTGTTCGTGAGCCTAGTGCGTCTAGCCCGTCCAGATTCAGCGAGTCCTCCAGTGCGGAGGGGGGTGCGTTTGAGCGTGTCCTGTGTATGCTGGAGAGGGTGCTGGAGAAGACAAACCAGGCCACAGCACCGGGTGTTGCGCAACCAGCCCAGTGGGTTCGAGTCACTCCCTGCCGCGTCTGTGGCGACAGCACCCACTCTACAAGATCGCACTGCATGAGAGAAAAGCAATGCCTTGCTTGCTTTGAAACTGGACATCAAAAAAAGGACTGCTCCAAGCGCAGGACAGCAATGCCCAATACCACTGCGCCTGCTCAGGGAAACTAGGCCACCCACATGTGGGAGGGGACGATGTGGGTGCATTTAGTCAGTCCCTCAGTTTTGAAGATGATGTGCAATCTACTTATGAAGAAAAATGCAAGTGTGCTCCTGCTGGAAATAAGATTGTTCATCAAAATGTGCACAAATTAGCAAATTCCGATAGTCTCTTTTATACTGATGTCTCAGTGAAGAACCAAGTTTTGTCGCATGCATTAATTGACAGTGGGTCCATGGCCTGCACAATGAATGAAGAGGCCGAACAGAAACTACGTAGTGTGGGCTTATGTGCTGAGAGCATTACTGCAGACACAGGCATGGTACTGGTGGGGTGTGGTGGGGTTCAAGTGAAGCCGAAGTGCATTTATCAGCTGGAGATGACTGTGTATGGACAGGATGTGAGTGTTCCCACACTGGTCGTGCCAGGTCAGTGTGACGAAATGATCCTGGGCTCCAACGTGATAAAGCACTTGATTCATCACCTCAAACAAAACTCCAGTTACTGGAAAGTGATTGAGAAGCCTGAATCAACGAATGACCCAGGGGTTGAACATTTTCTTAACATGTTATCTGGAATTAACAGATGGAGGGGGAATGTGATTCCTGACATGATAGGTACAGCCAAGCTGACACAAGCCGTAACACTGCTGCCACATCATGAACACCTTGTGTGGGGTAGGCTCCCAGCCAACTCACCTGTTTCAGCAGGGAGCGCTATTCTCGTTGACGCTCCAAGTTCCAACACACACAAGAAGGGTATCATGGTGGGGAGGGCTGTCGCTACAATGTCAGGGGACAGATGGGTACCTATTAAAGTGATCAATCCAAGTGACAAACAAATTACATTGAAGCGAAACACTAAGTTAGCTGATGTGTTCCCGTGTGTTGCGTTGGAAGACCTGGATGTACCCACTTCCAAAACCCCCCCAAATGACCTTCTGGTGAACAGCCAGAGCCTACATGATGCTGACTCATCCTCCTCTACCCCTGATTTCAGTGATGCTCTGAATCGACTCGGATTGAGTGACCTCGACATTGATTCATGTGATGTTACAGATTATTGGAAAGGCCAGTTGTTCGACTTGATACGGAAATATGAGAGCCTATTTTCTAGGAACAAGTTGGACTGCGGTGAGGCCACCGGTTTTGTTCATCGGATCCACCTGACTGATCCTCGGCCATTCAGACTCCCGTATCGACGTGTCCCACCTGGTCATTACCAAAAGCTGAGACAGGTGCTGTCTGAGATGGAGGAAAAAGAAATCATCCGTAAGTCTTCCAGTGAGTGGGCGTCACCCCTGGTACTCGTATGGAAGAAGAACGGTGACCTGAGGGTTTGTGTGGATTACAGATGGCTGAATTCCAGGACTATCAAAGATGCCCACCCATTGCCTCATCAGGCGGATTGCCTGGCTGCTCTTGGGGGGAGTGCATTCTTCAGCACCATGGACTTAACATCAGGATATTACAATATCCCCATGTGTGAAGAGGATAAGAAACTGACTGCCTTTACCACGCCCATGGGGCTGCATGAGTTCAATCGCATGCCTCAGGGGCTATGTAATGGGCCAGCCAGCTTTATGCGCCTCATGACAAACATCTTTGGCGACCAGAATTTTTTGACTCTGTTGTGTTATTTAGATGACCTCTTGGTTTTCGCGCCGAACGAAGGTGAGGCACTGAAGCGGCTCGATGTAGTGTTCAGCAGGCTGAGTGCGCACGGATTAAAGCTTGCGCCCAAAAAGTGCCATTTTCTTCAGCGCAGTGTGAAGTTTCTGGGCCATGTCGTTGACGAGAGTGGAGTAGCGACTGATCCGGAGAAAGTACAAGCAATTGCTGCCATGACTGAACAAGCACTAATGCATGAAGATGGCGTGACCCCATCCCCAAGAAAAATAAAGTCCTTTTTGGGCATGGTCATGTATTATCAGCGCTTCATTCAGAATTGCTCTAGCATTGCTAAGCCTCTCTTTGCCCTCACTGCAACGCCAAAGAAGAGTAAAGGCCAGACAAGGCATGTGGCCTTTAAGAAACTCAAGCCGAGTGACTGGACAAGTGACCAACAGAAATCTTTTGAACAACTGAAGTTGGCCCTACTCGAGTCAGTCGTCTTAGCTCATCCAGATTTCAGCCGTCCCTTTATCCTGTCCACTGATGCATCATTAGATGGGTTAGGGGCAGTCATCTCTCAAGTCCCGGAAGGGGAGAACAAGGCCCGTCCGATTGCTTTCGCAAGCAAGTCTCTGACGCAATCCCAGACCAAGTACCCAGCGCATCGTCTGGAGTTCTTGGCCCTTAAGTGGGCAGTCTGTGACAAATTTAGTCATTGGTTAAAAGGGCATGAGTTCACTGTCTGGACGGATAATAATCCATTGACATATATACTGACTAAGCCGAAGTTGGACGCATGCGAACAGAGATGGGTTGCGAAGTTAGCCCCGTACAACTTCAGTATCAAGTATATTCCTGGCAAGAAAAACATTGTGGCGGACGCCCTCAGCAGGCAGCCTTTCGTTCAGGGCTGTGTCAGCAAGAGGCTTGTGTCTGAGCCATACGGAGCGCTGCTGGAAGAAGCACAGCTGATTAAGGACAATATGATACAAGAAGTCTTAAGACTGAGTGCCAACCACCAGGAGGTCAGTTGTCTCTCGCAAGTCTCCAGGCTGGAGCGTTCCTCACTCGACAGCGAAAAAGTGAAGGCCGTGTTCGAGGGTCATGCTGAGTGGGAGATGGGATCAGCTGAGAGAGCCTCGTGTTGGCTTGTCCAGGACGTGCAGCAGCTGGCTGCCTGTGGTCAGAACCCCTTACCTGTGTTTTCCATTCAGGAGTTGCAAGGCCAGCAGCAGCAAGATGCCTGCCTCTCCAGAGTCATCTCTTTTGTGACACGCGGGAGACGACCGTCGCGAAGAGAAAGGCCTCACGAGACAGATGACGTCTTGAGAATGTTGAAGCAGTGGGACAAACTCAAGATGTTAGATGGGCTACTGTACAGGGTGAGCAAAGATCCACTGACTGGCAAGAAAAGACACCAGTATGTTGTTCCAGCTTCATTGGTTCAGCGAGTGCTGCAAGGCATCCATGATGACGCAGGCCACCAGGGCCAGCAGAGAACTTTATACTTGGCAAGGCAGAGGTTCTTCTGGACTGACATGGAACGGGATGTCCGTGAATATGTGAAAACATGCAAGCGTTGTGTGGTCAGTAAGACTCCTGAACCGGAAGCCAGAGCGCCCCTCGAAAGCATTAAGACCACGAGCCCATTAGAACTTGTGTGCATTGATTTTTGGTCCGCGGAGGACAGCAGTGGGAAAAGTGTGGATGTGCTAGTGGTCACTGACCATTTTACTAAAATGGCCCATGCCTACCCCTGCCGTGACCAATCTGCAAAACAAGTTGCCCGCCAGCTCTGGGACAAATACTTTTGTGTGTATGGGTTCCCTGACAGAATTCACTCAGACCAGGGTGCCAATTTTGAAAGTGAGCTGATCAGGGAATTGTTGCAAGTTGCTGGGGTCAAAAAAGTCCCGAACTACTGCCTATCACCCCATGGGGAATGGGAACGTTGAACGGTTCAATAGAACTTTGGGCAGCATGATAAGAACCCTTCCCCCTAGAGCAAAGCAGAAATGGCCGCAGATGCTACAGACTCTAGCGTTTGCTTACAACTGCACTGCACACGAATCCACCGGTTACGCGCCATTCTTTTTAATGTATGGCAGAGTGCCACGTCTACCGGTGGATGTCATGTTTCAGAATGCTGTAAGGGACTGCGACACTGTGGACTATGACCAGTATGTTGCTAGGATGAGACAAGATCTGAAGGAGGCTCTGTCAGCTGCTCAGGCCAACGCTCTTTCAAGCCAGGAACGTCAAGCAGACTTGTACAATAGGAGAACTAAAGGACGTGACATTGTGGAAGGTGATCGAGTCTTGTTGGCAAACAAGGGTGAACGGGGGCGCAGGAAATTAGCAGACAAGTGGGGGTCCACCCCGTATGTCGTCGTCTCTGCCGACCCTAGGTGCCATACTTACCGTGTCAGGAACACAACCAATGGGCAAGAAAGGGTTGTTCACCGCAATCTGCTTCTCTTGGTCAACTTTCTGCCAATTGAAATGGACAGTGCTGCTCATGAAGTGACCCTGAGTGAGTCGTATGAGTCAGGTGATGATCTTGATTCACATGTTGCTGCATCAGAGATCGACAGGACTGCTTGGACAGCCAGTTGGGTGGCAGGGACCTCTGCCTCCAATCAGCTACAAGAGGCTTCATGCACACAAGATTTTGACCTGCCCGTGCAGTTGAACACAGCGGAGACTGTTCAGTTGACCAATGATCTTTCAGAAATGCCCTGTCTATCTGCCAGTTTTTGTGGTGACCAAAGATCTGAAGTGTCCATGCCGCCTTCCAGCATTGGGAGTTCCCCTAGTAGTACAGTGGGCGCAGTGAGAACCAGGTTAGGGAGGGTAGTTAAACCAGTGAGTCGGCTGATTCAGAACATGGCCCAACAGTATACTCAACGCTCAAACAGTTCAGTTCTTAGTTTGGCTAGGGCACTGATGCCGTAGGGGAAGACACACACACACACACACACACACACACACACACACACACACACACACACACCACATAGGCCTTCTGTCCAGTTGAAGAATGACAGATTTGTTCTTTTTCTTTGTTTTTTCTTCTCCTTATTTCCTTTTCTCCAATTCATGTGAAGTCAACTGGTGGTATTTAGTCTGGTATGATATGGGTAGTGTATACGGCACTCCTGTAGCAAGTACACTATGGGGGGGTCTGCGCAGCCCTCCGTAGTTGCTTTCCCTTTGAATTGGGTGACATACATGTTGCAGTATACTGTGGGATATATGTACTTATCCAGTGGTTTTTTGGTGGTTGACTTGTAGTGGTATTTTGGTGAAGTTCAGAGGGGAGTATGTAGTAGTCTTAAGAATAAATATGTTCCTGCAGTAATGAACTTCCCAAAATGTCCGTGTTGTAAATATGTCAAGTGTTTCTGATGGGGCGATAATTAGTGTGACACATCTGGGAACTTCCTCACACGCTGGAAGCCTGGGAAGGGGTAAGTTGTGTGTAATTCCTCAGGGAACGAAATTGATTAATGTGATTGAGTTACTGTAGTTTTCTTTAAGTTATTGTACTAATTTTGATTGTAAGATTTTCTGTTACATTTTCGTTTGCAATACCGATGTAAAATATTCAAAGTAGTGTCATAAATACCGATGATTGATGGCTAGTTAAGTAGGCGCTAACGAGTCCATTGTTCTGTAGGAATGCCAGCACTTGTCCCCATTCCCGTGTCATGTGTAAATTGTCTGCCCCAATCTGTTTCAGGTATGTTAAAATGTTAAATGTACTGTTGTAAAAAATAGAAAAAACGATCAGTCATGTAACTCTGTCATGTAATGCTGTCATGTATTTGGTGCTAAACTTTTTCTTTGCTTGTGGTATACTGTAACTATACGATCTAAAGTTATGTAGTCCAAGTAGCTGTAAGCTATGTTCCTCACACGCTGGAAGCCTGGGAAGGGGAATGCCAGCACTTGTCCCCATTCCCGTGTCATGTGTAAATTGTCTGCCCCAATCTGTTTCAGAAATAAACAGACTACTGACTGATCGAGATCCTGCCTGACGTCTACTTCTCTGCATCGGCCAAGATTTATTTTATTTTGTTATTTTAATGTAGCTGACTAGTTCGAGTCCGTTACATGTGCAGGGCTGTATATATCTATTTGCATGTAATTGCATATTCAAATGGAGGTGTGTAATGGGAGGGGTCCAGTATTTCCTCACGTGCGTTCAATTTCAAGTAGATTGGGATGTACAAAGGAAATGTGCTTTGATTCCTGCGTACGCACTGTTTCATATATCTAGATTTTTTTTTTGCTTACGGTGTTTTCTTGATTTAAACATACGTCATCTTTCAGTAGGAAATCCACACAAGTGTTTGTACATGAGGCCCCTGGGTGCCTTCCCGCTGGAGCCATGGCTCGCTCTTCAGCAATGTCCCAGCCCAGATCCCACACCAGCTGGGTCCGTTCCAGCACTGTGTCGGTGATCCGAGGCAGCTGCTCTTACCTTCTGCAGATGGCTGGCCTGCCATCTCGAACCATCAGCCATCTGGACGGTGGCTGGTCTCAACTGTGCAGTGATTCTCATCTGCATGACTGGAGCATCTGCAGATCCAGGCGTTTGGATCAGCCGACCCAAAGCCAATCAAACACTGTGAGCTGCGATTTATTCAGCTGCACTCGGTGCTGCTGCTCTCTCGTCTCTGATGCTGGTTGCTGCAGTGGCAGTGTGCCATTCACGCCGGCAGCAGGACGTGCCCTCAGTTGGCGAGGCTCTGCTGGGCCATGAACTCTCTATCCTGCTGTGCTGCGGACTGGGGATCCTGTAGTTGCTCCAGTACCTGCATAGGTGCGGTCTGGGGCTCCTGCTACTGCTCCGGTTTTGTTGGATTCCGGTCGGCGTGCAGTGCGAGGCATGGGTTGACTGTGTCCACGTCTGAGTGCAGTGGACCCGGAACATCGTTGTCTGAACTGAGTTCACTGCTGGGTTGTTGTGCTGTGGTGCTCTGCTGCTGATGTCTACCCCGGAGCCCTCCCGAGAAAGTGTGGGGTTGGTGGGCTCAGCAACCAGGGCAACCGTCTGCACCAGTGGAGCTGACTGCTGTGCACACGGGTCGGAGCCCGCTAGCTGTGATGCTAGCTGGCCATCCTCTACTAGCTCTAGAAGGGACGCCATCTCCAGTGCTTCAGCCAGTGTAAGGCCATCCAGCATTGCCACTAGCTTCTCCCGCAGCTTCGGGTTGGTAGTGTGCTCCGCTAACTGGTCCTGCACAAACTCGTCTTCCAAGTGTCCAAACCCACATGTACTAGCCAAACAGCAGAGGTTGGCGACATACTGCTGGACCAACTCACCTGCACGCTGTTGACGCTGAAAAAACACAGGTCTCTGGGCCATCATGCTTTCAAGCACTTTGAACTGTCTGGCTAGCAAATGAAGACACCCGCCATAGGACTCCACAGGTTCAAGAATTCGGAAGATGTGCTGACCCTTGGTGCCAAAGAGGTGCACGGCCTTAGCACGGCCTTCAACCTAGCATCACAAGTGAACATCAGGTCGGTGGCTAACATGTACCCCACAAAAGAGCCATAATACCAGCGGGATCAAGGGAAAGGCAGCTCACCGGGCAAAGCGAGGAATGGCTCCGGTTCCGTAATTGGCATCATTATTCTCAATTTTGCGTGGGTCATTCTTGTCGCCAATTGTTATGTCTGGAAACAGGACAGCAGAGGCAGGAGTCAAATTGAACAAGAACTTTATTACAAACACACAAGATGGTATTGTTATGTATGGAAATACCTAGGTGAAGGATGAGGCCGGATGATAGTTGGCGAACACAGCTTTATTGAACTATTCACAGTGGCACATACATGGCAGGCACCAGCAGAGGCATCCGGCTAAGAGACCATAAGATGGACATCCTATGCTATTTATAGGGCGGTGCAGTGGCGGAACAGGAAGTGTCCACCACTACACCGCACTTCACAATAAGGTGCCGAATCATAACACAACATTCTCTCCCCCACTTAGAAAAGTCCAAAACCATGCACACAGCTGAATATCTCCCCAAATTTAGGACCCGAATCATGCACTAAAATAACGAAAAACAATGTACTAAACTGGCTTACCACACCCACTCAAAACAACTAAAATAGGGCTGATGGGTGGACTACCATGCAGCCCGCACGGCACAGTGGATTATTCTGCCACTGGTAAATAAAAGTCCTTTATTTCAAACTAAAAATATCAGCTGTGCTCCTAAACTAAAAAATAATACACAAAACAATCCCAGTTTACAACACACATATAAATAAGAACATCAGAACTATCAGCATAGTGCTACCACACAGTCAGCAAAGTGGACTCATGTGAGGACATTGTGAAGCTGTTAGCTAAACATTTCTCCACCCCAGACAACGTGACTGTCTGGAGGATTCATTTTCGGCAGCTATATCAGCAGGTAGGTGAGCCTATCTGCCAATATGTCATTGACTTGAAGCAGCTAGCCAGTGAGTGTCGTTTTGGACTGCTCGAAGATGAAATGGTTTGCAATGAACTAGCAGAGCACATGTGTAACGCTGAGCTGTGTGCTAGGCCATGAAACCAATGGTTCACCCGGGAGCTCGAGAAAGGGACAAAGCGGGGTGATCCATGCCTCCATGAGTTAATCTTCGATCGCCAAATGTTATGTATGGAAATACCTGGGTGAAAGATGAGGCCAGTGATGGGTAAAGTGATCAATATAATCATATATATAACAGTTGTCTGTATGACTCAAAATATGTGTGCTCTGCTTATGCTTAGGTAATATAACCAATATACCACAACGGAAATATATTGCCAACTGTGTGGTTCATTTCCTGCAAAAAGGGAGTGAAGCTCTGTCCCAGCACAGAGAATAACATCTTGTGATGTATGGGAGGAAACAGAGAACCGGCTGTGTTAAGGAGTGATCGAAACTCAGCCACTTTGACCTAGGATGAGGAACGACCTTCAGTTGTTACACCCTGTGCGAGGAACGGACTGCTTACTCCCACGGACCGCTGCAGCTGCCTTCGCTAATAATGCATGCTTGGACTCACATAAATATGACTGGGTCAGGGAGAGCAGAGTCAGTCAGACTTCACGCCATGACAATACTTGTTGTTGTTAGGGAGAGAACATTTGACCCAGCGCTGTAATTACTATATTCAACTTTCTTAAATAAATACAGATCTTCCACTCAAAACCGATCTCTTCCTTGAAAACAAATCTGGGTGAACCATCTACACACGCAGACAATCTTTGAGGGGTAGACTTAGGTGGTTCTTTCACCGGATGATAGTTGACACGGATGACAGTGGTGGAACAGGAAGTGGCCACCACAACACTGCACTTCACAATAAGGTGCTGAATCACAACACAACAGGTACACATGTATATCATAAAATATGCAAGCTAATACCAAACAGGCTGTGACTGTTACGGAGACAGAGCGCCAAAGACCTCAATTCCCGCCATCTGTCATGACGCCAAGCACAGTGTAAGCACTGTGCTCATGCTGTTAGTTTATTTCTGGTTATTTCTTGTTATTTCCTTAATTCAGCCCCGAATAGGGAAGTTATGACAGAAGGGTGCTGCCAGTTAGGACACCAGCAGTTGTGAGTTTGCTCTTTGTTTTTCCTCCTGTACATTTTCCCAGTCTGTTTTTTGCTACAATGTCAGCATACATGGACTAGTCTGAGGTTGGTCTTAATGAGGTGTTGCGCGGGGCTGTCGAAATATTGCAGGGCATCTTATCAGCGGCTCATGCCTCTTAGACGCCTGAAGCAGCCTGGGAATGTCTGGATGGTGCAGCACAGGTACTGGAAGCGTGCCCCAGCCTGTGGAGCCATCCTGAACTCATGGATCTCCTCGCCTCAATCATCAACCCACAGCCCACGCTTCGCAGGCTGGGAAGAAACTCTCCCTCATCCGTATCTGTGCCGACGAAGAAGCGTCTCCAGATACGGAAGACTCCAGCCAGTCGCCGTTGTTCCGCCACGGCTCGGTCTTCTCCTCACCAACAGCGGTCCGCACCATCAGCTGTCCCTCCAGTGCAGGAGGAGCCCACAGGCGCCCGGCTTGACCACAGGGTCCTCGTGCCTCCCACCAGTTCCACTGCAGAGGAGCTGGAGGAATGCCAGCGAGCCTTGGTGGCAGAGGCGAAGCTTACACTGGAATGTAAGCCGTGGCTCCTTCCTGAGTTTCTACAGCAGCTGGAGGGAGTTTCACCGGACAGAGCGGAGCCTGAATCGATGACAGAGCATCTCCTGTCTTCAGTGTGCCCATCTCCTCAGAGGACTGTCACAGCTCCAGAAGAGACATCGTCTGGTTCCACAGCAGCCACCACCAAGCCCCGGGAATTAATTCATTTCAATTCAATTCAATTCAACTTTATTTATATAGCACCATTTCACAACAACAGTCATCTCATAGCACTTTCAACTGTAGGGGAAACCCCCACAATTGCAGAAAGACCCCAGCAATCAGGCGATCCCCTGTGAGCAAGCGCTTGGCAATGGTGGAGAGGAAAAACTCCGTTTTAACAGGAAGAAACCTCCAGCAGAACCAGGCTCAGGGAGGGGCAGTCATCTGCTGTGACTGGCTGGGGGGTGAGGGGATAGAGAAGATGAAAAGAACAGACATGTAGAGAGCAAACAGCATGAAGGGGACTCAATCTATGGGAGAGAACAAACAGATGTTAATGACCAGCAAAAAAAAAAATATATATTTCATTGAGAGTGAAGGCCAGTGCATTATTGGAGGTCCCTCGGCTGTCTAAACCTAATAGCAGCATAACTAAGGGAGGGTTCAGAGACACATGATCCCTCCCTAATTGTAGGCTATATCAAAAAGGAAGATTTTAACCCTATTCTTAAAAACAGAGATTGAGTTTCACTTCCGAATCCAGATTGGCAGCTGGTTCCACAGGAGAGGAGCTTGATAACTGAAGGCTCTGCCTCCCATTGTACTTTTGGAGATTCTAGGTATTAAAAGTAATCCCGCATTTTGGGAGCATAATGCTCTCTTAGGATAATAGGGTAGTATCAGATCTCTTAAATAAAAAAGGGGCCTGATTGTTTAGAGCTTTGAAAGTGAGAAGAAGGATTTTAAACTTAATTCTAAACTCTATGGGAAGCCAATGAAGGGAGGCCAGAACCGGAGAGATATGATCTCTCTTTTGAGTACCTGTTAAAACTCTTGCTGCAGCATTTTGGATCAACTGAAGACTTTTTAAAGATGTTTTAGGACAACCTGATAATAAAGAGTTACAATAATCTAATCTAGAGCTAACAAAAGCGTGGATCAGTTTCTCAGCATCACTCTGAGACAAGATGCTCCTAATCTTGGCAATATTACGCAAATGATTGAAGGCAGTCTTAGAAACGAATTTAATATGTGAATTGAAAAACAGATCTTGATCAAAAATAACTCCAAGGTTCCTCACAGAGCTATTAAGAGAAAGAGC
This sequence comes from Pholidichthys leucotaenia, assembly GCA_020510985.1. Lineage (NCBI taxonomy): Eukaryota > Metazoa > Chordata > Actinopteri > Cichliformes > Pholidichthyidae > Pholidichthys > Pholidichthys leucotaenia. The sequence goes on from CM035843.1 coordinate 133,828,675, forward strand.
AACTGCATCAAAACTAAAAGTTTGATTTGGAAAGGTATTTCTAAGGTTTTTGGGACCAACAAGAATGACTTCAGTCTTATCTGAATTTAATAGAAGGAAATAACAAGTCATCCAAGCTTTGATTTCCTTAAGACAGGCTTCTAACTTGGCTAATTGATTACTATCATCTGGCTTCACTGACAGGTATAACTGTGTGTCATCTGTGTAACAATGAAAATGTATACAGTGCTTTCTAATAATGTTGCCTAACGGAAGCATATATAAACTAAAAAGAGTAGGGCCTAGCACAGATCCCTGTGGAACTCCATGACTGAGGTTTGAGTTGAAAGAAAACTCATTACTGACATGAACAAACTGGAACCTATCAGATAAATAAGATCTAAACCTCTGCAATGAAGTTCCATTAAGTCCAACATAGTGTTCTATTCTATCAAGTAGAATATTATGATTGATAGTATCAAAAGCTGCACTAAGGTCTAAAAGGACAAGTACAGAAACAAGTCCATTATCAGATGCGATAAGGAGGTCTTTAGTGACCTTCACTAAGGCTGTTTCAGTACTATGATGGATTCTAAACCCAGATTGAAACTCTTCAAAGAAACCATTTCCCTGCAAGTGGTCAAATAATTGCGTAGCAACAACTCTTTCTAAGATTTTTGAAATGAAAGGGAGATTAGAGATTGGTCTATAGTTAGCTAAAACTCCTGGATCCAGTGTTAGTTTTTTGAGTAAGGGTTCAATTACAGCAGTTTTAAAAGCCTGCGGTACATGGCCTAAAGTTAATGAAGAATTGATTATTTGAAGAATAAAGCTACCAATAAATGGGAAGACTTCTTTAAATAACCTGGTAGGAATAGGGTCTAAAAGACAAGTTGAAGGCTTGGATGAGGAAATTATTTTGTCTAACTCTAAAAGGTCAATTGGAATAAACTCATCCAAATAGATACCAGTTGAAGGAGTTGTAGTAATTACTGTATTTAAGGTAACGGTGGGAAGAATCTGATTGATTTTATCTCTGATAGATGAAATTTTATTATTGAAAAAGTTAATAAAGTCCTGACTAGTAAGCTCTAAGGGAATGCTAGGATTGATAGAGTCCTGACTCTTTGTCAGCCTAGCTACAGTGCTGAAAAGAAACCTGGGATTATTCTTTTCTCTTCTATTAATGCAGAATAATAACTCGTTCTAGCTTTTCTAAGAGATGTTTTATAAATTAACAGATGATTTCTCCAAGCTAAATAGATTTCATCTAAATTAGTAGAGCACCATTTTCTTTCTAATTGACAAGTCTTCTGTTTTAAGCTACGAGTTTCTGTGTTGAACCAAGGAGTTAGAAATCTCTGATTAGACTTTTTCTTTTTTAAAGGGGCCACCATGTCTAGAGTCTGATGCAGAGAAGCTGTAACACTATCTACCATGCTATCAATTACAGAAGGAGCAAGCTGTCTATAGCTTATTTCCGTTGTGTTGACACATGGCATAGAGGAAACAGTCTGCATAAATTTGGTTACAACATCATCTGAGAGGCATCTACTGTAGTAATATTTTTCTTTAGGAGCCAAATCTTCAGAAATAGTAAAATCAAAGGTTAACAGACAATGGTCTGACAGTACAGGGTTATGAAGAGACATGACCAGATTTTCTATTTCTATGCCATATGTCAGAACAAGGTCCAATGTATGGTGGAGATAATGGGTAGAATTTCCTACTTTCTGAGAAAACCCCATCAAGTCTAATATTGAATTAAATGCCACATTAAGGCAATCACTATCTACATCAACATGTACTGTATATTAAAGTCCCCTACTATAATTATTCTATCTGATTTCAGTACTAAATCAACTAAGAATTTAGCAAATTCGGATAAAAACTCTGAGTAGGTTGATGGAGGACGATAAACTAAGGCAAATAAAATTGGGTTTAGCCTAAAATTGCTCAAATGCCCAATACTGAGGACCAGGCCCTCAAAGGAATGATAACATGTTTTTTGCTTTACATTAACTAGTAATTTGGAATGGTAAATTGTTGCTACTCCTCCTCCACAACCAGAACTTCGGGAATTTTGACAGTTAAAATAACCAGAGGGAGTTGATTCATTTAAACCAACATAATCCTCTTGCCCTAACCCAGTCTCTGTAAGGGATATTAAATCAATCTGATGATCAATTAACAGATCATGGACTAGCAGAGACTTGGGAATTAGAGACCTAATATTTAACAAACCACATTTAATTTTTAAATTATGAGGAGGAACAGAGGCCAAATCATTCAATTTAGAGGCTTCATGTTTAATTTGAGTTTTACCAACTTTTTGTTTAATCACTTTGGGATGCTTATACATTATATTTTTATTTACTTTGGAGGGAGCAGACAATGATTCTCTGATGGGAAAGACAGGGGGCTAAGTTGAGGGGTGGCGGGTGAGAAGTAGCTGCAGAGAGGCGTGTAAGACTGCGACTCTGCTTCCTGGTCCCAACTCTGAGTTGTCAATGATTTGGAAATTTGGATAAAAATGATGCCAGATTGTTAGATAAATGAGACGCACCATCCAAAGTGGGATGGATGCTGTCTCGTCTCATAAGACCAGGTTTTCCCCAAAATGAGCTCCAATGGTCTATGTAGCCCACATCGTTTGCAGGACACCACACAGACAGCCAGCAGTTGAAGGATGACAAGTGAATGAACATGTCATCACTGGTCAGATTGGGGAGGGGCCCAGAGAATACTACAGAGGCAGACATTGTTTTTGCAAAGTGACACACTGATTCCACGTTAAGTTTTGTGACTTCCGACTGCTGGAGTCGGATGTCAGTAATGCCGGCGTGGATAACAATTGTGGAGTATTTACAGTTACTTTTAGCCAGCATTTTCAAATTTGACTCGATGTCGCCTGCTCTGGCCCCAGGAATGCATTTGACTATGGCCACTGGAGTCTCTAGGTTCACGTTTCTGACTACAGAGTCGCCACTGATCAGAGTTTTTTCCTCAGCAGGTATGTCGCTGAGTGGGGAAAACTGATTAGAAACAGGAACAGGTTGGTGATGAACCGGGGCCTTGCGATTAGGCTTCCTTCTCACCGTCACCCACCCAGTCTCCTCGCTGCTGAGGAGGACCAGAGGACCACTAGCAGGCTGCTCTATGCTAGGGAGCTCCACTGCAGCTAAGGAGCATCCGTCATGATTAACTAAGGCAGACGGTGTTTCAATGCAGCGGAGCTGGGATTCCAAATCAGACAACCTCACCTTGAGCGCCTCAAAAAGACAACATTTTATTTACATTTACCATTATCACTAAAAGAGGCAGAGGTGTAGCTAAACATCTGACACAGAGAGCACACCAGAGGAGAAGGGGAGGGAGAGCTTGTAGCCATCACTAGTGGCTAACCCAAAGCTTAATAAAAACACTGATGAAAGGTGAACAGAAGGCTAAAGAGGGTGATTAGATGACACTGAGTGTGCACACAGGTGCAAGAGGCTTGATAACGGTAGAAGGAATAAAGTGATTAAAATACAATTAAAGGCAAAATCCTCAGGAGAATGAGGAGCGCTAACCACAGAGCAAGCCACACAGACAGCCAGCAACACAGGAAGTGATGATACGTTACCACAGGAAGCCGGGAATTAAGAGAAGTATCTTTTCATTTATCTACGCCTTATAGCAAGTTGTCTTGTCTTATTCCCGGCAGTGAAACTCAGCGGCAGTGGCCCGGTTTGGCTGAGCTTTTACCACCTGCTGTGGTTACTACTTCCTCACCTGTCTCCTCGAAATGTCTGCCGATCCTGGGAGAGAGCCGTTGGACGACGGAGGGACCTGTGGATCCCGAGGACCATGGACCAGCCCCACCACCACGGCCTGCAGGGGAGAGAAGTGCCTCCGGCGTCCCGAAGCCTGTGCCGATGTGAGGGCATCCCCTGGTTTCAGCATCACGGGACCCGGCGCCATCAGTGAGGTGTTCCCTGGCTCTGCTCCCTGGGGCCAGGGGCTTACCTCTGTCGAAGTCTGTGCCAACGATCCAGCATCCCCGGACTCTGACATCTTTCCAGATGACCTCTGCCACTCCTGGAGACATTACATCTGGCTCATTGGCAGCAGCTTCCATCACGCCCTGGGAGGAGAGGCAAGTGTTGTTTCATTCATTCATTCATTCATTCATTCATTCATTCATCTTCTTCCACTTAATCCTTTTCGGGTCGCGGGGGCGCTGGAGCCTATCCCAGCATCTTTGGGTGAGAGGCAGGGTACACCCTGGACAGATCGTCAGTCCATCGCAGGGCCAACACAGAGAGACAGACAACCATTCACTCTCACAGTCATACCTAAGGACAATTTAGAATCCCCAGTTTGATGCCAATTAACCTAACTTGCATGTTTTTGGCATGTGGGAGGAAACCGGAGAAATTCCGGAGTAAACCCACGCAGACACGGGGAGAACATGCAAACTCCACACAGATCACTGTTGGTCGGGGGCTGGGATCGAGCCCAGGATCTCCTGGCCAAGAGTGAGTTGCTGTGCTGCCGCAGTGCTAACCACTCCGCCACCGCGCTGCCCAGTGTTGTTTCATTCATTCCCTAATGATAAAGAACTATCTTTTCTAACTCCTGGTGGTGAAACTCAGTTCCTGCAGCCCGCTGAGTTCTCACCACCTGCTGCCAATGTTAATTTCTCACCTGCTCTCTCTGTGTCTCCTCCTATTTTCCCTGACTGTCCGTTGGTTCTGGGATTGAGCCGCTGGACGGTGGAGGAGCCTGCGATCCTGGAAGACCTAGTCCCAGCCCTGCAGCCACGGTCCGGACGGAGGGAGATCGCTGCCAGCGACCTGAAGCCTGCGCCGATGACTGAGCATCCCCTGGCTTCAGCTACATGGGATCCAGCGCCAGCGGTGAGGCGACCTCCAGCTGCCGTGCTGGACGAGCCACCTGTGTCGGCTGCTTTACCTGGAGGTTCAGGGACTGCACTGTCCACCATGCCTGCTGTGGGGGTCGCCGCAGCAGACTCAGAGTTGGACCTTCAGAGGACCGTGCACAAGACGTCGCCGCCTGGATCGATGGAGTCCTGGACGGCAGTGGAGCTTGAGCTCAGGCAAGTGCTCTTCTTTGTTTTCACTTTCTCTATTTTGGAGAGATCTTGACTGGCTCTTGGTGGGGAGGGCCAAGTGAATCTGTCAGCTGCACCTGAGCTCACCTCGCCGGACTCCACTGCCGCTGGTGACCCTGACCCTGTGTCTATGTCCCTCCTGTCGGAGCTTATCCCTAGGGTCACCGTGGATCATCCAACTTCGCCTGAAGTCCTTGTGGGTCCAGCCTCATCGCCCAAGGTTCCCGTGGGTCCAGCCTTGCCGCCTGAGGTCTCCGTGGGTGCTGCTCCCCCTCCAGCTGAGGTCTTCGCGGGTGCTCCATCCCAGCCTGGGACCTCCGTTGGTGCTGCTCCCCCTCCATCAGAGGTCTCCGCGGGTGCTTTGTCCCAGTCCGGGACCTCCGTGGGTGCTGCTCCCCCTCTGGCTGAGGTCTCTGCGGGTGCTTCGTCCTAGTCCGGGACCACCACAGGTGCAGCTACGCCCCAGTCCGGGGCCACCATGGGTGCAGCTACGCCCCAGTCCGGGGCCACCGCAGGTATTGCTACGCCCCAGTCCGGGGCCTCCGAGGGTGCTGCGCCTCAGTCCAAGGTCACTGTGGTTCCTCAGTCTTCATCCGTTCCCACCGAGGGCTCCTCTCTTCTGCCCAAGGCCGTTGTGGGTTCCTCTCCTCCACCTGAGGCCGTCGTAGGTTCCTCTCCTCTGCCCGAGGCCATCGTGGGTTCCTCTTCATTCCTCTCTGTTTTTTTCCTCTGCATTATCCTAGCGTGTGTTTCATGTCCAGTTTCCAGGTTTAGCCGGAAAACAAAGCTGGGGGAAAAAAAATGGACATTATGGTGACCAAAACTCCAGTGTTTTTACACCGTTAATGTCTAGAGGTCCAGAGGCAGTCCAATGTTGCCTAACGGCTAACAGCTAATGGCTACAGACTGTGGTTCCTTGATTGAGAGGAAGACAGAACACCAGAGAGTAACGGAGGGATTAACTATTATAAGCCAACAATAATCATAAACTAAACAACTCACCATAATGGCTGTAGGGTTCTCCACTGGTTTCCCTCACACCACAGTTTGCTTTCTGGGTAGGGGTTGCTATTTCTTCTAATCCTCTTGTGCTTCCGGTCTCTATATGATATCGAACAGTCAAACAGGTTCATAATTAAGAGGCTGTGGGCCCATGTGAGTACAGACGTATTTGGCTAAACTACTGCATATTTTCTATTAGTGACAGTGACCGGGTGGTTTGTAGTTTCTAGTGGCATCAGATTGCTGTTTTGGCTGACACTCTACTGCAAAAATGGGTGACTGGCTAGTGTGGTTAACCCAGGAGTTGCTCAAAAATGCACAATATGGGACCTTTAATTTCACATTGCCGATTAATATAACACTTGTGTTGTGGAGAATGTGGAAGGACGAGGCTGAGTTTATTTCACAAGTCAGGTTTATTCACATTCTCCAACATCATCCAAAAACAGAAAGAGAAAGGATCCCCCAACATCTGTCCCTTTTATACCCCAGGACATCAAAGCACACAGTCACATTGTCTTTTAATCCCAACTCACAATGCGTCTTCTTCCAGGTCTTCTCACCCCCACCTAAAGTCACTGGTGGTCAGGAAATCCCTCAAGGTCATCTCTTTGCATACAAAAGGCCACCTTTCACATCCTCCTGTTATCCCCTAGGAGGTTCAGTCCTTTTGTTCCTCTGAGACGTGAAGCATACAATAAGTATACAGTAATATACATGTGAAGCATATGAAACCCACATATGTGTCCCACATGACCCCCCCCAAACGTCTAAGATGGAACAACATAATAACAGTTTGCACGTCATAATAAAATCACTACACATCAGTCCACGTGCTGCTTGGGCCTCAGTCTTCTCCCGTATTTGCTGTAAGCAGGCTTTACCACCTCCGCGGCGCCCTCCTGCTGGGGAGCTGCTGTCTGAGGATGAGAACTGTTAGTCAATCTCTGTGGGTGTTCTGGGGAATGCTCTCTAGAGGGTCTGCCGCGCCGAGGAGCCTTAGCCAACTGCACACCTTCGTCAGCCACCACAAAAGTGGGTTTGAGCCTGTTTATGCCAATCATTTCTTTTCTGCTCCCCAATTCTAGCAAAAAATGCTTATTCCCTGTTTCCAGCACTCTATATGGTCCATCATAAGGTGGTCGTAACGGTGGGCGATAGGCATCATGTCTGACAAAAACAAACTCCGCATTTTTTAAAGCCTTAGGCACAAAAACGTGCGGAAAACTGTGGTGAACGGGGCCAGGTAGCGTGCTCGAGTCCGTGCTACTCTGTAACCGCTGAGCTGGGGAGCACTCTGGCGCCGGATTATCTGGGAGAAATTCCCCGGGTAGCCGAAGCGGCTGTGCGAAAACTAGCTCAGCCGGGGAGGCTTCTAAATCCTCTTTAGGTGCAGAACGCAACCCCAATAAAACCCATGGTAGCCTGTCCACCCAATTTGCATCCGTAAGCGACGCTCTGAGGCCCGCCTTTAATGACCTGTGAAAACATTTGCATAACCTGTTAGCCTGCGGGTTGTACGCGGTCGTGCGGTGGATTGTTGCCCCCAGGCTGCGGGCCATCGCTGACCAAAGTTCGGAAACAAATTGAGGGCCTCTGTCGGACGTAATGTCCGATGGGACTCCAAAACGCGCTACCCATGCCGTAAAAAAACGTGCGCGCCACCTCCTCGGCTGTGGTTGACGACAGTGGAACCACTTCCGGCCAGCGCGTGGTGTGGTCAACCATTGTCAGAAGATGTGTGCACCACTGTGAGGGCGGGAGAGGGCCTACGAGGTCCACGTGAACATGATCAAACCTCTTAGCCGGAATGTGAAACGGCTCCAAGGGAGCTCTCGTGTGTCTATGTACCTTGGCTCGTTGACAAGCCATGCAGGCTGCCGCCCACTCTCTAACTTGTTTGCGCAGGCTCGGCCACACAAATTTCTCTCCCACCATTTTGACAGACGCGCGCACTCCCGGGTGCGCCAGAGAATGGATCGAGTCAAAAACGCGGCGGCGCCACGCGGCCGGTACCACAGGACGCGGTCGCCCAGTGGAGACATCGCAGATTGGGGGGGGCATGCCGTCTTGCAGCACCCTGTTCTCCAGCCTTAACCCTGTTGGTCCAGACTGGAGCGCACGCACGTCCGCGTCGCTAACCTGATCCACGGCCATGGCTGCATAATCCATCCCTACGCGGACTGGGGCTGCGCGCACTTCCGCGTCGCTAACCCGATCCGCGGCCATGGCTGCAAAATCTACCCCTACGCGGGCTGGAGCCACCATGGCGTGCGAGAGGCAGTCCGCCACTACATTAAGTTTACCCGCCACATGTTGGATATCGGTAGTAAACTCCGAGATCACGGCCAGCTGTCTCTGCTGCCGGCCCGACCAAGGTTCTGAAATCTTGGCCATCGTGAAAGTCAGCGGCTTGTGGTCAACGAACGCGGTGAAACGGCGTCCCTCCAGCCAGAACTGGAAGTGGCGAATGGCCAAGTGGAGAGCTAACAACTCCCTGTCGAATGCGCTGTATTTTCGTTCACTATCGCGCAAGGTCCTGCTGAAAAAGGCGAGCGGTTGCCAGGCTCCGGCTACATACTGTTCCACGACCGCCCCTATGGCCACATCTGATGCGTCAGTAGTGATCGCCATGCAGGCCGTTGGGACTGGATGTGCTAACAACGCAGCGTTTGCCAGGGCTGTTTTGACTTCAGAGAATGCGCGCTCTCGCTCCGGAGACCATTCGATTTTATTTGTGAGTTTTTGTTTTTTTTAGTGCAGCATACAATGGTTGCATGAGCTGCGCTGCGCGGGGGAGGAATCGGTTATAAAAATTAACCATTCCCAAAAACTCCTGTAACGCTTTGACCGTTTGTGGCTGGGGAAAATTTGTTACTGCGCGCACTTTGTCAGGCAGAGGAACCGCTCCTTCCGGAGAGACGCGATGCCCCAAAAAATCAATCTGCGTCACCCCGAACTGACACTTCGCTGGGTTGATTATTAACCCGTGCTCTGCCAACCTCCGGAAAACTGCTGTGAGGTGGTTTTCGTGTTCGTCTTCGGACGCGCTGGCTACCAATATGTCGTCCAGGTAGACGAACACGAAGGGGAGATCGTGCAACACCGCGTCCATCATGCATTGGAACGTCTGTGCCGCGCCTTTAAGCCCAAACGCGCAAAAACTCGAATAGCCCGAACGGAGTTATTACCGCTGTTTTGAGTATGTCCTCAGCGCGCACTGGGACCTGGTGGTAACCGTGTACCAAGTCTATCTTAGAAAAAACGCGCGCCCCCGCCAAATGAACTGAAAAATCTTGGATGTGCGGGATCGGGTAGCGGTCGTGCGCTGTAGCGTTGTTCAACCTGCGGAAATCACCGCAAGGTCACCACGAGCCATCAGCTTTCGGGACCATGTGAAGCGGTGAAGCCCATGGGCTTTTCGAACGCCTGATGATGCCCAACTTTTCCAGGTTGGCGAACTCCTCGCGCGCTATGGTCAGTTTAGCTGAATCCAAGCGCCGAGCTTTTGCAAAAATGGGCGGTCCAGTGGTAGTAATAAAATGTTCCACCCCGTGTTTAGCCACGGTTGCCGAAAATGTTGGGACCGTGAGTGCTGGGAACTGAGTGAGGAGTGTGTGGAACTTACCACTTGCAGCTGTGACGTTGGCCTGTGCTGTTGGCGGGGCCACTCGAGCTGTACAGGGAATAGAATAAAAAGAGAGTGCATTAACCAGGCGTCTGTTAGCAAGATCAACCAACAAACCATGTGAGCACAAAAAATCAGCCCCTAACATGTTGAAATTGACTGCAGCTATGACCAAAGTCCACTCGAATGTACGGCCGTGTAAAGACAGAAGCAGAGTCCTCTCACCGAAGGTCTTAATCGCTGAGCCGTTCGCTGCTGACACCCCGGGACCACTGGAAGGCGCCAGCCGGTCAGCAGAGGAAGGTGTGATGAAACTCAGCTGGGATCCTGTGTCCACGAGGAAATGCCTCCCCGAGCGCGCATCCTTCAAGTAGAGCAGCTTGTTCTCCTCTCCGAGGGCCGCAGCTGCTACCGACCCCCGGTCCTGGCGTTTCCCGAGCGCTTGAAGTGGCACGGTGGTATGCATTTGCGTGCCCTCTCTGCGAAGCAGCGATGGTAGAAGCAAAGGACGTTGTCTGCTCCTTGTTTCCTGGCCCCTGCCGCCGCCGCCGTCGGTGAGTCTGGTACCGCAGCCTCTGGCCCCCTGCCATCTCCAGACGTTGCGCTGAGCTCCGCTGCCGCGGCCGTGGCCGCGCGCCGTTTATTGGCGTTGACGAGTCGCTGCGCCTCCTGGCCCAGCTCGCGGTAGTCTCGTCGGGCCAACAGTGGTGAACTAGCCAGGGTCACTCTCACCGCTGATGGTAGGGTCCTGAGGAAAAGGTGGGTGAAGATGAAGTGATCATCGTCAGAGTCTTTCAACCTCAACAGCTTCTCCATCAGGTCCGCAGGCCTGTCGCTTTCAAATTCAGTCAGCGACAGGAGCCCCTCTGCTCGCTCCTCCACTGATGGGGTGAAGTAACGGATGAGTGCAGCCTTCAACGCGCTGTACTTGTCGCTGTCCGGCGGCTGGTTGATCAGGCTCTCCACCCGCTGGGCTGTGTGGTTGTCCAGCTTTGCAACCACATGGTAGAACTTTGTGTCGTCTACCGAGATCCTCCGGAGGTTGAATTGCGCCTCGACCGCGTTAAACCAGGAGCGCGGATTGTTCTGCCAGAAGTCTGGTAGCTGAACTGTGGCTGCATTCGTTTGGCTGGCTCCTGACGAGTCTGGCTCGGGGGAATTACTTCTGCTGATGATACGTCTTAGGGTCACCAATGTGGAGAATGTAGAAGGACGAGAGGCTGAGTTTATTTCACAAGTCAGGTTTATTCACATTCTCCAACATCATCCAAAAACAGAAAGAGAAAGGATCCCCCAACATCTGTCCCTTTTATACCCCAGGACATCAAAGCACACAGTCACATTGTCTTTTAATCCCAAGTCACAATGCGTCTTCTTCCAGGTCTTCTCACCCCCACCTAAAGTCACTGGTGGTCAGGAAATCCCTCAAGGTCAACTCTTTGCATACAAAAGGCCACCTTTCACATCCTCCTGTTATCCCCTAGGAGGTTCAGTCCTTTTGTTTCTCTGAGACGTGAAGCATACAATAAGCATACAGTAATATACATGTGAAGCATATGAAACCCACATATGCGTCCCACAGTGTCAGAAATAACACAACATAACAAAAATAATTTTTTTGTAAGTTGTCTGTGTTTTTTCAACTGATTTAAGATAATTTTGCACTGCTGAATCTGAAAATGACATCCGTTTCTCTCAATCAGGTCAGGTTTTTATGCTAAGTTATAAGCAGTTGTACAGCAGTTGTACAGTAAATTGAATAGTAGACATTGATGAAGGTAAGTGCATGTAAATTGAATGTTACGTCGTCATTGTTCAAAATTCAGAGAATTTCAAGAAACAAAAAAGAATTTTGCATCATATAAAGCGAAAATACCCGTACATGTAAACAAAAAATGTAAGAAAGCATGTGGCCATAGTTCAAAATGTTGACCTGATTGAGCAAAACCAGTGTGATTTTTGGATTCAGCACATCAAAATTGTCCTAAATTAGCTAAAACAAATTTAGACAATAAATTTGGTGTTGACCAGTGTAATCTTATATGAACTGTCTTACAAGGTCTGAGCCACAAATCTTTGCCATATAGTAATAGAGTGGAACAAATGTGATGATTATCTACATTATTATTATTATGAAATTATCACTTTTATAGTCACCAGGATCTATGTTTTTATATCAAATATCTAAAAGTAAGTGTGCAACGTTGCAAGACAACATCGATGTGGCAGCTGTTTCAACCAATGGGCTGAACTGAATTTGGAGTTACGTAATCACAATGCAGAGCCAAGAACCAATCACAGAACAGAAGGCGGGTCTTAGAAGCACGTTTCATGTGTACGTGCGCGCGTTCGTCCGCGTGTTCGCAGAACGTCAACGGGGAGGTAGTCACGTGACGGCAAACGCCGGCCGCTGATTGGCCGGGGTGACTGGAGGGCGTGCCGACGGTGGCGGCGTGCGTTTGCCTGTGTGACACAATTACAACAACTTTGAGCCGCTGGTTGGGGAAGTTTGGGGTTTTTATCAAATAACACTCACTGCTAAAGCCCAACATCGCATCAACTTCATGCATGAATTGGCGCTGGAATGCACGCTGTGATCGGACGTACAATGAAGAGTGTGGACGGTAACTTGAAGGGATCGTTTTCTTGAGGATTTGAGAAAGAATTAACGCTACGCCCCGTTTAATCCCGGACAGGTGTGCAGCCCCCTTCGGTCGTTGTTTCGTTTTTTTCTCGGGTCTCTCAGTGCCGTTGAGCTCCCGTTCCTCCCCGCCTCGTCTCCATGAAGTCGTGCGGAGTGTCGCTCACCGCCGCTGCCTCGGCTGCTGCCAGGAGTCTCGGCGTTGCTGGTAATGACGAGGAGAAAATGGCGTCGGGAAAAGCGACTGAAATCGAAGAGGACTTTCCGAAGCTAACAGCGCAGGAGAGGGAGAGCCTGGCCGGAATCGACAGGTCAGACGATCTGTTTTTCCAGCCCTCACTGGCACTCTGTTTTTTAAAATTATAATTTTTCTTCGCTTAGTTTTGAAACAAATACACGTCCCCCTCCTCCTCCCCACCACAACCACTAAGTAACACGGAACCGCCTGTGTGTGTTGTCTGTCCTCTACTTGCAGTTCACTATTTGGATTTCATGGGCTTCAAGAAGATGGCGCCAGAACGAAGGCCTTGCTGTTAAAGGTACGAAACACAGAAACAGAGCACAAAGTCGTCTCTCCCCGTTATCTCCTCCACCTGAAATAAGTGGTACGGACCTCCCGACGCTGTAGCAAACACGCAAGCCCCAATTTCCCCAAGTTTGAAGCAGAACCAGCGACTACCAGATAGTTTAAGCAGCTCTCACTGATGGATTATTGCACATACTCGTTAGAGATAATGATGAAGGCACCCCAACAGAATTTTGTGATGTTTAGTATTATTAAATAAGCCCCAATCATAAGATCTCCACCCTGCTGACACGGTCTGTGTCACGGCTTGTTGACAGAAGAGATGTCATATGCTAGTAATTCTAGCCTAAAAACCACTGTTTCAAACGTACTTGCATTCTACAGTCCGTGTTAAGAGGAAAGGCGTGTAATTAAAAGCAGTTAATGGTCTGTTTACGTTTCGTTGCGTTTTAACCACCAGTGTTAACAGTGTAACCCTTGCCTAACTTATCTGTGACTTATGTAGGTGTGATAGCGACCTTAAGGGATATGCTAAGTGATCATTTTTAAACCTTTATTATGATATTATGACTGGGAATATTCGTGCGACATTAAACGGTCCGTCCCATCCTCGACAACTGCAGCTCACTTCGGGTCGTGCGTCAGTTGGCTGCTATGCTAGCATGTAGCGGCTAGCTGTTCAGCGGGGTTCTCTTGTTCCTCAAAGCCTCGCACACACTTCGACGCCACCTAAGTTAACAAGGCTGATTAAAACAAGTCGCGCAGTTTGTCCTTGTGCTAGTGTGAAATAGGTGTTCGGTTTGGCCCAAGATGGCGAGGTCGGATGGGGGTGCCTGGCAAAGGGTTGCTAGCTAACTGGCTAGGCTAAGTTTGGCCCGTTTAAAATGTACAATGACCCGTGTTTAAAAACAAAAAAAAATGGGGATTAAAGAAGAAGTTAGGGGCAGCGCTAAGCCGGCAATGTGTTGTGCACACATATCAGCCATATTCGCACAGTCTGTGTGCTAATGCAGCCGACCTTCCAGGGGTTTGGTGTGTGCTTCAACATGTGGCTCCAGGTCTCTGGATCATGGATTTGCTGAGGACGTTGTTTTGTTCGGGTTGTTTGTTCAGATCAGGCCCAGCTAAAGTGTTAATTTTTTGTTTATTACACATTTCCAGCCTTTCATATTCTACTGTCTAGCTCATAAGCAGAGGCACATTAAATATTAGTGGTTTATTTTTGATAATATTACATGTAAATGTCTGTATGTCTGGTTTAGAGCTAGTCTAGGGCTGGGCTGTATGTGTAGAAAATATCTCATAATATGACGGTTCCAATTGAGCAATCTGGTGTAAAATCCTTGCTAAATCAAATATATGATTCTGTTTAATCACTGATTTGGAACACACAGAATCAATACATCAGAATTAACACTTGCATGTGACTTGGGCCCAAAAATGTGATCACCTTGATGTTAGGTGCACATTGTACACAAAGCTTTATCAGCTGATTTTATCAATCAGGGTATATGCATTATGAATGAATACTTTATAGTAGCTTGATTACATTTTCAGAGTAATGTAAAACATAACATGCTTTACTTGTTAATTAGTTGTGAATAGGCCTGTAATGATGACGGCTAATTCGATTAATCGTACAATAAGGAAAAATTAACTTGATATGTTTTCTGGCCTTGCTATATCACTGTGACATTTCAGCTGGTGTGCAGAAGGACACTCAGATCCTATGCATAACAATAGCAAATTATTTGCAATTTTGGTCATCCCAGGCAGCGGCTAAACAGTAGTGGGCAAAATGGTTTTGTTTCTTGTTTTGATTTGTTTTATTTATGTTTCATTTATTAAGGATATTTTGTCCACATTTCTAGTCTGGTGTTTAATATAGTTTATAAATAAACCTTCAAAGCTCTTTGAAACATTGTACATAGACTGTTATCATTATACGCCACATTCCAAATTATTATGCAAGTAGGATTTTAGTGTCATAAACAGTCAGTTTTTTGTTTTTCAATTAAACTCATGGATGGTATTGTGTCTCAGGGCTCTTTGGATCACTGATACCAATCTCAGACACCTGTCATAATTAGTTTGCCAGGTGAGTCCAATTAAAGGAAAACTACTTAAGAAGGATGCTCCACATTACACAGGGTTACAAAAATAATTTTTTTGTAAGTTGTCTGTGTTTTTTCAACTGATTTAAGACAGTACTGAATGTTACATCATCATTGTTCAAAATTCAGAGAATTTCAAGACATAAAAGAATTTTGCATCATATAAAGGGAAAATACCCGTACATGTAAACAAAAACGTATAAAGCATTTGGCCATAATTCAAAAAGTTGACCTGATTGAGCAAAACCAGTGTGGTTTTTGGATTCAGCACATCACAATTGTCCTAAATTAGCTAAAAAAAACTTAAATTTAACACTAAATTTAGTGTTGACAAGCATTAAGCATGCCACGGTTTCAAGCAATATGGGAAAGAAAAAAGATCTCTCTGCTGCCAAAAAACATCAAATAGTGCAATGCCTTGGACAAGGTATGAAAACAGATATTTCACGAAAACTTAAGTGTGATTATCGTACTGTGAAGAAATTTGTGGGTGCTTCAGAGCACAGACGGGTTCATGCAGATAACGGCAGAATGAGGAGGGTTTCTGCCAGACAAAT
This sequence comes from Pholidichthys leucotaenia, assembly GCA_020510985.1. Classification (NCBI taxonomy): domain Eukaryota; kingdom Metazoa; phylum Chordata; class Actinopteri; order Cichliformes; family Pholidichthyidae; genus Pholidichthys; species Pholidichthys leucotaenia. Next base: position 133,844,238 of record CM035843.1, read on the forward strand.
TCATTGGATTAAGAGAGCAGCTGCTAAAATGCCATTACAAAGCATGAAACAGGTATTTGAAGCTGTGATGCCTCTGGAGTCCCACAAACGTCAAGGTGTAGGATCCTCCAGAGGCTGCATTTGTGCATAAACTTAGTGTTTGGCCACCCCTAACCAATGCTTACAAGCAGAAATGGTTGCAGTGGGCTCAGAAATACATGAAGACTAATTTTCAAACAGTCTTGTTTACTGATGAACGCCTTGCAACCCTGGATGGTCCAGATGGATGGAGTAGAGGATAGTTGGTGGATGGCCACCATGTCTCAACAAAGCTGCAACATCAGCAAGGAGGTGACGGAGTCATGTTTTGGACCGGAATCATGAGGAGAGAGTTGGTAGGCCCCTTTAGGGTCCCTGAAGATATGAAAATGACCTCGACAAAGTATATGGAGTTTCTGATTGACCACTTTCTTCCATGGTACAACAAGAAGAACTGTGCCTTCCATAGCAAAATTATCTTCATGCATGACAATACACCGTCTCATGCTGCAAAGAATATCTCTGTCATTGGCTGCTCTAGGCATAAAAAGAGAGAAAATCACAGTGTGGCCCCCATCCTCCCCTGACCTCAACCCTATTGAAAACCTTTGGAGCATCCTTAAGCAAAGTAGTTCACATCAAAACAGCAGCTGTGGAAGGATATTCTGACATCTTGCAAAGAAATTCAAGCAGAAATTCTCCAAAAACTCAGAGGTTCAATGGATGCAAGAATTGTGACGGTTACAGTGGGGCAAAAAAGTATTTAGTCAGCCACCAACTGTGCAAGTTCTTCCACTTAAGATGACAGAGATCTCCAATTTTCATCATAGGTATACCTCAACTATGAGAGACAAAATGAGGGAAAAAAAATCCAGAAAATCACATTGTCTGATTTTTAAAGAATTTATTTGCAAATTATGGTGGAAAATAATTTCTGGCTCTCACAGACCTGTAACTTCTTCTTTAAGAGGCTCCTCTGTCCTCCACTTGTTACCTGTATTAATGGCACCTGTTTGAACTCGTTATCAGTATAAAAGACACCTGTCCACAACCTCAAACAGTCAGACTCCAAACTCCACTATGGCCAAGACCAAAGAGCTGTCAGAGGACACCAGAAACAAAATTGTAGACCTGCACCAGGCTGGGAAGACTGAATCTGCAATAGGTAAGCAGCTTGGTGTGAAGAAATCAACTGTGGGAGCAATTATTAGAAAATGGAAGACATACAAGACCACTGATAATCTCCCTTGATCTGGGGCTTCACGCAAGATTTCACCCCGTGGGGTCAAAATGATCACGAGAACGGTGAGCAAAAATCCCAGAACCAGACGGGGGGACCTAGTGAATGACCTGCAGAGAGCTGGGACCAAAGTAACAAAGGCTACCATCAGTAACACTACGCCGCCAGGGACTCAAATCCTGCAGTGCCAGACGTGTCCCCCTGCTTAAGCCAGTACATGTCCAGGCCCGTCTGAAGTTTGCTAGAGAGCATTTGGATGATCCAGAAGAGGATTGGGAGAATGTCATATGGTCAGATGAAACCAAAATAGAACTTTTTGGTAAAAACTCAACTTGTCGTGTTTGGAGGAGAAAGAATGCCGAGTTGCATCCAAAGAACACCATACCTACTGTGAAGCATGGGGGTAGAAACATCATGCTTTGGGGCTTTTTTTCTGCAAAGGGACCGGGACGACTAAAATGTAAAGGAAAGGAATGTGTAAAGGAAAGAATGAATGGGGCCATGTATCGTGAGATTTTGAGTGAAAACCTCTTTCCATCAGCAAGGGCATTGAAGATGAAACGTGGCTGGGTCTTTCAGCATGGCAATGATCCCAAACACACCGCCCGGGCAACAAAGGAGTGGCTTCGTAAGAAGCATTTCAAAGTCCTGGAGTGGCCTAGCCAGTCTCCAGATCTCAACCCCATAGAAAATCTTTGGAGGGAGTTGAAAGTCCGTGTTGCCCAGCGACAGCCCCAAAACATCACTGCTCTAGAGGAGATCTGCATGGAGGAATGGGCCAAAATACCAGCAACAGTGTGTGAAAACCTTGTGAAAACTTACAGAAAACGTTTGACCTCTGTCATTGCCAACAAAGGGTATATAACAAAGTATTGAGATCAGGTTCAGGTTACTTTATTTGTACCCGTAGATAGATTTGTTGATGAACTTTTGTTATTGACCAAATACTTATTTTCCACCATAATTTGCAAATAAATTCTTTAAAAATCAGACAATGTGATTTTCTGGATTTTTTTTTTCTCCCTAATTTTGTCTCTCATGGTTGAGGTATACCTATGATGAAAATTGGAGACCTCTCATCTTTTAAAGTGGGAGAACTTGCACAGTTGGTGGCTGACTAAATACTTTTTTGCCCCACTGTATATCAAAGAAGGGATCCTATGTTAACATGTAACTTGGCCTGTTAAGATGTTTTTGATTGAAATAACTTTTGATTTCATGTGACATCCTAATGCTGCAGATTCAACAAATGACCATTTTCAGTTCTTTACAACCAATAAAATGTTTTGAAACTCTGTTGTGCATAATAATTTGGAGCAGTGCATTTTGAGTTTTTTTTTTATTTTTGCAAAAAAAATACTTATCAATGGGAGGTTTGCTCAATAAAATTTGAATTGTGCTCCAACAGTTGATGACTTGAAAATTATACTGTCATTTACATCAGCTGTTTAGGAAAATCAGAGACAAATATCATTTGCATAATAATTTGGAACGCAGTGTATCCCTTTATCCAGGGCATAAACTGGTCTTCATGATGTCAGCGATAATATTGCATATCACGATAATTTTGGAGAAAACTTGTCTATCAAAATTTGTTATCATTACAGGCCTACTTGTTAAATTAAAACATAAGTGTCTACCCCAGAGCAGGAACTTATTTCAGCCCCTGGAAGTTCCAGAAAATTTACACGTATGGAGAGGTTTCTTTGGTGTGAGACACACACCAACAAATTTCTTGTGAAATTGGTTCTTAGTTCCTGCAGTGGAAACCAGCCTAGAGGACATCAGGACATAATTTCACCTTAGTAATTGTAACATATGTTGTCCAGAGTAATTTGTTTAGCCGTTGTTGGAATACAGACCGACAGTGTGTTTGTGTGCATGCGGCTGGTACTATGCAAAACAGGTGAGGATGGACTGAAACACTCCCCTTTATTGTGTGTGAATCAGCTCTGTCTGCTCATCACCGCTGATAAATCTAAACCTCATAGATAAGTTCTACTCTCTATCAGCGTTTTTTGTCCTTATGTGAACCATTTGTCCTCACTGGTGCAGTTTCTCTTTCATGTAGGCCATCAGCTGCTATGATGCTCTCATCCTGAAAGCAGAGGGGAAAGTGGACCCTGACATTTTCTGCCAGCTCGGCCATTTTAACCTTCTACTGGAGGACTACCCAAAAGGTGAGGGTCTCGGTATGTTGATGGCAGCATACATAACCTTTTCAGGGTCTCATTCTGTCTCTCACTACTCTGCTACTGTATTTGTCTGCTCTCTTATGTTTCGGAGCTCAAAATGCTGTCAGTATTTTTTTTTTTTTTTTTTTTTTTTTTTTTTTTTTTTTTTTTTTTGAATGAGACCATTTGTGCCTGTCGTTGTCCTATTATGCAGCATATTTTAATGCTTGAACTTTGGCGTAGCTTTACTGTATTCAAATTCATTGTTATTTACCATATTGGGCCTCGTGGAAATGCCTCACTTCACACAAACAGATTTTTAGTTTGCCAGTTGTCTTTTGATTGGCTGGCTCTTACAAAAACAGACCACATGGGGTTTTTTCCACCACTAAAAGGGGTCAGAGATAGTTGGGCTGACCTCATTTATTTATTTTTTTGCAATGGCATCCATCATTTTAATATGATATAAATTAAAGAGGCCCTTTTATGCTCTTTTGCTGAATGTAGACACAGCTCCCAGAGGTGTTGATGACATGTCTGTGACATGCTTTGGTCCAAACAACTCAATGTTTAATTATTGTAGCGCCATTTTACACACAGTGAAGGAGCTCTCCTCATCATGGGCTGTTTTATTGCATATTGCTTTAACCCCTTGCACTCTGGTCAATTTCCCTAAAAACGCCAAAAAATAACGTACCCAAAGTAAATCAAAAGCTGTTCTTCAACCCTTTGCAGCACCTTCATGGGGTTGGTCTCATTTAAAAGAAAACACTTTGAATTTTTTGGCAAAACAGTCATAATCTCTCTAAGTCAGGGGTCCCCAAACTTTTTCCTGTGAGGGCCACATAACTTTTGCCTTCTCTGATGGGAGCCGGGGTCAGTTTGTAACAGAAAGTGTGACGATCGCAGGGGTGCCTAAATGTAAACATTTATTGTTTTCCAGAAAGCCACACATAACCAAATATTAATAACCCTTTCCGGGATCTTCACAGGAAAAAAGTCAGAAACTAAATAATAACACTATTAATGAAATAAATAACACTATTTATGAAATAAATAATAACCAAATAACCCTCTCTGGGTTCTTCACAGAAAAAAAGTCCATGGAACATTAACTTTCTGTTGTGCCATGCACAATCTTAACAGGTAAAAGTTCAGCTTAGTTGTCAGAGCAGAATCTCTTACTTAAATGACTCATATGAGCAGTCTCTCAAAGTTCTTGTGTTTCTTCCTTATAATCCTTTTCTAGGTTCCAGTAGGCTTGTAGACACCATTGTTGAACAGCCTTTTCTTTGCATTGAACAAAAAACTAATCGTTTGTCCACTGCAGGTTAAATACCCTGCATTCTGAATCAATTTTTCTCTTACCTAACCTTTTCGCCATTATTCCGTTTTATTTGACAGGGGTGAGTGTAGGATTTTTTTTTTTTCTTGGGGGGGGGGGTCGGATAGGGGCACAGACTGCAGAAGGGTGGAATAGATTGTACGTTCTATGCGTGTATTAGTCTCGATCGCGTGGCCAGACTGGAAAAAAAAAAAAAAAATCATAACGCTTACCAGTGTGGAGGCAAAAAATAGTCCACAGTGCGGCAGAAGGGAGAGACAGTCCATTCATGTCAGGTCACCAGTGTGGAGGAAAAAATAAGTGCAGCCGGACACAGCAAGCTGAAGTTTAAAGGTGTTTTATTCCTCCATCACGAGGCTCACCCAGCGCTCTGGCTGCACTGTGAGTGAGCCCTGAGCAGTTGTCTAAGAGCGAATTCTAAGTGCAATAGTGAGGCATGTAGAGTCAGCTCTTTTATACAGTGATACAGAGAATGCATGGCACAGAATGCATGGCTGAGCACACGCTCAGCAGGGGAACGAGACGGCGCTCGGCCGGCTTTGGAAGCGAGGTGCGGGAAAAGCTCTGTGCAGGAGGAGGTGGAGGGGGGTTGGGGTAAGTGTCTCTGGTATTGTTCAGGGGTCGGGCCAAATGTGGAGGCGGGCCATATCCGGCCCGCGGGCCGTAGTTTGGGGACCACTGCTCTAAGTGCTCCTGCCACTGAGTTACAGTCATCTAAACATACTGAACTTGAAGAAAATAAATTTCGCCTGGGTGTTTTTTTTGGATACAAATGCTTGCAAATAACACACAGCTTCAGATACTGGCTGGAAAATGCAACAGAAATGTAGAACCAAGTGTTATCAAGCTGAGGTCAAAATTTTGTAACAGTATCACAAAAAATGAATATATTACACAGCTTTTTTCTTAGATTGTTCCCAGGCGTTTTTGAACTGTGCCAAATGGCACAGTTTGGAAAAACGTCTAACTTTTGAATGATTCAATATAGAAGCTGAAGGGCTGTGTGTGGGGGGGGTGTTTATTCATTCATGAATGAATGAATGAACAAACAAGCCCCCACACACAAAGAAGCATTCCACGTAAAAAATATGTGGCTTTTTTTTTTTTTTTTACAAGAAAAAATAACCTACAGTGCACTAAAAATTATAAGATAAGATAAGATAAGCCTTTATTAGTCCCACAATGGGGAAATTCCAGGATTGCAACAGCATAGGGATAGCAACACTCAGAGCAACAATCAGAAGGCAAGAAAAAACAACATCAAGTAAACATATGTCCATATTACTATAAATGTATATATATAGACACACAGTGCAGAGCATTATGGCTGGTGAATGTGCAGCAGAAAGTCTAAGCTCTCTCTCCGCGGATGCAGTGGGCCAGCTGGAAGTCTTTGGGCATGATGGTGACCCCCTTATACTAGAATATCTGTAATGTAGAAGATAACAACTACCCCCCCCCCCCCCCCCCCCCGCTACAGAGGACGGACATCGCCCATCGCTACATGACGGAAAGCGGTGACGGTGCGCTGCGGTCTAATACGCACAGTTGGACTAAAATATCTGCAATATATCTGCAATCCGCTACAGAAGAGTAGCGGGGGGGGGGGGGGGGGGGGTTCGCAACGTGACGGACCCGGAGCGGTCCGGGTCCGTCATGTTGCGATAACGCACAGTTGTAATTTACCGATCGGTCAAAAGTCATTTGGATTACAATTTTCAGGGATAAAGAATAATTTAGCTTATAACACTTACCTGTCCACAACAGCAGTGTCGCTGGCGAACTTCTCTTCTTCATTGTCAGACGAACATGAAGCTGGTCCGCTTGTTACGGACTCGTGGTTCTGGTCACGCGACCCGGTCAAACCATAATTCCATTATTGCGGTTTTGCGCTTCCATGATTGCGGTTTTGGCGAACGATTTTTCAAAACAAGTAAGAACAGTAGTTAGAAAAAAAGACTGGCGAACGCCTGTGTGTCACCCAGCCTTACACAAAACAGCTTTCGAACTTCTGTGCTTCAATTGGCTGGCTGTATTCGCAGCCGTTGGTAGGCGGGTCCTTCTTGCTAGGTTTTCAGTCATTGGTTCTTCAAGGTTTCAGAAACCCAATTCAAGGCTCTTATTAGTTGAATGAGAGGTCAGTCACATCTAAACCAATCAAAGCACTCCTTTGGCTTTCTGTTCGCGGCTGTGTCTGTAGTGGAAGAACGGAAATGCAGCTTCTTTTTTTTTTTTTTTTTCAGTGCGCTCTAAGACGCTGCGCCCTTGTGCGCTCTAGGACGCAGAGACGTGTCCGCCCGCGGTACACTGGAGTGCAACAGGTTAAATGCTGAGTCCCAGTTCACCCCACCCTCCCTCGTTTGTCATTTATCTGAGATCTCTGTGTTAATGGTGATGGCACGTGTTAGCCTTTAGCCCTAATTGTCGAACGAAGTAACAAACTGAATGCTAGCTGAATACTAGTTGAATGTTGGAGTTTAAAAGCCCAAATAAAGTACTGTCAGAGACAGGGGTGTGAGGTTTGAATGGTCGACTTGATAACACTTGACCATTCCTTGGGGTGTAATAGGCACAGAAACAACCCTGACTGGCTAATCAGAATCAGAATCAGCTTTATTGGCCAAGTATGCACAACACATACAAGGAATTTGACTTTGGCTAAAAACTTGCTCTCGTTGTTCAGGTGGAGGATTTAAATAAGATTTAAATAAGGATTCAATGACAACCAGAGTATGTACAGTAAATTACAGTCTGTCCACGTTTCTATAAAAGGATGCAAATATATACAGGAATATATGCAGTTATTTACTCGGACTAACCACACTTTGCAGAAATATATGAAAAAATATACAATCACACAGTATTTCAATGTGGACTCAGATTCAGTGATATAATGTGAATGAAGTAAAAAGCAGTGTGAGAGTTATGTGCAATGTAATAATGGATGAAAAGTCATGAGTACAGCAAACAGGTAGGACTAGGTGAATGTTAGGAGTTCATCAGAGTGATGGCTTGAGGAAAGAAACTGTTCCTGTGACGGGTGGTTTTGACCTTCAGTGATCTGTAACGACGACCAGAAGCTAGAAGTTCAAACAGTTTGTGGCCGGGGTGTGATGGGTCAGCACAGATGTTTCCCGCCCGTTTCCTGGTTATGGACCGATATAAGTTCTCAATGGAGGGTAGGTCGGTACCAATGATCCTCTCCGCAGACTTAATGATCCGCTGCAGTCTGGTCTTGTCCTGTTTAGTGGCAGATCCAAACCAGACAGTGATGGAAAAGCAGAGGACAGATTGGATGATGGCGGTGTAGAAGACAACCAGCAGCTCCTGAGGCAAATCAAACTTCTTGAGCTGACGCAGAAAAAACAACCTCTGCTGGGCCTTTTTCTGGACAGTGTCAATATGGGAGGACCACTTCAGGTTCCGGGAGATTGTGGTACCCAGAAACTTGAAGGAGTCCACAGTGGACACTGTGCTGTTGAGGATGGTGAGTGGGGGGAATGAAGGGGGGTGTCGCCTGAAATCCACAGTCATCTCCACCGTTTTGGCTGGGTTAAGTTCAAGATGGTTCTGGCTGCACCAGAGGATCAGCTGCTCCACCTCCCGCCTGTATGCAGACTCATCATCATCCCGGATCAAACCGATGACTGTGGTGTTGTCCGCAAACTTCAGGAGCTTCACCGAAGGGTCCTCTGAGGTGCAGTCGTTGGAGTAGAGGGAGAAGAGCAGTGGGGAAAGGACACATCCTTGGGGGGCGCCAGTACTAATTTTTCGGGAGCTGGATGTAAATCTCCCTAGCTTCACCTGTTGCCACCTGTCAGTCAGAAAGCTGGAGATCCACTGGCAGGTGGAGGGGGGCACCTTGAGCTGGAGGAGTTTCTGATGAAGAATGCCTGGGATGATGGTGTTGAACGCTGAGCTGAAGTCGACAAACAGGATCCTGGCGTACGTCCCTGGGGAGCCGAGGTGTTGCAGGATGTAATGTAGTCCCATATTCACTGCATCATCCACTGACCTGTTTGATCGGTAGGCAAACTGCAGTGGGTCCATCAGGGGGCCTGTGATGACCTTCAGGTGGTTCAGCACCAATCTCTCCAAGGATTTCATGACCACAGAGGTCAGGGCAACAGGTCTGTAGTCGTTTAATCCTGTAATAGAGGGTTTCTTGGGAACTGGAATGATGATGGAGCGTTTGAAGCAGGAAGGCACTTCACGCAGCTCCAGTGATCTGTTAAAGATCCGGGTGAAGATGGGGGCCAACTCGTTGGAGCAGACTCTCGGGCAGGACGGAGACACACCATCAGGTCCACACCATTAACGCTGCTAATCAAGGAGGTGTGTTGTCCCGAGTATATTTAACTATTAAAATCTAAGCTAAAATGACATCTATGAATGAAATACATGTACTGTAATCTAGGGTTGGGCGATTAACCAAAATAAAACTGAAACCGATGTTTGGGGTGTAAAACTGACATAATCATGCTCATGTTGGTGTTTCCCCTCTCCCTGTTGTGTGCGTGTGTATATGAGAGCTTTCATGTCCGTCCCCTTTAACGTGTGCAGTCATGTGACTCCGTATCCCGAAAGCTGTGCAGTTAGCGCTGTTTGGAAGCAGAAGAACAAAAAGTACATTAAAAAAAAGTAAGCATCTTGCATCAAAAAGAAATGCAGTGTCTGTCCACACAGTATGTGATGACTGACTCGATTTCATCTGAAAATTCCAAGAAAAAGTGAGCGAAGTGCGCTTAAACTTGAGAGTACTGCCACAGGGCTAAATCACTGTTAGCTGTTAATGGCTATCTGTGTCAGTTGAAACGTTTTACAGTGGAAAATGAAAGACAAAATGGGCAAGCTGAGGTTGGATTTAAGAACCCGATCAGAGACTCATAATCCATACGTGGTCATGACATAATCATTGCTGCATAAAGGACTCACCCAATGCAGCTATCAAGCTAATTAGCCGCTACCATGGGTCACATAACCCATTAACCCTCAAGAGGTATGTTTATAAACACTGACTTCCTCACTGGACAATACTTAATTTGGTTATCTTTGTGTGAAATTACTATATTATGCCAAAATTACTACCAAATCACCACAGTAATATATTAATCAACACCAGACTTTTAGTGATGTTGTTTAATTTACAAACCTTATCAGTGAAGTATGAAGAAGAAGAAAGGAGAGGAAAAAACAAAACAAAACCCCAAACCAACATGACGGGTTCAAATAACCATCTGTCCATCCATCCATCTATCTTCTTCCGCTTAATCCTTTTCGGGTCGCGCGGGGGGTTGCTGGAGCCTATCCCAGCATCTTTGGACGAGAGGCAGGGTACACCCTGGACAGATCACCAGTCCATCGCAGGGCCAACACAGAGAGACAGACAACCGTTCACTCGCACATTCATACCTAAGGACAATTTAGAATCCCCAGTTTGATGCCAATTAACCAAACTTGCGTGTTTTTGGCATGTGGGAGGAAACCGGAGAAATCCCGGAGTAAACCCACGCAGACGTGGGGAGAACATGTAAACTTCTCATATATCACTGTTGGTCGGGGGCTGGGATCGAACCCAGGATCCCCCGGCCAAGGGTGAGTTGCTGTGCTGCCGCAGTGCTAACCACTCCGCCACCGCGCTGCTGGTGGCATACCAGAGGTTCAAATAACCGTGATGCTTATTTAAGGTCAAATTGCCCAGCCCCACTGTATGCTCAAAGATGAGCTAGCTGGAAAATGGGCGTCTAGCAGGAATGGATCTAATATAAAGAAAATGGACAACAGCAGCAGGGATGGCAATTTTCCGCGGATTTCCGCCAATTTATTTTCAAATTGATCATTTCTGTGAATCGTCTAAATCCATTGAGAAAATTTTAGGGGGGGTAAGGTACCTTATTGTCACCGATGTTACCTATTTTAGCGAAAATCAACACGATTACATAAGCGCTCGGCGCTTCCCCAGGTGAAGTCTGCCGCGATAACCCAGATGTTTTGTACTCAAGCTACTGCTGTATTGTAAACGGCCCTGCGATTGGATAGTTGCAAACGATTGGACCAATCAAATGGCTCGTTGTATGCTTTGTCAAAAATTCATGGCGGCGTGTTCATGTTGGAATTCTGAGCTTTCGGTATCGTTTTCAGAGGAATTATGAGATTTTTATTGAAGGATCAGGAGTCATCAGTGCTAGAAATGGACAGAAGTGTCAAAAATAAGTTCCGATGGAATTGGCTTGAGAGAAAAGTGACGGTAAAGGTGAAAATTGGCTCAAAGTTCGACGAGGTAACAGAAACACTCGGACAATTTCTGAAGAAACCAGACGTGGCCGGAAAAGCTTTTTGTGTGTATTGTAAAGACTTGATTAACTATGGATCGCGTGGATGTGTGGCGCTGTCAGACCACGCATCAAAAGTGAAGAATAAAATAATAAACTCTTATAGAACTGTTAAATATGTTGGACTAAAGACAGTGAGACAACATTGAAGAAAAAGTAAGTTAACTTTTCATTAAATTTAATGATTTATCCAAGTCTAGTATTTCTTTTTTTTTTTTTTTTTTTTTATCATTTTTTTCAGTCTAAATTACTTCTGTTTTACTGAAAACCTCTCAGCTTCAGGGGGGCTGTGCCCCCCTGGCCCCCCCATAAGTCAATCAACCAAATTAGATTTCAGCTGAAATCAGAATTTCCTGTTGCCATCCCTGCAGCAGACATCTCACGGTTAGGTTAGTGGACTCTTCTCGGTTTGCACCCTGCAGGTCGACCTTGAAGTTGATCAGAAATCCTTGCTGTGGGTGCTCAGACCAGCAAATGCTAGCTGCCAAATCTAGTCTGCTATTATGGACAAAATTTAACAAAATAAGCCAGATTGGCACAAGATATATAACGGAGTGTGTAGTAATAAAAAGAGCTGGTCTATTATAGTGACTACATTTTACAAAGAAGAGCTATAGAATACCTTGTTGGATTGATTAACATAGCAGAACTAGCAGTGCTAACGGCCCCAGTTCCATGTCATGCTGGGGAAAAGGGGAACCCCCCCCCCCCCCCACAATAGTCCAGAATTACATGTGATAGATGTTACTGACTCTAAATTAACAAATGGGCCAGGACTGCAAATGTCTAGTGGGATGACTAGAATTTAGAGGAGCGCTCCAGAAACCACGGTCAGGCCACTAGCTATCTCCATTGTAGCTATGTCAGCTCCTAGGCTCAACGGGAAACTTCCTCTTCTGAGAGGGCATGCAAGACTAGCCACAGGCCAACTTTGTATCAGGGCTGTCAAGTAATGATGCAGTAACCTCACAGAAGAGAAGAGCGCAACCAAACAAGGCGTTTCAGGCAGAGTTGTAGTCGTAGTTTGTGTGGGAGAGGAGAGCTCCTGTCCACATGGGCTTTGGGCTGTTTGACTTTACAGACCATATGATGTCAGAAATCCCACTAAAATAACAGGGGAAACCCCAAAAAGCATAATGGAGGCTCATTACTGGATGAAGTAATGGGTCAATTTAATTAACAGAATGGAGTATCTTAATATGTTTTAATACCCCCTCATCTTGTTGTTCTTCTCATTTTTGTTTCCCACTGTTGATTTAGCATTATCGGCATACCAGAGGTACTTCACTTTACAGCCGGACTACTGGAAGGTGAGTTTCCATCACTAGAATTATGTAAACATTTTTACTACTGGTAAAATGTGACATTTTTGATCGATGCTTGACATTAATCAGTTATCAGAGGGACAACAACCTGATGTTTCAGATGTGGCTCAAGTTTTGCCGCACTAACAGAGCAGCTTTTATGGTCTGCAGGAATGGAGCCGCTTGTGGCCGTAACAGTTTATTTGATTGTCGGTTAGAGACCTGTCAGACTGTGGTTACAGTGAAATGGGAACATAAATGGCTTTTCCTTTTTTTACTGTTTGATAACTGTTCCATTTTAGGATAATAAACAACTTTGACATAGTTGCAAGTACAGCAGAAACATTAATCTATATGAACTTGGCTTAATTACTCATTATTTAGTCAGTAATGCTATTTGAGTTTTGAGGGCTGAATGTTACCAGATGTTGTCAGCTGGAAATGGGAATCCTGCAGCCAAGTGGTTTGCATGCAGATTGCATGTCTTGTGTGATTTTCCTGCAGTGTTTGAGTCAGAGTTGTGTTTTTTTTTTTTTTTTTTTTTTTCTTCAAGGGTTGGATGCCAGCCATAAAATACTCTAGCACAGGGGTGGGCAATCATGTGCCATGGAGGGCCATTCTACTGCAGGTTTTCTGTTCCACCCAGTCTCTTCAGCAGGTGTTTTCAATGATTAGCAATCCTTGAAGCTGATCAGAGAGCACATACCTGCTGAAGACACTGGGTGGAACAAAAAACCTGCAGTGGAATGGCCCTCACTGCCCACCCCTGCTCTAGCATGAAGGGCAGAGGTTAATTTATTGTGCTTGGGCCTATATAGTATACAGTTTAATTGAAATTGGTAAGTTAACTATGGGAATCATGCAATTATTCATGACTGAATAATAATAAAATGTAAGCTGTATGTATGTCAATATCCACACTTGTGTATTGTGGGGCAGTGACCCTGAGTTTGAATGGAAATTTGACTCGATTCAGTCATCCACATTGGATAGTTTCCTGTATTGCATAATGGGTTACTTTTGGCCCTTTTCCACTAGTACCTGTTAAGCCTGGTACAGCACAGTTCAGTTCGATCCGCTTGTGTTTCCGTTATACCAGAGTACCGCTTGATGTGGGTGGGATTTGTTACAGGGAGGCGGTGCAACCCTCCCGTGACATAAAACAAGAGACCGAGGCAAAGCACAAGATGGCAGGATACGAGGTGACTGCAGTCTCTGGCTTTTTTGCCAGAGTAAAGGCAAACAAGGAGAGCAGAAGGCTATAGGCGGCGAGACGACACTCTGGAAAAGTACTGGACCGTCTAGGAAGCCATATAGAGCAGTATAAAGCGGAAGACATGAGGATGCGAACTACATCACATATGAAGGTAAGCTAATGATTGTGAATGCTACTTTGCATTAAGTCCGCTGTACTACATTGTAATTAATGTCAGCAAGTTATTGCTATAAGGTACTAAAATATGTATTCTCTGTGTGTGTGTTTCAGATGGCTCTCTTGTAGCAAAATTATCGCTTCAAACCGTGGGTCTGTGTGTTCAACACTGGCTCCCAGTGATGAGATGTCACCCCAGCTTCACAAACATGCAGTGGTTACAGAACTTAAGAATGTCTGTATAAACGTTTAGCTTCCTGTGCAACAAATTGCTCTGATCTGTGTGAAAATCATGGAGAGACTGAGACATCATGGGATGTACCTGCTCCAGCAGTACTGAGTCTGTGGTGGTGTCGTGGCAAAAAGTGATCAGCTGCCAAAACTTGATCGCCAGGTGCCATATTGTAGTTATGGGGTTATATTAGCCATAAAATATATATTTCAACAGGTAAACAGTACTGAGTTAGGTATAACAAAATATATTTAACAATTATGATGTATTTTAAGCCAAAACAAACTGGATCTAAGATTAAAAGCAATTAAAACAACGCAGTCACAAGGTTACATGGAGAATTACATGGATTTACTGGATATATACATGTAGATACTGTATAAATATATATTCTCTGCATCAACAATGAACTATACATGTATTCATGTAGTATAGCGCTAGGAATTTTGACAATAAACCTTTGTACTTTTTGCAGATGTGTCTACACTTTTATTTTATGTGTGAAGGTTACCACCAAGTGACGAAAATTAAATACTACAAGATTGGAAAAGCTGTCTAGAACAATCCAGCAGTTTGAGAAATCACTTTTGGTTTGGTGTAAGTCTGCCAACAGAATTATGAACCATAAAGCAGTTTGTGTTAAAATGTTAAATCCCATTAAACCCTAACCCAGGGGTATCCAATCATGTGTCATGGAGGGCCAAGACCCTGCAGGTTCTCTCTTCTACCCAGTCTCTTCAGCAGGTGTTCTCACTTATCAGCAATCGGTGGGAAGAAATTCAGTGGAATCTGCTGCTGAAGACACTGGTTGGAGGTGAAGCCTGCAGGGTCATGGCACATGATTGGACACCCCTGCCCTAACCCATTATTAGAAAATCCAGATGCTAATATGGCCCAGAATTCCTCTATATACTGGTACTACCACTAAAGTACTGGCTGCACGGTGGCGCAGTGGTTTAGCACTGTGGCAGCACAGTTTTACCCTCGGCCGGGGGACCGCGAGGATCATGAGATCGTGGGTTCGATCCCAGCCCCCGACCAACAGTGAGCTGTGTGGAGTTTGCATGTTCTCCCCGTGTTGCGCGGGTTTACTCTGGGATTTCTCCGGTTTCCTCCCGCACACCAAAAACATGTAGGTTTAGGGCGCTCGCGCACGCAGTGACCAGCAGCCGGTGGCTTTTCACCAGACTGCAAACCAAGTCTACCTACGGGTACAAATAAGTAACAAAAAAAAAAGTGTGCAGTGTCTTCTGCACTGGCACATCCAACAGTACAATCTTCAATAAACAGAATAATTGTTTTTGGTTACTTTTTCTTAAAAATGAGCCATTATTTTCAAAGTCACTGATAAATGGTTTGTACTGTTGACTCTTTTCCCACCGGTGTCTTAATAGACAAAATAGAAAATCATGATGCAAACACATAAGTCACTAAATTGTTTATTACATCCATCCATCTTCTTCTGCTTAATCCTTTTCGGGTCACGGGGGGGGGGGGGGGCTGGAGCCTATCCCAGCATCTTTGGGCGAGAGGCAGGGTACACCCTGGACTGATTGCCAGTCCATCACAGGGCTAACACAGTGAGACAGACAACCATTCACTCTCACATTCATACCTAAGGACAATTTAGAATCCCCAGTTTGATGCCAGTTAACCTAACTTGCATGTTTTTGGCATGTGGGAGGAAACCGGAGTAAACCCACGCAGACACGGGGAGAACATGCAAACTCCTCACAGATCACTGTTGGTCGGGGGCTGGGATTGAACCCAGGATCCCCCGGCCAAGGGTGAGTTGCTGTGCTGCTGCAGTGCTAACCACTCCGCCACCGCGCTGCCCACTTGTTTATTACAGTCGGCAGCAAATTCCAGATCATTTTGAATGTGCAAAATTCAAACTGTAAAAAAAGCCCAACTTAGAATGGGTCGCACACGCCAGCCACGCTGCCTCACTGTGAAGCAACTGGATGTGCCGCTCACACTGGTCCCGGTTCACCAGATCTTCAGCCTGCATGTCTGTAAATGGTGACGCAAGGTCCGGTTTGGGGTGGATCGTTTTCCTCTTGCCTAGACTAAAAGAGAAAAGGGTGGTGATTAATTTAAGCAAGTTTAAAACATATTTGGGAAATACACTCGTTGCTAAAAGCCAGTGGTGGAGTGTGACAATAAAGTACGTCGTTATTGTATTTAACCACAATTCTGATGTAGTTGCACATCAGTAAAGTAGATTTTACAAGGGCTGGGTTACGTTTAAAATCATTTGTTTTTACTGTGGCCTCAGCAATCAGAATGAGTTAATACTAACTAACTACCCTGCACTTATATAGCGCTTTTCTAGTCACAAAGACCACTCAAAGCACTTTCATTAATACTAACCCTCTATTCTAAGGGCCTATAGGAAACAGATATCTAGGGACAATTTAGAACAGCCAATTAACCTAACATGCATGTTTTTGGCATGTGGGAGGAAACTGGAGTAAACCCACGCAACACGGGGAGAACATGCAAACTCCACACAGATCACTGTTGGTCGGGGGCTGGGATCGATCCCACGATCCCCACAATCCCCCGGCCAAGGGTAAACTGTGCTGCCGCAGTGCTAACCACTGCGCCACCGTGCAGCCCCTAATACATTCAGTTGAATGGAATCTAGTAATTTAACTGAGGGTGTACATCACCTAGTATGGAGTCGCTTGGTCAAAATATATAATTTTTATCAATAAAAGTTTAGTCACCGCTGTGTCGCCTTGGCTTCAAGTGTGGGTGGTGTTTTGTACTTGTATTGCTAAAATATATAAGGAAGCACTACAATGGGTCTCAAATATTTGTAATGTGTCCCGTTATTATAGTACTGCATGAGTTAATTGACGATGGACTATAAACTACACATATAAACTAAATTATAATGGTGACTGAACAACTCCCGTTCCCCAAAGTGCAAGATGCACTATTATGAGTATAACTCATAAAGGATCACACAAGTGATCCGACAAAAAAAAATAAACAAGCGGTCTATGTGCCATTCATTTTCAATTATTCTGTAATTAAAATTCACACAACCAAATAAATCTCAGTTCAGTCCCTTTCATATTAAGTGGAAATTGTGCTACTTTAATTTTGGCACTTTACATATACTTTAACTTAAAGTAAAGGATTCGAGTACTTTGTCCACCACTACTAAAAAATAACGGGATGTGCAACTTGCCAGTCATAACTTATTGCTGTGTCATGCCAAACGTTGCCAGTGTCACAGCAGATGCTGGTCAGATTCTAGAACGAAAATACACACAACTTGAGTACATGCACAGCACGAAGGTGCAACATATAAAAACCCACCTTTTTAACCAGGATTACAACTAGCTTATTTCATCAGATGTTGTCAACACAAGCGCAAAATACAAGGGGAGCATGGAGTTAGCATTGACGGCTAACTAGCTAGCTCATTGTCTGTACACGAGACAGCATTGTTGTCTGTTCAAAGTGAACTTTCCATTGCTGGGATAAATAACGTAAAAGATGCATCATATCACATCACGCACTATCCTGTATATCCAAATATCATGGCTTTCAACTGCTGAAGTTGGGTGCTCCCGTGGCCGTAAATTCATTTCGGGTGGCTCCGTCTAGTTCCCTCTGGATTCTCTCATCAGCCGAAAGGCACAGAAAACTCTGCTGGACCACAGTGTTAATTTCTGTGGGTGTGATTTCTGTGAAGCCATTCTATCGTTGTTTATACGGATGCTTGCTTGCTGGCTCATGGACAAATCTTTGCAAATGGCAGCTCAAGATTCTGTAATTCAGCGTTAAAACACCGCTCTCATGATGTTACGCCTGGACCAATCAGTGGCCTGCACTCTTTTGACGTCACATTTTCAGGTCAGTATGACACGCTTGGAACCAGTCTGGAGTTGGTCTGAAAAATTGGGACCAAAACGGTTACAGTTCCTAACGGAAAAGCCTACAAAGTGTACTGAACTGAAACCGAACGGGGCCAAACCGGTACTAGTGGAAAAACCCCATTTGTGTTTTGTTTATGCAGTCTATGAGAATATTTAGTTTGTCTTTAGGTTTTGCTCATAAACTTGTGTTATCTTATTGGACTGATGCAATTTCATGTAATCTTCTTGTTCATGTAGGTGAACAGACTCAATTATTTGAATGTTTGTTTAGAATGCACTTTTGGCAGAGGTGTTCAGAGTTTGTAATGAGACCTGGAAGCTCGAGGTTCTTGTGGGTTACAGATCACAGTGAAGTATTAGTGTGAGGTCCTACCCTCTGTCGGACAATGCTGTGTTTTCCTTATTATTGCCAGTTCCAGCAGGGAAATAATTTTCCTCACTGTGTTGCTTTGTGTTTAGCTCCGGATTGTGTGGAAATTCCCTTCCATTCACATACATAGGGCCTGATTTACTAATGTTTTGCAGGTACTAAAACACATGCAAAGTGCAGACTTATTAAGGCTGTACATTGAGGATTGTGTTCTTCAAATGAGCAAATTAGCACGTGGTGTGGATTTTGTACCTTTGCTTTAACAAATATACAAAGTAGTGTTATTGCTTATATCTGCAAGATACTCTATAGACACAATGCAAATAGAGGAGTGCATAGTAAAAATAAATATGGCTTTGGAAATTGCCCCTTGTGTTAATAAGTTTGGAATGACTGTATACTGTATAACCTTCTTTGATGCAAACAAAACACAATGTTAAAACTAGCAAATATTCACAGTCACCGTTGCATACAGAAATTGGTCTAATTGTAGTAATGCTTGTTTTTTTGTTTGCTGTGTCCTGGGCATGACTTTAAACTGCATCTGATGGTGGGGATTCCTTAATTGGACCAGAGGACAAAATGAGGGTACCTCGAACCACTGTTATCTCAGGGCAGCCCTTGACTAAGGCCCAGCACTGGCAATGCCCCCCACATGTCGACAGAGAAACCAGTGGCAGCAGGCTGTTGGATACAATGGAAGGTGTCAACCAACATACCAGCAGACATTGCATTCGCCTGGCAGAAGCTTAGGTTACTTAGGCAAACAGCAGGGGATACACACCTTAAACAAGGTGCTGTAGGACATTGTTGGCATTCTGCCAGTTGTCCTGCTTCAGCAGTAAACTGGTGTCCACAGCATTTACTGTGTCTCACCCCCGCGCACAATGTTACATGCATCCAGCTATCATGGCTCATCACAATATTTTGATTTCAGGATGTGATAAAGTGGGATTTGCAGTCCTTTACCATCTCGATGACGAGCTGTGGGAGGATCTCGCCTCTGACAGACTGTCGTGGAGGATAACCCTACAGAGAGGCTGGAGCCATGCCTTTGCAGCTTAATGTTATGCAGGCTGCACAGCACCGTTATGCTGATTGTCGAACACAATGTTAAAGGCCTCCTAATCTTTTATTTATTTTTTTTTTTTTTTCTCGCATGTCCTTCCTTGAGTGCTCTTGAAGTGCAGAGATCCTTCCTCTCCAATCACCCACTGCTTGGTAGTGGAATCGCTTCAATATAGGACCATCACCCTTGTTGAGAGGGCATTTATCCCGATTGTTAAGCAGATGGAACACTGATCAGGTGCCTGGTGTGTGACATCAGCCTAAGTGTCCCACCTGAATCAATGAACCCGTCTCCACTGTTTCTTCTCCTGCCTCGTTAGAGTGCTGTACTCACTTCTCAATATTAGAGGCATCTTATCCACTGCCTCCACCCCTACCACTTTTTTTTCTTTTTTTTTGCTGAGGTGTTACTGAAAGCCATCTTTTGCTCATTCTTTGAATTATGTCTTGCCATCTTCCGATTAAATTAGTTTGTTGTCCTTCTGGGCTTTCTTGTGGCATCAAATCTTTCCATGTAACCCTTTTTTTTTTTTTTTTTTTTTTTTTTTTTTTTTTTAATATAAGGGTCAACTGAGGTTTTGTTACTGAAGCTCGTCAGAGATCATTGTAGGCTTAATTTAATTTTCATGGGTTAAATTTCCTCTTGTGTTTGTGTGGGGCAGTCTCCAAACCCTCTGTGAAGATGCCATTTAACACACTAAATCCCCATTTAAATGCACCTGCCTCCACCTGTTGTGCAATCATGCAGTCTTTCTTAGTAAATCCTGTGTAAAATGCATACTAAGGAAGCATGCAATTTTCAAGATTGCCATGCAGTTTAGTATATGGTATTTCAAAACTTACTAAGTCAGGCCCATGATGATTGATTTTTTTTTTTTTTTTTTTTGTTTTTTTTTTTTTTTTTTGAGATGTGGTAGGGGGGAAAAGACTTTTTGTTTACACTACATGCACCAGCATTTAAAACTGTAAGCATATCAACCAAAATACACTCACCGGCCACTTTATTAGGTACACCATGCTAGTAACGTGTTGGACCCCCTTTTGCCTTCAGAACTGCCTCAATTCTTCGTGGCATAGATTCAACAAGGTGCTGGAAGCATTCCTCAGAGAGTTTGGTCCATATTGACATGATGGCATCACACAGTTGGCGCAGATTTGTCGGCTGCACATCCATGATGCGAATCTCCCGTTCCACCACATCCCAAAGATGCTCTATTGGATTGAGATCTGGTGACTGTGGAGGCCATTTGAGTACAGTGAACTCATTGTCATGTTCAAGAAACCAGTCTGAGATGATTCCAGCTTTATGACATGGCGCATTATCCTGCTGAAAGTAGCCATCAGAAGTTGGGTACATTGTGGTCATAAAGGGATGGACATGGTCAGCAACAATACTCAGGTAGGCTGTAGCGTTGCAACGATGCTCAATTGGTACCAAGGGGCCCAAAGAGTGCCAAGAAAATATTCCCCACACCATTACACCACCACCACCAGCCTGAACCATTGATACAAGGCAGGATGGATCCATGCTTTCATGTTGTTGACGCCAAATTCTGACCCTACCATCCGAATGTTGCAGCAGAAATCGAGACTCATCAGACCAGGCAACGTTTTTCCAATCTTCTATTGTCCAATTTCGATGAGCTTGTGCAAATTGTAGCCTCAGTTTCCTGTTCTTAGCTGAAAGGAGTGGCACCCGGCGTGGTCTTCTGCTGCTGTAGCCCATCTGCCTCAAAGTTCGACGTACTGTGCGTTCAGAGATGCTCTTCTGCCTACCTTGGTTGTAACAGGTGGTTATTTGAGTCACTGTTGCCTTTCTATCAGCTCGAACCAGTCTGGCCATTCTCCTCTGACCTCTGGCATCAACAAGGCATTTCTGCCCACAGAACTGCCGCTCACTGGATATTTTTTCTTTTTCGGACCATTCTCTGTAAACCCTAGAGATGGTTGTGCGTGAAAATCCCAGTAGATCAGCAGTTTGTGAAATACTCAGACCAGCCCTTCTGGCACCAACAACCATGCCACGTTCAAAGTCACTCAAATCACCTTTCTTCCCCATACTGATGCTTGGTTTGAACTGCAGGAGATTGTCTTGACCATGTCTACATGCCTAAATGCACTGAGTTGCCGCCATGTGATTGGCTGATTAGAAATTAAGTGTTAACGAGCAGTTGGACAGGTGTACCTAATAAAGTGGCCGGTGAGTGTATGTCTGTGGTCCGACGCTCTGGAAAGATGGCGACCCCTGCACCATTATTAGATAGGACAGGATATGCTGCTTTTCATCTGCTTTGAAACCATCAAATAACTGACATTTGTAACAATTTTCCAACCTTTTTTGTCCTTTTCCAGAATGCTACCTTTTTGTATGGTTTCGGCATGGTTTACTTCCATTACAACGCATTTCAGTGGTAAGTGCTTTTCAGAACATTTTTTGTGGACATAGTTTGTCAGATTTAAAGATGTATACTGAGAGCTCTGCTACTGTACAGGAGAATTAGGTAATTTCACTATTCATTTTGAGCTTTAAGCAGTACTGCTACTAATAGGAAATGGAACGTAACTGTATGAATGTCCCTGCTGTTGCTAACGTATTTGCTTGTCAAGATTATATTAGTACATTTTTGTCACAGTAATGGCTGGTGTACCTCAGAGCATGTCAGTGGTTATTATACTGAAATATTGGGCTAGGCCAGGGGTGGGCAACCTCTACTGTACAAAGAATCATTTTGAGAGATTTTTTTCACCAGCAAAATCCACATGGACCCAAAAAAATTTCTGAGCCTGAAAACTAAGGTAAAACAGCAACATTACCAGTACAAACTAGCTTGACAACCTCAATATTAAGAGGTTTTTATATTTAAAATTATAACTTTTTTCCAATATTGGTGAAATTTTTGGGATACATTTTGGGTTTTTTTTTCTTAATAAATTTGTCATTTTTTCTTGATACATGTGTTACTTTACAGACAAAATTGCAGCCTCTTTCACATAAATTTGTGGCATTTTTCTTTTCTTGTAAAAATTCAGTGTTTCCAGAAATTTTGTAATTATTTTAAACCAAAAATATGTTTTTCCCCATAAGATTACCACTCCCTCCTCCAAGTTTTAGATTTTTGGCATGAATTTTCTGCTTTTCTAATAAATTTGATGCCTTTTTAGGAAAAGTTACAGCACTATTCACATACAGCCGTGGACAAAATTGTTGGTACTCCTCTGTTAATGAAAGAAAAACCCACAGTAGTCACAGAAATAACTTGAATCTGACAAAAGTGATAATAAATAAAAATTCTATGAAAATTAACCAGTGAAAATCAGACAATGTTTTTGAATTGTAGTTCAACAGAATTATTTTAAAAAACAAACTCATGAAACAGGCCTGGACAAAAATGATGGTACCCTTAACTTAATATTTTGTTGCACAACCTTTTGAGGCAATCACTGCAATCAAACAATTTCTGTAACTGTCAATGAGACTTCTGCACCTCTCAGCAGGTATTTTGGCCCACTCCTCATGAGCAAACTGCTCCAGTTGTCTCAGGTTTGAAGGGTGCCTTCTCCAGACGGCATGTTTCAGCTCCTTCCACAGATGTTCAATAGGATTTAGATCAGGGCTCATAGAAGGCCACTTTAGAATAGTCCAATGTTTGGCTCTTAGCCATTCTTGGGTGTTTTTAGCTGTGTGTTTTGGGTCATTATCCTGTTGCAAGACCCATGACCTGCGACCGAGACCAAGCTGTCTGACACTGGGCAGCACATTTCTCTCTAGAATACCTTGATAGTCTTGAGATTTCATTGTACCCTGCACAGATTCAAGACACCCTGTGCCAGATGCAGCAAAGCAGCCCCAGAACATAGCAGAACCTCCTCCATGCTTCACAGTAGGGACAGTGTTCTTTTCTTAGTATGCTTCATTTTTGTGTCTGTGAACACAGAGCTGATGTGCCTTGCCAAAAAGTTCCAGTTTTGTCTCGTCTGTCCATAGGACATTCTCCCAGAAGCTTTGTGGCTTGTCAACATGCAGTTTGGCAAATTCCAGTCTGGCTTTATTTGTTTTCAACAGTGGTGTCTTCCTTAGTCGTCTCCCATGAAGTCCACTTTGGCTCAAACAATGACAGATGGTGCGATCTGGCACTGATGTACCTTGACCTTGGAGTTCACCATGAATGTGTTTAGAGGTTGTTCTGGGCTCTTTTGTTACCATTCGTATTATCCATCTCCTCCTGCGGCCACATCCAGGGAGGTTGGCTACAGTCCCGTGGGTCTTAAATTTCTGAATAATATATTCAGCTGTAGTCACAGGAACATCAAGCTGCTTGGAGATGGTCTTATAGCCTTTACCTTTAACATGCTTGTCTGTAATTTTATTTCTAATCTCCTGAGACAACTCTCTCCTTTGCTTCCTCTGGTCCATGTTTAGTGTGATACACACCATGTCACCAAACAGCACAGTGACTACTTGACACCCTTTAAATAGGCCGACTGACTGATTATAAGTTTGTAGACACCTGTGATGTTAATTAGAGGACACATCTTGGTTGAATATGTCCCTATGGTCACATTATATTCAATCTTTTCTAGGGGTACCATAATTTTTGTCCAGGCCTGTTTCAAGAGTTTGTTTTTTAAAATAATTCTGTTGAACCACAATTCAAAAGCATTGTCTGATTTTCATTGGTTAATTTTCATAGAATTTTTATTTAATTAAATTAAATCACCCTTATTGTCATTCAACCGTACAACCAATCATGTACAGCAGAATGAGATTGTGCTTTACTTATCTACAGTGTAAATCACACACACCCCAAGTGCAGAATCAGAGGGCCGCTGCCATGCAAGCGGCCCTCTGATTTATTTCATTAAAATAATAATCATTTATTACCACTTTTGTCAGATTCAAGTTATTTCTGTGACCATTATGGGTTTTTCTTTCATTAACAGAGGGGTACCAACAATTTTGTCCACGTCTGTAAATGATAACATTGTTCTCAAAAACTCACAACTTTTCCACTGAATTTGTGGGTTGTTTTTTCACATACATGTAAATGTTGTAATTATTTCTTGCAAATTTGTTGTAACAATTTTTAGCATACATTTCCAGCTTCTTTTTTAATATACAGTACATCCGGAAAGTATTCACAGCGCCTCACTTTTTCCACATTTTATGCTACAGCCTTATTCCAAAATGCACTAATTCATTTTTTTCCTCAAAATTCTACACACAATACCCCATAATGACGATGTGGAAAAAAGTTTTTAAATTTTTGCAAATTTATTAAAAATAAAAAAACTAAGGCATCACATGTACATAAGTATTCACAGCTTTTGCCATAAAGCTCAGAATTGAGCTCAGGTGCATCCTGTTTCCACTGATCATCCTTGAGATATTTCTACAGCTTAATTGGAGTCCATCTGTGGTAAATTCAGTTGATTGGACATGATTTGGAAAGGCACACTCCTGTCTATATAAGGTCCCACATTTGACGGTGTATGTCAGAGCACAAATCAAGCATGAAGTCAAAGGAATTGTCTGTTGACCTCCGAAACAGGATTGTCTCGAGGCACAAATCTGAGGAAGGATACAGAAAAATTTCTGCTGCTTTGAAGGTCCCAATGAGCACAGTGGCCTCCATCATCCGTAAATGGAAGAAGTTCGGAACCACCAGGACTCTTCCCAGAGCTGGCCGGCCATCTAAACTGAGCCATTGGGGAGAAGGGCCTTAGTCAGGGAGGTGACCAAGAGCCCGATGGTCACTCTCACAGAGCTCCAGCATTCCTGTGTGGAGAGATGAGAACCTTTCAGAAGGACAACCATCTCTGCAGCAATCCACCAATCAGACCTGTATGGTAGAGTGGCCAGACGGAAGCCACTCCTTAATAAAAGGCACATGACAGCCCACCTGGAGTTTGCCAAAGGGTACCTGAAGGACTCTCAGACCATGAGAAACAAAATTCTGTGGTCTGATGAGACAAACATTGAACTCTTTGGCGTGAATTTCAGTTGTCATGTTTGGAGGAAACCAGGCACCGCTCATCACCAGGCCAATACCATCCCTACAATGAAGCATGGTGGCGGCAGCATCATGCTGTGGGGATGTTTTTCAGCGGCAGGAACTGGGAAACTAGTCAGGATAGAGGGAAAGATGAATGCAGCAATGTACAGAGAGATTCTGGATGAAAACATGCTCCAGAGTGCTCTTGACCTCAGACTGGGACCACGATTCATCTTTCAGCAGGACAACGACCCTAAGCACACGGCCAAGGTATCAAAGGAGTGGCTCCAGGACAACTCTGTGAATATCCTTGAGTGTCCCAGCCAGAGCCCAGACTTGAATCCAATTGAACAGCTCTGGAGAGATCTGAAAATGACCGACGCTTCCCATCCAACCTGATGGAGCTGCAAAGAATAAGTGAAACTGCCCAAAGATAGGTGTGCCAAGCTTGTGGCATCATATTCAAAAAGACTTGAGGCTGTAATTGCTGCCAAAGGTGCATCAACAAAGTATTGAGCAAAGACTGTGAATACTTATGTACATGTGCTTTCTTAGTTTTTTATTTGTAATAAATTTGCAAAAATCTCAAACTTTTTTTCACGTTGCCATTATGGGGTGTTGTGTGTGGATTTTTGAGAAAAATAATTATTTAATCCATTTTGGAATAAGGCTGTAACATAATGACATGTGGAAAAAGTGAAGCGCTGTGAATACTTTTCTGGATGCACTGTGTATACTGTATATATGAATATATATTTGTTATTTTGTAGTAAATTTACAGTTTTTCACTAGAAAATCTTTTTTTAATTGAAAATTTTGGATTTATTGTCAAGGACTGAAGGAGCCACTGTCGATGTGCAAAAGAGCCACAGGTTGCAGACCTTTGGGCTAGGCAATATGATGTGAGTGTTGGCTATTTCAAAGGTTTCATCTTCTTTAGTGGCAAGGTCAAATTTATACCACATTTAAGGGAAAAGATCAAACAGCTATAAGGCACATTTATGTACGAGTACCAAAACAGTTTCCTAACAGTAATTACATAAAGTCAGGAGTTTGACTTTTTGAACCACATGGGTCACTTTTAAACTCTGTGTATGTGGCATGACCAATGGAAATGGGCCTCATGCCATGTGACAAAGCTGGTTTCCCATGTTAGATTCAGTACTTGAAAGATTGATTTGTAACGCCTCATACGGATATGGTTTCATGTGAATATTATTCTGCCCTTTGGTTTAAAAAGGGCGCCCATAAAAGCACATATACCGCACACAGCTCTTCTTTAGCAAACTATGTTTTACATAAAGTATGTTTGTTCAGCGACACTAAATTTTTGAGGAACAAACGTATAACTCAGTTTAAGATTCTTTTGTAAAATTCTCTGACAATGACTGAATTTATGAAGTAGACAGTTTAGGCTTTTTTTTTGGTGTGTTTCCTACAGAGTACATGTGTTAATGTCCAGAGCTTTGTAATGATAATGGTCACATTTTGTGGAAAGTTGCATACAGTAGCAGCCGTGCTTACTGACGTCCTTAAAAGACTCTTTGTACGAAGCTGACGGAAGAGCTGATACTGCTTTACTATCAGACAGCTGGTCTGGGATTATATGGTAATGTTATAGCTTTAGAAGCTATTGCAGTAATGCACTTGTTTTGCATTTATGAATTAATTTAAGGCAAGTCTTTTAAACTGTTAAATCGCATTGTTCATTTCAACTGCATACAGTGCTGTGAAAAAAAGTATTTGCCTCCTTCCGATTTTTATAGTTTTGCGTATTTGTCACACTTAAATACAGTTTTTATTAAGTGCAAAAAAATATCCAAGCCTACCTGGCCCTATGTAGAAAAAGTAACTACCCCCCCTTTGTTATATCATGGGTTGACAACATTTTTTGGATAGCTGAGTTCAATTTCACTAGTCACACTCAGGGTTGTTGAATCAATACATCACTTAAATAGAGCCTGTCAGACAAAGTGAAGTAGACTAAAAGATCTCAAAAAGCAACACATCATGCCGTGACGCAAAGAAATTCAAGAACGGATGAGGAAAAAAAAAACCAGAACATGTGAAGAGCTGCAGGCCTCACTTGCCTCAGTTTGGACACTGGTCCGTGATTCAAAAATAAGAGCGTATAAATGGCATCCATGGGAGAGTTCCAAGAAGAAAACCACTGCTAACCAAAAAGAACACAAAGGCTCCTTTCACATTTGGCAAAAAACCCCTTCTTGATGATCCCCAGGACTTTTGGGAAATTATTCTGTGGACTGATGAGACAAAAGTTGAACTTTTTGGAAGGCATGTGTCCTGTTCCATCTGTAATAAAACTAACACAGCATTTCATAAAAAGAACATCATACCAGCAGTAGGGCTGCAACGATTAGTCGACGTTGTTAATGTCGATCATAGGAATTTGTTGATGCAGATTTTTAGTGTCGACAAATCATTTAATTTAAAAGTTTATATGTATGCCGCGGAAATGTTCAGTTTAACTGTTCAGCAAAAGAAGGGGAACGCATCATGACGACATGGAGAGAAAATCCCAGAAGGCCAAAAGTTTCCAAAGTATGGGAGAATTTTACTAAAAATTAATAAATGAAACAAGTTAAATGTAAGACTGTAGCAGTGTTGTCATATCACAGCCACCTGTCAGCGGACTGCACCAGTAAGGTTGGCAAGTAAAGTTAGCGCTTCTTATTTTCAATGAGCGACTCTGAGCTTTAAGATAAGCCTTTATTAGTCCCACAATGGGGAAATTCCAGGATTGCAACAGCACAGGGATAGCAACACTCAGATTGAGTGTTGCTATCCCTGTGCTGTTGAGAAGATACGGAAGATATAAGTAAGAGCAGTGGATATACATACATACACATCAATATACAGTATGTGTATCATATATTGTATTGATATACACATCAATACACATCAATATATAAATATATATACAAAGTGCGGAGCATTGTAGCGAGATGGAATAAAAAGCATAACCGTCTACTTAGTTATCCTCGTCGGCCTCCGTCGGTCTACGATGACCATGGAAGAGAATCCTAAACGTCTACTCTGCTGGAACAGCACCGCCTGTGGCTGAACAGGCCGATGCGTGAATGGCAGTCCCTGTCACACAGGTCGCACTTGTGGGTGGTCTCCGTGCTGCTAGGTCTGTGGCGGTTCTTCCTGCAGGTCCTTTTTTCATCTGCTGCAGCAGTCAGTCTCTCTTCACCCGCCTTGAGCTGTCTGTTCAGGGTGCCTCTCCATTTGGAGCGGTCCGTTGCAAGGTCCTCCCAGCGCTCTGTGTTGATCTCCAGGGCCTTCATGTCTCTCTTGCAGACGTCTCTAAAGCACAGCTGTGGGCGGCCAACGTCTCTCCTGCCAGTCGCTAGTTCTCCGTAGAGGACATCTTTGGGGATTCTGCCATCCTCCATACGGTGAACGTGGCCTAGCCAGTGGAGCCTGCGCTGCCTGAGTAGAGTGAACATGGAGGGAAGGCCGGCGCGGGACAGAACTTCTGTGTTGGGCACTTTGTCCTGCCAGGATATGTCCAGGATGTGGCGAATGCAGTGCAAGTGGAAGGAGTTCAGTCTCTTTTCCTGCCGGGCGTATGTTGTCCACGTCTCACTCCCATAGAGCAGTGTGCTGATGACGCAGGCGTTGTACACTGCCATCTTCGTCTTGACAGAGAGTTTGGGATTCTCCCACACTCGTGTGGTGAGGTGAGCGAGTGTGAAGGCTGATTTTCCAATCCTCTTGTCGATCTCTGTATCAAGGATATCAAGATATCAGTTTTATCAAGATAAAACTGAAACAGAGGAAATCCTTGGATCAGGTAGTCAGATGGTCCAGTCGTTTGCTTGGTGAGTCACAGCTGAGCCTGACATCCCTGTACACCAGACAAGTACAGAGGATGGCCGACTCGATTTTAAATGATGACTCCCACCCTTTGCACTGCAACTTTCAGCTTCTTCCCTCCAGACGGAGGTTTGCTGTCCCAAAAAGTAGAACCCAGCGCTACAAAAACAGCTTTGTCCCTGCTGCTGTCAAAGAGTTGAACAAGCTATAAAAAATTATATTGTACATATTTTATATTTACCTATTTTGTAAGATGTGTGCCTGTGTTTGTGTCTATGTTGAATGTAATTAGTGGCTTGTAAATATGGATGTCACCAACTGCAAAACAAATCTACCTACGGGTACAAATAAAGTAACCTGAACCTGAACCTGAAGGGAGAGGTTGTTGCTGATCGTGGACCCAGGTACGTGAACTGATTCACGACCTCCAGTTCATAGTCGTCGATGGTGATGGTTGGTGGTGCTTCCGTGCCTTGCGCCAAGACGTTAGTCTTCTTCAGGCTGACGGTAAGCCCAAAGTCCTTGCATGCCTGGGAGAAGCGGTCCATCAGGGTCTGAAGCTCCTGCTGTGTGTGGGTTGCGACTGCAGCGTCGTCTGCGAACAGCATGTCTCTGATTAGAGCCTTGCATACTTTGGTTCTGGCTTTCAGGCGGGCGAGGTTGAAAAGCCTGCCGTCAGATCTTGTGTGCAGGTAGATTCCCTCTGTTGCTGTGCTGAAGGCATGCCTCAGGAGCATAGCAAAGAAAATCCCAAAGAGGGTTGGCGCAAGTACACAGCCTTGTTTCACTCCGCTGCGTATGTTGAATGCTCTGAGACGTTGCCGTCGTGCTGCACTATCCCCTGCATGTTGGTGTGAAACGATTCGATGAGGCTTTGCAACTTTGGTGGGCATCCTATCTTTGGCAGGATCTTGAAAAGGCCCTCTCTGCTGACCAGATCGAACGCTTTGGTGAGGTCTACTTAGTTATCCTACATAGTATGAATATGTACCCATACATATTGTCACCCTCCGTAGCGACCGATACTGTCCTAGTTGTATATACTGGAGGGGACCATTGTGTAAGTCTATTGCGTCTTTTGCATTCAGTATTATTAGGTCGTCACGTTTTTTTTTTGTTTTTGTTTTTTTGCTATCTCTGCGAGCAGCCCTGCTTAGGTTATACAGTCTGACAGCCGTAGGTAGTTGGTAGCTGTTGCTGACAGCTGAGTTGCTTCCGTTATGCTGGCTAATATGTTAACTGTAGTAAATGGGTGAATTACATGAGCAGCTTATTGTTTTTTTTTAATATTCTCTATTATTGTCACCATAATATCAGCCCTCATTCTGAATATTAGTACATCTAGGTAAATTAGAATACCATGATTTGTACTTTAATTAAAAAAAAAAAAGGATCACATAATCATCACAAATGAATTAAAACAGCTTGATAAATATTTCACTGTATGTGTAGATGAGGCTCACATTCCTGCACTGATATTTAAAGTATTTGCAAATTTATTTTGGACTGGAAGAAGTTGTTTTAATTTTCATCTGAAGCCTAATTAAGCTTTTAAACTTCTAGAGCCATCAAGGTTTCAAACAGGATGGACTAGCTTGTAATTTTCTTTTTTTTAACTTTAATGGAGTTGAATATTACTCTAGTTTGTTTTTAACATGTAGCATTACAACAGCCCTTTATACAGTAGCAGAGGCTGCTATTTGAGTTTTTGCATTTTATTTTGGGGGTTAAAAGACTGCCCTTTAGCATCTATTATTTAATTGTGTTGTTACAAACATTTCTAACTGTCAAGTTGAGGTTTCCAACTCATGTTTGATCAGTCATTATTTTATTTAGCTATGGGAACTTGTTATATGGTAGGCTACATTATATTAAGGCAGAGACTGACAACAAAGGGATTTTCACAGGTCTGCAGGCTTAAACAGGTTAGGTAAAACATGACCTAGAGCCCCGAACGTGAGCCGTGCCAACAGGAAGCAGAGATGTCCCACATGAGAGAAATAATCGCGATTAGCTGACTAATCGAAAAAAATAGTAGCTAGATTAGCCGACTGCCAAAATAATTTGTAGTTGCAGCCCTAACCAACAGTCAAACATGGTGGTGGTAGCGTGATGGTCTAGGGCTGCTTCGAGACTGTTGACTTGCAGTAATTGATGAAACCATGAATTCTGCTTTCTGCCAGAAAATCCTGAAGGAGAATGTCTGACCATCAGTTTGTGATCTCAAGCTCAAGCCCTCCAGTGTGGCTGAATTAACACAATTCTACAAAGAAAAGTGAGTCAAAATTCTTCAACAGCAATGGAAAAGACTCATTTCCAGTTACTGCAGATGATTGATTGCAGTTGTTACCACCAAGGGTAGCACAGCCAGTTATTAGGTTTAGGGGGGACAATTACTTTTTCATATAGGGCCAGGTAGGTAGATAGCTTTTTTCCCTTAATAAATGAAATCATCATTTTAAAAACTGCATTTTGTATTTACTCGCATCATCTTTGTAATATTAAATTTGTTTAATGCCCTGAAACATCTAAGTACGACAAACATGCACAAATTATTAGAAATCAGGAAGGTAGCAAATACTTTTTCACAACGCTGTAATTGTGCAACATCAATGCAACATATCAGTGGCCACGGTTACATGGGCAAAATTCCTTCAATCTGATTACAATTCAGATCAGAATTTTACTGTTTACATGGATCCTGAAAAGATGATCCGATTAGGACGTGCGTTTCCATGTGTCACACATTTGAAGGGAATAAATCATTTTGAGTGGCTTCAGGTGTGCTGGCAATGGAGTAGGTGTGTGCGTTGCTGGCTCCTGCTATATTTTTTTCTTTACTTTTTAAACCCTATTTTGCTGTAAGCTGTTAATGTTTTGGACATTTAATACGTGCAGAATCTGTTTTGAGTTGTGAAATATGTCCAAAACAAGAAAGCAGACTGAAAAGGAGGCAGCAGTGAACAATGCTAACACCAGCTTAGCTGAGGATGCTAATATAAGCCTTAACCCTGCACTTGTTGCCTTGCTTGAGCAACACAGAATGTCCATAGCTGCTGACTTCAAAGCTTCATTTGAACTTATTAATGGTAAGCTGGACAAAATTCAAGCAGATGTGGCGAACCAGGAGCAACGCATTGGCGACCTTGAAAACAACACGGAGGACGTCAGCCAGCGCCTAGCGGCGCTTGAAGTTACATGTGAGTCAATGCAGGAGGAGAACAAACTTTTGAAAAACAAACTTTCTGACCTGGAGGGAAGAAGCAGGAGGCTGAATATTCGTCTGGTGGGTCTGCCGGAGTCCTTTGATGTGGGTCCACGGCCATCTGAATTTTTTTCTCGGCTGTTGGTGGACGTCTTTGGCGCACAAACTTTGCCATCTCCCCCAGAGCTGGATAGAGCCCACCGCAGCCTCATGCCCAAGCCGAGTCCGAATGGGAAGCCGTGCGCTGTCATTATTTGTTTCCACCGGTTTCGGACCAAAGACTTGGTGATGAGAGAAGCGCGGAGACGCCGTGGGACTTTGGAATATCGTGGGCATAAACTTCAGTTCTACGAGGATTATAACGCCGACGTTCAGAAGCAACGAGCCGAATATAAGGAGGTTATGTCCGAGTTGTACAAGAGAGGTTTTCGTCCTTCTCTTCTTTTTCCCGCCAGGCTCCGGATAACTCTTCCAGACGGCAAAAACCAGTGGCTGGCGTCCGTCTCGGAGGCCACCTGCTTCATGCAAACCATGGAGAGAAACCAGCAATTTTCGCCTTGAACTGGACATTTCTGGGTTGACCAGCTGCCGCGCTGGACTGCTTGTTACTTCATTGAAGCTGCACTGACTGGACATTGATGCATTTTTAGATGTTTAAAAACAAGGTAAAATTGGCTCCCTATACGTTGTTGTTTACTTAATTCTTTTTTTAATTTTACCTTATTTATTTATTTATTTTTTTTTAGGGTAAAACGTTCATATTATGCAGGATTGAAGCCAGTTGTATGGGAGCATTCTGTTAGGATGAAAATAGAGCAGGAGATGGAGCGGTTGCTGTTTTTTTGCAACCGGCTGGAGTGTTGTTATAGGTTTGGTTGTTGGATTTTTTTATTTATTTATTTTTTTTATTTATTTATTTTTTTTTGTTTTGTTTTGTTTTTTGTTATGGTTTTATTTACACCCCCCTTACCCCCTCCTTTTTTTTTTTTTTACCCGTACCTCACTTTACTCTTCTTTGGGCTATACAACATAATATATAAATTTTACTCTTTGAATGAATAGTAATCTTACTTTGGTAAGCTGGAATGTGAAGGGGTTGAACCATCCAATTAAACGAAAGAGAGTCATGTCACGTCTAAAGCAGTTTAAGCCTGGGGTATTGTTTTTGCAGGAAACCCATTTGCAGGATTCCGACCACTTGCGTTTGTCAAAATGTTGGTCAGGACAATTTTTTCATTCAAATTTTAAAGCTAAGGCCAGGGGCGCTGCTATTCTTATTGATCGAAATATCCCATTTATTCCCTCTAATGTTGTATTAGATAAAAATGGACGATTTGTAATAGTATCAGGTAAACTTGGCGATAAACATGTCACCTTGGCTAATCTGTATGCACCGAATTTTGATGATGTGCACTTTTTTCGCAACCTTTTTTCGCAACTTCTAGATTTAAATACTCATTCTCTAATTCTTGGGGGTGACTTTAATTTGTATATGGATCCGATCTTAGATCGCTCATCTTCAAAACCTGCTAGTCTTAATAAATCTGCAACTTATGTTAAGTCTTTTCTTGAGGAATATAGCCTTACAGATCCTTGGCGTTTTTTACATCCTAACGGCAGGGACTATTCTTTTTTCTCTCACGTACACCATACTTATACCAGAATAGATTATTTTTTTGTTGACAATTTATTAATTAATAACCTTTGCTCTTGCAGTTATGATAGCATCTCGGTTTCTGATCATGCTCCTCTTGTACTTAAAATGATCCTCCATGGATGTGACTCCATGAGAAAGCATTGGAGATTGGATCCATTATTACTTACAGATGAAAAATTGGTTGCGAATATTTCTTCTAAAATTAATTTTTTTTTGAAAGAAAATAAAACTCCTGGTATGCCAAATAAAATGATATGGGAGGCCATGAAGGCATTTCTTAGGGGGGAATTTATTTCATTGGCAGCATTTAAAAGACGATCCTTAATACAGGAACAGAAGGCTATTTTAGATCAAATCCTGGACATTGACAGACAATATGCTCAATCTCCATCACCCGCTCTGTACAAGGAACGTATGACATTACAAACTAAACTTAATTTACTTTCTACTCGACAAATTGAAGGTTGTTTAATAAGGAACAAGAGTGAATTTTATGAACATGGCGAAAAAACCAGTAAACTTCTAGCTAATCAACTACGTGGTATTAGAGCTAAGCAAATTATTACTGGAGTTAGGACAGATAAAGGAGAGGTGACATCTGACCAACAAGTGATTAATGATATTTTCAGGTCATTTTATTCCAAATTATATACCTCAGAATATACAACAAACTTAAAGGATTTGGAATTTTTTTTTGATTCTATTGATATTCCTTCGATTTCTTCAGAATCTCGGCAAATTTTAGAAGCTCCCATCACAAAAGAAGAAATTCAGCTGGCAATATCATCCATGCAATCAGGAAAATCTCCAGGACCTGATGGGTTTTCCGCTGATTTTTTCAAAAAATTCTCTGACGACCTCGCCCCTTTCCTTTGTCAAGTTTTTAGAGTCGCTTGACTCTGGTACACTTCCTCCTTCATGCTATCAGGCCTGTATCACTGTGTTGCTTAAAAAAGATAAGGATCCTGTTGATTGTGCTTCTTACAGGCCTATTTCCTTGTTAAATACCGATGTTAAAATTTTGTCAAAGTTGTTAGCTTCAAGGTTGGAAAAGATTCTTCCTTTTATAATTTCACAGGACCAAACCGGTTTCATTAAAAATCGCCATTCTTTTTTTAACTTGCGGCGGTTGTTTAATATTATTTATACTCCTCACCACAACATACCTGAATGTCTTATTAGTTTGGACGCTGAAAAGGCATTCGATAGGGTTGAGTGGGAGTATTTGTTTTTTACTTTGGAGAGGTTCGGTTTTGGTCCTTCCTTCTGTTCCTGGATTAAACTTCTCTATGCTAGTCCTTTAGCTTCAGTGTTAACTAATTGTCGCTATTCTGACTATTTTAGACTTTACCGTGGTACGAGGCAAGGCTGTCCTTTGAGCCCGTTGCTCTTTGCCTTGGCAGTTGAGCCGTTAGCTATTGCAATCCGTGGGAGCCGGGACTTTCTAGGCATTCGTAGGGGTGGCATTGAGCATAGGGTTTCACTCTATGCTGACGATCTTTTATTATTTCTCTCCAACCCACTTACTTCATTACCCGCTATACTCAACATTTTGGATAGTTTTAGTAGGTTTTCTGGTTATAAAATTAATCTTAATAAGAGTGAACTGTTTCTGATTAATGAAAAGATTCAAGTTCAGGATTTTGAAAATTTTCCTTTCAAGGTTGTTATT
The DNA here is from genome assembly GCA_020510985.1 of Pholidichthys leucotaenia. Classification (NCBI taxonomy): domain Eukaryota; kingdom Metazoa; phylum Chordata; class Actinopteri; order Cichliformes; family Pholidichthyidae; genus Pholidichthys; species Pholidichthys leucotaenia. The sequence goes on from CM035843.1 coordinate 133,879,959, forward strand.
GATCATTTTAATTATCTTGGGATATGTGTCACTAAACAATTTAATTACTTTAAAAATAATTTTCTCCCCTTACTTGACCAGTGCAAGCTAATACTTTCCAAATGGTCCCCATTATCCTTGTCTTTAATTGGCAGAATCAATTCTGTAAAAATGATGTTACTTCCAATGTTTTTATATTTGTTTCAATGTCTCCCCATTTTTATTCCTAAATCCTTTTTTAAGTCTTTGGACTCTCTGATTACCTCATTTATTTGGAATGGTAAACATCCGAGATTGAGGAAAGTTTTTCTTCAAAGACCCAAATCAGTAGGTGGCATGGCTCTGCCTAACTTTCAATATTACTACTGGGCAGCAAATATCAGGTGCATGTTATATTGGAAACATTTTTATCTGGAACCCAAATCACCTATTTGGATCCTTATGGAGTCACATGTGGACAATCAAACCTCCCTACCGGCAATTTTAGGTTCACCACTTCCCCTTGCTTTGTCTACACTGGGTAATAATAAAGTAGTTCGTCAGTCTCTTAGAATTTGGTCTCAATTCAGGAAAAATTTCGGTCTTCAGTTTTTTTCCATTAGAAGTCCAATTGCCGCAAATCATTTATTTACCCCATCAACTATTGATAGTGCATTTCATATATGGCACAGAAAAGGTTTAAAATCTTTTGCGGATTTATATTTTGATGGTCAATTTGCAAGATTTTCTCAACTTTCCACCAAATTCGACATCACTTCTACACATTTTTTCCGCTTCCTCCAGGTCAGACATTATGTGCAAACCATGACAAAACAATTCCCTCAAAAACCTTCTGATAATCCTCTAGATGATTTTTTATTAGTTAAACCAACTTCTAAGGGGGTAATGTCAGTTTTATATAATTTAATTTCAAATTTACAATCTTCTTCTCTGGCCGCTATCAAATTGAACTGGGAACAAGATCTTAATTTTACTTTTACTGATGAACTGTGGGACTCTATTCTTGGCCAGGTTCACACTGTATCAATGTGTGCTCGTCACGCTCTTATTCAATTTAAGATTGTACACTGGATGCACCTGTCCAAGGTTAAGTTAGCACGTATTTACTCGGATATAGACCCAACTTGTGAAAAGTGTGGTAGCGCTCCTGGCACTTTGCTTCACATGTATTGGTCCTGCCCTGCATTGATGAATTTTTGGCATTCTTGTTTTTATCACTATGTCTGAAGTCCTGCAATATCAAATTAAACCTGATCCATTATGCGCCATTTTTGGTGTGGCTCCAGAACTTGTCTTGCCAAGTTCCAAATTAAAAGTATTCAAATTTTCATTATTATTGGCCAGACGTGCTGTATTACTGAAGTGGAAAGACTCTTCGCCCCCTTCACATTTACAGTGGATAAAAGATATAATGTCCTGTTTGGATTTAGAAAAAATCAGATATACAGTCTGTGGCTCTGAAAACAAATTCTATAAATTATGGCGCCCGTTTCTTGATTTCTTTGAAAGACCCACGATTATAGTTTCTGAGTAGCTCATATCCCCTTTACCCCACCCCCACTTCACACACACAATTTTTCTTTGTATTTTTTTTTTTTTAATTATTGTTTATTTAAGGGTTTTTGTGCTTTGAAGCATTTACATTTGTTGGCTTTAAGTTCTAGTTTTTCACAGTTTGGTTGAAACAAAAATGAAAATTTCTAATACTTTGTATTGTATTGATACTTCAATTAATAATAATAAAAAGACCTTTGAAAGAAAGAATTTTACTGTTTACATGGATCCTGAAAAGATGATCCGATTAGGACGTGCGTTTCCATGTGTCACACATTTGAAGGGAATAAATCATTTTGACATGCGCACGACGACATTTCGACATTCCGAAAATAGTAGAAGAAGCAACTTCCGGTGTTAGCAAGCCGCCTCTTCGTGTCGAAATGGACCTGTATTGTGTTATTCAGACTGTACTTTTGTTTCTGCTGGTCTCCGTAACAAAGCTACAAGTACATACTTCTGCATATGGCGAACAGAGAGAGAGACAGCAGGATGATACAGACCAGTTTTGTTTTACTCCTGCTATGTTTTCCGCTAGCTGCTGCTAAGGCGGAAATACGTCACGTCGACGTGCGGCTGGTGTACAGACATGCGCAGTAAACATATTTTCTGCCCTACGTTCGGAATAAGTGTTTTTATGCACCGTTCGGATTAACAATTGGCATAACCCACCCCTCTCAATCGGAATGAAATTTTGATCTAAATGAGCGTGATCGGGTTAGAATATTCAGATTGGTGTGTTTACATGAAGCATTTTTATTCCGATCAGGCTTTTAATCCGGTTACATGTGTCCATGTAAACATAGCTAGTGTGTCTGTGTATCTGTTCCACACATATCTCTTGAACCGTTCGTCAGACTGACCTAAGATTTTAAACATACTTTGCTGAGGTTACAAGGGTGTGCATCCCTGAAAATGGAGTCGCTCAGTCAAAATATGTAATTTTTATCAATAAAAGTTTAGCCACTGCTCTGTCACCACTCTGTGTCTCTTCATGCCCTGGTTTCAAGAAGTGTGGGCGGGGTTTCGGATTGACTCCGTGCTGATTGGATAATATGTGGCATCATGGCCATGCTGATTGGATCGTACACGGTACCACGACAATACTGATTAGATAATACATGGCATCACGACCTGCCAGTCACGACAGTGTTCCCTGGACATAACAAGGAAGTGAAAAATGACAAATTTGACTAGAAAAATATAATACTGAAGATTTAATGCTTAAAAAAAATTATACCATAAAGTTGTAGATTGCGTAGGTCTAAAGGATAATTCAGCATATGTGTAAAACATGAGGTGCACGAGCAGACTTGGCTGAGCGTCAGCGGGGACCGGATCTGACATGTCGGGAGAAGCGGCGCCCAGATACGACCTGGCTCAAAGGCACGCTACCTGATGGCGATTTAAAAAAAAAAAAAAAAAAAAAAAAATCATTTTCAATAAAGTGGAAAAAAAGAATGCATGGAGTGTGCTTTTACCCTGAGGCTGATTTATCATGGAAAACAGCTGAGCTCTGTGGTTCGAGCGATCAGCTGATTGGATCCACCTCCTCCGTGTTCTGACATTTTGGCATAACGATCAGAACAGCATGGACAGCTGATGGTACAGCCTGCAAAGGTAAAGCATTGCCCCAATCTTAACATTAAAGTCTTAAAAAACCTTTTAATAAAATATTGCTAAAATATTGCTAAAATATAAAATGATGCACTACAATGGGTCTCAAATATTTGTAAATGTGTCCTGCTATAGTACTGCATGAGTTTATTGACAATACACAGAAGAAACCTATCAACCATACGCTAGATAAGTCTTACAATTTTCAGCATGGGGCACATATTTTTTCCAGTTTATAAAATTTTTCACCTGGTCTGAGGTGTGTGCGAAAGAAAATTGCATTTTGGTTAGTGTTTAGAGGGTCAAAAATGCAATTGTTTAGGCATAATAATAATAATAATAATAATCTTCTTACATACCTGTTTCAGACAGGAATACTTGCGTTCTACGGGCAATGCACTATATAGTCCAAATCCACAGATCTGTTCCTGTAACTTTATTGTTTCATGGTAATAAATGAAAGTGCTTTTGCCCTTTTAAATGATGCCACACCTTGTATTCTTTGCATTATTATGTACTAGTGCATTGCCCGTAGAACGCAAGTATTCCTGTCTGAAACGGGTATCCCAATCAGGCTTTACAGGCCCAAATGTAGGTAGGCTGTGTTTGAAAGTGGAATACAAAGAGGTGTAGCCTATATGCAGGGAGTCACATGTTAGACTTTGACAAATATAAAAGGGAGTAAATGGCACTAAGATTTATTTGATTGTGTGAATATTAATTACAGAATACCTAAATATTGAAAATGAATGGGGCATCCAATATTAGCGACTGTTTCAGATCCCTTGATTGTTTGTCAGATCACTTATTTGTTTGATCTTTTATCACATATATTCAAGATAATAGTGTATCTTTCACTTTGGGGAATGGGAATTGTTCAGTCATCATTATAGTTATTTTAGTTTAAATCACTCTTCAGTGATGGAGTTCAGTGTAATATTGAATTTCTTCTGTGTATTGTCAATAAACTCATGCAGTACTATAACAGGACACGTTTACAAATATTTTAGACCCATTATAGTGCATCATTCTATATTTTAGCAATATTTTGTTATTAAAAGGTTTTTAAAACTTTAATGCTAAGATTGAGGCGGTGCTTACATCGTCGCGCTGGGGTGATACCGAGACCAAATGATGATCTGAACCTTGAGGGTGTGACTGGCAAAGACTAATGATGTGATCACCGCGGCTCTATTGTAAGCAGTTTGTTTTTATTGATGCGAGAAGATTATTTTTTTTAATTATTATTCCACCTAAATGATTGCATTTTTGACCCTCTAAACGTTAACCAAAATGCATTTTTTTCGCACACACCTCAGACCCGGTGAAAAATTTTATAAACTGGAAAAAATATGTGCCCCATGCTGAAAATTTATCCAGCGTATGATTGATACATCCTACATTCGTGGAGCAAAGGTTGTAGGGCCTCCCCCCCCCCCCCCCATGTATTTTTTTTTTTGTAACCTTTACAGGCTGTACCATCAGCTGTCCATGCTGTTCTGATAGATATGCCAAAATATCAGAACACCAGAGGAGGTGGATCCAATCAGCTGATCGCTCAAACCACAGAGCTCAGCTGTTTTCCATGATAAATTAGCCTCACGGTAAAAGCACACTCCATGCATTTTTTTTTTTCATTTTATTGAAAACAACTTTTTTTTTTTTTATCACCATCAGTTAGCTTGCCTTTGAGCCAGGTTGTGCCTGTCCGCTGCTTCTCCTGGCATGTTCGGTGTTGATTTGTCAGAGCCGGTCCCTGTTGACGCGCCGCCCAGTCTGCTCGCACACCTCATGTTCTACACATATGCCGAATTATCCTTTAGACCTACACAATCATGGTAACTTAAAGGTATAATTTTTTTAAAGCATTAAATTTTCAGTATTATATTTTCAAGTCAAATTTGTCATTTTTCACTTCCTTGTTGGACTTTTGCCAGTCGGTGCATCGTGACATGCACTACACAAAGAGCAGAGATAAACAAACCTATCATCTGGTCAGTCACTGCAACAGATACTGGAGTCAGTTTGTCTTGGCCTGTCCTTGCCACTGATAATACCTCTATCTGCCAAGAATGTGCCGCTAGTCCAGCAAAAGCTAGCAGTACTCAAATACTTTGCAAGCAGTTTCATGTAATGGTCAGTCAGAAAGCAACTCATACCAGCTCGGATGTCGCCCGGGTTAACGAGGTCAGGAGTTCCTGGCAGCCCTGGCAGGGCGAAGGACAGAGCTACATGGAGGAATCTGATCAGACCTAAATGAAACAGTCATTGTCGCCCCCAACAGACTGCAATGATGATGATGATGTTTTGTCCAGGGAACACTGTGGTGACTGACAGGTTGTGGTGCCGTGTATTATCCAATCAGCATGGCCATGATGCTGCGTATTATCCAATCAGCACGGAGTTGATTTGAAACCCCACCCACACTTCTTGAAGCCAGGGCATGAAGAGACAGAGCGGTGGCCAAACTTTTATTGATAAAAATGACATATTTTGACTGGGAGACTCCATATTCAGGGAGGCATCCCCTCATAACCTCAGCAAAGCACGTTTAAAATCTTAGGTCAGTCTGACGAACGGTTCAAGAGATAGGCGTGGAACAGACAGATTCTTTGCATTTATAGATAGATTAAAAAGCAACTCTTTTTATACATATATATACTGCTCAAAAAAATAAAGGGAGCACTTTGAAAACACATCAGATTTTAATGGGAAAAAAATAAGCTGGATATCGAAATTGTGGCAGGCTAGTCCAGCTTAGTAAGCTGGACTAGCTTGCCACTATGGTCGAGACTTTGGTCTCGACCATAGTGGAGTTTGGAGTCTGTTTGAGGTTGTGGACAGGTGTCTTTTATACTGATAACGAGTTCAAACAGGTGCCATTAATGCAGGTAACGAGTGAAGGACAGAGGAGCCTCTTAAAGAAGAAGTTAGAGGTCTGTGAGAGCCAGAAATCTTGCTTGTTTGTAGGTGACCAAATACTTATTTTATCGAGGAATTTACCAATTAATTCATTAAAAATCCTTCAATGTGATTTTCTGGATTTTTTTTTTTCTCATTTTGTCTCTCATTGTTGAGGTATACCTATGATGAAAATTGGAGACCTCATCTTTTAAGTGGGAGAACTTGCGCAATTGGTGGCTGACTAAATACTTTATTGCCCCACTGTGTATATATGTGTGTGTGTGTGTGTGTGTATATATATATATATATATATATATATATATATATATATATACTGTATATATATATACAGTGATCCCTCACTTATCGCGGTTAATGGGTTCCAGAACCGACCGCGAAAAGTGAAAAACCGTGAAGTAACGTCACCCCCCTTTGTGGAATTCCAGGCTGATCTCGTTAGTTTTTTGATACATAAAATAATGTATAAATAATATAAATAATACGTACGTTCATTCTCTCGCTCTCTCTCTCTCGGGAGAGAGAGAGCGAGAGAATGAAAAGAATCTCGCGAGAGTGCATCTCTCGCGAGATTCCCGAGCCGAGTCAACACGAGAACAAAATCTAGAGTCGGGAGCGATCTCTTAGGGGGGAGATGCTGGCCAGCGAATCAGAGAGGTGGATTTTGAGTTGTGCGGGCTCTCCGTGTTGATACGTGATGTTCTAATGTATTTTTTCTCAATTTTGAATTTTTGATGAATATTTTTGAAAAATCCGCGATGCACTGAGGGTGTGAAAGGTGAAGCGCGAAGTAGCGAGGGATCACTGTATGTGTATATATATATATATATATATATATATATATATATGTGTGTGTGTGTGTATAATTTTTTTTTGGCAATAAATCAAGGCTGGTCCAATAAAGCTCCATGAATTAAATTTAAGCTGACTTTTAAGCAGTGGCCTATGCTGCTGTTTAAACCATCAGTCATAGCAGGTCTCATTCACAACAAATAACATCCCATAGCTGTCTCAGCTTTTTAAACTTGTGTGTGTCTGTGTACCAGCTGTGAGGTCTGGGGAGTGTGTTTGTGGGGGAAGGGAAAATGTCATTTTGGGCCCTAAAGGACGGATTACGTCAACTTGAGCCCAAGGCCCAAAGGAATGCTGAGCTGTCAAGTGATGAATGCTGCTCACAGAAATGAACTGTTGCTCACCCTGAGAAAGGCACTGGCTCAGCTGTGTAGTGTCGCCCCCGAAGCCCTGGCCTGTTATAAAAGGCATTTCAGAATGAGAAAATACAACCCCCAAAGTGGGCAGTAGTACACCCATAGCATTATCTGATTGGTCGGATTATGTGCCAATGGAGAGCCAGGACCCTGGAGGTTTTCTTTCCAGCCAATCACTAAAGCAGGTGTTTAGTGTCATCTCTGCTGGAGTCCGAGTCCCACCCCATGCGGGACACACTGAATGCACCAATTAGCTCATTTAGCAGTAGGCTGTGTCATCCTAGGTGCACGACAGAGAGGTTCCGCAGGTCCTTACTACCTACAGCTGTCAGACTTTCTAACCTAACCAGGGCTGCTCATAGAGGTCGTATTTAGTATACTAAACATAACAACTTTGCACAATAGAGATTGTCCCCACCAATACACAACTAAGACAATCTCAATTATTATTGAGGGTGGCAACAACACTGTGGGTGGATGGATGGATGGATGGATGGCAACAACACTGTTGATTCAAATGTGAAATATACTGTCTGGGTACATATTTGTATTCTGCCGGGTAATTTAACAAACTGTAATGCTGTGACAGGCTACAGCCGCCCCCCCCCCCCCGACCTGGAAAGGATTAAGCGGAAGAAGATGGATTGATGGATAATGCTGATGATACGATCTAGCTGCAATGCTCCTGTACTGTGCATATAACTGTGTACATATGTATATTTATTTACTGCTTTGGCTAACCAGTTCTTATTTTATTATCTTATTTACTATTGCTCTGAGTGCTGCTATCCCTTTTGTTGCTGCAATCCTGGAATTCCCCCATTGTGGGACTAATAAAGGCTTAGCTTACTGATTAGCAGTCAGTGGGAAAGAAATTTGCTGCTTTTTCTTGTCTCATAAATTTGCAACTCTTTCATGGTCAAACCCTATTTCCAATGAAGTTGGGATGTTGTGTACAATGTAAATAAAAATGGAATGCAATGATTTGCAAATCCTTTTCAATCTATATTCAATTGAATACAAAAATGAGATATTTAACCCCTTGCACTCTGGTCAATTTCCCTGAAAACGGCAAAAAATAACGTACCCAAAGCAAATCAAAAGCTGTTCTTCAACCCTTTGCAGCATCTTCATGGGGTTGGTCTCATTTAAAAGAAAACACTTTGAATTTTTTGGCAAAACGGTCATAATCTCTCTTAAGTGCTCCTGCCACTGAGTAACAGTCATCTAAACATACTGAACTTGAAGAAAATAAATTTCGCCTGGGTGTTTTTTTGGATACAAATGCTTGCAAATAACACACAGCTTCAGATACTGGCTGGAAAATGCAACAGAAATGTAGAACCAAGTGTTGTCAAGCTGAGGTCAAAATTTTGTAACAATATCACAAAAAAGGAATATATTACACAGCTTTTTTCTTAGGTTGTTCCCAGGCGTTTTTGAACTGTGCCAAATGGCACAGTTTGGAAAAACGTCTAACTTTTGAATGATTCAATATAGAAGCTTGATGTTGGGCTCTAATGAAAGGTGACACTCAGGGCTGTGTGTGTGTGTGTATGGGGGGGGGGGTTGTTTATTCATTCATGAATGAATGAACAAACAAGCCCCCACGCACAAAGAAGCATGCCACGTAAAAAATGTGTGGCTTTTTTTTTTTTTACAAGAAAAAATAACCTACAGTGCACTAAAAATTATACTAAAATATTTGTAATGTAGAAGCTAACAACTCTCCCACTCCCCCCCCTCCCCCGCTACAGAGGACGGACATCGCCCATCGCTACATGACGGAAAGCGGTGACGGTGCGCCGCGGTCTACTACGCACAGTTGGACTAAAATATCTGCAATATATCTGCAATCCGCTACAGAACCGGTCCGGGTCCGTCATGTTGCGATAACGCACAGTTGTAATTTACCGATCAATCAAAAGTCATTTGGATTACAATTTTCAGGGATAAAGAATAATTTAGCTTATAACACTTACCTATCCACAACAGCAAAGTTGCTGGTGAACTTCTCTTCCTCATTGTCAGACGAACATAATGCTGGTCCGCTTGTTACGGACTCGTGGTTCTGGTCACGCGACCCGGTCGAACCATAATTCCATTATTGCGGTTTTGCGCTTCCATGATTGCGGTTTTGGCGAACGATTTTTCAAAACAAATAAGAACAGTAGTAATAAAAAAAAGACTGGCGAACGCCTGTGTGTCACCCAGCCTTACACAAAACAGCTTTCGAACTTCTGTGCTTCAATTGGCTGGCTGTATTCGCAGCCGTTGGTAGGCGGGTCCTTCTTGCTAGGTTTTCAGTCATTGGTTCTTCAAGGTTTCAGAAACCCAATTCAAGGCTCTTATTAGTCGAATGAGAGGTCAGTCACATCTAAACCAATCAAAGCACTCCTTTGGCTTTCTGTTCGCGGCTGTGTCTGTAGTGGAAGAACGGAAATGCAGCTTTTTTTTTTTTTTTTTTTTTTTTTTTCTCCCCCCCCCCAGTGCGCTCTAGGACGCAGCGCCCTCGTGCGCCCTCGGACGCAGAGACATGTCCACCCGCGGTACACCGGAGTGCAAGAGGTTAATGTTCAAACTGAAATTTTATTGTTTTTTGCAAATATTCATTCATTTTTAATGAATGAATGAATCTTTATTTCGGATAGATTAAAAGTAAAGATTAAAAGAAAGGAACAAAATCTAACAAGGTCAAATTAAACAATAACTCCTCTGATTATACAGTTCAACATAAGTTATCCGAAAGGGGTGATGGCTGAAGCCGCAGCTTTTATTGCCCACTCATATTCCATCCAAGAATTCAAAAAAAAAACAAAACGGGAGCGATTACAATTCAGAACAAAACTAAGACAAAACGTGACAAAAAAAAAAAAAACCTAAGCAACAGCACAACACAGACTGAATATGATAATTATGTGATTTTACATGTCATCTTGTATATATGTTTGGAGTATTTCTTCCTTTAGTTTTTCTTTAAATTGTCCAAGCGTTGTACATGATTTTAATTCAGGTCCAAAAGCATTCCACAATCTGACTCTTTGCACTGAGACACAGTGTTGCTTGGTAGTAGTTCTCACTGAAGGTTTTTGAAATATACATGTTCCTCTGAAATGATATTGTTTCTCCCTTATTTGGAACAACTTTTGGATATTTGCGGGCAGTGATAGATTCTTCACTTTAAACATTACTGCAGTTTAAAAGTCAACCAGCTCTTTCAACTTGAGAGCTTTTAACTTAAGAAAAAGTGGGTTTGTTGGTTCCCTGTAACTAGCTTTGTTTATTATTCTAATAGCTCTCTTCTGAAGCATAAAGATTGAATATGTTTGTTTTATATGCATTTCCCCATATTTCAGTACAATACGTCATGTATGGGAGTATTAATGAATGATACAAAGTATATAGTGTGGGTTGATTGGGCAAATATTTCACTCTGTGACTGTTAATATGTGACTTCCAACACAGTTTATCAATTATTACTCCAAGAAATTTAATTTCGGATACCCTTTCAATCTCTACACCATTTACACTGAGTTTAGATACTGAGTTGTTGTGATGGTTGTTAAAAATGATAAATTTTGTCTTACTTAAACCCCTTGAACTCTGTGAATTCCGCGGGCGGTCACGTCTCTGCATCTTAGTGTGTCTCAGTGCGTGCTGAAAAAAAAAAAAAAAAAAGCTGTATTTCTGGTCTTCCAGTACAGACACAGCCTTGTTACAACCTGAGAAAAAAGCTGTGTAATAATATTCATTTTTTGTGGTATTTTTACAAAATTTTGACCTGAGCTTGAAAACACTTGGTTCTACATTTCTGTTGTGTTTTCCAGCCAGTATCTGACAGCTGTATGTTATTTGCAAGCATTTGTATCTAAAAAAAACCACCCAGGCGAACTTTCTTGTTTTTTTTTTCCACAATATTTTTATTGAACCTTTTTTAACAAACATGACACAAACAATCAAACACCAACACTAAAGTAATTTAAAAATAAAAGAAAAAAAACTATACTAAAAACACCAACAACCATTAACAAAAGCAAGTCAAACAGTGCTCCTCTGTTTAGCCTAGGTAATCCATTACATAAGTATACATATTATACATTCACCAGTTGGGAATTTACAAGGTCCACACACATCATTCACCTTCTTCTTCAGAAGTTATGTTTAATTTCTTTACATAATCAATGAAAGGTCTCCATATATTCTCAAACACATTTTCCTTTGATTTCAGTATGTATGTTATTCTTTCCAGTGGAAGGTTTGTTAACATCTGTCTTAACCACTGAGTCACATCTGGTCTGAGTCTTTTTCAATTCAATTCAATTCAACTTTATTTATATAGCGCCATTTCACAACAACAGTCATCTCATAGCACTATCAACTGTAGGGGGGACCCCCACAGTTGCAGAAAGACCCCAGCAATCAGGCGATCCCCTGTGAGCAAGCACTTGGCGACGGTGGAGAGGAAAAACTCCCTTTTAACAGGAAGAAACCTCCAGCAGAACCAGGCTCAGGGAGGGGCAGTCATCTGCTGCGACTGGCTGGGGGGTGAGGGGATAGAGAAGAAGAAAAGAACAGACATGTAGAGAGCAAACAGCACGATGGGGACTCAATCTATGGGAGAGAACAAACAAATGTTAATGACCAGCAAAAAAAAAAAAAATATTTCAGAGTGAGGAAAGGAGTGAGGCCCAGTGCATTACTGGAGGTCCCCCGGCTGACTAAACCTATTAGCAGCATAACTAAGGGAGGGTTCAGAAACACATGATCCCTCCCTAATTGTAGGCTATATCAAAAAGGTAGGTTTTAGCCCTATTCTTAAAAACAGAGATCGAGTCTGACTCCCGAATCCAGATTGGCAGCTGATTCCACAGGAGAGGAGCTTGATAACTGAAGGCTCTGCCTCCCATTGTACTTTTGGAGATTCTAGGTATTACAAGTAATCCTGCATTTTGGGAGCGTAGTGCTCTGTTAGGATAATACGGTAGTATCAGATCTTTTAAATAAAAAGGAGCCTGATTGTTTAGAGCTTTGTAAGTAAGAAGAAGGATTTTAAACTTAATTCTAAACTCTATGGGAAGCCAATGAAGGGAGGCCAGAACCGGAGAGATATGATCTCTTTCTAGTACCTGTTAAAACTCTTGCTGCAGCATTTTGGATCAGCTGAAGACTTTTTAAAGATGTTTTAGGACAGCCTGACAATAAAGAATTACAATAATCTAATCTCGAGCTAACAAAAGCGTGGATCAGCTTCTCAGCATCACTCTGAGACAAGATGCTCCTAATCTTGGCAATATTACGCAAATGATAGAAGGCAGTCTTAGAAACAAATTTAATATGTGAATTGAAGGACAAATCCTGATCAAAAATAACTCCAAGGTTCCTCACAGAGCTACTAAGAGAAAGAGTAGCTGCATCCAAACTGAAAGTTTGATTTGGAAAGGAATTTCTAAGGTTTTTTGGACCAACAAGAATGACTTCAGTCTTATCTGAATTTAATAGAAAATTACAAGTCATCCAAGCTTTGATTTCCTTAAGACAAGCTTCTAACTTGGCTAATTGATTAGTATCATCTGGCTTCATTGACAGGTATAATTGTGTGTCATCTGCATAACAATGAAAATGTATACAGTGTTTCTAATAATGTTGCCTAACGGAAGCATATATAAACTAAAAAGAGTAGGGCCTAGCACAGATCCCTGTGGAACTCCATGACTAAGCTTTGAACTGAGAGAAAACTCATCATTTACATGAACAAACTGGAACCTATCAGATAAATAAGATCTAAACCACTGCAACGAAGTTCCATTAAGTCCAACATAGTGTTCTAATCTATCAAGTAGAATATTATGATCAATAGTATCAAAAGCTGCACTAAGATCTAAAAGGACAAGTACAGAAACTAGTCCATTATCAGATGCAATGAGGAGGTCGTTAGTGACCTTCGCTAAGGCTGTTTCAGTACTATGATGGATTCTAAACCCAGATTGAAACTCCTCAAGTAAACCATTTCCCTGCAGGTGGTCAAATAATTGCGTAGCAACAACTCTTTCTAAGATTTTTGAAATGAAAGGGAGATTAGAGATTGGTCTATAGTTAGCTAAAGCTCCTGGATCTAGCGTTGGCTTTTTGAGTAAGGGTTTAATTACAGCCATTTTAAAAGCCTGCGGTACATGGCCTAAAGTTAATGAAGAATTGATTATATGAAGAATAAAGCTACCAATAAGTGGGAAGCCTTCTTTAAATAACCTGGTAGGAATAGGGTCTAAAAGACAAGTTGAAGGTTTGGATGAGGAAACTATTTTGTCTAACTCACAAAGGTTGATTGGAGAAAACTCATCAAGACAGACATCAATAGAAGGAGTTGTAGTAGTTACAGTATTTAAGTTAACTGTGGGAAGAATCTGATTGATTTTATCTCTGATGGATGAAATTTTATTATTGAAAAAGTTCATAAAGTCCTGACTAGTAAGCTCTAAGGGGATGCTAGGATTGACGGAGTCCTGACTCTTTGTCAACCTGGCTACAGTACTGAAAAGAAACCTGGGATTATTCTTGTTCTCTTCTATTAATGCAGAGTAATAACTCGTTCTAGCTTTTCTAAGATTTTTTATAAATTAAAAGATGATTTCTCCAAGCTAAATAGATTTCATCTAAATTAGTAGAGCGCCATTTTCTTTCTAATTGACGAGTCTTCTGTTTTAAGCTACGAGTTTCTGTGTTGAACCAAGGAGTTAAAAATCTCTGATTAGACTTTTTCTTTTTTAAGGGGGCCACCAAGTCTAGAGCCTGATGCAGAGAAGCTGAAACACTATCCACCATGTTATCAATTACAGAAGGAGCAAGCTGTCTATAGCTTATTTCCGTTGTGTTGACACATGGCATAGAGGAAACAATCTGCATAAATTTGGAAACGGCATCATCTGAGAGGCATCTACTGTGATAATATTTTTCTTTAGGAGCCAAATAGTCAGAAATAGTAAAATCAAAGGTTAACAGACAATGGTCTGACAGTACAGGGTTATGAGGAGACACTACAAGATTTTCTATTTCTATGCCATATGTCAGAACAAGGTCCAATGTATGGTGGAGGTAATGAGTAGAATTTCCTACTTTCTGAGAAAACCCAATCGAGTCTAATATTGAATTAAAAGCCACATTAAGGCAGTCACTATCTACATCCACATGTATATTAAAGTCCCCTACTATAATTATTCTATCAGATTTCAGATTTCAGAGGCCACAATATTGATTCCACATATAGATTCCACAATAGTGCAATACATTTTTTGGCATTAAGCAAACTGAGGTCTATGAATGTTCTTTCACTCTTATTAAAATTATGCTTTTCTGGCTACAGACCCAACAAAAACAGTTTAGAGTTCAATATGAATTGTTCTGAAATTATTTTTTCAATTGTTACCCTCACCTCTTCCCAAAACATTCTAATTTTTCTACATTCCCATAAACAATGAAATAGGGTTCCTTTACTTTACATACATTTTGTGCGCGTATCTGGTATGTTTTTGTTATATCTATTTAACTCCACCGGTGTAAACATACATCCGAATTAACCATTTAAAATGTATCAATTTAAGACGTACATTTATTGATTTGGTTCGAGCTTCTGTGCAAGCCAATTCCCATTGTTCCTCTGAAATTTCAATTTGCAGGTCTTCTTTCCAATAATTCATTCTTTTCTGTGAGTTTTTACTTGAGGATAGTGTCAATGAGTTATAAAACTCTGAAATAATACCCTTTCTCTTACTATCTTTCGTCAAAATTTTTTCCAAGGATGAATAAGTAGGTTGGGTGAGAACCTTATTTTGATTTGATCGAGTAAAATTCCTAAGCTGAAGATATTTTAAAAAATGTGTTCTATTAAGATTAAATTTGACCCTCAGTTCTTCAAAAGACATTGTTATCTGAACGTGACAAATATAAGTCTTGAATCTTTTGAATCCCTTTTAAATTCCATAATTTAAATACAGCATCCGCTGTCCCTGGTGTAAAATATTGATTACCCCATATTGGGCTAAATTGTGACAGTAAGTGTGGTTCTTTGTGGGTCTGTAGACGACGCAGTCAACCTGGCCCTCCACTCCATCCTGCAGCACCTGGACTCCCCGGGAACCTACGCCAGGATCCTGTTTGTGGACTTCAGCTCCGCATTCAACACCATCCGCCCCGCTCTGCTCCGGGACAAGCTGTCCCTGCTCAACGTGCCTGACTCCCTCTGCAGGTGGATCACCGACTTCCTGACGGACCGGAGGCAGCATGTGCGGCTGGGAAAGACTGTCTCAGACTCTACTAGCATCAGCACCGGATCACCCCAGGGCTGTGTACTTTCCCCCCTACTCTTCTCCCTTTACACCAACTCCTGCACCTCCAGCCACCAGTCTGTCAAGTTGATCAAGTTTGCGGACGACACCACCCTCATCGGGCTCATCTCCAACGGCGACGAGTCCGCCTACAGGAGAGAGGTGGCCCAGCTGGCGTCCTGGTGCAACAATAATAACCTGCAGCTGAACGCCCTGAAGACAGTGGAGATGATTGTAGACTTCAGGAAAGTCACTACCCCTCTGCCCCCCCTCACCCTCTCAGGCTCTCCCATCACCACTGCTGATTCCTTCCGCTTCCTAGGCACAACCATCACCAGGGACCTCAAATGGGAGCCGACCATCAGCTCACTCATCAAAAAAGCCCAGCAGAGGATGTTCTTCCTGCGGCAGCTGAGGAAGCTCAAGCTACCCACCAAGATGTTAGTGCAGTTCTACACAGCCATCATCGAGTCCATCCTCACCACCTCCATAACCGTGTGGTACGCAGGAGCCACTGAAAGGACAGACTAAGGCTGCAGCGCGTCGTGCGCACTGCTGAGAAGGTGATCGGCTGCAAGCTCCCATCTCTCCATGATCTGTACATCTCCAGGACCCGGAGGCGTGCTGGCCGGATCATAGCCGATCCCTCACACCCTGGTCACGTACTGTTTGCCCCCCTCCCCTCTGGTAGAAGACTTCGGTCCATCCAGACTAAAACCTCCCGTCACATGAACAGCTTCTTCCCCTCTGCCATCAGACTGCTGAACACTGACTTATTGACTCTCGTGCACTATGTACAGCAGCTCAACTAGACTCATGTCAATCATCACTGTTTTCTTCCTGCATTACCGACTGCACTACATAGTTCTCCACAGTATCTGCTGCTCGCTAATATATTTTAACTGCTGACCAGTATCACTTACTCTTATTCTACACTTTATTGCATGTATAGTTTATTTCTTTTATCTTATCATGTTTAATGTTGCAGCATTGCACTGAGACAAATTCCTAGTTTGTGTACTACATGAACAATGGCAATAAACCTGATTCTGATTCTCTTTTAAATATTTTTTGATTTCACACCATATTTTGATCATATGCTTTACAATAGGATTTTTAACTTGTTTCTGTAATTTTTTAGCCGAGTCTGAGTATATGAATAAGGGAAGAGGTAAAGGTAAATTGTATGATTCCATTTCAATCCAGTGAGGGGGATCATTTGATGAAAAATATGTCATAGACCTCAGTTGTGCTGACCAGTAATACAACATAAAGTTTGGACATTTCAGACCTCCACGATCAAATGGTAAATATAGTAAGGACAGACGTAATCTAGCCTTCCTATTGTTCCATAAAAATTCCACTAACTTTTTTTTTAATTCTTGAGAATAGATCTGAAGGTGGTGGTAAAGAAGTGTATTGAAATATAGTATTTTGGGTAAGATATTACTTTTAAGTATATTAATTCTCCCGATCATCTTCATTGGTAGTGACATCCATCTCTGAAGCAACTCAATATCTGTCATTAAGGCTTCATAGTTGGCACTGGCGACTGATTCTAGCTTGGGCACAATTTGAATTCCTTAATATTTAAACTGATTTACAACATTGAATTGATTTACCTCAGGAGCTGGGTGATTTCTCTGGGTCTCATTTAGCATTAATATTGAAGATTTAGTTTTATTTATTTTATATCCCGATATTTCCCCAAAGTTCTTTATTAAATTTAACAAGGTCAGAATTGATTTTTTTTAAGATTTGACATAAACAAAATTGTCATCAGCATACAGGGAGATTTTATGTTCTGTTGGTCCTACTTTAATTCCATATATTTGTGGATGTAAACGTACTGCCATCGCTAAAGGTTCAATTGCCATAGTGAACAGTAAAGGTGAAAGTGGACAACCTTGTCGACATCCTTTATTAATTTTGAGATATTGCTATTTGTTAGGATTTCTGCTGTAGCATTATTGTATATTATCTGAACCCATTTTATGAAATTATTTCCAAGTCCAAACCTTTGTAGGACTTCAAAAATAAAGGGCCATTCGACCCTATCAAAGGCCTTTTCAGCATCCAATGATAGGAGAGTTGTATCCGTTGCTTCTTTATTAGAATAAATAATATTAAATAGTCTTCTTACATTATGGAAGCCTTGTCTTCCCATTATAAAGCCATTCTGATCTCGGTTAATATTTGGTAATATTTCTTGTAGTAGTCTTGCTAAAATTTTACAGATTATCTTAAGGTCAGCATTTAATAGGCTTATTGGTCTCATGTTTTCACATTTATTAGAGGGTTTACCTGGTTTTGGCAACAGTATAATTAAGGTATTATTCATGTATGGTGGTAAATTACTATTTTGAAATGCTTCTAAAACAATTTCCAAAAATGGTTTTATTAATTTATTCTTAAATTTTTTATAGAGGTCAACTGGAAGACCATCAGGTCCCGCACTTTTTCCTGATTTCATATTATCAATGGCTAGCCCAACTTCTTCTTGACTAATTTTTGACTCCAGTATCTCCCCATTTTCATTTGGAATACATGGTATAGATAATCCGTCCAAAAACCCATTTAGTTTTAAGTCAGTTTCATTTTTTGTATCATATAATTTTTCATAATAATCTTTTTTTTTTTTTTTTGTTACTTATTTGTACCCATAGGTAGATTTGTTTTGCAGTCTGGTGACAAGCCACCAGCTGCCGGTCGCTGCGTGCGCAAGCGCCCCGTATCCCTAACCTGCATGTTTTTGGCGTGTGGGAGGA
Organism: Pholidichthys leucotaenia; assembly: GCA_020510985.1. Lineage (NCBI taxonomy): Eukaryota > Metazoa > Chordata > Actinopteri > Cichliformes > Pholidichthyidae > Pholidichthys > Pholidichthys leucotaenia. The sequence goes on from CM035843.1 coordinate 133,898,325, forward strand.
AACCGGAGAAATCCTGGAGTAAACCCACGCAACACGGGGAGAACATGCAAACTCCACACAGATCACTGTTGGTCGGGGGCTGGGATCGAACCCACGATCCCCGCGCTCCCCCGGCCGAGGGTAAAACTGTGCTGCCACAGTGCTAACCACTGCGCCACTGTGCAGCCCAAGCTCTCTAAAGGCACTATTAATTTCTAAAGGATCTACAATTGCCTGTCCGTTACTTATAATACTGGTAATTGGTGTTTTAAATTCTAATTGTTTAATCTGCCATGCCAATAATTTTCCTGATTTTTCACCTTGTTCATAAAAGGTTTGCTTCAATCTTAGACTCGAGGCAGCTCTATTCGCTGATTTTTTTTGTCATATTCAGCTCTCAGAATCAGTAATTCGTTCTCTAATTTTGGATTACTTCCTGCATACACTTTTTCTTGAAGAATTTTTATTTTACATTCCAATTGGACTCTCTCCTCTCGAGTCTTCCTAGATTTTGAACCTGTATAACTAATAATATGCCCCCTAATAAAAGCTTTGAAAGCCTCCCACTTTATACATGCTGATGTTTGTGTAATATTGATATCAAAAAACTCATCTGTTTTTCTATGTACTTAACAAATTCCTCATCCTGAAGCCATTTATGCTGAAATTGCCACCTACCTGGAACCTTTGTCAATTTCTTATCTACATATATTAGACAGCAGGGTGCGTGATCAGATATCACGATGTTATAGAAACAATTTTGAATCTTGGACCTTAATTCTGTGGAGATCAAAAAATAGTCAGTACGTGAAAATGTCTTGTAGGTATTAGAATAGCAAGAATAGGCTTTGACTTGTGGTTTCATTTCTCTCCATATATCTAGCAATCTCAATACTTTCATAAAATGATTAATGGTCATCCTACATCCATTGTGCGTACAGTCCTGTCCTGTTGATCTATCTATACTGGGATTCAATGTACAATTAAAATCCTCTGCTATTATATGTTGCCCTGTGAGTGATGCTAAAGTAAGAAATAAATTAACGAAGAAGTTTTGATCATCTATATTGGGACCATACAAGTTCACCAGATTTATATTTTCTAATAACAAAGATCCTTGGATGATTAGATATCTTCCCAATTTATCTCCAATTACATTTTTCACTTGAAATGGAACTGTTCTATGTATGAGAGTCATAACTCCCCTGGCTCGGGATGAAAATGATGTGAACACACTTCCCTGCCACCTTCTCCTTATTCTTTTTACATCCTCCTCTATTAGATGAGTTTCTTGTAAAAACACAATTTTTGAACCTATATCTTTTATTTTATTCAAAACTTGTTTAAGTTTTTTTAGATTTTGTAGACCTCTGCAATTCCATGATGTTAAATTAAGATTAATGCTTTGGTCTATGATCGATTGAGTTTGAGATTACCTTGCAAAATAAGCATACTCATACAGAGAAGCAAAAACATGGATGGTTGAACATTCATCCCACAAACTACACAAAAACAAATTCCCCCTCCCCACATTCGTGGTAATCCCCCCCAAAATCAAAAAAAAAAATTCCGTCTCCCGTTATAGGCAGTGTCTGCTCCTCACCCGCGAGGTTCAGTCAAACCACTCTCTTTCTCCTCTCAATCACCCTGACTCTGCTACTTTTAATGACATGACAATAACTCTCTTCTGTAGTTTTTCCAACTTAACTCCAAAATTTTATAGCAACTTTGTACATCATAGCTTTTTTTTTTTTTATATAATACAATCTATATTTTGTAGACATGCTGTATGTTTCAGATCAGTCAGATACTTGTACACGTGCTTAAATATTCTACCTTTATATCTTGTTCTTGCTTCATGCTTAGCTCCCGCCAGTCTCTCCTTGGATCTGTTTAATGAGCTCCTGCGCCTCCTTAGGGGTCTTGAAGATATGGGTTCTCCCTTTATATGTGACCAGCAGTCTTGCTGGATGAATCACTCCGTGACAAATCCCGAGGCTGCGCAGCTCTTTACGGGCGGGGTCAAACTGTTTCCTTAACCACTTGCGCTCCGTTGTTCCGCGGGCGGGCAAGTCTCTGCGTCCTATGACGCACGAGGGCGCATGAGAGCGCGCTCGTGCGCCCTCGTGCGCATGACGCATGATAAGGATATTGATGGTGATGGTGTAGGTGGTGTGCCCTCCAAGCGCCACTGAAAAAAAAATCTGCAAACACAGCCGCGAACAGATTAGTTCATCTGATTGACCTCTCATTCGACTAATAAGAGCCTTGAATTGGGTTTCTGAAACCTTGAGGAGCCAATGAATGAAAATCTAGGAAGGAGGACCCGCCTACTGTGAACGCAGGAGCCAATTGAAGCACAGAAATTCAGGCTGGGTGAAGCGATATTTACTGCTGCAGAAGGACTCTGTACGAATCTACTACAGACCCAGGCTCACCCAGCAGCATGGAGAACACCCACAAGTGGGACCTGCACTCATTCCAGCAGAATAGACGGAGGCCGACGACAAAAGTCGTAAATCATTCGCCAAAACGGCAATAATGGAATTATGTTGATCGGGATCCACGAGCGGAGTAGCGTCGCGTTCGTCTGACAATGGGGGAAGAGCTGTTCGCCGCGACTCTGCTGCTTTGAAGAGGTAAGGTGTTATAAGCTAAATTATTATTTATCCCTGAAAACTGTAATCCAAAAATGACTTTTGACCGATCGGTAAATTACAACTGTACTGCGCACGAAGTACGTGCGCCGCGATAAACGGTTCATTTGCCGTGTTCGGACCGTGAAGGCCCGGTCCGAACGCCCCCCGGTCCGCGGGGGGGGGGGGGCGTAGCATAAGCATATCAGTCTATTCCATCATGTAGCGATGGCCGTCTTCTGTAGTGAGGGGGGGGGGGCGTTCACGGTCCGTTCACGGTCCCCCCCCCCCACACACACACACAGTAGCGAGGGGGGGGGGAGCCGCTGTGAAAGCATGCAAGGAGTGTAATCCGTCATGTAGAGGGCCGAATTTGGTCCTTGGTAGCGGGGGGGGAGGAACGACCCCCCCCGCCCACACACACACACACAGACACAGCCCTGAGTGTGACCTTTCATTAGAGCCTAAAATGAAGATTCTACATTGAATTATTCAAAAGTTACAGACGTTTTTCCAAACTGTGCCATTTGGCACAATTTGGCACAGTTCCAAAACGCCTGGGAACAGCCTGAGAACAAAGCTGTGTAAAATATTCATTTTTTGTGGTATTGTCACCAAATTTGGATCTCAGCTGGATAACATTTGGTTCTACATTTCTGTTGCATTTTCCAGCCGGATCGGACAGCTGTGTGTTATTTACAAGCATTTGTATCCAAAAAAACACTGTGTCCAATTTTTTTTTCTTCAAGTTCAGTATGTTTAGATGACTGTAACTCAGTGGCCGGAGCACATAGAGAGATTGTTTTTTTTTTTTGCCCAAAAATTCAAAGTGTTTTCTTTTAAATGAGACCAACCCCATGAAGATGCTGCAAAGGGTTGAATAACAGCTTTCGATTTACTTTGGGCTCGTTATTTTTTGGCATTTTTAGGAAAATTGCCCGGAGTGCAAGTGGTTAATTGTTGGATTCCTGTGGCCAAATCTGGGTAGAACTGCACCTGATGATCCTGGTATTTGATTTCTCCTTTAGTACGCACTGCGTTGGAGACCGTCATCTTGTCTCTATAGTTGAGGAACTTCATAATCAGCGTCCTCGGTGGTGTCTTATTATCTCTCGGTGGGCCGATCCGGTGTGCGCTCTCCAAGACGACCGATGACTGTAGATCTGCGTTGTTCAGCGCTTCTGGAATCCACTTTTCCAAAAAGGAACATGCAGCCTGTCCCTCCGTACTCTCCGGGAGGCCCACCAGCCTTAAATTATTCCGTCTCGACCGGGATTCTAAGTCCAGGACATTATCTTCCAGACGTTTATTTTTTAATTCCAATGTTTGGACCTTTAATTGTAGGCTGGTGACGTCATCTTCAGCGTTGGAGATTCGGAGCTCTGCCTGCGAAACTCGTTCCATACAGTCGCTTATTTCTTTTCTCATGGCTTCTATCACTGCTATAATCCCATCAAACTTAGACGAAAAGTCTGCTCTCATAGCGCTGATAGCAGCAAGGACTGCATTCGTTCCCTCGGCAGTCACCGCTCCGCCGCTAGCTCTCTCCTCAGCCATGGTCTCTGGAGATTTTCCTGCTTCGTCACGAGCGTGGAAGTCTGTTAACTTGGATTGTCTCGACGAATCAGTTTTTCCTCCGCCAGATTTCACAGCCTTGGTTTTTACCATATCCGCGCCTAAACGCTAGGATAGGTTTTTGTTCCAATTGAGAGAGTTTTAGCCTACTTTTTATTATTAGGAGCAGAGCAGAGTGAAACACGTCTTCCTACGTGGCCGCCATAACCGGAAGTCGGCCGAAATTTCTTGTTACTCAGTGGCAGGAGCACTTAAGCCTGTTTTCCACTAGCCCAGCACACCTCGGTACGGCTCGATTCACTTCAGTACGGCTCGGAATGCTTCTGTCTCCATTAGCACGCTGTTGTGCTTGTGCTGTGATGGTTTGTGTTAGGTTTTAGAAGCGGGGCAGCAGCAGATTCTCAGCAAGGCGGGGCCACACTCCCGTGACGTTACGCACCCGACTGAGTCCTTATTTACACGAGACAAAAAAGGATCCAAGGATTATTGCCTTGCTCGCTCTGTGGATTTATCTCACAATTAATTTTATCTCATAATTAAGCTGCAACAACACAAGTCACTTTTGTTTTGAATTAACTGCCAAATGACCTAGAAATAATGAGCTGAAACTTGTTTTTATTCGTATTAAATAATGAGACGGTGGCACACTGTCCAACACCACATCCTAGGGCATTTTGGATGTACTGAATTAAAAAAAAATCATGTTTTTCACCTTCAGGTCAACGTTTGGAACAACAGTATTATTATTTTCCGTTTAGATGATGCTACACTCCTTCTAAAGTATTGTAATTCTCTGAATTTGGAATGCCGATAGAACATTCAATTTACATATACTTACTTTTTTACCTACTTTGATTTGTAAGCTTGATCAGTCTCTCCTGCTGCATTTTAAAGTCCAACTGTGCAACTTCTTATAAGTTAACATAAAAAATGTACCCAAAGTTTAGAACTGGATCATGTGGGGCTAATTTTTTATGATATTTCAATAAAAAGAACAGAAAGCTTATAAAAACATTTGTTTTTTTGGTCTAGTTAAAAATTACATTACCTTTACAATGGTTGACCCCTGACAGGAAGATCAGATCAGACTAGGCAATGGAATTTCTATGTAATTATACTGTTTTATAATTCAGTGTTATAACAGACAAACCACACTTTCCAAAACAATTCCATTTTATTATATACAAAATATTAAAAGAAAAAAAAAACTTTGCAACACAACATGAAGGTTAATCGACATTTTATACACGCCGACCACTGAGTGTCTACACCAGCTTCCCAAACTGGGTCACAAGTTGAATGAAGCCGTCTCTGCCAGCTGTGGGTCAGGAAGGCTCGGTTGAATAATCCGTGCGGGCTGTCGCGGCGGACGCGTGGGATGATTCTACAAGGAAAATACACACAATAAAATACAGCACGAAAGTGCAATATATACAGAAAAGACAATAGTTTTTAACAAGAATACATAAGCTTATTTCAGCGTATTGTTCACATGAATAATTAAAATAAAAGCTTTAGTCCGCAGTGTGCTGCAATAAAGCAGCGATCCATCCACAAATGAACAGCTTTTTTATTGCATAAATAAACTGAGCGTCTTACCGAATATATTTGCGAAAAAACGCACAATAAAAAAAAAATTAAAACTCACCGTTAAAGGACTCCGATGTCCAGACCTCCCGGTATATTTTTTCATTCCCGGCGGCTCCGTCTAACTCGCGCTGAATACGTTCTTCTGACAATGCAGTGAGTAGACACTGCAGCTCCTTACTGGTCCACGGAACACCCTTATTACGCGAAGACATTTTTGATAGAGAATAAATGAAAATAGCACAACAATACACTGAAAAGGAACCGCCAACAGTGGTTGCGTGCTGAGTAAAGGCGGTCGTGAAGATTTTTTTTTTTTTCAAAAACTTTATTGAGAAGGTCGTGAAGATTTGGTAGATGAGGAGGAGGATAGGGGCGGTTACAACCTGACCAATCAGCGGCGACCAGTCTGTTAACATCACAACACGGCACAGCTCAGCACTGCTGTACCCTGCCCTGGAGCGGGGCTGAGAATCGCGGCTGTTAAACCGTGTTGGGGCTTGTGGAAAAGCGTACAAAGCGTGCTGAGCCGTCGCGCTAAAGCGTGCTAGTGGAAAAGGCCCTTTAGAGAGATTATGACTGTTTTGCCAAAAAATTCAGTGTGTTTTCTTTTAAATGAGACTAACCCCATGAAGATGCTGCAAAGGGTTGAAGAACAGCTTTTGATTTACTTTGGGCACGTTATTTTTGGGCGTTTTTAGGGAAGTTGAACAGAGTTCAGCAGGTTAAACTGAGCGTTAATTTGTTTGACCCCCTCATGGATCGTCACCTTATCGTGGTGGGGGGGTTTGCGTGCCCCAGTGATCCCAGGAGCTATGTTGTCCGGGGCAATTTGCCTCTGATAGGGTCTCCCAAGACAAACTGGTCCTGGGTGAAGGGCCAGACGAAGAACGATCCAACAGACTCTCATGATAAATTGTATATCAAGGATTCAGTGTACCCCGCCCGGTATGGGGTTACCGGGGCCCCACCCTGGAGCCAGGCCTGGGGGAGGGGCTCGAAGGCTAGCGTCTGGTGGCCGGGTTTCCACCCATGGGACCCGGCCGGGCTCAGCCCGAAGGAGTTACATGGGTCCGCCCTCCAGTAGGTTCACCACCTGCAGGAGGGATCATGGAAGTCCGGTGCTATGTGGATTAGGTGGCAGTCAAAGGCGGAGACCTTGGCGGACTGATCCCAAGCTTTCTAAACTGGCTTTTGGTACGTGGAATGTCACCTCTCTGGTGGGGAAGGAACCTGAGCTGGTGTACGAGATTGAGCGATACCGGCTAGATATAGTCGGCCTCACCTCAACACACAGCTCCGGTTCCGGAACCAGTCTCCTGGAGAGGGGCTGGAGCTTGGCCTTTTCTGGAGTTGCCCCGGGCGAGAGGCGACGAGCAGGGGTAGGTATTCTTGTATCGCCCCACCTTGCTGCCTCTATATTGGAGTTTTCCCCGGTGGACGAAAGGGTTGCTTCCCTGCGCCTTCGGGTTGGGAAACGGGTCCTGACCATCATTTGTGCCTATGCACCAAATGATGTTTCAGAGTACCCACCCTTTTTGGAGTCTGTGACTGGGGTGCTGGAGGGTGCTCCTCCTGGAGACTCCATTGTCCTACTGGGGGACTTCAATGCGCACGTGGGCAACGACAGTGAAACCTGGAGGGGGGTGATCGGGAGGAACGGCCTGCCCGATCTGAACCCGAGTGGTGTTCAGTTATTGGACTTCTGTGCTAACCACAGTCTGTCTATAACGAACACCATGTTCAAGCATAAGGGTGTCCATATGTGCACCTGGCACCAGGACACCCTAGGCCGCAGGTCGATGATCGATTTTGTTATCGTATCATCAGACCTGCGACCGTATGTCTTGGACACCCGAGTAAAGAGAGGTGCAGAGCTGTCAACTGATCACCACCTGGTGGTGAGTTGGATCCGATGGCAGGGGAGGAAGCCATTCAGACCTGGTAGACCCAAATGTATAGTGAGGGTGTGCTGGGAGCGTCTGGCTGAGGCCCCTGTCCGGGAGGTCTTCAACTCCCACCTCCGGAAGAACTTCAACCACATTCCGAGGGAGTCTGGAGACATGGAGTCTGAATGGGCCATGTTCTCCACCTCTGTTGTTGAAGCGGCAGCCCAGAGCTGCGGCCGCAAGGTGGTCGGTGCATCTCGTGGTGGCAACCCCCGAACCAAGTGGTGGACACCAGTGGTGAGGGGGGCCATTAAGCTGAAGAAGGAGTCCTATCAAGCTTGGTTGGCTTGTGGGACTCCCGAAGCAGCTGAGGTGTACCGGCAGGCCAAGCGGAGTGCAGCTCGGGTGGTTGCTGAAGCAAAAACCCGGGTATGGGAGGAGTTCGGTGAGGCCATGGAACAAGACTTTCGGTCGGCTTCAAAGAGATTCTGGCAAACTGTTCGGCGGCTCAGGAGGGGAAAGCAGCTCCCCGTCCACACTGTGTATGGTGCGGATGGGACACTGTTGACTTCAACTGGGGATATCGTCGGGCGGTGGAAGGAATACTTCGAGGATCTCCTCAATCCCACTGATACGCCTTCCACAGAGGAAGCAGGGTTTGGGGACGAGGGGGATGACTCGCCTATCACAGGGGCTGAGGTCGCCAAGGTGGTTAAAAATCTCCTTGGTGGCCGGGCCCCGGGGGTGGACGAGATTCGCCCCGAGTACCTCAAGGCCCTGCATGTTGTTGGGTTGTCATGGTTGACACGCCTCTGCAACATTGCGTGGAGGTCGGGGGCAGTGCCTTTGGCATGGCAAACCGGGGTGGTGGTTCCTCTCTTCAAAAAAGGGGACCGGAGGGTGTGCTCCAACTTTAGAGGGATCACACTCCTCAGCCTCCCTGGGAAGGTCTATGCCAAGGTACTGGAGAGGAGAGTCCGGCCGTTGGTCGAACCTCGGATTCAGGAGGAGCAATGTGGTTTTCGTCCTGGCCGTGGCACATCGGACCAGCTCTTTACCCTCTCGAGAATTCTTGAGGGTTCGTGGGAGTTTGCCCAACCAGTTTACATGTGTTTTGTGGACTTGGAGAAGGCATTTGACCGCGTCCCTCGTGGATTTTTGTGGGGGGTGCTTCGGGAGTATGGGGTATCGGGCTTGTTGTTACGAGCTATTCGGTCTCTGTACGACCGTTGTGAGAGTTTAGTTCGCATTGCCAACACTCGGTCGGAGTCATTCCCAGTGAGAGTTGGACTCCGCCAGGGCTGCCCTTTGTCACCGGTCCTGTTCATAATTTTTATGGACAGGATTTCTAGGCGCAGCCAGGGAATGGAGGGTGTCATGCTTGGTGACCACAGGATCTCATCTCTGTTGTTTGCAGATGATGTTGTCCTGTTGGCTTCATCCAGCAATGACCTACAGCTCTTGCTGGGACGGTTTGCCGCTGAGTGTGAAGCGGCTGGGATGAGAATCAGCACCTCCAAGTCCGAGTCCATGGTCCTCAGCCGGAAAAAGGTGGATTGTCCTCTCCGGGTTGGGGACAGGCTCCTGCCCCAAGTGGAGGAGTTTAAGTATCTTGGGGTCTTGTTCACGAGTGAGGGGAAAATGGAGCGAGAGATCGACAGACGGATTGGAGCAGCATCTGCAGTGATGCGGACGTTGTACCGGTCTGTTGTGGTGAAGAGGGAGCTTAGTTCTAAGGCAAAGCTGTCGATTTACCAGTCAATCTACGTTCCTACTCTCACCTATGGTCTCGAGCTTTGGGTAATGACCGAAAGAACGAGATCGCGGATACAAGCGGCTGAAATGAGCTTTCTCCGTAGGATTGCTGGACTCACCCTCAGAGATAGGGTGAGGAGCTCAGTCATCCGGGAGAGGCTCAGAGTAGAACCGCTGCTCCTCCACATTGAAAGGAGTCAGTTGAGGTGGTATGGGCATCTGATTAGGATGCCTCCTGGACGCCTCCCACTTGAGGTGTTTCAGGCACGTCCCACTGGGAGGAGACCCCGGGGCAGACCCAGGACTCGGTGGAGAGACTATGTCTCCCAGCTGGTCTGGGAACGCCTTGGTATCCTCTCTGAAGAGCTGGAGCAGGTGGCTGGGGAGAGGGAAGTCTGGGCTTCTCTGCTTGAACTGCTGCCTCCGCGACCCGGACCTCCGGAAAAGCGGTAGAAGATGGATGGATGGATGGATGAATTTGTTTGAATCAAACCACAGTTTGAGCTTTCCTAATTCCTTTCTGAGTATATCCAAAAGTTGTTCCAAATTGCTTCCACTGCATAATAAATTAGTGTCATTTGCAAACAATATTAAATCCATTTTTTCCGAAACTTTACATATGTCATTTATGTTCATATTGAATAACAGTGGCCCCAAAACTGAACCCTGTGGGACTCCGCAAATAACCTTCAGTAGCTGAGTTTTTGCTACCAGCGCATGCATACTGATATCTGTTCTTTAAGTAACTACATAACCAGGACACTGCTACCCCTTTAATACCATAATTTTGTAGTTTCTTTAATAATTTATGATCTACTGTATCAAATGCTTTTTTAAGATCCAGGAATACTCCAACTGAATACTCTTTATTTTCAACGGCAGTTGATATTTTTTCTTTAAATTCCATTAGCGCAAATGCAGTTGTCCTCTTGTGTCTGAACCCATATTGCTGCTCACACAATAAATTCATTCATTCATTCATCTTCTTCCGCTTAATCCTTTTTGGGTCGCGGGGGGGGCTGGAGCCTATCCCAGCATCTTTGGGCGAGAGGCAGGGTACACCCTGGACAGATCGCCAGTCCATCGCAGGGCCAATACAGAGAGACAGACAACCTTTCACTTTCACAGTCATACCTTAAGACAATTTAGAATCCCCAGTTTTTGATGCCGATTAACCTAACTTGCATGTTTTTGGCATGTGGGAGGAAACCGGAGAAATCCCGGAGTAAACCCATGCAGACACGGGGAGAACATGCAAACTCCACACAGATCACTGTTGGTCGGGGGGTGGGATCGAACCCAGGATCCCCCAGCCAAGGGTGAGTTGCTGTGCTGCTGCAGTGCTAACCACTCCTCCACCGCATTCTTCATTATGAAGTTGTCAGTTCTCTCACAGAATATTTTTTTCAAGTATCTTGGAAAATTGCGGCAATAGTGAAATTGGTCTATAGTTTGAAAATTCCCCTCTGTCACCCGTCTTGTATATCAAAATTACTTTTAGCTGTTTTCGTTGCACTGGGAAATATACCTGTTTGGAGAGACAGGTTACAAATATACGTCAGTGGCTTCACTAAGCATTCAATGGCTGCACGGTGGCGCAGTGGTTAGCACTGTGGCAACACAGTTTTACCCTCGGCTGGGGGATCGCGGGGACCCTGAGATCGTGGGTTCGATCCCTGCCCCCGGCCAACAGTGATCTGTGTGGAGTTTGCATGTTCTCCCCGTGTTTGCGTGGGTTTACTCCGGGATTTCTCCGGTTTCCTCCCACATGCCAAAAACATGCAGGTTAGCGAGTTAAGGGGTGCTTGCGCACGCAGCGGCTGGCAGCTGGTGGTTTGTCACCAGACTGCAAAACAAATCTACCTACGGGTACAAAATAAGTAATAAAAAATAAATAAATAAATAAAAAAAATGATAGTTTTGACTAAAAGCATGTCAATACATCACAATCCGTAGATGTTTTACTTTTAAACGATTTAACAATTTCAATGACCTCTCTCTCGTCTGTGTTCTTTATGAAAATGGAGTCTTTAATAGCATTGTTTTTACTTATTTTATCACCTGTAGATGCCGTAATGGGTATTTCTGGAGCCAAATTAGGACCAATGTTAACAAAAAATTTATTAAATTCTTCTGCAGGTGAGACTGCATTCACACTCTGTCGGCTTTTTTTTTGGTTTTTTTTTTTGAAAGAAGAGTTTTGATTTTGATGTCTGCAACATGTTACTAAAAAAGCTGGGATGGGACATGTTTATCACCGTTATATCATCTTTCCTTTTACCAACACTCAATAAGCATTTAAGAACTGAGGACACTAATTGTTGAAGCGTTGTAGGTGGAATTCTTTCCCTTTCTTGCTTGATGTATGAATACCAGCAAAAGCAATAGCAGATCAGGATTATGCAGATGACATTGTTTTGCTGTCATTTAGCATCTTACAGGCACAGAGATTGTTGTCACTTGTGGAGTTGGAATGTTCTTGGATCGGTTTCACCATTAATGACCAGAAGACTAAAGTTATGACACCCAGGAATGCTTCTAACTCTATATCTCCACTGCTGACGAGTACCGGCAACCCTCTGGAAGTAGTCAACAACTTTAAGTACCTTGGTCCTGGATAGGATTTACTAGCCATGATATGAAGGTGCGCAAGGCACTCATGTGGGGTGCTGTCAGTGACATGCGAGCTACTGTATATTGCGCTCAAACATGTCAAGAGAGCTAAAAGTTTAATTCTTCTGTGCAACAGGGGAATCCATACTGCTCTAGAATCAGAATCAGAATCAGATTTATTGCCATTGTTCATGTGATACACAAACTAGGAATTTGTCTCGGTGCCATGCTGCAACATTAAAAACATAATGAGAAAAAGGGATAAACTAAAAAACTAAAGGACTAGAAACGTGCAATAAGTGTAGAAAAATAAGTAATAAGTAATAATAATAATAATAATAGTAATAATGAGTAGTACTAGTCAAGGCAGTTTTAAAAATTAGCATGTAGCAGATAATGTGAAGTACCACATAGTGCAGTCAATAATGCAACAGAAAAACAGTGATGATTGACATGAGTCTGGTTGAGCTGCTGTACATAGTGCACGAGAGTCAAAAGTCACTTAGTGTTCAGCAGTCTGATGGCAGAGGGGAAGAAGCTGTTCATGTGCCGGGAGGTTTTAGTCCGAATGGACCGAAGCCTTCTACCTGAGGGGAGGGGGACAAACAGCACGTGACCAGGATGTGAAGGATCGGCTATGATCCGGCCAGCACGCCTACGGGTCCTGGAGATGTACAGGTCCTGGAGAGATGGGAGCTTGCAGCCTATCACCTTCTCAGCAGTGCGCACGACGCGCTGCAGCCTTAGTCTGTCCCTGGCAGTGCTGGTCATTAAACCTCTCCCTTCAGAGGTCATTGGATGGCTCATACACCCGGATGCTGCACACCGTCCTCAATGTAAACTGGCATGACTACGTCTCCAATGATGATCTCTATGGGCACTTTCCCAGAATATCAGACAAGATGGCTTGGCGAAGACTTGGCCTCGCGGGGCACTGTTTCCATCACCAAGAGCTCCCAGCTGGCCACCTGGTACTCTGGGAACCGGGGCATGGCTTTCGCCACCCAGGACAGCCATTAACATCATTCGTGGACACTCTGAAAGGAGACACTGGGGCAGTCAACACTGGCGAGCCTGTCGCCTGTATGCAAGACCATGGAGACTGGACTGCTAGGTGTACAGTTTGGCTGAGGCCACTCTGACTGTACGACTTCAGTTGCTCAACAGTCTGGGGTTTTCAGTGGGAGACAGGTCTGGACTGCAGGCAGGCCATTCTAGTACTTGCACTCTTACTACAAAGCCATGCTGTTGTAACATGTGCAGAATGTGGCTTGGCATTGTCTTGCTGAAATAAGCAGGGACGTCCCTAAAAAGACCTTGCTTGGATAGTAGCATCCATCCATCCATCCATCCATCCATCTTCTACCGCTTTTCCGGAGGTCCGGGTCGCGGAGGCAGCAGTTCAAGCAGAGAAGCCCAGACTTCCCTCTCCCCAGCCACCTGCTCCAACTCTTCAGAGAGGATACCAAGGCGTTCCCAGACCAGCTGGGAGACATAGTCTCTCCACCGAGTCCTGGGTCTGCCCCGGGGTCTCCTCCCAGTGGGACGTGCCTGAAACACCTCAAGTGGAAGGCGTCCAGGAGGCATCCTAATCAGATGCCCATACCACCTCAACTGACTCCTTTCAATGTGGAGGAGCAGCGGTTCTACTCTGAGCCTCTCCCGGATGACTGAGCTCCTCACCCTATCTCTGAGGGTGAGTCCAGCAATCCTACGGAGAAAGCTCATTTCAGCCGCTTGTATCCGCGATCTCGTTCTTTCGGTCATTACCCAAAGCTCGTGACCATAGGTGAGAGTAGGAACGTAGATTGACTGGTAAATCGACAGCTTTGCCTTAGAACTAAGCTCCCTCTTCACCACAACAGACCGGTACAACGTCCGCATCACTGCAGATGCTGCTCCAATCCGTCTGTCGATCTCTCGCTCCATTTTCCCCTCACTCGTGAACAAAACCCCAAGATACTTAAACTCCTCCACTTGGGGCAGGAGCCTGTCCCCAACCCGGAGAGGACAATCCACCTTTTTCCGGCTGAGGACCATGGACTCGGACTTGGGGGTGCTGATTCTCATCCCAGCCGCTTCACACTCAGCGGCAAACCGTCCCAGCAAGAGCTGTAGGTCATTGCTGGATGAAGCCAACAGGACAACATCATCTGCAAACAACAGATGAGATCCTGTGGTCACCAAGCATGACACCCTCCATTCCCTGGCTGCGCCTAGAAATCCTGTCCATAAAAATTATGAACAGGATCGGTGACAAAGGGCAGCCCTGGCGGAGTCCAACTCTCACTGGGAATGACTCCGACCGAGTGTTGGCAATACGAACCAAACTCTCACAACGGTCGTACAGAGACCGAATAGCTCGTAACAGAATCAGAATCATCAGAATCAGGTTTATTGCCATTGTTCATGTAGTACACAAACTAGGAATTTGTCTCGGTACAATGCTGCAACATTAAACATGATAAGATAAGAGAAATAAACTATACATGTAATAAAGTGTAGGATAAGATTAAGTGATACTGGTCAACAGTTAAAATATATATATATATTAGCCAGCAGCAGATACTGTGGAGAACTATATAGTGCAGTCGGTAATGCAGGAAGAAAACAGTGATGATTGACATGAGTCTGGTTGAGCTGCTGTACATGGTGCACGAGAGTCACTTAGTGTTCAGCAGTCTAATGGCAGAGGGGAAGAAGCTGTTCATGTGACGGGAGGTTTTAGTCTGGATGGACCGAAGTCTTCTACCAGAGGGGAGGGGGGCAAACAGTACATGACCAGGGTGTGAGGGATCGGCTATGATCCGGCCAGCACGCCTCCGGGTCCTGGAGATGTACAGATCCTGGAGAGATGGGAGCTTGCAGCCGATCACCTTCTCAGCAGTGCGCACGACGCGCTGCAGCCTTAGTCTGTCCCTGGCAGTGGCTCCTGCGTACCACACGGTTATGGAGGTGGTGAGGATGGACTCGATGATGGCTGTGTAGAACTGCACTAACATCTTGGTGGGTAGCTTGAGCTTCCTCAGCTGCCGCAGGAAGAACATCCTCTGCTGGGCTTTTTTGATGAGTGAGCTGATGGTCAGCTCCCATTTGAGGTCCCTGGTGATGGTAGTGCCTAGGAAGCGGAAGGAATCAGCAGTGGTGATGGGAGAGCCTGAGAGGGTGAGGGGGGGCAGAGGAGTAGTGACTTTCCTGAAGTCTACAATCATCTCCACTGTCTTCAGAGCGTTCAGCTGCAGGTTGTTATTGCTGCACCAGGACGCCAGCTGGGCCACCTCTCTCCTGTAGGCGGACTCGTCGCCGTTGGAGATGAGCCCGATGAGGGTGGTGTCGTCCGCAAACTTGATCAACTTGACAGACTGGTGGCTGGAGGTGCAGGAGTTGGTGTAAAGGGAGAAGAGTAGGGGGGAAAGTACACAGCCCTGGGGTGATCCGGTGCTGATGCTAGTATAGTCTGAGACAGTCTTTCCCAGCCGCACATGCTGCCTCCGGTCCGTCAGGAAGTCGATGATCCACCTGCAGAGGGAGTCAGGCACGTTGAGCAGGGACAGCTTGTCCCGGAGCAGAGCGGGGCGGATGGTGTTGAATGCGGAGCTGAAGTCCACAAACAGGATCCTGGCGTAGGTTCCCGGGGAGTCCAGGTGCTGCAGGATGGAGTGGAGGGCCAGGTTGACTGCATCGTCTACAGACCTGTTGGCTCGGTAGGCAAACTGCAGCGGGTCCAGGAGAGGGGTGGTGATGGACTTGAGGTGGGACAGGACCAGGCGCTCAAAGGACTTCATGACTACAGAGGTGAGCGCTACAGGTCTGTAGTCATTAAGTCCAGTGATCCGTGGCTTCTTGGGGACAGGGATGATGGTGGAGGATTTGAGGCAGGACGGCACGTGGCATAACTTAAGGGAGGTGTTAAAAATGTCTGTGAATACAGGAGCCAGCTGTTTCGCACAGAGTCTCAGGGTGGAGGGAGACACGCCGTCTGGGCCGGGGGCCTTGCGCGGGTTCAGTCTGGAGAACTGTTTGAGCACATCCTGCTCACTGATGATAAGGGGAGGGGGGGAGGTGGGGGGGGGGGTGCCTTAAATGAAGTAGGGAATGTGGAGGCTGTGGAGCTGGAGGGAGGGGGGGAGTTGGACACAGATGACGAGGTGTCAAAACGGGCATAGTGTTGGGACAGTCTCTGACAAAGGGCTTTGTCATCCTGACCTTTAGGAGCCTGAGGCCGATAGTTGGTGATCTGCCTCAGTCCTCTCCACACGGAAGCCGAATCATTAACAGTGAACTGCTGCTGGAGTCTCTCTGAGTACACAGATTTAGCCCTCTTCAGCTCTCTGTTAAACCGGTATTTAACCTCCCTGTAGCAGTCCCTATCTCCACTTTTCAGCGCTGCTTCCTTCTCCTTCCTGATCTGTCTGAGCTTAGCTGTGAACCAGGGTTTGTCATTAGAGTAACTCACCCTGGTGCGTGATGGAAGAATGTTCTCTTCACAAAAGTGGATATATGAGTTCACAGTGTCCGTGTACTCATCCAGATCATGCGTGGCTCCTTTAAGCATGCCCCAACAACAAGCCCGATACCCCATACTCCCGAAGCACCCCCCACAAAAATCCACGAGGGACGCGGTCATATGCCTTCTCCAAGTCCACAAAACACATGTAACCTGGTTGGGCAAACTCCCACGAACCCTCAAGAATTCTCGAGAGGGTAAAGAGCTGGTCCGATGTGCCACGGCCAGGACGAAAACCACATTGCTCCTCCTGAATCCGAGGTTCGACCAACGGCCGGACTCTCCTCTCCAGTACCTTGGCATAGACCTTCCCAGGGAGGCTGAGGAGTGTGATCCCTCTAAAGTTGGAGCACACCCTCCGGTCCCCTTTTTTGAAGAGAGGAACCCCGACCTCCACGCAATGTTGCAGAGGCGTGTCAACCATGACAACCCAACAACATCCAGGGCCTTGAGGTACTCAGGGCGAATCTCGTCCACCCCTGGGGCCCGGCCACCAAGGAGATTTTTAACCACCTTGGCGACCTCAGCCCCTGTGATAGGCGAGTCATCCCCCTCGTCCCCAAACCCTGCTTCCTCTGTGGAAGGCGTATCAGTGGGATTCAGAATCAGAATCAGGTTTATTGCCATTGTTCATGTAGTACACAAACTAGGAATTTGTCTCGGTGCAATGCTGCAACATTAAACATGATAAAATAAAAGAAATAAACTATACATGCAATAAAGTGTAGAATAAGAGTAAGTGATACTGGTCAGCAGTTAAAATATATTAGCGAGCAGCAGATACTGTGGAGAACTATATAGTGCAGTCGGTAATGCAGGAAGAAAACAGTGATGATTGACATGAGTCTGGTTGAGCTGCTGTACATAGTGCACGAGAGTCAATAAGTCACTTAGTGTTCAGCAGTCTGATGGCAGAGGGGAAGAAGCTGTTCATGTGACGGGAGGTTTTAGTCTGGATGGACCGAAGTCTTCTACCTGAGGGGAGGGGGGCAAACAGTACGTGACCAGGGTGTGAGGGATCGGCTATGATCCGGCCAGCACGCCTCCGGGTCCTGGAGATGTACAGATCCTGGAGAGATGGGAGCTTGCAGCCGATCACCTTCTCAGCAATCTCCTCAATCCCTCAGCAGGATTGAGGAGATCCTCAAAGTATTCCTTCCACCGCCCGACGATATCCCCGGTTGAAGCCAACAGTGTCCCATCCGCACCATACACAGTGTGGACGGGGAGCTGCTTTCCCCTCCTGAGCCGCCGAACAGTTTGCCAGAATCTCTTTGAAGCCGACCGAAAGTCTTGTTCCATGGCCTCACCGAACTCCTCCCATACCCGGGTTTTTGTTTCAGCAACCACCCGAGCTGCACTCCGCTTGGCCTGCCGGTACACCTCAGCTGCTTCGGGAGTCCCACAAGCCAACCAAGCTTGATAGGACTCCTTCTTCAGCTTAATGGCCCCCCTCACCACTGGTGTCCACCACTTGGTTCGGGGGTTGCCACCACGAGATGCACCGACCACCTTGCGGCCACAGCTCTGGGCCGCCGCTTCAACAACAGAGGTGGAGAACATGGCCCATTCAGACTCCATGTCTCCAGACTCCCTCGGGATGTGGTTGAAGTTCTTCCGGAGGTAGGAGTTGAAGACCTCCCGGACAGGGGCCTCAGCCAGACGCTCCCAGCACACCCTCACTATACGTTTGGGTCTACCAGGTCTGAATGGCTTCCTCCCCTGCCATCGGATCCAACTCACCACCAGGTGGTGATCAGTCGACAGCTCTGCACCTCTCTTTACTTGGGTGTCCAAGACATACGGTCGCAGGTCTGATGATACGATAACAAAATCGATCATCGACCTGCGACCTAGGGTGTCCTGGTGCCAGGTGCACATATGGACACCCTTATGCTTGAACATGGTGTTCGTTATGGACAGACTGTGGTTAGCACAGAAGTCCAATAACTGAACACCACTCGGGTTCAGATCGGGCAGGCCGTTCCTCCCGATCACCCCCCTCCAGGTTTCACTGTCGTTGCCCACGTGCGCATTGAAGTCCCCCAGTAGGACAATGGAGTCTCCAGGAGGAGCACCCTCCAGCACCCCAGTCACAGACTCCAAAAAGGGTGGGTACTCTGAAACATCATTTGGTGCATAGGCACAAATGATGGTCAGGACCCGTTTCCCAACCCGAAGGCGCAGGGAAGCAACCCTTTCGTCCACCGGGGAAAACTCCAATATAGAGGCAGCAAGGTGGGGTGATACAAGAATACCCACCCCTGCTCGTCGCCTCTCGCCCGGGGCAACTCCAGAAAAGGCCAAGCTCCAGCCCCTCCCCAGGAGACTGGTTCCGGAACCGGAGCTGTGTGTTGAGGTGAGGCCGACTATATCTAGCCGGTATCGCTCAACCTCGTGCACCAGCTCAGGCTCCTTCCCCACCAGAGAGGTGACATTCCACGTACCAAAAGCCAGTTTAGAAAGCTTGGGATCAGTCCGCCAAGGTCTCCGCCTTTGACCGCCACCTAATCCACATAGCACCGGACCCCCATGATCCCTCCTGCAGGTGGTGAACCCACTGGAGGGCGGACCCATGTAACTACTGTAAAAATACAGTAGCAGTACTATCTACTGTAGTAGCATACAGTAGATATAAAAAGTTTGCACACCCCTGTTCAAATGCCAGGTTTTTGTGATGTAAAAAAAATGAGATCAAGATAAATCATTTCAAAACTTTTTCCACCATTAATGTGACCTAAAACTGTACAACCCAATTGAAAAACAAACTGAAATCTTTTAAGGGGAAAAATAAAAACCTTACAATAACCTGTTTGCATAAATATGCATACTTTGTTGCAGCACCTTTGGCTTTTATTACAGCGCTCAGTCTTTCTGGGTAGGAGTCTTATCAGCGTGGCACATCTTGATGTGGCAATATTTGCCCAGTCTTCTTTGCAAAAATGCTCCAAGTCTCTCAGATTGCGAGGGCATCAACTGTGCACACCCCTCTTCAGATAACCCCACAGATGTTTGATCGGATTCAGATCTGGACTGTGCTGTGCCATTCCAAAACCTTTATCTTCGTCTATTGAAGCCATTCTTTTGTTGATTTGGATGTGTGCTTTTGGTCGTTGTCGTGCTGAAAGATGAAGTTCCTCTTCATCTTCATCTTTCTAGCAGAAGCCTGAAGGTTTTGTACCAACACTGACAGGTATTTGGAACTGATGATAATTCCCTCCACCTTGACTAAGGCCCCAGTTCCAGCTAAAGAAAAGCAGCCCCAAAGCATGATGGTACCACCACCATGCTTCACTGGTAGGTATGGTGTTCTTTTGGTGATGAGCAGTGTTGTGTTTGCGCCAAATATACCTTTTGGAATTATGGCCAAAAAGTTCAACCTTGGTTTCAGCGGACCATAACACATTTTCCCATATGCGTTTGGGAGATTTCAAATGTGTTTTTGCAAAATGTAGCTGGGCTTCAATGTTTTTCTTCATAAGATAAGGCTTCTGTCTTGCCACCCTAGACGGGAGATTGTTGTCACATGTACTAAACAGCCAGTACTTGCCAGAAATTCTTGGAACTCCTTCAGTGTTGCCGTCGGCCTCTTGGCAGCCTCCCTGACCAGTTTTCTTGTCATCTTTTCAACAATTTTGGAGGGACATCCAGTTCTTGGTAATGTCACTTTTGTGCCATATTTTTTCCACTTGATGATGACTGTCTTCACTCTTTTCCATGGTATATTTAATGCCTTGGAAATTCTTTTGTACCATTCTCCTGACATTTGAACAATGAGATCCCTCTGATGCTTTGGAAGCTCTCTGTGGACCATGGCTTGTGCTGTAAGATGTGACTACAAAAATGTCAGGAAAAGCTTACTAGAACAGCTGAACTTTATTTGGGGTTAATCAGAGGCACTTTAAATGGTGGCAGGTGTGTGCTGACTCTCATTTAACATGAGTTTGAATGTGATTGGTTAATTCTGAACACAGCCACATCACCAGTTATAAGAGGGTGTGCATATTTATGCAAACAGGTTATTGTAAGTTTTTTTGTTTTTCCCCTTAAAAGATTTTTTTTCAATTGGGTTGTACAGGTTATAGGTCACATTAATGGTGGAAAAAGTTTTGAAATGATTTAGCTTGGTCTCAAGCTCTTTTTTACATCACAAAAACCTGGCATTTGAACAGGTGTGTGAAAACTTTTTATCTCCACTGTATGTTGCTTCAAAACCTGTATGTACCGTTTAGCATTAATGGTGCCTTCACAGATGTGCAAGTTACCCATGCCATGGGCACTAACACACCCCCATACTATCACAGATGCTGACATTTGGAATTTGTGCTAATAATAATAATTTGGATGGCACTTTTCAACACAGAGGACACGGCGTCCATAATTTCCAAAAACTATTTGAAATGTGGACTCCTCAGACCACAGCATACTTTTCCACTTTGTATTAGTCCATCTCGATGAGCTCAGGTCTGGAGTAACCGGTGGTGTTTCTGGATGTTGTTGATATAGCTATAGCTTTGCATAGTAGAGTTTTAACTTGCACTTGTAGCTGTAGCAATGAACTGGGCTAACTGACAGTGGTTTTCTGAAGTATTCTTGAGCCCATGTGGTAATATCCTTTACAGAATGATGTCGGTTTTTAATGCAGTGCTGCCTGAGGGATCGATGGTCACGGGCATTCAGTGTTGGTTTTTGGCTTTGCCACTTATGTGCAAAAATTTCTCCACATTCTCTGAATCTTTTGATCTTATGGACTGTAGATGATGAAATCCCTAAGGGTAGTCTCTCTGAGTGGCGAATGTAGACAAATGTGACGATTTTTGGATTCGTCAACTTTTTTGAGGAATCTTCACAAATATCAGGGTTCGCCTCTGTCATTTGCAACAATTAACAATGTTTAATGACCTTTAACAACCATTTGCAACATTGATGTAAGAGTGTTTGTAAAAGCAGCTGGCGAACATCAACAACTATTAACAAATGTTAGCAACAGCGTTTACAACGGTTAGCAACTATCTACGAGGGGGTGGTGGTGGCTGAAAAGTTTTTCGGCTGACTATGATGCAATGGTCAGATTTGACCAAAAGTGGTTTGTTTTTCAACATTTCAAAATCGGTGTTGCAGCGCTTGGATCCCTGCGGTATAGAAGCTCTCTTCTTGTTTCTCAAAAACATAACTCCTTCTTAGTCAGCCTATGAACTTTTCAGCCCCTCCTCGTACAACTCTTCTGCCACTGTTTGAGAACATTTGAGACCTTTGGCAACTCAGGTTAAAATACCAGGTGAATGTCGGGTGAATCTTGTATCCAACCCGATAAAACAGGGTGCAGAAACCCTCCCCAGCCTTTATTTTCTTCTGACCACTGTGGAAGACCAATGAATAACAAAATATATGAACAAAAAACATGATATAACTCCGCCTGGATTGACTGGGTGTTTACTGTGGCAACACAGGCCAAAACCTATGGTGCACAGCTGGGGCAAAAGCTTTCCACCTCATCCCTGCTCACATGACATCCACACTGCAAAACGAAAAGATAAATTACACACACTTGGGCTAAATATAGACTACACTGTATTTTTACCTCCGCCAAGGAGGTTATGTTTTCATCAGTGTTGGTTTGTCTGTCTGTCTGTTTGTTTGTTAGCAAGATAACTCAAAAAGTTATGGACGGATTTTCATGAAATTTTCAGATTGTCAGAAATGGGGTATCCTACAGATGATTACATTTTGGTGGTGATCCGGATCACCGTCTGGATCCAGGAATTTTTTAAAGGATTCTTTTTTTTAAAATTATTTATCATTGCGAGATAGGGTCATTTTCAATATTTTTTCAATATTTTTTTTTTGTGCATGTAACTCTGCCAAAAAATCATCAGAATGTAGAGAATGTGGAAGGACGAGGCTGAGTTTATTTCACAAGTCAGGTTTATTCACATTCTCCAACATCATCCAAAAAACAAAGCGAGAGAGAATCCCCCAACATCTGTCCCCTTTATACCAGGACATCAAAACACACAGTCACATGGCACTAAATCCCCAGTAACAATGTAACTTCCTCCCGATCGTAACACCCCCCACCTTCAGTCTCTGGCCGCTGGGCGAAATCCCCCCAGGCTGTCTCCTTGCATGCCAAAGACTAAACTTTCATATCCTCGTGTTATCTCCAGAGCGGCTCAGTCCTTTGTTCCGTCTCAGATGTGAAGCCTAAGGTGGTATACGTATGAATCATACAATGATTTACGTATGTGCATATGTGAGTCCCACATGACCCCCCCCCCCCCAAACGTCTAAGATGGAACAACGTAATAACAGTCTGCAAGTCATGGTAAAATTATTACACATCAGTCCACGTGTCGCTTGGGTCTCAGTCTCCCCCCATACCTGCTGTAAGCGGGCTTTACCACTTTCGCGGTGCCCTCCTGCTGGGGAGCCACTGTCTGAGGATGAGAACTGTTAGTCAATACCTGTGGGTGTTCTGGTTAATGCTTCTTAGGGGGTCTGCCGCGCCGAGGAGCCGTAGCCAACAGCACATCCTCGTCGGCCAACACAAAGGCGGGTTTGAGTCTGTTTATGCCAATCTTTTCTTTCCTGCCCCCCAAATCTAGCAAAAAATGCTTATCCTGTTTCCAGCACTCTAAATGGTCCATCATAAGGCGGTTGCAACGGCGGGCGATGCGCATCGTGTCTGACAAAAACAAACTCCGCATTTTTTTAGAGCCTTAGGCACAAAAACGTGCGGAAAACTGTGGTGAACGAGGCCTGGCAGCATGCCCGCTTCCGTGCCACCCTGCAACCGCTGAGCCGGGAAACATTCTGGCACAGGATTATCTGGGAGAAATTCCCCGGGTAGCCGGAGTGGCTGCGCAAAAACTAACTGAGCTGGGGAGGCTTCTAAGTCCTCTTTGGGTGCAGCACGCAATCCCAATAAAACCCATGGTAGCCTGTCCACCCAATTTGCATCCGTAAGCGACGCTCTGAGGGCCGCCTTCAATGACCTATGGAAACGTTCGCATAACCCATTAGCCTGCGGGTTGTACGCGGTAGTACGGTGGATCGTTACCCCCAGGCTGCGGGCCATCGCTGACCAAAGCTCGGAAACAAATTGAGGACCTCTGTCGGACATAATGTCCGACGGAACTCCAAAGCGCGCTACCCATGCCGTTAAAAACGCGCGCGCCACCTCCTCGGCTGTGGTTGATGACAGTGGGACCACTTCAGGCCAGTGCGTGGTGTGGTCTACCATTGTCAGAAGGTGTGTGCACCCCTGCGACGGTGGGAGGGGGCCTACGAGGTCCACGTGAACGTGGTCGAACCTCTTAGCCGGGATGTGAAACGGCTCCAAGGGAGCTCTCGTGTGTTTGTGTACCTTGGCTCATTGACAAGCCAAGCAGGCTGCCGCCCACTTTCTAACTTGCTTGCGCAGGCTCGGCCATACAAATTTCTCTCCTACCATTTTGACCGATGCGCGCACCCCCGGGTGCGCCAGAGAATGAATCAAGTCAAAAACGCGGTGGCGCCACACGGTCGGCACCACCGGGCGCGGTCATCCCGTGGAGACATCGCAGATTAGGGGGGGCATACCATCTTGCAGCACCCTGTTCTCCAGCCTTAACCCTGTTGGTCCAGACTGGAGCGCGCGCACGTCCGCATCGCTAACTTGATCCGCGGCCATGGCCGCGTAATCTATCCCTACGCGGATTGGGGCCGCGCGGACTTCCGTGCCGCTAGCCTGCTCCACGGCCATGGCTGCATAATCTATCCCTACGCGGACTGGAGTCACTACGGCGCACGAGAGGCAGTCTGCCACAACATTTAGTTTACCCGCTACATGCTGAATATCTGTAGTAAACTCTGAGATTACAGCCAGCTGCCTCTGCTGCCGGCCTGACCACGGTTCTGAAACCTTGGCCATCGCGAAAGTCAGCGGCTTGTGGTCGACGAACGCGGTGAAACAGCGTCCCTCCAACCAGAACTGGAAGTGGCGAATGGCCAAGTGGAGAGCTAACAACTTCCTGTCGAATGCGCTGTATTTTCGCTCGCTATCGCGCAAGGTCCTGCTGAAAAAGGCAAGCGGCTGCCAAGCCCCGGCTACATGGTGCTCCACGACCGCCCCTATGGCCACATCTGACGCGTCAGTAGTGAGCGCTATGCGGGCTATTGGGTCTGGATGTGCCAACAACACAGCGTTTGCCAGGGCTGTTTTGACCTCCGAGAATGCTCGCTCTCGCTCCGGAGACCATTCGATTTTATTCGTGGGTTTTTGTTTTTTTAGCGCGGCATACAATGGTTGCATGAGCTGCGCTGCGCGGGGGAGGAAACGGTTGTAAAAATTCACCATTCCCAAAAACTCCTGTAACGCTTTAACCGTTTGTGGCTGGGGAAAATTTGTTACTGCGCGCACTTTGTCAGGCAGAGGAACCGCTCCTTCTGGAGAGACGCGGTGCCCCAAAAAATCGATCTGCGTCACCCCGAACTGACACTTCGCTGGGTTGATTATTAACCTGTGCTCTCCCAACCTCCGGAAAACTGCCGTGAGGTGATTTTCATGTTCGTCTTCGGACGCGCTGGCTACCAATATGTCGTCCAGGTAGACGAACATGAAGGGGAGATCGCGCAACACTGCGTCCATCATGCGTTGGAATGTCTGCGCCGCGCCTTTAAGCCCAAACGTTATGCGCAAAAACTCGAAAAGGCCAAACGGAGTTATTACCGCTGTTTTGGGTATGTCCTCAGCACGCACTGGGACTTGGTGGTACCCGCGGACTAAGTCTATCTTAGAAAAAACGCGTGCCCCCGCCAAATGGACGGAAAAATCTTTGATATGCGGGATTGGGTAGCGGTTGTGCGCTGTAGCGTTATTCAACCTGCGGAAATCCCCGCAAGGTCGCCACGAGCCGTCAGCTTTAGGGACCATGTGCAGCGGGGAAGCCCATGGGCTTTTCGAACGCCTGATGATGCCCAACTTTTCCAGGTTGGCGAACTCCTCACGCGCTATGGTCAGTTTAGCTGCATCCAAGCGCCGAGCTTTTGCAAAAATGGGCGGTCCGGTGGTAGTAATAAAATGCTCCGCCCCGTGTTTGGCGACTGCTGCTGAAAATGTGGGAACCGTGAGTGCTGGGAACTGAGTGAGCAGTGTGTGGAACTTACCGCTTGCCGTTGCGACGTTGGCTTATGCTGTGGGCGGGGTCACTCGGGCTGCACAGGGAATAGAATAAAAAGAGAGTGCATTAACCAGGCGCCTATTAGCAAGATCAACCAACAAACCATGTGAGCACAGAAAATCAGCCCCTAACATATTGAAGCTCACTTCAGCTACAACAAAAGTCCACTCAATGTACGGCCATGTAGGGACAGAAGCAGAGTCCTCTCACCGAAGGTCTTAATCCTCGAGCCGTTCGCTGCTGATGCTCTGTGACTTCCGGGGCCCGCCAGCCGGTCAGCATAGGTAGGCGTGATGAAACTCACTTGGGAGCCTGTGTCCACGAGGAATTCCTTCCCCGAACGTGCATCCGTCAAGTAGAGCAGCTTGTTCTCTTCCCTGAGGGCCGCGACTGCTACCGACCCCCGGCTTTGGCGTTTCCCGAGCTCTTGAACTGGCACGGTGGTATACACTTGCGCGCCCTCTCTGCGAAGCGGCGATGGTAGAAACAGAGGTCGTCTCGTCCGCGATCCCTGGCCCTCGCCGCCGCCGTTGTCGGTGGGTCTGCTACCGCCGCCTCTGGCCCCCTGCTATCTCCGGCCGTCGCGCCGAGTTCCATCGCTGCTGCGGTGGCCGCGCGCTGTCTGCTGGCGTTGAGAATCCGCTGTGCCTCCTGGGCCAGCGCGCGGAAGTCCCGCTGGGCCAACAACGGTGAACCGGCCAGGGTCGCTCTCGTGGCCGACGGTAGGGTTCTCAAGAAAATGTGGGTGAAAAGGAAGTCGTCGTCGTCTGAGCCCCTCAGCCTCAGTATGTCCTCCATCAGGTCGACGGGCGTGCTATCTCCCAAGTCGTTCAGAGCCAGGAGCCTCTCAGCTCTCTCCTGGACTGAGGGAGTGAAACGCCGGATGAGTGCAGCCTTCAACCCGCCGTATTTATCGTCGGCCGGTGGGCGCTCCAACAGGCTCTGCTTATGTCGAGCCGTGCGGTTGTCGAGCTTGGCAATGACGTGGTAGAATTTCGTGTCATCTGCCGTTATCCCCCGGAGGGCGAACTGTGCTTCGGCCAAGTGGAACCAGGAGCACGGGTTATCTTGCCAGAAGTCTGGTAGCTTGACTGTGGCTGCGTTCGCCTGGCTGGATCCTGATGAGCCCAGCTCGGGGGAATCTCCTACGCTCATGATACATCTTAGGGTCACCAGTGTAGAGAATGTGGAAGGACGAGGCTGAGTTTATTTCACAAGTCAGGTTTATTCACATTCTCCAACATCATCCAAAAAACAGAAAGTGAGAGAGAATCCCCCAACATCTGTCCCCTTTATACCAGGACATCAAAACACACAGTCACATGGCACTTAATCCCCAGTAACAATGTAACTTCCTTCCCGATCTTAACACCCCCCACCTTCAGTCTCTGGCCACTGGGCGAAATCCCCCCAGGCTGTCTCCTTGCATGCCTAAGACTAAACTTTCACATCCTCGTGTTATCTCCAGAGCGGCTCAGTCCTTTGTTCCGTCTCAGATGTGAAGCCGAAGGTGGTATACGTATGAATCATACAATGATATACATATGTGCATATGTGAGTCCCCCAAGAACACTTGGACAAAAAAAAAAAAAAAAAAAATGCAGGACAACATGCCTTTAGGGGAACTGTGGCGCTTGGCGGAGGTCTGCGCGCTCCGAGTGCTTTTCTAGTTTTATAACTCGGCATAAAAATATAGGGAGCCCTACCTTCATTTGGAGACGGTGTGTGAGCGCTCATTCGGAGAGCTACTGTTTCTTTTGATTCTGTTTGATTCGTGACATTCACCTGTTTCCAGTTAACCTGTTCACCCGTGGAATGTTCCAAAAAGGTTTTTAAATAAGCATTCTTCAACTTGCCCAGTCTTTTCTTGCCCCTTTCCCAGCTTTTTTGGAACGTGTTGCAGGGATCAAATTCAAAATGAATAAATATGTGCAATCAGTTTGAACATTAAGTAGCTTGTCTTTGTGGTGTGTTCTATTGAATATAGGTTGAAAAGGATTTGTA
The DNA here is from genome assembly GCA_020510985.1 of Pholidichthys leucotaenia. Classification (NCBI taxonomy): domain Eukaryota; kingdom Metazoa; phylum Chordata; class Actinopteri; order Cichliformes; family Pholidichthyidae; genus Pholidichthys; species Pholidichthys leucotaenia. Next base: position 133,926,031 of record CM035843.1, read on the forward strand.
AATCATTGTATTCTGTTTTTATTTACATTTTACACAATGTCCAAACTTCAATGGAAATGGGGTTTGTAAATAAGTAACCCTTTTCTACAAAATTGGTGACCGTTTCCCTCATAACGTTGCAATATATGCAATGTATGGGCTGCACGGTGGTGCAGTGGTTTAGCACTGTGGCAGCACAGTTTACCCTCGGCCGGGGGATCGCAGGGATCGTGAGATCGTGGGTTCGATCCCAGCCCCCATCCAACAGTGAGCTGTGTGGAGTTTGCATGTTCTCCCCGTGTTGCGCGGGTTTACTCCGGGATTTCTCCGGTTTCCTCCCGCATGCCAAAAACATGTAGGTTTAGGGCGCTCGCGCACGCAGCGACCGGCAGCCGGTGGCTTGTCACCAGACTGCAAACCAAATCTACCTACGGGTACAAATAAGTAACCAAAAAAAAAAAAAATACATATTTCTCAAATTTACAAACTTTTTATTAGAATTTTTCCCCTCCATTTTATTTTCCTTGTAAATGTAACTTTTTTCTTTTAAATTTGCGTTTTTTCCAGTTGCCCCAGTGGTCACCAAACTCATTCGCAATGATCCTCATGTGGGTCTGAATCCAGGCTGTACTCAATGTGAAAAGTCAGGAGACCCAAACACTTAGGATTTTATGAAAATTGTTACTCAGTTTTTCCAACTGCCCCAATGGTCACCAGACTCGCAATGATCCTCAGGTGGGTTTGCATCTAGGCTGTGCTCAAGGTCAATGGCCAGGAGATCTGAGTGTGCTTGGGGTGATTTCATCAGGCTGGAATGAACATCTCCATTATTGATGGTCTGGTTTCTAGTAAGTGTGTGTTTTTTTTTTTTTTTTTTTTTTTAATTTAAGTTTTTGTAAAGGGTATACAGGTCATTACAGCATTGCATTGTTTACATTTTCATCACATATTCCCTTATTTTTTGCTATTTGACAACATTGGTAGGATAGTTATTACAACAACCCCCCCCTTTTTTTTTTTAAGTGAAAGAAAAAGTGAAGTTAAGGAGAATTAAATAAAAAACGAATAAACAAACAAGCAGAACAGCAAAAAACAAACAAACAGAAAATTAAGTAATTAAAAGTAAAAGAGCAACTGAGTAGCGTTGGAACAAAGAGCGGGACCATTATTGAAATGGTATTTGTCAAAGATTAGTTCTAATGGAAGACACATATGCGATCCAGGGTTGCCAAAAGTTCATGAACCCATCCATGTCCTGTCTCAGTGCGAATGTCAACTTTTCCATCGAGTAAATGTCTTGAATCACGTTAATCCAATCTTCAGGTGTAGGACAGTCCTTCAGCATCCATTTTTTAGTTAGGGCTTTTTTACTTGCCAATATTAAAACATTGAATAAGTATTTATCTCCTCGTCTTTCCAGTGAGTCTGGTAATAAACCCAAATACAAAGTTACAAAAGAAAAGGGAACTGTTATTTTGAATATTTTCCCCAATATTGTCTGTATGTTGGACCAATATTGGTGGATAACTGGGCATGACCAAAACACATGAAAATGATTTGCAGTCTTTTCACCACACAAGCGCCAACAGTTCAATCCCTTATGGGTAAATTTGTTTTGTGCAGGTGTTCTGAAAAATCTTACCAAGTTTTTCCATCCAAATTCTCTCCACTGCAGGGATGAGGTACTTTTCCATTGCTGTTTATTTAGCTTTTCCCATATTTCCAATTGTAAAGTGAAATTCCCCTCTTTTTCCCATCTCTCTTTTATATACGATGTGTTGTCTCCTTTTAAGTCTTGAAGACCTGGGTATATTTTAGAAATATATCTGATCCCTGGGATCCCTTTATATGCCATTAAGAAGACCTTCAGAACACCTGACTGGGCCCTTTCCAAATCCTCCTTTTTAAGTATATTGTTTATGTGGTGTCTAAGCTGAAAGAACCTGTACAGATCTTGATTTATTAGACCTTGTTTTTTCAAATCTTCAAAACTTCTTAAAGTTTGCCCCTTAAAAAAATCGTAATATTTTATCAGCCCTTTCTCTTTCCACTCTTTAAATCTAGTGTCTGTTTTATTGGGGGTAAAGTCTTGATCATAGGCAATCCATTGCAGAAGTCGATAGGGCTCTTTAGCTTGATTCTCTCTGACTATCTTAAACCAAATTTTTAGCGGGGTCTCTATCCACGGGTTAGTGTTATTCAGGAGTTTAGTTAAGGCATTGTTCCCTATTATCGCCTGTAGGGGGATGTCACTTGTTATTTGGCATTCCATCTCCTTCCATTGTGCAGTGTAGACTGGGTTACATATCTCTACTAAAGTTTTAATTTGTGCAGCTATAAAATAGTCCCTGATATTTGGCAGTGCGAGCCCACCTTTGTCTTTGTTTAGCTGTAGGGTTCTATATCTGATTCTAGGTCTCTTACCCTGCCATATGAATCTTGAGATCCTTCTGTCCAGTTCCTGCCATGTTTTTTTGGGAGGTTCTACCGGTATTGTTTGGAAAAGGTATAGAAGACGTGGAAGTATATTCATTTTGACTGCTTCAATTCTTTGTGCGGTACCTAAGAATGGTATCATATTCCATCTTGCTAGGTCAGATTTTATTTTTGTCACCAGTGGATCATAGTTTAGTGTTATAATTTTGTCGAGTTGTTTCGGAATATTGACCCCCAGATATTTCATAGAGTCCAACTCCCAGTTAGTTTTGAGTTCATTTAGTGAAAAATGATTTGGGTCATAGTTGAATGTTAAAACTTGGGTTTTATGCATGTTTAATTTGTACCCTGATAAATCTCCATAGTCTGAAAAAACTGAGATTAGTTCTGGTAGAGAAGTGTCTGGCTGCCCTAGGTATATTAAAATGTCATCAGCAAAGAGTGCTATTTTATGTTCCTTCTGACCAAGTGTAATACCTTGAATTTCTTGATTTTGTCTTATCCATTGGCTCAGAGGTTCTATGAAGATTGCAAAGAGCAGTGGAGACAGGGGGCAGCCTTGACGATATCCTCTTTCCAGCTCAAAAGATGATGATAAATTACCATTAATCCTTATTTTAGGTGTTGGTTTTTTATATAATGCCTGTATAGTTCTAAGGAAGTTGTTATGAAAATTGAAACTGGATAAGATTTTATAGAGGAAAGACCAGTCAACCGAATCGAATGCTTTTTCAGCGTCTAATCCCAATATGACTGCATTTAAGTTATATTTTTTTATATGATGAATTATGTGTAAAGTGCGTCGAATGTTGTCGTGTCTGTCTTTGTCTTATAAAACCTGTTTGGTCTAAGTGAATTAAGTCTGTCAGTATGTTTTCTAACCTTTTGGCAAGGATAGTGGTAAATAGCTTATAGTCCTGATTTAATACACTGATTGGTCTGTAGTTGGAGCAATCTAGTTTATCCTTTTCAGGTTTAGGTATGACTGCAATGACCCCTTCTCTCCAGGAGGGGGGGATTTCCCCTGTGTGGAGGACATAGTTAAATGTTTTCAGGAGGAGAGGAGATAGTTGCTGTTTAAAGGTTTTGTACCATTCTGCTGTATAGCCATCTGCTCCTGGGGATTTGTTAGCTTTAAGTTTCATAATTGCTTTTTCCAATTCTTTAGGTTGTATTTCTGACAGTAGGGTTTTATTTTGTGATTCCGTAAGTTGGGGAAGGTTTAATGTGTTTAGGAATGTCTCGGATGCGTTTTTATGATTTTTGTGGGAGTATAAGTTCTTGTAGTAATTCTCGAAGCTTTTAAGAATATCCTGAATTCTGAATTTTATTTCCTTTGATACTGGGTCTCTTATTTTGTAGATTGCTCTTTCCGTTTGTTGTTTCCTCAATTTATAGGCTAGTAATTTTGCCGATTTACTGCCTGTTTCATAGTGTTTTTGTTTCAGAAATGTAAGTTTCTTCTGGATTTCTATTGTGTAGATCTCATTTATTTGATTTTTAATTTCTTTGATCTTGAGCGAGCCATTAGAATGAGTGTTATCTTTGTGTTCTTTTTCTAGGTTCTTGAGCTCTGACTCTAGTGTGGTTAGTTTTTCTTGTCTCAGTTTCTTTTGGGTTGCCAGTTTTGCAATAATTTTTCCCCTTATTACAGCTTTGCACGCATCCCACAGTATTAAAGGGGATACTTCTCCATTATCGTTTTCTTCCAAATATCTGAGAATATCTGATTCCAATTCATCTTTCAGTGGCCCTTTGAGGACACTTGAATTCAACCTCCAGGAAAATGTATTATTTGTGTATTTTTGGATGTTTAAATCCATATAGATCGGACTGTGGTCGGAGAGATCCATCAGTCCTATTTTACATGTTTTTACTCTTCCAATGTCTCTACTAAACATAAAAAAGTAATCAATCCTTGAGTAAGATGAATGTGGTGTTGAATAAAAAGTATAATCTTTTACATTGGGGTTGAATTCCCTCCATACGTCACAGATTCCCATTTCTTTTAGTAGCATCCGAGTATTCCTATTTTGGGTGTTATTTTGATGTGAAGAATTACCTGTTGCATCCCAGTATGGATTCAGTCTTAGATTGAAGTCTCCACCACATATCACTAAACCTTGGGCTTTAGTTATCATTAGGTCAAATACATTTTTATAAAATTTCCATTTAGCCCCTGGTGGTGCATATATATTCAGCAGGGTGATATCTTCTCCCTCTAGCCGCCCAGTTACCAAACTGTACCTCCCTTCTTTATCTTTGTGTTCTGATTTTTTTTCAAATGTAATTTTGGTTGATATCAATGTCGCTACTCCCCTCCTCCTCCCTGATTTATATGAAGATGAAGAGATCATTTTAAACCCTTGTCTACTGAGTTTAGTGTGTTCCATGTCTGTTAGGTGGGTTTCTTGTAAAAATACTATTTCTGCTTTGTCTTTTTTCATTTTGCGTAGAATCTTGGATCTTTTAACTGGATTCAGGATCCCTTTCACATTATATGAGGCTATTTTGGTTACACCCTGTTTCTCCATTGTATTTTCTTATTTAGTATAACAGTGTGGTGGCCCTCTTTTTTGCTACTCAGAAACTGAAAGATCATTAAAAACATAAAAAAACATTAAGTACATAATGAACGAAACTTTAAAACAAAAAACTCAAAAAAACTTCCTGAGCTGGGGTCTCTTTAAAGACCCTGTAAGAGCCCTGATGGAGTATGGGCTCTGAGGGAAATTCCTCAAACTCTGTTATGTGCTGAGGGCCCTCTCTTACTCCTGTAAGTTGTCCCATGTTTTTAACGTGAATTTCAGATCCCAATCCGAATTTGTAATGATTTTTTTTTTTTTTTTTTTTTTTTATGCCTATACTCTATGAGCTTGTGTGCACCCTCCCACCCCCATCACAGCAAACATTCACTCTAATACAGTATTTGTTAGTGTGGGGAGAACATGTGGGTCATTGTTACATTTCTATTTTAACATGATTTTTTTTTTTTCCCCTTTAAATTAAGAAGACATTTGTTTCTAATGCTAAAACTGCTCCATGAAAGGTTTTACCACATGCTGATTCTGCATCTTCTTTAATGTTTGTTACCTTGTAGGAGGGGGGATGGAAGTGCAGAGTGACTGTAGAGAGAAAGAGAAAAAAAAAAAAACCCAAAAAGGTTGCTATTCCTTTCTGGAACTGGAAAGCTTATCTTTGTAGCTCTGGGGCTGGGTGTTCCCGCTGCTGGCCCGTGGATTTTGAAGGTCTCTGAGTGGACCACGTTTGAGCTCTGATTTTCACGCTCACATCCGCTGCGGGTTTAAACACCGTTACCGGGAGTCCTCTTCTTGCCATGTCAGATGTTGCTTCTTCCGCTGAATTGTAGAGACATGACTCTTCCCCGTAAAAGACCCTTAGCTTCGCCGGAAATGGCGTCTGAAAGCGTAGATTCTTTTCCCGTAAAACCTTTTTGGCGTCGTTATATTCCCGTCGCTTTTTAAGAACTTCAGGGGCGTAATCGTGTTCCACGAAGACTTTTCTTTCTTGATGCATAAATCCTTTCTTCTGCCAAGCCCGTCTTACAACTTCTTGTTTTATTTTGAAGTCGGAGAATCTTACCAACACTGAACGTGGGGGCGCTTCCGGGGCTGGCTTTGCGGCTAATGTGCGATGTGCCTTTTCTATCTTCAAATCGGTGGATTGTGGAATATCCAACTTCTCTCTCAATAAGGATTCCACGCATTCTGCCACTGTGTTGAAACCATCTTCAGCTCCTTCTTTCAGACCGTGAATTCTGATGTTGTCCCGTCTCTGTTTTCCTTCTTGGTCGGCTAGCTTAGCCTCCAGCCTTGATTGTTTTCTGTGTAAATCCAGCACAGAATCTTCAAGCACTTTTATTCTGTCTTCAGCTTCCAAGATTCGGTTTTCGGCCTGGTCCAGTCTGCTGTTCGCCTTTTTTAGATCCTCTCTGAATTCAAGAAATTCGGCCCGAAATCGTCGTAATTCGTCAAATAGCGATTTCAAGCTAATCCTTTTGTTAGCTAGGCCCAGGCACTCGTCTTCTGAACGGAGGTCCTCCGGTTCAGATTCTGCGGCTGCTGTGCGTCCTGATCTGGGGAATGTCAGTTTCCTCTGCTTTTGGTTAGGCATGGTGTTATTGTCTTTTGAATTTTAATCTTCCAAAAATCCGTTAGGTCTGATTTTGAGGAGGTTTTCCTTGGATTGAGTCTGGGAGTTTCACCGTTAGGTTGCTATCACCATGGCGTCCAGACCGGAAGTCTTTTTTTTTTAAGGACAGTTTGTGGGTGCTTTTTCCTCTTAAATTTGTTTGTGATAATCACCCCCCCCCCCCCACCCCGTAAGCTGGAAATGAGGGAAGTGGGTGCATAGGCATTTATCAAATTAGCTTTCTATTAAGTTTTGGTCAATTGACTAATTGTTGCACTAGTAACAACCATTTCTGATTTTCTGTTCGCTTGAAGGTGCCATACTAAAATCCAGAGCTGGAGTGGGACCTATTATTCAAACTACATTTCTATACCAATAAAATTTCCATTCAGTTTCCCCCACACATCCTTTCTAGCTGTTGGGTGGCTTTCTCTAACTTGGTGAATAGTCCACGGTTCATCTTTCTGTCACAACCCATTTCACCAAAGGGCTTCACTTTGGATTCTGCCAGTGAGGGAAAATAGGAGGAGAACATGGAGGGGAGGGAGAGTGGGAGGGATCAGATAAATGGGGAGGAAGAACGGGGGCATTGAGTTCAGTCGACTCTGGATGTATGTGGTACACAGCAGTGAGCTCGATGCTATGCCGATTCATACAGGAGAGGGCTTCCTGCTCATATTCACTTACTGTTGTCATAGCGACACAACAAATGGCTTCAAATGGAAACCAATGTTTTTGTTGTTTCAATATGCTGTTTATTTCAGCACTGTTTAAAGAGGAGTAGAAAGCCTTTTAAGTACAGGCATGTAGCCAGGAATCAAAAAAATCTGCTGAGGCAACTAATGAGTTTTTTTTTGTTTTGTTTTTTTGTCTTCTTCTGAAACATGAAAGTGTTTATCTCTGAGTAAACTATTTCCTTAGTCTGTACAACAGGCTTTCCCAATTAGTTTCTCCAGTGGGCCAAATCAGGTCAGACATGCTAACCTATGGCCAAAACGAGCTAATGCTAGTCAGGGTATGGTTTCTTCCCGACTAGCATTTGCTTAACTGTCAGATTGCAGCTGGGCTTTATTGCGATGTTCTCTATATTCTGTTCATGAATAAATGCCTCCAAGCAGTGGAGGCATTTATGGTGGTTTTAACCCACTGGTAAAAGGAACAGTAATGAGGAGTCGCTTAGCTAACAGGTGTGGTTAGGCGTCATATGCAGGGAAATGCAAGAGTGACTGAATCGCTGAGGATTCACTTCACCATCCACTACAGTACTAACTAATTTATGTTCATTATGTACCTGGCAAGTTAAGATGACCGAAATTCATGAAGAGAATGACTTAAATCCCTCAACAGCTTTCAGACAAACTAAATGTGCCAATATTTAAATTTCAAAATAAGGGAGGTTTTTCCTGCTGTCTGGTTGGTGAGGAGAATTCTAAAAAGCTATAAATATATAGAAATATAACAGAAATAATGGAATCTTTGGTAATTTAAGTTAATTTATTTCATGAAAATATAATTTTATTAATATTTTTTCTTTGAAATAAGAGTTAAGTTATTGTTCCGTTCTGGCTCTGCAAAATTATGGTCAAAAGTGTAAATTGCATAAGGGAAAAAGTCAATTTTACCACAATCTGTTTCAAATTTATGTGAAACCCCCCCCCCCCCCCCAGTAAATTAGCTCTAAAATAATCCACAAGTTTATAATAAAGTCTCAAATATACAAGAAAAGTCATAATTTTACAAGAGAAAATTACAAATGAGGAAAATGGTTGCAAATTTAGATAAATTTACAGAGAAAAGTAGAAAACTATAAGAAAATTGTTAAAAAAAAAAATTTGGGAGAAAAACCTCAAACCTTCAAGATTGAAGTCGACCATTCTGTGTTGAGTTTGCATGTTCTCCCTGTGTCTGCGTGGGTTTACCCCGGGTGCTCTGGTTTCCTCCCACAGGCCAAAACCATGCACGTTAGGTTAATTGGAGACTGAAATGGCCCTAGGTGTGAATGTGTGTGTGAATGGTGAAGGGATTTGTGCCGCACTGTGGCTGCATCATCCATCCAGGTGAATGCCCTGTAATTTCCCTCTGGGATTAATAAAGTATACTAAATACAAAAAATACTCAAGTTTTTAAGTGGGTGCTCTTTGTACTAGGGATGCAGGTTATCAATTAAGTAATTGATCCACTTTATTGATCGATTAATGATTAATTGATAACCAGCATTTTTCCTGAGAATTTGAATTTCCCTTGGTACGTTATGGTCTGTAACATAAAAAGCCAATTATTGTTTGATATACTGAATAAAAAAAAAAAGCAAATCATATTCCTTGAGGATTTGATTTATGGAACAGAAGAGAGAAATGTTGGTTATCCAGCCACAGGGGGTGCACAAGTCAGTATACTCCCTGTGCTGGTCCCAAGCCTGGATAAAATGGGCAGGGTTGTCTCAGGAAGGGCATCCGGCATAAAAACCCTTGCCAAATCAACATGCGGATCATTGCAATATAAGGTGATGATGCGACCCCGAAAGAGAGCAGGCAAAAGACAAAAAAAGTAATCTAATCTGTTTCATGTTAAACATTAACAACAAAATAAACTCAGAAAAATAAATATTAAGGCTACTGTAACATAAAAGTGTGTGCACTGGCTAATCTTAAACTTCAGCAACTTAAATTCTGAATGAAAAAATATTTAGACTTAGTCCACATAATATTAAAAACTACATAAAATCGGACATGCTCTCTGTAAGAACAACTGCTGATTTTACACACGTGGACAAAATTGTTGGTACCCCTCTGTTAATGAAAGAAAATCCCACAGTGGTCACAGAAATAACTTGAATCTGACAAAAGTGGTAATGAATAAAAACTCTATGAAAATTAACCAGTGAAAATCAGACAATGCTTTTGAATTGTGGTTCAACAGAATTATTTTAAAAAACAAACTCATGAAACCAGCCTGGACAAAACTGACGGTACCCTTAACTTAATATTTTGTTGCACAACCTTTTGAGGCAATCACTGCAATCAAACGATTTCTGTAACTCAATGAGACTTCTGCACCTCTCAGCAGGTATTTTGGCCCACTCCTCATGAGCAAACTGCTCCAGTTGTCTCAGGTTTGAAGGGTGCCTTCTCCAGACGGCATGTTTCAGCTCCTTCCACAGATGTTCAATAGGATTTAGATCAGGGCTCATAGAAGGCCACTTTAGAATAGTCCAATGTTTGGCTCTTAGCCATTCTTGGGTGTTTTTAGCTGTGTGTTTTGGGTCATTATCCTGTTGCAAGACCCATGACCTGCGACTGAGACCAAGCTGTCTGACACTGGGCAGCACATTTCTCTCTAGAATACCTCAATAGTCTTGAGATTTCATTGTACCCTGCACAGATTCAAGACACCCTGTGCCAGATGCAGCAAAGCAGCCTCAGAACATAACAGAACCTCCTCCATGTTTCACAGTAGGGACAGTGTTCTTTTCTTAGTATGCTTCATTTTTGTGTCTGTGAACACAGAGCTGATGTGCCTTGCCAAAAAGTTCCAGTTTTGTCTCGTCTGTCCATAGGACATTCTCCCAGAAGCTTTGTGGCTTGTCAACATGCAGTTTGGCATATTCCAGTCTGGCTTTTTTATCATTTGTTTTCAACAGTGGTGTCAGTGTAAGTTCTTTAGGTGGTAACTTGGCGAACTGGTTGAGCTGTTGTATTTCAATGTAGTACCACATAAAGTGTGCATTTTGCTTCGTTGTTGGCGTTTACCAGTTTAAAAGGATCCCATACAGCACTCCATTTAGACTGCTTAATTTTCTTGAGTGAAGTACATCAGGTGTGGTAGAGAATAGGCTATAGCGCCCTCGCCAGGACTGGTGACACCACTACATTTAATGAAAATAAACTGTTGAAAAGAACGGCACCACTTTCAATTAATTGATAACTAATTTAATTTAGTCGACTAAATTCTTATCGACAATTAATCAAAAGTCAGTTAATCATTAAAATCCCTACTTTGTACCATTAACTCAGGGGTGGGCAATCATGTGCCATGGAGGGCCATTTCACTGCAGGTTTTCTGTTCCACCCAGTTTCTTCAGCAGGTGTTTGCGCTCATCAGCTTCAAGGATTGCTAATCATTGAAAACACCTGCTGAAGAGACTGGGTGGAACAGAAAACCTGCAGTGGAATGGCTTTCACTGCACACCCCTGCCTTAACTCAACTAGAAATTTTTGGTTGTCTACTTTTAATTAATTTCATAAGATAACACTGCTTTTACATGAGTAGAATTTCTGGCTACTCTGCCCACCTCTGATCATATAATTTAAGTATGCATGAGTAAATTACTATTATTGAATGCTTTTCCCCCTTTCTCTTTCCTACTCTTTCTCAATGGGGGAAAAAAGAAACACTAGAGTAAAAATACAAAAAACCCCACACATTTTTGTCATTATGTAAACCATGACAAAAAAAAAAAATCCTGCAGGACAAAACGTGACACTTGGTATTTTCTAACCTGTTTGTATACCATCATAAATGGAGAGAGAGCCTGAATTAGACAGGGCTCAGAGAGGGAGAGATGAGACAGAAGAGAAGAGCAAAGGAGGGGAAAGTGTTCAGGCTGAGGGTCCAGGAGAGATGAGAACAGAAGGAGAGAAAGATGACACCAGTAAAAAGTCCAAACACAGGACGTCTGGGTGGGACCCCAACTGGCCCACTATTCCAAGATTCAAGCCTTGGTTGTACAGTATTTCATATACAGTGGGGCAAAAAAGTATTTAGTCAGCCACCAATTGTGCAAGTTCTCCCACTTAAAAGATGAGAGAGGTCTCCAGTTTTCATCATAGGTATACCTCAACTATGAGAGACAAAATGAGGGGAAAAAAATCCAGAAAATCACATTGAAGGATTTTTAATGAATTAATTGGTAAATTCCTCAGTAAAATAAGTATTTGGTCACCTACAAACAAGCAAGATTTCTGGCTCTCACAGACCTGTAACTTCTTCTTTAAGAGGCTCCTCTGTCCTCCACTTGTTACCTGTATTAATGGCACCTGTTTGAACTTGTTATCAGTATAAAAGACACCTGTCCACAACCTCAAACAGTCAGACTCCAAACTCCACTATGGCCAAGACCAAAGAGCTGTCAAAGGACGCCAGAAACAAAATTGTAGACCTGCACCAGGCTGAGAAGACTGAATCTGCAATAGGTAAGCAGCTTGGTGTGAAGAAATCAACTGTGGGAGCAATTATTAGAAAATGGAAGACATACAAGACCACTGATAATCTCCCTCGATCTGGGGCTCCACGCAAGATCTCACCCCGTGGGGTCAAAATGATCACGAGAACTGTGAGCAAAAATCCCAGAACCACATGGGGGGACCTAGTGAATGACCTGCAGAGAGCTGGGACCAAAGTAACAAAGGCTACACCAGAAACACACTACGCCGCCAGGGACTCAAATCCTGCAGTGCCAGACGTGTCCCCCTGCTTAAGCCAGTACATGTTCAGGCCCGTCTGAAGTTTGCTAGAGAGCATTTGGATGATCCAGAAGAGGATTGGGAGAATGTCATATGGTCAGATGAAACCAAAATAGAACTTTTTGGCAAAAACTCAACTTGTCGTGTTTGGAGGAGAAAGAACACCATACCTACTGTGAAGCATGGGGGGTGGGGGGGGGGGTGGGGGACATCATACTTTGGGGCTGTTTTTCTGCAAAGGGACCAGGACGACTGATCCGTGTAAAGGAAAGAATGAATGGGGCCATGTATCGTGAGATTTTGAGTGAAAACCACCTTCCACCAGCAAGGGCATTGAAGATGAAACGTGGCTGGGTCTTTCAACATGACAACGATCCCAAACACACCGCCCGGGCAACGAAGGAGTGGCTTTGTAAGAAGCATTTCAAGGTCCTGGAGTGGCCTAGCCAGTCTCCAGATCTCAACCCCATAGAAAATCTTTGGAGGGAGTTGAAAGTCTGTGTTGCCCAGCGACAGCGCCAAAACATCACTGGTCTAGAGGAGATCTGCATGAAGGAATGGGCCAAAATACCAGCAACAGTGTGTGAAAACCTTGTGAAAACTTACAGAAAACGTTTGACCTCTGTCATTGCCAACAAAGGGTATATAACAAAGTATTGAGATGAACTTTTGTTTTTGACCAAATACTTATTTTACCGAGGAATTTACCAATTAATTCATTAAAAATCCTCCAATGTGATTTTCTGGATTTCTTTTTTTTAAATTTTGTCTCTCATAGTTGAGGTATACCTATGATGAAAATTGGAGACCTCTCTCATCTTTTAAGTGGGAGAACTTGCACAATTGGTGGCTGACTAAATACTTTTTTACCCCACTGTAAGTTCCATATGCAAAGTTATTGTGCAAAATTAAAAAAAGAAATAAATAGTATAAAATTAACATCTTCCGTTTACAATAGGGTCATGTGTTTTCTGCGCCCCCCCCCCCCCAAAAAAACCCCCACTTACCCGGGAAAATATGTTGCCACCACACCAGTGTCTTTAAGCCGTAGGAAACACTGGTTACATCCAGTACTTTTCCCATGAGACAGTGAGGATCCAGCCCCAGCCTTGAACACTGCTGACTCGGTGGTCTCAAAAAATGCTTATCTGTTTGGTCTATTGTATTAAAAAACTGCTCTGTTCTGAGACTTTGAGTCTGTTTGTGGTACTTGCCTGCTTGTGAGACACGACATTTTCCCTTCTTGGCCAAGATGTAAATAAATACCCAGAAAAGGCATCTTTGGCTCTACACTGTATTTATTAACCAGATCAGCAAGGGACACTTACTAATATAAAGAAAATCCACAAGACCTCTCTCACCAGAACAGCTCGACAGATCAGGGCAACTAGCATTAGCTTAACTGTTGCATTGTGGTGGAATTATTTTCTATATACCCCATGTAGGTATTTATTTTTATCTTCCAGCACTTCATCATATATCTTATTTTTAGAAAATATTTTTTAAAAACTAATTTTATGATTTTTTTTTTTTTTTTTTTAAATCTCTTCAACCGTTATTTAACCAGGCAGGACAGATTAAGAACACATTCTTATTTACAACTGTGGCCTGGGGGGAAGGGAGAAGGGGCAAGACCTCGCATTCATACCTCCCCAGTTGATGCCAATTTACCTAACCTGCATGTTTTTGGCATCTGTGGGAGGAAACCAGAGAAAGTCCGGAGTAAACCCATGCAGACACAGGGAGAACATGCAACCTCCACATAGAAAGATCACCGTTGGTTAGGGGGTGGGATTGAACTCAAGATCCCATGGCCAAGGGCGAGTTGCTGTGCTGCCACAGTGCTAACCACTGCGCCACCATACTATTATACTGTATATTGGTTGAGTGGTTGTAACTACAAGTGATTAGCCAGTCATTCAGGGTTGTTTCTGTGCTTATTATACTCCAGGCAATAGTCATATCCTTGTTAGTCAGCCTCACACCCCTCTTCCCAACAAATGCCTTATTTGGGGTCTTGGATAGTCACATTCAGCCAGTTTTTTTTTTTTTTTTTTTTTTTAACACCCGTTAGCTCAGGCTCACTACCAGAGCTAGTAGCAGCTGCTACCCATCTAGCATTGGTCTCAAAATGGCACCAGCTTTGTCCAACACAGATCTCAGCAGTGACAAGAGCAGGAGGGTAGAATGAACTGGAGCTCATGAGCACCCAAGAGGCAGTGCAGTAAAATCAGTCATTGTGAGGAAGGCTGCTTAATGTGGGTACAACATGGTGGAGCAGTAGTTAAAATCTGAAGTGTTTTGACTGATTCATTCAGACCTCTAGGAGCTGTCATTATGTGGAAAGGCAACATATCATGCGACCCTTACAAGTCAACTTTTAAAGGTGTAGTCTCCTAGAATTAATATGGCATTGGTGGCCTAATGGTTAGGGATGTAGACTGGTGAGTGGACTGTTGCCGGTTCAATCCCTGGGTCAGTATGATCAGATCTGGGTGGGACAGATGACATAGCAGTGTTTGCCCCACCCTCATTAATCCCACTGTGGTGCTCCTGAGCAAGGCCCTGAACCCCAGCTGCTCCAGTCAAGCTGCTCAGTAGCCACAGGTCAGTCTGTGGTTGTACTGGGCAGCTTCCAGATGTGATTGTGCACTGTATGAGTGTTAACAAGGTGTCCTTGAAAAGGAGAGGTTGCCTCTCAGTTGAGCTCCCCTGCATAAATAAAGGTTAAAGTAAAAAAAAAAAAAAATGTTTGCAAGTAGGATTGGCTAAATGTATTTAAACAGTTTATTTGTAGGAAAATGGTATTTTCTTTTTCACTTTCCAGGGCAATCAAGGCATTCCAGGAGGTGCTATACATCGACCCCAGTTTTTCACGAGCTAAAGAGATTCACCTGAGGCTGGGACTCATGTTTAAAGTCAACACAGACTACGAATCGAGCTTAAAGGTAAACCTCAATAGATAAAAACTTGAGTTGTTTCGGGAGTATGATTGTTCAAAATGCCAAGTTGTGTTTGTTTTTTTGTTGTTTTTTTTTAAATCGGTCTATCCACTCATTACAACTGCATGGAAATAGATTTTAATTTGATTGTAATGGTATCTGCAAAATTTTACATTGGGTGTGAATGCTACTCGACTAAAATTTTGAAGTAGGGCTCCCCAAAATGATACTGGCTTTTAATGGCAAATTGATGATGATGAGTCAAAGGTTGGGGGGGGTTGTTGTTTTCCAAAATTCAGAGGAGCCTGGAGCCTATCTCATCCTAGTGTCTTTTTAGCTAGAGGCAAGGTACTTCCTGAACAGATCACCAGTCCACTGCAGAGTCAACACAGAGAGACAGACAGACTTAGACTTAACTTTATTAATCAACAAGACAACCATTCACTCACATTCACACCTAAGGACAATTTCAGATCCCCAGTTAATGCCAATTAACTGTGGGAGGAAACTGGAGCACACGGCGTAAACCCACGCAGACACAGGAAGAACATGTAAACTCCACAGAGAAAATTTGCCTTTGGTCAGGGGAGTAACCTTCTTGCTGTGAAGGTGACAGCACTTTAAAAAAAAAAAAAAAAATTAAATAAATGTGTAACAAAAAAGCAGTGATGTAGTACCTATTTGTCGTCGTTATTATCGTGTAAAATAGCTAATGAGTCGGCTAATGAAGTGACAGTGGGAGAGGGGGAAACTGAGCACATGCCTACATTAATAAATATTTTGCTGTGAGCAATTGGAACATTTTTCAGCCTCTTGTGAGGTTATAGATCAGGGGTCTGCAACCTGTGGCTCTTTTACCCATAGAGTGTGGTTTCCTGAGGCTTTGAGAGAGGAAAAAAAATCCCTCAAAATTTCCAAGAAAAGAAGCAATGAATTTTCAGGAAAAAAAAGTTCCACATTCATGAGAAAAATATCCTGAAAAGCAGAAAATGAGAAAACCTGAACATTTATGCAGAAATTCACACAAAATTATTGGAAAAATGTTGCAAATTGCTGGAAAAAATACCCACAAATTTGCAAGAGAATATCACAAAATTTCTGGAAAAAAAATCATAAATTTACTTGAAAAAGTTGGAGATTTTTGAGAAAAATGTAATAAATTCCTATAAAAAATGCTGCAGTTTCCCCCATGAAAGAATAAATTTACAAATGACAATAGCTGAAAATTTATGCCAAAAATTCTCGAAATTTAGGGAACATTTAGCAATTTTATAAGGGGGAAAACCCCACAAATTGGCAGTAAAAAGTCACAAATTTATCAGAAAAAGCTACAATTTTATTTGAAAATGATTGCAGATTTATGTGAAAAGGGCAGCATTTTTACCTGGAAAAGATAACAATCGGATAAGACAATCTCTTGAGAAAAGTAGATTATGCCAAGAAGTATCAAAATTTATGGCAAAAGCTAAAAAAATTTTATTGGAAAATTTACATGAAAAAGTTTTCAATTTTACTTGATAAAGGTATTATATTTGCAAAGAAAAATATGCAAAATTTAAGAAAAAAACAAACATTTTTGCAAATAATCAAAAAATTTTACCAGAAAAAAACCCAGTAGAAATTTTATGAGGAAAAAGGAACTTACAATAAAAAAAGCTGCAAATTTATGAGGCAAAAACCTCTTAATCCTAATGTTGTCAGGCCAGACTGTAATTGTAATTGTTATTTTACCTTGTTTTTTTTAGTCTCAGATATTTATGTGGCTCCATGCATACTTTTTTCGTACAAAATCACTCAAAGTGGCTCTCTGTGCAGTACAGGTTGCTGACCCCCGTTTTAGATGGAAACCTTCTTGCAGCCTAAATAGACAGATTCTCTGTACCGTTACATTAACAATAGCTGGTGCGTTGTCTGTCTCAGTAGTGTACAACCTCGACACCTGTGATCCATTCATGTCCAGATGGCAGATCTGACTGGAAGCTATGGATCTATTGTCAGAGCCCCGGTGCCCTTCAGCGATCGACTGCTATCCGACCCTGGTCTTTGTCATGCTCCAGACGTTCTGTCATAAGAATGTTTTTGCATGGCAACATATGTCTGCATGCTGTTAAATCTGGCTGAGGTTATGTTCCAGAATACTCATGTTTTATACGCTCGGCGGAGGTGGATTAACTGACATTTCACTTTTGACACATTTACGCTGGAAACTGTTCATCTTCTAATGAGGATGAACATTTGCTGACACAATGAAAAGGGGAAGTGGAGGATTGGAACGTGCACATTTGTGGGGGCTGAACGGGGGACACTGTCCCGGGCTGAACCGCTGTGCCCATTTTTTTCACACTGAGCTGCTGTCACGTGTAACAGTAGCACACACAGTTGTCGGCTGCAGCTGCAAAAATCTGTCAGAATGGCAGACGGCCCTCACATTCCTTTCTGTTTTATGTTGCCATACTGTGACGTGGTGATGGTGACGTCTGCTTGTAGTTTGTTTATCCGGGGTGTTCTATTCAAGTGTCTGCCGAGGGGAGGGGAGGGGAGGTGGAAAGAGATTCATGTTGCTTTGCAGGGTCAGGGTGACTCTATTCAAACTGCAAAGGCAACCCAGGTCTTGAAGAGTTTTCCTGGGTTGCTTTTTGAACTTTCATATGGCTTAAGAGGAAAAAGGTTTAGTTGATGCCCAGTTTATTTTGATAATTACAGTTACTGTCGCTGAGAAAAATCCCCTTCCTTTTGCCACTTTTGCTGTAAGAATATTTATTCCAGGAGGAGTACCTTAATGCTTTTTTGGTACAGTGTTGACTGAGCTAAGTAGGCTGCATATCCTCACTCTGTTCTGGATGCCACCCCTCCCTGTTAGCTCTCGCTCTGTGCCAGCAGCACACACCATCAGCAGGTTCTCACACATGCACGACTGCCCCAGTTATCTACAGGGTGGGGAGGGGCGCTCACTCAGGGGAGCAGATATTGGATAAAGGTTGGAGACAGAGAAATGAGCAAAGAGGTTGTGGAAAACAGGAAATGGTTAGAAAAGACAGTCGGAGAAGGGATTGGGAATGATGTTACAGGATGCTTCCTGTCAGCTAAAGGGAAGCGTTTGTTGAAAACCATCATGTCACTGACAGATGCCTGTAGTATATATATACTGTATATAGTAATGTAATTGGGGAAAAGTTGGTCTGTGCAACTGCAGCTTTACTGTCACAACCACAGGTAACGATAATGAGGCCGAATACAACCCTCCAGAATATTTTGACCAGTAGTACAGTGCATCCGGAAAGTATTCAGTGCTTCACTTTTTCCACATTTTATGTTACAGCCATATTCCAAAATAGATTAAATTCCTTTTTTTTCCTCAAAATTCTACACACAATACCCCATAATGACAACATCAAAAATTTTTTTTTGAGATTTTTGCAAATTAATTTAAAAATAAAAAAACTAAGAAATCACATGTACATAAGTATTCACAGCCTTTACCATGAAGCTCAAAATTGAGCTCAGGTGCATCCTGTTTCCACTGATCATCCTTGAGTTGTTTCTACAGCTTAATTGGAGTCCTGTGGTGAATTCTTCCAGAAGGACAACCGTCTCTGTAGCAATCCATTAATCAGGCCTGTATGGTAGAGTGGCCAGACGGAAGCCACTCCTTAGTAAAAGGCACATGGCACCCCGCCTGGAGTTTGCCAAAAGGTACCTGAAGGACTCTCAGACTATGAGAAACAAAACTTTCTGGTCTGATGAGACAAAGATTGAACTCTTTGGCATGAATGCCAGGTGTCATGTTTGGAGGAAATGAGGCACCGCTCATCACCAGGCCAATACCATCCCTACAGTGAGGCATGGTGGTGGCAGCATCATGCTGTGAGGATGTTTTTCAGCGGCAGGAACTGGGAGACTAGTCAGGATAGAAGGAAAGATGAATGCAGCAATGTACAGAGACATCCTGGATGAAATCCTGCTCCAGAGTGCTCTTGACCTCAGACTGGTGAGACAATTCATCTTTCAGCAGGACAACGACCCTAAGCACACAGCCAAGATATCAAAGGAGTGGCTTCAGGACAGCTCTGTGAATATCCTTGAGTGTCCCAGCCAGAGCCCAGACTTGAATCCAATTGAGCAACTCTGGAGAGATCTGAAAATGGCTGTGCACCGACGCTTCCCATCCAGCCTGATGGAGCTTGAGAGGTGCTGCAAAGAGGAATGGGTGAAACTGCCCAAAGTCAGGTGTGCCAAGCTTGTAGCATCATATTCAAAAAGACCTGAGGCTGTAATTGCTGCCAAAGGTGCATCAACAAAGTATTGAGCAAAGGCTGTGAATACTTAAGTAATGTAATTTCTTAGTTTTTGTTTTTTGTTTAGATTTTTGCAAATTTATTAAAAATAAACTTTTTTTACATTGTCATTATGGGGTATTGTTTGTAGGATTTTGAGGAAAAAATGAATTTAATCCATTTTGGAATAAGGCTGTAACATAACAAAATGTGGAAAAAGTGCAGCGCTGTGAATACTTTTGGGATGCACTGTAAGTTACCCTTTTTTAAGACCATTTTCCCCACCAGTCTTATAGGTTTCCAATGTTTTTCCACAGTCTTGCAAATTTGGGACTTTTACCCCCAGCCTCGTAATTTTATCCCTCCCTCAGTCTCGTGAAATTGCAATTATTTTTTTTTGCCCGGTTGCTCAAATTTGTGACTTTTTTCCACCTTGCCTTGTAAAATTGCAACTTTTTTTTGCAGGCTCGTCTTGTTACATCTTTTGTTGCCCATCTTATACATTTGCAAACTTTCCCCTCAGTCCTGTAAATTTTCATCTTTTTCTCAGTCTCATAAATTTGCAACTTTTTCACATGGCTTCATAAATTTGCGACTCTCCCCACATTTCTGTAAACTTGCAACTTTTCACCCAGTCTAATGAAAGATAATAAAAAAATATAATTTTGACTACTCCCTCCAGTCGAGTGAATTTGTGACTTTATTTTTAACTCATAAACTTGCAACATTTTTCTCAATGAATGCCAGGTATTAATAATTAATTTACAGCAGTCTTTTATCAAAAAAGAGATGACTGAAACAAATCCCCATCCCCTAGCTTTATTCATTACCCTCTTGTTGTCCCCCAGTAAGTCTGAGTTTGACACTCTTGCAGTAAACGGTAGACAGACACGACTGAGATTGAAATAACGTTAGCGAGGCGGTGTCTCTGCAGAGCTGTGCAGCCTCAGAACGGCTTTGAACTGTTGTGAAAGCGAGGTGAGAAATGGCGTGTGTGTGTTCCAGCTTTGAGGTATTGTGTGTCATCTCTCTGCACTCTCCACTGCAGCCGTCTGCTGAATAGTAATCAGTGACACCAGGATAGGAGGAGGAGGGGGGGAGTGAGCAAGAGAGGGAAAAGATAGCAGAGAGGGAGAGTGAGAGTGAGGAAGGCGAGACACGAGGAGGGAGGTGGAATGCCAAGCTGACAATCCTGCTGCATTATCTGCCCGCCGGTACAGCAAGTGTGAAAGGGATAGGAAGGATAGAGGAGACCGAGGATGCTGCCGTGGGGCTCCAGGAGAGGAGAGTGACGTGAAAAGGCCGTCTAGGTAAACGCATTTTGACTCTGACATTAAGGCATGTGGCTGTAATGAGTGATATTTTTGTAGCTCGTGGCTCCGTCTAAAGGGAGTTTATTCTAAGCCTTACGTGTGTGTGTGTGTGTGTGTGTGTGTGTGTGTCTGCGCATGTGTAAATGCCCAGAGAAGCTCCATTGGCCCGGGGTGAAGCATGCAGAGGAAGATCCAGCTGGCTGGTTCTTGATTTTTATCTGGCTGACATTGACCGTCTGTTAAGTCGCTGCAAGGCTCGAGGCTCCTTCTGAGTGTGTGTACATCTCTACTGCCCCAGTCTAGGTGGCTGATGCCGAGTTTTACCTTCAAGGTTGGAGTGCAGCAGCAGCAGCAGTGTGTTGCATATTGGTGTGCTCACTGTTACTTTTTAACTGACCCAGATAGCAGATTTTTAATGTGTGACTGCATCGGGACATGTCACCTTGAAGGCACCCCCAGTGTGGAATCTCATTTTCTTCTTGTCTGATACCCTGAAGCATTTTTTTCCCCTGCATACCCTCATCTTGGAGAGGAAGTGGCGTTGTAGGGGAGTGAGAAGCGATACCGCCATATCTGCACCCACGGGCCTATCTGTTCACTGACCCCTGGTGCACACATTGACCGGTTGCACGCCACACCTCAGCAGACACCCGTCCCGTCTTGCCCACCATCTCCATTTTTTGGGTCAGCTGATAGAAGTGGTTGCCGTTAATAGCCTTTCGATGGATGTTGGTGTGTCGTTTTTTGAGGACAGTAACAGGCAGGGCTGCTTCATCCTCCCTGCAGCCATCGGTGTCCTGTGTTGGTGAAGTCACCGGCAGTTCATTTGTTTTTTCACGTTACCTGACGGATTTCAGTTCAGTAGAATTGATAGAGTGAAGGAGTATTGAAAATATATTTCCTTCTGGTTTCTTTGAAAGTGTCACACCTCCTCTGTGTTCTGAGAAGGGAATTAGGTTAACTCTATTTTTAGATCAAGTTCGTTTTACTTCCATTTGTACTAAAAGCCTCTTTTTCTTCTCTTCTCTCTGCAGCATTTTCAGCTGGCTTTGATCGACTCCAATTTCTGCACTTTGTCCAAAGCTGAAAGTGAGTATCGTTGCTATAATTAGCTCAGCCCACATGGATCCCAGCCACACTTTGATGCTATATTTGCTTTATTAGACGTGCCACCTTGTCACGGGTGCACAGGCACGTACTAAAAAGGGCACAGGGATATTTCTCCAGAACAATTTTTTCTCCTTTCTGCTGCCATCTCCCTGCTGACTCTGCCCAAGACTGGGGTTGCCTAGGAGACAGCACAAGGAGAAGGAGAGAGCGAGTGGTGGAACGGCTTTCAAGCACATTGAACATGCACACTGTGATTTCAGATTACATGTACACTCCGGGGAGAGTGTCCTACTCCCCCCTCCCATCTGTGCTCCATACTGTTTGCAGTCTGTACACACTGAGGTCTGCGGATTATGCATTAATGTGTCAAAACATTTTCTGACAAGTAATTTTTAATTCCTCTTTTTTTCTGCTGTTTTTGTCTCTCCTACAGTTCAGTTCCACATCGCTCATTTGTATGAGATCCAGGTAAGCTGCAGTCTTTTTTTGTGTGTTCAGCAACCGTTCAGTGATGGTTAAATTTTATTGCTCTCAGATTGGATGCTTTGACCCCATTTACACCTGGCGTTAAAAAGTGTTTTCAGCTCTTTCTGGCGAAGCCAAAATTGGCTAATACGATGACACAGCATCCGTTTTCCATCAGTCTGTCGTGGTAGAAAAAGTTTGGGCTAGATGAATTATGTCCACACATGACTTATAATGTCACAGGTCTTCAGATAAGGCTCCCAAAACATCTTGAAAAATAATCCAAGAGGCAGGAGAAGTCCTTGCAAATGTGCTTTTATTTAGCATTGTGCCAGACAAATAAAAAACAAAAGGCCCCTCCTGGGAAAGGAAGACTGAACACTGCTGTTCGGGTAGCCCCTTTTATAAATGGATCTTATGAAAGGGGGAACCACCTGTCCTTTCCTTTACTTGTACATCGAGTACTTCTGGTCTTCAGTCTTTTCCTCTTACCATGATGCATTAAGTGTAACTCTGGGGACTTATGCCCCCTACAAGCTGGACTTTACTCCCTTACAGCTAGCATTTTATCCTGCAGCTCAGTGAAAGGATTCACTCCCCTGTTCTTTGATCTGACAACTGTGCATGTACATTCAATCCTGTCAGGGCAATTTCCCTCACAGCCAAGTTCACCTACTCCCCCTTATTCTCCTGCTTTGCTCCCCAGCTTCTGTATACGTGAACAACAGGGTCAGTAAAGACCTGTGTGTGTGTTCCGGGGCAAACATCCCCTCCCTACACTCATTCACTGTGTGGGTTATCTCAGGTCAGGGTTTGATTTTGACGATGCATTTGTAGGCCAGTGTAATGTAGGAGTCATAATTGTTTACCGTAACCATATGCATCATATTTTACACCACATTTGATATAATCTACTGTAATTATTTGCTATTTAAATTTCATCTGGGTTTCTCAATTTCTTTCTGAATTTTGTTCTACATATCCATCCATCCATCCATCCACATTTCACAGAAACTGCTACTCCTGCTAGGTAGTTACCCTAATAGTGGTCACCAAACTCATTCACAAGAATCCTCAGGTGGGTCTGTGTCCAGGTTGTGCTCAAGGTCGAGGTTACCGCGAAAAATCAGGAGATCTGGGCACTTAAGTGATTTCAGAAAAATCACTCCTCCTTTGCAGTCACCGTAGTTCTCAACAAATTCACTCACAGTGATCATCTGGTGGGTCTGCATCTAGGTTGTGCGTATAAGGTCAGGAGTTCTTGGTGCTTATGTGATTTTATGAAAACTGTTGCTCCTCCTAGGTAGGGCTGGAACAGTTATTTGACTTTGTTGATGACGTCGACAATAAAAATTTGTCGACAAACTGTTTAATTATAAAGTTTATATACATGCCACGGAAACGTTCAGTTGTAACTGCAATGCATGACCGGAACTGCTGCGGGCAGTTGTCTCTGTTGTCTGGCATGCTTGAAAAATTTCCAACGAAGAAGAAGAGGAGCATAGTGTGGCGTAGCGAAAAGAAAAACAACTCAAAGTGGAGCTAAAAAAAAAAAAAGGCGGACCCAAACTTTCTGTGGTATGGGAACATTTCACAGAAATTTAAAAAAAAAAAACCTGAAACAAGTAAAATACAGACTTTGCAAGGCAGACTTTTCCTATCATGGTAGCACTACAGTGATGCATGAGCATCAAACGACGGCACCCGGGAGCCGCGACATTAACAGCTGCTTCTGCTGGGTAAGTTTTAGCGAGTAAAGAAAGTTAGCGCCGGTTATTTTCAATGGCCAACTATTTCAAGCTTTAGAAAAAGGACAGTACTGTAAGTACGTGCTGTTTGTGTTAGCTTACCTGTTTGACAGTAAGCTCTCTGGTTGCTGAGGGCTGAGCTGTCATGGCTAATGTGTTGAATGCAGTAAATGACTGAATTACAGGAGTCGCTATCACTTTTTAATTTTCGTTAATATTAGCCCTCATTCTGAATATTGGTGCATCTGGGTTAATTAGGATATCCTAATTTGTAATTTAACAAATGAAAACCTACAACCATAATCATCAAAATCAAATCAAACGGCTTGAAATATCACTTAGTCCAAATGTCACGTAACGGGGTCCTTAAAATGTCTTGAAACTAGATATAAAAGGGAACCGATCCATTCGGGTCTTGGTGCATATGCTTCAGTAACGCCAGAACATTCGTTAATTTAAAACTGCCGCGCTTGGCCTGATGTTCCCACTCAGGGCCCCCGGAATCGCCTGGGGAAGAAGGCGGAAGTGACGGAACAGAGTGTGCCCTAGTTTGATGCTTGGGGTATCCCGATTGATTGTTTATATGGAGACTGGAAGATTGAAGTGAGCAACAAGAAAAAAAAATTGGATATTTCACCATGCCTGGCAGTGGTGGGAAACGTATCGCTGGCTATTGCAGCAATACCAACAAGGATGGTGTTTCACTATTTACTTTCCCGAAAGATCACCAAGTAGCGGCACAATGGACACGGAAAGTTCAGACAACAAGGGCGGACTTCAAGGGGCCATCGAAGTACAGTGCGCTGTGTAGCCGTCACTTCGACGACAGCTGTTTTGAACCGAGTCCAATAGCAATGGCTGAACTGGGATTTGAGGTGAAACGTAGATTAATTTTAAAGCCAGGGTCAGTCCCGACTATCCAGGCAGACACTGTGGAAGCCTTGGGCCTGTGTTATACATGTGACCTGATGCCCCTCCATTCTCATTCTGATCTGGTCAATTTCTTAACAGCGGCTCTCCTCCACTGTTGGCATTGCTTGGCAACACTCACAGGTGCACCTATTGAAAAATTCAAGTACAAGAATTTGCAAATATTTTCTGAATGCATGTATACATAAATATGCTTGTTTGTTGATATTGTAAGCACAGGTTTGTTGATATTGCAATTGTGAGCTTTTATAAATTTTGTAACAATATAATATATATAATATTCAATAATGTGTTCACATCCTGTCCAAATTATTTACACCATATCCACCTCATAAATGCCTTGCAGAACTCATGTAAAATAAAGTGAAAAGATCCATTGCATTATTCATGTTGTCTTTGTTTATTAATATAACTTTCAAGCCCTCCCCATGAAGTGCCATGTGCTAGAGACATAGTTTTTCCCCAATTATTTCTAGTTATCAAACCTTGAAGCTGGCGTACAAAACAACAAGCTATATTTCTAATTCGTCTACAGTGAGAAAGGAACATTCCTGGTTATGGCCCTATACGCACGATCCTGGGGATTTTAATACAAGTCATTTTCCACAATTACTTCCATTTCATCCTTGATTTTGTTGCTACAACTGAATGAGGAAAGAAAGGGTTCTACTGTAAGCTAGCGCCCCACTGTATCGTCATAATAATGGCTTCCGAAAAATCGATATTTATGGGGCGCCCTCGACAGACCCCCTTCGGCTTCCCAATTTTGCCGGTGGTTATAATTAATTTATTAAACATCACAGATTTCTTTTGGCTTACCATTCAACATTCTGGAGGCGATTAATGTCCAATTCAATGACATTTTCCACTGGTTCTGCTCTCTGGTCATCGTCGGAACTGTTGTCATCAGACAAAGCATCCGATTCCGTCTCGGACGGCTCGAACCTGTAAGGTTCTATGCCTCTGTCACTGTCTGAACCACTGCCATCAGTATCTGGGGTGTCGTCTTCCCTGAATTCCAAGTCCGATTCACCAGGAGACAAAACTAAACTAATTTCTACACAATCGCTGTCACTTTCCGTCATGATTGTCCAATGTTGATAAGTGTGAATGTGGATACGGCAGGGCAGCCAGGGTGGAATTTGTGACGTCAAAAACATGGCCGCAGTCTGGATTGGCTGTCACACACTGCCAGCCGCTCGCGGGGCCTTCGCCTGGTGTATTTTGTGCAATTATGTAAATACGGGTGGGTGATATGGTCTCCGGTATGAATATTTGGTTTAAGCTATGTGTATTTTATCAAAATTCGTTGGCATTTAGGAAAAAAAATTAGGTAACATTTGGACTTTAAGTGCAATGAATACTGAATATAAAGATAAGATGAGCCTTTATTAGTCCCACAATGGGGAAATTCCAGCATTGCAACAGCACAGGGATAGCAACACTCAGAACAATAATTAAGAAGATACAAAAAATAAAAATAAGAGCAGTGAATATACATACATACACATAAATATATATACAAAGTGCGGAGCATTGTAGCAAGATGGAATAAATAGCATAACCGTCTACTTAGTTATCCTACATAGTATGAATATGTACCCATACATATTGTCACCCTCCGTAGCGACTTAATATTGTCCTAGTTGTATAATGGAGGGGACCATTTGTGTAAGTCTGTTGCGTCCTTTGCATTCAATAATATTAGGTTGTCACGTTTTTTTGCTATCTCTGCGAGCAGCCCTACTTAGGTTATACAGTCTGACAGCCGTAGGTAGGAAGGACCTGCGAAACCTCTCGGTTGCGCACCTAGGATGATGTAGTCTGCTGCTAAATGAGCTCCTCAGTGCGTTCAGTATGTCCTGCATAGGGTGGGACTCGAACTCCAGCAGAGATGACAGTTTAGCCACCATCCTTCTCTCTCCCATCTCCTCCACTGGGTCAAGGCGTTGCCCCAGGACAGATCTAGCTTTCTTGATCAGTTTGTTCAGTCTCTTCCTATCGGCTGCTGTAATGCCGTTGCCCCAGCAGACCACTCCAAAAGTGATGGCTGATGCCACCACCGTGTCATAGAATGTCTTCAGCAGTGCCCCTTGTACATCAAAAGACCTGAGCCTCCTCAGTAGGAACAGCCTGCGCTGTCCCTTCTTGTAGAGTGCGTCGGTATTGTATGACCAGTCCAGTTTATTGTTCAGATGAACACCAAGGTACTTGTAGGATGTCACCATCTCAATGTCCATTCCCTGTATGTTTACTGGTGCTGTGAGGGGTTGTCCTTGCCTGCGGTAGTCCACCACCAGCTCCGTAGTTTTCCTCGTGTTGATCTGGAGACAGTTCCGATGGCACCAGTCCACGAAGTCCTGGATAAGTCCTCTGTACTCAGCTTCATCTCCGTTGGAGATGAGGCCAACGATCGCAGAGTCATCAGAGAACTTCTGTAGATGGCAGTGTGTTGTGTTGTGTTGTGTTGTGTGAGAAGTCCGCAGTATAAAGGGTGAACAGGAAGGGAGCCAAAACCGTTCCCTGGGGGGCCCTCGTGCTACCGATGATCGTGTCAGACACACAATCTCGAGTTCTCACAAATTGTGGCCGGTTAGTGAGGTAGTTTAGGATTCATGATGACAGGTGCTGGTCCACCCCTGCGCATAGCAGCTTGTCCTTCAGGATCATCGGTTGGATGGTGTTGAAAGCACTGGAGAAGTCCAAGAACATGATCCTCACCGCATTCCCGGGCTTCTCCAGGTGGGACAGAGAACGGTGAAGGAGGAAGATCACTGCATCCTCCACCCTAATGCCATGGCGAACTGGAGTGGATCTATCTTTGGTCCCACCAGGGGGCGGAGGTGAGCAAGGAGCAGTCTCTCCAGGGTCTTCATCAAGTGAGACGTCAGGGCCACTGGTCTGTAGCTGTTCAGCTCTTTGGGGTGGGAAGTCTTTGGTACAGGTACCACACAAGATGTTTTCCACAACTGTGGTACCCTCCCAGCTTCAGGCTCAGGTTGAAGATGTGCTCCACAATCCCACACAGCTGGTCTGCACAGGACTTGAGGAGCTTCGCGCTGATGCCGTCCGGTCCCGAGGCCTTCCTCGCCTTGATCTTCCTCAGCTCCGTCCTCACCTGGGTCTTAGTGAGGGTCAGGTTGGGGGGGCTGTGTGCTAGGAGTGGGGGGGTGTTGGTGGAGTGGGGTGTGGACAGCAGGTCTCAATGACTTGAGGCAGCAGTGGTTGTTGTGCAGTCGGGGGTTGGTCAAACATATTAAAAAACAGGTTCAGATTGTTCGCCCACTCCCTGCCCCCCGTGGCCTGGGGGGAGGTATTCTGGAGCCCAGAGATGGTTTTAAGGTTTCTCCAGACCCCGCTGATGTCGCTCTGTTGCAGCTTGTCCTCCATCTTCTTCCTGAAGCTGTCCTTGCCTTCTCTGATCTTCCTCCTCAGCTCCCTCTGTACGGACTTCAGCATCTCCCTGTTCCCCGACCTGAAGATCCTCTTCTTCTCTCTCAGAAGTGTTTTTATCTCGGGGTTGATCCAGGGTTTGTTGTTCGAGCAACACCATATGCGTCTTGGTGGGTACGGTGTTGTCCACACAGAAGCTGATGTAGTCCGTGATGGTGTGAGTGAGACCGTCGATGTCCTCACCATGTGGCTCACAGAGCTGCTCCCAGGCAGTGGTTTCAAAACAGTCCTTTAGAGCGTCCATTGCCTCCTCAGACCATAACTTCACTGTGCGCATGGCCGGAGGTTGTCTGTGTACTAGGGGTATGTACACCGGCAGGAGATAAACCAAGTTGTGATCCGATCTCCCGAGTGGGGGAAGTGGTGATGAGATGTACGCCTCCTTAGTATTTGCATAGAATAAGTCCAGTGTTTTATTGTCTTTAGTGTGGCATGTGACGTACTGGGTGAGTGTGGGTAGGATGGAGGACAGTGAAATACGGTTGAAATCACCTGAGGTGAGGAGAAGAGCATCTGGGTGTTCTGTCTGCAGCCTGCCAGTTACTGAGTGGATGGCGTCACGCGCTGTTCCAGCGTTCGCCGTCAGATTTGCATAAATAACAATGCAGATCACGTGTGAGTATTCCCTCAGGAGATAGGTAGGCCGCATGCTATCAGCTAGCAACTCGATGTCTTTGCTACAATGCTGTTCCTTAACCGTGATATGCCCCGGTCTGCACCAGTTGTTATTGACATACATTATCACTCCCCCACCTCTTGCCTTCCCACTGTCTGGTGTCAGACAGTGGGAAGGTTTACCTTTCTGAATTATATTGTTAAAAATGCACTTGTAGAAATCTTCCACCTGTTAGTTTGTGGGTTGGACCAGAGCAGTAATTCAGTTGTAAGATATTTAATCAATTGTTTAATTGACAATAGGCATTATGCTGTCTGTGATGAACTGATATATAACCTTAAACTTGTGATAATTAATACAGCTTTATTGTTTTGTTTTTTATTTAGTTCTGGAAACTGCTTATAAAATGTTATATTAAAGCAGGGACTGACAACAAGGTGATTTTCACAGGTGTGCAGGCTTAAATAGTTGGTGAGGTAAAATATGCACTGCAGCCCCAACAGGAAGTGGAGATGGTGGACATGAGAAAAATAATCGCAATTCGTCAACTAATCAAAAAAAATATTTGTTAGATTATTCGACTGTCAAAATTGTTTGTTGCAGCCCTACTCCTAGGCAGTTTTTCTAATTCTCAACAAATTCACATGCAGTGATCCTCAGGTTGGTTTACATCCAGGTTGAGTTCAACGTCATTGTCAGAAGTCAGGAGATTGGGGTATTTATGATTTCATGAAAATCGTTAATCCTCCTAGGCAATTACCCCATTGTTCAGCAAACGTATGCAGAAACATCCTCAAGTGGGTCTGCATCTAGGCAGGGCTTAAGGTCAAGGTCAACGGTCAGGAGTTCTGAGTGCACTTGTGGTGATTTCACTAAACCAGAAAGGGCTACTCTGCAATATCTGTAACATTCTAATCACAAACCAGACCGCCAGTGACAAAGTATAGGTGTAAATACACTGAAAATGCAACTGGGATGAATTCATATCTGATCTTCTACGCATATTCCAACACATGTTGACCACTTTTAACAGAGGTGTAAAATCAGCTCCATCTCTGAAATGCATAAAATGTTGCCATCTTGAACGGTTTTGTGCACCAGTGAATGCTGTTCTGTTCTGCAGCCTCAGTGACAGAGTGTAGCAACATATTAACCATTTTTTCCAACAGAACAAAACAATGACTCTGTCCTCCTGCAGTCCACCACTTTAGAATTTGTCAGTGTTCAGCAGATGTGATAGTCAGAGGTGGGAGGCTGTAATTTTTGGGGGAGGTTGAAAATGTGTTTTTCATTCCATGGAAGATATAGGGACCTGTGTTCGTTGTTCATCCATCTGTTGACAGTTTGCAAAAATCACTACTCTTCCAAGGAAAGCTGCATTTAGAGTAACACAGGGTTTGTTGTCAGCAGACTCCTAAGACTTTAGACACTCGGTAAGATTTCTTTAATTATGTAGAATATTTAAAGGATGCAGACTGTTGTCATTGTTTCCAGTTTCTCTATGTGAGCACGAGACAGATTTAATATGTGAAGCTATTGTTTTTCATATCATATCATATTTCATATCGTAGCTTAACACTGGGTTCAAGTTAAGTTTTGTTTTAAACACCATTTTTTTTTTTAGCAATCTATTGCTAGAGAGTTGGTGACTTGCCTCCTTTTTTTGAGTCCATGTATGAGCATCCTGAGCAAAATTATGTTTTCCGTTTGTGTTCCATAATGAACCAAAACCTTGTAACCTTAGGCCTCACTGAATAAGCCGTCTTAGATTGGGTTGGTGAGAGAACCTATTTTATGGCAGACTGAGGTCTAATAACAGAAACGGGTTTTAGTTTGAGCTAGCGTCGCCCTCCAGTTCATGAACCCAAACCACTACAGGCATTCTTATTCTGTTACTGAGTAACTCTCAGACGTTAGACTGTGAGACAGCTAATCTCAGGGTTGTGGATTCAAGCATGTCTGGGTTTTTTTTTTTTTTTAATTTTATTTAGGTAGTCAGTCATTTTTCCTGTTTAAAGTTTATTAGATTACATTGTTAATACAAACTACTTAATGAGTACATTGCTTCAGTTGTTGGATGTTTGCTCATCTCTGACTGTGAAAGTCTGGGTTCAGCTGAGTCATCAGTCATTTAAGTATGCGGTCACTAGCTCTTAGTTAGTTTGACTTTTTAATGATAAGAATAGTCACTGATAGATTTATATGAAGATTTTTCCTGATGCCCACTTTGAGTGACTGAACTTTGCATTTTAATTTTACAAATGCATAAAGGAATGAGACTGTCCTGAATGCCAGCTATGCACTGAATACATGAAGATTACTATACTTTTAATCAATTTTGGAAAGCCCAGAAGATGATGTCACGGCTTGGGAAGCTTCTGATAGGTTAATTGACAACATTTGAGTTAAATGGCGGCACACCTGTGGATGTATCTTAAGGCACACCTCAAACACACTGTTTCCGTGTGTGACATCAAGGAAAAATCTAAAGAAATCAGCCAAGCTATCAGGAAGAGAATTGTGGCTCTCCACAAGTCTGGTTCATCCTTGGGTATGATTTCCAGATGCCTGAAGGTGGCACATTCATCTGTTCAAATAGTTATACACAAGTATAAACACCATGGGAATGTCCAGCCATCATGCCGCTCAGGAAGGAGACTGGTTCTGTATCATATCCTGTGGTCTGATGAAACTAAAATAAAGTTTGGCCATAATGACCATTGTTAAATTTGGTGGGAAAAGGAGGAAGCTTAAAAGCCTGAGAACACCATCCCAACTGAAGTACAGGGGTGGCAGCATCATGTTGTGGGGGTGTTTTGCTGCAGGATTGACTGGAGCACTTCACAAAATAGATGGCATCTTGAGGAAAGAGCATTATGTGGAAATATTGAAGCAACATGTCAAGCGATCAGCCAGCACGTTAAAGCTTGGTCTCAAATGGATCTTCCAAATGGACAATGATCCTAAGCATGCCGCCAAA
Source organism: Pholidichthys leucotaenia (assembly GCA_020510985.1). NCBI lineage: Eukaryota > Metazoa > Chordata > Actinopteri > Cichliformes > Pholidichthyidae > Pholidichthys > Pholidichthys leucotaenia. The sequence goes on from CM035843.1 coordinate 133,957,891, forward strand.
TTGGTTACAAAGCGGCTTAAGGACAACAAAGTCCATGTTTTGGAGCGGCCATCGCAAAGCCTTGATCTCCACCCCACAGAGCTGTAAAGACGTGTGTGAGCAAGGCGACCTAAAACCTGACTCCATTCCACCAGTTCTGTCAGGAGGAATGGGTCAAAATTCCACCAAACTTTTGTGAGAAGCTTGTAGGATACCCAAAATGTTTGACCCAAGTCATACAGTTTAAAGGCAATGCTACATGCTAAGGAAATGTATGTAAACTTGTAAACTTCTGACTTTGAAGAAAGTACTAAAAATTCTAAGGAAAAAAAAATAGAAATAATTATGGTAATCCTGACCTAAAACAGGAAAAGCATAGTTTGATTTAATGTCAGTGAGAGAAATAAAAGGTTGTGTGTCTTTTTATACAGTATATGTAAACTTCTGGTTTCAACTGCTGCTTGTTCATTACGCCTGCTTTAGAGGGAATGCATTTGAACAGAATTCTTGGCAGTTACAACACAGTTACCATAGCAACACAGCACTGAGTGGCAATCACATGTGACAGCTTTATTTTGTATGTAGCAAAACAAAAATGACACAAAATATTTAGTCACAGCAGTGCACAGAGTACCCTTTTTTACTTTAGATGTTAATACCATACCATTTACTTGACTGAAGTGATGTGTGGGTAAAGACCAAAGAGCACATGGTAAGTGAAGAACTGCTTCAGAGCCTTTAAAGGGGACCTGTGGTGGTCGTGGAAAAAAGATATTATATTGAGCCCCTGTCTCACGTTCTAGTTCAAGTTCAAAGCAATGCGATATAAATCCATTGCTGATGTGCTGGTTCAGTTATGTCAGCAAAACATGCGCGCAGCCATACTGGTGGTTACATGGTCTGCCAGGACGCTTCCTGTGATGTAGTGTCGTGGATACCGCGATCTGGATCAATATTGGCTGAGCCTGGAGTGCCCGGATGAGCAGTGGCTTTCGGGATATTCAAATTCAAACGTTTATTTCAAACTCAGGGTTCATATTAAATGCAGAACTAAAACGAGTAGAAAATAAATAAATAAATGCTTAAATTCAGCGAGTCGTCTCGTCTGATCTGAGGTCGTAACGGCCGCCAGACGGCCGGGAATTCGGCGCTGTGCTCTTCCCTCGCCGCTAAAACTATATACAGATCAGCAGACACTTGGCGCTCTTGTAACAACAAAAACATACAATGCGATATGGATATCGCAACATGGCGGAATGTAAAGCCTTTGGATGTCTCAATAATAAGCGAAAAAACAAAGATAAACACTTCTTTTGTGTACCCAAACCCAACACACCTTGTCGGAAGATCGTAACGGAAAAGTGGTTGCGCAATCTCGGAACAGGGCACAGACGTTTCCTTTCGGACGAAATTGCGTTGTGTGTGAGGACCACTTCGTCACTTTTACCCTCAGAAGACCTTTCTGGCTCAAACCTGTAGCCATGTTGACCGAATTCTTCCTCAGAGTCCGACAATTCAGAACAAAAACACTGACAAAAGCACCCTAATCGCTGGTACAGGCGGAGTATTGACTTTTCAATAGCAACGTGGTGACGTCACATCCGCATGTGTCATGGCTGCGCATAGTTTTCATTGGCTGGCCATGCCCGCGGTCGTATTTGCATATTTCTCTGGTGGTAGATGGCTGGCAATAATTATTTAACCAAATAACGAATACTTTGCCTAATGTTTTCAAGTTGAATGCGTTTAGATGACCACAACAGGTCCCCTTTAATTATTTGTTAAATTTTTCACCAATTAATACACAATGGAATGATGAGATTAGCTCTCCATAATGCAAGCAGGTACTCTGTGTACTGCTGTGATTAAATACTGTGTGTATTTTTTGTTTTAATGCATACCCCTCAATGTGTTATACTCTCTATAGAGGGTATGCATATGATGTCACCGGACGGAACTCGTGTCAGTTAAAAAACATTGAGTGGCAAAAATGAGTGGCAGCATTAGGATGTATGCAGTAAAACACAAAAGAATACACACAATATTCAGTCACAGCAGTACAGAGTACCTGCTTGCATTGTGGAGAGCTAATCTTATCATTCTATCTTGATTAACTGGCAAAATAAATAAAGGCTCTGAATCAGTTCTTCACTTACCATGTGCTCCTTGGTCTTTACCCACACATCACTAGAATCAAGTGAATGATGTGGTATTAACATCTATCTATAAATGCAAGAAGTCTCTGTGTTTGTGTGTCTGTCTGTTCCACGCGTAGCTCTTGAACAGTTTGTCAGACTGCCCTCAGACTTTATACGTGATTTCCTGAGGTTACGAGGGTGTGCGTCCCCGAATATTTAGTCCCTCAGTCAAAGTATGTAATTTTTATCAAATGTTTAGCCACCGCTCGGTCTCATGCGCAGGCTTCTAGAAGTGTGGGTGAGGTTTGGTTTCGGATTGACTCCTACTGATTGGGTAATATGCGCATTACGGCATCAGTAACCACAGCGCTCTGTGTGCAAAACAAGGAAGTGAAATGTGACAAATTTGACTAGAAAAAGATAATACTTAAGATTGAATGCTTAAAAAATTATACCATAAAGTTGCTGTGATTGCATAGATCTAATGGATAATTCGGCATGGAGAACATGAGGTGCGCAACTGCGCTGGGGGAAGGGGCAATGGAGCAGCAGCTGAACCGCTGGCACCATGCTAAAGCAACAGCTGAGACTCCCGTTAACCGAGCAGGCGGGAGGTGTGTGTGTGTGGAGGGGGGGGTGGAGCAGCAGCTGAACCGCTGGCACCATGCTAAAGCAACAGTCGAGACTCCCATTAACCGGGCAGGTGGGGGAGGGGGGCGGGTGGAGCAGCAGCTAAACCGCTGGCACCACACTAAAGCAACAGCCGAGACTCCCGTTAACCGGGTAGACTGAGCTTGGCTCTCTGCAAAGGACTGCGATCCAGCAGTTCAGCTGCTGCTTCTCCCACGGGTGTCCACGTTCGTGTAACCGGAAACTTCATGTGACGAAATTTACGTCATCGTCTCCACTTTGCTAGTGTCCGCAGTGCTTGACCGCTGACGACTGCATGCAGCCCAAATTTTGTGACTGTGCCACCTGCCCATGATCTGAACGCGTTGAAAAGCACATGCACAAGACTGAACTTCCCATTCACGAGGTGGCAATATCAGCACAGAATACTAAGACAAAGTAGACGAAGAAGACAACGAGGAAGCGGAAGACGAGAACAAACAGACATGAAGCATACATAAATACTTCAGCAGCAGCATCTTCATGGAAAAGGAGTGAAAACCGGGAAGTCGAGCAGCAGAAAGCAAGCAGCGTTTCGTCGTTGGTGAAAATCTTGGTGCGTCAGCGCATTGGCGCCACCTATAGAGCATGAGTGAAACTACAAATAATGGTTGTGCGCATGCGCCATCCACTTGGCTTGGGTAGATGAAAAAAGTGAGCATGAACAGTGCCTTGTGCGTGCCGGGCTCGTCCAAAGCACACGTGGGCTAGAGGGGAAATGCAGCATGAATAAGGCTTTACCGGACGCTCCACGATTGTTCGCGGGGAGGCACGCCCAGCCTGCCCCAGTCAGCGGTAGACGGGAGTCCCTTTGCAGGACCACGACTTGCTGTCGCCGATGGCGCTCCTCTCGGTGTGTTAACACAATTATTAAAAGTTCATTATTAAAAGTTAATAATTGTGCAGCGGCGCACCCAGATCAGCTGCATATCATATGCAGCCACATGCACGATTTGGCTAAAGGACGACCGTCACCAAACTGGACACAAAAACACTCAATAACTCATAAAAGATCACACAAATAAGGGATCTGAGGAAAAAAAATAATAAACAAGCAGTTCTTAAACAGTGGCTAGCTAATATTGGATGTCCCATTCAGTTTCAATTATTCTGTAATTAATATTCACACAATCAAATAAATCTCAGTTTAGTCCCTTTCGTATTTGTCAAAGTCTAATATGTGATTGCCTACATATAGGCTACACCTCTACACCACTTTCAAACACAGCTTTATGCAGCCAGACACGACCTGGCTCAAAGGCATGCTAACTGATGGCGAAAAAGTTATTTTCAATAAAGTGAAAAAAAGATGATGCATGGAATGTGCTTTTTCCCTGAGGCTGATTTATCATGGAAAACAGCTGAGCTCTGTGGTTACAGCGATCAGCTGATTGGATCCACCTTTTTTTTTTTTTTAACCAAAGGTAAAAAAAAAAAAACCATGGGGGGAAGGCCCTACAACCTTTGTTTCACAGAATGTGGGATGTATCAACTATATGCTGGATAAATTTTCTGCATGGGGCACATATTTTTTCCAGTTTACAGAATTTTTCACTGGGTCTGAGGTGTGTGTGGAAAAAAACGTTTTTTGGTTAAAGTTTAGAGGGTCAAAAATGTGATAGTTTAGGCGGGATAATAACATAATAAATAATCTCGCATGAATAAAAAATAAATGTAGAGCCGTGGTACTCAGTGTTTGCCAGTCACGCCCTGAAGGTTCAGATCATTATTTGGCCTCAGTATTGCCCCAGCGTGACTATATAAGCACCGCCTCAATCTTGGCATTAAAGTTTAAAAAAAACCCAACTTTTAATAACAAAATATTGCTAAAATATAAACTGATGCACTACAATGGGTCTGAAATATTTGTAAACGTGTCCTGTTATAGTACTGCATGAGTTTGACGATACACAGAAGAAATTCAATATTACACTGCATTCCATCACTGAACAGTGATATAAACTAAAATAACTATCATGATGACTGAACAACTCCCATTCCCCAAAGTGAAGATTCACTATTATGAATATAAGTGATAAAAGATCAGACAGATCAGTGATCTGACAAGCAAATAAACAGGGGATCTGAAACAGTCGCTAATATTGGATGTCCCATTCATTTTCAGTATTTAGCTATTCTGTAATTAATATTCACACAATCAAATAAATCTTAGTGCCATTTGCTCCCTTTTATATTTGTCAAAGTCAAACGTGATTGCCTACATATAGGAATACTTATGTTCTACGGGCATGCACTAGTCTAAAGTAAAAAGTACTCTGTGCACTGCTGTGACAAAATATTTTGTGATTTTTAAGTTTTGCTGCATACAAAATAAAGCTGTCACATGTGACTGCAACTCAGTGCTGTGTTGCTATGGTAACTGTCCTGTAACTGCCAAGAATTCTGTTCCAATGCATCCCCTCTGTAACACTGACATAAAGGACAACAGTTGCCAAGTTTTTGAAGTTTTAATTGTGCCCTTAGAATTGATCATAAATGAAACTGATGTTTAGATGTTCTCTCATTGGTGTCTGTCAGTTGGCCTCTGTTTGGCTCAATGACATTCATTCACCTAAACAGGAAGGAACCATTACGAGCCTCTTTCGTTTCTGCTCCCCAAGTGTCAGTTTGCCCTGAGGTGTTTTTATTGTGCACACACACAGGAAGTGTGCGGGACCAGACCGCATGCACACTTTAAAGGTCCATCGTAACAACTGTGTTTGTGCCGATAAAAGAGCATTCAACCTTGGTCCAGACATAAGGTCACAGGGTCAGCGAGTTAAACCTCAGACCAGGCAGCTCAGGTTACCCTAAACACGCAACACACTGCCATTAGTGCACACATATATTCAGGTGCAGATACACACACTTTAAGGCTGCCAGACTTGTTGAGTCTGGCCTGTCCTCTTCCATACAGACCCCTCCCCCTTGTGTGCATGTCTGGCTGGTCATTACGGGTGTGAGGAGGTCTTTGTCTGTCCAGATACAACCATAAAACTCCGGCTCTGCTGTCTGGCTTAAACAACCTCTCCATCTTCTCCTTTCTTTTCCTTCTCCTCCTCCTCCTCCTTCTCCCCTGCAGAAGAAATACAGAGCAGCGAAAGAAGCGTATGAAAAGCTGCTGCAGACGGAAAATCTTCCTGCGCAGGTGAAGGCGACCACACTGCAACAACTTGGTGAGTGTCCCGGTCTTACCTCCACGTGTAACGAAATTGCAGAGGTTGGCTTTTACCTGTGTTTTAAAACTGTGCTGTGTGGCTTGGGTGTTGTCTTCTGAGATAACGGTGCTTTTTGATCCACTAAGTTTTATTACATAAAACCGTTCTTTACTGCTTTCTGCCTGTTTTTACTGGGGTTTAACTTTGCATTTTTGCTTTTTTTAGACATGCAGTGTACAAAGTGGTGCTGTTGGGAGTCCATTTGGGAGTGTTTTGATCAACTTTATCAGATATCTTTACTTCTAAATGCTGCTATCTTGACTTATACTGTTCTTAAGTAGTTTTTGCAGTGATGTTCACAAAAGAAAAATTTGACATGAGGTAAAATTTGAACTACCTTAAATCTACTAGATACTCTTTTGTTTGTGTGTGCATAGCAGTGCGGTCACCTGCTCCAGAGCACGTGCTCTACAGCCTTTTCTTCCACCTCAGCTACAGTGGGGCAAAAAAGTATTTAGTCAGCCACCAATTGTGCAAGTTCTCACACTTAAAAGATGAGAGAGGTCTCCAATTTTCATCATAGGTATACCTCAACTATGAGAGACAAAATGAGGGGAAAAAAATCCAGAATATCACATTGAAGGATTTTTAATGAATTAATTGGTAAATTCCTCAGTAAAATAAGTATTTGGTCACCTATAAACAAGCAAGATTTCTGGCTCTCACAGACCTGTAACTTCTTCTTTAAGAGGCTCCTCTGTCCTCCACTCGTTACGTGTATTAATGGCACCTGTTTGAACTCGTTATCAGTATAAAAGACACCTGTCCACAACCTCAAACAGTCAAGACTCCAAACTCCACTATGGCCAAGACCAAAGAGCTGTTAAAGGACACCAGAAACAAAATTGTAGACCTGCACCAGGCTGGGAAGACTGAATCTGCAATAGGTAAGCAGCTTGGTGTGAATAAATCAACTGTGGGAGCAATTATTAGAAAATGGAAGACATACAAGACCACTGATCTCCCTCGATCTGGGGCTCCACGCAAGATCTCACCCCGTGGGGTCAAAATTATCACGAGAACAGTGAGCAAAAATCCCAGAACCACATGGGGGGACCTAGTGAATGACCTGCAGAGAGCTGGGACCAAAGTAACAAAGGCTACATCAGAAACACACTACGCCGCCAGGGACTCAAATCCTGCGGTGCCAGACGTGTCCCCCTGCTTAAGCCAGTACATGTTCAGGCCCGTCTGAAGTTTGCTAGAGAGCATTTGGATGATCCAGAAGAGGATTGGGAGAATGTCATATGGTCAGATGAAACCAAAATACAACTTTTTGGTAAAAACTCAACTTGTCGTGTTTGGAGGAGAAAGAACACCATACCTACTGTGAAGCATGGGGGGAGGGGGAACATCATACTTTGGGGCTGTTTTTCTGCAAAGGGACCAGGACGACTGATCCGTGTAAAGGAAAGAATGAATGGGGCCATGTATCGTGAGATTTTGAGTGAAAACCACCTTCCACCAGCAAGGGCATTGAAGATGAAACATGGCTGGGTCTTTCAACATGACAATGATCCCAAACACACCACGCGGGCAACGAAGGAGTGGCTTCGTAAGAAGCATTTCAAGGTCCTGGAGTGGCCTAGCCAGTCTCCAGATCTCAACCCCATAGAAAATCTTTGGAGGGAGTTAAGTCTGTGTTGCCCAGCGACAGCCCCAAAACATCACTGCTCTCGAGGAGATCTGCATGGAGGAATGAGCCAAAATACTAACTAACTAACTAACTAACCTGCACTTATATAGCGCTTTTCTAGTCACAAAGACCACTCAAAGCGCTTTCATTAATACTAACCCTCTATTCTAAGGGCCTATAGGAAACAAAATATCTAGGGACAATTTAGAACAGCCAATTAACCTAACATGCATGTTTTTGGCATGTGGGAGGAAACCGGAGAAATCCCGGAGTAAACCCACGCAACACGGGGAGAACATGCAAACTCCACACAGATCACTGTTGGTCGGGGGCTGGGATCGAACCCACGATCCCACCATCCCCACAATCCCCCGGCCAAGGGTAAACTGTGCTGCCGCAGTGCTAACCACTGCGCCACCGTGCAGCCAAATACCAGCAACAGTGTGTGAAAACCTTGTGAAAACTTACAGAAAACGTTTGACCTCTGTCATTGCCAACAAAGGGTATACAACAAAGTATTGAGATGAACTTTTGTTATTGACCAAATACTTATTTTACCGAGGAATTTACCAATTAATTTGTTAAAAATCCTTCAATGTGATTTTCTCGATTTTTATTTTCTTATTTTGTCTCTCATAGTTGAGGTATATCTATGATGAAAATTGGAGACCTCTCATCTTTTAAGTGGGAGAACTTGCACAATTGGTGGCTGACTAAATGCTTTTTTACCCCACTGTACCTGGCACACTTGTACACAGGCTTGTTTGATGTATTTGGCTGACAACCATCAAAGTGAAGAATTTAAAGCAATCAATATTCATACTTATTTAAATGTGCGTTCTCTTTCATTATAAAGCAGTTATCAACTTTCAGAGGAAAAAAGCGGGTACACTATTACATCAAAGTATATCTGCTAGGGGTGGGTTCAAAAGATTGATTCTTCGATTCGAATAGATTCCTGTTTGACTGAGCCGATATCGATTCACAAAAAATCCGCGGATCAATCTTTTAATATAATACTTTTACGTCTATGAGCTGGCAGAACTTTTGCATGATTAAACAATTGCGCGAGAGTTGAGCTGTGGGTTAAACTGGATCAACATGACGATGCGCAGCTGACTGATTGGATTCAAGAACTGTGAAGGTACCGAAGAGCTCGACAAAACCAAAGTCGTCATGGTAAATGGTGTTCGCTTATATAGCCCTTTTTCTCCTCTCTGGATGACCAAAGCGCTGTACAGATCCTGCTATCCACCCATTCACGCACACATTCACACACTGATGGCGGCAGAGCTGCCATACATACACAAGCACTAGCCTGGCCACCAGGAGCAACTGGGGGCTCAGTGTCTTGCTCAAGGACACTTCGACATGCAGACTGCAGACAGAGTGGGAGTTGAACCCCTGACCCTCCGATCAGAAGTCGGCCACACTACACTTGCACCACAGCTGCCCTGTTTTAAGTGTATAATGTTATCGGGTGGGGCTCTCACCTGGAAATCTGTCACAGCCTGCTCCAAAACTGCATCCAGGGATGGCCATTTTCCGCCGATCCGCGGATTTCCGCTGATTTATTTTCAAATTGATCATTTCTGTGAATCGTCTAAATCCGTTGAGAAAATTTTAGGGGTGGGGGGGTAAGGTACCTTATTGTTACCGATTTTAGCGAAAATCAACACTATTACATAAGCGCTCGGCGCTTCCCCGGGTCAAGTCTCCCGCGATAACCCGGATGTTTTGTACTCAAGCTACTGCTGTATTGTAAACAGCCCTGCGATTGGATAGTTGCAAACGATTGGACCAATCAAATGGCTCGTTGTATGCTTTGTCAAAAATTCATGGCGGTGTGTTCTCAGGGATGTGATTTTTCCGCTAATTCACAGAATTCCGCTTTTTTTTTTTATCTTCCAGGAAGATAAAGTACGTTAAGTACGTTAGCGGCTTGTGGTCCACGAACGCAGTGAAGGTGCGCCCTTTCAGCCAGATCTGGAAGTGGCATATGGCCAGGTGGAGAGCCAGTAACTCTCTGTCAAACACGCTGTATTTACGCTCACTGTCGTGCAAAGACCTGGTAAAAATGGCGAGTGGCTGCCAAGAACCGGCAACGCATTGCTCCACGATGGCCGCTATGCCCATGTCCGAGGCGTCTGTAGTGAGCGCTATCCGAGCCACCGGGTCTGGGTGCGCCAGTAGTGCAGTATTCACCAGAGCTGTTTTAAGCTCAGAGTACGCCTGCTCCCGCTCACGAGTCCAGTCGACTCTGTCCACCGGTTTCCGTTTCTTGAGTGCGGCGTACAACGGCTGTATGAGCTGGGCTGCACGGGGGAGGAAACGGTTATAAAAGTTAACCATCCCCAAAAACTCCTGCAGCGCCCTGACATTGATGTTGAGGAGAAAAAATAGCAAAACAATTTAGTTAGATTACTTTTATGATTCCAAACAGTTTGAAATTGACAGTGGACATTGACTCATAACTTTTGAATATTTCCAAGACTTAGCTACATCAGTGATTGTGCAAAATGAACTGCTCAAGACTCAATGGAGATTGAAACTGGTGATCTGAAATGAATGCTGAAATAATAAAAAGTAATGGTATGAATGAATTTTATTTCTATTATGGAATAGATGAAATTAACTGATTTTGATTTGATCAAGTGTTAAAGCATGTGATGGATAATGCTTGTTGGAATATTTTAGGAATGCTATCTTCTTGGAACATAAGTCAATATTATACAGTAATAAGTGGCATTCAGCTGTTTGTTTTATGTCATTTAAGCACAGTTCTGGTACTTAAAAATCATAAAAACCCAGGAGCTTCGGGGGGCTTTGCCCCCCTTCCCCCCGCCCCTCCCCGGGGCTCTGCCCCGGACACCGCTGGAGCACTCCGTCCACCAAACCCCCTGCTAAATTTTCAGATAATTTCCCCAACCCCAGATCTCATCCCTGGTTCATGTTGGAATTCTGAGCTTTCGGTATCATTTTCAGCGGAATTATGAGATTTTTATCGAAGGATCAGGAGTCATCAGTGCTAGAAATAGACAAAAGTGTCAAAAATAAGTTCCGATGGAATTGGCTTGAGAGAAAAATGATGGTAAAGGTGAAAATTGGCTCAAAGTTCGACGAGGTAACAAACACTCGGACAGTTTCTGAAGAAACCAGAAAAGGAGATGGAGTTCAAAGTTCGGAGACTGACACAGCTTGCTGCCAAAAGGAAGAAAGTTTCACATTAGAAGTGACTTGGTGACCAGTGTAAATAGTGTAATAAACTCTTATAGAACTGTTAAATATGTTGGACTAAAGACAGTGAGACAACATTGAAGAAAAAGTAAGTTAACTTTTCATTAAATTTAATGATTTATCTAAGTCTAGTATTTCATTTTTTTTAATCATTTTTTTCCAGTCTAAATTACTTCTGTTTTACTGAAAACCTCTCAGCTTCAGGGGGGCTGCGCCCCCCCATAAGTCAATCAACCAAATTAGAGTTCAGCTGAAATCAGAATTTCCTGTAGCCATCCCTGTGCATCTGGATGACGGTTGTTTACATTGCTAGCCATCATTAGTGGGTCCGTGGCAGGTGTATATGAAATGAATATATACAACAGAAAGTCTTGTTTCAGCTCAGATCCGTCTGTCTGCAGGTGAGTAGTAGTCTCATTTTCAAACTAGTTTACCCCCCAGTGTTTTACTCCGGTGACGGCAGAAACCATCACGAATACTAACCCTGTATTCTAAGGGCCTATCAGAGATGGATACCTAGGGATAATTTGGAATCACCAATTAACCTAACATGCATGTCTTTGGATTGTGGGAGGAAACCATAGCTCCCAGAGTAAACGCACGCAGCACAGGGAGAACATGCAAACGCCACACAGAAAGATTCCCACCCCTGCCAGCCTGGGGATTCGAACCTGGAACCTTCTAGCCATTAGGCAGTGGTGCTAACCACTGTACCACCGTACTTGCTAGTCCTCCTTAGCATGATTCCTCAGACGCAAATGCATGTGCTTTCTGCAGGTTTACATATATTCTTTGCTTCAATGGTGCAAATATGGTACGTGCCATGGAAATAATGGGCCAGTTGTATGTTGGGTGTTTTGCACACGTACTCAGTTTAGCCTCACAAGTGCAGCATTTTCTCAGATATTACTGTTTACAAAAAGTACACTATTCACAAAAAGTTTGGGATATTTGGCTTTTGGGTGAAATTTATGGAAAATGTAAAAAGTTCATGCTACAGTGGTATTATATCATGAAAGTAGGGCATCTAAGTCGAAGCATGCAATGGTGATTTCCTCATCTCAAACAATTTATTGAAACAAAAGCCAACAACAGTGATGGGTATACCACAACAAAAATGTCACTGTCTCAGTAACTTGTCATGTGCCCTTGAGCATCAATTACAGCTTGACAACAATGTCTCATGCTGTTCACAAGTCGACTTATTGTCTGTTGAGGCATGGCATTCCACTCTTTTTGAAGGGCGGCCCTCAGGTCATTGAAGTTTTGGGGTGCAGGGTTATTCAGGTAGTATTGGCTTGTAACTGTACCATTCACAAGGTGTAGGGCAGTTCTGTATTGACTAGACACACCTGCCTAGACTGTAACACCACTACCACCAAATGCTTGTCTGGCTGATCCATAGCGGTCTCCTTGACCTCTTCAACATTGTTGGTGGCCATTATTTCTGCTCAACGTGAATCGACTTTCATCAGAGAACAGCACTGAGGCCCACTGGTCCCTTGTCCAGCGTAAATGCTCCCTGGCCCATGCAAGACAATGATGCCTGTGTCTGGTGGTGTGGTCAGGTACCCTTGCAGGTCGTCTACCACGCAGACCACGTTGATGTAAATGGTTTTGAATGGTCTAACATGACAGTTGGGTGCCTATCACCTCCCTTAAATGTGCCTGAAGTTGAATGGCATTCATCATCCGGTTCCACAGGGCACTGTTCACAATGAAGCGGTCATCAGTGTGGGATGTGGCCAAAGGATGTCCACTTCTATGCCTTTCTGTGACTCTTCCAGTCTCTCTGTGTTGCTGTTGCAGCCTGCTGATGACACTCTGTGACACTCTAAGCTCATTGGTCACTTCCCTCTGAGAACATCCTGTTTGAAGCCTCGCAATGGCAAGGTACTGTTGATCAATTGTTAGGTTTCGTCTTGGTCTCATCATGTAAAAATGTGAACAGCATGATGAAGAGGACTGTTTAAATACCAGTTTTAATTGAACCAGAAAATGTGTTGGTCGATTCATGGATTAAACACTTGTGAATTTTACCATTAAGCACCTTGTTAGAGAACAGCAAGTTATGCAAAAAGTACTGAAACATTGAACAGCTGTACATGTGCATTCCAAAGATTAGAGAAGGTCAAATTAAGTTCACGTAGAAAGGTTATAGTGCGTTTAGGTGCATCCTGAAATTTCACCTGAAAGCCGAATATCCCTAACTTTTTGAGAGTAGTGTATGTTTTAGTTGCACTGAATGCCTGATACATTTGAAATCTAAAGTTGCTGGCACATACAGTAGGATTGTGTATACATGCTCCATGCATTGAATTTGTTTACTTACTCTGGGTTGTTAACTTCACACTACACACCCTTTGCACTAAAGAAAGTACTCGTAAGCACTTTGTGAAATCATAAGTTAAATGAAAAAAGTGCAGTATTGTAACTGATTTTGAGCCAGTTCTTTGTGATACTTTAAGTATCAACAAAGTCAGAGTATTCCTGGTACAATTTGCAGCATTGGGTCTCTCAGAATTTTTTCCTGGCAAGTAAAATAGCTGTTTAAATGGTAATTTTCCTGAGTGAATCGGGATCGAAGTGAATTGAATCGGAATTGAATCGATTCAGAAACTCAAGAATCGGAATCGCATTGTTTGTGGAAATTATTGATGATTCCCAGACCTAATATCTGCACTGGTAAACAGTTTTTGGAGCAGCAAGCAGTGCTAGAAAATAAGGATAAGGCATCTTTATTGTTATTCAAATCCATACAGCCAATCATGTACAGTAGAACGTATTATGTTTCTGTTATCTACAATGTTAATCATACACATACACACGTGGACAAAATTGTTGGTACCCCTCTGTTAATGAAAGAAAAACCCACGTCCCTGGACGTGGCTGCAGGAAGAAACTTGATGAAAAATGGAAGAAACGGATAATACGACTGGTAACAAAAGAGCCCAGAACAACCTCTAAACACATTCATGGTGAAAAGGTCAAGTGTCAGATTGCACCATCCGTTACTGTTTGAGCCAAAGTGGACTTCATGGGAGACGACCAAGGAGGACACCACTGTTGAAAACAAATCATCAAAAAGCCAGACTTGAATTTGCCAAACTGCTTGTTGACGAGCCACAAAGCTTCTGGGAGAATGTCCTATGGACAGACGAGACAAAACTGGAACTTTTTGGCAAGGCACATCAGCTCTATGTTCAGACGCAAAAATGAAGCATACCAAGAAAAGAACACTGTCCCTACTGTGAAACATGGAGGAGGTTCTGTTATGTTCTGAGGCTGCTTTGCTGCATCTGGCACAGGGTGTCTTGAATCTGTGCAGGGTACAATGAAATCTCAAGTCTATCAAGGTATTCTAGAGAGAAATGTGCTGCCCAGTGTCAGACAGCTTGGTCTCAGTCGCAGGTCATGGGTCTTGCAACAGGCTAATGACCCAAAACACACAGCTAAAAACACCCAAGAATGGCTAAGAGTGAAACTTTGGACTATTCTAAAGTGGCCTTCTATGAGCCCTGATCTAAATCCTATTGAACATCTGTGGAAGGAGCTGAAACATGCCGTCTGGAGAAGGCACCCTTCAAACCAGAGACAACTGGAGCAGTTTGCTCATGAGGAGTGGGCCAAAATACCTGCTGAGAGGTGCAGAAGTCTCATTGGCAGTTACAGAAATGGTTTGATTGCAGTGATTGCCTCAAAAGGTTGTGCAACAAAATATTAAGGGTACCATCATTTTTGTCCAGGCCTGTTTCATGAGTTTGTTTTTTAAAATAATTCTGTTGAACCACAATTCGAAAGCATTGTCTGATTTTCCTTGGTTAATTTTCATAGACTTTTTATTTATTACTACTTTTGTCAGATTCAAGTTATTTCTGTGACCATTGTGGGTTTTTCTTTCATTAACAGAGGGGTACCAACAATTTTGTCCATAGCTGTATGTAGACTCAGAGGGGTCGCTGCCATGCAAAGCGCCACCACAAATTTCCCTCCTCCGTTCCATTATTGCTGAGCACCAAGCTGGATGGCAGGAAGTTCCGCTTTTATATGGTCTTCGGTATGACCCAGCCAGGATTTGAACCCCGGCCTCCCGGGTGTGGGGCGGATGCTCTACCAACTGAGTCACCACTCCAGTAAATGACTGGATTCAAAAACTTGAGACAGCTGACATTCCACCAGGATAAAAAGTCCGCCTTACATAATCTCTTGTAGCAGATCGTCACACTGTACCTCTAAAATTAAGCTTCCATTCATTTTCTGTTGATCCTGCGCTATGAGCCCACTATGAGCCCACTGGCTATTTGAGATTCGTATGGACAACTTCACCCCTTCAAAAATTCTCGTGTGTGCAGCAGGCTTTTTTAGCTGTGAAGCTTTGCAGCAACAACATAAACCACTGATAGCATAACAAACTGAGACCAGCCTAGCATAAACCAAAAGTTCTCATCCACACCTGCAGTGTGTTGTATCCCAAAATGAGACCGTAGCTGTGGCATTTGACCTGGTTGGGTTGCAGCATGGTGTTTTTCTACTTTGTGCAGGTTCAAAATTGTCGTTTCTGTGGGGTGTGGCGTAGTTCTGGTGTGGGATTCCGAAGGCCATCCTGATCAGCGCTGCTGTGCAGACATGTGTCTTTGCATGTGGGGGTTGCGGCGGTGGTGGATGCTGGTGTCACCACAGATGCCTTTTTCAGTGCGGTTTGCTTCTGGTTGAGCGTTTTTTGCTGGCGTTGTTGGTTTCTGGGGTTTGTGGTGTTTCTCCGGTGCCTCACCTCTCCTTAGCGGGTCTTCCATGCAGCTTTGGTTTTGTCGGGATCTTTGCTGTCTTCACGGTTCTTGGGTGTGGGTTACTGTCTGCCATTGGTCTTAGCGGTCTCATCGGCTGCTGTGGTGGTCTGAGCTCAGTTGTGACTGGGCTCTCACGTGGATGTTGGGTCAGGCGGGAGTTCTTGCAGGTTTCACACGTATAAAGCGTTAAGATCAATCTGCTGATTTTGTGAATTGAAATCGGCGCGTTTAAATGTGAATCTATTAGAATAGGAGAATTAAGACAGGGCAATAGAAAGCCTGAAGGTGCCTTCACACCAAATGCAAACGGACGAATTTTTTGCGCGGCATTATTACATTATTTTTTTTTATGTAAACACACAGATAGACATGAATTCACTGTCTGAATGAGATGCAGACAGGCAAAGTTGCCTTTATAGCTTATGCAGCTGTGTTCAACCTGCTGTGGAAATCCCCCAAATAACGTCATGCTTAGGTTTACATTATGCGACGGGGGGGCTCACCTGAAAAAGTTGTTCCTGCCTCCAAAACTTAAGAAGATGATGGGTGCTTACGTTGCTAGTTTGCTAGCCCCGTTAACATGCCTGTGGCAGGAATTCACGGGTAAATAACTCTGACATCCCAAATCAGCTGAAGAGCTCCCGGTCCTTCTGTCTGCAAGTGAATGGCAGTCTCATTTTCAAACTAGTTTACTCTCCGATGTTGATACTTTTACTCCGATGACTGGAGAATCTCAAAGCTAGCGCTATCCCTTGGATATGATTTTGCATGTGCTCGCCTCTTTCCATTGACTTTGTATGCATTTGTGCCGCCTGTTCATGTTTGGTGTCAAGGCACCTTAAGTCCTGCCCCTTCAGCTTCTTCTGCTTATGGGACCTTTGGAAAAATTCTCCATTAGAGTGAATGGCAAGAGAGAAATTATCTTTTGATCCTGGTCAAATTTTGCCATGAGTTACACATATGATGTTTGTCAATTTATAACACAATTTTCCATGTAGTTAAAGTTGTAGGTTGTTGTCTAACTGTTAGTGTAAAGTTGTGAAAATACGTAAACTGAAAGACTACAAACTATGACTCACATAAATTATGTCATCGTTTCCGAAGAGCACCCAGGTGAAGTAACAAACAGTGCTCTGGATCAGCTGCAGCTCTCAAAATACAATACAATACTTTTGTGTTGTTTTTCTTCTCTTTGGATCCTTCTTTCATTGGTCAGAAAACAGGAGGTGAGCTGTGAGAGGAGAACTGCCATAATCGTGTTTGGTGACGTATATAATCCGAGAAAAGGAAATGTAGTCCACTAAGCGGTTTAAAAAAAAAACCCAACTAAACATTACTCTTTTATTATACGACAACCTACAACATTAGTTATGTGGAAAATTATCTTTTAAATTGACAAACGTCATATCTGTAACTCGTGGCAAAATTCCATCAGGATCGAAATGTCTCTCCTGCTGTTCGTTCCAACAAAGATTTTTTTTCCCAAGTACGGGGGGGGGGGGGGGGTGCTGAAAAGTTCATAGGCTGACCATGATGCAGTGGTCAAATTTGACCAAATGTGGTTTATTTTTAAACACTTCTTCCACTGGTGTTGCAGCACTTGGATCCCTGCGGTATAGAAGCTCTCTTCTTGATCCTCAGACATAACTCCTTAGTCAGCCTATGAACTTTTCAGCACCCCCATTAGGTGCCATATGCAGAAGTAGAGGGGGCGTGACTTAGGCTCTCTATTTGACCTTAAATCAGCATCACAATTTATTGACCCTTTCAGGTTGGTTTTTGTGAGGTATTTCCGAGGTGCATGTCTTAAAGGGGAAGTACATGAAAAGCTCTATATACACACGCACACAACAAGGAGAGGGGAAAAGCCGAAAAAACCCTGAAATGAACAAGATTAGGGTCTGTGCACGTTGGTTTTCAGTTCTGTTCGGTTAATCGCCCAGCCCTAGGGAGATTTGATCTTTTGAACCCATCTGTAGTTATCCATGAAATGGAATGGGATGGAGCATGACATATCTTTGAAAGGAAAACGGTAAACTTGTGCATTTATTACCTCCGCCAAGGAGGTAATGTTTTTATCGGGGTTTGTTTGTTTGTTTGTCTGTTACCAACATAACTCAAAAAGTTATGAACGGATTTTGACGAAACTTTCAGGAAAGGTGTGCAATGGCACGGTACAGATGATTAGATTTTGGTGATGATCTGAGAGTGCATACCGCCACCAAGGGCTTTGTTTGTATTTGTGCAGCAGGATTACACAAAAACTACTTCATGGATTTGGATGAAATTTTCACCAGAGGTGGTTCTTGGGCTAGAGAGGAACCAATTACATTTTGGTGATGATCTGGGAATGCATACCTCAGCCAAGGCTCTTGTCACAGTGTGTCAGCCACAATACTCCAAAACTAATGGACAGACTTTGATGCAATTTTCACCACAAGTGGTTCTAGGCCTACACACAAACCCATTACATTTTGGAGGTGATCCATGAGACTGAAGGAGCCTTGGCGGAAGTATGCGCTCTATGAATGCTTTTCTAGTTGAAGCTGTAATGACTGCCATCTCTCCCGTACCTTTACCTGACATGCAGCCACATCTGTCAATGATTGTGGAAATCTGCATGTTTTCTTCAGGCAGCCGATCTTCATAAATTCACTGGGACGACACCAAACAAAAATTCTAGCATCATCACCTTGCCCAATGCAGATTCATGATCTGTCACTGAATATCACTTCCATCCAGTCATCCACAGTTCATGATAGCTTTTCTTTACCCCACTACAACCATTTTTTTCTGTTTAAGTGTTAATGATAGCTTTCATTTGGCTTTTTTATATATAAATCCAATTTCCTGCGGATTTCAAGATGTATTGCATTAAATTTTCTGTCTTGGCGCTTTGACGTTTTCCTTGGTCTACCAGTATACTTCCCATTTTGTTTGTACTTGGTCCAGATTTTAGATACAGCTGACCGGAAACAATCAGCATCTTGTGCTGCGTTCTGTGATGCATTACCTTCTTGAAGAAGTTTTATAATCAGCTTCTTTGTTTCTACTGACATTTCTTGTGTTGGAGCCATGATTCATGTGTATCAGTTTGGTGCAACAGCTCACCAAGGTGGAAAAAACCGCTTTCTTTCTTTCCTTTTAAAAAATGTTTCTTACATGCCAGAAGCTTGGCATTTTGAATAAAAAGTTTTGTTTTTTAAACAAAATATAAAAATTGAATGAACATCCTCCAACAATTGTGATTCCATAATCTTTTGGCAGAGGTTGTAGATACAGAACTTTGCTCACAATATAGAATTGCTCTCAAATTCAACTTCAGTCCAAATGACTGGTGTGGGTTTCTCTTTAAGTAGACATCAGACAAAAATAACCTCCAAGAGTCACTCACAGGCTTTATTTTTTTATTATTTTTTTTCAGTATTGGCCCAGTGTGTTTCCAGTAGCCGGCTGGGTTGTTTTTGGTCTGTGTGGTGAATTTTGAAGGCTAACCCTTGCCCTCCTGCTGCAGGCTGGATGCATCACACAGTGGAGCAGCTCGGGGATAAAGGCACAAAGGAGAGCTATGCCATCCAGTGTCTGCAGAAGTCTTTAGAAGTCGACCCGAATTCTGGCCAGTCCTGGTACTTTCTCGGCAGGTGAGATTAAGGCCCTAGCCTATCCTGAGCCATGATTTAATGCCACGTGTCACGATATTGCCATCATTTCTTCCCTGCAACTACACTCTATTACAGTAATTTTTTTTTTTTTTTTAGTGAAATGCACTGCTAACCTTTTTTCCTGCTTTCCAGGTGCTACTCCAGTATTGGGAAGGTGCAGGATGCCTTCATCTCCTACCGTCAGTCCATTGATAAATCAGAGGCCAGTGCTGACACCTGGTGCTCCATAGGGTAAGAGCAGGATGTAAACTGAGAGATGCAGTAAAGCTTCCAGAAGCAGAGTTTGGATCTTTAGGTTTGGGAGGAAGGAAATTAAAAAACAAACTCTGTGTAGCTCATGTGTTTAAGGGCTGCTTGTGTTCAGGGGATCAGAGGCTTTTATAGCTCCTTTCAGAGACGGAGCAGCTGTAGTTAGAAGCAGAAACAGCAGGACTCTGAACATGGACATGTAGTGAGTGTGTTTAATGGTGTAAATCAGGGGTCTGCATTTGTTTTTTTTTTCAGTGGGCCGGAGGTCCAGCGCAGTGCTAACATGCAGACTGGGCGGATATTTCATTTCCATGTTGGGAGGGACAATAAACATTTTCATTCTAAGTATCTTTGTAGTCAGTCACAAATTTATGATGAATAATGTACAAATGTATACTTATGGGGGAAAAAGCTGCAAATTTACAAGAAAAATGTCATAAATTTATCAAAGAAAATTGCTAATTTACATGAAACGGTTGCAAATTTACAAAGTCAAGTCTAGAAAAAAAGCTGCAAATTCATTAGAAAAAAAATGTAAATTTACAAGGAAAAAACACAAATTTATTCAAAAAAGGCTACAGATTTACGAGGGGAAAAAAAAAGCTGAATTAAAAAGCAAAAGCAGCTATTTTATGAGGGAAAAGTTGTAAATTTGTAAAAAAAAAAAAAAAAAAAAAGTTTTTCCATTTACAAATAAATGTAGTAAATTAATCAGAGTTACAAATTTATGAGTAAAGCTGCAAACTTTTAAAGAAAAAGATTTGTCCCCCCTTGATCCCAGCCTATCACCAGGCTGTCCTGCTGTAGGAGTGGCTGGGTGAATGCAACCACTTTCAGCTGACCATTAGTGCACGTACTTGCACCAGTGATGGGCACACGCACACACGGGCAATAAGCGTGCTCTTCAAGCATTGGTGGCAGCAAAACCAAGTTGGTAGTAACAGTCAGGTGGCTGTATTTGGAACGGTGTGATTGCGAGCACGGGTGCTGCTCAGTGCACATGCACAACGCTGATTCAGGCAGCACAGTAAAGTTGGTCAGCACCAAGAAGGTCATATCAGTGTTTGCCCGAGGTTTACAGCCTTAACAGTTTATTTGATTAACAATTTATTTTTTTTAACAGCAGTCAGTATAAATAAAAACTGTAAAAAACAAAGACCCCAGTTACATGGTCACAATAAACCGGTTACTGAGAATAAACTGATGCTGGCAATAATCACTTTTCTCGTGTTTACATGCACTGAATAAACTGATTATTGGAGGGTAAACCATTTGAGTTAATGACAGCAGTTACATGCCCTTTATTGGATTATTCTATTTACATGGCCACTTGAATAATCAGATAATTCCAGAAATCCAATCATAACCAGTTTATTTGTGTACATGTAAACATGTATTGAACAAAGTATCAGAATATTTGAACGACATTGAACAAAATATCTGAACATTTGTTTATTTGGCGATTATCCACAAAGTGTGCAGCTTTTGTCACTGCAGTGTATTTTTCTGGGCTTCTGGAAGAACATTTCAAGAGCCTCTTGATATGGGAAGTTTGACTCATCTGGCCCATTTATTGAGATTCGCATGCAGGCTGCAAGATGTTCTGGGTCAAAACCTGTCATCCGGTGATGACCGGACTTTTGCTGCTTGTTGGGAGTAGGGCGTTCAGCACTTGGGCCTTTTTTCTACACTTGGACCCGGAGCAGGAGAGCTGCTTCAGCTGCTACTAGGAGGAGAGCTACTGTTGCAACCTTCGTCATCCTGGGTGCTTTTAAAAAATGCAGATATTTTTTTCTACTTCTCAGTTGGCTGACGCAACATGCTTTCCTATGTGCTCTCTCTCCATTGGTGCGAGTGTGTTCACCTGTATGTGCGCACACATTGTGTCTGTGTATGTACGAGTGCACGTGTCTGTGTTTATGCGCAGCTGAGTCCCGCCCCGCTGCATGAGAGATCTAGAGTGCAGAGAGGAGAAGAGACAGAAATGAGCTGCTGTCACGTAAATAACATAAGGATATTTAGTTTAACAAAAGGACAAGGTAAAGACTTGTTCTATAGTGAATGCATCTTAAAATGACTTCTGTGGTGATCTGGCACTATATAGAAAAATAAATTGCCCCCCCCCCTTCCAATATAATAGTAGGGGAAACACTGCATATATTAAATAAAGGTGAAATAAAATAAGTAACGTAGTCCGTCAGTCTAAAATACACAGAATTTCTAACGTATGAAGATCATACTTCTAATGAAAACTGGAAACAACCCTACTGCTGTCTGATGGTAGCTCCCTCACTTTCATTTTGCATCGTGTTTGGATCACTGGTCTGTGGATTGTGGTGGTGCAGTGTGGCATGGAGCGGGTGGGGTCCCTGATTATCAAAGACAGAATGCCGGCATCCATTCCAGGTTGTGGTTCTCCAGTCGCTAGTGGCGGTCGCAACTGTTTTGTTCCCTCTTCCAGGTGGGGTACGTGGTGTGGTTTTTCATGCTTACCTGCCTCCATTTTGCCCTGGTTTGACGGGGGCTTGTCAAAAACCTCACTCCATACAGGGTGGTCCTTAAACCACAAACTGTCCAGCTGGCAGCCATTACAGTGTTTGATTTCTGTTTTTTTTTTTTTTTTTTTTTTTTTTTTTTCCATTCTTGTCAAAATGAGACAGGTGTGCTTTTTTAAAAATTGTATTAAAAGGCTTCAGGGTCTGCACAGAAGATCCTTGCGGAAAAAGTGATGTGCATTGTATGCTGTTGTGATTAACAGTCAAGTTGTTGAACTGGTTTAGTAGAACAAAAATGCTGTTATAAACCAAATTCCACCCCGGGAATAATAAAGCTGTCTCGTCCTGGGTTCAGATGTTTCTTTTCTGTGAAGCTGACTCATCCCCTCTCCTTCCTCCGACCTCCAGGGTGCTCTACCAGCAGCAGAACCAGCCTATGGATGCTCTGCAGGCCTACATCTGTGCCGTTCAGCTTGACCACAGCCACGCCGCTGCCTGGATGGACCTGGGAACCCTCTATGAGTCCTGTGGCCAGCCGCATGATGCCATCAAGTGTTACATCAATGCTACGCGCAGCAAGGGCTGCCTCAACACCACCGCACTCACGCAACGCATCAGACTGCTGCAGGTGGGTCTAGTGCTTGGATACACCCGACAGCCAAATCCTCGTGCTGGATGTCGTGGAGTGTTTTTGCTGTGTGTGTGTTAAGTGCTGTGTTTACTGCCAAGCATTGCCAAAGCAATCAGCTTTTTTGAAAAATGCAGATTGTGCTTTTTACCATTTTGATTTCTGGCCACAGAAATATGAATATTAATTCATATTGGTGTTTTCTTACTTAATTTAAAAGCACATCTTCATGGCATTAAACATTTCTTTAGTTTTTTTGTATGGTTACATGGCTATATGTTAGCAGTAGTTTTGACTGCTTTTGTTTGAGTCGAGCACTAAAGTTTGTGTCTTAAACGGTGTCTCCTAGGCTCAGTTGTGTAACCTACAGCCAGGTAGTCTGCAGAATAAGAGTAAAATGCTTCCTAGTATTGAAGAGGCATGGAGCCTACCCATTCCTGCTGAGCTCACGTCCAGGCAGGGGGCCCTGAACACTGCACAGGCGCAGCAGGTGAGAACCAGCTTATGCAACTGACTCCAACCTCTTTACTTAAAAAATGATCATTTATGAGGCTTCTCTCTGATACTTTTAGATGTTTTAACAACATCAGAGAATTGATTTCTTCTAAATCTCTCACATGTATACCTGACTGATAACAGGCTGAACAGGATGAGACTGAGGCCCATGTTGCAGTAGCATCAGTGGATATTTCATTTCACTGTTGGGAGGGACAATAAACAGAATTTTATCAAGAGTAAAAACAAAAACATTTGTACATTTACCCCCCCCCCCCCCACACACACACACCCCAACAACAATAATATTAATGGGGTCATTCTCTAGAGAAACATTAAAAAAAAAAAAAATTAACCATTAGAAAGACATTTAACCAGCATTCCGTGTGACCGTTCCAAAATTTACGAGAAAAGTCACAAATTTACAAGAAAAAGTTACACATTAAAAAAGCTGCAAATTGAGTTACAAATTTAAATGAAAACAGTTGCAAATTATCTTAAGTACATAGATATACAGTATCTTACAAAAGTGAGTACACCCCTCACATTTTTGTAAATGTTTTTTTACATCTTTTCACGGGACAACACTGAAGATATGACACTTTGATGCAATGTAATCGGTGTACAGCTTGTATAACAGTGTAAATTTGCTGTCCCCTCAAAATAACACACAGCATTAATGTCTAAACTGCTGGCAACAAAAGTGAGTAAACCCCAAGTGAAAATGTCCAAATTGTGCCCAATTAGCCATTTCCCCTCGCCTGTGTCGTGTGACTTGTTAGCGTTACAAGGTCTCAGGTGTAAATGGGGAGCAGGTGTGTTAAATTTGGTGTTATCGCTCTCACGTTCTCTCATACTGGTCACTGGAAGTTTAACATGGCACCTTATGGCAAAGAACTCTCTGTGGATCTGAAAAAAAGAATTGTTGCTCTACATAAAGATGGCCTAGGCTATAAGAAGATTGCCAACACCCTGAAACTGAGCTGCAGCGCTGTGGCCAAGACCATACAGCAGTTTAACAGGACAGGTTCCACTCAGAACAGGCCTCACCATGGTTGACCAAAGAAGTTGAGTGCAGGTGCTCAGCGTCATATCCAGAGGTTGTCTTTTGAAAGCAGACCTATGAGTGCTGCCAGCATTGCTGCAGAGGTTGAAGAGGGGGGGGGCAGCTTGTCAGTGCTCAGACCATATGCCGCACACTGCATCACATTGGTCTGCGTGGCTGTTGTCCCAGAAGCAAGCCCCTTTTAAAGATGATGCACAAGAAAGCCTGCAGACAGTTTGCTGAAGACAAGCAGACTAAGGACATTGATTACTGGAACTATGTCCTGTGGTAAACTTATTTGATTCAAATGGTGTCAAGCGTGTGTGTCAGCAACCAGATGAGGAGTACAAAGACAAGTGTGTCTTGCCTACAGTCAAGCATGGTGGTGGGAGTGTCATGGTTTGGGGCTGCATTAGTGTTGCCGGCACTGGGGAGCTACAGTTCATTGAGGGAACCATGAATGCCAGCATGTACTCTGACATACTGAAGCAGAACATGATCGGAAACTGGGCCGCAGGGCAGTATTCCAACATGATAACCACCTCAAACACACCTCCAAGACGACCACTGCCTTGCTAAAGAAACTGAGGGTAAAGGTGATGGACTGGCCAAGCATGTCTCCAGACCTAAACCCTATTGAGTGTCTGTGGGGCATCCTCATACAGAAGGTAGAGGAGCGCAAGGTCTCCAACATCCATCAGCTCCGTGATGTCGTCATAGAGGAGTGGAAGAGGATTCCAGTGGCAACCTGTGAAGTGCTAGTGAACTCCATGCCCAAGAGAGTTAAGGCAGTGCTGGAAAATAATGGTGGCCACACAAAATATTGACACTGGGCACAATTTGGACATTTTCACTCGGGGTGTACTCACTTTTGTTGCCAGCGGTTTAGACATTAATGGCTGTGTGAGTTATTTTGAGGGGACGGCAAATTTACAGTTATAAGATGAGCCTTTATTAGTCCCACAGTGGGGACATTCCAGGATTGCAACAGCACAGAGATAGCAACACTCAGAGCAATAATTTAGAAGATAAAAAAAATAAGAGCAGTGAAAAACATATGTACACATAAATATATAAATATATACACAGTGCAGAGCATTGTAGCTAGATGGAATAAACAGCATAACAGTCTGTTATACATACCCACATAGTATGAATATGTACCCATACATATTGTCACCCTCAGTAGCGATTGATATCGTCCTAGTTGTATACTGGAGGGGGACCATTTTGTGTAAGTTTGTTGCGTCTTTTGCATTCAATGCTATTAGGTCGTAACATTTTTTTTTACAATCTCTGCGAGCAGCCCTGCTTAGGTTATAAAGTCTGACAGCCATAGGTAGGAAGGACCTGCGAAACCTCTGTCGCACACCTAGGATGATGTAGCCTACTGCTAAATGAGCTCCTGAGTGCGTTCAGCATGTCCTGCATAGGGTGGGACTCGGACTCCAGCAGAGATGACAGCTTAGCCACCATCCTTCTCT
Source organism: Pholidichthys leucotaenia (assembly GCA_020510985.1). Taxonomy (NCBI): domain Eukaryota; kingdom Metazoa; phylum Chordata; class Actinopteri; order Cichliformes; family Pholidichthyidae; genus Pholidichthys; species Pholidichthys leucotaenia. Next base: position 133,983,613 of record CM035843.1, read on the forward strand.
CTCCTATCTCCTCCACTGGGTCAAGGCACTGCCCCAGGACAGAGCTAGCTTTCTTGATCAGTTTGTTCAGTCTCTTCCTGCCGGCTGCTGTGATGCTGCTGCCCCAGCAGACCACTCTAAAAGTGATGGCTGATGCCACCACCGAATTGTAGAAGGTCTTCAGGAGCACCCCTTGTACACCAAAAGACCTGAGCCTCCTCAGTAGGAACAGCCTGCGCTGTCCCTTCTTGTAGAGTGTGTCCGCATTGTGTGACCAGTCTAGTTTATTGTTCAAATGAACACCCAGGTATTTGTAGGATGTCACCATCTCAATGTCTGTTCCTGTATGTTTGCTGGTGCTGTGAGGGGTTGTCCTTGCCTGCGGCAGTCCACCACCAGTTCCTTAGTTTTTCTCGTATTGATCTGGAGGCAGTTCCGATGGCACCAGTCTACGAAGTCCTGGATAAGTCCTCTGTACTCAGCTTCATCGCCGTTGGAGATGAAGCTGACGATTACAGAGTCGTCAGAGAACTTCTGTAGATGGCAGTGTGTTGTGTTGTGTGAGAAGTCTGCAGTATAAAGGGTGAACAGGAAGGGAGCCAAAACCGTTCCCTGGGGGGCCCCCGTACTGCCGATGATCGTGTCGGACACACAATCCTGGGTTCTCACAAACTGGCCGGTTTGTGAGGTAGTCCAGGATCCACAATGACAGGTGCTGGTCCACCCCTGTGCACAGCAGCTTGTCCCTCAGGATCACCGGTTGGATGGTGTTGAAAGCACTGGAGAAGTCAAAGAACATGATCCTCACCGTGTTCCCAGGCTTCTCCAGGTGGAACAGGGAATGGTGAAGGAGGAAGATCACTGCATCCTCCACCCCGATGCCATGCTGGTAGGCGAACTGGAGTGGATCCATTGCTAGTCCCACCAGGGGGCGGACATGAGCAAGGAGCTGTCTCTCCAGGGTCTTCATCAGGTGAGAAGTCAGGGCCACTGGTCTGTAGCTGTTCAGGTCTCTGGGGTGGGAAGTCTTTGGTACGGGTACCACCCAAGATGTTTTCCACAACTGTGGTACCCTCCCCAGCTTCAGGCTCGGGTTGAAGATGTGCTCCACAATCCCACATAGCTGGTCTGCGCAGGAATTGAGGAGCTTTGCGCTGATGCAGTCCGAGACCTTCCACGCCTTGATCTTCCTCAGCTCCGCCCTCACCTGGGTCTTAGTAAGGGTCAGGTTGGGGCTGGGGGGCTGTGTGCTGGGAGTTGGGGGGGGGGGTGGACAGCAGGTCTCGATGATGGTAGAGGCAGTAGTGGTTGTTGTGCAGGTGGAGGGGAGGGCGGTTGGTCAAACCTATTAAAAAACAGGTTCAGATTGTTCACCTACTCCCTGCCCCCCGTGGCCTGGGAGGAGGTATTCTGGAGCCCAGAGATGGTTTTGAGGCTTCCCCAGACCCTGCCGATGTTGCTCTGTTGCAGCTTGTCCTCCATCTTCTTCATCTTCTTCCTGAAGCTGTCCTTGCCTTCTCTGATCTTCCTCCTAAACTCCCTCTGTACGGACTTCAGCATCTCCCTGTTCCCCAACCTGAAGATCCTTTTCTTCTCTCTCAGTAGTGATTTTATCTCAGGGTTGATCCAGGGTTTGTTGTTTGAGCAACACCGTATGATCTTGGTGGGTACGGTGTTGTCCACACAGAAGTTGATATAGTCCATGATGGTGTGAGTGAGGCCGTCGATATCCTCACCATGTGGGTCGCAGAGCTGCTCCCAGGCAGTGATTTCAAAACAGTCCTTTAGAGCGTCCATTGTCTCCTCAGACCATATCTTCACCGTGCGCGTAACCGGAGGTTGTCTGTGTACTAGGATTTGTACACCGGCAGGAGATGAACAAAGTTGTGATCCGATCTCCCGAGTGGGGGGAGTGGTGATGAGGTGTACGCCTCCTTAGTATTCGCATAGAGTAAATCCAGTGTTTTATTGTCTCTAGTGTGGCATGTGACATGTCTTCTTGCTCCAAGCTTACTTTTCATTGCCTGTCGAGTGTGAACAGATCAGCACGGACCTTGTAAGGCCGGGCGATGTCCGAGCCGGTAGAAGTTGCTTTCCGATTGACCATTTCATGAAACTGCTTGCAAAGTATTTGAGTACTGCTAGCTTTTACTGGACTAGTAGCACATTCTTGGCAAATAAAGGTATTATCAGTGGCAAGGACAAGCCAAGACAAACTGACTCCAGTATCTGTTGCAGTGACTGAACAGACGATAGGTTTGTTTAGCTCTGCTCTTTGTGTAGTGCATGTCACAATGCACTGACTGGCACAGTCCACCACAAAACTTGCGGCAGATGTGTTTATCTGTCAGGATGTCCAGTATCACCCCGTGTACTTGGGAGTGGTCCACCACAGACCTGTGGCAGATATTGTTTTTAGTTCTGCCAGGATGCCCTGTTTGACCCTCCATGCCCTCGGAAGGGTGGGGATGCCGGTTGAGTCGCCGATGACCTGACCCATGAGACAGGTAATACCGGTTTTCATGGTTATCCGGTTGCAAGCAAGCCAATGCCTGACCTGACCCCCCCCCCCCCCAAAAAAAAGGGGGAGGGTGTAAGTCTTAGTTAAAAGCTGCCAATTTCTGGCCACAAAAAGTGGAATTTTGAGTAAGAAGCTGCAACTTTAGCAAAAAGACAAAAAAGGTGTAAATTTCCAACTATTTACAACCTAAAACGCTGCAAATATAAGATTTGAGTAAAATGCTGCAAGTTTAAGCTTTTTTTTTAAACTGCAAATTCAAGGCTAAGAAAAGTTCTAAATTCATGAGGAAAAGCTGCAAATTTTCAAGTAAGAAGCTGCACATTTCTGAGTAAAATGGCTCTATCTCTGCAGGAAAATCCTGCAAATTTGAGAAAAACCCGCACATTTACAAAAGAATGTTTCTAATTGCCATGTAAAAGGATGTGATAAATTGGCATATGTTGGCCATTTTTATAAATGACAGCCGTGAGGAGGAACTAAGCAGTAGTGTTCGGAGATGTTAAATCCTGCAGATCTGCGCTAATCAGCAGGGAACAGGATAAGAAGAGGAATAGGTGATCCTCAGCAGCAGAAATAATCCAGTTAACCCAGGAAGAGTAAACACATGACACCCCATGACACCCAACAGATCACACACCCCCATGACATCAGTTGGAACAGCTGGGCCAAACTTCACACCTCTGTCGATTTACATGTTCCCTTCTGAGGACAATTCAAACAGAGCTGCTGCTGAGATGGAAACCAAAGGGTTAAAGGGTGACATGGCTTTATCAGTAGCACTGATATCCCCCCCCCCCCACCCAGCTGACCTGCTGGACAGGAACTAACAACTCCTCAGACTTGTTGACACAATTTTAAAAACGAGGACATGCTGCAAAAGAACGAAGATTCCCTTTGATTTAACAGGATAACCGCGTGAATTTTCTGGTCTTTGAATGAACAGAGTAGTCATGAGTGTTTCACGGAGTCACTTATTGAATTATAATGGTTAATCTAAGTCACCATCCATCCATCATCTACCGCTTTTCCGGAGGTCCAGGTCGCGGAGGCAGCAGTTCAAGCAGAGAAGCCCAGACTTCCCTCTCCCCAGCCACCTGCTCCAGCTCTTCAGAGAGGATACCAATTCGTTCCCAGACCAGCTGGGAGACAGTCTCTCCACCGAGTCCTGGGTCTGCCCTGGGGTCTCCTCCCAGTGGGACATGCCCGAAACACCAAGTGTGAGGCGTCCAGGAGGCATCCTAATCAGATGCCCGCACCACCTCAACTGACTCATTTCAATGTGGAGGAGCAGCAGTTATACTCTGAGCCTCTCCCAGATGACTGAGTTCCTCACCCTGTCTCTGAGGGTGAGTCCAGCAATCCTACGGAGAAAGCTAATTTCAGCCGCTTGTATCCGCGATCTTGTTCTTTCGGTCATTTCCCAAAGCTCATGACCATAGCTGAGAGTAGAAACGTAGATTGACTGGTAAATCGACAGCTTTGCCTTAGAACTCAGCTCCCTCTTCACCACAACAGACCGGTACAACGTCCACATCACTGCAGATGCTGCTCCGATCGGTCTGTCAATCTCTTGCTCCATTCTCCCCTCACTCGTGAATAAGGCCCCAAGATACTTAAACTCCTCCACTTGGGGCAGGAGCCTGTCCCCAACCCAGAGAGGACAATCCACCTTTTTCTGGCTGAGGACCATGGACTCGGACTTAGAGGTGCTGATTCTCATCCCAGCCGCTTGACACTCAGCGACAAGCCGTCCCAGCAAGAACTGTAGGTCATTGCTGAATGAAGCCAACAGAACAACATCATCTGCAAACAACAGGGATGAGATCCTGTGGTCACCAAGCATGACACCCTCCGTTTCCTGGCTGTGCCTAGAAATCCTGTCCATAAAAATTATGAACAGGATCGGTGACAAAGGGCAGCCCTGGCGGAGTCCAACTCTAACTGGGAATGAGTCTGACCGAGTGTTGGCAATACGAACTAAACTCTCACAACGGTCGTACAGAGACCGAATAGCTCGTAACAACAAGCCCGATACCCCATACTCCCGAAGCACCCCCCACAAAAAATCACGAGGGACGCGGTCGAATGCCTTCTCCAAGTCCACAAAACACATGTAAACTGGTTGGGCAAACTCCCACGAGCCCTCGAGAATTCTCGAGAGGGTAAAGAGTTGGTCCGATGTGCCGTGGCCAGGATGAAAACCACATTGCCCCTCCTGAATCCGAGGTTCGACCGACAGCCGGACCTCTCCAGTACCTTGGCATAGACTTTCCCAGGGAGGCTGAGGAGTGTGATCCCTCTAAAGTTGGAGCACACTCTCCGGTCCCCTTTTTTGAAAAGGGGAACCACTACCCCGGTTTGCCATGCCAAAGGCACTGCCCCCGACCTCCACGCAATGTTGCAGAGTCGTGTCAACCATGACAGCCCTACAACATCCAGGGCCTTGAGGTACTCAGGGCGAATCTCGTCCAGCCCCAGGGCCCGGCCACCAAGGAGATTTTTTAACCACCTTGGTGACCTCAGCCCCTGTGATAGGCGAGTTATCCCCCCTTGTCCACAAGCCCTGCTTCGCCTGTGGAAGGCGTATCTGTGGGATTGAGGAGATCCTCAAAGTATTCCTTCCACCGCCCGACGATATCCCCAGTTGAAGTCAGCAGTGCCCCATCCGCACCATACACAATGTGGACAGGGAGCTGCTTTCCCCTCCTGAGCCGCCAGACAGTTTGCCAGAATCTCTTCGAGGCTGACCGAAAGTCTTGTTCCATGGCCTCACCGAACTCCTCCCATACCCCGGTTTTTGCTTCAGCAACCACCCGAGCTGCACTCCGCTTGGCCTGCCAGTACACCTCAGCTGCTTTGGGAGTCCCACAAGCTAACCAAGCCTGATAGGACTCCTTCAGCTTAATGGTCCCCCTCACCACTGGTGTCTACCACTTGGTTCGGGGGTTGCCACCGCGAGATGCGGCCGCAGCTCTGGGTCGCCGCTTCAACAATAGAGGTGGAGAACATGACCCATTCAGACTCCATGTCTCCAGATTCCCTCGGAATGTGGTCAGAGTTCTTCCGTAGGTGGGAGTTGAAGACCTCCCGGACAGGGGCCTCAGCCAGGCATTCCCAGCACACCCTCACTATACGTTTGGGTCTACCAGGTCTGAATGGCATCCTCCCCTGCCATCGGATCCAACTGACCACCAGGTGATGATCAGTTGACAGCTCTGCACCTCTCTTTACCTGAGTGTCCAAGACATACGGTCGCAGGTCTGATGACACGATAACAAAATCGATCATCGACCTGCCACCTAGGGTGTCCTGGTGCCAGGTGCACATGTGAACACCCTTATGCTTGAACATGGTGTTCGTTATGGACAAACTGTGGTTAGCACAGAAGTCCAATAACTGAACACCACTCAGGTTCAGATCAGGCAGGCCGTTCCTCCCAGTCACCCCCCTCCAGGTTTCACTGTCGTTGCCCACGTGCGCATTGAAGTCCCCCAGTAGGACAATGGAGTCTCCAAGAGGAGCACCCTCCAGCACCCCAGTCACAGACTCCAAAAAGAGTGGGTACTCTGAAACATCATTTGGTACATAGGCACAAATGATGGTCAGGACCTGTTTCCCAACCCGAAGGTGCAGGGAAGCAACCCTTTCGTCCTCCGTGGAAAAATATCCAATATAGAGGCAGCAAGGTGGGGGGATACAAGAATACCCACCCCTGCTCGTCGCCTCTCGCCCGGGGCAACTCCAGAAAAGGCCAAGCTCCAGCCCGTCTCCAGGAGACTGGTTCTGGAACCGGAGCTGTGTTGAGGTGAGGCAGACTATGTCTAGCCGGTATCTCTCAACCTTGTACATCAGCTCAGGCTCCTTCCCCACCAGAGAGGTGACATTCCATGTACCAAAAGCCAGTTTAGAAAGCTTGGGATCAGTCCGACAAGGTCTCCCCCTTTGACCGCCACCTTATCCACATAGCACCGGACCCCCATGATCCCTCCTGCAGGTGGTGAGCCCACTGGAGGGCGGACCCATGTAACTCCTTCGGGCTGAGCCTGGCCGGGTCCCATGGGTGGAAACCCGGCCACCAGACGCTAGCTAGCCATCGAGCCTCTCCCCCAGGCCTGACTCCAGGGTGGGGCCCCGGTAACCCCATACCGGGCGGGGTACACTGAATCCTTGATCTAGAATTTATCATGAGTCTGTTGGATTGTTCTTAGTCTGGCCCTTCACCCAGGACCCGTTTGTCTTGGGTGACCCTATCAGAGGCAAATTTCCCCGGACAACATAGCTCCTGGGATCACTGGGGCATGCAAACCTCCCACCACGATAAGGTGACGATCCATGAGGGGGGTAATCTAAGTCACAATTTCAGGAAACAAACTTCAGGGGAAACTTAAACCCATGACACATTGTTTTAAATTTTGATTCCTGTAATCTAAGTCACAATTTCAGGAAACATAAACTTCAGGGGAAACTTAAAGCCATGACACATTGTTTTAAATTTTGCTGATTTTTTTTCTTTTTTTCCACTTCTCTTCCAGTCCTTATGGCTACTTTCTGATTGCTTTGAGTTTTTAAAACATCATTTTAAGAATAATGTTAACTGACTTAAAGTACAAGACAAAAGAAGAGGAAAATAGCAGCCTTGTGTGTAGCAGAATGGAATGTACGCACTCTGTTGAACAGAACAACATCACAGCGCCCAGAAAGACAGACCGCGCTTGTGGCCCTGGAAATGAACAGGTACAATGCAGACATAGCTGCACTTAGTGAAACAAGATTGCCTGGATATGACAGCGGAAGACCATGGGTACATCTTCTTTTGGAATGGGAGATCAACTCAAGAAAGGAGAGAAGCAGGAGTGGGCTTTGCAGTTAGAAAGGAGATGGCAGCAATGCTTGATGAGGAGCCAGTGCCAATCAACGACAGGATAATGGCTGAGACTCCCACTACAGCGGAAGATGTATGCCACACTCATCAGTGTATATGCCCCAACAATGACCAACACAGAGGAGGTGAAGGAAGAGTTCTACAGTGATTTACGTGAGACTATCAGGCATGTACCGACTGACGACAGGCTGATACTCGTTGGAGATTTTAATGCCAGAGTTGGTTCAGACACTGAGAAATGGAAAGGAGTGCTAGGCAGTCGTGGAGCAGGCAAGTGCAATGCTAATGGAGAACTTCTACTTGCACTATGTTCAGAGTACAACCTTGTGATAATTAACACTCTAAGCACAAGGACACACACAAGAAGACATGGATGCACCCAAGATCCAAGCACTGGCACTTGTTAGACTACATCATAGTCAGGCAGAGAGACATAAGGGATATTTTGGACACCAGAGCAATGAGAGGCACGGACTGTGGTACTGACCATGTTATGCTGAGATCTAGATTAAGGATTTGGAGACGAAAACAGCACTGTAGGACGGGTGCAAAGCCACCATGGAAGCTAAAAGAAGCAGGAAGAACTTACACAGGAGATGGATGAAAACTTGAAATACTGGGACAGCAACAAGTGAGAGAATGACATAGAAGTGAAATGGGCAACACTGAAGGATACGGTGTATCAGACTGTGAGTGATGTATTAGGTCACCCTGAGAGGAAACATCAAGATTGGTTTGATGAGCATGATGAACACCTGAAGAAACTACTAGAAGCGAGGAATACAGCAAGGCAGGAAAACCTACAGTGTAACACAAGGTTGAAGAAGAAGAAATACTCAAAGGCTCAGAGTGAGCTACAGAAGTACACCAGAGAGATGAAGTCCAACTGGTGGGATGAAAAAGCGGAGGAACTTCAAACTGCAGCAGACAGGAAGGACATGAAAACATTCTTCACAGGTTTGAGAGAAATCTACGGCCCTAAACAAAGAGGATTGATCCAACTATAGGCTATGGATGGTGAAACGGTTTTGCAGGAGAAAGACAAGATCCTGGACAGATTTGCAGACCACTTTGACAAACTACTAAACAACCCTGGAGATCTCACTGAAGAGGCAAAAGAAGCTCTAGTGCAGCGACCAGCTGTATCAAGTCTGGTTGAACCACCAAATTTTGATGAACTTAGGTATGACTGTGAGAGTGAAAGGTTGTCTGTCAGAATCAGAATGAGCTTTATTGCCAAGCATGTTTACATGTAAACATACGAGGAATTTGACTTGACATTGGGCGCGCTTGATAAGCACTTCCCAATGACGCGGCAGCCATGCAAGGCGCCTGTCATACAGTGGGGGGTAAAGAGGGGAAGGGGGGGGGGGGAACACATTGGGCAGAGAGAAAAAACATAATTTATCAAAATAAAGCTTGTATGAGCAAAATTGTGATTACATAGAAAAAAGCCCTCTAATGCACAATTAGCAGACAATACAGATCACACATTAACAAAGCAGCAAAAGTTGAGACACTGTGAGTGTGTGTGTGTCAGTGTATGTGTATCAGTCATGCAATGTTGTATGCAGTGTGTGTATCAGTTACTGGTGAACAGCAAAAATCCTCCCTGAGCAACGTTTAGATGTTATGTTTTTAGTGTCCTCAAAACATAGATGGCATGTCCACAAGAGTTCATTCTCTCAGTGCATGTCCGATGGTAAATTCCATGCTGGTCACATGACGCTGTCCTTGAGAGTTCAGATTACTGCACACCGATTGTTTGGGTTAGGGAGAAGCCAAGCCAAAAACTCTCTTCTACCTTATCTCTCTCCTGGAGGGATGAATACCAAGGACGCCGAATCAAGGCCAGATGAGCACAGTTCACTTAGAGCATAAAAATTTTCCATCTCATGCGATTCTGTGCAACACATTCACAGGCTTTAAAATCATTCCCTGGAGAGCACCAGCGACTCCAAGATGTATTCCTCCTACTGAATCAGCCACTATTCAGTTCACCATTTGCCGCTATCAGTGCACTCCCCAACTGATAGGATTGTTGAAGGAGCTTTGCCGGGTCCGCATTTTGATCAGCGCTCCCAACTTCTTTAATTTTTGATACATCAGGAAACTCCAAAGCCAAAGTAGACATCCTGTGATCATAAGCCAAACAGATGTCTTCCGCATCTTCAATCAAATCACACAGACACGAGTTCCCAATTGTCCATGAGTCTCCCCACTTGGGCTCCCCCTGGCCCGATCTTCTTTTAAAGTGGTGTCAATTGCATTTAAAGCCCAGCTCAATTCCATTATTTCCATTTGGGTCGAGATGCAGCAGAAGAAGAGCGAAACACAGACAGGACACAGCAAGCTGGGATCAGTGAAGGGAGGAGGAGAAGAAATGCGTCTGCTCTCTCTGAAAGCCGGAAGAAGAAGAGAGTCGTTCTCTGTGTTGGCCCTGTGATGGACTGGCGATCTGTCCAGGGTGTACCCTGCCTCCCGCCCAAAGATGCTGGGATAGGCTCCAGCCCCCCACGACCCGAAAAGGATTAAGCGGAAGAAGATGAATGAAAGATGAATGAATAATGGCAGCTATCAGGACAACACAGGATGGTAAAGCTCCAGGAAAGGATGGAATTCCAGCAGAAGTGTGGAAATTTGGTGATGTTCAGCTGACCAACTGCCTGCACAAGCTCATCCAAGAGATATCGTGATCATCATCATCATAGCAGTCTGTCGGGGGTGACAATGACTGTTTCATTTAGGTCTGATCACATTCCTCCACGCAGCTCTAATTCGCCTTCTGCTGCCAGGAACTTCTTACCTTGTTAACCCAGGCGACGTCCGAGCCGGTATGAGTTGCTCTCTGACTGACCATTTCATGAAACTGCTTGCAAAGTATTTGAGTACCACTAGCTTTTGCTGGACTAGTGGCACATATGGGATGCCAAGAAAGTACCTCAAGACTGGAAGGATGCAAGTATTGCGCCTTTGTTCAAGAAAGGTGACAGGAAAGATTGTGGAAATTACTGAGGTATATCACTGCTTGCCACTGTTGGTAAGATTCTCTTACGTGTACTACTGAACAGACTCAATGTACATATCTCGCAGAATGTACTACCGGAAACCCAGTGCGGCTTTAGAAGTGGAAGAAGCACAATGGACATGATTTTCTGCTTGAAACAGGTTCAAGAAAAGTGTATCGAACAGAACATGCCGCTTTATGTAGTCTTCATAGACTTCAGTAAAGCCTTCGATACTGTTTCGCAACAAGGACTTTGGCAGGTACTCAAGAAATATGGCTGTACAGAGAAGTTTGTCAGCCTGATCAAGGCACTCAGTACAGGTATGCAAGCAAACGTGGCAATGAGTGGTTCAGTATCTAAAGACTTTTCAGTAAGCAGTGGGGTGAAACAAGGGTGTGTGCTGGTGCCTACACTCTTCTCGCTGTATCTGGCAGCCATGCTTGAGGTGGCCTTCAAAGACACTTCAGAAGGAGTATACATTCAAACAAGGAAAGAAGCAGACTTGTTCAGTGTGGCACAGTTTAAAGCCAAGAGTAAGACATCGATAAAGGTAGTAAGAGAAATGCTCTTCGCCGACAACAGTGCTCTAGTTGCACACAGTGTGGAAGATATGCAATCTTTAGTGGAGAAATTTGCAAGAGCAGCTAGCCAATTCAGCCTCCAAATCACCATCAAGAAGACAGAGTGCCTTTATCAACCACCAAAGTTCCAGTTATCAACATCACTACCAGAAGAGATCAGCATTGGTACAGAGCCACTAGTCAAGTGCAAGACTTTCAAGTATCTAGGGAGTACTGTTTCAGAGAATGCTAGGCTGGAGGATGAACTATCTCTCAGAATGGGAAGAGCACGCACTGTGTTTGGAAACTTGAGGGAGAGACTGTGGAACAGTCGACGTGTCTATCCGTGTGAAATTTATTTTTTTTTTAATTTTTTTTTATTTTTAATTTTTTTTTTGTTACTTATTTGTACCCGTAGGTAGATTTGGTTTGCAGTCTGGTGACAAGCCACCGGCTGCTGGTCGCTGCGTGCGCGAGCGCCCTAAACCTACATGTTTTTGGTATGCGGGAGGAAACCAGAGAAATCTCGGAGTAAACCCGCGCAACACGGGGAGAACATGCAAACTCCACACAGCTCACTGTTGGTCGGGGGCTGGGATCGAACCCACGATCTCATGATCCCCGCGATCCCCCGGCCGAGGGTAAAACTGTGCTGCCACAGTGCTAAACCACTGCGCCACCGTGCATGCAAAGTGCACAGAGCGACAGTACTGGCTACTCTGTTGTACGGTGCTGAAACTTGGACTGTCTAAAGAGTGCAGATGAAGAAACTCCACGCGTACATGATGAGACACCTTCGAGCCATAATGAACATCTCATGGAAAGACAAGATAACCAACATAGAAGTGTTGAAATGAGCTGGTCTACCATCAATGGAGGACATGCTAATACAGATGAACCTGAGATGGCTCAGCCATGTTGAGAGGATGGACCACCAGCGTCTCCCTCGGAAGTTATTCTACTCAGTTATGCGCCAGGAAACGCAATCAGGGTAGACCAAGGCTCAGATTTAAAGACACTGTAAAAAGAAATTTGAAGAAGTTGGACATAGACAGGAGTTCCTGGGAGCGGAAGGCTAAGGACAGAGCTGTGTGGAGGAATCTGATCAGACCTAAATGAAACAGTCATTGTCGCCCACGACAGACTGCTATGATGATGATGTGGCATGTGACATACTGGGTGAACGTGGGCAGAATGGGGGACAGTGAGATATGGCTAAAATCACCCGAGATGAGGAGGAGAGCATCTGGGTGTTCTGTCAGCAGCCTGCCAGTGGTTGAGTGGATGGTGTCACGCGCTGCCCCAGCGTTCGCCGTCAGATTTGCATAAATAACAATGCAGATCACGTGTGAGTATTCCCTTGGGAGATAAACAGGCTGCATGCTAACAGCTAGCGACTCAGTGTCTTGGTTGCAGTGTTGCTCTTTAACCGTGATGTGTCCCGGTTTACACCAGCTGTTATTCATATACATTATCACTCCTCCGCCCCTTGCCTTCCCACTGTCTGGTGTCCGGTCTGCCCGTATTGCGTGGAAACCCTCCAGTTCGATGTTAGCATCTGTTGCTAGTTCTGTTAGCCATGTCTCAGTAAACAACATCATGCTAATCTCTCTGAAGACACTTTCGTAGTGGGACATGGCCGCTAGGTCGTCTGTCTTATTGAGTCGCGATCATACGTTCCCTATGATAATGGATGGGAGGACAGGTCTGTATACAAGCTGTTATACAAGCTGTTCACTGACTACGTTGTATCAAAGTGTCATATCTTCAGTGTTGTCCCATGAAAAGATATAATAAAATATTTACAAAAATGTGAGGGGCGTACTCACTTTTGTGAGATACTGTACATCTAAGTACATCTATCTAAATTAATGAGGAAAAAGTTGCAAATTGAGGAAAACGATGCACAGTAATGAGAAAGTGGAATTTTTTGAGGAAGTTGCAAATTAATGAAAAATTTCATATTTAAATGAAAAAAGTTGCAAATTAATGAGAAAGTTGCAAACTTCTCTAACATGAGATAGAAAGGTTTATGATTATATTGGGGGCACTTCTTTTTTCCAGGTTTGGGGGGGCATGTCCCCCCTTGAGTTAAACCTGTGTGCAGTCGTGTAATTACTAGTGTGTCGTCACCCTTCATAGGACCTCTCCTGTCAAATAGCAAGTGTTTGAATAAATTAGCAATGCTGAAAATGAAGTTTGCCAAGATGCACAAATCTTGTGCAGTCATTGCAGCGTACTTGGCAAACCACAAGGCTGAAATTTTTTGATACGGTACAGCTGTGTGCAAGAATTTGGCCACCCCTTGACTAATGGTGTATTTAGGTGTCAACCCCCCCCCCCCCCTCCCCATTTAAAGAATATCAACATTCTTTGTAGGATATGGGGGGGGGCACTATTGATATTTAAAGAATATCAACATTCTTTGTAGGATATGGGGGGGGGACAATATTGCCAACAGATGCACAGTTACGTTTTGTCTCACAGTGAAGTAAAAATTGTGGCATGTGCAAAAGTTTGAGCACCCTACCCATACAATAACATGTCACAGCTTGTAAACACTTTTTGTAGCCAGCTAAAAGTCTTTGAGTGCTTGTATTTGGGATTTTCTCTCATTCCTCTTTGCATAAGACCTAGTTCTGCAATATTCTTGCATAGTCTTGCTTGCGCAGCTCTTTTAAGATCTACCCGTATTTTCTCAAAGATGTTTAAATCTGGGGGGCTGTGAGGGCCATTGCAAAATATTCAGATTGCATCTCTTTGACGTGGTCCATGGAGGATTTTGAAGTGTGTTTAGGATCGTTATTTTGTTGTAGAAACAATCTTCTTTTAAGCTTCAGGTTTTACAGACCGTGGGATGTTTGCTTCCAGAATTTAGAGGTATTGAGCAGAATTCATTTTTCCCTCTACCCAGTAGGCAATTTATTTTTTTATTTTTTTTTTAACAAGGGGAATGGAGGTGTTCACAAAGTTAGCATAAGGTACACAAGCATAAATGTAAATCGGGTACAAGTGTGCAAGAATAAAAACTTGTCAATCTGAAAATTTCAAGAATCACAAATTACAGTTTAATTATCATATAGAATAAAAATTTAACCAGCATCCATATGAACATTGCAAATTTACAAGAAAAAAGTTGAAAATATACAGGGGAAAAATTTGCAAATATAAGAAAAATTGCAATTTTGCAAAAAGGCAAAATTTATGGAAAAAAGTGGCAAATTTACAAATGGAAGTTGCACATGTAAAGTGAAAAAAGTTGCACATTTACAGGAAAGATGTTGCACATTTATGAAAAGTTGCACATTTATGAGGAAAAAAATACAATTTTGCAAAAAAAGGCAAAATTTTTGAAAAAGGTGGCAAATTTACAAATGAAAGTTGCACAATAAAGGAAAAAAGCTGTAAATTTATGAGGAAAAATTCTGCAAATGTACAGAAAAATTTGGAAGGAAAAAGCTTAGAGGAAAAATGCTTAGAATTGGTGCTTAAATTTTTTAAATTTAATTCTGTATCATGATATAGAAAGATTTATGATGATATGCTGTCCCCCCCCTTGATTTACACTTAATGAGGATGGGGGGATGGCAGCTTAACAAGGGGGAGGATATTGGGTCATTTTGCTTATCAGGGGGATAGCATCCCCCCCACCCCTTAAATCACCTACTGCCTCTACCCATGCAATGTTTCCTGTGCCACTGGCTCCACCACAACCCCAAAGCATGATAGCTCCACCCCCATGCTTAACAGCTGGCAAGGTGTTATATTCATGAGCCAATCCAAAACATGCCACGCTACTGTAGATGTTCCATTGCATACTTTTGACATTGAATTTTATAATAAAATCACTGGTAAAGTTTTCTGCTGCAGACTCTTCCATGAAGGTATGCTGCACCTCTACTCATAAGTTTGTAAATCTTCCTGCAGCTTTGTGCATGCAAATGGGGGTTTTGATTTACAGTTCTGAACACCAATACAGTATATGCAGCTATGAGTTTCTTGGTCTTCTGGATCTCATCTTGACCTCTACAGCCCCTCCCCCCCTCCCCCCAGCTGCCATCTCTTAATTATATTTCACATTGTGAAACTGCAAGCTGAAAAGGTTCTGTCTTCTTGTAGCTTTCCCCTGCACTTTGGGCTTCAACATCTTTGTAAAACTCGAGGTGCCCAAAGTCTTTTATTAATCACCTACATTTTATGAAAAAAGTAACTATGCATTGATTTTTGCTGGTAATATTGTCCCTTTTTCCATATCCTACAGAAACTGTTTACATCTTTTCAATAAAAAAAATCACTGCAGTATGCTGTTTTTAAGGGGTTTCCAAATTTTTGCACACAACTGCATATCAAGCAGTGTGGATGCATGCATCTTTGCAACCATTAATCAGTAATAACGCTTGCTGTTTATATTGTGTTACCATGTTCACTTTAGGTGAAAACATTCCTCACCACTTTCATCCCCATTTTTAGTCATTTCATCTACTGTTATAATCTTGAATGACCATCACCCATTTTTGCATTCACGTAACTTTCCTGTCTATCTGGCTTCAGCTGCATCTTCACAGGGCATTTCTTATGTAAAACCGTTTTTATTGAGCTCATCTGATGTCCGAATAAAAGTCTGTGCTATCTGCTAACAGTCGAGGTTTTTGCAACATAGAACTGGGTGATGTGGACCAATATAGTCTGACATAATTTGGCTGTTGATACAGTTTGCACATATCCAAATATTTTAACAGCAAGGGTAATTGAACCAGCAGTGTTTCCATCCCCACGCCGGGGCTGTGCTGTGTCCTGCCACTGTAATCCTCATGCCTTCCCAATGCTTGTGCTGCGTGGCTGCAGAACTTGAATATGCCGTATCATCAATCTGACTTTCTCTCAGCAGTCATGGTAGCATTAATTTTAATTTTTTTATGCATTTGACCTTCACTGCACTTTCTTTTTTTCCACTATATAGAGCTCAATATATAGTTTGAACACAGCCAGTCTTTATAAATGACTTGGAATGAATCCAGTTGCACCACCATCTTAAAAGATATATCATCCAGATGTGTTGCAACGATGTGGTATGTGTGTTTAGACAAACTAACAGTAATGCAACCAGTCTAGCTTGTTGGTTACATTACTGTTCATAACAGAAATGTGCTGATTTTGTTCTAAATCGGTGATATGTGCTTTGTTTAAATCCTGTTTAAATCCTTAAGCTGTTGTGCATGTAAATGTGTAGCATCAATTGCAACCATTCACTGCTGAGTAACACTCAATAGTTAAAGTTTCCTTATTTTAAAAAAAAGCAAAATAACTGTTTGACTACCCAGTGTGTCGTCACAAAGCTGTGTCCTTGTATCCAGGCGTGTAAGGGGGAGGGAGGCCCATCTGCCAGCAATCACTCTGACCCACAGTCCAGTCCTGCTAAGCGGAAACGCACCGCCAGCCCAGCTACGGTATGTCTGTAGACATTGGAGCCACTATTTCTGCTGGATTTGAATGTTGAATGTGAAGAACCATTGCGCTGGTTTTATTTGTCGTGTACAGGGTGCTGCAGACTCGTGGGCCAACAGCTCCAATCAGCAGCAGATCCCCAGCTGGTACCTAACACCACAGAAGCTTCAGGTAGGAGTGAGGCATTTTATATTTGTAGCCAGTATATTACTAGTTTAAGGTGGGGCACAGTAACCTATGGATGGATGCAGCATGATTCTAGTTTAAACTGCCTTGAGATTGTTTTTTACTGGAAAAATAAAAGTTGCAAAAGAGAATTTTGGGCATGTAATCATAAGTTAATTGCATAGACTCTTGTTTATGTTGTCACAATCTGATAACTGGCAGTAATCAGATTTGAAACATTAAGACACTGCAAACAGTATTTGAATGTTTGGAATTTTCTTTTCTTGTAATTTCACATTTTCTTACCCAGTCTGAAATGCTTGGTCTGTGTTTTATTCCAAAATATTAGCTTTTTGTGGTGTTGAAGCTGAGCTTCTTAAACGTTTGTTCATGACTGCCAAAGAGTCAGCCTCATTTCCAATAGAACTGTGTATAAAAAAATCTACACTGCTTGATGCAATGAATCATTTCACTCTCTAAATAGCTGTGTCTCAATTGTGATTTCCATTAATAGAGACTGGGCACTGACGTCATGCCGTACTGCATTCTGGGCTGTTGTCGCCATTGTCATGGTCTGGCTTCTTTGTTTACCTGTAGTCTAGGCAACTGCTAATGTGAACAGACATACTGCAATGGAAGGGAGCAAACAGAAAATTCAAATTCCTTATTCAAAGAAGCTGAATAAGGAAACAAAGAAGCGCTACCTCTAAAAAAATTTAGGAAATAAACGGGATTGATCGATATGAGCACAACTAATGGACCAGGGATCTCGACCAACTGCCTCGAGTCACACTGTCAGATGTGTTTGCCTACCTGGTTTGTGGGGTGAATGCATAAACCATGAACATTTTAAAAACTAAATCATTAGAGGCTCGTGTTCAGTTGACCAATGGAAGGTCCAGCTGCCTCAAATATTCTGGGTGAATGACCAGAAAACTGTCGTTTAACACAAAGGTAAGCAGTCATTGTTTTTACAAAGTCGAAATACATCAAAATTAATGTCTAGCGTACCCCAAAATTATTTCTAACATATGAGTAACGCTCTTTGCACCCATGTGTAATTTACTGAACAGGTTTCTAACTTACAGCTACCATATAATGGCATATTTGCAGTGTACAGAGCTCTGCTGCTGCCTGCAGTGTACACACACACACACACACACACACACACGTATTTGTACGTATAATGGGACCTGTCGGGGATGTGTCTGAGCACTTTCAAGCTACAGGATAAAGATTTTGATCTTTTACTGCAGTCTGTACCATCAGCTGTCCAGTGTTCTGATTAATATGCCAAAATGTCAGAACACCGGAGGAGGTGGATCAATCTGCTGATCTCACTGGCGCACCGAAAAAAAATTACTGGTATAATTAGCTGCTACAAAAACATCCTAAATCAGGACAGTGACATTTTATAGTTACCTGAAAGAGGAATGTGCTTAATTTAATGATACCAAACAGTCTTAGGCAACACGTAATCACAATTTCAAGAAAAAAATCACAGAAAATCAGCAACACGAAAAGCTCCCATTTATTAAAAAAAAAAAAAAAAAAACTGCTCCAGATTAGCAAGAGAAACTGGGAATAGCAGAGATGATGTGGGGAAATTATTTGATTTTTCCCTGTGCATTTTTACACATTGAGAGATGACAGAGAGCGATGGCTGAGGTGCAAGCAAAGGCACGGCGCACAAGACAGCTGCTCTGGAGAGGGGATGTCTTTCTGCACTTCTAAATATTTTTAAATCACAACTTACCTTGGTGAAAATGCTGTGAACACACAACCATGTGTGCAGGAGTATTGTTGAAGCTGATGTCTTTCCTTCTGACCGCTGCAATCCATTCCATCCTATGCCTCTTTGTTAGCTTGGAGACCCATTCGCTCCACTTTTCTTCCAAGTCGGGAAGTTAAAAAAAGCATACACCGTTATCAATCTTTTTCCACAGCAATCATGAGAGCAGTTTTTGTATTTGATAACGCAGCAAAACTTCCCCATTCTAACACTGCGTGGTATTCAGAGGAATAATAATGTGATTGAAAGGACCACATTGGAAATAAATGTTTTCACTTTCTTGTCATCCTGGATTTTGTATGACATTTTATTTATATAAACATTTCCTGTGTTTGAATAACATGTTCATTGTCATTTTAATAAGGCTGCATGTCCACAGGGAAAGTAAAAATCCTCTCAATCTGTTTTTCTGAGTGCTTTTCATGCGCTTATTAAAAAAGCACTCTGCCCGGTATCCTGGCAACCGCTTGACCGGTCACTCAAAGCGCGCTGGGGATATCAGAGATTTTGCTCTGAAATGCTCCACTCACTGGAATAAATCACATCAAACTGGTAAGGAAATACACATCCCTCCAAGCTTTGGCTGTTAAATATTGATCATGGCGTACTTTTGGGCTGTTTCTGATCGGCTGGTGAGAGATGTGTGCAGCTGATGAGCGCTGCAGCGCTCCGAAAGTTGAACTTTTTTCAGCTTTCAGCGCCATGACAGCTGAGAGTGTTTTTGCGCCGAGGGCACTGAGCGCATTAAATGCCGGACTACATAGAAAATGAGCAGAAAAAAACGCATTTGGTGGACACGCAGCCTAATCGCATTCATTGCTCACTACTAAGCACAGACAAGCAGAACACTTTTCCCACAATTCCTTGCGGTTTTTCCGTCTGGTGACGTCACGCGCCCATTCTTAATACATTGGCTTGAGGTGTTGCAGGTACATCTCACTGGGAGGAGACCACAGGGCAGACCCAGGATGCCCTGGAGAGACTGTGTGTCCCAGCTGGCCTGGGAACGGCTTGGTGTCCCCGCTGAAGAGCTGGAAGAGGTGGCTGGGGAGAGGGAAGTCGGGGCTTCTCTGCTTCAGCTGCTGCCTTCATGACCTGGATCCCCAGAAAAGCAGTGGCTGGCTGGCTGACAAGAAACCAATGTAATCTTGCTCATGTCAGTTTTTTCGATCCTTCCCTTCTCCCTGTTGTGTGCAGAACAACAGCTGTAAAACACGGCAGAAAAATTAAGGTCAAATTGCCCAGCCCTACTTAAAGGCACCTTTTGTTTGGCCTTTGTATTTTCATTCAGCTCTCCTTTGTCCTCATTTCAAGTGTTGACTGATCTCAAGAAAATGACATGGATGGTCTGAAACAACATTTTATTTCTTTAAAAAAATCTATAATGTTAAGGTCGTCTAAAAATGTTAACTGCAGCAAGTGCTTTTCTTAGGATAGTAAAAGTGGGGTGGTGTTACAGTATGACCAAAAAATGTACTAATCCTTGGCCCAATCTGCCAGATTTTGATGTCTAAAAACTGTATTGCTAGTCTGAGTAATACAAGTTTGACGTTTAATCCTTCTTCCAACCGAAGGGCAAATACAGTAGAGCCAGTATTTACCTGAACTCTTTCACTGACAGTGACTGTTTTGATGTGCAGCTCCTGGAACACTTGCAGACCAACCGAGCAAACCTCAAGCCCCCTCAGTTGCAGATGCTGGAGCAGCTGGAGAACCAGTTGTCTCTGATGCAGCAACATCAGCAGCAGGTACGCTCATAAACGGGAGTGCACGTAACCTTTTTGGTCTTGTTCTCAGGGGAGAACCTGAGGTTGTTGCTTGGTCCTCTTCCCCCCCCCCCCCCTTTGATCCACATCACAAAATAGAGGAATATGTGGATAACGTAACACACATTTTAATTTCAGCTGAAAATGAATGAAAGCATTACAACAAAGTGTCTGTTCTTTAACCCCTTGCACTCCGGGCAATTTTCCTAAAAATGCCAAAAAATAACGTGCCCAAAGTAAATCGAAAGCTGTTCTTCAACCCTTTGCAGCATCTTCATGGGGTTGGTCTCATTTAAAAGAAAACACTTTGAATTTTTTGGCAAAAAAAACATAATCTCTCTACGTGCTCCGGCCACTGAGTTACAGTCATCTAAACATACTGAACTTGAAGAAAAAAAATTTGGACACGGTGTTTTTTTTGGATATAAATGCTTGCAAATAACACACAGCTGTCCGATCCGGCTGGAAAATGCAACAGAAATGTAGAACCAAGTGTTATCCAGCTGAGATCCAAATTTGGTAACGATACCACAAAAAATGAATATTTTACACAGCTTTGTTCTCAGGCTGTTCCCAGGCGTTTTGGAACTGTGCCAAATGGCACAGTTCCCCCCCCCCCCCCCCCCCCCCCGCTACCAAGGACGGAGTTCGGCCCTCGCTACATGACGGATTACACTCTTTGCATGTTTCCACAGCAACGTTGTCACAGCGGCTCTCCCCCACCCCCCCTCGCTACGGTGTGTGTTGGGGGGGGGGGTTGTCCCCCCCCCCCCCCCGCTCGCTACAGAGGATGGACTTCGGCCATCGCTACACAATGGATTAGCCTCATGTGGTGATGTGGGACAGCAGTGCAATCACCGCGGCCCCCCCCCCCCCGCTGCAGAAGAATAGCGGGGGGGGGGTGGCGTTCACAGCCTGTACACTGCGAGCAACCCCTTGTACTGCGGCGCACGAACTTCAGACTTCGTGAACCGCACAGCTGTAATTTACCGATCGGTCAAAAGTCATTTTGGATTACAATTTTCAGGGATAGAGAATAATTTAGCTTATAACACCTTACCTCTTCACAGCCACATTGTCCTGGCGAACTTCTCTTCCTCATTGTCAGACGAACGCGACGCTGGTCCGCTCTGGTTCTGGTCTCGCGACCCAATCAAAACATAATTCCATTATTGCGGTTTTGTGCTTCCATGATTGCGGTTTTTGGCGAACGATTTTTCAAAACAAATAACAGTAGTAATTAAAAAAAGACTGGCGAAGGCATGTGTGTCACTCAGCCTTCGTCGTCAGCCTCCGTCGGTCTATGGTGACCATGGAAGAAATCATAACGTCTACTCTGCTGGAACCAATACAAAATAAGCACCGCCTGTAGCCGAACATGCCGATCCACGAATGGCACTCCCTGTCACACAGGTTGCATTTGTGGATGGTCTCCATGCTGCTGGGTCTGTGGGGCTCTTCCTGTGTCCTTTTTTGATCCGCTCCAGCAGCCAGTCTTCACCCAGCCTTAAAAAAAAAAAAAAAAAAAAAAAAAAAAAAACAGCTCGCCAACTTCTCTGCTTCAATTGGCTCACTGCATTCAAAGCGTTGGGAGGCGGGTCCTCCTTCCTAGGTTTTCATTCATTGGCTCTTCATGGTTTCAGAAACCCAATTCAAGGCTCTTATTAATCGAATGAGAGGTCAATCAGATGAACTAATCTGTTTGCGGCTGTGTTTGCAGCTTTTTTTTTCAGTGGCGCTTGGAGGCCACACCACCTACATCACCACCATCAATATCCTTCATGCGTCATGCGTCCGAGGGCGCACGAGTGCGCTCTCGTGCGCCCTCATGCGCCCTAGGACGCAGAGACTTGCCCGCCCGCGGAACAACGGAGTGCAAGAGGTTAAATCTCCATAGTATGTAACTTTCTAATGAAATGACTGCACATCAAGCACTGAAAACCAAATGTACAAATGTCTGATTTTCAAACAATGAAAACCAAATGACAGCTTTTTAAGCTCTGACAACAGTTAGTTATTTAAAAACACAGAATGATAAGTGGTCCCGACGTTAACTCCAAGCCTTTTGGGAGTGAGTTTCATAGGTACTACAGTGGGGTAAAAAAGTATTTAGTCAGCCACCAATTGTGCAAGTTCTCCCACTTAAAAGATGAGAGAGGTCTCCAATTTTCATCATGGGTATACCTCAACTATGAGAGACAAAATGAGAGACAAAAATCCAGAAAATCACATTGTCTGATTTTTAAAGAATTTATTTGCAAATTATGGTGGAAAATAAGTATTTGGTCACCTACAAACAAGCAAAATTTCTGGCTCTCACAGACCTGTAACTTCTTTTTTTAAGAGGCTCCTCTGTCCTCCACTTGTTACCTGCATTAATGGAACCTGTTTGAACTCGTTATCAGTATAAAAGACACCTGTCCACAACCTCAAACAATCAGACTCCAAACTCCACTATGGCCAAGACCAAAGAGCTGTCAAAGGACACCAAAAACAAAATTGTAGACCTGCACCAGGCTGGGAAGACTGAATCTGCAATAGGTAAGCAGCTTGGTGTGAATAAATCAACTGTGGGAGCAATTATTAGAAAATGGCAGACATACAAGACCACTGATAATCTCCCTCGATCTGGGGCTCCACGCAAGATCTCACCCCGTGGGGTCAAAATGATCACCAGAACGGTGAGCAAAAATCCCAGAACCACACGGGGGACCTAGTGAATGATGTGCAGAGAGCTGGGACCAAAGTAACAAAGGCTACCATCAGTAACACACTACGCTGCCAGGGACTCAAATCCTGCAGTGCAAGACGTGTCCCCCTGCTTAAGCCAGTACATGTCCAGGCCCGTCTGAAGTTTGCTAGAGAGCATTTGGATGATCTAGAAGAGGATTGGGAGAATGTCATATGGTCAGATGAAACCAAAATAGACGTTTTTGGTAAAAACTCAACTTGTAGTGTTTGGAGGAGAAAGAATACTGAGTTGCATCCAAAGAACACCATACCTACTGTGAAGCATGGGTGTGGAAACATCATGCTTTGGGGCTGTTTTTCTGCAAAGGGACCAGGACGACTGATCCATGTAAAGGAAAGAATGAATGGGGCCATGTATCGTGAGATTTTGAGTGAAAACCTCCTTCCATCAGCAAGGGCATTGAAGATGAAACGTGGCTGGGTCTTTCAGCATGACAGTAATCCCAAACACACTGCCCGGGCAACGAAGGAGTGGCTTCGTAAGAAGCATTTCAAGGTCCTGGAGTGGCCTAGCCAGTCTCCAGATCTCAACCCCATAGAAAATCTTTGGAGGAAGTTGAAAGTCCGTGTTGCCCAGCGACAGCCCCAAAACATCACTGCTCTCGAGGAGATCTGCATGGAGGAATGGGCCAAAATACCAGCAACAGTGTGTGAAAACCTTGTGAAGACTTCCAGAAAAGTTTGACCTCTGTCATTGCCAACAAAGGGTATATAACAAAGTATTGAGATGAACTTTTGTTATTGACCAGATAGTTATTTTCCATCATAATTTGCAAATAAATTCTTTAAAAATCAGACGATGTGATTTTCTGGATTTTTTTCCCTCATTTTGTCTCTCATAGTTGAGGTATACCTATGATGAAAACTGGAGACCTCTCTCATCTTTTAAGTGGGAGAACTTGCACAATTGGTGGCTGACTAAATACTTTTTTTCCCCTACTGTATATTGACAAAAGTGAAGCTCTACTTTGTGAATTTTGCGTACTGGCACCTTGCACCGGTGAGGTCATCTGTCAGTGTCAGACACCCCGTTTCCTCTGAAGGAACTATGAGCGAAACTTGGGGGATGGGAACTGGTCATCTCACCCCCTCATGTCTCCGCTTTGGGGGTAGGGGTCATCAGTCTAGAGGTTGGCTCACCTCTATCATCTACTCAGTCTGACCGTTCCTCTCCATGTGACAGCAATTAGATCTTTGCTATGATTTTTTTTTTTTTTAAATCAGTGGGAACATTTCCTTTGGTAGAGATGCACGCCGTGGCTCAAGTTCCTGTAAAATTAGTTCCTAGTTCCTTCAGTGGAAACAGGCAGAGTCTGCACAGTAGTGACCTGGAAGGGGCACCATCATCACCATTACAATCTACATTTCCATGGAAATGTACAACTTTATTTCCTCATTGATTTGCAACAATTTTGGACATTTTTCTTGGAAATTTGTGACTTTTTTTTTAATCATAAATTCTGTAACGTTCTCAAGGATGCTGATTAGATTTTTATCATTCTATGTAATGGGTAATTTATTTTTTTACTAGTGACCCCCATTTTATTTTACTTAAATATGAGTTTGAATTCTTCCCCATTATAAAATCTTATATTAAATGTTCTGTTTACCCCCCCCCCCCCCTCATTTTTACTTCCCAGTCTGTTGTACTAATGTTAGAAACTCAGCAGGACATGTTTGACTTTTCTCCTGTGTGTCAGGTGAGGCAGCAGGGAGCAGCGGGTGGCCAGCCGCAGCCCGGCCTTCCCAACGGCCCTCTGGTCGAGCCCCCTCGCCACCGCCACACTTCCCCCCTCAATCACACAGCCGTCCGGCCCCTGTGCACCACCCATCCCACGGCCAACGGATCCAGTTCCTCTAGTCCCTCGGCGGGGCTGCTCGGACACCTGGACAAGAATCACACCTTGGGACCGGGAGGCGGCGGCGGCGCGAGCAATGGAAACGTGCCTTACCCGCAGCAGAACTCTCTACCTCACAACTGCACAGCCGCCAGTCACCCCAGCACCAGCAGCACTACCAGTAGTCCCAGCCAGGCAGACGAGACGTGGAGGAGCCAGCAGCGCAACACTACCCCTCAGGTATCCACCGTCCTTCTCGTCGTGGCACCTTCTGCCTCTGAATGTTCTCATTACATCACTGATTTATGGCCATTTAAGGTCAGTTTTCATTGCACAGAAGGTTTCCCACCTGTGCAAAATAATTGTGAAGAGTTGTTGATGTTTAGTGTCAAACTCGGTGTATCTTCCTTCTTTTCCAGGGGCTTCAAAAAGGTCCAGGTTCACATTCGGCAGGTCCAAACTGTGAGCCCCCTTCCTCCTCCCCCCACACCTCGTTCTCCTCCTCTGGCGTTCTGAATCAGGTCGGACATTCCTCCGGACCCTGTACTGCCTCATCATCGGCCTCCTCCTTATCCCCCACCTCCCCCCAGACCACACCCAACCACTTGTCCTCACCCCCCCACTCCTCTACTACCTCAGGGGTCCACACCAAAGATGCCACGCCGCCGGGGGGCAAAAACCGCGACAGCGCCGAAGCTGCTATTCTGCCATCAGGACCGGAGGCCAACATCAGGCAGGCCGGAGTAACGGACCAGAGTCTCAGCGCCACCCCCGCACAGGGATTGATGAATCACATCCAGCTGCGGGTGATGGATGGCTCCGCCAACCTGTCCCACCCTAGCTCTCCTGCCCCCGGTGTGCTCACTTCAGACAATCCTCTCTCGGCCTTGTTAAAGGGAAAAGCCAATACTACCAGTAACAACGATAACAATAACTACAGAGGGCCTTCCTCTGAGAAAATAAACAATGTCCATCCAGGGCTCCACGGCACTGCCACGTCAGCCTCGGAGCACTCGGTGGCATTGTCGCCACGCCCAGCGGACTCCAATGCCACAAACAGCCTCTCCTGCCTTAACAGCCCATCTAGCACCAACAGTCAGGGCCCCATGCTCAATGGGAAGGAGCTGGAGGACTCCCAGAGCTCCCTGAAGGTGGCGCCCCCTGGAGTGGCCCACAGGTGCTCTGTCCCCGCTAGTCTGACACCCTGGTCCTCGGTGTCCATCTACCCCAGCTCAAGTGAGGTGCTCAGAGTCTGCAGGTAAGAGCTTATCACTCTGTGCTCTCATGTGGTTCAAGGGGTCATTTACTGCCTTTTTTGTGGATTAATTCAAATTTTGACATTGTCAATAACATATCTGTATTTATTATTATTATTTTTCCATGGGGGCGTTAACATTTTTTAATCCATTAATGGAACTTCTGCAATTAAGCATGTTAATATTCCCAGTACTGCTATTTAAACAGAAGCGCCCCCCCCCCGGCCTTTTTATGTTAATCAGTTTTCCTTAGGGGCCACTGATATGCAGATGCATGGAGTATGTGAGTTTGCTCACTGAGGTTCTTTCACGATAAACAAAAAGTAATTTCTGTCATTCTACATGAGACCTAAAAAGCCACACTCTGAGCCCTCCCAGAAAACGCCATGTTTCAGGCCTCCTCAGTGTCATTCCTGAGCCCCTAATCTGACTGGGTGAAAGCTTTGCGATTGACACGTCACAAGCGAGGAGATGTAACCCACAGCATGGACAAGGTTCGACTGCTCACGGAGCAGTACGAACACAAAACACGGACATGAGAATCACCAAATTTGACCAGATGAAGAGCATAATGACAGTCTGAAGCCTATACAATTGAAATCTAGTGCTCCAGTGATTGTGGAGCATCTGAACTATGATTTTGCATATACAGCCATGCAGCACAAGCCTCGTGAGGACACATGAGCGGAGCGGCAGGGAGGCAGCCGGCCAGTCGTGGGGCTAAAGCTACACAGCCGGCCAACGCTGGTCCTGCTCCCGCTGTGCTTGGCCAGTGATGCCATACAACGCCTGGGTGTCTGGGGTCTCGTGCTGCCATTGTTGTTGAGCGAGACAGCTAGGTCTATTATGAGTCATGTAAATTTGCAGCATTTAAATTTTTTTTCCCTCTACATATGCTGCAAGGACAAACATTTTCACACTCGCTTGTTACACCTCTTTGTCATCTGAATTTTTGTCCCCATAATTCACTGTTATTAGCACATTTATGTCATTATTGCTTATACTGAATGTGTAAACCATTGTTGTGCTGAGATTTGTGTTTGGGCAAATAAACTTGGGTTGTTTGGTGCGTACTAGGAGATGACGACTTCAAATAAAAGAGAATATTTATGTAAAATGAACAGTTGTAAATGTTTTCCCTGCAAAGTCGTGTCCTCAAAGTTTAGTGAAGTCCTAAGATTGTGTAAGTGAATGTTAAATAAATGTTTCTGCCCTCTGATGCTCCTCTGACTCCCTGTTGGCCTGAGCTGACCTCAGCTGACCTCTCTCTCCTCTGCTGTCACCCTTCCAACTGCAGGAACCTGGGGAAGAACGGCCTGTCGACTAGCAGCATCCTCCTGGACAGGTGTCCCCCACCGCGGCCCCCTCCCGCGCCCTCTCCTCCACTGCCAAAGGACAAGCTCAACCCCCCCACTCCCAGTATTTATGTGCGTACAGCAGCACCATATTAGGACAAGTATTCAGCCATGTTCTTGTGTTGTGTTGCCGTGTCTTGGCCGCAGAGCCACAAACACTCCTAATAAGCCTAAGCTGATTCATTCCCGTGTCTGTCCTCTCTTCTGTGACATGCAGCTGGAAAATAAAAGGGACGCCTTCTTCCCTCCCCTCCATCAGTTCTGCACCAACCCCGCCAACCCGGTCACCGTCATCAGAGGACTGGCTGGAGCGCTTAAGCTGGGTAAGAACAAGTGTGCATGTGACAGTGAGTTTGATCATTGTCGTTTCTGGCTATAGAGAAGAGTATGCAAATGCAGACCCCCCCCCCCCCACACACACACACACACACAGAGCCACTAGGGGGCTTTTGTTCAACCATGTTTATTATAGTAGATTTGCAACTTTTTTCTTAAACATGCAGTTTTTTTCTTGTAAGTTTGCAGCTTTTTTCCTCTTCTAAATTTTCAGCTTTTTTAATCATGGATTTTCAACTTTCTTCATTGTAAATGTGCAACTTTTCCTCATAAATTTGTATGCCCCCCCATAAATTTCCATTTTTTTCCCCTCATAAATGTCCAACTTTTTTTTTTTGAACATGCAGTTTTTTTCTCGTAAAGTTGCAGCTTTTTTCTGGTGAATTTGCATCTTTTTAAATAGTAGGTTTGCAACTTTTTTCATTGTAAATGTGCAGCTTTTTCTAATAAATTTGTACTTTCCTCGCTCATAAATTTCCAACTTTTCTTTTGTAAATTTGCAACTTTTTTCTTGTAAGTTTAAAGTTTTTTTTTTTCTTAGACATGCAGTTTTTTCAGGTAAATTTGTAGCTTTTTTTTTTTTTTTAAGTTGCAGCTGTTTTCTTGTAATTTGCAACTTTTCCTTATAAATTTGCTTTTTTCCTCATAAATTTGCAACTTCTCGTAAGTCTGCAACTTTTTTCTCATAAATTTAAGCTTTATGGATGCTGGTAAAATTTTTGTTTATGGAAATATTTTTTTCCCTCTTGATCTAAACAATAACGCGTGTTTATTTTTATTTTTGTTAGGAGGGGAGAGAATTTTTTCCCCCTCCATTTTAAAGGGTTTGAAGTCTTCCCCGTTACAAAAATAGGGCTCCCCCAAACACAATCTTGCATAGGGCCCCCAAAAACCTATAAACAGGCCTGGGTTGTGCCGCCGCCTCACATGACTCTGTGGGTGTGTCTCTGAAATCACAGGAGGGTGTGTGTACTGTGGATTAATTTCACATCTTTGACAACAGCACCACCTGCAAGTGGGAAAATGTTATTGCCCTCCAAAGATGTAGAAACATCTGTTTTTATTACCATGACTTGCTTCTTTATTATTATGTAACATGGAATCAGACAGATTATTTGCTGTTTTTTCAGTTATTCTGGTCAAATATGGAGTGGAAAGAAACAAATCCTCATTCAGTATTGTCTATTTAATCATCTTTTTTTTTTTTTCTTTTTAGAAATTTTTAATGTTGAAACTTAAGTCTTGTTTGCCCTTCAGACTTGGGCCTGTTCTCCACTAAGACGCTGGTGGAGGCCAACCCGGACCACCTGGTGGAGGTACGGACCCAGCTGGCCCAGCCCACCGATGAGAACTGGGACCCAAGCGGCAGCAGGAAGATGTGGCGCTGTGAGAGCAGCCGCTCCCACACCACCATCATGAAGTACGCCCAGTACCAGGCCTCGTCCTTCCAGGAGTCTTTGCGGGTCAGTGTTGCTGCACGCTCACAGATTCTGACATGTGCAGGAGGTCGTCTAGAAAGTCTTAAATGAATTGAAAATGCAAATTAATTCAATTCAGTTCAATTCAGCTTTATTTTATATAGCGCCATATCACAACAATAGTCAGCTCATAGCACTACCAAATGCAGGGAAAACCCCACAATTGCAGAACGACCCCAGCAATCAGACGATCCCCTGTGAGCAAGCACATAGCAACAGTGGAGAGGAAAAACTCCCATTTAATAGGAAGAAACCTCCAGCAGAACCAGGCTCAGGGAGGGGCAGTCATCTGCTGCGACTGACTGGGGGTGAAGGGATAGAGAGGATGAAGAGAACAGACATAAAGAACATGAATGGTGAGAAGCCAAGTACGGAGGTCACCCGGCCATCTGAATCTATTAACAGCAAAACAAAAGGGGGGTTAAGAGACACAAGATCCCTCCCTAATTGTAGGCTATGTTGAAAAAGAAAGATTTTACCCTGTTCTTAAAAACAGAGACCACTGATAACTGGTTCCACAGAGAAGGAGCTTGATAGCAGAAGGCTCTGCCTGCCATTGTACTTTTGGAGATTCTGGGTATTACAAGTAATCCAGCATTTTGGGAGCGTAGTGCTCTGTTAGGATGGTAGGGTAATATCAGATCTTTTATATATAAGGGGGTCTGATTATTAAGAGCTTTGTAAGTGAGAAGAAGGATTTTAAACTTAATTCTAAACTCTATGGGAAGCCAATGAAGGGAGGCCAGAACTGGAGAGATATGATCTCTTTCTAGAACCAGTTAAAACTCTTGCAGCAGCATTTTGGATCAACTGAAGACTTTTTAAAGATATTTTAGGACAACCTGATAATGGTGAGTTACAATAATCTAATCTCGAGCTAACAAAAGCGTGGATCAGTTTCTCAACATCATTCAGAGACAAGATGCTCCTAATCTTGGCAATATTGCACAGATGATAGAAAGCAGGCTTAGAAACAAATTTAATATGTGAATTAAAGAACAGATCTTGATCAAAAATAACTCCCAAGGTTCCTCACAGAACTATTCAGAGTGAGAGTAGCAGCATCCAAATTAGGAGTTTGATTTGGAAAGGAATTTCTAAGGTTTTTTGGACCAACAAGAATGACTTCAGTCTTATCTGGGTTTAATAGCAGGAAATTACAAGTCATCCAAGCTTTGATTTCCTTAAGACAGGCTTCTAACTTGGCTAATTGATTACTATCATCGGGCTTCATTGACAGGTATAATTGTGTGTCATCTGCATAACAATGAAAATGTATACAGTGCTTTCTAATGATATTACCTAACTAACTTAATAACTGAAGCTTTTCGGGTCTCCTATTAAAAAAAAATCTAACTTATCAAATAATCCCACCTGCTGTCAGTCAGAGATCCCCCCCCTCCAGACCTTTTTTCGTCTTTAAAGCATTTATTGCTGTAAGAGGGAAAACAGGCCACCATCTGCTGGTCTGGAATATACACTCCAGCAGTTTCTTCAGCCATCCCCCTCCCCGATCGCTACAGCAGACCTGGCCCAGGACCCGGCTGCTGGCTAAGCTGCTGGCTTTGTTTTTATCTCAAAGGGCAGTGTCTTGCTCTGCAGGACTCTGCTCCCACAGCCAGCTGGGGGACGCCCCATCACAAGGCAGCTCCTCTACTCTGCCCACGAGAGTGGAGCAGAGTCACGCGGAGCCCTGGAGGACGGTGGGGGAGCTGGCCATAAGAGCCAGCAGCCAGGTCGGTTGCTGTGACCAGCGCGCCAAAGCTGGCGATTTGCTGTGGAATCACGGCAAAACCATTGGGAGATGGGCTGGAGTGATGCGAGGTGTATTGTGGGCTGTGGACTGGTGAACCAGGTGGTAACAGGGATGGTTATTAGGCTGACTAAATCTGAAGAAAACAACATCGGCCACACTTGGTGTGAGCCTCCTGGTACCAGTTTTAGCTTGGGGCTAATAGGCTGCTTTTCGCACCCCTTCCATCTGCATGACAGCTAGGCGGGCCAATAATAGAGCAGTGGGTGGGTCTCAATTTATTTTTTTTTTAATTTTTATTTAACCTTTATTTTACCAGAGATAAAACCAATTGAGGTAAGGACCTCTTTTACACTGGTAGGACAGCGTAGGTTGGCTTTATCAAATCATGATGTATACGAACAGTCAAAAACATTTCTGGGAGAGAAAAACAAGATTAACTTCTGTGTTTGTGTTTTTTGTTTGTTTTTTTTTAAAGAGAATTGACTGTTTGAAACTAGCGTTGTGTGAATGGGGTTTTAGTGAGTTACCTACAGGGTTACAGTGCCTACTATGGAGAAGAGGGAGCCATTTTGACCAAACAAAATCTGCTCGGAATCGCAAAACCTATTTGAAACCTAAAATGACTGTACAGCACAATTGTAAAAGTAATTTTTTCTCCCTTTAAATATGCAGCTTGTCTTAGAAGTCTTGCAGCTCTTTTTTCAACAATAGTTAATTAAAACATAGAAATTTCTTTGCTTTTCTTTTAATTTTGCAACTTTTTCACATGTGTAGGAGTGGCTTTGCATGCCTGACATTTTCTCATGTAAATCTACGTCATATCAGGTTCAGGTTACTTTATTTGTACCCGTAGGTAGATTTGTTTTGCAGTCTGGTGACATCCATATTTACAAACCACAATTACATTCAACATAGACACAAACACAGGCACACATGAAGCTGACTATAAACATGATAAAAATACTCAAGGCTCCATCAATCAGGACATAAGACAAAGAGATGAGAGAAAAAACAGATAAGAGAGAAGGGTCATATTAAAAAGTTAGACTGGTCAGAGGTTAAAAACTCAAAAGTCTAAAACCCAATAAAAGATTTCGAACCCAAATAAAAAACCTACAAAAATAAGTAAATATAAAATGAAATTAATAAATGGGTAACTAAATTATGTGCAATGTATTGTTACAACTTGTTCAACTCTTTGACAGCAGCAGGAACAAAGCTGTTTTTGTAGCGCTGGGTTTTACTTTTTGGGACAGCAAACCTCCGTCTTGAGGGAAGAAGCTGAAAGTTGCAGTGCAAAGGGTGGGAGTCATCATTTAAAATGGAGGTAGCCATCCTCTGTACTTGTCTGGTGTACAGGGATGTCAGGCTCAGCTGTGACTCACCAAGCAAACGACTGGACCATCTAACTACCTGGTCTAAGGATTTCCTCTGTTTCAGTTTTATCTGACCAAACCATGACACTAAAGAAAAGGATAAAACAGATTCAATAAAAGCCCGATAAAACATTGTCATTATGGTTCGGTCAATTTGGAAGCGTGCAAGTTTCCTTAAACAGTGCAAATGTTGCTGACCCTTTTTGCACACCCTTTCACAGTTCTCTTCAAAATATTGTGTGAATTGCAATTTTTTTTTTTTTAATTTTTTGTGTGTAAAAATCAAGTTGCCATTGACTCTGGGCAAATCTCTGATTCAGTAGAAGTGTCAGCTATTAAAAGCTGCCTCCTCCTAAAATGTACATAGATGACCATTTTAGCCACATTGATCAGTATTTTACTAGCTAACTTTGTTGGTGACGTGATATGTAGGAGTCGTGCTTAAATGTAAGCAGTTTGGATGAAGTATTTCTTCTAATAATAGGAGGAGAATGAGAAGAAGAATCAGGTTGAAACAGAGGCGGGTTCCTCAGACAGGTGAGCTTTCCTTCTCTCTTTCCTCCTCTTATGTATATTTTGCCATAGCATAATAATAACATGTTACTGCCATGTTCTGTTAGTATGATACGGCGAAGGAAGGGTCCATTCAAACACATCAAATTTGGCACCAACATCGACATCTCCGATGAAAAGAAGTGAGTATGTTGTTCAATGTGTTCGACAAACTCTGTGAATCAGCTTTAAGGGTTATTTGCTTCTTCTATAGAACGAGCCAAAACTCTGTGTGGAGCTGAAAAACCTGTTTCAGCCTTAAAATGAATATTGAAGCAGTTGAGTTATACGTTTGAACTGGACATTGTCATGAATTTTTTAGGTTTTTAGCCCATGTGGGTTGAGACTCCGCCACCATAGCTGTGGATCAAGCTAACTGGCGTAGTCATCCTATCGCAGGCAGAAACAACTCAATGGAGAGCTGCCTCTGTGAAGAAAGGAGAGATCAACGTTGTTTCAATTGTCACATGCAACCAGGAGGGCCGTAGGGTTGAGACTCAGATGAGCTCATGCATTTGCCCCACCAATGCTGCCATTTGACTGCAACTTTGCACTTGTAAATTTGGCTTTTTCAAGTCCGACCCACTGGTTACAGATGGAGAGAAGTCTGCTAGCCTAGACACTAGACATCAGTTTTTGTCTATTTCTGTATATTCTATCCCTCTCCATTAGACACCCATTTTTCCAGCTGGACCATCTACCAACCACTGACTATATATTTGAGTTATACAGGAAATGTTATTTTATTATAGTTTATTATACTCTGGACTAGACTCCATTCTCAGTTAGCAACAGTTAGCCTCCATTAGCAGAGTTAGCCATTTTCTCATTCAGGGTTGTTTCTTTGTTTTTATTTTTCCTTTTTTTTGTCCTGCCCAGCAGCTTGGCAAGCAGAGCAAATATCTGCTTTCCTTTTTTGTGCCAAACAGATTACTTTGCCAAAAGGAGCTCTGCTCATGTTTGATTATATGCTGTATATAAATAGTATTTATATATGCCCCTTGCTGTATAATAACTTTAATAGTTTATTTTAAATCATCTTGCTTTTGCTGGACCTGACAGAAGGGAATGGGGGAGGGAGTTGAAGGGATATGATGGTCGGAAGGGGTGAGGAAACATACTCAGACACCACCCCCATTGCACAGGCAACCCGCAACCCCCACAGAGCACAAAAGCCCCAAGGCCACCCAGCTCCAGAACAGCGCCCCCCCCCCCCCCCAAAAAAAAAAAAAAAGTTGTTTGCTATCGGCCACTCAAACCACACACTCCTGACTCTGGAAAAGCTTTATTTGGGATTTTAAACTTTAACATTCAGTCAGTGTTTGTTAGCATGTTACTTAGTTCAACAACCAAAGCTAATGTTGGCGCCGCCATCAAAATGGAGTTCTTGGCTAAATGACGTAAGAGGAAAGATGGGGCAAGCTGAGGCACATTAGTATTTAAAGCAATATGCCATGAGATGGCCCATTTTGAGAAGATTTCCTTCCCCATGTGTAAAATGGTGCTGCAATAATTAAACCCAGTGATCTGTGTGGAGTTTGCATGTTCTCCCTGTGTTGCGTGGGTTTACTCCGGGATTTCTCCGGTTTCCTCCCACATGCCAAAAACATGCAGGTTAGGGCATGGGGCGCTTGCGCACGCAGCGACCGGCAGCTGGTGGCTTGTCACCGGACTGCAGAACAAATCTACCTACGGGTACAAAATAAGTCCAAAAAAAAAACCAGAGGTGTTTCGACCAAACCATATTTTAGACATTTCATTAACGCATCTGGGAAAAGGAACCAGAGTGGTGTCCTAGTTGGTAGAGCATTCGCCCCACAACTGGGAGGTCGTGGGTTCAAATCCCAGTCGGGTCATAGCAAAGACCATATAAAAATGGTATTTTCTGCCTTCTAGCTTGGCGCTCAGCATAATAGAATGGGGAAAGGAAAGTTGAAGCACAGAGCTCCCACAGGACTGACCCCTCACTGTAGCTTTCACTAGTCACAGTAGCTGTGTGGCCTAGGGTCAGTGAAACGGAGATGGGCGCCGCCAAATACACAACATGGTGTTCCACATGCTGTTGGAGGGGGGGATTAACTTTGGGAAAAGGAGCCCATCAGGGTCTCTTTAGGTGAACTTTTATCAATAAATATGCCACCTTTGTGTTAATTAATGACGTTTTAATTTCCTACCTTTTTTGCAACCCCTTTCCCCTTCCTTGTGACTTTTCTATGAAATTCAAGGCCTTTTGTCTTCACCTTCAAATTCTGACCACAAAATGTTGTGACTGACTCTTTTTTTTTGAACAAGCTTTATTTATCGACTTGTGCTGTTCTGCGTTCCCGCACCCAGGTGGAAACAGCAGCTTCAGGAGCTGGCCAAGCTGCCCGCCTTTGCCAGAGTGGTGTCTGCTGGAAACCTACTCAGCCACGTGGGCCACACCATCCTGGGCATGAACACGGTGCAGCTCTACATGAAGGTCCCCGGGAGCCGGACCCCAGGTATGAACCCGCCTTCAGTTTTTGCAGCGTTTCTTTTGAGTTTGACTTCATGGGTCACAGGTTGCAGATCCTTGGTGTATTTTTATCTCTCTCATGTCCCCCACGTTTTAATAATCTTTTTTTTCTGTGCAGGTCACCAGGAGAACAACAACTTCTGTTCGGTCAACATCAACATCGGCCCCGGGGACTGCGAGTGGTTCGCTGTGCCTGAGCCGTACTGGGGCGTCATCAATGACTTCTGTGAAAAGTGCGTCAAACCGACCGAAATTAAAATCTTAACAGTTTCTCTGCTAATCCAGTGGAGCTGACCCCATTCCCCCGTCTTCCTCATGCAGGAACAACATCAACTACCTGATGGGCTCCTGGTGGCCCAACCTGGAGGACCTGTATGAGACCAACGTGCCTGTTTACCGCTTCATCCAGCGTCCCGGAGACTTCGTATGGCTCAACACGGGCACCATCCACTGGGTCCAAGCCATTGGCTGGTGCAACAACATAGCGTGGAACGTGGGGCCCCTCACAGGTTAGAATAAGCAGTGAGGTTTTTTTTTGTTTTTTTTTTTTTCCACAATATCTTTATTGAACCTTTTTTTTTTTTTAACAAACATGATACAAACAATCAAACACTAACACTAAAGTACTACAAAAAAAAAAAAATGCACTAAAAACACCAACAACCACCAACAAAATCAAGTCTTCAACAATGCTCCTCTGTTTAGTCTAGACAATCCAATACATTAGTATACATATTATGTTCACCAGTTTGGAATTTACAAGGTCCACACACATCATTCACCTTCTTCTTCAAGAGTTATGTTTAAATTTTTTACATAATCAATAAAAGGTCTCCATATATTCTCAAACACAATTTCCTTTGATTTCAGTATATATGTTATTCTTTCTAATGGAAGGTTTGTTAACATCTGTCTTAACCACTGAGTCACATCTGGTCTATGAGTCTTTTTCCATAATAGTGCAATACATTTTTTGGCATTAAGCAAACTGAGGTCTATGAATGTTCTTTCACTTTTATTAAAATTATGCTTTTCTGGGTACAGACCCAACAAAAACAGTTTAGGATTCAATATGATTTGTTTTGAGATTATTTTTTCAATTGTTACCCTCACCTCTTCCCAAAACATTCTTATTAATCTACATTCCCATAAACAATGAAATAGGGTTCCTTTACTTTCCATGCATTTTGTGCATGTATCTGGTATATTTTTGTTGTATCTATTTAACTCCTCCGGTGTAACATACATCCGCATTAACCATTTGAAATGTATCAATTTAAGGCGTGCATTTATTGATTTGGTTTGAGCTTCTGTACAAGCCAATTCCCATTGTTCCTCTGAAATTTCAATTTGCAGATCTTCTTTCCAGTAGTTTAATCTTTTCAGTGAATTTTCACTTGAAGATAGTGTCAATGAGTTATAAAACTCTGAAATAATACCCTTTCTTTTACTATCTTTCATCATCATTTTTTCCAAGGATGAATAAATAGGTCGAGTGAGAGCTTTATTTTGATTTGATCGAATAAAGTTTCTAAGTTGAAGATATTTAAAAAAATGTGTTCTATTGAGATTAAATTTGATCCTCAGCTCTTCAAAAGACATTATGTTGTCTGCACATGGCAAATATAAATCCTGAATCTTTTGTATCCCTTTTAAATTCCATACTTTAAATACAGCGTCCGCTCTCCCTGGTTTAAAATATTGATTACCCCATATTGGACTAAATTGTGACAATAACTGTGGTTCTTTTAAATAGTTTTTAGCTTCACACCATATTTTGATCATATGCTTTACAGCAGTGAGGTTTTTAACCAACATAGAAGTCACTGCAGCCTGGTTCATCTGTGTTAGCAGGGCATTCAAATTATTAATGATTTTCAGCCAGATTTCTTTGCATATGAAAGAACTTCTCAGAGACCCAATACTGTACATAATAGCAGAAACCCTCTAACTTGGTGAATTAAATGTATGAATTCTCACATCACAAGAATTGATCATTAATACACTTTTATATATTTAACTTATGATTTGACACAATGCTAACAAGTGTTTTCTTTAGTGCAGAGGTGAAAGTAGTGACAGACGTATTTTGGGACCCAATGAGAAAGAAGCAGATGCAGAATTCACAGCAAATGCCTTTTCTCCCAGTGGAGTTTATTTGTGGTCAGGCGTTTTGCTGGCTTATCTCGGTGATACCTTGTTAAATGGTTTCTGAGACTTGTGGTTCATTATGGCTTTGCTTCTGTCCATCTATTCACTAATCTTGACAGTTCTTGAGTCCAAAATACAGCCCCACATGGTTCTTCTGTTGTGTTGCCATGTTGATCCACATTCCCAGATGGGTGAACTTGTATGAATGTAAAAGCTTTAGGCTACAGAGGGAATTTACTTTGCTGTTATGCAACCACTCAACTGTGGTCTTTTCTCGTCTTTGCACCTTTGAATAGACCAAGGGTACGCTCACACTGTAGTGCCTGTTCTGTACTGACCAAGGTTTAACCCCTAAAATCTGGAATCCAGTTTGATAAGTGTGATTGCTCCCTACTGTTCTGCAGAGCGGAACATTTCCCCAGATTTGGAATGGTTGATAAAGGTAATCTGGCTAGCTAGACGGATGCAAATGTTCACATGTCCTTTACATGCATTTGATATGTACAGCTTTGGAAAAAAAATTAGAGACCACTGCAAAATCTTTCCTAAATTACAGTCTCTACATGTATGGCAGTCATTCAATTTGAGTATCTGTTGAATTCCAACATGAGGACATATCGGTCTACTTAACGAGGTACTGATTAGGAGACCATGTAAGCATGGTAATATGCACGAAAGTTGTGAATAAAAATCAGAGTTATTGTACAAATACAGATTTCTGAGTTCTTCCCAAGTTAAAACTTAAGTATTGTAGTGTTTAAGAATGAATATGAGCTTATTTTCTTGCATTATTTGATCTAAAAGCAACATCTTAGTTGTTGTTTTGGCCAGTTGTCATCTTCTGCAAATAAATGCTCCACACCGATGGGTAACTGCTGTCGCGGCTTGCCATCAGAGTGCCACCATAGGCTTTGGCTTTCATGCGGCCAGAGCATGCAGGCTGGTCAGTTACCGGTCTGCAGGCTCTGATGTGGCCCTGCACAGAGCTGAACAGTGGGCAGTTTCCAGTTCTGTTCGCTGCACATTTAATAGCGAAACAGATCGTCTGCACCTGGCTTCCAGCAACAGAGCCCCATCCTTATGTAGGCGTGTGTTCAGCGGTTTCAACTATAAGAAGTCATCCTAAATTCAGACTATAAACAAACTGTTGATTTCTATACAGTGCATCTGGAAAGTATTCACAGCGCTTCACTTTTTTCCACATTTTATGTTGCAGCCTTATTCCAAAATGGATTAAATTCATTTTTCTCCTCAAAATTCTACACACAATACCCCATAATGACAACGTGAAAAAAGGAGATTTTTGCAAATTTATTAAACATAAAAAGCAAAGAAATCACATGTACATAAGTATTCACAGCCTTTGCTGTGAAGCTCAAAATTGAGCTCAGGTGCATCCTTCTTCTTTTAGATTGGTGGTTGGCAACCAGCTTACAGGTGCATTACCGCCACATACTTCACTCTATATAAAGTGCTATGAGATGACTGTTGTTATGAAATGGCGCTATATAAATAAAGTTGAATTGAATTATCACTCTAACTTAACTATCAACACTCTACATCCCTGCACAAGGAGCTCCGAACAACTCCCCATGTGCTAAAAAAAACATCCGTCCCTGGACTGTGTCCTTGGCGGCATCGACCGCTTCCTGTTTCCACTGGTCATCCTTGAGATGTTTCTGCAGCTTAATTGGAGTCCACCTGTGGTAAATTCAGTTGATTGGACATGATTTGGAAAGGCACACACATGTCTATATAAGGTCCCACAGTTGACAGTGCATGTCAGAGCACAAACCATGCATGAAGTCAAAGGAATTGTCTCGAGGCACAAATCTGGGGAAGGGTACAGAATAATTTCTGCTGCTTTGAAGGTCCCACAGAGGACAGTGGCCTCTATCATCCATAAATGGAAGAAGTTCAGAACCACCAGGACTCTTCCTAGAGCTGGCCAGCCGTCTAAACTGTGCTATTGGGGGAGAACGACCTTAGTCAGGGAGGTGACCTAGAAACTGATGGTCACTGTGTCAGAGCTCCAGCATTCCTCTGTGGAGAGAGAACCTTCCAGAAGGACAACAATCTCTCCAGCAATCCACCAATCAGGCCTGTATGGTAGAGTGGCCAGACGAAAGCCACTCCTTAGTAAAAGGCACATGTCAGCCCACCTGGAGTTTGCCAAAAGGCACCTGAAGGACTCTCGGACCATGAGAACCAAAATTCTCTGGTCTGATGAGACAAAGATTGAACTCTTTGGCATGAATGCCAGGCATCGTGTTTGGAGGAAACCAGGCACTACTCATCACCAGGCCAATACCATCCCTACAGTGAAGCATGGTGGTGGCAGCATCATGCTGTGGGGATGTTTTTCAGCAGCAGGAGCTGGGAGACTAGTCAGAATAGAGGAAAAGATGAGTGCAGCGATGTACAGAGACATCCTGGATGAAAGCCTGCTCCAGAGCTCTCTTGACCTCAGACTGGGGCCACGGTTCATCTTTCAGCAGGACAACAACCCTAAGGAGTGGCTTCAGGACAACGCTGTGAATGTCCTTGAGTGACCCAGCCAGAGCCCAGACTTGAATATAATTGAACATCTCTGGAAAGATCTGAAAATGGCTGTGCACCGACGCTTCCCATCCAAGCTGATGGAGCTTGAGAGGTGATGCAAAGAGGAATGGATGAAACTGCCCAAAGATAGGTGTGCCAAGCTTGTGGCATCATATTCAAAAAGACCTGAGGCTGTAATTGCTGCCAAAGGTGCATCAACAAAGTATTGAGCAAAGGCTGTGAATACTTACGTACATGTGATTTCTTAGTTGTTTTTTTTTTTTTTTAATTTTTAATAAATTTGCAAAAATCTCAACTTTTTTCATGTTGTCATTATGGGGTATTGTGTGTGGAATTTTGAGGAAAAAAATGAATTTAATCCATTTTGGAATAAGGCTGTAACATAACAAAATGTGGGAAAAGTGGAAGCGCTGTGAAGACTTTCTGGATGCACTGTACATACTTTGTTTCTACTCCTAAATTATTAACTTACAACCACGGCATCCACCCACACAGCTTGTAGTGAAAACGCAAGCCTGATGAGGGGTTACAGGTCCAAACACTACTATGCCAAAAATAACCTTTAATATGCTTCTTTATGGAAATAAGCCATGACTCTGTGTGTGGGGAAGCCTGTGCTCCACCCTCCTGAGACACACACACAGTTGAGAGTGGAACTGCATGCAACTTTTGAAACAGCACAGGAGGGGATCATGCTATACAAAAAAAGTGAGGCCCAGTGCAGGCCAACCACTGACTGAGGAGCATGTTGCACGGAACAGGTCTGCTGGCACCAGTGACAACACGCCCTTAAACCAAACAAGTAAATACAGTATGGCTGGTTTAGAAACGCGTCACTGCAAGAAAGTTATTCCACACCGATGCTTCTTTAAAATACCACTTTTAATTTTTTTTTCCTAATGACGCAAGAGTCCTGGTGAATCATGTTGGGGTTTTTTTAAATCAAACACAACTGTTCCGTGTGGTTAAAAAAATGTGCGTTTTTGTCCTCAGCGCATCAGTACAAGCTAGCTGTGGAGCGCTACGAGTGGAACAAGCTGCAGAGCGTCAAGTCCATCGTTCCCATGATCCACCTCTCCTGGAACATGGCCAGGAACATTAAAGTGTCGGACCACAAGCTCTTTGAGATGATCAAGTAAGAACCTCCACAGCATTTGTTTGTGGAATTTGTGTGTAATACATTGAACTGAGGCTATCAGAATGTCAGATCATCACTACGCAATCAAAGTGACTGAAGTA
This sequence comes from Pholidichthys leucotaenia, assembly GCA_020510985.1. Lineage (NCBI taxonomy): Eukaryota > Metazoa > Chordata > Actinopteri > Cichliformes > Pholidichthyidae > Pholidichthys > Pholidichthys leucotaenia. The sequence goes on from CM035843.1 coordinate 134,024,878, forward strand.
TTATCATAATATTATTATTACAGTATTGGCAGATGGGTGCTGTGACTCACTGCTTAATTTTACAGTTTGTGGATTTTGTGATTATCTGGAGCTCAGGTCTCTCACGCCAACATTATTGCGCCATGTAGTGTTGCCAGGCGATACACAACAAACAAAACAAGTCTAACCCTTTGATTTCAAAAGGAGGAAAAAAATTGCAGAAAACAAGCAGAACTGGCAACTTTGACTGGTTTGTCCAGATTTATTATGCGGGCCTGATTTTCTCTCCATGTGCCTGTTATGCTTGCACAATATCAACACAGTATCAGTGACACTGAGCCTTAACTCATGTTTCTGTCCAAGGGTGTAAATTGTGGGGTGGGCATACCCCCACCATCCTGAAAAAAGAGAATTGCCCCTCCCCTCCATCATCACCATAAACCTTTCTATATCATGTTACAAAACTGAATAAAATGCTTTTTAAGCAAAAATGTTCAGGATACATACAAAACAAACATTTTTAAGGGGAATTTGCAACTTTTCTTGTAGATTTGTATTTTTTCCTCATAAATTTGCAACTTATTTTCATTAATTTGCAACTTTTTTCATGTAAATTTGCAACTTTTTTCTTATCTGCAACTTTTTTCTTAATTTGCTACTTTTTGGTTAATCTACCTTTTTCATGTAATTTTGCAACTTTTTCTCCATTCTGCATTTTTTCACGTTATTTTGCAGCTTTTTTCATGTAAACTTAATCTTTTCACATTTTGAAACTTTTTTAATTTTCAACTTTTTTCATGTAAATTTTCAACTTTTTTACACATTATTTTACAGCTTTCACATTATTTTGCAACTTTTCACATGTAACAACTTTTCTTGTTAATTTGCAGTCTTTTTCATGTAAATTTGCAGCTTTAGTCAAGTAAACTTAAAACTCATTAATTTGCATCCTTTTTCTTGTTAATCCGCAACTTTTTTCTAATTAATTCACAACAATTTTGAACATTTTTCTTGTAAATTTGTGACTTTTTTCCTCATACATTTCAAAATGTTCACATGGAGGCTAGGTAAAATTCTTATTCTGTGTATATGTATTTTTTTTAATGGTTGTCTAGAGAATGACCCCATTTTATTTAAGTCACATACGCACAAATTTTCCGCATTTTGTAGGATTTGAATTCCTCTCGAGGCAAGGCTGAGATGGTTTGGACATGTGCAGGTAGTGGATATATTGGACAAAGGATGTTGAAGATGGAGCTGCCAGGCAGGAGGAAAAGAGGAAGACCACAGAGAAGATTCATGGATGTAGTGAAAGAGGACATGGACATGGTTGATGTTACAGAGGAAGATGCAAGGGATAGGGTGAGATGGAGACAAATGATCCGCTGTGGCGACCCCTATAGGGAGCAGCTAAAAGAAGAAGATAGGGTTTGAATTCCTCCCCATTACAAAATCTTGGATATTTCCCTCCAAAACCCAGGAATGGCCCTGACTACAATCATGCTTATAGTGTCCCCCTCAATATTTACTCATGAGAAAATGTTCTGTTTATCTCTCCCTCCCCCCTAAAAAAACAAAAAACAAAAACAAAACAAACAGTGAAATGAAATATCCACCCATGTTTCTGTCTATCAGGTATTGCCTGCTGCGGACTCTAAAGCATTGTCAGATGCAGAGGGAGCTGCTGCTGGCTGCTGGGAAAGAACTGGTGTGGCATGGGAGGACCCAGAATGAACCGGCACACTACTGCAGCATCTGTGAAGTATGCACACGCGCGCAGTTTTTTTCCTGCTGCATGTGGGGTCTTATTTCAGCTGCTTTATTTACCCTCCGTCTCCATGTCCTCTTCAGGTCGAAGTGTTCAACCTGCTGTTCATAACCAGCGAGAGCAACAGCAGGAAAACGTATGTGGTGCACTGTCAAGACTGTGCCCGCAGGGGGAGCACTAATCTGGACAACTTTGTGGTGCTAGAACAGTACAAGATCGAGGACCTCATGCAGGTTTATGACCAGTTCACACTTGTGAGTATCACATTTTTAGACAAAAGTGGTGAATAATGCTGTTTCCAAACTACCATTGGTGAGCTGAGGTCATGGGTCCCATTCACATAAATTAACACCAAAGTAACCTTGGATGGCAAGCTGACCAGGCTCTGATCTCTTGCAGATGGATAGATACCTGTGGCCTGATGGCAGCAGTATGAAGTGTTGGTTGAGGGGTGACCTGAGTCATCAGTTACTGTCCATGCAAGGCGTAACAGCTCTGTGGTTGTGTTCTGAAAGGTCTGGAATGGGGTGGTTGATGATTTTTGATGCAGCATTTATGATTTTTGTGAGGCTGTTCTTGTCGGTGATGGAAAGCATATTGTAAAAACAGGTAGAAAAGTATAGCAAAATGGGTTGAATAATCATACGTGTTCAGCTGTTTTGTTACGGATGGAGGTGGGAATCAGTCCAGAGGGAGATGTGTGTGTGTGTGTGTGTGAGAAGTGTGAATGATCATTTCTTTAGTTTTACCCACGTTCAGCTCCAGAAAGTTGTCAGTACACCACTGGGTAAAAAGAGAAACCTGTGATAGGCAGTAATGGAGTCGATGTCACTGAGCAGCCCTAGAATGGCAGTGTCATCTGAGTACTTGTAGTATGTGGTGATCGGTGAGGGGCTGATGCAGTCATTTGTGTAGAGGGTGAACAGAACAGGGCTGAAGACGCAGCCTTGAGGGGCTCCAGTGTTGGTGGCAGTGGTAGATGATGTAACTGTACCTGTCCTCATGGCCTGTGGTCTGTTACTGAGGAAGTTGTGAACCCAGTGGATAGAGTGGAGGTATGCTGAGGTGGCAAAGCTTCTTGATCATTTGGTGATGTCCGTTAGAGTTCCATATTGACATTGGCTAGACGTTGGTTGCTGTCTGGTCTGGGGCCCCAAGCATTTGATTGCCAGCATGCAGCACATCTGGGTGTAACAAAAGTTGCAGTTAGACCAGAAAGATTCCAGCCAATGGCAAACAAGCAGGACTAACTCTTATCACCTGTAGACTTGCTCACACCAGCACATCATTTTAAGGGTTCGTTTTAAAACAGTGTTGTGTTCTTCCATCCACAGGCGAGCCCCCTGCCTTCTTCATCTTGATGCTGTCACACTCTCGCTCCAAGGACTCTCAGAGCCACAGTGGACTCAGTCGTAACCTCTCCGCCCCCCCCCCCCCCCCAAAAAAAATAAAAAATCAGGAAGTAAGACGATAGTCGTCTCACTGCACTCTGTAGCTTATCCCACAAGGCAGCTGTGTGAAAGCTGTGCGTCTATGCAACCTGCCCAAAGTGTGGAGGGGTGTGTGGGCGCGTGCTTGTACCCCCACCACTGCCTCACCCCCCCCCCTTCCCCCAATAGACTGAAGGGGTTTGGCAGCTCCCCCTGTCATCACGACCAGACTGTTCTACTGCTGGCCCAGCTGGACTTCACCTGAAAACACACACACATAAAAACAGACATTTTTGTACATATTAAGTTTGAACTGGCAACATTATCATACAAAGACTACTGACTCACTTTACTTTTTTCCTTCTTTTTTGTCTTTTCCCATGTTTGCGTTCTGTTTGTGGGCTGAAACACGACAAAAGGCTCCCCCTCCTCCCCCAGACAAGCGATTAGCATTAGCAGGTATTTTGTGTGTTAGCTAGGCACCGCCACGGTCTTTGGGAAAACAACATGTTTCCTAATGTGAAAAGTGGATTTGTTGCAACATTTCTCTCTTTTTTTTTTTTTTTTTTTCAATCACTTAAACAGGTGTTTTGGTCAGCATCTGGTTACTTTAGGTGGAGGGAGAGAAAAGGCTTAGTAGATGGACAGCGTCAGAGACATCAAAAAGGGTTGCACACACAAGAGTGTACAATGATTTGTGTTTATTTTGATGTAAATTTACACTATTTATAAATGCCTATTTATTGCCTGAAAATATTTGCTGGAATGCTGTAATTTTTTTTTTGTTCTCCAGAGTACCTGCCATTAAATTTGAAGGAGCCTTGTAATTCTTTTTTTTTTTTTTTAAACACACGGCGCCTCATACGTTTTCTATACGATTATAAAAGTGCTTAGTAAGCATTGTACAGAGACCTAACCTTGAGATGGTTTATTGTCTGAAGGAAGTTTTATGCGTCAATAAACAAAACAGTCTTTATGTACGCCTGCAGGTGTGTTGTTTGTATCAATGAGAATGCAATGATGGGTCCTTATGAACACAAGATGCCACCACTTTATCTAATACTAAAAAAAACCCCACTTTTTACTAATGTAGGGCATACCAAGTACAGAAAAAGTATGTGAACCCTTTGGAAATTCCGGTTTTCTTCATTAATTGGCCATAAAATGTGATCTGATCGACATCAAAGTATAGACCAGGGGTGTCCAACCATGTGCCATGGAGAGCCAAGACCCTGCAGGTTTTCTCTTCTACCCAGTCTCTTCAGCAGGTGTTTTCACTTATCAGCAATCAGTGGGAAGAAGTTCACTGAAATCTGCTGTTGAAGACACTGGTTGGAGGTAAAACCTGCAGGGTCTTGGCTCTCCATGGCACATGGTTGGACACCCCTGGTATAGACAAATGCCAGGTGAAAAGCAGCTCCAAATCATGATGCTCCCTCCACTGTACTTCACAGTTGGAATGTTGTTTTCATGTTGGTACACTTGGAGACAGAATTATGAGCCCACAAACAAAATTATTTCATAAAAACAACCAAGGTCAAAATTATGAGTCTGAATCATGCAAACAGTCACCTGTGTATCGTTCTTGCTAGATAACGGCCTGCAGTCGTTTGTTGTACTTTTCAACAAGTCTCTCACACGTCTCCTGAGCAATTCCAGTCTATTCTTCTTTGGCGGATCTCTGGAGCTCCTCCAGATCTGATGGTCCTCTGCCCACCCCACAAATTTTCAATGGGATTTGAGTCGGGGCTTGATGCAAACCAGTCAATAACTTTGACTTTGGTCTCTTGAAAGAAGTTCTTCACCAAGAGCGACTTACAGCCGTGGACAAAATTGTTGGTACCCCTCTGTTAATGAAAGAAAAACCTACAATGGTTACAGGAATAACTTGAATCTGACAAAAGTGGTAATAAATAAAAATTCTGTGAAAATTAACCAATGAAAATCAGACAATGCTTTTGAATTGTGGTTCAACAGAATTATTTAAAAAAACAAACTCATGAAACAGGCCTGGACAAAAATGATGGTACCCTTAATATTTTGTTGCACAACCTTTTGAGGCAATCACTGCAATCAAACGATTTCTGTAACTGTCAATGAGACTTCTGCACCTCTCAGCAGATATTTTGGCCCACTCCTCATGAGCAAACTGCTCCAGTTGTCTCAGGTTTGAAGGGTGCCTTCTCCAGACGGCATGTTTCAGCTCCTTCCACAGATGTTCAATAGGATTTAGATCAGGGCTCATAGAAGGCCACTTTAGAATAGTCCAATGTTTTGCTCTTAGCCATTCTTGGGTGTTTTTAGCTGTGTGTTTTGGCTTATCCTGTTGCAAGACCCATGACCTGCGACTGAGACCAAGTTGTCTGACACTGGGCGGCACATTTCTCTCTAGAATACCTTGATAGTCTTGAGATTTCATTGTACCCTGCACAGATTCAAGACACCCTGTGCCAGATGCAGCAAAGCAGCCCCAGAACATAACAGAACCTCCTCCATGTTTCAGAGTAGGGACAGTGTTCTTTTCTTGGTATGCTTAATTTTTACCTCTGCCAAGGAGGTTATGTTTTCATCGGTGTTGGTTTGTCTGTCTGTTTGTTAGCAAGATAACTCAAAAAGTTATGGACGGATTTTCATGAAATTTTCACAGATTGTCAGAAATGGGGTATCCTACAGATGATTAGATTTTGGTGGTGATCCGGATCACCGTCCAAAAGAAAACCGCCAGTACGGAAAATGCGATTTTCGTGAATAACTACTGAACCACTAATCCTATCATTGTGAATCCAATTGCTAGTCATATGTTTTCATGGCCAAGGAATCTGAAACCGTACACACAAACACTGTATGGGGGGAACTGTGGCGAAAACCGCCATTACGGAAAATGCGATTTTCGTCAATAACTACTGAACCACTAATCCTATCATTGTGAATCCAATTGCTAGTCATATGTTTTCATGGTCAAGGAATCTGAAAATGTACACACAAACACTGTATGGGGGGAACTGTGGCGAAAACTGCCATTACGGAAAATACGATTTTCGTGAATAACTACTGAACCACAAATCCTATCATTGTGAATCCAATTGCTAGTCATATATTTTCATGGTCAAGGAATCTGAAAACATACACACAAATACTGTATGGGGGGAACTGTGGCACTTGGCGGAGGTCTGCGCTCTGAGTGCTTTTCTAGTTGCGTCTGTGAACATAGCGCTGATGTGCCTTGCCAAAAAGTTCCAGTTTTGCCTTGTCTGTCCATAGGACATTCTCCCAAAAGCTTTATGGCTTGTCAACATGCAGTTTGGCAAATTCCAGTCTGGCTTTTTTATGATTTGTTTTCAACAGTGGTGTCCTCCTTGGTCGTCTCCCATGAAGTCCACTTTGGCTCAAACAACGACGGATGGTGCGATCTAGCACTGATGTACCTTGACCTTGGAGTTCACCATGAATGTGTTTAGAGGTTGTTCTGGGCTCTTTTGTTACCATTCATATTATCACTCTCCTCCTGCGGCCATGTCCAGGGAGGTTGGCTACAGTCCCGTGTATCTTAAATTTCTGAATAATGTGTGCAACTGTAGTCACAGGAACATCAAGCTGCTTGGAGATGGTCTTATAGCCTTTACCTTTAACATGCTTGTCTATAATTTTCTTTTTAATCTCCTGAGACAACTCTCTCCTTTGCTGCCTCTGGTCCATGTTTAGTGTGGTACACACCATGTCACTAAACAGCACAGTGACTACTTGTCACCCTTTAAATAGGCCGACTAACTGATTACAAGTTTGTAGACACCTGTGATGTTAATTAGAGGACACATCTTGGTTGAACATGTCCCTGTGGTCACATTATTTTCAGTCTTTTCTAGGGGTACCATAATTTTTGTCCAGGCCTGTTTCATGAGATTGTTTTTTAAAATAATTCTGCTGAACCACAATTCAAAAGCATTGTCTGATTTTCATTGGTTAATTTTCATTTATTACCACTTTTGTCAGATTCAAGTTATTTCTGTGACTATTGTGGGTTTTTCTTTCATTAACAGAGGGGTACCAACAATTTTGTCCACGTCTGTATATGGTCTTTGGCATGACCCGGCAGGGACTTGAACCCCGACCTCCCGGTTGTGGGGTGGATGCTCTACCCCTAATCCACCACTCCAGTCCCCACTATGGGGACGATGTTTGTTGCATCAGCAGTGTCTCTGTGGTCAAAGAGCTCTAGTTTCCTCTCACCAAAAGATTCACTTCCAGTCTGGATAATCTTTCTCCAGGTTGTCCTTACCATACTCCTCTCTGGCTTGAAGGTGTCTCTTCTGCAGAAGTAGAGATTTTTTGGACTGTAGCCTCGCAGTCCATTCCTGTACAGGGTTCTAGTGATTCTTCTTTGAGACTACAATTCCTAACTTGGCTAAGTCATTCACTAGTGTCATGGTGGCAGTTCTGGGGTCTTTAGCCACATCTCTCACTAGTTTTCTTTTCAGAGTCTGAAATCTTTCACTTCCTCTGCCAGGCTTGTTCTGTATCGTGTGGCACTGAATTTCTTGATGATACTTCTCACTCCAGTTCTTGACACTTGGAAACGTGATAACTTTGTATATCCATCTCCTGCTTTGTGAGCATCAACAGTTCTTTTTCTCAAGTATAAACTGATTTATTTTGTTTTTGGCATGATGCTTTCTCAAGTGACAGCTCAAACCCTTTGCTGAAGTTTTTGTACTTGTGTAAATTTGAAGGTAACCCTCAGTTTGAACTTGATTTTACAAGCTTTGAGCGTTAAAGTTAAAGAACATCATTGCACAGCAGTGGTTTGTGCTATGGCTCAATAAAAAGGTTAGTTTTTCAGGGAGTTCATAATTTTTACCCTGGTAGTTTTTACCCTTCGTTCCTCTAAAGACTGAAGGGTACTGTCGTCACCCTTTCGGACAGATGCGCAGCATTAACACCTGCTTTGTGAACGCAATAACTATAGAAAGAAATGATGTGGGCTTTTCAAATTGATACCACAGGGCTACAGTGCATCCGGAAAGTATTCACAGCACTTCACTTTTTCCACATTTTGCTATGTTAGAGCCTTATTCCAAAAGGGACTTGGATATGTGGAAAAAGTGAAGTGCTGTGAATACTTTCCAGATGCACTGTATCTATGAAAAATCCACTATAGAAAGATTTGATGTTATTGGAGGAACAATTCTGGAAATGGTTGTGAAATTGCTCTACATTCAGAAACTCATTATGTGACCTAAAAAAAACATTTTATTTTTCTATGCAGCTGACAGTAGCGGCTTGTGGGTGATCTCACTGAGGAGGCAAATTAATCATGAACAGACACACACTTACACTTGCGAGGACCTGAGTCTTTAGCTCCACAGATATTAAATGCAGCTCTTGCAAAGCCCCAAGAAAACATCACTATGCTGACCAACACGCTATTCAAGACAACACAACACCAGTCTCACTCGGCATGATAAAATCTGACCATGAAAAGATGACCACACATCCTCACCCCAGCACCAACAACAAACGGGATCAAATGGGACACTTAAGCCAAAATAATGACATCAGATTAACCTGTTGCACTTCGGTGTACTGCGGGCGGACACGTCTCTGCGTCCTAGGGCGCACGAGGGCGTCCTAGGACGCAGGCACTGGAAAAAAAAAAACAACAAAAACCTGCATTTCCGTTCTTCCACTACAGACACAGCCGCGAACAGAAAGCCAAAGGAGTGCTTTGATTGGTTTAGATGTGATTGACCTCTCATTCGACTAATAAGAGCCTTGAATTGGGTTTCTGAAACCTTGAAGAACCAATGACTGACAACCTAGCAAGAAGGACCCGCCTACCAACGGCTGCGAGTACAGCGAGCCAATTGAAGCACAGTAGTTCGAAAGCATGCCTCCCTTGCAAAATCTGTTTTGTTTTTAGCTGCTGGGTGACACACACGCATTCGCCAGTCTTTTTTTCTTACTACTGTTCTTATTTGTTTTGAAAAATCGTTCGCCAGAACTGCAATCATGGAAGCGCAAAACCGCAATAATGGAATTATGGTTTGACTGGGTCGCGTGACCAGAACCACGAGTCCGTAACAAGCGGACCAGCGTCATGTTCGTCTGACAATGAGGAAGAGAAGTTCGCCAGCGACACTGCTGTTGTGGACAGGTAAGTGTTATAAGCTAAATTATTCTTTATCCCTGAAAATTGTAATCAAAAATGACTTTTGACCGATCGGTAAATTACAGCTGTGCGTAGTAGACCGCGGCGTACCGTGACCGCGGTGCACGAACCGGACTCCGTGCGCCGTGGTACACGGTTCGTGCGCCGCGTCCGGACCGTGAACGCGCCCCCCCCCCCCCCCCCGCTACTCTTCTGTAGCGGATTGCAGATATTTTCGTACAACTGTGTGTAGTAGACCGCGGCACACCGGGCGATGTCCGTCCTCTGTAGTGGGGGGGAGTTGTTATCTTCTACATTACAGATATTCTGGTATAATTTTTAGTGCACTGTAGGTTATTTTTTCTTGTAAAAAAAAGCCACACATTTTTTTACGTGGCATGCTTCTTTGTGTGTGGGGGCTTGTTTGTTCATTCATTCATTCATGAATAAATAAATACCCCCCCCCCCCCCACACACACACACAGCCCTGAGTGTCACCTTTCATTAGAGCCCAAGAGCAAGCTTCTATATTGAATCATTCAAAAGTTAGACGTTTTTCCAAACTGTGCCTTTTGGCACAGTTCAAAAATGTCTGGGAACAACCTAAGAAAGAAGCTGTGTAATATATTCATTTTTTGTGGTATTGTTACAAAATTTTGACCTCAGCTGGATAACACTTGGTTCTACATTTCTGTTGCATTTTCCAGCCTGTATCTGACAGCTGTGTGTTATTTGCAAGCATTTGTATCCAAAAAAACACCCAGGCAAAATTTATTTTCTTCAAGTTCAGTATGTTTAGATGACTGTTACTCAGTGGCCGGCACACTTGGAGAGATTATGACTGTTTTCCAAAAAATTCAAAGTGTTTTCTTTTAAATGAGACCAACCCCATGAAGATGCTGCAAAGGGTTGAAGAACAGCTTTTGATTTACTTTGGGTACGTTATTTTTTGGCGTTTTTAGGGAAATTGACCAGAGTGCAAGGGGTTAAAAGGAATGCATTGCAAGTATTTGTTAAAGTGTCCTGTTTATTGACTTGATGTCACTCGGTCCTGTTTGATATGATTTAATGTGTTGTTTAGGAGTTGTGTATCTAGTTAGTTACTACAAGAATGGCTATTTGTTGTTAAATATTAACATAAAAATTTTTGATTTTTTTGGGGAGCACTTGGTGAGCTTTTGGTGTCTCATAAAAATGATTTCATTCATTACTGTCTTGTTAGTCAAACTGAGCACCAATGAAAAATATTCCCACAATCACTTAAATAGTTGAAAGCAAGGGTGCTGTCACACCTACAGGCTTTAGTTTGTTTCAATCAAACTTCAGTTTGTTTTCTTTGTTAGTGCAGTTCGTTTTGTCTGGTGAGAACACTGTAGTCGCACTCAGGTGAGCACCAAAGGAACCGTATCAAGACCTGAAAGAGGTGGTCTCGATTCAAATCAACTGGTGAACTCTGGTGTGGTCCTGCAGGTGAGAAAGCGACCGTACTAAAACAGGACCAGCGGCAAACAGTAAAACATTTTATGCCACTGTACATATCTGATAGATCTTTGAAAATGTCTGGCTGAGCATGTCACGGTTCTGGAGGATTAATAAATGTTACTCTGAGTGTTTTTTTTTTCCAAACTTTATTGAGAACAAGATAAAGGTACAGAAATATGACATAGATGGTGGTAAACATGGCAGTTTTTTTCCCCTTAATTGTGTAGTTCAGTCAACAGTCGTACAAGAGGTACGAAGGATAAAATAAAATGGTAAGAGTAGTAAATAATAATAAAATAAAGTAAATAAAACATAATAAGAGTAGACAAAGAGAAAAACGGGGGGGGGGGGGTTCTTTTCAGTCCAGAGTGTCCAGAGCACTAGGGGTTTTCCATGAGTTTCCGATCATCGACCAAACAGTGGAGTTTCACAGCATTCCGCTTCTTCATGTGTTTCAGTGATGAGAAAAAAAGGCAGAGTTCTTTATGAAATACATTAAAATTTGGCTTGCATTTTAAAAATCTATTTTTGTGTACATAAAATTTTCCCAAGATTACGAGGGTGTTAATAGACATATCATGCAATGAGTTCTTAATAATAAAGCCATACAAAATAGTCTGACGGTTAAAAACCGGGGTTGCTACATGTTTAGATAACCAGTGATGAAAATCATCCCAAAACGCATTAGTGTACATACAGGAAAAGAAAATGTGATCTGTACTTTCTATATGTTCATTACAAAAGGAACAGTTATTGTTCTCAAAGCCAAAACGTTTACTTAGAAACTCAGCAGAAGGATAAATTCCATTTAAAACTTTGTAATGGATCTCTTTTGCTTTTGGTGAAATAGGAAATTTAAAGAATTTAGATCTTAGAATTTGAGCTTCTTTTTTGGAGAAAAAATTAAGAATAGCAGCTCTAGATACTGTTACTGGGAAGATTTCTTTATTAAATATTTTCCTAATCGCTAAATTGTTTAATTTTGAGTCACCTAGGGGGAAACCATTCACCAAAAGCAAAGGGAGATTCAGGCAAAAGCCAAATCTATTTAAAGTTGAGGCCATTAGTATAACTGTCTGAGGTATTGCCTCAATTACTTGGTTATATTCTCGTTTATCATTTATGTTATATTTAGCACAGAAATTTTCAAAAGTTAAAATGTTCCCTGTGCTGTCTAATAAGTGTAGTACAGACCAAATGCCCTTATTTTGCCAGTTTTGTAGGAATATTGATTTGTGTTTATATAGATATCTACAATTCCACAGAGGGGTCATATGAGGGCTAAAATTATGTTTGTAGATCAATCTCCAATATAGTAAGACCTGTTGATGAAATGAGTTTATAGGGGAGCTTTTTTGGGTCATAGTCACATCTGAGCAGGAATTCAATGCCCCCAAATTTAGCAAAAATTTCATTGGGAATATGAAACCAGAAATGTTTGGGTTTGTGGGGTGCGCAGAATAAAGAGACTGAATTGCTTTTTACTTCAGATTTATTCAAGCATTCACATCCCCAGCCTTCTCTCTCCAACCAGCAAAAGAGATTGAGCTGCATCCAAGGTTCACATTTATACATTTCTCACAAAGGCTTTTCAAACAAAGGATTCACACAAAAAGAAGAATCACATATCCCCGTCAAAACCCCTTATTGACATTTCTTCCCCCTTTCCAGACCTTCAGTCTTCCACTTGTCCCCAGGAGGTCGGAAGTCCTTTCATCGTACCTCCATCCTCTTGTCGTCCCCTGCAGGTGGTCCAGACCTATTGTCCCCTTCGGTCGTGAGGTCAAACACCATATGTAATCTCAGCATCCCCTTTATGCTTAAACATATGCAGGCAAAAATATGTGGGCACCAATACACGGGCTACATAACCCCCCCCCCCCCCCCCAAACGACGAAGAATGGACAATGTATTAAAATCCAGGGAACATGCTAATATCAACAGTACATCCAACATCAAACACTCAGTCCGTGCGCCGCCTGGGCTTCAACCGTCTTCCGAATCTGCTGTAAGCCGGCCTTGTCTTCCCTGCGGCGCCCTTCTGCAAAGGCTCTGCTGACTGAGGAAGAGATTGGTTATTTGATCCCTGCGGGGGCTCCGGGACGCTTCCCCTGGGGGGTCTGCCACGTCGAGGTGCTCTCGCTACCCGTACAGACTCATCATTCAACACAAAAGCAGGTTTTAGTCTGTCAATACTAACTGTCTCTTTTCTGTCTCCCAAATCTAGCACAAAATGCTTATCACCTGTCTCCAGCACTCTATATGGCCCATCATATGGCAGTCTGAGGGTTGATCTTAAAGCCTCGTGCCTGACAAAAACGAACTCAGCATTTTTTAAAGCTTTGGGAACGAAAACACGCGGAAAAGCGTGATGAACGGGGCCCGGGAGCATGTCCGCTCCCGTGCTGACTAGCGGCCCAAGAGCCGGGAGGGGGGCCGGCTCCGGGTGCTCTGGTAAAAACTCGCCTGGCAGCCTGAGAGGTTGTGTGAACACCAACTCCGCTGGGGAGGCATCTAAATCCTCCTTGGGCGCAGAACGCAACCCTAATAAAACCCATGGTAGTTTGTTTACCCAATCTGCATCCGTGAGTGACGCTCTGAGGGCCGCCTTCAAAGACCTATGAAAACGCTCGCATAAACCATTAGCCTGAGGGTGATAAGCAGTAGTGCGGTGAATTTTTGCTCCTAAGCCGCTGGCCATCGCTGACCAAAACTCAGAGACAAATTGAGGCCCTCTATCGGACGTAATATCTGATGGAACCCCAAAACGCGCTACCCAGGCCGTTAAAAAAAACGCGAGCCACCTCTGCAGCCGTGGTCGATGCCAGTGGGACCACTTCCGGCCAACGTGTGGTTCGGTCCACCATTGTCAAAAGATGCGTGAACCCCTGCGACGACGGTAGGGGGCCCACGAGGTCGACATGCACATGATCGAACCTTCTGGCCGGAATGTGAAACGGTTCTAAAGGAGCTCGTGTGTGCTTGTGAATTTTGGCCCGCTGACAGGACATGCAGGCCTTTGCCTACTCTTTCACGTGCTTGCGCAGGCTCGGCCAAACAAACTTTTCCGCTACCATTTTCACCGAAGCGCGCACTCCCGGGTGTGCCAGGGAGTGGACCGAGTCAAAAACGTGGCGGCGCCACGCGGCCGGGACCACCGGGCGTGGGTGCCCGGTCGACACGTCGCAGATTAGGGGGGGGGCAAACCGGTTTGCATACATCTGCTCTCCAGCCTTAACCCTGTTGGTCCAGACTGGAGCACGCGCACGTCTGCATCTGCACCCTGCTCCGCTGCCATGGCTGCGTAATCTATCCCCACGTGAACTGGGGCCACGCGCACTCCCGCGCTGCTACTCTGCTGCGCGGTCGCGGTGGTATCATCAGCCTCTGCGCGCGCCGGTGCCGTGACCGCGCGCGAGAGGCAGTCTGCTACTACGTTGAGTTTACCCGCTACACGCCGGATGTCAGTGGTAAATTCCGAAATTGCGGCCAGCTGCCTCTGCTGCCGGCCCGACCACGGACCTGAAATTTTGGACATCGCATGCGTGAGCGGCTTGTGGTCCACGAAAGCGGTGAAACGCCGCCCCTCCAGCCAGAACTGGAAATGCCGAATAGCCAAATGCAGCGCCAACAGCTCCCTGTCAAATGCGCTGTATTTGCGCTCGGCCTCACTCAAGGATTTGCTGAAAAAAGCCAGCGGCTGCCAAACCCCGGCAACCTGCTGCTCTATCACGGCCCCTATGGCCACATCTGATGCGTCTGTCGTCAGCGCGATTCGTGCCGATGGGTCAGGATGGGCCAGGAGCGCACCGTCAGCCAAGGCTTTTTTAACCTCTGTGAACGCGCGCTCCCGCTCTGGGGACCACTCGACAGTATTGGATGGTTTTTGTTTCTTGAGCGCAGCATATAAGGGCTGCATGAGCTGCGCTGCATGGGGCAGGAAGCGGTTATAAAAATTTACCATCCCCCAAAATTCCTGCAACGACTTGACCGTTTGTGGTCGGGGAAAATCTGCCACTGCGCGCACTTTATCCAGTAACGGAACTGCCCCTTCTGGGGAAACGCGATGGCCCAAAAAATCGATCTGCGCGACGCCGAACTGGCACTTGGCTGGATTAATTATTAAGCCGTGCTCTCCCAACCTCCTAAAAACCACAGTGAGGCGTTTTTCGTATTCTTCCTCTGAAATACTGGCGACCAAAATGTCGTTGAGGTAAACGAACACAAACGGGAGATCGCGTAACACGGCGTCCATCATCCGTTGGAATGTTTGCGCTGCCCCTTTAAGACCAAACGGCATGCGTAGAAACTCAAAAAGTCCGAACGGGGTTATTACCGCTGTTTTAGGAATGTCCTCAGGACGGACTGGAACCTGATGGTAGCCGCGAACCAGGTCTATTTTGGAAAAAATGCGCGTCCCCGCTAGATGTACTGAAAAATCTTGGATGTGTGGGATGGGGTAGCGATCGTGTGCCGTGGCGTTGTTTAGCCTGCGGTAATCTCCGCACGGTCTCCAGGAGCCGTCGGCTTTTGGGACCATATGCAGCGGCGAAGCCCATGGGCTTTTCGAACGGCGAATAATGCCCAGCCTCTCCAGGCTGGCAAACTCCTCGCGCGCTATGGAGAGCTTGACAGCATCCAAGCGCCGAGCCTTCGCGAAGACGGGGGGGCCAGCTGTAGTGATAAAACGCTCCACCCCGTGTTTCGCGACCGTTGCTGAAAAAGTGGGTACCGTGAGTGCTGGAAACTGGGTGAGGAGTGTGTGGAACTTACCACCTGCTGCGGCGACGTTGGTCTGTACTGGTGGCGGGGACACTCGAGCTGAACAGGGGAGAGAGTAGAAAGAGAGTGCATTTACCAGCCGCCTATTGGCAAGATCAACTAACAGACCATAGGCGCTTTTCCACTAGCCCCACTCAGCCCCGGTTTGAAAACCCGGCTCTACTCACTTCGGTTCGGTTCAGCCTCAGTTGCTTTTCAACTACTGCTGGCGCACCTGCTGGCACACCTGCTGTGGGTGGGATTTGTTGAACAGCAGGCGGCGCCACACCCTCGTGACGTGAAACACACGCGACTGAATCCTCCACAACAAACATGGCTGATGACAAGGAGAGAAGGAAGGAGGAATGACTGTGACATGAAACTGGTTAAATCTATGGTGCTGACTTGTTGTGCTCTGCACAATCTGTGTGAGAGTCATGGAGAGACGTTTGACACTACATTGGATGATGCAGTAGATGAACCAGTGGTGGCAGCGGCACAGAGAACAGAGGAGCAGGGTGGTGATATTGTAGCGAACTCAATATAAGTACCCTACTTGGCTTGACAAGTGGGTTGACCCTATTGGCGACACAGGTAGAGTGCGTGCGGGACTCCGGAGCGGGAGGCGTGAGTTCAAACCTGCCGGTGGGACATCGCCATGTTGAGCTGCACGTTACAATATAACATGTGATGCAATACTTGTCTATTTTGTCCACATTTATGTGCATACATATTTCAAAAATGTTTTTTGTAAATAAAATGTTGTGCATGGTCCATCTACCTGTCCTCTTGTTCATAACTCTTATCTGTTAAGAAGGTGCGAAGCCATCAGCCTAATGATGAGTCCACACTTCTGTTGTGATAATTGCTCACGCTGAGCGCTCTGACAGCCCCGTACGCTGTGGGGGTCACACACGTGTTCCTCCCCACACTCTCAAATTTTTTTCCCATATATTTTTCTCTTTGGCGTACAGAAATGGCAATACGCCCGTATTTGCTAAAATTGCATTTTCCCCGTATTAAAATACGGCGAAACCGTATCACTTGACAGGTATGTAATTACATGCAGAAACACCGCACAGGCCATCTTCACAAAAATCCAGCTCGACAAGCCACTTTTGCTTAGGTGGAAATGCAAATTGAACTATAAATCATGTGCTGATACATACCATATTCTCCCATGTAAAGGTCTCCCACTTTTACTTACAAATTGATTTTTAATTTTTGGGAAAAGGGAATATAAATTTTGCACTTGTTGGTAACAACAGTCGTGTGCAACAAAAACACAGTTGTGTATCCTTGTCCGATTTGTCTACTGTTATTAGTGCCAAATTTTTGCTAGATTCCTTCTTAATTTATTAAATTTTGACTGGTGATGCAACATTCAACTTACACGTACTTACCTTTAGCAGTGTCTACAAGTTCAAGCACACCTGTACAACTGCTTATAACCTAAAAAAATGTACCCGTTCAAGAGAAATGGATTCAGCATTGCAAATTTGTTTAAAATAAAAAAAACTACCAGGACATTACGTTTCATTGTGTTGTTAAAAATTAAATTACCATTAGAAGGCTATACACCTGACCTGATGAACAGCAGCATGTGGAGTGAACAGAGAATGGAATGTGTATGTAATTATTGGCTTTTCTCATACAGTGTCATAACAGATAAGCCAGACTTTTGATGCAAACAATACAATTTTATTCCAGAAGCAAAATTTACAAACAAAAAAACAGACTGGGCGATGACATCTCTGTGAGCTCTTCCCTTCATAACGCAGCGTCCTGCTCCAGGGCTTCACGTGCATCTGCCCGCACATCTGCAGCCACCTGTCGCAAATGCTGCATGTACTCCTGATTCTTGCCACTGGTCATGTTGCCGTTCCAAGAGCCGCATCTCTTCGTCATGCATGTTGGCCATCGCTAATGTAAGGTCAGCGATGGAGTTGTCTGTTTTCGTCTTGCCTAGATGGAAAGACAGAAAGGCATGGTCGTTAAAGCTGGATCACTACATATATTATGGAATTACACAGGTGAAAGTCTGTGGTGGAATGTCACTATTATATTATGCTTCATTGCTGTATATAAGCTGAACTGTCATGTTGCTGCCCCTCAGTAGAGCAGATTTTGCAACACGCAGGGTGCTGTCTTCAGCTGCAGCCCCCCTGCAAAACTAAAAAGGATTAAGATTAAGAATATGGATGGATGGATGGGTAATGTTTAAACTAGCTGCTTGTAGTGTGGCCGCAGAAATCTGAATGGGTTAATACAGTCAGCTGACGCGAAGCATTTCAATGAAGCATGTTGATTTCAACGGCAGTTCATGCACTTTGTTTGTCTAAAACAGGAGTTACAACAGCACCAGTCACCACACCTGAAAATGGTTGTGGAACACCGATAAGTGAAGACCAAAGAATAACCTTTTTGTACATTTAAAAAGACATTTTCAATTAATTAATATGCAGCTACAGGAAATTGCATTAATCAATTTGGTACATAACTTGTTAGGCTCCAGCCCCACCGCAACCTGTAAAGGATTAAGCGGTAGAAGATGGATGGATGGATTTTCGACCCTGGTTTCCGCTGCTGGACCTGTTTCAACCAAAAAAAAAAATCGTGGTTATTGTGCCTTACCGGCACATGAACGTGATCCAGATGGAGCTGGTGATGTGGAGCTGATCCAGCTGGCGCTCAGCCAGACGCACACGCAGACGCAGCGCCAGGAGAGTCCGCTGTGTCAGTCATCTCCACTGAGGTGGACCCCTGTGATATGAAATGCGATTCTAGAAAGAAAATGCACGCAATTTAAAACTTAACACCATAGTGCAACATGTACACAACACTCAAGTTTTTAACCGTAATACAATAAGCGTAATTCAGCGTTTTGTTCGCGCTAATACTTAACACAAAGCAAGCGTGAATCTGCAGTTGGCTGCAAAACAATACGCAAGCCTCAGTAACAACCATTACTCACAATCTAACAACCTTCCTATTTCTTAAAAACAGTGAGCTTGGCACAGAACGGATCAAGTGGCGAACAGATGCGCAATATCAAATAAACACTCACCATCCACGGTTTCCAAGGGCCGTGACCGTGACGGTGACCGTGACAGTGACGTGTGGAGCCCAATGTCTCTCAGCGAACCACTTCCACTCCTTCCATCCGCTGAACTTCGAGCAATGTGGTCCTTCACTGCTCGGTAATCGCTTTTCAGCTTTTTCAGCTTCTCCCGACACTGTTTGGCAGTACGGATGTGCCCTTGAGAAGCCATCTGCTCGGACACCTGCATTTCAAGTAGATCCGTCCAACTCGCGCTGGATGCGATCGTCGCCTAATATAGAAAGAAAATTGCGCACCTCCTAATACATAATATTAGGAGTATATTATTATACAAGTATATTATACAGTATATTAATATAATATACCGTATTAAAGGGGCGCACTGTGTTCACTGCTGAACAATTACAAATGGCGGTCGTGGAGTAAATTCAGCAGAAAAAGTCGCTTTCATGACGTTACAACCTGACCAATCGGCGGCGACCAGTCTCTTAAAGTCATATCACAGCCATACTCAGCCCTACTCGGCCCGGTTAGACTCTGCCCTGGATCAGGTACGAAAAAAGTACCTGCTTAACCGGTGCTGGGGCTAGTAGAAAAGCGCCTAAAGCGGGCTGAGTGGTGCGGTGTAGGGCCAAGTGAGGCTAGTGGAAAAGGGCCTCATGTGAGCACAGAAAATCAGCACCTAACATGTTGAAACTCACCACCGCTATGACAAAAGTCCATTCATACGTGCGGCCATGTAAGCGCAAAGACAAAGTCCTTTTCCCGTAGGTGTTGATGCTGGAGCCGTTCGCCGCAATTGCCCCGCTACCACGGGGTCCAGCCAACCGGTCAGCATAGGTTGGGGTGATGAAACTCACTTGGGCTCCGGTGTCTATGAGGAACTCCCACCCGGAGCTCGCGTCTGTGATGTAGAGCAGCTTGCTGTTTTCGCCGAGAGTCGAAGCTGCTAACGACCCTCGGTCTTGCCATTTCCCGAACTCCTGAAGTTGCATGGCGGCACACACCTGCGTGCCCTCTCGGCGAACCTCCAATGATAAAAGCAGAGCTCCTCTCCTCCGCTGCGTCGGGGCCGCGCCTCTGCCACTGAACCATCACCTCCACCGCGTCGAGGCCGCGCCGCTGCCGTTGTTGGTAGGCTTGGGTCTGCTGCCTCTGGCTCACCGCTGCCCTGGGCCGCCGCCGCAGTCGTCTGCTCGCCGCAGGCGTCCATGAGCCTCTCTGCCTCCTGGGCCAGCTCCCGGAAATCCTCCTGGGTCTCACAACGTACGCCGGACAGCGTTCCTCTCATGTGCGTCGGAAGGTTGGTTAGGAAGATGTATTTGAAGAGGAAATTGTCGTTGTCCGACCCCCTCAGCTGCAGCATGTCTTCCATCAGGGCCCCTGGCCTGTGTCCTCCTTGGTGGAGCAAAGCCAGGAGCCTCCTAGCCCTCTCTTCGGCTGAGGGCGTGAAAAACTTGGTGAGGGCAGCTTTCAACCTGCCGTATTTGTCGCTGGCAGGTGGCCGCTGTACCAAGCTCTGCACACACCGGGCTGTGCGGTTGTCGAGCCTAGCGATGACATGGTGAAACTTAGTGTCATCCGCCGTTACCCCTGCGAGCGCGAACTGTGACTCCGCTTGTAAGAACCACGACTGTGGGTTGTCCTGCCAGAATTCTGGCAGTTTGACTGCTACTGCGCTCGCTAGGGCAGACTCCAGCGAGTCCAGAAAGCGGAGATCCTCTCCAGGCATTCTCCACGTCCTTAGGTCACCAATGTGGGGTGCGCTTAATAAAGAGACTGAATTGCTTTTTACTTCAGATTTATTCAAGCATTCACATCCCCAGCCTTCTCTCTCCAACCAGCAAAAGAGAGTGAACTGCATCCAAGGTTCACATTTATCCATTTCTCACAAAGACTTTTCAAACAAAGGATTCACACAAAAGGAAGAATCACATATCTCCGTCAAAACCCCTTATTGACATTTCTTCCCCCTTTCCAGACCTTCAGTCTTCCACCTGTCCCCAGGAGGTCGGAAGTCCTTTCATCGTACCTCCGTCCTCTTGTCGTCCCCTGCAGGTGGTCTAGACCTATTGTCCCCTTCGGTCATGAGGTCAAACACCATATGTAATCTCAGCATCCCCTTTATGCTTAAACATATGCAGGCAAAAATATGTAGCCACCAATACACGGGCTACAGGGTTGTTTAATAAATTGTCTCAGCCAGTTAATTTTGATGGTGCCATTAATGCATTCAAAGTCTATAGCTTTAACACCACCTTCCTCATATTCTTTGAATCATGGTACCTTTTTTAATATAATGTGTTTTCCCTTTCCAGATATAATTGAAAATAGTTTGATTGATGGCTTTAACGGCATCCTTGGGCATTGGCAATGAATGGGCTGGATAAATAAATCGGGAGATGCATTCCATTTTTGTCAGAAATGTTCTTCCTATGATGGAAATATCTCTTTGAGACCAGGAGTTGAGATAAGTTTTTGATTTCTCCAAGCAATTCCAAATATTGAGCTTGACTAATTGATCAACATCTTTAGTGATATGCATGCCCAAATATTTCACTGTTTGTTTGATGGGAATGGTATGAATGGCTGATAGACTGCAATCATGAAGTTACTCTTTGAGTGTGACTGTCACCGTATAGCGACATAACCCCTAGTGGTCAAGAGTGGTAAATATTTTTTGTCAATAAAATAGTTCAGCTTTCCAAGGCTATAAATTGAAAGTGGCAAGAGATAATGGCTTACGGTCAATTAGAAAGATGCTAAAATATGATCCAAAGTTTCAGATATGAATAAATTTACACATCTAATTTGCATAATGTTGCGGCACCTCTTTAAATTCCATAACTCAGTCAAAACTGGACTTTGGACGTATTTACACAAAGAATGGTTTAGTCTTTTGACACCGTTTTTTTGTACAGAGGTACCTCATCATCTTATCTTCAAAGTGTATAAACAAGAAATCAGTACATAACCCCCCCCCCCCAAAAAAAAAAAATAAAATAAAAAAATTCCTCACTCACTTTTGACAAAGAGGGGGCTGGCTGCTGGCATGGGCGCTGTGTTTTCACCCATCGTGGTTGTTCTGTCGGTAATTTAAAGTCTCTATCACATCTACAAAGTCTTATGATTATCCCACATAAATTTTGCTTGTATCCCGTGTCTATTTTCCACGTACAAAGCCGACAAAGTGATGGTGACAATGACCAATCACGGCTATATTAGCTTTCTGGGCTAAAATGCTAAAAACAGGAAAAGGAAATGAGTTCTTCTTCTTTGGTGTATTACGTGTCGTCCATTTATTTATTTATTTAGCGAATGCAAAGTCCTTAAGCCAAGCAGTTGCCTCCTGGTTTGCTGTATGGAGGGTGTGTAATCCTCCTTCCAGTCTTTGGAGCGGGCAAGCCTCTATGATGTGTTCCATTGTTTGCTCCTCTCCACATGCGCACAGTGGGCTAGGGCTACTGCCCCATCTGTGAAGGCTGGCCAAGCAGGGGCCATGTCCAGTCCTGAAGCGATTGAGTGTAGACCACTGTCTCCTTGGGAGGTTGGTGCCCGGGACCTGTTGGTTGGGGTTTATCACCAGCTGTTTGTTTGGGACCTCCTTGGTCTCCCATTCCTCTTGCCAAGCTGTCTGGATGGTAAAGTCAGCTGGGGGAGGGTTTTTCCAAATCGGCCGTCTGGATGAAAGTCGGGCAGTGGGTGGGGTGTAGATATCTGCATGGATTGGTAAGTGAGGAGAATCTTTAACTTTTTGGAGCATCCTTTGAGTTAATGCTGCTCGCCGGATGTGTGGAGGGGCTATGTTTGACAGTACAGACAGCCAGGGGAGTGGTGTTGAGTGGATTGTTCCAGTTATAGTTCTCATGGTTGAGTTGAGCTGGGTGTCTACATGGTGTGTGTAAGATGACCTGGACCAGACAGGGGCACAATATTCTGCTACAGAGTATGAAAGGGCCAGTGCTGAGGTGCGCAGGGTGGAGACTGCCGCCCCCCATTTTGCACCAGCGAGCTTGCAGAGCAGGTTGTTTCGTACCTTCACCTTAGCAGCCGTCCCCTTTAGATGTTCCTTGAAGGATAAGGTCCTATCAAGGGTCACTCCAAGATAAGTTGGATTTGGGGCATGCTTAAGCTTGAGTCCGCTCAGGTGGATGTTTAGTTCTCTGGCAGCTTTTGCATTGTGGAGATGGAATACACTGGAGATGGTTTTTGCTGGGCTTGGTTTTAGGCGCCAGATTTTGCAGAATTGGTCCAGTTTGGCAAGATCTTCCGTGAGCACCCATTCCAGTGGTTAGCACTGCGGCAGCACAGTTTACCCTTGGCCGGGGGATTGTGGGGATCATGGGATCGTGGGTTCGATCCCAGCCCCCGACCAACAGTGATCTGTGTGGAGTTTGCGTGTTCTCCCCGTGTTGCGTGGGTTTACTCCGGGATTTCTCCGGTTTCCTCCCACATGCCAAAAAACATGCATGTTAGGTTAATTGGCTGTTCTAAATTGTCCCTAGATATCTGTTTCCTATAGGCCCTTAGAATAGAGGGTTAGTATTAATGAAAGCGCTTTGAGTGGTCTTTGTGACTAGAAAAGCGCTATATAAGTGCAGGTTAGTTAGTTAGTTAGTTAGTTCAAAGTCTGGTGCTTGGAATGCCAAACAGATGTCGTCTGCATAGATGAATTTGCGGGATTTTGTAGTAGGCAGGTCGTTTATGTAGAGGTTGAACAGAGTTGGAGCTAGAACTGAGCCTTGTGGGAGTCCGTTTTTCTGCATTCTCCATGCACTTGTGTTCTGACTGAGGTGGACTCTGAACCTTCGGTTGGTCAGCAGGGTTTTTATAATTGCTGTTGCCCAAGCAGGGATCGCCTTTATAAGTTTCAGGAGGAGGCCTTTGTGCCAGACCGTATCATAGGCGGCTGTAAGATCGAGAAACACAGCCCCTGTCTTCAGTCTGCTCTCGAAGCCATATTCGATGAAGGTGGTTAGGGCCAGTACTTGTTCTCCTGTACTGCGGTCCTTGCGGAAACCTGCTTGATCCACACTTAGAATATCCTCTATTTCTGGGGAAATGCGTTGCAGTATTAGGCGCTCCATGATTTTGTAAGGAACGCTGAGTAGGGAGATTGGGCGGTAGCTTGCTGGTAGTTTGTGGTCTTTGCCAGTTTTTGGGATGGCAATGACCTTTGCTGTCCGCCATTTCTTTGGGATCGAGTTTGTTTGTGTGATCCTTGTGTAGAATTGTGTCAACCAGGTTAGGGCTCGGGGGCCAAGATTTTTCATGAATTCTGGGAAGATGTTATCGTATCCTGCTGCCTTTCCACATTTCAGGCCCTGTAGGACTTTCTCCAGTTCAGCAGCCTCGAAGGGTTCAGGGTTCGTTTCCTCTACAGGCATTTTTTGGTGTTTTTTTAGTTCAGTTGTAACTGCTCTTCTGGTGTCTTTGTCTTGGGGTGCTTTGGCGATAGTCAGTAGGTGGGATGCAACTTGGTTGGGTGTGACGGATGCTCGGCTTTGGCTAGGGGGCTTCTGTGCAGCTCCTAGGTCGATGTCGTCCATTGAGTCCTCCAATGGATGTCTGCCACCTTCTGAAACTGGCAAATCAGTACAAATCAGTACAAATCCCCAATGCAGCCGATCATGTAGATGACAGGCACAGCACCGTGCTTTGCCACTAGGGGCACGCAAATTCACACACTCAGAGGGTGTTATTTTCAATCCATAGCCACGCTTCATTTTCAAACTGTACGATTTGCCAAAAGTGGTATATGAACATATGTAATAAATGATAACTAGGGCAATGAAAAACCCCTGCAGATTATGCTACGATTTGTATTATTTTCTCCCTAGAAATGCATAAATACACAGTAGTCCTCCTACTTCCTTGTATTTACCTTTCCTGTTCTCGTGGCAAAAAAATTTGACCAATAACAGCAGAGCATGTTCTGACCTAAGTCTCGTGGGATTTAACGTGATGCAGTTTGGTCTGCTTCAATTTTTGCCTGTGTGAAATTGGTGGTTGCAAAATGCAAAGCCAGTGCTAGTGGGGCATTGTTTAGCGGGTTAGCACCACTTGTGCAGGTATCCTCCTGAGCGCCATTCACCTGCATCCTGACTTCTTTATAATGTCCAGTTTAGGGGAAGACCTTGGACTGTTTTTTTTCCCCAAAGCTGGTGTTCAAATTATAGTTTCTTAAACTTGTTAAAGTAAATAGTACTGCTGGATATGAACATTTGTTGCATTCAGCGCATTGAAATACGTCATACAGGGACGTTGTCAAAAGACAGACTGTGATTGGTTAGAGGTTCGCCTCATTCTTGTTTTGTTTTTTTGTTGTTTTTTTTTCAATGCAAGGAGATGGTGAATTTCCCATAGCAACAAATATAAACTGATTTCTGATTGGCTAAATAATTTCAGAAAGTATTCTCGCCTCCTTAGTTACCAAAACAAACTAATTTCTGATTGGCTGATTTATGTTCGCACAGTGGCAATCCCGTTTTTGACTCCTGTGGACTTTTGACAGGATTCTGACTACATGTTATAGAATAATATACATATAAGATATATTTATTATCACAATGTTTGAATCATTTCTTCTCCTCCTCAAATTTCTGAGGAAGCTCCACCTCCTTTGCCATCTTCCACCAGCCGCCACTGGCAGCTTAAGTTGTTTTTCTTTTTTTGGTGCAGACAGTTCATGAGGAAATGGGTTTTGCCTACAAAAAGTATTTTGAATTTCTATGGCTCTGCTGCCAACGTGCCAAGTTCACCAGCTTCAGTGGGAACGACTCCTGTATAAATGCATTAAAAAAAGATACAGTAATGGAAATATACAAAGTCACTCTGGCTAATCAAAGGCCCATCTGATGTTTCTCTTTGCAGTCGGTACAAGGTTTGATCCTTTTATCCCCTCTGTAGGTGATGGTGTGTGGTAATTAAAGGCTGTGCAAAACTGTTTACAGCTTCCCGAAAAAGGCCTGATGATCTCTTGATTTACAGGAGGAAAAAAGAGGAACTTTGATGATTGTCCGTTTATAAATGAGGAACTGAAAGTGCTTTCTGCATCCATATTAACTAACGACTGGATTAGGGACGATACAGCAGCATTATTCAGTAATAATTGTATTGACAGACACTTGCATATACTTGAGGCCTTAAAAAAATCAGACTGACAGAAGATGGAATTGATAAATTAGAAGAGAAGCAGCCTGAACAACCTTCCTTGTGTTGTTAAAGCAACTCTATTAAAGATTTTTATCTTAAAGGTCCACATGTTTTTCCACACTGAGACAGCTCCCACAGGTATTAATGAAATGTTGACATATTTTGGTCAAATTGACTTTAACTATTGAATTGTTACAGCATCATTGTGAATCATCTTTTGCAGCCTTCCTCAGTGCATGTCTCTTTAAATCCTCATGAGCCTGAGTTAACCCCAGCCTCCCTTCTTTGTCACTATTGCTAATGTTAGCTGCAAGCTCCTAGCTCGGGTAGTGAGCCTATGCCAACTAAGATAAAAAAAAATTTAAGAATGAATGAAATCATGCGTCACTGGTTGATACGGGTGTGTGGTTTCAGTGGACTGGTCCCTGGAATACAATAAGCACAGAAACAACCTTGAATGAGTGAATGGGAAGCTGCTAACATCAGCTAGCTGCCTTTGGTACCGGTCAGATAATAAACCTTAGTAAAATAAGCTAAAATAACTCTTAAGGGCCCTGTTTAGAAGGTCATCTGCACACTTTTCAGACAGACTTTCCACCATGCACCAGTGTTTTTATTATTTTCTGTCAGCGCATTGTCTGTTTTTTACGCCTTGCGTCATGCCATCAAATTACCAGTAGACAGTGTGCCCGCTATGCACTTGGAGGAGGTGCCTCATTTCAAAGAGATGTGATGGCGCACAATCTAATGCAAATAGTGCATTTCATCAGAATCCACTTTTGATCAGTAAAAAGGTCTTTCCTCAGAAGTGCATTGTATAATGATATTTCAGTGGTGTGTTTTGACACCGTGCAGCTCCAGCCCAAGAAACAGCATGCGCTGGGATCTTGTAACAGTCATGGGGCTGTATTATAACGATGGGGTCGGATGATCAGTTGTCTGAAGCCCAATTCATAGTTGCAAAATCGCACTGGTATGCGAGCGAGCACAGTGGACGTATTCGTGCGCAAATCCTACGCAAAGGGTTTGTGCTGACCGGGCACATGCAGGCCCCAAAAAGTGTCAGCGCGTACAAAAACACAGTGGTCGCAGTGAAGTGCACAGGCGCCAGGGATGGCAGGACCTCGAAATAAATGTGTATTCTTCTACTGTGAAGTGGCTCGCCTATCAAGTTTTCACCTAGAACACAAAAACGGTAAACTATATTCCTAGTGTGGTGACCCACCACAACCTACGGGACAGGCAGAGCGCTCAGCTTGAGCAGTTAACAGAGCAATGAGATATATGGACTGATATCAATATGTAGATGTGCCTTGCAACCTCTTTTGTCCTACAGCTCCAGAGCAGAGAGGAATTCCGGCGCCAGTAATCCTGCTATTGATATGTGTGACTCTCATGTAAATGTCCCATGCATTCCTGCTGTACTGTGATGCTAATATGCCATGCATGCATTGTCTGTGGCTGAGTATATAAGCTGACTGTATATGCCTCACTAGAGCTCTCTCACGTGCTTGTTGCTGACTTAGAGACGCAGGGCTCACTCCAGCGTGCTGCCACAGCGCTGAGTGAGCCCCGTGATGGAGGATGAATAAAGCACCCTTTTAACCTTCAGTTCGCCGTGTCCGCCTGCGCTTATTTGATCCTTGCCTCCACACTGGTAACCCTTATTCATATCCTCCACACTACCTGTTTTGTTGCTTTGTATTTGTCCATAGCTTGTGACAGTGGCTGCTACAGGTGTAGTTTGGGGCTGGGAAAAATTGTTTCAGTTGCTTTATGGTAAATATACTGTATATTTAAGACATTTAATCCACAGATTACTAAAAGTTTAAAAAAAAAACTGCCACCAAGCTCTTCTTTTGTGTTTTGATTGTAGCTGTTAAAACGTTCATATTTCACTGCACATGCGCAAAATGCGGCTGCTGAACGGTAGCTGCAGTGGCTCAAAAACAACTCTGAATATTGCCATTTATGCAAATGCAGTCTACAGAACATTGTGGTGGACACAGTACACATGGAACTCCACCAAGGACAAAGGGGTTGGTGGGTGAGAAGATAGGGATGTGAATGGAGAAAGGCAAGGGGAGCCAAACAAACAAAGATGTGCCTTTCGCCCCCTGCCGTGCCAGGTTCACACCTGAAGACGCAGGGGTGCAAATGTATTGTACCAAGACCTGCTCTGTGACGTGTGGGTCATTGTCATGTTAATGTGTGTACATGACTTTCATGTCTGTATGTTAATGTGTTTACCCTGTGTGCCGGAGGCAGGAGGAGAAATGCTCAGGCACTCAGGAGTTGAGTTTCTGTGTTTATGTTAGAAGTGGAATAAAGTTCATGTGTCGTTCAGCTCGCTTCCTTGTCTGTTTCCATCTTCCATACTGGGACCCTAAGACGTGCAATGGAGAACGAGCCGAGCACCACCCCGGAGATAACCCAGAGGGAGAACACCAGCCCGGCATGCGTTGTCACAGTCAAGCTCCCAGACTCCTGGCTTCACAATCCGACCGCTTGGTTTCTACATGTTGAAGCCCAATTCGCACTCCGCAGGATCACAACGGACGACACCAAATATTATCATGTGGTTGCTGCACTGGATGTGCGTACCACGCAGCAAGTCACGAGCCTGCTCCAGGAACCACTGGCCCAGAGGAAATACGACGCGCTCAAGCAGATGCTGATTCAGCGGTATACCCTGTCGGACAGTGAGAGCGCAGAGAGACTCCTAATGCACTCAGAGGTAGGTGACAGATCAGCTGTGGAGCTGATGGAGAGCATGTTAGCAATGAGGGGGAAGAATGACGAATCCTTCCTTTTCGCCCACCTCTTCCTCAGGCACTTACCTGCTACAGCAAGGGCGATCCTGGCCAACTCGCCGCTGCTGGTAACCAAGAACTACCGTGCTCTGGTGCAGGAAATGGACCGCATCATTCTAGCGACCAGAACTTTCACCTTGCACGCAACGACACCGGCATCCAGGAAGGACTCCAGCGAGGTTGAGGAGCCGGTGGTGATGGCTAGGACGGACACCAAGAGATGCAGGAACGGGACGCTCTGTGTCACCGCCACTTTGGCTCGGATACTCAACACTGTCTGCCACTGTGCCAATTCAAGAAGCCAGGGAAACGGCACGGCCAGCAGTCAGTAGCAGCGGCGACTGCTGGCAACAGGAACAAGCTGCGGTTCATCACGGACACACATTCGGGGAGACGTTTCTTAGTGGACTCCAGCTCCCAGAAGAGCCTTATTCTGCCGGTCAGCGCAGACAGATCGGCAGGAAGCAGCGGTCCCGTGTTCACGGCCGCCAATGAATCCAACATCAGGATGTTTGGCGGACGGACGTTGACTGTGTGCTTACACGGACACAATTACCAATGGGATTTTGTGGTGGCGGAATGTTCTGTCCCCATTTTAGGTGCAGATTTTTTATGTACTTATGGGTTGTTAGTCGATGTTGCCAACAGATGTTTAGTGGATGCTGTCTCTTTTACCTCCTTGCCCTGCACAGCTCAGGGCAAGGAGGTAAAAGTGACTAGTGTGTTAGACTAGCGTTATAGCTCCAGGGGGTAAGTACCAGCATTTACTTTCACAGTTCCAAACAGTCACAGTTCCTACGTTTTCTGCTACAGCAACCAAACATGGGGTCGAGCATTTCATAACCACAAAGGGCCCGCCGATGTTTGCGCGATCTCGGTGCCTGGATGCGGTTAAACTAGTCAGCGCGTGCAAGGAGTTTACCAACTTAGAGCAGCTGGGCATCATAAGGCACTCCAACAGCCCGTGGGCATCCCCACTACACATGGTGCCTAAGGCCGATGGGTCGTGGCGACCATGTGGCGATTTCCGGAGCTTGAATAACGCCACAGAACACGATCGATATTCCATCCCGCACATCCAGGATTTTTCCGTGCACCTGGCTGGGATGCATGTTTTTTCAAAAGTGGATCTGGTCCGTGGGTACCACCAGGTCCCGGTGTGCGCGGAGGACATTCCCAAAACAGCAGTAATAACTACTTTTGGCCTTTTCGAGTTTTTATGCATACTGTTTGGATTAAAGGGCACAGCGTAAACCTTCCAAAGAATGATGGACACGGTGCTCCGTGACCTGCCCTTCGTTTTTGTCTACTTAAACAACATTCTGGTGGCTAGCGCATCCGAGGAGGAGCACCTTGCCCAACTAGTTTTCCAGAGGTTGGAAATGCACAGGCTTATTGTGAACCCGGCAAAGTGCCTGTTTGGTGTGCCATTAATTGATTTTTTTTTGGTCACTGCATTTCGCTGGAGGGTGCGATTCCGCTGCCTGTTAAGGTGCGTGCCATGTTGGATTTTCTGTGCCCGCAGACCATGAAAGCCCTGCAGGAATTTTTGGCCATGGTCAACTTTTATAACCGTTTCCTTCCCCGAGCAGCCCAGCTGCTGCAGCCATTGTATGCCTCGCTCAAGAAAAAGAAGCCCGCGGAAAACATCGACTGGACCCCCGAGCGAGTCCAGGCTTTCACAAATGCCAAAACAGTGCTCGCTAACGCCGCTTTGCTAGCCCACCCTGTCCCGTCAGCGCGGATAGCACTCACCACTGACACGTCTAATGTTGCCATAGGGGCAGTGGTGGAGCAGTACGTTTCTGGTGCATGGCAGCCACTCGCATTTTTCAGCTGCACTTTGCACGGCAACGAACGCAAATACAGTACGTTTGACAGAGAGTTGTTGGCCCTCCACCTGGCGAAGTGCCATTTACAGTTTTGGGTGGAAGGGCGCAAGCTCACTGCGTTCATTGATCATAAGCCGCTATCATATGCAGTGTCCAAAGTCTCGGAACCATGGTCGGCCCGGCAGCAATGACATTTGGCCGCGATCTCGGAGTTTACGACCGACATTCAACATGTAGCCGGTCAGCTTTATGTCGTGGCCGACTGTCTGTCGCACGCTTTAGTCTCTCCGGTCTACATGGGAATAGATTTCCCCTCCATGGCCGCAGAGCAAACCAGGGCCATGGACATTTGCGCGCTGCAGTCCACGCCTACTGGGTTAAAACTGGAGAGCAGGGCAGTGCAAGAAGGGTGCCCTCCCTTGCTCTGCGACATCTCCACTGGTCACCCACTCCAGTGGTTCCGAGCTCTTGGTGCCGCTGCATTTTTGAGTCAGTCTACTCCCTTTCACACCCCGGCATGCGTGCCTCAGTTAAACTGATGGGGGCAAAATTCATCTGACTGCACTTACACAGGGACGTGAAAGAGTGGGCTGCAGCGTGTGTCGCGTGCCAGCAGGCCAAAGTGCACAAGCACACCAAAGCTCCCCTTGAGCCGTTCCAAATTCCGTCCAGGAGGTTTGACCACATCCACGTGGATTTGGTGGGCCCCCTCCCACCAGCACAAGCTTTCACGCACCTTTTGACAACCGTGGACCGCACCAAACGTTGGCCTGAAGTGGTCCCTCTGGCTTTCACCACATCCGCGGTGAAAGCCATGCGCTTTTTTGTCAGTTTGGGTTGCACGGTTCAGATCCCCGTCGGACATCACTTCCAACAGGGGTCCACAATTCGTTTCGGAACTCTGGTCCATGATGGCCCAGAGCCTGGGGGTCAAAATCCACCGCACCACCACATACAACCCCCAGGCTAATGGGTAATGCGAACGTTTTAATAGGTTGCTTAAAGCAGCACTCAGCGCTTCACTCACGGATGCAAATTGGGTCGACCACCTGCCCTAGGTCCTATTAGGGTTGTGCTCCACGCCTAAGGAGGATCTGGCAGCCTCCCCGGCAGAACTCGTTTTTTCTCAGCCGCTGCGGATCCCCAGGGATTTTTTACCGGAAAACCCCGCACCTGGGACCGACCTGCCTGCGCAATTTTTTCACGGTACCGGACCGGCCAATGTACAGGGCCGGGTGCACCATTGTTTTCCCCACACCTTCATCCCAAAGAGCTTACAGAGCGCCAAGTTCATTTTTGTTAGGCACGACGCACACAGAACCCCGCTGCGCCCACCGTATGACAGACTGTTCAGAGTGCTGCAAACCAGGGCAAAGCATTTTATGTTAGACTTTGGGGGGTGGGGGGTGCGTAAGGAAATGGTCTGTATTGACAGGCTTAAGCCTGCTTATGTGTTGGTAGAGGAACAGGTGGTGTTGGCTCAAGCTCCCCAGTGCGGACGCCCACCTACAGTGGCTCCGCAAGTTGGTGTTCCCCCTGCAGAGAACTGTTGGCAGCAGACTAGGTCTTTCCCCTCCCCACCATTTCCCCCTCCACAGGACTGCATGCCGGAGGCCGAGTTTGTCTCCTGCTCACCTCAACAGCAAGACGCTTCGGCCAGCCCGGCGACTCCACGTTAAAGCCGTTATGGGCATCGACTCAAGCCCAAGGTGCCAGAGGGTTAGAGCCCCTTGTTATTCCTTTGTTATTCCTCATAATTGCCTGTCATTTTAATTATATGATGATCACACACTAGTTTGTTTTTTTTT
This sequence comes from Pholidichthys leucotaenia, assembly GCA_020510985.1. Taxonomy (NCBI): domain Eukaryota; kingdom Metazoa; phylum Chordata; class Actinopteri; order Cichliformes; family Pholidichthyidae; genus Pholidichthys; species Pholidichthys leucotaenia. The sequence continues at coordinate 134,057,112 of CM035843.1, forward strand.
ATTCCATCCTGGTCTATAATCCATCAATCTTCTACAGCTTTTCCGGAGGTCCGGGTCGCAGAGACAGCAGTTCAAGCAGAGAAGCCCAGACTTCCCTCTCCCCAGCCACCTACTCCAGCTCTTCAGAGAGGATACCAAGGCGTTCTCAGACCAGCTGGGAGACATAGTCTCTCCAGCGAGTCCTGGGTCTGCCCCGGGGTCTCCTCCCAGAGGGACGTGCCCAAAACACCTCAAATGGGAGGCGTCAAGGAGGCATCCTGATCAGATGCACATACCACCTCAACTGGCTCCTTTTGATGTGGAGGAGCAGTGGTTCTACTCTGAGCCTCTTCCAGATGGCTGAGCTCCTCACCCTATCTCTGAGGGTGAGTCCAGCAATCCTACGAAGAATGCTTATTTCAGCCGCTTGTATCCGCAATCTCATTCTTTCGGTCATTACCCAAAGCTCGTGACCATAGGTGAGAGTAGGAACGTAGACTGACTGGTAAATTGACAGCTTTGCCTTAGAGCTCAGCTCCCTCTTCACCACAACAGACTGGTACAACGTCCGCATCACTGCAGATGCTGCTCCGATCCATCTGTCCCCTCATGGATCGTCACCCCCCTCATGGATCGTCACCTTATTGTGGTGGGGGGTTTGCATGCCCTAGTGATCCCAGGAGCTATGTTGTCTGGGGCAATTTGCCTCTGGTAGGGTCACCCAAGACAAACTAGTCCTGGGTGAAGGGCCAGACTAAGAACGATCCAACAGACTCTCATGATTAATACTAGAACATGGATTCAGTGTACGCCACCCAGTATGGGGTTACCAGGGCCCCACCCTGGAGCCAGGCCTGGGAGAGGGGCTCGATGGCTAGTGTCTGGTGGCTGGGTTTCTGCCCATGGGACCTGTCCGGGCTCAGCCCGAAGGAGTTACATGGGTCCGCCCTCCAGTGGGCTCACCACCTGCAGGAGGGATCATGGGGGTCCGGTGCTATGTGGATCAGGTGGCCGTCAAAGGCGAAGACCTTGGCGGTCTGATCCCGAGCTTTCTTCCTGGTCTATACATTAGGCATTAATGTATGATTGTCTTAGGGGAATGAATGAATGAATGAACAGGGAGCATGTGTGTCAGTGTGTTTCAATGTGATCCACGCTACATGGGGAGGGGGCTTATTAGGCATTAATGTGTTTATTTTTAGGGGTAAATGAATGAACAATGAGTGTGCAGCATTTTACTTTTCACTAACTCTCCAGAGAGACAGGAGACACGTCCACATCTGTGTCGGCCATGCGCCTCAGGTCACCAGCCCAGCAAGCTCCCCGACAGCCACCCGTCAGCCCTCAGCAGAGGCTGCTGAGAGCAGGCTTGTGTCATGGTGGGGGCCGGAGGTGGCAGATCGCCTCCTTCCCTCCTACCCAGGACGGATAGGGGGAGACCCTCGGTCAGCGAAAGTAACAGGAGAGGGAGCACTCCATCTCCCCACAGCTGGGAGCGACTTCCACGCCATCGTTAGTGAAAGTTTATGAAAATTTGCTCAGGCACCATCCTCTTTTCTTCTTGTCTGTGTTGCATCTTTCCCAGCCCATTCTTACCCGTTTGTTCTAACATTTACTGGGCATCAACTGTGACTGATGTCTTCCTTATTACCAAGCAGCATTACTTATCGCGTGTATGTTGGCTCACACACACGGGCGCTGGTCAGCGCAAAACCCGTTTTAAACCGCCATGATCACAATTCACTTTAGATAATTTGCAATAAAGGGATGAGAAGGAGCGATTTCGACTGGATTATTCAAAACACACCTTTGAATGATTAGACTGGCTCTTTGCGTCATGCACCGGTGAGAAGTTTGTTTTTATGCCTTTGTGATAAGGAAATGAACTTGGAAAACACCCCCATGAGCCAATCACAGTTCACAACTTGCGATTGGCTAATGGTACTCAGACAGTAAAAACATGCCAGTTGCAGTCTTCTCAGTGTTTCTACCAGAAACACGCCTATGAGATAGTGCTCATAGGCATGGCCTAGGATTTCACTATAACTTGAGTTTCTACAACTTTCACACAGTATGAAGTCTTCATAGATTAAATCAGTGTTTTTCAACCAGGGTTGCTAGGAACCTGGGGGTTCTGTGAGATAACCTTCAGGGTTCCTTGGGAAATTGCCTAATTTCACTTCTTAAATGGTCCAAAAAATTGCATATAATTTGCCATCATTGTGCATGGTTTTTGTAGAGTTCTTTTATGTCAGTAGGTGGCAGTATGAATGCAGTATGGTGACTCTCTTCTTCTTCTTCTGTTTCTTCTTCATTTGTCATGTATTTTATGTACTGTAAGTTAATGACCTTGTTAAGACATGCTAGGTCATGGGAGTAGATGAAAAACAGTGATGGATAAATATTTGAAGAGGAATGTTTCACACTCTGAACTGGGCCCTGAACAAAATTCTAACCCAGGTGAAAGGCTGGGCGGTTGTCAAAAGAAAGTTAAGACAGTCAAGATCAGCAAAAGTTATCTTTTCTTTAGATTTACTTCCACTGGGGATCGCACTACATCAAGCCGTCATGCTTGGTGTAGTGGGGAAAAGTTATCCACCAGTGCCATGGTGCCATGCAAGCTTAAATGTCATCTCCAAGCAAAACACAGATCACTTCAAGATAAGGACATGAACTATTTTGTTCATCTTCATAAGTGGGTAGCACGGTGGCGGAGTGGTTAGCACTGCGGCAGCACAGCAACTCACCCTTGGTCGGGGGATCTTGGGTTCAATTCCAGCCCCTGACCAACAGTGATTTGTGTGGAGTTTGCATGTTCTCCCCGTGTCTACATGAGTTTACTCCGGGATTTCTCCAGTTTCCTCCCACATGCCAAAAATATGCAAGTTAGGTTAACTGGAAACTCTAAAGTGGCCCCAGATGTGTATGTGAATGGTGAAAGGGTTGGGCGCCACACCAGCGGCTGCCTCATCAACTCATGTGGATGCCCTGTAATTTCCCCATTGTGGAACTAGTAAAGGAATCTAAAATCTAAAAATAAAATATAAGCACATGGAGAAACAGGTAACTTAAATATAAAAAAAAAAAACTGGGCTTTTCAAGTCTGACTGCTATAAAAACTAAAACAAGACAGCTGTGGAGGAAGAGCTTCGTTTATGCCTTTCTTCAGTTCCTGCCAGGGTATCAGCTCTATGTTTATCTAAACAGGCCCAGGTTTCACACTGAGTCAGTATAAACTTGTTACAAGATTAAATTGGCATTGTGGGGCACATATGTGGGTTTCATATGCTTCACATATATATTACAGTATGCTTATTGTATGCTTCACGTCTCAGAGGAACAAAAGGACTGAACCTCCTAGGGGTAACAGGAGGATGTGAGATCTGGCCTTTTGTATGCAAAGAGATGGCCTTGAGGGAATTCCTGACCACCAGTTACTCTAGGTGGGGGTGAGAAGACCTAGAGGGAGATGCATTGTGACTTGGGATTAAAAGACAATGTGACTGTATGCTTTGATGTCCTGGGGTATAAAAGGGACAGATGTTGGGGGATTCATTCGCTTTCTGTGTTTGGAAGATGTTGGAGAATGTGAATAAAACCGACTTGAGAAATAAACTCGGCCTCGTCCTTCACCATTCTCCACACTGGTGACCCTAAGACGTATCATGAGCAGAAGCAATTCTCCCGAGCCAGACTCGTCAGGAGCCAGCCAAATGAATGCAGCCACAGTTCAGCTACCGGACTTCTGGCAGAACAATCCGCGCTCCTGGTTTAATGCGGTCGAGGCACAGTTCAACCTCCGGAGGATTTCGGTAGACGCCACAAAGTTCTACCATGTGGTTGCAAAGCTGGACAACCACACAGCCCAGCGAGTGGAGAGCCTGATCAACCACCCGCCGGACAGCGACAAGTACAGCGCGTTGAAGACTGCACTCATCCGTTACTTCACCCCCTCGGTGGAGGAGCGAGCAGAGGGGCTCCTGGCGCTGACTGAATTTGAGAGCGACGGACCTGCAGACCTGATGGGGAAGATGTTGCGGCTGAGAGACTCCGAGGATGATAACTTCATCTTCACCCACCTTTTCCTCAGGACCCTACCGTCAGCGGTGAGAGTGACCCTGGCCAGTTCACCACTGTTGGCCCGGTGAGACTACCACGAGCTGGGCCAGGAGGCGCAACGACTCGTCAACGCCAATAAACGGCGCGCGGCTACGGCCGCGGCAGCAGAGCTACACGCAACGTCCGGAGATGGCAGGGGGCCAGAGGCTGCAGCACCAGACTCACCGACGACGGCGACGGCAGGGGCCAGGAAACACGGAGCAGACGACGTCCTTTGCTTCTACCATCGCCGCTTCGCAGAGAGGGCACGCAAGTGCATTCCACCGTGCCATTTCAAGCGCTTGGGAAAACGCCAAGACCGGGGGTCGGTAGCAGCTGCGGCCCTCGGAGAGGAGAACAAGCTGCTCTACTTGAGGGATGCACGCTCGGGGAGGCATTTCCTCGTGGACACAGGCTCCCAGCTGAGTTTCATCACACCCTCCTACGCCGACTGGCTGGCGCCTTCCAGTGGTCCCGGGGTGTCAGTAGCGAACGGCTCAGCGATTAAGACCTTCGGTGAGAGGGCTCTGTTTGTCTTTACACGGCCGCACATTCGAGTGGACTTTCGTCATAGCGGCAGTCAATTTCAACATGTTAGGGGCTGATTTTTTGTGCTCACATGGTTTGTTGGTCGATCTTGCTAACAGACGCCTGGTTAATGCACTCTTTTTATTCTATTCCCTGTACAGCTCGAGTGGCCCCGCCAACAGCACAAGCCAACATTACAGCTGCAGGTGGTAAGTTCCACACACTCCTCACTCAGTTCCCAGCACTCACGGTCCCAACATTTTCGGCGACCGTGGCTAAACACGGGGTGGAACATTTTGTTACTACCACCGGACCGCCCGTTTTTGCAAAAGCTCGGCGCTTGGATTCAGCTAAACTGACCATAGCGCGCAAGGAGTTCGCCAACCTGGAAAGGTTGGGCATCATCAGGCATTCAAAGAGCCCATGGGCTTCACCGCTTCACATGGTCCCGAAAGCTGATGGCTCGTGGCGACCTTTTTTTTTTTTTTTTTTTTTTTGTTACTTATTTGTACCCGTAGGTAGACTTGGTTTGCAGTCTGGTGACAAGCCACCGGCTGCTGGCAAGGTTGACAAGCCACCGGCTGCTCAACCTTGCGGTGATTTCCGCAGGTTGAATAACGCTACAGCGCACGACCGCTACCCGATCCCACACATCCAAGATTTTTCAGTTCATTTGGCGGGGGCGCGCGTTTTTTCTAAAATAGACTTGGTACGTGGTTACCACCAGGTCCCAGTGCGCGCTGAGGACATACCCAAAACAGCGGTAATAACTCCTTTCGGGCTTTTCGAGTTTTTACGCATGCCGTTTGGGCTTAAAGGCACGGCGCAGACGTTCCAACGCATGATGGACACGGTGTTGCGCGATCTCCCTTTCGTGTTCGTCTACCTGGACGACATATTGGTAGCCAGCGCGTCCGAAGACGAACACGAAAACCACCTCACGGCAGTTTTCCGGAGGTTGACAGAGCACGGGTTAATAATCAACCCAGCGAAGTGTCAGTTCGGGGTGATGCAGATTGATTTTTTGGGGCATCGCGTCTCTCCAGAAGGAGCGGTTCCGCTGCCTGACAAAGTGCGCGCAATAACAAATTTTCCCCAGCCACAAACGGTCAAAGCGTTACAGGAGTTTTTGGGAATGGTGAATTTTTATAACCGTTTCCTCCCCCACGCAGCGCAGCTCATGCAACCATTGTATGCTGCACTAAAAAAACAAAACCCCACAAATAAAATCGAATGGTCTCCGGAGCGAGAGCGCGCATTCGCGGAAGTCAAAACAGCCCTGGCAAACGCTACGTTGTTAGCACATCCAGACCCAATGGCCTGCATAGCGCTCACCACTGACGCGTCAGATGTGGCCATAGGGGCGGTCATGGAACAGTATGTAGCGGGAGCTTGGCAACCGCTCGCCTTTTTCAGCAGGACCTTGCGCGATAGTGAACGAAAATACAGCGCATTCGACAGGGAGTTGTTAGCTCTCCACTTGGCCATTCGCCACTTCCAGTTTTGGCTGGAGGGACGCAGTTTCACCGGGTTCGTTGACCACAAGCCGCTGACTTTCGCGATGGCCAAGATTTCAGAACCGTGGTCGGGCCTGCAGCAGAGACAGCTGGCCGCAATCTCGGAGTTTACTACCGATATCCAGCATGTAGCAGGTAAACTTAATGTAGTGGCAAACTGCCTCTCGCGCGCCGTGGCAGCTCCAGCCCGCGCAGGGGTAGATTTTGCAGCCATGGCCGCGGATCAGGTTAGCGACACGGAAGTGCGCGCGGCCCCAGTCTGCATAGGGATAGATTTTGCAGCCATGGCCGCGGATCAGGTTAGCGATGCGGACGTGCACGCACTCCAGTCTGGACCAACAGGGTTAAGGCTGGAGAACAGGGTGCTGCAAGACGGTATGCCCTCCCTAATCTGTGATGTCTCCACTGGGCGTGGCGCCGCCGCGTTTTTGACTCGATTCATTCCCTGGCACACCCGGGAGTGCGCGCGTCGGTCAAAATGGTGGGAGAGAAATTTGTATGGCTGAGCCTGCGCAAACAAGTTAGAGAGTGGGCGGCAGCCTGCATGGCTTGTCAACGCGCCAAAGTTCATAGACACACGAGAGCTCCCTTGGAGCCGTTTCACATTGCAGCTAAAAGGTTTGATCATGTCCACGTGGACCTTGCAGGCCCCCTCCCGCCCTCACAAGGGTGCACACATCTTCTGACCATGATCGACCGCACCACGCGCTGGCTGGAAGTGGTTCCGCTGTCGTCAACCACAGCTGAGGAGGTGGCGCGCGCGTTTTTAACAGCATGGGTAGTGCGTTTTGGAGTCCCATCGGACATTACGTCCGACAGAGGCCCTCAATTTGTTTCCGAACTTTGGTCAGTGATGGCCCGCAGCCTGGGGGCAACGATCCACTGCACGACCGCGTACAACCCGCAGGCTAACGGGTTATGCGAACGTTTTCACAGGTCATTGAAGGCGGCTCTCAGAGCGTCGCTTACGGATGCAAATTGGGTGGACAAGCTACCATGGGTTTTATTGGGGTTGCGTTCTGCACCTAAAGAGGATTTAGAAGCCTCCCCAGCTAAGCTAGTTTTCACACAGCCACTTCGGCTGCCTGGGGAATTTCTCCCAGATAATCCGGCGCCAGAGTGCTCCCCGGCTCAGCGGTTACAGAGTAGCACGGGCCCGAGCACACTACCTGGCCCCGTTCACCACAGTTTTCCGCGTGTTTTTGTGCCTAAGGCTTTAAAAAATGCGGAGTTTGTTTTTGTCAGACATGATGCCCATCGCCCACCTTTACGCCCACCTTATGATGGACCATATAGAGTGCTGGAAACAGGGGATAAGCATTTTTTGCTAGATTTGGGGGGCAGAAAAGAAATGATTGTCATAAACAGGCTCAAACCCACTTTTGTGGTAGCTGACGAAGTTGTGCAGTTGGCTAAGGCTCCTCGGCGCGGCAGACCCCCTAGAGAGCATTCCCCAGAACACCCACAGAGATTGACTAACAGTTCTCATCCTCAGGCAGCAGCTCCACAGCAGGAAGACACCGCGGAGGCGGTAAAGCCTGCTTACAGCAAATACGGGAGAGACTGAGGCCTGAGGGGCACGTGGACTGATATGTAGTGATTTTATTATGACATGCAATCTGTGGTTATGTTGTTCCATCTTAGACGTTTGGGGGGGGGGGGGGTCATGTGGGGCACATATGTGGGTTTCATATGCTTCACATATATATTACGGTATGCTTATTGTATGCTTCACATCTCAGAGGAACAAAAGGACTGAACCTCCTAGGGGTAACAGGAGGATGTGAGATCTGGCCTTTTGTATGCAAAGAGATGGCCTTGAGGGAATTCCTGACCACCAGTTACTCTAGGTGGGGGTGAGAAGACCTAGAGGGAGATGCATTGTGACTTGGGATTAAAAGACAATGTGACTGTATGCTTTGATGTCCTGGGGTATAAAAGGGACAGATGTTGGGGGATTCATTCTCTTTCTGTGTTTGGAAGATGTTGGAGAATGTGAATAAAACCGACTTGAGAAATAAACTCAGCCTCATCCTTCACCATTCTCCACAGCATTACATATGCTGCAATGGCTACAATGTGTCATTTTGTAACATTTCTGGTTGGTGGGGTGCCATGAGATTTTTTCAATGTAAAAAGGGTTCCTTGGCTCAAAAAAGGTTGAAAAACACTGGTTAAAATAATAATAAAGTTGCATGACCATCTTTCCCTAAATGCTCCAGAGACCCTTTCAACCAATGGCCAAGTGCTTGGGATGGTCAAACAGGATTGTTGTCTGTCAGTGGCCTATCTTGACATGCCAGGCACTTTAAACCACTAACACCAAAAGACAGACTCATCAGGATGAGAAGACACTGATAATGCCATCTCCCTTTAGCTGTCAGACTGTTGGTCAGCATCCAATCAAATCCTGCTCAAAATACCAACACAATAGAAAGGTCTGGCACCAAAACCGAGAGTCCATTGTCAACAGGTTTTTCATATTTTCAAAAAGACTCTGTTAAAATCAAAAATTTATTTTTTCCTTCTGTAGATAGCAACAGATTCAAAACATACAACAGCCTATTTTTACCTCCGCCAAGGAGGTAATGTTTTTGCCAGTGTTTGTCCGTTAGCAGGAATACGCAAAAATTGAAGGACAGATTTGGATGAAATTTTCACTAAAGGTAGCCCCTGGCCTAAGGATGAACCCATTACATTTTGGTAGTGATCTGAGTGTGCACACCTCTGCCAAGGCCCTTGTTTGTTATTTGAGCAGCAGGATTACACAAAGACTTCTTGATGGATTTTGATGAAATTTTCACCAGAGGTGGTCCTTGGGCTACAGAGGAACCTCTTAGATTTTGGTGATGATCTGAGAGAGCATACCTCTGCCAAAGCTCTACCTTCTCACAATGTGTCAGCAAGATTACTCAAAAACTATTGGACAGAGTTTGATGAAATTTTCACCAGAGGTTGTTTGTGGACTACACATGATCCCATTACATTTTGGAGGTGGTCCATGAGTGCATACCTCCACCAAGGCTCAATCTTCTAGCAATGGTTTAGCAGGATTATGCAAAAACTACTGGATGGATTTTGATGAAATTTTCACCAAAGGATTCAAAGGCTTTATTATCATGTACACAGTTAAGAAATGCAACATTTCCTGAGCAATGAAATTCTTACTCTGCTCTCCGAACGAATGCCACGGTAATCGATACACATCAATACTAATAAGGTAATAACACACCTAATACTAATGAATACTAATAACACACTCTAATAACACCCATTAGGCAATTAGGACACCTTAAATACACCTTAATACTAAGTACTAATACTAATGAATACTAATAACACACATTAGGCAATTAGGACAGTTAAAGCAGTTAAACTACAGGAAACAAGAAGAATGAAAATTGAAAAATCACTGGATGACTATAATGGACAATGGTACAGTATATTAATATCAGAGATGACATGAACCTGAGATGGCATAAGCCTATGTACAATGTACAAATGAACAAGGTACAAATGAGCAATGTACAAATTAGCACCCAGTGTGAGAATTTCTGTAATAATACCCAGTAGACTGTACAATGATAATTTAGCAGCAGAGATGATATGGACATGAGACGAGGCGAGACTATGTACACTGTGCAAGTGAGCAATGTGCAAATTTAGCAACGAATGTGTGAATTCCTATTTGCAAAGCTGTGTCTGGAGTTTATTTGTTCAGGAGTCTGATGGCAGTGTGAAAGAAGGAGTTTTTTTTTTCCACAATATTTTTTATTGAACCTTTTTTTTTACAAACATGGCACAAACAATCAAACACTAACACTAAAGTAATTTAAAAATAAAAAAAAAAACACTAACTACAAAAAAAAATGTACTAAAAACACCAACAACCACTAACAAAGGCAAGTCATCAACAATGCTCCTCTGTTAAGTCTAGGTAATCTATTACATAAGTATACATATTATACATTCACCAATTTGGAATTTGCAAGGTCCACACACATCATTCACCTTCTTCTTCAGAAGTTATGTTTAATTTCTTTACATAATCAATGAAAGGTCTCCATATATTCTCAAACACATTTTCCTTTGATTTCAGTATATATGTTATTCTTTCTAGTGGAAGGTTTGTTAACATCTGTCTTAATCACTGAGTCACATCTGGTCTATGAGTCTTTTTCCACAGTAGTGCAATACATTTTTTGGCATTAAGCAAAGTGAGGTCTATGAATGCTCTTTCACTCTTATTAAAGTTATGCTTTTCTGGATACAGACCCAACAAAAACAGTTTAGGGTTCAATGTGAATTGTTTTGAAATTATTTTTTCAATTGTTATCCTCACCTCTTCCCAAAACATTCTGATTTTTCTACATTCCCATAAACAGTGAAATAGGGTTCCTTTACTTTCCATACATTTTGTGCACGTATCTGGTATGTTTTTGTTATATCTATTTAACTCCACTGGTGTAACATACATCCGCATTAACCATTTAAAATGTATCGATTTAAGACGTACATTTATTGATTTGGTTTGAGCTTCTGTACAAGCCAATTCCCATTGTTCCTCTGAAATTTCAATTTGCAGGTCTTCTTTCCAATAATTCAGTCTTTTCTGTGAGTTTTCACTTGAGGATAGTGTCGATGAGTTATAAAACTCTGAAATAATACCCTTTCTCTTACTATCTTTCGTCAAAATTTTTTCCAAGGATGAATAAGTAGGTCAGGTGAGAGCAATATTTTGACACGAGTTGGCTGCCTTTTGCAACAGCGGCTCAATTCTGAGTCTTTTTATCTTCCTTCTTCTTTCTGATCCGGTGATAACTTTCTGATCTGGCACACCTTTCACTCTATATATATATCACGGACACACAGATTGCCCCAAAGGTCTCCCGAGTCGGCGGACAGAGCCTCTGTTTACAGCAGGAGACGATACAGCAGGGAAGAGCTAGCTAGCACTCAACCGCCACCCGGTGCTAACGGAGAAACTCGACATACCGGGAGAACTGGAGCGAAAACGACGCGGGTGCCAGGCTGGAGTTTAGGCGGCGTGCAAGAAATATAAGACAGAATAATAAAGAGCGATGGCAAGAACCAAGCAGACCGCCCGTAAATATACTGGAGGAAAAGCCCCCCAGGAAGCAGCTGGCCACCAAGGCTGCTCGAAAAAGCGCTCTGGCCACCGGCGAAGTGAAGAAGCCTCACCGTTACAGGCCTGGTACCGTGGCTCTGAGAGAGATCCGTCGCTACCAGAAATCCACGGAGCTGCTCATCCGTAAGCTGCCCTTCCAGCGCCTGGTGAGGGAGATCGCTCAGGACTTCAAGATCGACCTGCGCTTCCAAAGCTCCGCCGTCATGGCTCTGCAGAAGGCCAGCGAGGCCTACCTGGTGGGTCTCTTCGAGGACACCAACCTGTGCGCCATCCACGCCAAGAGGGTCACCATCATGCCCAAAGACATCCAGCTGGCCCGCCGCATCCGCGGAAAGAGAGCTTAGACTTTCTGCTGCACATCCACCAACCACAATGCTCCGCACTGTGTGTCTATATATATATATATATATATATATATATATATTTATTTTTTTTGTTACTTATTTGTACCCGTAGGTAGATTTGGTTTGCAGTCTGGTGACAAGCCACCGGCTGGTGGTCGCTGCGTGCGCGAGCGCCCTAAACCTACATGTTTTTGGTATGCGGGAGGAAACCGGAGAAATCCCGGAGTAAACCCGCGCAACACGGGGAGAACATGCAAACTCCACACAGCTCACTGTTGGTCGGGGGCTGGGATCGAACCTACGATCTCATGATCCCCGCGATCTCCCGGCCAAGGATAAAACTGTGCTGCCACAGTGCTAAACCACTGCGCCACCGTGCTGCCCTTCCAGCGCCTGGTGAGGGAGATCGCTCAGGACTTCAAGATCGATCTGCGCTTCCAGAGCTCCGCCGTCATGGCTCTGCAGGAGGCCAGCGAGGCCTACCTGGTGGGTCTCTTCGAGGACACCAACCTGTGCGCCATCCACGCCAAGAGGGTCACCATCATGCCCAAAGACATCCAGCTGGCCCGCCGCATCCGCGGAAAGAGAGCTTAGACTTTCTGCTGCACATCCACCAACCACAATGCTCCGCACTGTGTGTCTATATATATATATATACTAGCTGCTCTTGTTTTTTCTTGCCTTCTGATTGTTGCTCTGAGTGTTGCTATCCCTGTGCTGTTGCAATCCTGGAATTTCCCCATTGTGGGACTCATAAAGGCTTATCTTATCTTATCTTAAAATTCCTAAGCTGAAGATATTTAAAAAAATTTGTTCTATTAAGATTAAATTTGATCCTCAGTTCTTCAAAAGACATTATGTTATCTGAACGTGACAAATATAAGTCTTGAATCTTTTGAATCCCTTTTAAATTCCATACTTTAAATACAGCATCCACTCTCCCTGGTGTAAAATATTGATTACCCCATATTGGGCTAAATTGTGACAATAAGTGTGGTTCTTTTAAATATTTTTTGGTTTCACACCATATTTTGATCATATGCTTTACAATTGGATTTTTAACTTGTTTCTGTAATTTTTTTTTACATATTTTTACATGTATATGAATAAGGGAAGAGGTAAAGGTAAATTGTATGATTCCATTTCAGTCCAGTGAGGGAGATCATTTGATGAAAAATAATATGTCATAGACCTCAGTTGTGCTGACCAGTAATACAACATAAAGTTTGGACATTTCAGACCTCCACGATCAAATGGTAAATATAGTAAGGACAGACGTAATCTAGCCTTCCTATTGTTCCATATAAATTCCACTAACTTTTTTTTTTAATTCTTGAGAATAGATCTGAAGGTGGTGGTAAAGGAATGTATTGAAATAAATAAAGTATTTTGGGTAAGATATTACTTTTAAGTATATTAATTCTCCCGATCATCGACATTGGTAGTGACATCCATCTCTGAGTTAACTCATTAATATCTGTCATTAAGGCTTCATAGTTGGCACTGGCGACTGATTCTAGCTTAGGCACAATTTGAATTCCTAAATATTTAAACTGATTTACAACACTGAATTGATTTACCTCAGGAGCTGGGTGATTTCTCTGGGTCTCATTTAGCATTAATATTGAAGATTTAGTTTTATTTATTTTATATCCTGATATTTCCCCAAAGTTCTTTATTAAATTTAACAAGGTCGGAATTGATTTTTTAAAATTCGACAAACAAAATTATGTCATCGGCATACAGGGAGATTTTATGTTCTGTTGGTCCTACTTTAATTCCATATATTTGTGGATGTAAACGTACTGCCATCGCTAAAGGTTCAATTGCCATAGTAAACAATAAGGGCGAAAGTGGACAGCCTTGTCGACATCCTCTATTGATTTTTATTGATTTTGAGATATTGCTGTTTGTTAGGATTTCTGCTGTAGCATTATTGTATATTATCTAAACCCATTTTATGAAATTATTTCCAAGTCCAAACCTTTGTAGGACTTCAAAAAGAAAGGGCCATTTGACCCTGTCAAAGGCCTTTTCGGAGTCCAGTGATAGGAGAGCTGTATCCGGTGCTTCTTTATTGGAATAAATAATATCAAATAGTCTTCTTACATTATGGAAACCTTGTCTTCCCATTATAAAGCCATTCTGATCTCGGTTAATAATGAAAGAAGGAGTTTTTTAGTCTGGATGTCCTGCATTTCACACTTCTGTACCTCTGGCCTGAGGGTAGAAGTTTGAATATTCTGTGCTGGGGGTAAGACTGGTCCTGGAGGACGGCGGCAGCTCTCCTTTAGACTCTGCGGTGGTAGATAAGATAAGATAAGATAAGATAAGATAAGCCTTTATTAGTCCCACAACGGGGAAATTCCAGGATTGCAACAGCACAGGGATAGCAACACTCAGAGCAACAATCAGAAGGCAAGAAAAAAAAAAAAAAAAAAACAAGCAAGCAAGAGCAGCTAATATACATATGTACGTATTACTATAAAATATATATATATACACACACACACAGACACACAGTGCAGAGCATTGTAGCTGGATGGAATAAATATATGAATATATGAACACACAGTGCAGAGCATTGTAGCTAGATGGAATAAATATGTAAATATATAAACACCCACAGTACGGAGCATTGCAGCTAGGTGGAATAAATATGCAAGTATATAAACACACACAGTGCGGAGCAATGTAGCTAGATGGAATAATATGTAGATATATAAATATATAAACACACCCAGTGCTGAGCATTGTAGCTAGATGGAATAAATATGTAAATATATAAACACACACAGTGCAGAGCATTGTTGCTAGATGGAATGAAACAGCATAACCGTCTACTTAGTTATCCTACATGGTATGATTATGTGCCCATACATATTCTCACCCTCCATAGCGACCGGTAAGTTCCTAGTTGTATGCCGGAGGGGACCATTGTGTAAGTCTATTGCATCTTTTGCATTCAAAAAAACTATTAGTTTGTACTATTAGATGCGCTGCAGAGGGGAGAGTGGAGTCCCGATGATTTTCTCCACTGTCTTCACCACTCTCTGCAGGCGTTTGCAGTCCAGGGCAGTAGTGCTGCCGTACCATGCAGTGGGGTTAAAGATGAACCCATATGATTTTGGAGATGATCCAAGACTACATACCTCCACCAAGGCCCTATCTTGCAATGTATGGCGGGATCGAAGCAGGGAGATATGAACAGATGGATGGGCAAAGGGAGGGAGAGAAGGAGCCTTGGGAGAGGTATGTGCTCTCTGAGTGCTTTTCTAGTCTTATTCTGAAGTCATTAATAGGGTGGTGCATGCGGCACAGATTCAAAATAAAGTGCAGGTACAGGGCACTAATGTATTCTGAATATAATGCAGCTGCCTGAATCAGTGCATTACAATAACCAAATTATTAATATGAGCAACTTAGAATAACAAGAAAAAAATAACCAAAAAAACTGTTTTCTGTTATGCTTCATCTGAATGATGAAAAAAGTAGCTGCAGTGAGGACTCTTGCTGGAAATAAAGTAAATCCTGCCATCAGGCGTTCAGCAGAGTGGAGCAGCACATGTACGTCTGATGTAAAAGGACAACTCAGGGCTGAGCACCTCCCTCCCACTGGGTTGACTGACAGACAAGACCCATTAACAGCTTTTAATAGAGAGTGCTTTTCACAAATGTAGAGATAAGTAATATTCATTTAAACACATTTCCGAGGGCTCCACTCTTTAAAACAAAGGCAGGAATAAAGTAAACCAGAGCACTAAAAGAGGGAGTTGATATGATAATGAAGTACTAAAGTCCAAAAGTAAAACAACCTACAAGGCAGCCATGACAGGCTGAGACTAAGAATTACTAGGGAGGACCTGCTGAGGAAGTGACCTTATAATAAAGCTGAGGCTGTGCCAGGTAGATGAATGGATCTCTGTACTGTTCCATTTGTTTATGAAAACAAGTCAAGGAGGATGAAATATAACCCATCTTTAAGGGGGAAATTCATAGTAGGAAATGTTATTGCCAGACTGTCTTCCAACAGAAATGTCCTATAGCCTACTGTCATTTTTACCAGCAGGCCCTTCAGGTGTGGTCAGGTAAGAGCAGTAGACCTTTCCCCTTGTTAGCAAAATGAGCCAGAAGCATTCTTTTAGTTAGCCTGCCATCTCTAAAGAGTCAAAGTTTACTTAATACACAGTCCACAGTCAGTTGTCTGAGGCATGGGGCACATTTATGGGCTTTTCCAAGTTTATTTCACAATTACAGCAGTGCAAAAATAAATTTTGTGCCGGGTGCAAAGTGCAAACAGACTGTCCTAATGCTCTTAACTATTCAGAGGTGTGTTTTGAACATAAGGTAACATAAACCATCTTTGCTCTCATTCCCTTTAATAAACAGGCGCATGAGATCTAAGGTCTATTACTAATATGGCATGTATGCATAAATATGCATTTAAATGGAGGGACAAATCTAATTTAAATTTAGTGCTGAGGACAATGGGAGCTCATTCACAAAGTGAAAATGCATTTAAGGACAAGCAGCTGCTAAAGAGCTTTTTAACCTCCTCCACAGCTTTGAGGAGACTTGATCATAATTATGCATGGATTAGAGGTGTACATTTCAAAGATTATGTCAGTCTTTTTCTTTGTCAGTGATTTTGGCAGAATTATAAAAATTCAAACTTTGTTCGAACTTCTCTTTTAAACCAAGAAAGAAATGCCGTTTATTTCAGCTGTTCATCTCAGCTGTTCATCACCCCTGTGTATCACATACTGTAATGCCCACACGCTCTCTGTTCATTCATTAATTCCCCTAAAAATTAATGCATCAATGCCAATCTATATGCTATTGTCATGTATCTGCTTAGCAGCAGATGAAGGTTGCAGATAGGAATCAAGGGTACAGGCAGGATCATGTGCAAAATGATAATTTATTAAACACTAAACTCAAGGACAAAGCAAAGCAGCACATAGGCTGAAAACTCAAACTAAACTTGACAAACACAAATGCATGGATCATTCACTTGGGACAGGGCAGGGTTGAAGCAGGGAAAACACCGACATGGAGACACAGCAGGATAAATGACAATGACAATGATCTCTCAAAGAAAAGAGCACAGAGACACACATATATATATGGGTGGTAACAACTAACAAGACGCAGGACAGCTGGGAGAGTAATCGGGGTGGAACAATGCACACATGAGGGAGAAGGGCTATGGGTACGGAAACATGAGGAGCTGAGGATACTAGGCAGACAAACGGGATGACACAATATGACAAAAGACAGGACAATAATACTAAACAGTAAAAATAAACAGGGATCATAAAATATAACCAAATACAAAAGACAACCAAAAGACACAGACAACAGGGGATGACATGACATGACAGACAATGACCAGGGAACACAGGGGCACTTAATAAGAATAATCAGAATCAGAATCAGAATAATGATACTGTGAAAAAAGCAAAGACTAAAATGAACATAAAGCATGGGCACGGTCCCTGGCCATGCCCTGATTATGACAGCTATACTCCAACTGTAATTCCAGAATTAACATGAAAATGTGGATGGAATAAAAAACTATTAAGTGTATCATCATATTATAATTAAAATGACGGATGATTATAACTGTTCCAACAGAAAATCCCACCACATTCAATGCTTCCTCATGTGTTCCTATCAGTAGGAGCTGCATGATTTCAAAACACCCCACTGAAATAGCATCAACAACCCACTTATGAGGACAGACCTCCTTTGTCCTTGATCAAAAGCACATTGTCACAAAATGCACCAAAATACCGATGTGCATGAGATTGTGTGCTGTCACACTTCTTTGAAACGAGCTCCCTCCTCATGGCACAAAGCCAGCGCACTGTCTACTGGAAATTAAACGGTGTCACACAAAGTGTAAAAAACAAATAACGCGCTGACCGAAAGTAACAAAAGCACTAGTACAAGGCGTGAAACACGGCAATAAAGCCCACTGTTCACCATCATAATAAAGAAGAAGCCAACTTTATTGTCATTCAATCCATAGCCAATCATGTACAGTAGAACGAAATTACGTTTCTCCTATCTACTAACACATCTAGAATCAGAGGGGTCACTGCCATGCAAGGCACCGCCACAAACAACTTTACCTTCCCCCATTCTATTACGCTGAATACCAAGCTAGAAGGCGAGAAGTACTATTTTTATATGGTCTCTGGTATGACCCGGCCGGGGTTTGAATCCACAACTTCCTGGCTGTAGGGCAGATGCTCTACTACTAGGCCACCACTCCGGTAAAAAGCGCACAATCATCCTGACTCTGATCCTTTATTAGCGGTGACTATCATGCTGAAGAACCAGACAAACGCCTCCCCACAACCTGGAAAAAAAAGAGAATTGTGCCCACCACCAACAATACAAAAACCTTTTTATATCATGTTACATAGCTGAATAAAATGTTTTTGAAGCACTAGATTCAAGATTCAAAGATTTTTTATTTGTCAGTACTTCTATACGTACAGGACATACAGGAGACTTTAAATGTCGTTTCTCTCTCTCTTAGTGGTGTGCACAATATACAAGAAAAGAAGGAATAAGGATGAAAAACAACAACAGCAGTCTATGTACAGTAATGCTACCCGTAGTGCAAATGCTAGCTGATGTTAAGCTTTGAAAATACAATCATGTATGCAAATATATGGTTGGTTTTTAAAATTATCCACGGTTCAGCACTAGGGGTGGGCTCAAAAGATATTCTTTGATTCGAATTGATTCACATTTGACTGAGCAGATATTGATTCACAAGACAGCTGGTCGACGGCGTTGAGGACACAGTCCAAGGACGGATAATTTTTTCACACATAAGGAGCCTTATACGAACTCCTTATACAAAGATATAGAGTGATGATAATCAAGTCAGAGGTGGTAAAGCACCTGTAAGCTGGTTGCCAACTACTAATCAAATCTAAAAGAAGAAGAAGAAAATCCACGGATCAATCTTTTAATATAATGCTTTTATGTTTATGAACCACAAAACGCTAGTTGTCCTTGAGCCGGCAGAACTCTTGCATGATTGAACAATTGCACAAGAGTTAAGCCACAGGTCAAATTGGATCAACATGGTGGTGCACAGCTGAACTGTGAAGGCAGCAAAGAGCTCAACAAAACCAAAGCCGTCATATTTAACCCTGTAAGGATTAAAGTTGATTACATGATCTGCCTCTCCTGCGGCTGGTGTTGCAGATCTGCACCTGTCATGTGATTGGTCAAAAAGTATGAAACCCCCCCCCCCCCCCAAATAAACCCAGATGTACCAAGCATTTCACATCACTATATGGCAGACACATACAGCTTACTGCTCTTCACTGGAGGACTGAGTTCAGCTCACCAGAACCGCGTCAAATCTGATGTCACTTCTGGGGCGCAGAAGAAGAGATGTATAAACAATTGCACAACATAAAATTCAACAGAGAGGAAGCATTTGCTCCAAATTTTGCTAACTATGATTCTAAAAGGGATTATTTAGCTTCTAAAGGGAAATATTTACCTTGTGGACAGCACAAGATGGACCGGAGTGGAACAGTTTTCGTCCGCTATTGACGAGGCTGCATATTTTGATTTTTTTGATTTTGATTTTGTATACTTTATTGATCCCCAGAGGGGAAATTGAGGGCATCCACCTGGATGGATGAAGCAGCCACGGTACGGCACTATCCCTTGACCATTCACACACACATTCACACCTAGGGCCACTTTAGAGTCTCTAATTAACCTAACCTGCATGTTTTTGGCCTGTGGGAGGAAACCGGAGGAATCCCGGAGTAAACCCACGCAGACACGGGGAGAACATGCAAACTCCACACAGATCACTGTTGGTCAGGGGCTGGGATTGAACCAGGGATCCCATGGCAAAGGGTGAGTTGCTGTGCTGGTGCAGTGCTAACCACTGCGCCACCACACCGCCCTAATGTGACAGAGAAGACAATCCTGCCGGTTCCGTGGTGTAATCAAACCAAAACTGAGGTGGACTAAATCAGAAGATAAATGTGAGAGTGTCTGGACGTGGGAAAGAAAGCAAAAATGACCAATGGAAGACCAAATAAGGACCAAGGATGAGCACATGGACGCATGGTGACACATGATGAGTGGTAGGTCTGATGTTTTTATCAGTTTGTTTATATTCTACTGATTTTCTGGTTCATATATTTTGAAGATAACAAAAACAAACAAAAAAACCCCCCAAAGAAACAAACAAAACCATCCTTTGTGTAAATATGTCCAAAGTTTACTTTGACCGAAAGTTATGTAATCTGATATGGCTGCCGTCACATTATACAAATTAGATGTGTATATTTACTCTTATCATAAACCATCCATCCATCCATCTTCTACCACTTTTCTGGATGTCCGGGTCGTGGTGGCAGCCATTCAAGCAGAGAAGCCCAGACTTCCCTCTCCCCAGCCACCTGCTCCAACTCTTCAGAGAGGATACCAAGGCGTTCCCAGACCAGCTGGGAGACATAGTCTCTCCAGTGAGTCCTGGGTCTGCCCCAGGGTCTCCTCCCAGAGGGACGTGCCCGAAACACCTCAAGTAGGAGGCGTCCAGGTGGCATCCTGATCAGATGCCCATACCACCTCAGCTGGCTCCTTTCAATGTGGAGGAGCAGCGGTTCTACTCTGAGCCTCTCCCGGATGACTGAGCTCCTCCCCCCATCTCTGAGGGTGTGTCCAGCAATCCTACGAAGAAAGCTCATTTCAGCCAATCTTGTTCTTTCGGTCATTACCCAAAGCTCATGACCACAGGTGAGGTTAGGAACGTAGATTAACTTGTAAATCGCCAGCTTTGCCTTAGAGCTTAGCTCCCTCTTCACCACAACAGACCGGTACAACGTCCGCATCACTGCAGACGCTGCTCTGATCCATCTGTCAATCTCTCGCTCAATTCTCCCCTCACTCTTATCATAAATTTTGGATCATATTCTATATCTTTCTCATTTACAGTAAGCAATTATTGTTTACCACTTTCAAACTACAGCCTTTGGAATTTGTGATATCTAAACTGAATATTTTCTTGAAAAAAATCTTCGCCACCAGAGGGTGCATGCAGATGGTGTGGATCTGTGACCGAAATCCTCTCAGGGTTAAGTTTACAATGTTATCGGATGGGGCGCTCACCTGGAAATTTGTCACAGTCTCCTCTAAAACTACACCTGGATGACGGTTGTTTATGTTGCTAGCCTGTTAGTCGTCATTAGCATGTCCGTGGCAGGCGTACATGGGATGAATATATAGAACAAACAGTCAGTTTCAGCTCCAATCTGTCTGTAGATGAGTGGCAGTCTCATTTTCAAACCAATTTACTCTCCAGTGTTGATAATTTTACTCTGGTGACTGCAGAATCTCAAGGTTGATTACTTGTTAGCCTCTAGTTAGCACGATCCCTCGGACGTGAATGGGCATGCTTTCCACGTTTACATATATTCTTTGCTTCAATGCTGCAAACATGGTACGTGCCGTGGAAATAATGGGTCAGTTGCATGTTAGCTGTTTTGCACACATACTCAATTTAGCCTCACAAGCGTAGCATTTTCTCAGGTATTACTGTCTACAAAAAGTATGTTCTAGTTGCACTGAATGCCTGATACATTTGAAATCTAAAGTTGCTACCAAATACAGTGAGATTATGTATACATGCTCCATGCACTGAATTTGTTTACTTACTCTGGGTTGTTAACTTGACACTACACACCCTTTGCACTAAAGAAAGCACTTGTTAGCACTTTGTGAAATCATAAGTTAAATAATAAAAAGTGCATTATTGTAACTGATTCTGGGTCAGTTCTTCATTCATTCATTCATCTTCTTCCGCTTAATCCTTTTCGGTTCAGTTCTTTATGTGATATTTTATGTATCAACAAAGTGAGAGTATTCCTCACTCGGCAGCTCGGTGCTACAGTGGTCAGCACTGTGGTAGCGCAGCAAGAAGGTCACAGGATCAATTCCACCCCTGACGGTCATGGGTTCAATCCCACCCCCTTACCATCGGTGACCCTTCTGTGTGGAGTTTGCATGTTCTCTCCATGTCTGCGTGGATTTTCTCCAGGTACTCTGGTTTCCTCCCACAGGCTAAAGACATGCAGGTTAGGTTAATTGGCATCAGCTCGGGATTCTAAATTGTCCTTAGGTAGGAATGTGAGAGTGAATGGTTGTCTGTCTCTCTGTGTTGGCTCTGCGATGGACTGGCGATCTATGCAGGGTGTACCCTGCCTCTCGCCCAAAGACACTGGGATAGGCTCTAGTCCCTAGTACAATTTGCAGCATTAGGTGTCTAAGAATTTTTTTCCTGGCAAGTAAAATAGCTGTTAAAATGATTATTTTCCTGAGTGAATTTGGATCGGATCTAATTGAATCAGAACTGAAACGATTCAGAACCTCAAGAGTCGGAATCAAATCGATTCTGGAAAGGATTGATGATTCCCAGCCCTATTCTGCACTCCCACCTCTTAAGACTTTTGTGTACTTAACTTCGAACAAAATACCAGAATAACAAGGACTTCCTCTAGCTGGCATTGTTGCATCCCACTATGTAAAATTGCTTTTGGACAATCAGCCTTCTTATACAAAGCTATAACGGAATGGAACAAGCTCCCCACTGCTTTGAAGACCAGAATAAATTATAGAGACTTTTCCACAGAGACTAAAAAATGGATTTTAAGTGATCAAGCCTGCCAGCATTGACTCTCTCCCTTAAATATGATTTGAAATTGTACTCTTATATTGTTTTCATGTGTGCTGTTCGCTTATCTTTTTCCTTTTAAACTTACTCCCCTGCTTGTTTCAGGGACAACAGATTCTGAAATCTTACCTGAATTGCTTTCTATATGTGCTGTTTTTACCTTAAAATCTTCTTGCTTCCCTCAGGGACTACAGATGGAAATTAGTGAGAACGCTATAATCTGGTAACCCAGCCACAGGGGGTGCACAAACCAATGTACTCCTAGTGCCGATCCCAAGCCTGGGTAAAAGGGGAGGGTTGTTTCATGAAGGTCATCCAACGTAAAACCTTTGTCAAATTAAACATGCGGATCATGACAAATGAGACTTTCATAACGGATCAGTCAAGGCTCGGGTTAACAACAACTGCCACTGGTGCTGTTAACAGACAGGGTACCGGTGGAAATTGGGCTGCTGTTACAGGGTGAGATGGAGACAGATGATCTGCTGTGACGACCCCTAAAGGGAACAGCCGAAAGGAGAAGAAGAAGTAGAAGCTATAATCTGGTACAGAGCATCTTTACCCTGTGTTTAATGTTTTTTTCTGTACATGGTGGTCCCTGACAAATAAACCAATAAACTATAACTATAATAAAGATAAAACCCAAATAAAGATAAAACCCAGCAATCCTATGTACTAATGCTACCCGTAGTGCAAATAAAGATAAAACCCAGCAATCTGTAATTGAAAGCTCAATGCAGTAGTGGAGGTGCAGACAGTGACAGATTGGACTGCACATGATCAGTAATTGCAATAACAGACAGCAGCAGGTATGGCATTTGTGCAAATGGTTTCAGTAAGGTGCAGACATACAGCAGCAGATGTATTACTGTTGGTGAGCCAAGTCTTTCTGTGCAAACAGCTAATGTAGTTATTTTGTGGGTAAGTGTGTTACAGTCGGGGGGCGGTGGGGTTGAGCAGAGTTCAGGGTCCTGATGGCCTGGTGAACAAAGCTGTTTAGCAGTCTTGTGGAGTGGGCTCGGAGGCTCCAGTACCTTCTCCCCAAGGGCAGGGGGCTGAAGAGGGAGTGTGAGGGGTGGGAGGTATTGCCTGCGATGTTGATAGCTCTGTGAGTGAGGCGGGTGTGGTAGATGTCTGAGAGGGAGGGCAGAGGGCACCGATGATCTTGCTGGCATAATAGGTTGAAATCATTTGATGATATGTCCTGATTAGATCTAATTTTAAGAGCTCTTAATGCTAAGTGTAAATGCAAAAAATTATTTTTTCTTGTAAATTTGCTATTTTTTTCCTCACAAATTTGAAATGTTTGAATGGATGCTGGTTTAATTTTTATTCTCTAGAATGGTCTAATTTTTTTCTAATTCTTCATTTTCCCTATTAGAATAACAGGGGCCCCTAAACACAATCTGAAAAAAACTAGTAACAGCCCCCCTCAATATTTAGAAAACGTTCTGGTTATTTTCTCACTTCAATAGTGAAATAAAATATCTACCCATGTATTACATTACTTTTATGTGAACAGCTGGTTTTAAACGTGTGACTTCTATGCTCATGAGGACAATAAAATGAGGCGTTATCGCCCTTTATGGGGTCAGAACCCTTAAACAATATGGTCGCCGCCTGAAACCCAGAACAGAGCAGCAGAAAAAAGTTTGATAGAGAACGTTCATTGTGCTCGCCGGTTGACATTCATTGTGGTGCTGACATAAAAGAAGTCATAAGTGGCAGCTCATTCATCTGTAGTGGGGACTGTAGGAAGTTGTTTCATTGTCAAAACCCCAGGTGGCTGCACTGAACTGCTGGACTGACAGCCACTTCAACCAAAACATCTGGAATTTATTCCTGATGCTTTTTAAATTAAAAAAAAACAGCACCAGCAGTCTTTGTTTTTAATTTTTCTTCATTTTTCACTAACATTCAAACGTGAGAATTTAGAGAAAGTACAGTAGACAGACCACACCTGGATTTACCAGCCTCAACCTTTTCCTGTTGATGATTAATTTCAGTAAATAGTTAAGATGCAGGTTTTAGATTTCGGTTTTGTTTGTATTTACCATCACAAATCACAAGGCTTAATTGCATTACCTTTCATAACATTTAGTCAGACCATGTATTGTTGCCTCTTCACAGAGGGGAATTTCACCACTGGCGTGCAGCAGTGAGGTATCTTTATTTGCGCTCACAAATATGTAAACTTGCTCCTGTTTATAAAGCATGTCACCTCTTCCTCAGGTGCACAAGGTCATCACCAAATTATTTGCATTCTTTCTTTTACACATCTTTTGTGAGGTTGGAGCAATATAATCATTTCTGTAATTAAGCATGAAATGTACACAAGAGTATATTTACAGTATCTTAATTATGCGACAACTGTCTAGGCTGGTGTTAAGGAGACTTGATGTGGCTACTAACTACCTTCATCCAGGTGCCTGCCCTGCTCAAAACCTCCCAACCTCAGCATCATCAGAAACCTTTCTGTGTCTTTTCACATAATCGCATAAAATGCATTTGAAGCACCAATGCCAAGCATATGTAAATGCAAAAAATATTTTCTCATTATGTTGCAACATTTTTTCCTCATGCACTTACAGCTTCTTTCTTATAAATTTGCATCTTGTTTGCTAGCATATGTGCCACTTTGTAAAAAATAATTTGTGACTTTTTTCCTATTTTCAAATAAATTTGTAGCTTGTTCTTATGATTTGCAATTTTTCTCTTGTAAATCAGCATTTTTCTTATAAATTTGTTACTTTTTTCCTCAGACTTGCAACCTTTTTCTCTTTCAGTTTCTGTTTTTTTTCATCACAAATTTTCACTCATATGGAAGCTGGTTAAATTTTTATTATTCTATGCAATGGTTTAATTTTTTTCCTGTTCATCTAGACAATGACTCAAGTTTAATGGTAAATGGGGTTCACTTATATAGCACTTTTTTTACTCATCTCTGGATGACCGAAGCATTTTACAGATCCTGCTGTTCACACATTGATGGTGGCGGAGCTGCCATGCAAGGCGCTGGCCCGACCCACCAGAAGCAACTGGGATTCAGTGTCTTGCTCAAGAACGACACACAGACTGCAGAGAGAGCAGAAATCGAACCACCAACCCAGTAGTCAATAGTCAATCACACTACACCTGCGCCACAGCCATCCCTTAATGTATTTGTTGGGAAGGGAGAGATTTTTTTTTCATTTGAAGTGTTTGAACTCCTCCTTTACAAAAACATGGTTTCCCAAATACAATCTCGCATCGGGCCCCCAGTAAGGTACAGTAATATTAATAGTGCCCCCCAACTATTTGTTCTAGAGAAAATGTAATGGATACTGCCCCCCCCTTCCCCAACAATGAAATGAAATATCTGCTCATGGACCTAGACTCAAGACACCAGCAACATTTATGTCCTGTAAATTAGCCCCTGTTGTGTGAAATCTCCCATTTAAAACTCAGCTGTACCAGTCCCTCGTCTTCCCACTCAGGGTCAGGGTCCAGTTCACAGGCTGGCATCTGGCATCTGAGGTCTGATATCTCCAGCTGACACCGTTAACTGCAGCATATGGAATATTGCATTATTCATCAGGCACCGGGCGACTCTGGCTGTCTGGCAGTTTGACCAGGGTCAACCTCCAGGAGGAGGTGCTCATGAATATTGTAAATCGCAGTATGAACGGTTTCCAGAGTAGGCTGCTGGAGGGCAGAGAGGAACGTGAACTGTAAGCTGAAGGGGTTTGCCAATTGGACTGTTGTGCATATTTCAAGGAGCAGTTCAGAACAAACAGAACAAATATGAGAAAAAAAAGTGAAATCAGGCAACACAGACTAATGCCATTTTATGAAAGTGAACTGAAATGTAATTTTTTTTTGAAGCATAGATGTGCAATAAAAAAAAGAAAATCTATTCTCATCCTGGGGCATCTGGTGGATAGGACATTGGTTTTTTTACTGTATTATTTCTGCGCTCAAGTATTTTCTTTTGCTAATTTTCTTTGCTTTATGCTATCAAAAGCACATGAAAGCTGGCCCTGTGCCACCTATTGGCTTGTAGAATATGATTTTAAAGCCTCGAATTTGACTGCAGTATTTTGGTTTGTGCTTCTTTCACCATATTTGGACAATAAATAATAAAGCTGGGTATCATCAGCTAAAATTTGTATTAAACAGATTGAAAGTGTTTTTAGTGGCAAAGAGGAAATACTCTTTATTTGTTGTTGCTTTGTACTTGTATTTCTTCTTGAAAAATCTAACAAGGGACAGCAGTTGCAAACTAGTTAATTCTACATACTCTTTGTGCAGAACATTAGATGTTCTATATGACCACTACGTTTCACTGCATTGTCCCTGATAAATAAATGAATAACTAAAAATAAATACCCCACATGTGCCTTTTAGTACAATTCAAATACAGGATTTGTGAATTTTTATTGATACAATTTTTATGGATACAATAATAACTACATATGCACAGGTGTCCATCCATCCATCCATCCATCTTCTACTGCTTTTCTGGACATCCGGGTCGCGGAGGCAGCAGCTCAAGCAGAGAAGCCCAGACTTCCCTCTCCCTGACCACTTGCTCCAGCTCTTCAGAGAGAATATCAAGGCGTTCCCAGGACAGCTGGGAGACGTAGTCTCTCCAGCGTGTCCTGGGTCTGCCCGGGGTCTCCTCCCAGAGGGACATTCCCGAAACACCTCAAGTGGGAGGCATCCAGGAGGCATCCTGATCAGATGCCCAAACCACCTCAACTGGCTCCTTTTGATGTGGAGAAGCAGCGGTTCTACTCTGATCCTCTTCTGGATGATTAAGCTACTTACCCTATCTCTAAGGGTGAGTCCAGCAATCCTACAGATAAAGCTCCTTTCAGCCACTTGTATCCGTGATCTCATTCTTTTGGTCATTACCCAAAGCTCATGACCATAGGTGAGGGTAGGAACGGAGGCTGACAGGTAAATCGACAGCTTTGCTTTAGAGCTTAGCTCCCTCTTCACCACAACAGACCGGTACAATGTCTGCATCACTGCAGATGCTGCGCCGATCCATCTGTCAATCTCTCACTCCATTCTCCCCTCACTCGTGAATGAGACCCCGAGATACTTAAAATCCTCCACTCCTCCATACTTTAAGTATGCACAGATGTATTCACTTAATATCAGATTTGACCATTATTCACCTGATGGATACTGGCCTATCCACAGGTGAATAATGGTCCTCTCCTCCTCTGGTGTGCTCTCTCTGTCAGATGTTTAGCTACACCTCTGCCTCTTTTAGTGATAACGGTAAATGTAATAAATGTTGTCTTTTTGAGGCACTCGAGGCGAGGTTGTCTGATATGGAATCCCGGCTCCGCTGCATTGAAACCCTGTCTGCGCCAGTTACTCTCAACGGACGTCCCCTAGCTGCAGCGGAGGTCACTAGCATAGGCCCCATTAGCAGTCCTCCAGTCCTCCTCAGCAGCGAGGAGACCGGGTGGGTGATGGTGAGAAGGAAGCCTAGTCGCAAAGCCCCGGTACACCACCAACCTGTTCACGTTTCCAATCGTTTTTCTTCGCTCAGTGACACACCCGCTGAGGAAAAAACTCTGATTATTGGCGACTCTGTAGCCAGAAACGTGAACCTAGAGGCTCCAGCGGCCATAGTCAAATGCATTCCTGGGGCCAGAGCAGGCGACATCGAGTCAAATTTGAAAATGCTGGCTAAAAGTAACTGTAAATACTCCACAATTGTTATCCACACCGGCATTACTGACATCCGTCTCCGGCAGTCGGAAGTCATGAAACTTAATGTAGAATCGGTGTGTGACTTTGCCAAAACAATGTCGGACTCTGTAGTATTCTCTGGGCCCCTCCCCAATCTGACCAGTGATGACATGTTTAGCTGCTCGTCATCCTTCAACCGTTGGCTGTCTGTGTGGTGTCCTGCAAACAACGTGGGCTACTTTGACAATTGGAGCTCATTTTGGGGAAAACCTGGTCTTATGAAACGAGACAGCGTCCATCCCACTTTGGATGGTGCGTCTCATTTATCTAACAATCTGGCATCTTTTTATCCAAATTTCCTAAATCTTGACAACTCAGAGTTGGGACCAGGAAGCAGAGTCGCAGTCTTACACGCCTCTCTGCAGCTCCTCTTCATCCACCACCCCTCATCTTAGCCCCTGTCTTCCCCATCAGAGAATCATTGTCTGCTCCCTCCAAAGTAAATAAAAATATAATGTATAAGCATCCCAAAGTGATTAAACAAAAAGTTAGTAAAACTCAAATTAAACATGAAGCCTCTAAAATGAATGATTTGGCCTCTGTTCCTCCTCATAATTTAAAAATTAAATGCGGTTTGTTAAATATTAGATCTCTAATTCCCAAGTCTCTGTTAGTCCATGATATGTTAATTGATCATCAGATTGATTTAATATCCCTTACAGAGACTTGGTTAGGGCAAGAGGATTATGTTGCTTTAAATGAATCAACTCCCTCTGGTTATTTAAACTGTCAGAATCCCAGAAGTTCTGGTCGTGGAGGAGGAGTAGCAACAATTTACCATTCCAAATTACTAGTTAATGTAAAGCAACAAACATGTTATAATTCCTTTGAGGGCCTGGTCCTCAGTATTGGGCACTTTAGCAATTTTAGGCTAAACCCAATTTTATTTGCCATAGTTTATCGTCAGAATAAACTATGAATAAACTAAAATAAACTAAATCGGCAGAACATACTCAGAATTTTTATCCGAATTTGCTGAATTCTTAGCTGATTTAGTGTTGAAATCAGATAGAATAATTATAGTAGGGGACTTTAATATACATGTAGATGTAGATAGTGACTGCCTTAATGTGGCATTTAATTCAATATTAGACTCAATTGGGTTTTCTCAGAAAGTAGGAAATTCTACTCATTATCTCCACCATATGTTGGACCTTGTTCTGACATATGGCATAGAAATAGAAAATCTGGTAGTGTCTCCTCATAACCCTGTACTGTCAGACCATTGTCTGTTAACCACTTGCACTCCGTTGTTCCGCGGGCGGGCAAGTCTCTGCGTTCTAGGGCGCACGAGGGCGCACGAGAGTGCCCTCGTGCGCGCTTGGACGCATGACGCATGATGGTGGTGATGGTGATGTAGTGGCGTCCAAGCGCCACTAAAAACAAAACTGCAGAGACAGCTGCGAACAGATTAGTTCATCTGATTGACCTCTCATTCGACTAATAAGAGCCTTGAATTGGGTTTCTGAAACCTTGAAGAGCCAATGAATGAAAATCTAGGAAGGAGGACCCGCCTACTGTGAACGCAGGAGCCAATTGAAGCACAGAAATTCAGGCTGGGTGAAGAGAGATTTACTGTTGCAACAGATGAAAACAAAGGACGCTGGACGAATCTACTACAGACCCAGGCTCACCCAGCAGCATGGAGAACACCCACAAGTGGGACCTGCACTCATTCCAGCAGAATAGACGGAGGCCGACGACAAAAGTCGTAAATCATTCGCCAAAACGGCAATAATGGAATTATGTTGATCGGGATCCACGAGCGGAGCAGCGTCGCGTTCGTCTGACAATGGGGAAAGAGATGTTCGCCACGACTCTGCTGCTTTGAAGAGGTAAGGTGTCATAAGCGAAATTATTATTTATCCCTGAAAACTGTAATCCAAAAATGACTTTTGACCGATCGGTAAATTACAACTGTACTGCGCACGAAGTACGAAGTGCGTGCGCCGCGATAAACGGTTCATTTGCCGTGTTCGGACCGTGAACGCCCCCCGGTCCGCGGGGGGAAACATATGAGTCTATTCCATCATGTAGCGATGGCCCTCTTCTGTAGCGAGGGGGGGGGGGGGGCGTTCACGGTCCATTCACGGTTCCCCCCCCCCACACACACACAGTAGCGAGGGGGGGGGAGCCGCTGTGAAAACATGCAAGGAGTGTAATCCGTCATGTAGCGAGGGCCGAATTCGGTCCTTGATAGCGGGGGGGGGGGGGGGAACAACCCCCCGCCCACACACACACACACACAGACACAGCCCTGAGTATGACCTTTCATTAGAGCCTAAAATGAAGATTCTACATTGAATTATTCAAAAGTTACAGACGTTTTTCCAAACTGTGCCATTTGGCACAATTTGGCACAGTTCCAAAACACCTGGGAACAGCCTGAGAACAAAGCTGTGTAAAATATTCATTTTTTGTGGTATTGTTACCAAATTTGGATCTCAGCTGGATAACACTTGGTTCTACATTTCTGTTGCATTTTCCAGCCGGATCAGACAGCTGTGTGTTATTTACAAGCATTTGTATCCAAAAAAACACTGTCCAATTTTTTTTTCTTCAAGTTCAGTATGTTTAGATGACTGTAACTCAGTGGCCGGAGCACGTAGAGAGATTATGTTTTTTTTGCCAAAAAATTCAAAGTGTTTTCTTTTAAATGAGACCAACCCCATGAAGATGCTGCAAAGGGTTGAATAACAGCTTTCGATTTACTTTGGGCATGTAATTTTTTGGCATTTTTAGGAAAATTGCCCGGAGTGCAAGTGGTTAACCTTTGATTTTACTATTTCTGACTATTTGGCTCCTAAAGAAAAATATTATTACAGTAGATGCCTCTCAGATGATGCTGTTTCCAAATTTATACAGATTGTTTCCTTTATGCCATGTGTCAACACAACGGAAATAAGCTATAGACAGCTTGCTCCTTCTGTAATTGATAGCATGGTAGATAGTGTTACAGCTTCTCTGCATCAGACTCTAGACCTGGTGGCCCCCTTAAAAAAGAAAAAGTCTAATCAGAGATTTCTAACTCCTTGGTTCAACACAGAAACTCGTAGCTTAAAACAGAAGACTCATCAATTAGAAAGAAAATGGCACTCTGTGGGACCACATGTGTATCACTTTAAGCTTCACATCTCAGAGAGAACAAAGAACTGGGCCTCCTGTGAGATAACAGGAGGATGTGAAAATTTAGTCTTTGGTATGCAAGAGACGACCTTGGGGGATTTCCTGGTCTCCCAGAGACTATGAGCAGGATGTTATAGGATTTAAGGAAAGATGTATTATTGCCTGTGATAAAATACAATATGACTGTGAGCTTTGAAGGTCCCGAGTATATAAAGGATGAATGTCTGTGTTTACTCTCTCTTTCTGTTTTTGCTGATGTTGGAGAATGTGAATAAACCTGACTCGTGAGATAAACTCTGACTCGTCATTTTCACATTTCCACAGCTCCACTAATTTAGATGAAATCTATTTAGCTTGGAGAAATCATCTTTTAATTTATAAAAAATCTCTTAGAAAAGCTAGAACGAGTTATTATTCTGCATTAACAGAAGAGAACAAGAATAATCCCAGGTTTCTTTTCAGTACTGTAGCCAGGTTGACAAATAGTCAGGACTCTGTCAATCCTAGCATTCCCTTAGAGCTTACTAGTCAGGACTTTATGAACTTTTTCAATAATAAAATTTCATCCATCAGAGATAAAATCAATCAGATTCTTCCCACCGTTAACTTAAATACAGTACACTACAACTCCTTCAATTGATATCTGTCTTGATCCAATTGACAAGACAGACTCCAATTGACCTTTGTGAGTTAGACAAAATAGTTTCCTCATCCAAACCTTCAACTTGTCTTTTAGACCCTATTCCTACCAGGTTATTTAAAGAAGTCTTCCCACTTATTGGTAGCTTTATTCTTCATATAATCAATTCTTCATTAACTTTAGGCCATGTACTGCAGGCTTTTAAAATGGCTGTAATTAAACCCTTACTCAAAAAGCCAACGCTAGATCCAGGAGCTTTAGTTAACTATAGACCAATCTCTAATCTCCCTTTCATTTCAAAAATCTTAGAAAGAGTTGCTGCTACGCAATTATTTGACCACCTGCACGGAAATGGTTTACTTGAAGTGTTTCAATCTGGGATTAGAATCCATCATAGTACTGAAACAGCCTTAGCGAAGGTCATTAACGACCTCCTCATCGCATCTGATAATGGACTGGTTTCTGTACTTGTCCTTTTAGACCTTAGTGCAGCTTTTGATACTATCAATCATAATATTCTACTTGATAGATTAGAACACTATGTTGGACTTAATGGAACTTCGTTGCAGTGGTTTAGATCTTATTTATCTGATAGGTTCCATTTTGTTCATGTCAATAATGAGTTTTCTTTCAACTCAAAGTTCAGTCATGGAGTTCCACAGGGATCTGTGCTAGGCCCTACTCTTTTTAGTTTATATATGCTTCCGTTAGGCAACATTATTAGAAAGCACTTTATACATTTTCATTGTTATGCAGATGACACACAATTATACCTATCAATGAAGCCAGATGATAGTAATCAATTAGCCAAGTTGGAAGCCTGTCTTAAGGAAATCAAAGCTTGGATGACTTGTAATTTCCTGCAATTAAATTCAAATAAGACTGAAGTCATTCTTGTTGGTCCAAAAAACCTTAGAAATACCTTTCCAAATCAAACTTTCAGTTTGGATGTGGTTACTCTTTCTCTTAATAGCTCTGTGAGGAACCTTGGAATTATTTTTTGATCAAGATCTGTCCTTCAAGTCACATGTTAAATTTGTTTCTAAGACTGCCTTTTATCATTTGCATAATATTGCCAAGATTAGGAGCATTTTGTCTCGGAGTGATGCTGAGAAACTGATCCACGCTTTTGTTAGCTCGAGATTAGATTATTGTAATTCTTTATTATCAGGTTGTCCTAAAACATCTTTAAAAAGTCTTCAGCTGATCCAAAATGCTGCAGCAAGAGTTTTAACAGGTACTTGAATGAGAGATCATATCTGTCCGGTTCTGGCCTCCCTTCATTGGCTTCCCATAGAGTTTAGAATTAAGTTTAAATTCCTTCTTCTTACTTACAAAGCTCTAAACAATCAGGCTCCTTTTTATTTAAAAGATCTGATACTACCGTATTATCCTAACAGAGCACTATGCTCCCAAAATGCAGGATTACTTGTAATCCCTAGAATCTCCAAAAGTACAATGAGAGGCAGAGCCTTCAGTTATCAAGCTCCTCTCCTGTGGAACCAGCTGCCAATCTGGATTCGGGAGTCAGACTCAATCTCTGTTTTTAAGAATAGGGTTAAAACCTTCCTTTTTGATATAGCCTACAATTAGGGAGGGATCATGTGTTTCTGAACCCTCCCTTAGTTATGCTGCTAATAGG
Organism: Pholidichthys leucotaenia; assembly: GCA_020510985.1. NCBI lineage: Eukaryota > Metazoa > Chordata > Actinopteri > Cichliformes > Pholidichthyidae > Pholidichthys > Pholidichthys leucotaenia. The sequence continues at coordinate 134,090,609 of CM035843.1, forward strand.
TTTAGTCAGCCGGGGGACCTCCAATAATGCACTGGGCCTCACTCCTTTCTTCACTCTCAATGAAATATTTTTTTTTTTGCTGGTCATTAACATCTGTTTGTTCTCTCCCATAGATTGAGTCCCCATTGTGCTGTTTGCTCTCTACATATCTGTTCTTTTCATCTTCTCTGTCCCCTCACCCCCAGCCAGTCGCAGCAGATGACTGCCCCTCCCTGAGCCTGGTTCTGCTGGAGGTTTCTTCCTGTTAAAAGGGAGGTTTTCCTCTTCACCGTTGCCAAGTGCTTGCTCACAGGGGATCGCCTGATTGCTGGGGTCTTTCTGCAACTGTGGGGGTTCCCCCTACAGTTGAAAGTGCTATGAGATGACTGTTGTTGTGAAATGGCGCTATATAAATAAAGTTGAATTGAATTGAAAATGTAGCGGAATCGGAACCAGGTGGACTCAGAAACTTTGGGACACTCTGTAACAGGAAGGCCCAAAAAGAACCATGACTGTCCTTCTGTTAACAAACCCCCAACTTTTGTCTTCACAACCCTTTTGAACAATGAGGAACAGGCACTCATACCTATCTTCCCCCAGCACCCGATGCTATCTCTGCATTCAGGCAGAACTCTTTGAATTCTTATCAACACCTAGGTGAGAAATGTCTGAACCCCTCATCTTCTCCCCCAGAAAGCAGGACACTCGGACTGTCATGGAACTCCAAATGTTGCCCAAAGGATGACTGGTGGCGTTTCTCTCAGATAAAACAATCTTAAACTTCATTGTGCATTTGGACTCTGTCAATAATCTACCTTTGCTTCCCATAGGAAAAAAGAACTCAGTCATACAAACTGGGTCATTGATTACCAGAATGTTCCTCTTCATTTCTGAAACTGCAATGTATCACACATGTCTGCCTGTTATCAATATATGCATGCTTTATGATCAGTGTAGCTCTCTTCACGACAACAGACACAGGTTGGTTCCTTTAAACGGGCGTTTATTGGGACTTATGCACCCCCCTCTTGGTCACGCCGTGAGAACTCGTTGGCCGCTTGTCATGAAAAGAGTTCTGAAGGTAAAACAAACTGCTTGGCTTCAATCTTCAATCAAACTTAAGTGCCAGATAGCTGAATAACGTGGCACAGCGTTCTTCTTATTTCCGCTATGTGCTACAATGAAAACAATCCCAGCGGCACTCCAGACGGAAAACATCAGTTCTGGTCAGGAAACAATAAATTTCAACAAAATATACAGTTGCAACAACCAACATGTAACGTACAGAAAATATATAATTTTATAACAACACTTACACTCCCACCAAATCACTCATTGATTTAAATGCGGGATTTCTTTTAAACACAGATTATAAATGGAATCAATGGCTTGGGTTGTTTTAACTCTGAAAGAATGTGACCCACTTTTGTTTAATTTCTACTTAATTTGCCTCAAGCAAGGTAACCACCTTGTGAATGGGCCTTTGAAGGTAAACCAGTCTAGGTTATATCTCTTCCTTGGTGGTATACACGCTCATGATGATGCTTGACAAGCAGTGTTGAAACATGGGATTTCTTTGGAAGGATCGCCGGATGTTTTACATCATGGTGCAAGGCTGATGGGACAATCGTCCTCCTACCCTTAGGACATTGTTCTTGTCCAAGAAGGTGTTCAACTTATATAACTTGCTGTACTTGTTCAAGGTGTCTCCCTTCTGAGCTTTGATTTTTTGTATGTCCGCAGCAAAGGCATCTTCTTGCACTAGCCTGATGATAAAGCTTTCTGCTTCCTTTCTTTCTTCAAGACTGGTTGCTTCATTTGTTCTTGGCTGAAGTCCTTTGATTTCTTTGGCAAATCTCTTGAGCCTAGCAATGGCTCTAACTGCCTTGGACCAGTCAGAGAATTTGGCGAGGCGTTTCGCCACTGACTCTATTCCTTTCATCATGACTGTATGGACATGGGTCTTGTGAAGTTCAGGGTCAGTTCTTTCAACATCTCCCACCATTTCCTCTTCACGTGGAAGATTCTGGTGCCAAAGAAAATCAGGTCCTGTCAGCCAATTAGACTCTTTTAACTGAGCTGCACTCAGTCCTCTTGAAGCGCAGTCAGCTGGGTTGTTTTCAGTGCTGACATGTCGCCATTGTGCGAGATCTGTGCTAGATCTTATGCATTGGATCCGGTTGGCTACGAATGTGTGGAATCTCTTTGCATCATTGTAGTTAGCTTCGGGATTTGCACAGCCGACAATACTCCAGCCAAGATCAGTTCGCTGTGCATATGGATGATTGTCTTTCCCAAACAGAATTTCTCTTGGATGAAGGGCTTGTTGGCAGTTGTAGCCGATTAGTAGTCCTACTTCACAATCTAGTGGTGGTGGAATCTTGTCTGCCAGTTGTTCAAGATGAGGCCACTTTAGTGCTGTTTCAGAGGTTGGAATGTGTGACCTATCTGCTGGGATGAACTCTCGTGTGAAAAGTGCTGGCAATGGAATTCTTCTCTCTAAGTTGTATCCTCTCACTTGCAAGTTTGTCAGTTTCTGAGAGGTTATGACTACTGATTTTGTAGTCATTGTGGATAGCCGCAAGCTGACATTCTCTTTGCTTGTATCGAGGTCTTGGGCTATTTCGTCTAGGATGAAAGTTGTATCGCTTTGAGTGTCTAAGAGTGCATACACAAGAACTTCGTGGTCTGGGTGCTTTGTAGACGAGATCCAGACTGGTACGATTGAGGATGTTTGTGTGTTTGGGCCCTCTTGTATGACTCTGTTGGTAGTTGCTGTCGCAGCTACTTCTTTGATCTCTGCTTTGTCCTTTGAGTTGTCTTCTCCTTTTAGAGCAGTCAGCCTTTGACGGTCTTTAAACTTCTCCTCATGTAAACATGTCGGATGTCTTCTTTGGCACCTCTGGCATGTACTTCTGTTGTCACACTCCTTTGAGTGATGTCCTACAGTCAGACATCCAAAACAAAGCTTCTCTGCTTGCACAAACTTGACACGATCTTGAACTGTCTTTTCACTGAACTTTCTGCACTTAGCAAGATCATGTCCTGCTCTTTTGCAGAAAACACATGATGGAATGCTGCTCTGTTTTGTATCTGTGGCCAGTGTCTTTGCTTGAATAGTTTGGCTTCGGGTGTGTTTTGTTTTCTCACTTTCCACACTTTTGAGCGCTTGAATTGAGGATATGGGATCACAAGCAAGGTCTGCTTCCTTAGACAGGAAGTCTACAAACTCTTTAAATGGCAGATAATCAGCGTTTGCTTGTCTGACTTCCATCACTTTAGGGTTCCATCTGGATACCAGCCAATCTGGTAACTTCAGCAGAATTTTTTGGCTTTCTTTACAGTCATTAAGAATTTCTAATGTCTTCATGTGGGGCATTGCAGCCTCACGGCTCTTAAGGAAGTCTGCAAATTCCCTTAATTCACAACCATCTTTTGTGCTTATTTTTGGCCATCCATGTAGTTTGTCCCTGAAGGATTTCCCAATTATAAATGGGTCTCCAAAACGTTTTTCCAAAAGCTGCCAGGCCGAGTCATATGCAGCTTCAGTGCCCAATAAGAAGAATCCTTCAACAGCCTTTTTTGCAGCACCACCTAAATACTTCCTTAGGTAATACAGTTTTTCATTCTTTGGGATGCTTTTCCTGTCAATCAATGTTTCAAAAGAGAGTCGCCAGTCCTTGAATCTCAAGGGGTCTCCAGTGAATAATGCAGGCTCTGGTGTTGGAAGACGATTCGCATTTATAGCTTCCGTTAGCATGCGGACCAAATCTGAGGTGTTCTGTACTGTAGGAATGGGTGGAGCTTGAGCTGTGACTGGCAGGGACTGAGGAATGAAGGAGGGACTTGAGGCATTGAGGGCTTGTGTGGTGACTGGCAGAGACTGAGGGATGAAGGAGGGACTTAAAGCATTGATGGCTTGTGTGGTGACTGGCAGAGACTGAGGGATGAAGGAGGGACTTAAAGCATTGAGGGCTTGTGTTTCTCCAAATTCAACATCATACAGCAATTCAGCTGTTTTAAAATTTTCTTCAACTTGATCATAGACCATTACTCGTGCTCTTGCAGCATTTAACTTCTTCACTTCTTCCAAGCGTTTAAGCCTTCTACGTTTGTCTTGCATTTCTTGTTGTCTGGCAAAGGTTTCAGATTCAAATTGTGCAAGCTGTTGTTTATCTTCAGCCTCTAGCCTTTGGAGTTCAGCCTCTTCTCTTTCTTGTTCATCCAATACTGCTAAGACTTCCTGGGATGCGGCAGCCTCCGCTGCAGCCTCGCATCTTTTGGCTGAGTTAGTACTAGAACAAATAGAACATTTTGATTGATGAGATGGTGGCCTTGATAAGGAGCAAGTTGAGTCTAGAACTGATCCAACATCGGGCCAAGGTTCATCCTCTTCTTCTGTTTTAGGCTCCTTAAGCTGCCCTTTTGCCTTTTGAATAATTAACTCTGAGAGTGAAACGCAGGTGTCTACTGTGCGTCGCAGATCTGGCTCAGGAGTTTGTATTTTGCGTAATGTTTCATATATGGCTTTTACATCGGAGCAAGTGCTGCTTATATTTTCAATCAGCTCACTCAATTCATCCTCTGAGGCTTCATTGGTCAGTATTTCCTTGCCTATTCTAGCATGGTACCTCCATTTCTCATAAATGATTCTGTACCGTCGTTGGATACTTTTCATCTTGTCTTCTTGAAGTTCTCTCCCCTTCTCTGTGAGGGTTCGAATTCTTACGCCTCTTCGCAGCCCTTCTGCTTCTGCAGATTTGGTAACTTCAGGTTGGGCAGATGAGTCAGCCATCTTGTGGCAGGTCTCAGTGTTTGTGTCAGACATTTTGAGATAACTTGAACAACAGTGAAACAACTGGATGATGACTAGTTTGTAATTATACTGACTTCAATACTGCATTAAGATAACTGTATAAACATTTAAACTTAGCCACTTTTCAGCTAACTTCAATTTCAAAGCAAGAATAAGAACAGTGAAATTACTTTAACACAATATGTAAATATGAACTTTAACAGCTGATATGTTTAGAAATGCATTAAATTGCTTATTTTACAAGATAGGAAAACAGAGTTGGGTTGAGTGCCCTTTAACGTCACTGAAAATGCCCTTTAAGCTTGTTGAAATTTTATAGACACAAAGCTTGCATAAATCTTAGTTTCAGGTTAAAATGTCCTTATTTTTTAACGTTCATCAAAGGTTGTTAATTTACATATAAATTTAACATCGACTTTAACCTTGTAACATGAAGCAACTGTGAAAATCAGGACATTTTATAATCTCCAACCACAACAACTAAATAGCACACAAGTTGATAGATCTGAGTCCTTATTGCAATGTCCAAGTTAAACCACTTCTCACACCACCTTAACTTGAAACTTGAGGTGGAGTGCTTTCTGGCTTTAACTTGTAAAATTGCGCTTTAACACAGTCTAACGGCCGTTACTTGCGGTTGCTATGACGACAGTGCGGTATGGACTTGCTTAACTGACGACCTGGATCTTCCTCTCCTCGCTACGCGCCGTGATCTCGGAGTCCTTGTTACCCGTGTTGAGCAGGCGAGTTCTCACTGTAGCTCTCTTCATGACAACAGACACAGGTTGGTTCCTTTAAACGGGCGTTTATTGGGACTTATGCACCCCCCTCTTGGTCACGCCGTGAGAACTCGTTGGCCGCTTGTCATGAAAAGAGTTCTGAAGGTAAAACAAACTGCTTGGCTTCAATCTTCAATCAAACTTAAGTGCCAGATAGCTGAATAACGTGGCACAGCGTTCTTCTTATTTCCGCTATGTGCTACAATGAAAACAATCCCAGCGGCACTCCAGACGGAAAACATCAGTTCTGGTCAGGAAACAATAAATTTCAACAAAATATACAGTTGCAACAACCAACATGTAATGTACAGAAAATATATAATTTTATAACAACACTTACAATCAGTTTATTTTAGTAAAATTAGATAATCAATCTAATAGAATTGCTTAATTTAGACAAGTGTGCCTTAGTATTAGTCATAATGTTAATATGATGTGATTACTGTTTTTTCTTTAGCCTGACCTCTGTGCAGCTTCTCTCTCCCTGAGTTATGCTATAGCAACAAAAATTAAAAAAAACTAGTCATGCCTTAAATTCAACCCTTTTTGATACTAAATGCATTGTTTCTTTTCAGATACATTCACACTGGACAGTAAACCAGGACTTTGAAAAGTAAACCTAGAGCCATTTCATTAAGATGGATATATGGGGGACGGCAGTGGCTCAGGAGGTAGAGCAGGTTGTCCAATAACCACATGGTTGGCGGTTCAAATCCCGCTCTCCCCAGATATCCTGCCGTTGTGTCCCTGGGCAAGACACTTCACCCCAATTGCTCCTGGTGGGTCTGGAAGCGCCATGTTAGGCAGCATGCCACCATCAGTGTGTGAATGTGTGTGTGACTGGGTGGATAGCAGGATCTGTAAAGCGCTTTGGTCATCAAGAGATGAGAATAAAAGTGCTATATAAGTGAATGCCATTTACCATAAAGATGGAGGCCATCACCTTCCCTGCTGATGACACCATCTTAGCCTTCTTTGGAGGTGGAGAAGAGCTTTTTCCACTGCTTAGACTGTTGTTTGGTCTCTGGCTCGAAGTGGTAGACCCAACACTCATCTTGGGTGAGGAAATGTTCAAGGAAACCAGCTGGATCTGGTTTATCCATCTTCATCTCTCTTCTGCTCTCCATCCAGCCCTCAACCACCTGGACTCAAAGAACTCCTATGTGTGAATGCTGTTCTTGGACTTCAGTTCAGCATTCAACACAATCATCCCCCAGCACCAAATACAAAAACTCAGACACCTGGGACTCAAAACCTTTCTCTGTAACTGGGTGCTGGACTTTCTCACAGGGAGGCCACAGAACATGCGGATTGGCAGCAACACCTCCAAGACCATCACACTGAGCACAGGGGCCCCATAAGGGTGCGTGCTCAGCCCGCCGCTCTTCACCCTGCTGACCCATGACTGTGTACAAGTCCACAACACCAACCACATCATCAAGTTTGCGGACAGCATGATGGTCATCACCAACAATGAGGAGGCCAACTACAGAAATGAGGTGAGCCAACTGGTCCAGTGGTGTAAAGACAATAATCTCTTCCTAAACATGGCTCATGGTTGGGCGAGGATCTGAGGCGAGTCCGGCTGCTGTCTCCCCTCCAGGCAGCGTTCCTCCTGCACACATGGGACAGTTGTTTTCTCATCGGTGTCATCCTGTTGAATCTCGTCCTACACAACGTCATCATCACCAGTGTGTATTGCGTCCCAACCACCGTAGTCAGTCAAGTAGAGTCCATTACTGTTGCGGATGGAGAAGCCCAGTCTGTAGAAAAGGTTGCATCCCAGTATGTTTTTACCATGAATAACCACTTGAAACTCAAAATCATAAACCACCTTTGACACGTAGCGGACCATTAACATGATGGTCCCTACGTTGCTAACTCTGTGGCCACCATAACCATACAGCTCCGCTGGGCTTTTTCTAATCGGGAGGTTGGAGGAAGATTTCTTCACCGTGGTCCAATTTAACATCGACCTCACTGCAGCAGTGTCAAGCAGGAGCAGCACAGCAATGTCGTCCATCTCTATCATGCTGTATGTGTACGACATGTTCTCGGGGCTTATTGCGTGAATGGTCATTATGGGCAGATGGCTTTGCTTGGCTAGTGTGCTCCACAGTGTCGGCAACCGGCAAACTTTGGAAAAGTGATTAAATCTTCCACACTTCTTGCAATGCTGTCCTCTTGCTGAGCAAAAAATGTGCTCTCTCATGATGTGTCGGGGAACCACAGTTACCACACGCCGGGCCCATTGAAGCAGCCCTCTGGTCCACGGCGTTCAACTCAAACTCTTCTGCCGTGTCACCGTGTCCCTCCACGCCCACTGTGTAGATTAGCGGCATCTGTTCTGGCTGTTGCTGGTGCTCAAGCTGGAATGCTAGCTCGATGATGTTAGCTAGCGTCATGTCGTTTGCCCACAGCTGCGGATTGTTCGTGTGCTCGGCCAACTGGTCCCACACCATTTCGTCTTCTAAAAGCCCAAATTTGCACATGCTAGCCAGGTGACGAAGGTGTGGATAATAAAGTTAATTTTCCCTGTAATTAAAGTTGTCAGCTGTCGTATAATAATGAGTAATGTTTAGTTTTTGTTTAAACTTCTAGCGGAAAACAACTGTCATCATGCCACATCACTAAACTGTAATTGTGTTTAATGCTGTTACTTATGCAGAATGTACATGTCTGTTCTTTTGATCAGAGTTTAAAAATTTAGTTTATTCAAAATTTTTATGTTGACTGTGTTTACTATAAATTTGCTGTTGTTTATGCAGAATGCATATGTATTTTCCTTTAATTAGAGTTTATAAAATTAAGAGTTGCTAAAATTCCATTATTCAGTGTTGACTGTGCCCCAACAGCATACACATCTAGCCAATGTTGGCCCAATTTATTCAAATTACGTTGGGAAAATGTCTTATGCAAAGCGTTTGCACATTGGCAAGATGTCTCCATGGGACCTGGCATTAAATCGGGAGTAAATTGTTTGCCAACATCCTGTCAACATATCGGGAAACATGCTGGGCACACATTGGCATTAGATCAGAAATGATCTAATGATTGGCATTAGATCAGAAATGATTATCAACCAACGTCTATATCTTAAAGACAGCGTCTAGCTTGTCAGCAGGTTTTATTTAGGCTGGACATTTACAATGGGGTAAAAAAGTATTTAGTCAGCCACCAATTGTGCAAGTTCTCCCACTTAAAAGATGAGAGAGGTCTCTAATTTTCATCATAGGTATACCTCAACTATGAGAGACAAAATGAGAAAAAAAAATCCAGAAAATCACATTGAAGGATTTTTAAAGAATTTATTTGCAAGTTATGGTGGAAAATAAGTATTTGGTCACCTACAAACAAGCAAGATTTCTGGCTCTCACAGACCTGTAACTTCTTCTTTAAGAGGCTCCTCTGTCCTCCACTCGTTACCTGTGTTAACGGCACCTGTTTGAACTCGTTATCAGTATAAAAGACACCTGTCCACAACCTCAAACAGTCAGACTCCAAACTCCACTATGGCCAAGACCAAAGAGCTGTCAAAGGATACCAGAAACAAAATTGTTGACCTGCACCAGGCTGGGAAGACTGAATCTGCAATAGGTAAGCAGCTTGGTGTGAATAAATCAAGTGTGGGAGCAATTATTAGAAAATGGAAGACATACAAGACCACTGAAAATCTCCCTCGATCTGGGGCTCCACGCAAGATCTCACCCCGTGGGGTCAAAATGATCACGAGAACGGTGAGCAAAAATCCCAGAGCCACACGGAGGGACCTAGTGAATGATCTGCAGAGAGCTGGGACCAAAGTAACAAAGGCTACCATCAGTAAGGGACCATAACTGATTGAAAGTTGATAGGGCAGACATTCGAAAGAGACGTCGCCGCCACGGAGGGCCAGCGATCGGCTCGAGGTTATCTAGAGTCACCAAAGCGTCCGGGGGACCGCCCACGAGGGGAGACTGCCCCGCATGGGTTTTGGATCTGATAAATGCACGCATACCCGGAGGTCAGCGCTCGTTTGCATGTATTAGCTCTAGAATTGCCACAGTTATCCAAGTAACGGATGAGCGATCAAAGGGACCATACTAGTAACACCAGTAACACACTACGCCGCCAGGGACTCAAATCCTGCAGTGCCAGACGTGTCCCCCTGCTTAAGCCAGTACATGTCCAGGCCCGTCTGAAGTTTGCTAGAGAGCATTTGGATGATCCAGAAGAGGATTGGCAGAATGTCATATGGTCAGATGAAACCAAAATAGAACTTTTTGGTAAAAACTCAACTTGTTGTGTTTGGAAGAGAAAGAACACCATACCTACTGTGAAGCATGGGGTTGGAAACATCATGCTTTGGAGCTGTTTTTCTGCAAAGGGACCAGGACGACTGATCCGTGTAAAGGAAAGAATGAATGGGGCCATGTATCGTGAGATTTTGAGTGAAAACCTCCTTCCATCAGCAAGGGCATTGAAGATGAAACGTGGCTTGGTCTTTCAGCATGACAATGATCCCAAACACACCGCCTGGGCAATGAAGGAGTGGCTTCGTAAGAAGCATTTCAAGGTCCTGGAGTGGCCTAGCCAGTCTTCAGATCTCAACCCCATAGAAAATCTTTGGAGGGAGTTGAAAGTCCGTGTTGCCCAGCGACAGCCCCAAAACATCACTGCTCTAGAGGTGATCTGCATGGAGGAATGGGCCAAAATACCAGCAACAGTGTGTGAAAACCTTGTGAAGACTTACAGAAAACGTTTGACCACTGTCATTGCCAACAAAGGGTATATAACAAAGTATTGAGATGAACTTTTGTTATTGGCCAAATACTTATTTTCCACCATAATTTGCAAATAAATTCTTTAAAAATCAGACAATGTGATGTTCTGGATTTTTTTTTCTCATTTTGTCCCTCATAGTTGAGGTATACCTATGATGAAAACTGGAGACCTCTCTCATCTTTTAAGTGGGAGAACTTGCACAATTGGTGGCTGACTAAATACTTTCTTACCCCACTGTAAAACTGTTTTTAAAGGTTTAAAAATTATGTGTTGTCCCGAATACCAGCTTGTGATCTCTGGAGGAGGGTGCACACTCGCGGGAGTGCGCAGCAGTGCTGTCAGTGATTAGAAAATGTACACACTTGAAATGTTCATACCACCTGTCACTATTTTGTCTCTGGGTGAACCTACCAGTGCTCACGATCCAGCTGGTTGTCCAATGCTGTTTTCCTTTTCGGGCAGGACTGGTAATTTTAGGGCTCCTCCCAGTGAGATGGTGGAGATGTGGAGATGGTCATATCTTCCTTGAAAAGAGCCCAGCCGGTGTTATGCCAAGAATTGCTTGCTTGCCGAGAATTGCATCCCATTGTTGCAAGCAGGTGTTTAGTGTTAGTCAAAGTCAATACAACTCTGAAAAAGTTTTTACCAACAATGCATGAATGCAAAATCTCAACTTTGAAGATTGTAAAACGTGGAGTTGGCTCACTATGATTTCTAACCCTCTTTAAAATACTAAAACGTCTGGAGAATAAACATAATTTAAAGATAACTTCCAGAGGTGGGTGTTGAAGACCTCCCGGACAGGGGCCTCAGCCAGACGTTCAAGTCTACCAGGTCTGAATGGTATCCACATTTCCACACTTCAACCATATTCCGAGGGAGTCTGGAGACATGGAGTCTGAATGGGCCATGTTCTCCATCTCCATTGTTGAAGCGGCTGCCCAGAGCTGCGGCCGCAAGGTCGTCGGGGCATCTCGTGGTGGCAACTCCCGAACCAAGTAGTGGACACCAGCAGTGAGGGGGGCCATTAAGCTGAAAAAGGAGTCCTATCAAGCTTGGTTGGCTTGTGGGACTCCCCAAGCAGCTGAGGTGTACCGGCAGGCCAAACGAAGTGCAGCTTGGGTGGTTGCTGAAGCAAAAACTTGGGAATGGGAGGAGTTTGGTGAGGCCATGGAACAAGACTTTCGGTCGGCCTCGAAGAGATTCTGGCAAACTGTCCGGCGGCTCAGGAGGGGGAAGCAGCTCCCTGTCCACACTGTCTATGGTGCGGATGGGGCACTGCTGATTTCGACTGGGGATATCGTCGGGCGGTGTAAGGAATACTTCGAGGATCTCCTCAATCCCACTGACATGCCTTCCACAGAGGAAGCAGGGCTTGTGGACGACTCACCTATCACAGGGGCTGAGGTCGCCAAGGTGGTTAAAAATCTCTTCGGTGGCTGGGCCTCGGGGGTGGACGAGATTCACCCTGAGTACCTCAAGGCCCTGGATGTTGTTGGGCTGTCATGGTTGACACGCCTCTGCAACACTGCGTGGAGGTCGGGGGCAGTGCATTTGGCATGGCAAACCGGGATGGTGGTTCCTCTCTTCAAAAAAGGGGACCGGAGGGTGTGCTCCAACTTTAGAGGGATCACACTCCTCAGCCTCCCTGGGAAGGTCTATGCCAAGGTACTGGAGAGGAGAGTCCATCTGTTGGTCGAACCTCGAATTCAGGAGGAGCAATGTGGTTTTCGTCCTGGCCGTGGCACATTGGACCAGCTCTTTACCCTCTCGAGAATCCTCGAGGGTTTGTGGGAAGTTTGCCCAACCAGTTTACATGTGTTTTGTGGACTTGGAGAAGGCATTCGACTGCGTCCCTCGTGTTTTTTTTTGTGGGGAGTGCTTCGGGAGTATGGGGTATCAGGCTTGTTGTTACGAGCTATTCGGTCTCTGTATGACCGTTGTGAGAATTTGGTTCATATTGCCAACACTCAGTCGGACTCATTCCCAGTGAGAGTTGGACTCCACTAGGGCTGCCCTTTGTCACCGATCCTGTTCATAATTTTTATGGACAGGATTTCTAGGTGCAGCCAGGGAACGGAGGGTGTCATGCTTGGTGACCACAGAATCTCAGCTCTGTTGTTTGCAGATGATGTTGTCCTGCTGGTTTCATCCAGCAATGACCTACAGGTCTTATTGGGATGGTTTGCCACTGAGTGTGAAGCGGCTGAGATGAGAATCAGTACCTCCAAGTCCGAGTCCATGGTCCTCAGCCGGAAAAAGATGGATTGTCCTCTCTGGGTTGGGGACAAGCTCCTGCCCCAATTGGAGGAGTTTAAGTATCTTGGGGTCTTATTCACAAGTGAGGGGAGAATGGAGCGAGAGATTGACAGACGGATCAGAGCAGCATCTGCAGTGATGCGGACGCTGTACCGGTCTGTTGTGGTGACGAGGGAGCTAAGCTCTAAGGCAAAGCTGTCGATTTACCAGTCAATCTATGTTCCTACCCTCACCTATGGTCATGAGCTTTGGGTAGTGACCGAAAGAACGAGATTGCGAATACAAGCGGCTGAAATGAGCTTTCTTCGTAGGATTGCTGGACTCGCCCTCAGAGATAGGGTGAGGAGCTCAGTCATCCGGGAGAGGCTCAGAGTAGAACCGCTGCTGCTCCACACTGAAAGGAGCCAGTTGAGGTGGTATGGGCATCTGATTAGGATGCCTCCTGAACGTCTCCCACTTGAGGTGTTTTGGGCACATCCCTCTGGGAGGAGACCCCGGGCAGACCCAGGACTCGCTGGAGAGACTATGTCTCCCAGCTGGTCTGGGAATGCCTTGGTGTCCTCCCTGAGGAGCTGGAGCAGGTGGCTGGGCTTCTCTGCTTGAACTGCTGTTGGTAAAGCGGTTGAAGATGGATGGATGGATGGATAAAGATAATTTACAAGAGGTAATAATTTTTACTTCTAAAAATGTATAATGGGTACTTCTAAAAATGCACAAATGGTTACAAGCCTGGCTGTAGTGTTATATTTTATAGTTTTGGCAGAGGGGATGCAATTCTCAGGAAGGGAGTAATTCTCGGCATAACACGGGGTGGCTGCTGGCCGTGGCGCTGTTCCCTGGTCATACTGGACCTACGATCTCTCTCCCGGTTCTGCCACAGCCCTCTGAGTGGCTCTTAACTTTTAACGAGTAAAAACTATCTTCCCTTATGTATTCCCACACAGGTGAGGCACGTTTTTTGTTCGGTGATCTTGTGCAACCTTCACTGCCGTCAGACAGATTAGCGGGACGAAAGAGCATTTATCACTTTTCTTTTTCATCTTTTAAGGCAGCAATCAAATCCCCCTTGTACAATTATCACAATACAAGAACACATTTCCAAAAGTATGTAGCCTGTTTGAAATTATTAATAAAGAATATCCATATCCCACAATAAAAAGCTAAACACTACCTTAAAGTCTATCAGAATATTCAGGTCATGCCTTACTATTTGTATTAATTTAAGTCAGATCTTTGCAATAATCTTATTACCCAATATAAAAAATAAAAAGCCCAATGGTAATAAAAAATAGCTACTTTATTTTGTGTGAAATAAAAATATATATATACAGTACATATAAGACAAATACAATTATTTAACTTCATTAAAAAACTGGACAGAATAATACTGAAAAGCCCCTATTATGCTCCTTTTCCACATGTTGCCATAGCTACCAGATGTTATGTCTGACATGTTTGGTCAGAATACCTCAGGGTTTAATTACTGAAGTACCATTTTACAAATAGAGAAGGAGCTCTGAAAACAGGCTGGTTTGCAGCACATTGCTTTAAAGGGGTCACTGATTGCACTTTATTCCACATTTTAACAGCTCAGAACAACACAAGATATTATTGACTGGATTAGTGAACCAGGTGGAAACGGGTGTTTATTAGGGTGACTGAAATCTAAAGAAAATAAGATAAACCAGTCTTGGTCAGGAAACTTGTTAGCTCAATGACAGACAACTAGGTTGGCCAATAATAGAGCAGTGGGCTGGTATCAAGGATGGCACTGAGCTGGGTTTACTATGCAAGTGACATCCTGTGGCAAATGCAGAACAATTAATTTTGCTTTTTGGAGTGAAAATTATATAATAAAGGCTGAATGTTTTTTTAAGAGAAATCTACATTTTTATTTTTTTTTAAATAATTATGTGACCAATATGTTATGTCTGTAACTAAGGTTGAATGACGAGACTTAAGGTGGAACTGAACAAGACTTTATTATAGACTCATGGGTTATACAGAAGCACTCCCGCTAGGCTGAGGTGGTCAAAGAGACCGCACCCCCCTTCCTCACAGCCCTCTTATACCCCAGGTGGTGGCGGAACCTGAAAGGTGGAGCCACCACTCATGTCACACAATAATATGTCCTATGAACAACATCACCCCCCCCCCTTCAAAAAGGTCCAAATCCCACACATACAATCCAGACCCTCACAATTTAGAACCCGAATCACGCACTAAAAGTGAACAGAAATATCAGGGCCTACCACATGCATACAGAACAACTAAGACTAGGGGGAGACAGGTGGACTACCGTCCCACCCCCACACGGCTAGATGGATTATTCTGCCGTCATTGCTAAAACACAGTCCATTAAATAGAGAATTGCCGTGTTCCTAAAATAAATAATTCAAAACAATCCCCTTATTAGAACAAACATATACACAAACAGGTTGTACTCCCATTAATAGGTCCAATAAACAACTTAGTTACTATTCATACCAACACCATGCAATAAACACATCACCCCAAATATCAGCCTGCCCCAGTTGAGGAATCCTCCCCCCGGAAAACCATCAGACGGTTCCCCTCCGGAGCACTTTCTTCTCTTCATGCCCAGCGATGGCCCGTGCCGCTGTCCAGTGCCGCTGTCCAAACACCTCCTTCTACAGCTCGCTATCATCGCTGTCTGGGTCCACAGCCTGCGCCGTTGATTGTGATTCAGAGCGGTGTAGCGTGGCTCTCTCACCGAGGTCACATGACAGCCTGTCCACTGCTTCACACTGCTGAGCTATCTCGATAGTCATGGCTAACGACAATTCGCCAGAATGCGTGAAGAGCCTTGACCTCGCCGTCGAGCAAAGCATGTGCTCCACCAACTGGTCACAGACCATCTCTTCTTCCAATACTCCAAACCGACAGTCCCCGGCCAGTTGACGCTGGTCAGCGACATATCGTTGTACTGACTCACCGATCCGCTGGGGGCGCTGTTGAAACTGGATTCTCCGGACGATCACGTTCTCAGGGGCGCGAAAATATCACGGCATTCACTCAACAACATCCTCAAAGCTATCGCTAGCACCCAAGGTAGCAAGGATACGCTGTCCTTCCATACCCAAATTATGAACCAGTATTGCCCGAGCCCGTATCTTCTTCAGTTCACCAAGGTTCAGAGCCACCAAGTAATTTTGCAATGCAGCGAACCATCTCACCCGAGGGACCGGTGGCTCGCTGGGAAGCTCCAGAAACAGCCGAAAGGTAGTGACTCCTGTATCCATGTTTTTTACCCTCGTCATCAAATGTTATGTCTGTAATTGAGGGTGAATGATGAGACTTAAGGTGGAACTGAACAAGACTTTATTATAGACTCACGGGTTATACACAAGCACTCCCGCTAGGCTGAGAGGTGATCAAAGAGACCGCCCCCCTTCCTAACAGCCCTCTTATACCCCAGGTGGTGGCGGATCCGGAAAGGTGGAGCCACCACCCGCGTCACACAATAATACATTCTATGAACAAAATCACACAATAGACACTTTTCAGAAGGTTAAAACTTACAAAACCACAATTTTTCAGTCAGTGACCCCTTCAAATGCCAATGATCCCCTGTTCACACCACTGTCGCTCTTTTGTCGTTTCTCTCAACATCTGTTTTGTAGGTAACATCATGTTTGAGATTACCGTTAGCTTTAGGTTCAGTTGTCAAATTAAGCTAACGTTCTAACAAACACAAGCTAAATGCTACAGTTTTAAAACCCAAATAAAGCATTAGAGACAGGGTGTGTGGTGTCAGTGGTCACATGACCAGTGCCCTGGGGTGTGATAAGCACAGAAATGGTTCTTGAATGACTGAATGGCCAAGTCTGCTGGCAGTAACTAAGGAGAAGGTGTCCAGTCCAGAGTATAATGAACTACAATAAGCTAAAATAATGCCCATGAATGAAATATATGGTCAAAGGTTGGTAGATGATTTGCCTGGAAAATGGGTGTCTAGAGGAATGGATAGAATATGTCTATAGAAGATTGACTTGTTTGAGTTTATAGGCCATAAAATGTCACAAGGTACATCATGTCATATATGCCATCTAGAGCCATTATTGATAGGGCAGGACTAGCACACAAACAACATAAAAATTATAAATTCAATAATCAATATACTCAAGATCTGTGGTAGAGCTAATAATTTAATTGCAATATGAACATCTTTAATAAATGTACAAATGTGTGAAATGAAAATGTCCAAGCTCGAAAACTGTAGGAGGAGCTAGCTGGACAAACTATGTACCCTCTACTGAAATTTAATTGAAAAAATGACAGTTCTAAAACCAGCAATTTTTACAAAAATGAGCCAAAATCAGGATTCGAATAATATGCATATCTTCAACACATGTACAATCACTGTGTGAAATGAAAAAGTCCAAGCTTGAAAACTGTAGGAGTTAGCAGAAGAAATTGGTACGCCTGTGTCATTGCTGGTTCATCTGCAAGGTGAAAAAAAAACAAAACAAACAATGAGGACAGGATTTGTTTTTTTACAAAGTCATAAAACTTTTTATTAGTTTAATGGTTTCTTATAATTGGACTAAGAAACAACTCAGAAACAACTGGACTAAGAAATATATTGGACTAAGAAACTCAGAAACAACACATAATTGTGCAATTAACCACAATATACATAAAATGCATCCTAATCTATGGCAGTTTAGATGGTCAATGTATTTTTGATCTCAAACTAAAGAAAAGTGGCAGAAAAAATTGTTCATTAATCCAAGCCCAAGTACTTTTATTTATCTGTAATGCCCTTATACAGGTGCATCTCAATAAATTAGAAGGTCATCAAAAAGTTGATTTATTTTAGTAATTCAGTTAAAAATGAAACCCATTATATACACTACTCACAAAAAGTTAGGGATATTTGGCTTTTGGGTGAAGTTTATGGAAAATGTAAAAAGTTCACGCTACAGTGATATTATATCATGAAAGTAGGGCATTTAAGTAGAAGCATGAAACGGTGATTTCCTCATTTTAAACAATTTATTGAAACAAAAGCCAACAGCAGTGGTGGGTATACCACAACAAAAAATGTCAATGTCTCAGTAACTTGTCATGTGGCCTTGAGCATCAATAACAGCTTGACAACGACGTCTCATGCTGTTCACAAGTCGATTTATTGTCTTCTGAGGCATGGCATTCCATTCTTCTTGAAGAGCGGCCCTCAGGTCATTGAGGTTGTGGGGTGCAGGGTTACGAGCCTCTACACGGCGACTCAGCTGATCCCATAGATTTTCTACAGGATTCAGGTCTGGAGAAAGTGCAGGCCACTTCATTTGAAATACTCTAGCCTCCAGCAGCCATTCCCTAATGATGCAACCTCGATGAGCTGGAGCACTGTCGGCCATGAAGATGAAATTGGGCCTGTGTTGTTCATGCAGGGGCACAATAACTGGATGAATGATGTTATTCAGGTAGTATCGACTTGTCACTGTGTCATTCACAAGGTGTAGGGCAGGCGTGTTTTGACTAGACACCTGCACAGAGTGTAACACCACCACTACCAAAGGCTCATCTGGTGACAACAGTGGCTGATGCATAGCACTCTCCTTGACGTTTCCAACATCGTTGGCGGCCATCATTTCTGCTCAACATGAATCGACTTTCATCAGAGAACACCACTGAGGCCCACTGGTCACTTGTCCAGTGTAAATACTCCCTGGCCCATGCAAGACAATGACGCCTGTGCCTAGTGGTGTGGTCAGGTACCCTCGCAGGTTGTCTAGCATGCAGACCAGACTGATGTAAATGGTTTCGAATGGCTTGACGTGACACTTGGGTGCCTCTCACCTCCATTAAATGTGCCTGGAGTTGAGTAGTATTCATCATCTGGTTCCGCAGGGCACTGTTCACAATGATGCAGTGATCAGCATGGGATGTGGCCAAAGGACGTCCACTTCTATGCCTTTCTGTGACTCTTCCAGTCTCTCTGTATCTCTGTTGCAACCTGATGATGACACTCTGTAACACACTAAGCTCATTGGGCACTTCCCTCTGAGAACATCCTGTTTGAAGCCTCGCAATGGCGAGGTACTGTTGATCAATTGTTAGGTGTCCTTTTCTCATGATGTCAAAATACCAATTCTAATTGAACCAGGAAATTTATTGGTCAATTCATGGATCAAACACCTGTTGTGAATTTTGCCATTAATCCCTTGCACTCCGGTCAATTTCCCTAAAAACGCCAAAAAATAATGTGCCCAAAGTAAATCAAAAGCTGTTCTTCAACCCTTTGTAGCATCTTCATGGGGTTGGTCTCATTTAAAAGAAAACACTTTGAATTTTTTGGCAAAACAGTCATAATCTCTCTAAGTGCTCCGGCCACTGAGTAACAGTCATCTAAACATGCTGAACTTGAAGAAAATAAATTTCGCCTGGGTGTTTTTTTGGATACAAATGCTTGCAAATAACACGCAGCTTCAGATCCGGGCTGGAAAATGCAACAGGAATGTAGAACCAAGAGTTATCCAGCTGAGGTCAAAATTTTGTAACAATACCACAAAAAATGAATATATTACACAGCTTTTCCCTCAGGTTGTTCCCAGGCGTTTTTGAACTGTGCCAAATTGTGCCAAATGGCACAGTTTGGAAAAACGTCTGTACCTTTTGAATGATTCAATATAGAAGCTTCATCTTGGGCTCTAATGAAAGTTGACACTCAGGGCTCTGTGTGTGTGTGTGTGTGTGGGGGGGGGGGTTGTCCCCCCCCCCTCGCTACAGAGGACGGACATCGCCCGTTGCGCAGCGGTCCGTCATGTGGCGATGACGCACAGCTGTAATTTACCGATCGGTCAGAAGTCGTTTTTGATTACAATTTTCAGGGATAAAGAATAATTTAGCTTATAACCCTTACCTCTTCACAACAGCAGCGTAGCTGGCGAACTTCTCTTGCTCATTGTCAGACGAACGCGACGCTGGTCCCTTGTTACGGACTCGTGGTTCTAGCCTCGTGACCCGGTCAAAACATAATTCCATTATTGCGGTTTTGCGCTTCCATGATTGCGGTTTTGGCGAATGATTTTTCAAAACAAATAACAGTAGTAATTAAAAAAGACTGGCGAACGCGTGTGTGTCACCCAGCCTTCGTCGTCGGCCTCCGTCGGTCTATGATGACCATGGAAGAGAATCCTAAACGTCTACTCTACTGGAATAAAAAAAAAAAAGCACCGCCTGTGGCTGAACAGGCCGATGCGCGAATGGCAGTCCCTGTCACACAGGTCGCACTTGTGGGTGGTCTCCGTGCTGCTGGGTCTGTGGCGGTTCTTCCTGCAGGTCCTTTTTTCATCTGCTGCAGCAGCCAGTCTCTCCACCCAGCCTTACACAAAACAGCTTTCGAACTTCTGTGCTTCAATTGGCTCGCTGCATTCGCAGCGTTGGTAGGCGGGTCCTTCTTGCTAGGTTTTCAGTCATTGGTTCTTCAAGTTTTCAGAAACCCAATTCAAGGCTCTTATTAGTCGAATGAGAGGTCAATCATATCTGATCTGTTCGCGGCTGTGTCTGTAGTGGAAGAACGGAAATGCAGCTTTTTTTTTTCAGTGCGCTCTAGAACGCAGCGCCCTCGTGCGTCCTAGAGCGCACAAGGGCGCTCTCGTGCGCCCTCGTGCGCTCTAGGATGCAGAGACGTGCCCGTCTGCGGTACACAGGAGTGCAACAGGTTAAGCACCTTGCTAGAGAACAGCAAGTTATGCAAAAAGTACTGAAACACTGAACAACTGGACATCCATCCATCTTCTTCCGCTTAATCCTTTTCGGGTCGTGGGGGGGCTGGAGCCTATCCCAGCATCTTTGGGCGAAAGGAAGGATACACCCTGGACAGATCGCCAGTCCATCGCAGGGCCAACACAGAGAGACAGACAACCATTCACTCTCACAGTCATACCTATGGACAATTTAGAATCCCCAGTTTTGATGCCAATTAACCTAACGTGCATGTTTTTGGCATGTGGGAGGAAACCGGAGAAATCCTGGAGTAAACCCACGCAGACACGGGGAGAACATGCAAACTCCTCACAGATCACTGTTGGTTGGGGGCTGGGATCGAACCCAGGATCCCCCAGCTAAGGGTGAGTTGGACATGTGGATTCAAAAGGTTAGAGAAGGTCAAATTAAGTTCACGTGGAAAGGTTATGGTACATCCTGAAATTTATAATCTGCAACTTTTTGTGAGTAGTGTAGATTCATTACACAGTGGTATTTCAAGTGATAATTTCTTTTCCTTTTGATAATTATGGCTTATAGCTCATGAAAACCCCAAATTCAGTTTCTTAAAAAATTAGAATATTACAAACAATTTATTAACGCTGCTGTCTGATAGAAATGTTGGCCTACTGAAAAGTATGTCCATGTACATATTCAATACTTGGTCGGGGGCTCCTGTTGCATGAATTACTGCATCAGTGCAGTGTGGTATGGAGGTGATCAGCCTACGGTACTGCTGAGATGTTATGGAGGCCCAGGTTGCTTTGATAGTGGCTAGGGCTGTCGCGATAACCGCAATTATGAAGCACCGCGTTGTGGACAAACCTACCGGAGGATAACGAGCAATCACAACAACCGCGGTGTTCACTTTTTTGTGTGTGTGGCTATATCTCGTCATTCACTTATGTGCCCCTATTGATCATTAAATAAATTGTTAAATGTTAAGTGTATTTTTATTGCCAACAGCATGTTTGCACCCAGTACTGTGGAAGCTTCCACAACATCGGGTACTGGTGGCGGCAGCACCGTGTGGGGGACTTTCTCTCTAGATGGACTCCAACAGGCAGTTGGTGGTGGAAGCGTTTGGACGAATTGCTAAATACAGCTGTGACAGTGAGCACTGAAAGGCCACAAAGCGGGTTATTTCCTTCTGAGCAGCGTGTTTATGATCCTGAAAATTGAGCTCTGAGAGCGAAACAACTACTGCATAGTGCATTGCTTGTTTGAATGTGATTTTTCGGACAGTGGCAAAAATCCCCAAATCACGGAGACACGAGCCATGCAGGGTCCTGTACGGAGGTCGTCCTGTTTAAATAAGCTGAATGTCACTGCAGTCTCCAGTTGACACACCCTGTAGTTGAAATGTTGGAGTTCCCGCCACTGCTTTATGAAAATTATCTTCTTTTTTTTTTTTTTTAAAGAATCAGCAGTTCATGCCTGTAGAAAGACCGGAGCTCTGTACAACTGTCACACGCACATAAAGTTGGGAGTGGAGCTGCAGTGAGTTTGTCACAGCTTCCATTGTTTGCCACATAAGTTATGAAGCCTGTTTAAATTACGATACCACAGGGTCCTAAAACCATCTGCAAAAATATTGCATATCGCAGTGTTGAGCTATCCACCGTCACTGCAGGGGAAATTCCTCCACCGTGACAGCCCTAATAGTGGCCTTCAACTCGTCTGCACTGTTGGGTCTGGTGTCTCTCATCTTCCTCTTGACAGTACTCCATAGATTCTCTGTGGGGTTTAGGTCAGGAGAGTTTGCTGGCCAGTCAAGCTCAGTGGACAAACACCAGCAAATGACATGGCTCCCCAAATCACTACTAGCTGTAGAAACTTCCCACTGGACCTCAAGCAACTTAAATTCTGTTCTGACAAGCTTTATGGAGATGCTGGTTTTATTTTCCAGCAGGACTTGGAACCTGCCTACACTGCCAAAAGTACCAAAACCTGGTTTAATGACCATATCACTGTACTTAACTGGCCAACAAACTCTCCTGACCTAAACCCCATAGTGAATCTATGGAGTATTGTCAAGAAGAAGATGAGAGACACCAGACCCAACAATGCAGGTGAGGTGAAGGCTGCTATCAAAACAACCTGGGCCTCCATAACACCTCAGCAGTACCACACCCTGATCACCTCCATGACACGCTGCACTGCAATAATTCTGGCAAAAGTGGCCCCGACCAAGTAGAGTGTGTACATGGATTTACTTTTCAGTAGGCTAACATTTCTATTTAAAAAAAAAAATAAAATATGAGTTTTTTTAAAATTAATTTTATGTAATATTCAAATTTTTTGAGAAAATGAATTTGAGGTTTTCATGAGCTATAAGCCATAATCATTAATTTCAAAGAAATTAACACCTGAAATATATCATTCTGTGTGTAATGAATCTATACGAGTTTCATATTTGAATTGAATTACTGAGATTAATCAACTTTGATTACATTCTAATTTATTAAGATGCACCTGTATACAGTATATCCCTTGACATGTGAGAACATAATGACGATCGACTAAAATGTGGTTATTTACACAAAGTGTTTTGCTGAATAGACATGAGTAGGCCTGTAACAATAACAGCTAAAACAATTAATCATACGATAAGAAAAAAATGACTAAGATAAGTTTTTCTGGCCACGATAAGTTGCAGTTTGTGTGTGTTAAACATTTTTTCATAATCCACCAACACTAAAGCACCAGCGCTGCTTCTGTCTGCACACTCCCCGTGCGAGGCGGGGCTCATGCTCACAAAGTGGGGACAGCCAGAAAGGATGAAGCAGAGAGCTGGGGTCTGCTTACAATATAAAGTTTGTCCCAACTGAGAAAAAATATTATCAGCCATCAAAATTTGTTTTTGTTACATGCCTAGACATGAGTACAAATTCAAAACAAACTTTGGATCTTTCAAGCCCCCGAAACAATCTGGTTACATAAAGGCTTAACAAGTGTAATTTTAACAAGAGCACTCTGAGGTGAGTGCAATATCCCCTGTCTCTGTTTTCTTTGGAGATCCCAATACTTATTGACAGTAGTTTTCAACTTTTCAATATAATTACTGTGGCAGAACCAAATTATAATAAGCCCATCATCCATGAATATACAGCAAAGTATACAACCCATAGTTGTAGGGCAGGATCCTGAGGTTAACCCGTGTTGCAAGTTTGGTGATCCTAGAGAGCTTTACACGTTCTATAGTCAAAAATCATAGGGAGTGTCAAGTGTCAGTGTCAAGGAGTGCAATCCTCTCCGTTGTAACAGAGAACAAAGAGCAGGAACCACTGAGGACTGGCCTGCGCCAAGTTTGACACAGGACAACAAAATTAAAACTTATAAAAATGCCAGTGACTCCATAGTGGCCTGCATCACCAGCGTCTGGGCTGAGCCTGGCACGATCAACGATGTGAACACATGAAACTTGATATCCAGGAGAAATGCATCGTTATCTGTGGGACATTGTTTAGGTGTGAATTTATGCTGACGGAACTCGCGAGTGCAGCTCGCCAATTGTAGTTTTATCAGCGTGATGAGAAACGGGTCTCTTTCTCATCACATTGGTGCTACTTCAGTTCATTCATTCTTAGCACAGACCAACTTTCACGTCGCACGTACGACATACACTACTTACAAAAAGTTAGGGATATTTGGCTGTCGGGAGAAATTTCAGGATGCACTATAACCTTTACAGGTGAACTTAATTTGACCTTCTCTAACCTTTTGAATGCACATGCCCAACTGTTCAATGTTTCAGTACTTTTTGCGTAACTTGCTGTTCTCTAACAAGGTGCTTAACGGCAAAATTCACAACAGGTGCTTGATCCATGAATCGACCAATAAATTTTCTGGTTCAATAAGAATTAGTGTTTAAACAGTCCTCTCGGGATAAAGCAAAAAAAAAAATCAAAAAAAAAAAAATCCTGAGCCTGAACTTTTTTCCGGGGGCAGGGTCACTGGGGTGGAGGCACAAGCACGCATGCGTGCACACACACACACACACACACACACACACACACACACACTATATACATATATATACACTACCGTTC